>CM060693.1:60383929-61744429 GCA_030686995.1 Artemisia argyi | reverse complement strand
GATGGGTTCCGCCCGTGTACCCCCAGGGTTCCGCCAAGCTTGCAGTTGGTTTTGCAATAAATCATGCAAACCAAACAATGTCACATCTCATAACACCTAGTCAAACACAAAACTTGTGCAAGCAAACTTATGGTTAGTCAAACACACTTTCTTTCCATAAATGTATATTGAGAAAACTTACCATAAATGTGATGTGATATATCTATTTTAAGAAATAAAAAGTGTTGTGTTTTATGAAATGTTAAATGTAGCAAATGTCTAGTTATGCAAGTCTTAAAACTAAGATTATGATTTACTTAAAAACTAAAGTTTACATTTTGTCGTTAACAAAACTTAGCAAAGATTATAAAATATAAATAACATTTTTAGGCGATATTTGTATTAACAGTCTCCCCATTTTTGTTGATGACAAAACATAAACTTTTTTTTTAAGTAACTCACAAAATTTTAGTGTTTAAGACTTAAAAAAAATTATATTAAACTTGTTTTACTTAAGTGATGAAAATCGTATTATGTTTAAAGGTTTAATATATGTTTCTCCCCCTTTTTGTCGAAACAAAAAGTAGAGTAGCGAAGCGGAATAATGCACGTGCTCCCCCTTGGTCGTTACTCCCCCTAAAAGGAGTGCCAAGATGGGAAACATGGATTTTGATCCTACAAAAAAATGGTTAGTTTGTGATATATATAATCAAGCTTGTAGTTACCACACATATTGCAACCACAATAACAACTCAAAAATGATCAACCAACAATGCAAGTAAGTAAGTAGAAAAAGATATCATTTCAAGTAAAATTTGACTTGTAAAAGTCAAAGATAAGAAATGAAAAAGATCCTTCCTACTTCTAAAAAAAATGAAAAATAACCAAGAAAGAAAAATCAAATCCTACTTTCCTAAATGGGGCAAAAGGCCTCCAAATGTTGTCTAGGATTTGTTTGGGTGGGAAAGAGCATCCAAACGTTCTATGACGTGTTGGAATGCAAAACGGGTTTCGTCTTGGAATTGGTGAAGCAACAATTTGATGCTTTCACCCATTTTCAACATTTGCTCACAATGTGAGCAAACATGGGGATGAGTGGGTGGAAATGGGTTGGTTTTGGGTTCTTGGTTTGAGGATGGGTTGGTTTTTGGTTCTTGGGTGGAGGATGGGTTTGGTATAGAGTCAAGCAAGGTGGTTTGAAATTCCATTGCTTGATGGAGGTGATTCTAGACCATGCTTTGAATTTCCTCATAGGAAGGAAAGAAATACTCAAAGGTTTGGGCTTAAGAATGTGGTGGAGTTGGGTGATCATTGTTTTCAAAGTTTGGTTCTCCATAAAGAGGACCATGGATGTCATGGTAGATAGGGTGAAACAACAATGGTTTGGGTTGGTGGTACTCTTGTTGTGGTGGTTGGTTGTGGTTAAAATGCTCATTTTGGTCAAGAAATGACCTTGGTGTTTCATTTGCAAAAGGTGGTGGTTGTGTTGGTCTTGGAGGAAGATCATTGAGATCTTGGACAAAAGGATGTGGTGATGTTGGAGGAGATCCAAATAACTCCATAGGTTCAAGTTTAGGTAATGGTGATGGTGATGGAGTTTTGGATGGTTGGGTTGGAGCACTTGGTGGAGTTGGGTCAATGGGTGATTTTGTTGGTGGTGGAGTGAGCTCATTGGGTTCATTGGGTGATGGAGATGGAGATGCAAGGTTTAGAAAATGTTCATTTTTGATTGGTGAGGTGAATTTCATCCGAGGATGAGGAGCTTAGGTTGATGGATTGGTTAGACCAAAGTGGTTTGACACTTATCCGGGCGGTTTTCCGGATGGGTCTTGATGGTTGAGAGGTGATAGTTGACTTAGTCATTGTTAAAATGGTTTAAAGATCAGAAATTGTGATGGGGAAGGTGTGATTTGATAGTGTTTAGGATGGTTTAATTTATAGTGATGAAGGAGTGTGGGAAGGAGTGTTTGGATTTGATGTTTAGCCATACAAAAATAGAGGTTCCTAATGATTTGGAAGACTAATGTGGGTTGTCAAATCATGGAAGTCAATCCAATGAAAATGGTGAAGTAGGAAGACAAAGATTTGCACTAAATGCTTAGTGGTTTTGGCAAATTTGTTGAAGGTATATGTCTCAGGGATTTCAAGGAACCTTTGGAAGGGTTCCTTCCTTTATATGTGAAGGTTCCTTGAGGTGGTTATGGCCATTTTTGAAATTTGGCGGGAAATGGTTTTCTTTGAGCTATAAGGAATGAGAACTACGCTATTGTGCTTAAGAAATTGCAGGAAATTGGTTTCTATCTAAAAGGATGGTATGTTGTTGAGTGGATGTTGAAATGTTGAAAGCTAAAAAAAATTCTGCAGGAAATCTGGCGGAACCCTCGGATTACACAGGCGGAACCCGTGTGATGGTTCCGTCGGATCCGTTGGGCCATTTCTGGGTTGCCCAGAAATTACACTGGCAGAACCCATTCTAGGGTGCCGCCAGATCCGCCAGACCTGAAAATTTAGACAGTCCGCGATTTTGACCCGCGAGACGATTTTCAAATTTTTCGAAAACTCCTAAAACCAAAAATATAATTCATATCTGGTTAGGAAATGCAAAAAATGGACATGTAAACACGCATACCATTGGACTTTGACCGGGGGCTAGCGAATTTCACTATACTTAGTGAAAATTTCATAAACATGAAAATTTGACAACATGCCAAACGTTGTCTACCTGCATCTGTCACAACTCGTAAATTCTGGTCTTTTCCCGAACTTTCACATTTACTATTCATCGGTTACTATTCATCAATCACTATTCATCATTTTACTATTCATCTTTTTCGGAGTCAGTTTGTGATTCTGAGAAGTGTTCAAAAATTTTACTATTCATAAAACACTATTCACCTCCGGAGAAAATTTGTCATTTATGCGTGAGTTGCGTCATTTCTGTATACGTACGGTTAGCTACCTAATAAACGTTATCCTATAAACTATTATTTTGAATAATTGATCCGACAATCCCAACTATGGTCCTAACACATTTTTATACTCGTAATAATAATATAAAAATTATATTATTAATTTACCCGGTGTTTTCAAATCAATTGCTACATTTTACGGTCGGAGCTTATTACTCCGTCGGTTTGCGATATTTCAACCCGATAATTATTTTAACAATCGATTCTCATCAGGAATATAATTTCATGATTTTTACAACTTCATTATATTTTATTTTATCTCGTTACGATTTATTTCTAGTTAACTCGGTACCCGGTATCCCCTAAAGCACTAAATATCTACACATTATCTAACAAATCCTTACAAAATCTCAAAAAGTCTTCACATTTCTTCCACCCTTTTCCCAAATTGCCCCCCCCCCCTACTTCTTTTCTTACATTCTTTGAAATTTTACTACTCCCATTTAATGCTAAGGAGATCTTGTATTCTAGGACAATAATACATATATTTAATTCCTATCTAATTCACCTCATTTCCTCAAAACCAACTAGCAACTTTTCTCTTTGTTTCTCTCTAGTATATACACGGCAACAACAAAGAGGAGGCAAGACCAAAATATTTTTCCAAGATCAAGTAGTAAACTAGTTCATTTGGTTATTCTTATAAGAGTTTTGAAATAAAAACTCAAGGTTTCTTAGGTTTTACTCATCCAAGCTCATTAATCTTTCTAAGTAAGTTGTTAAACTCTTTTCCATAATTTCTTTATGTTATTTTTATGATCATATGATTTCTATACAAGATCTACATGCATATGTTAGTTATACCACTCATTTATATATTTATATAACTTTTGATCCCTAGAAATAGATTATAGTTAGATCCTTGTTAGATCCACTTGATTTATGATGTTTAGGAACCTATGACACCCTAAAAAGGTGTATGGTAAGATTAGACTAGATTTGTGGTGATTGAAAGTGGTTTGGTTGATGTTGGAACTAGATTGGAACACTAGAAATGACTTTTGAAACAATATATATACGTACTGTCCATATTTTTAAAACGTGGGAAAATAAGTAGATGATGGGTAATTTTGACCAAAGATTTAGAAAATACTTTCAAAAACGAAGCCGTGGGCGAAAGAACGGATTAAAACGAGTTAATAACGAAGGAGATATGATTTTCCGAAGTTAACGACGAAAACTATTTTTCTGAAAATTCTTTGCTGATGAACAGTTGTCACGACTGTTTCGAGGCGTAAAACTAAATCTAGCCATCCCGACTTATCAAAAATATGTTAGTATTTTGTCCCACGATTCCGGGGATATAAAGAACGAGGAAAATGAACTTAAAACGACAAAGTTATACATGTTTTAAAATCGTCAAAACTATATATATATTTAGTCACTACTAGAAATAATATAACTACGTAATAAATGCTATATTTTCTAGATTTCTTATTCAAGAGTTAAATTCATAACTAATGAAGTACTAGTGATTTTAAAGTTTATCTTTTCGGCGTTTAGACGTTATCTCAAGGTTTCCCTAAGTAAGGAATATAACACTAACATTTTATATACGATATATTACGACAAGTTTTTATAAGCCTAGTTGGACTTATTTTTCCTAAGTATAGAAAATACTTTACTTTGACAATAACAATTATTTCCAAGTTATGAGTGGCATAGGTATCATGTGCATGCATATTCTCTTCATCATTTCGTGATCTAAGTAGATCACTATCATTCATATTAGGTTGCGGTTAGAGATCGAACCTCATTTCTGTGTATCCACTTTTGTCATCGTAGCTATCGCTCCAGGTGAGTCATAGCCCCTACTCTTTTTATACTTGTTTTAACTCTTTGGGGGAAGATACATGCTCAACTACTTGCTTACTTATACAAATACTCAAAATATTTATACTTAATTGTTTTATACTTGATTGTCTTATACTTGGTTGCATTATACTTGATTGCATACATACATGATTGTGATGAACTTATTTGCATTATTCAATTTAGTAGTCTTTTATACTTTGGGAAATGGCACCCAGTAATCTTTTATACTTTGAGAAATGGCACCCAGTAAGCTTTTATACTTTGGGAAATGGCACCCAGTAATCTCTTTTAGTTTGGGAAACGGCACCCAGTAACCTTCTATACTTTGGGAAATGGCACCCAGTAGTCTTTAATCTTTGATCATTGGTATGTACACATATCGTATTCACATATGTCTTAATCTTACTATATATATATATATATATATATATATATATATATATATATATATATATATATATATATATATATATATATATATATATATATATATATATATATATATATATATTAGCAGTGGGTTGTGAACACACAGGTTACAAGTCTCTTATGGCGGGACTTGCAACTGAGTGGATTTACGATGCCTTTGCTGTGTGATCATTTTCTATATACTTTATTTGTTAAACAAACTCTATGAACTCACCAACCTCGTGTTGACACCTTAGCATGTATTTTCAGGTTTTAACCAATGGCACGCTACAGGAGGTTTTGGCAGGGTATGGCATGGTCATAGAAGACTCTGATTATTCATTTGGGGACCGTTTTAAACTATTTTAAGGGTCTACTTCCGCACTACTTTAAACAATGTAAATACAATATTTTTGACTTAATTATTTTATTCTAAATGATTGAAGTGAAAACCATTTTTGAAATTGTGTTGTAATACCAATTGAGTTACACCCCAGCTACACGTATGCTTTCGCTGGACCCGATTTTGGGGGTGTGACAGATTGGTATCAGAGCTTTGGCTATAGCGAACTAAGTGTTTTTAAAACCTAGACTATAGCTACTTTTACGAAAAACTTAACCCTATGACCGTCACGTGCTTGCCTGCCAAGCTGAAGCCTCACTTGTGGTTTGTTGCTGACTTAGGTGATGAGATTTGTGTCTCATTATCTGGTATATTATATTCACTTATCCTAGTTGATTTCTATAATTGTCTTCCCTATTAGTATGCTTACATAACTTATGCGCCTCCTGTTACGCCTTCTCCTTGCATAGTTTCATCATTTGACCTCGAGTTTGGTCACCTGCCTTAGTCTTTTTGAACGTCTTGGTATTTGTGAAGGACATAGTCTTAGTATAACTGAGCTGAGTATTTCAAAATTCATGGAACCTCGGTGGAATGTAGACTAGTCACCTATATTCAACCCGGGATAGTGAGACATAGGCTGACTACCTATATCCGACTCAGAAATGAATTTTTCAACACTGAGAATGGTTATAATAAAATTCTGTCTGGATTGAATCCTCTACTCAATATCCAAATGTTACATTATGTATGTGTATACCCTCGTTGTCAGAACGCTTATACTTTTCATCACCTCGTAAACCGCCACCTGGAAGCACGTCAACTGGTCATTTCATCTCATGAATCTTCGCCTTTATAACACTTCAGAGACCAACGTTAACTGAACTTCAGGACGAAGTTCCCTTAAGGGGTAGAGACTGTCACAACTTGTAAATTCTGGTCTTTTCCCGAACTTTCACATTTACTAATCATCGGTTACTATTCATCAATCACTATTCATCATTTTACTATTCATCTTTTTCGGAGTCAGTTTGTGATTCTGAGAAGCGTTCAAAAATTTTACTATTCATAAAACACTATTCACCTCCGGAAAAAATTTGTCATTTATGCGTGAGTTGCGTCATTTCCGTATACGTACGGTTATCTACCTAATAAACGTTATCCTATAAACTATTATTTTGAATAATTGATCCGACAATCCCAACTATGGTCCTAACACATTTTTATACTCGTAATAATAATATAAAAATTATATTATTAATTTACCCGGTGTTTTCAAATCAATTGTTACATTTTACGGTCGGAGCTTATTACTCCGTCGGTTTGCGATATTTCAACCCGATAATTATTTTAACAATCGATTCTCATCAGGAATATAATTTCATGATTTTTACAACTTCATTATATTTTATTTTATCTCGTTACGATTTATTTCTAGTTAACTCGGTACCCGGTATCCCCTAAAACACTAAATATCTACACATTATCTAACAAATCCTTACAAAATCTCAAAAAGTCTTCACATTTCTTCCACCCTTTTCCCAAATTGCCCCCCCCCCCTTACTTCTTTTCTTACATTCTTTGAAATTTTACTACTCCCATTTAATGCTAAGGAGATCTTGTATTCTAGGACAATAATACATATATTTAATTCCTATCTAATTCACCTCATTTCCTCAAAAGCAACTAGCAACTTTTCTCTTTGTTTCTCTCTAGTATATATACGGCAACAACAAAGAGGAGGCAAGACCAAAATAATTTTTCAAGATCAAGTAGTAAACTAGTTCATTTGGTTATTCTTATAAGAGTTTTGAAATAAAAACTCAAGGTTTCTTAGGTTTTACTCATCCAAGCTCATTAATCTTTCTAAGTAAGTTGTCAAACTCTTTTCCATAATTTCTTCATGTTATTTTTATGATCATATGATTTCTATACAAGATCTACATGCATATGTTAGTTATACCACTCATTTATATATTTATATAACTTTTGATCCCTAGAAATAGATTATAGTTAGATCCTTGTTAGATCCACTTGATTTATGATGTTTAAGAACCCATGACACCCTAAGAAGGTGTATGGTAAGATTAGACTAGATTTATGGTGATTGAAAGTGGTTTGGTTGATGTTAGAACTAGATTGGAACACTAGAAATGACTTTTAAAACAATATATATACCTACTGTCCATATTTTTAAAACGTGGGAAAATCAGCAGATGATGGGTAATTTTTGACCAAAGATTTAGAAAATACTTTCAAAAACGAAGCCATGGGCGAAAGAACGGATTAAAACGAGTTAATAACGAAGGAGATATGATTTTCCGAAGTTAACGACGAAAATAATTTTTCTGAAAATTCTTTGCTGATGAACAGTTGTCACGACTGTTTCGAGGCGTAAAACTAAATTTAGCCATCCCGACTTATTAAAAATATGTTAGTATTTTGTCCCACGATTCCGGGGATATAAAGAACAAGGAAAATGAACTTAAAATGACAAAGTTATACATATGTTTAAATCGTCAAAACTATATATATATTTAGTCACTACTAGAAATAATATAACTACGTACTAAATGCTATATTTTCTAGATTTCTTGTTCAAGAGTTAAATTCATAACTAATGAAGTACTAGTGATTATAAAGTTTATCTTTTCGGCGTTTAGACGTTATCTCAAGGTTTCCCTAAGTAAGGAATATAACACTAACATTTTATATACGATATATTACGACAAGTTTTTATAAGCCTAGTTGGACTTATTTTTCCTAAGTATAGAAAATACTTTACTTTGACAATAACAATTATTTCCATGTTATGAGTGGTATAGGTATCATGTGCATGTATATTCTCTTCATCATTTCGTGATCTAAGTAGATCACTATCATTCATATTAGGTTGCGGTTAGAGATCGAACCTCATTTCTGTGTATCCACTTTTGTCATCGTAGCTATCGCTCTAGGTGAGTCATAGCCCCTACTCTTTTTATACTTGTTTTAACTCTTTGGGGGAAGATACATGCTCAACTACTTGCTTACTTATACAAATACTCAAAACATTTATACTTAATTGTTTTATACTTGATTGTCTTATACTTGGTTGCATTATACTTGATTGCATACATACATGATTGTGATGAACTTATTTGCATTATTCAATTTAGTAGTCTTTTATACTTTGGGAAATGGCACCCAGTAATCTTTTATACTTTGGGAAATGGCACCCAGTAATCTCTTATACTTTGGGAAACGGCACCCAGTAACCTTCTATACTTTGGGAAATGGCACCCAGTAGTCTTTAATCTTTGATCATTGGTATGTACACATATCGTATTCACATATGTCTTAATCTTACTATATATATATATATATATATATATATATATATATATATATATATATATATATATATATATATATATTAGCAGTGGGTTGTGAACACACAGGTTACAAGTCTCTTATGGCGGGACTTGCAACTGAGTGGATTTACGATGCCTTTGCTGTGTGATCATTTTCTATATACTTTATTTGTTAAACAAACTCTATGAACTCACCAACCTCGTGTTGACACCTTAGCATGTATTTTCAGGTTTTAACCAATGGCACGCTACAGGAGGTTTTGGCAGGGTATGGCATGGTCATAGAAGACTCTGATTATTCATTTGAGGACCGTTTTAAACTATTTTAAGGGCCTACTTCTGCACTACTTTTAACAATGTAAATACAATATTTTTGACTTAATTATTTTATTCTAAATGATTGAAGTGAAAACCATTTTTGAAATTGTGTTGTAATACCAATTGAGTTACACCCCAGCTATACGTATGCTTTCGCTGGACCCGATTTTGGGGGTGTGACAGCATCATAGTTAGTTGAGACATGTTCCAAATAGTATCACAAATTGTACCGATACACAAATACATGACAACCATTGTTAAAACGACCAAATTGTTCAAATAACACCTTGTGCCAAACACTCCTACACACCCGCACTCATTGACGGTCAATCTTCTTGTTGAGCTTTCCAAGGAATCTCCCAAGATTCTTAAACATCCCCTTTGTTTGCTTGAACTCCGCCGACTCATTTGGAATATCCGGAAGTTGGGATAGGTATTCTAGAGGTGGGAGCCTAGAGTTGGGCAAAGAGTCATCTTCACTCATTGAGGAAGATGATGAGGAGGTAGGAGGATGATGACGTTTTCCTTGGGCTTTGTAAACTCTCTTATCACTTAGTGGGACAAAGGTGTGTGGAATGAGAGAGTAGTCAAGGCGAAGACCGTTAGGAGTTGGTGGAATGGGAGAGATGAACCTAAAGAGACGGGTCAAGAGCATTCCATACGGCATAGCCGTTGTGCCATGCATGGGAATGTCGGCCATTCTCTTGGCCATGTAGTAGGAAAGGTTGAAGGGTTGCCTAACAGACAAGGAGTAGAGCATGTAGCAAAGGCAAAGATTTATATGATCTCGGTTTCCTATTGTGCTAATGACATTGGCTCTAAGTACTTCCTCCCATTTCTTGAATTGGGGCTTGAGTTCATTGAGTTCCATTCCATATGGGTCCTTATCGACCTCATTTCCCGAGCGGGTTCTCTTAGTGGTTGTTGTCCTAATGAAGAGGTGGTTACGAAGTTCATCTTTGGACACAAGAGGGGTGTCATAGGGATGGATGCGGTCAAAGAGTGTGTCAAGAGTTGAGAGGGAGTGCAAGTCGGAGTAGATGCAAGTACCATGGTTTGGGACACCTAGGATTTGAGCAAACTCCTCAAGAGTGAAGGAGTATTGATGATTACTAGCCCTAAAGTTGATAGACATGCGACCATACTCATCCATGGAGAGGGTGACGGATGCATAGAATTCTAGAATGAACCTAGGACAAATAGGCTCGTCGATTTCTAAAATACACTCAAAGTTGATTGTGGCAAATTCCGTGTAGAGGTTTGTGCCTTCTAGGAAGGACGAGTCAATGGTTCTACCCCCATGGACATAACGTTTTTCTAAGGCTTTTAAAACTTCGATTTGAGTTGGAGTAAGACCTTTGGTTTTGTGGTGTTTGGGTAGGTATTTAATGGTGTCCTTGTGGTCGTAGTGGGTTAGAGGTGGCATGATGATTCCTAGAAAAACAAAATTTCACATTTTAGTCTAAGTAAACGACTATTGTAATGTGGGTGTTCTAGTGTGAGCCTATATGAAAACAATGTGGAGGTGCGGTTATCTTGACTCATTTTGATGCTTCAAAAACGTTTTATAATGCAAGTTTTGTTATAAAACAAAAGATAACCCAAGCGCTCCTAGTTCAATGTAGCTTCATTTGAATGTACCCGAAAATACATATTGGTTATGTATACCCTTTAGCATTCAAGAGACATTATGCAAGTGATGTTTTAAACATAACGTTTTGATTTTGTATTCACAATGTGAGACGAAAAAATATTTGTCCTATTTGTGAGAAATTTTTGGAAGAATTTGACATGGGGTGTTTTAGCAAACATGTTTACACTTAGTAAGAATACAATTCCTAACTATGGGGAACATGATTAGTTTTGTTAAACACCTAATTTCATGCATGAGTTTCTCAAGTTAATGCATAACCCCAAGTTTTTGTTTTTGTGCAAAAATAGAATTCCTAGACTCAGATCAGGATTGTAATTAAGTTTAGAATACTTACAATGATGATTGATTTGCAATGTGAGTGAAAGGAAGACCAAAAAATCGCAGGTATGGATGAATGGTAAAGTGAATAGTAGCAGTTTGGAAGTGGTGGTATGAGATAATGGGTGTTTGGTTTAATATAAACAAAGAAAATGTTTCTGTAGGTCGGCGGATACGGCGGAACCTAAAATTGGGTTCCGTCCCTTGTGGCTGAGGGTTCCGCCGACCCTGCTGAGAAAAGAGTTATGGATTTGTTTTGATTTTTGTGATTTTTGTCTAATGTCTAGAACTACAACGTAGGTTCCATGAGTCCTAAGCCTAGCCTAAGAAGGTTAAAAGGTTCTCGTTTAAGGGGTTTTGTGAGAATGTCGGCTATGTTGTCTTCGGAAGAAACTTTCTCAATTGAGATATTTCCTTTTTGAACATTGTCACGAAGGAAATGATGACGGATTTCAATATGTTTGGTACGAGCATGTTGAACCGGGTTTTTGCTAAGATCAATGGCACCTTTGTTGTCACAAAGAATGGTGATATCGTTAAGTTGAATTCCGTAGTCGACAAGAGCTTGCTTCATCCAAAGAGCTTGTTGACACGCCTTTCCGGCCGAAACGCACTCGGCTTCCGTTGTTGAGATAGCAAGAGCCGTTTGCTTCTTAGAGAACCATGAGGTGAGACAATGTCCAACAAAAGTACAAATACCACTTGTGCTTTTTCTATCAACATAGTCACTGGCATGATCCGAGTCGGCATACACTATGGTGTCTATTCCCGTTCCTTTGGGATACCATAAACCTAAATGGGTAGTGCCCTTAATATACTTATAAATCCTTTTAACGGCTTCGAGATGAGTTGTCTTAGGATCTTCTTGAAAACGAGCACATAGACAAACACTAAACATAATGTCGGGTCTACTAGCCGTTAGGTAAAGTAGACTTCCAATCATACCTCTATATTTAGTGCTATCTACGGATTCACTTTCCTCATCCTTGGTGAGTTTGGTTTCCGTGGACATGGGTGTTTTGATTGGTTTTGAATCTTCTAATCCAAATTTCTTAAGCATGTCCTTAATATATTTAGATTGGTTAAAGAAGATACCATCTTCTAGTTGTTTAATTTGGAGTCCTAGGAAAAAGTTGAGTTCTCCCATCATACTCATTTCAAACTCGTCATGCATGATTTTTGAGAAATCCACACATACTTCTTGACAAGTTGATCCGAATATAATGTCATCAACATAGATTTGGACTATGATAATATGTGAATCTTTCTTCTTAGTGAAGAGAGTATTATCAACTAAGCCCATGGTATACTTATGGTTAACTAGGAAGGTTTTAAGTCGATCATACCATGCTCTTGGAGCTTGCTTAAGTCCGTAAAGAGCCTTTTTAAGTTTGTAAACATGATTTGGTTTTTCAAAATCGATGAAGCCCGGTGGTTGAGCAACATACACTTCTTCATTTATGACTCCATTTAGAAATGCACTTTTGACGTCCATTTGAAAGAGTTTAAAATTGTGTGCACATGCATATGCAAGTAAGATTCTAATTGACTCGAGCCTAGCAACCGGAGCAAAAGTTTCATCGTAGTCAATGCCTTCTTGTTGATTATATCCTTGTGCAACTAGCCTAGCTTTGTTTTTAGACACAATTCCATTTTCATCCATTTTATTACGAAAGACCCATTTTGTTCCAATTATTGTTTGACTCTTTGGTTGAGGAACTAATGTCCATACATCATTCCTAACAAATTGGTTTAACTCTTCTTGCATTGCAATTACCCAAGACTCATCTTTAATGGCTTCATTAATGTTTTTCGGTTCAATGGTTGACACGAAACAAAAGTAGTTGCTTTCATTTGGAACTTTTGATCTTAGTGTTCTTTCGTTAATGTTGCCTATGACACCATCTAATGGATGACTTTTAGATTCTTTGACATTGACAAGTTCTTTGTTTAATAGTTCATCTTCCTTGTCATTTCCTAAGATCTCTTGACTTTCTATTGCTTGGCTTTCAACTAAGTCATCATCTACCAAAGGTGATGTCTTAGAGGGAGGTGGACTCTCGTCAAATGTTACGTTCAACGATTCCTCGACTCTTAAGGTTTCTTTGTTCAAAACAATGTAAGCTTTACTATTTTGTGAATATCCAAGAAATACACCTTCATAAGACTTTGGATCAAATTTGGTGAGATAATCCTTGGTGTTAAGAATGAAACATTTACTCCCAAACACTCTAAAGTATCCTAATGTAGGCTTTTTACCTTTATATAGTTCATAAGGAGTTTTATTCAAAAATGGTCTAATTAAGACTCAATTTAAAATGTACGTTGATGTGTCAACGGCATTACACCAAAGCTTTTGTGGAATGTTTTGTTCATTAAGCATTGTTCTACTCATCTCTTGCAACGTCCGGTTTTTACGTTCTACTACACCATTAGATTGAGGGGTACGTGGAGCCGAAAAGTTATGAGTAATACCATTAATATCACAAAAGTTTCCAAATTGAAATTCATTATCAAATTCACGACCGTGATCCGTTCTAATAGACACAATACTAGACCCTACTTGATTTTGAATTTTCTTACTTAGAATCTCAAATTTATCAAAAGCTTAATTTTTATTTTTCAAAATTTTTGTCCAAGTATATCTTGAGTAATCATCGACTATGACCAAAGTGTAGACGTTACCTCCATAACTTTGTATAGCAGATGGACCGAATAAATCCATATGCAAAAGTTCTAGACACCTAGATGTAGAAACCAATTTTTTAGCCTTATGGCTACTATGGACTTGTTTATCGACTTTGCAAGCATCACAAAAGTGTTGGTCATATTTCAACTTAGGTTGGTTTCAAACTAAGTCTTTGGAGGAGAGGTTTTGAATTAGTCTCATGTTAGCGTGTCCTAAACGTCTATGCCATAAAGTTGAAGATTCATCTAATGAAGTAAGACAAAGTTTGTCTCTAGATGTTGGATCCATCTTCATGACGTATACGTTGTTCTTAAGAATACCTTTGGCTATTGTTATACCATCTTTAAGTATTTTACTTCCGTTTTCACTAAAAAGGACATTATACTTATTACGGCAAAGTTGACTAATACTAAGGAGATTAAAACCTAAGTTATCAACATGAGCTACATCATCTATAAAAAGGGAGTCATGAGAGATTGTACCTTTTCCGATGATTTTGCTCTTAGCTTTACTACCAAACGTAACATTACCTCCATCACATTTGTGATAAGTAGAGAAGAGGCTTTTGTTACCCGTCATGTGCCTTGAACAACCGCTATCTTTAATCCATTCATCCGGTTCCAAACAAACTTTGAGGCACACCTATTTTACGAAAAACACTCAAACATTTGGTCCCCAATTTCTCATGGGTCCATTTTGGTTAAGCATACCATTAACTTGTTCCAAGTATGAAAGTAGAACATAAGGGTTCCATGACATGTAATTTGGAGTTTGGTAATGTCCAGGAGTGTTTTGGTTCCAAACATGTTGGTAGTTTGGTCGTGTGTTGAAGTTGCTCTTTGGAAAGGGGCGTTTGGGAATTGGAGTCTTAGGTCTTGGTTGAGTAGTCTTAGCCCTAAATTCGTTTTTACTAAGTCCTACTCCAGTTTTAAAGGCAGGTTTTGTTCCATTTTTATATGTGACTTTAACAAATTTTAAACAATCCGATGTGGAGGATGTTACTGCTGCAGCAGCAGACCTAGCGGAACCTTTGGGTTCAACGGGCGGAACCCTGAATTGGGTTCCGTCTGTTCCGCGGGCTACTGTAGCAGTTTTGTTAGTTTCTTGTGCATTCTTTTCTTGTTTCGTTTGACCCTTTGAAGTTTCTAATTTCATGAAACCTAGTCCTGTTTTATTAAAGGGTGACTTTTGAAGTTTCATAATTTCATCCGCACAAGAAATGCTCTTATCGAACTTCTTAAACTTTGTGGTTTGTTTTATTAGATCATTTTGAGTAATTTTAAGTTTCTCAACTTCGAGTTTAAGCTCTTCACATGATTTTCATGATGTGTCAATACCTTTACTCATTTCTAATCTCTTAGCTTTTTCTTTTAGCTCATAAACTTCATTTTCTAAAAACTTCTTTTTAGTTTTCAAAAACTTATTTTTGTTTATGATTTTTAAGCTCAATTCACAAAGTTTGTAATATTCTTTTGTAAGGTGTCATCATCAATAGAGGAATAAGATGAGTTAGAGAGTACCTCATTTGAGTCGTGAGCCATGAGAGCAATATCATCATTCTTTGGCTCATCGTCATCTCCTTCATAGTCACTCCAAGCACCACCCAAAAATGCTTGTTGAGGCTTGCTCTTGGCTAGTTTTGGACATTCTCCTACTAGATGACTTGTGTCTCCACACCTATAGCATTTCCTTTCAACCTTTCCTTTCCTATCATCACGATCTTTTCAGAAGGTTTTCTTGTCATCTTTAGGTTGCCTTACAAACTTCCCTCATCTACGAAAGAACTTTTTGAAGTCTCTAACGGCCATAGCATATTCCTCATCATCACTATCCGAAGTAGATTCTTCATCATCACTTGATTGGACTCTAGCTTTCAAGGCAATGGACTTAACTTTTTCTTTCTTGCCTCTAACTAATTCCGAATCTTTTTCCATTACCATTTCATGAACTTTGAGGATTCCAATTAGCTCGTCAAGTGACATGCTTGAAAGATCCTTGGATTCTTCAATTGCCGTCACTTTTGCTCTCCACTTCAGATGGAGTGCTCTAAGAAATTTCCTGACAAAATTCTTACTACAAAAAGATTCATCAAGTGCTTTAAGTGAAGTAATAATAGTGTTAAACCTAGCAAATGCATTATCAATAATCTCATCTTCGGGAATAACAAATTGTTCATATTATTGAACAAGAAGATCAATTTTGTTATCCTTAACTTGTGATTTTCCTTGATGAGTGACTATTAAAGATTGCCAAATATCTTTGGCGGTTTTACACATAAAGATTCTTTCATATTCTTTCTTAGGCAAAGTGTTGTAAAGCATCATTTTAGCTTCATTATTTTTAGCAATCAATTTCTTTTGATCATCATCTTTACTATTAGAAGCTATATTATCACCATCAATGATTATATACCATAAATCTATATCTTTAGATTTCACGTAAGTTTCAAAATGGTTTTTCCAATATATAAAACCATTTGCTTCAAAAAGTGGTGGTCTTTGCATAGATTGCTCTTCTTTGTAATTTTCAAAATCCATGGATCGTTTCAAGTTTTAAAACACAGTATATTTTAAAAGCTTGAGTAACGTAGCTCTTGATGCCAATTGTCGAAAACTAGAAGGGGGGTTGAATAGTTTACCGTTTAAAATCTTTTTAACATGTTTAATTATCTTTTGAAACTTTCCGTTTGATCAAAGATATATACACAAACACAATATATAACATGCAAGTATAAAGAAAGAAACGATCAAACAACAACAAGAGTATTTATCGTGGTTCGGCTTCAAGGACGCTTTTTCCTTGCCCTACGTCCACGCCCCGAGTATCCAACTCGAGAGTTTCTTTGACTAGTCAACAAGCTCCTTTCACCGGCGGAGAAAACCTTACATGTCGCTTATACACGTTTACCGACACTAAGCTAGATGTCGAGTTCTTTTACAAGGGTACAACCACTCCCGTTAGTTATTTTACAAGGGTACAACAACTCCCGTCACACTTTGTATTTTGAGGACTAAAATACTAACCGATCACTACTGAAAATACACAATCAAATGAAGTGTAAACTATACAATGCTAAGCTAACAAGTCTTGCAACGTTGTGTTGAATACTTGTAACTTTTTATGAACTCGTGAACTTCTTTGCTACAAAAAGAAACTTCACATATGAGAGGTTAAAGGGTTAGATGAAAGAATGAATGAATGTGTGTGAAAATATGATGTAGAGTGATAAGCCAAAAATCAAACTTGTGGCTTGGTATTTATAGCAAAACCTTCTGCAGGTCTAGCGGATACGGCGGAACCCTCAGATGGGTTCCGCCCGTGTACCCCTAGGGTTCCGCCAGGCTTGCAGTTGGTTTTGCAATAAATCATGCAAACCAAATAATGTCACATCTCATAACACCTAGTCAAACACAAAACTTGTGCAAGCAAACTTATGGTTAGCCAAACACACTTTCTTTCCATAAATGTATATTGACAAAACTTACCATAAATGTGATGTGACATTTCTATTTTAAGAAATAAAACGTGTTGTGTTTTATGAAATGTTAAATGTAGCAAATGTCTAGTTATGCAAGTCTTAAAACTAAGATTATGATTTACTTAGAAACTAAAGTTTACATTTTGTCGTTAACAAAACTTAGCAAAGATCATAAAATATAAATAACGTTTTTAGGCGATATTTGTATTAACATTCTCTTACTGCTTGATTTTGGGGTCTACGCCATAGGTGGAGAGAGGTTACTCCGTAGAACCCTTTGATGTTCAACTACGCCGTAAGTGTGGTGTTGGCGACGGCGTAGTCTTCAGAAATAATATCTACGGCGTAGGTAGATGGAGCATCTACGCCATAGTCTTCGGTAATGATAGTTACGGCGTAGGTAGATTGAGCATCTACGCCGTAGTCTATGCAAAATCCGCATACTTCAATGATTCACGTATAAATCCTTCCAAATCCGCGTCTTTTTGTTGCTTTGCTCATCTTTGCCCTAAAAACTGAATATAAACAAATAAGAGTATATATCCAACATATTAATATAAAAGATGAGCAATATAGAGGGAAATTAACACCAAAATACGAGTACGATTTGATGTTATCAAATATCCCCCCACTTGAACTCTACTTGCCCTTAAGTAGACCTTATTAGAAAAATTCTTAAAAAGATATCTCTTTAGAAACTAGAAGATATGAGTCTAAAAATCTCCTATGCTAGAATATACTTAAACCGAACACCTCGCGAAATGAGCAAAATGAGGCATGAGAACCAAAGCGCAGGCAGGGAGAGCCTGGGCAACTACTAATTATTAACCGTCTTTTCCTCTCTCTCCTAATCTAAGTGTTATTTTCGGGGTGATCACTCAACGCACAGTCTTAGAATGTATTCTATCGTAGGCTTGGCGGTTACACAAATCTCCACCACTAAAGCTAAGGTCAAAACGATTCTTAAAGGCAATATTGGGTGAACATATATAAGTCTAGGGGTATGGTGTTGTTACTAACATACTACGACAAGGGCGACAAAGGCAATGGTACATGACCGGAACTCCGGGCAAGATACCAAGGACTGCTCAAATCCCTCACCTAAGCATGATTCTCAACTAAGGGTAGGATAAGACATGGGATTCACAATAATGGTGTAAAATTAAAAATAGAAGCAAATAGTCTTAACCTATAACCAAGTTGCTATCACTTGCTGTTCATCCAAGGTCAAAGCTTCAAGACGCAAAAATTGGATCATAAAACAAGTTTATGTGCCATTAGAGGACGTCGTGATGGGCACCACCCTTGGTCTTCATGTTGGTGATTATGAACCAACAACTTCAATCTTCATATGTGACCGAAGTGGCCTCTTCGCTACTAGTTCTTTCAAAGCTCAATAATATTGTGCTATACAAGGTTGCACAAAAAAGAAACTATCTACATACTGGAATTCACATTTTTTTTTCACATAAATAATACAATACAAGAAATAAATAACATCCCCCCACTTGAGATGAAACATACTTGATAATTTGCGGGGTCTCTCATGATCTTCAAAGATGGGTCTTCAACATACGTGTGATTTCTAAACCTTTTTACTCGAACCTCAAACTAGGGCAAGTGACAACTTCCCAATCACAAGTCAAGACTACACGGTAGGCTAAGGTGTATAGGTGTATCGAAACATTTATAATGTGGGTAAGAAATGAAAGGATAGGCTCAAAAGGGTGTAACTAGGGGTATCTTGCACTAAAGATGAGTGCAACAAAAGGGTTTACACGGGGGTCAAATAGTCAATGTGACTAATCGATAAACACACACATATAGGCTTTTTGGGTGATAATCCTAAAATATTGCCTTCTCGAAAAGTTTCTTCCAAATGTACTAAGTAATCTCAATACACTACTCGTCCATGGTCTCAAAATGATGTAAAGGCCAAGTTCTAAAGTTTACAAACTACCGGCACACTCATAATTTTTGAGGATTTGAAGTAAAACATGGGAAACTGAATAGGCTAAACCTTACCATGATATTAAGGGTTAATGTGCTCGGCTAAGGTATATTCTAGTTAGGTTAAGAAAAACATGTCAAAAATTTTAAAGATGGCATAATTTTTCAAAATAAACTAGAAAAATGGGGAAAATAAAAGTTCAAGTTAAATTCTACTCCCGTCCCCACACTTGAAATGTACAAAGTCCCTTTTGTACGCAAATAAGCTAAGAGAATAAAAGAGATAAGTAGAATTGGAACGAGAACTTCCCTGAAATTTGCTCTTGAAAATGTAGAAGGATCATGTTTGAGAAAACATGCCTCCGTTTCGCCTTATGAGCAAACTTCATATCCCTGAAATTACGTAACAACCACAAGCATAAAACCTAAAAAAGAAAAATAAAAGAAAAACAAAAATCCTAACTCACTTTCGTAGGAATCACGGTTGCATTTAGCGTATGCAACAAGCCTTTTAAACCACTTGGTGTCCCAAGTGGACGAGTGAAGTCTCGTGAGGGTTTACAGTGAACACACCCACAAAGTTCATTTAAAAACTAATACAAGGTTAAAGTATGTTTGTAATAAAAATCTTTTAAAATTATTTGGTAGAGGAGAAAACTACGGCATAGAGGTTTCACAAGCTACGCCGTAGTTGGAAAAATCATACAGTGTTGCACCTGGGGGTGCTACGGCATAGCTAACTAGAAGGCTACGCCATAGACTTTTCCTGGGGAAATTTCTGGAGCAAAAATGCTCAAAAATCAATAAACATCAATCCCCTTTCTCTTTTACCTGCAAAAATGATTAGAACAACACATACAAAACCCAACTACACTAAAAGAAATGTAAAACAAAGATAATTCGGGTTGTCTCCCGAAAGAGCACTTTTCTTTATTATCGAGTCTTTAAGTTAGAATCACTGTGGCGAATCTTTACGTAGGCGGTTGGGATTGTCTCCCTCTGCCCTTATCCAGGGTAGTCAGTGACTGGTCCCAAACTGTTTGAGCGACATAGGGTGTTAATCCGTAATGATTTTCTAAAAGAAATTTTACTTTTTCCCATGCACTATGATACTCCATTTCGTCCTTCTTGATTAGTCGGGCTTCTCCAAAATAGACTTTAATCTAGTTATCAAAAGATATCCCTCGGTACCTGACTTCTCTTCTTAAGTGAGTATTAAAACATGCCCATTCATATCGTTTGCCCATATGTACATCTTCCAATTCCCCACCATTGCACTTTGTTCAAGTGGGGTCACAAGTGGGCCAAGCTTGAATCGTTCCATCATTCTTCATTAAAGTTGGCTTACAAAAGTGGAGTGTCCAATTAACTTCTTCCCCGGAATTAAAACCATCAAAGTAATTACGAATCCAGGGTTTCTTATCAAATTTTTTTATCTACGTAGCAAGACCAAACGTTGGCTTCCTTAGTTAATAGCCTTAATCTGATATGTCCTCCTCCATTGCACTTTTCGATGTAAGGACAACAGGAAGGCATGCATAACCTTCCATTTTCCTTAATTGGTTTAGGTTCACAACAATGACGAACCACTGTTACGGTGATAGGCCCTTCACCGCCCCAAGGTTTAGGTGGCGGATTGTCATCGTCGCTATCAATAGAAACTAGAAGAGGGGTTGAATAGTTTCACCGTTATTAATCACATTTTTATAAAATTGACTTTACAAATTGTGTTTGACAAAAATGTTCGATTCCAAGCTTACGTGAAATCAACACAACAATAGATATAAGCAATGATAAGTAAACAAGTAAAGATATAGAAAGGAAAGATCAAACCGGCACACGAAGATTTATAGTGGTTCGGACACGAAGCTCACTCCTTCATAATTACTCCACTCCTCGAGTCTCACACTCGAGAGTTTCACAAACACTATATCAACACGGTCCCTTATGGCGGAACAAACCTTACATAAGTTTACACCAAGTTTAACGACACTAAGCGGAATGTCGAGTCCTAATCCTAGCTAGAACCAATCTACCAAAGCCCACGTGGCTTCACACCTCGTACCAACATGATGGCACGATACAACACAATACACAATATAAGACTTGCACTGAAGTCCTATTACATACACGAAACAATGAATGAAAGAAATGATAGATCCGCAACAATAAGATGAGATGAGCAAACCTCTTCTACAATACTTCGTTTCTTGATTACAATGAATGTTCTTCTCTTTCACTTAGAGGAAAGATGAGTGTGATCACTTGTAAACAACTCAAACTTGATAATGTGATCAAAGAGTATGTTTTAGAAAGGATTTCGGAATACAGAAGGTTTTAGTGCATAAGAGGTGAAGATTTCTAAAGGAAAACAGTTCTGTATTTATAGGCATCAGGGGAGGGGCGACGGTCCCTTAAATGTTGGACGGTCCCTTATCGATAAGGGACCGCCGTCCTATTTAAGGGTCCGTCCAGAAAAATGCTCCTCGTTTTGTCCAGACGTGGTGAAAAACTATCTGGTGAAGTTTTGTTGTCGGTTTTGAGCGTGAAATATGGCTGTTATGATTTTGAATTTTGAAAACATTTTCTTAATAAAACATTTCTTTAAATTATACAAAAATACTTTTGTAAAAATGTTTTGTGACATGAAAATGTAAAGTTTTTAAATCCTTTGATCGCAAACACAAGTTGGTAGAAGTTTGTACATACCTTAAGTGATGTTGATGCTGAAAACGAGTTTTCTTGATTAAAAACTTATTAGTCGTAGTTTTATGTAACGTGTGTTTGTATTTTATGATTATCAAAACTAGTAGAGACCGATTAATGCAAATGACATATTTGACATTATTTGTATTAACAATCTCCCCCTTTTGATGATTATAAAATATAAACTCATTTTAGATAAAACTAGGCATTAATGAGTTTTAAAACGAGTCTCGTTTTGTTCTCCCCCTTTTTGTAGAATCAAAAAGGCTTCATAGAAGAGATGAAATCCACGGTATTATGATGACTCCCCCTAGCTTAGTGCTCCCCCTTGATGAGGACACTCGGGAATCGATCGATGGAATTAAGCTGCAATATGTTAGAAGAAAAATGCAAGCAAACATAGAAATCTTGCAGAAAAGATAAGAGAAGGCAGAATAGACATACTGAGGACGGTCCCATAAAGGGGTTGGGACCGCCACCTTGATAAGGGACAGCCGGCAGGAAGGTTTTCTGGAACAAAATTTCAACAATTCATGCATAACATAGATCGTTCATTAAAAGACAAGAATAATGTCATTCATATTACATTTACAACATGAGTTTACAAGCATAATCCTAGTCTAATCTCCTAGGATATCTCATGTTAAGTCCGGTTTTATTAGTGATCATACATGCTTCCCTAGAACTTGCGACCGCAAGGTTGAGAGGAGTTTTTAGGTTGTAGAAACCCGGGTGACAAGAGGATGTAAATGATGTAGTCAAGATCATTCTTCATCTTTTGAAAGTGGTTGTGGTTGTAGATGCAACAAGCACAGTAACCCCCATGGGCATCCAATTGGGCAAGAGTGGGATGAGACATAGTTGGAGGATGAAGTTTTTGGGATAGGATAATATTGAGGAGGCTCAAATTAACAAGATTGGATAATTCTTGAGCTTTGATGGAGTATAAGGAGTTGACATTTGTCATTTAAGGTGGAAACAAAGGTGGTAATGAATGATCTTGAAGAGTCGGGTTTGTATACTCATTGTGAGTGGATGGTGGCCCATTTTGTGGTTGAGAGGCAAAGAAGGAGAATGATGAAGATGATGCCTCATTATGTGACGTGGGAGTGGAATTGACATGGTTATTGTGAATTGCCAAGGCTTTGTTTCTTCCTCCATTTGGGTTTGACCGATATTCTTGGTTTTCTAGGGGCTGACATTTTGTTGGATGACATTGTGAAGAGGAAAGGTTATGCCATGGCAATGGATGAAGGAGGTGGTGGTTTAAGTAGAGGATGAAGGTAGCAAGAATAGTAAAGCATGCATGCTTGGTTAGATTAGTTCAAATGGTGCTTAAGCAAATTAGGAATGTCCACAAGACCTAAGGGTTGGCTAGTCAAACATGTAGGAACATAAAGCAATTAAGGACTCACAAATAGATGGATGGTCCTTCAAATAGGTGGACGGTCCCTTATCTCTTATGGGACCGTGGGTCGATAAAGGACGCCACCAGGAGGTTTTCCAGATTTCAGAAAATGTTTCTAGTGTGTGCCTATATGAAACATATATGGAGATGTGATTATCTTGACCCTAAAAGAGAAGAAAAATCCTAAGAGATAATCCAAAGTCACCTAATTTCAATCTTGCTCATCTTTCCATGTTGGATAACATATTTGTTACATGGTCCGATAGAGGAATTGAGCGCATCGTGCATGCATGGAAAAACGTTTTTTGAATTGTATTAATGATGCAAGAAAGATTGATTTTTCCTATTCGTGAGAAGATTTTGAACACATGAATTGGGGTTTTTATGCACAAAACTAAGTTCTCTTATTATCATGCAATAATGGTTGTTAATAAAAAGAAGTTGTTACTTCGCCAATTTCTAATTTTTGTGCGCAAGAGAATCCTAGACTCAGATTAGAAGGGATTCATTAGCTATGAAATATAAGGAGATATGTGTTCCATCATTCCTAATCCTAATCGAAGATAAATGAATGGTCCACGCTTAAGTGGTTTAGTAAGAATATCAGCTATGTTTTCCTCCGTTGGCACTTTTTCAATAGATATGTTACCCTTTTGCAAATTATTCCTAAGAAAATGGTGACGAATCTCAATGTGTTTGGTACGAGAGTGTTGCACGGGGTTTTTACTTAAATCTATTTCTCCTTTATTATCACACATGATTGGAATGTCATCGAGTGTAATCCCATAGTCTACGAGAGCTTGTTTCATCCATAGTGCTTGTTGACATGCCTTTCCGGTGCTTACATATTCGGCTTCGGTTGTGGAGATAGCTAGTGTCGTTTGTTTCTTGGAGAACCAAGAAGTTAAAAAACAACCCATGAAGGTACAAATGCCACTAGTACTTTTTCGATCCACATAATCTCCCACATGATTAGAGTCGGCGTAAACTATCGTTTCTATGTCGGTCCCCTTAGGATACTATAATCCTAAGTGCATAGTTCCTTTAATGTATCGGAAGATACGTTTAACCGCTTCTAAGTGAGAAGATTTGGGATCTTCTTAAAAGCGAGCACAAAGGCAGACACTAAACATGATATCGGGCCTACTTACCATAAGGTACAATAAACTTCCTATCATACCTCTATACTTAGTACTATCTACGTATTCACCCTCTTCATCCTTGGTGAGCTTTGTGTCCGTAGCCATTGGGGTTTTCATAGGTTTAGAATCTTCTAGTCCAAATTTCTTAAGCATTTCCTTAATATATTTGGATTGAATAAAGAATATTCCATCATCTAATTGTTTTATTTGTAGTCCAAGGAAGAAGTTAAGTGTAACACCCCCATTTTTCACTGATCGCAGCGGATTAAGTGTTTGGGGTATTACTCATGGAAACAAAGACAAGATAATAGAAAATGACTTGAAAAGAGACGCTTTTGAAAATGGTGTTATCATTCATTTATTCATCAGAGTTTTTATAGTAAAAGATACGTTTTATGACACAAAACTTGATGAATGATAACTATTCTGGACGTCCTCATGTCCAGTACTTCTCCATGCCAGGGTTCCTATAGTGCCTAATTACCTAAGATAACATGCATAAAAAGTCAACACATAGGTTGAGTGAGAGTCATATGTTTAAGTAGTTAAGGTATGAATACAAGCTCCACAGGCAGGGGCGGAGATAAAGGGGGGTCACGTGACCCCCCGGCGAAAAAAAATGTAGTGTAAATTTTCGCCTATTTTTGTAATTTCCCCCCTCCCCCCCTAAGGTACCAATTTTTAGTGTAGTTTCTAAAAAATTATCATATTTTGCCCCCTCGACAATAAAGTTCTGGCTCCACCCCTATCCACAAGGTTCAGCTTAAACCCTATGTGTGGAAAGATTTTTGGGATAGAAGGTATATTGCACTAAGCTCATGAACCACACGTTAATAGTCCGCGTCATGGGGTCTGCAGACCAAACCATGAGGGGTCGGGAAGGATAACTTGCCAAAGTTAAACCTTCAGTGCGTTCAAATATAGTACTTATTGGTACCACCCAGTGAGGTGTTAATACCAACGGGAGATGTCAAACTCCAATAGATCTATCAGCTATATTCGCGTTCGCGTGGGTAAAATATCCCAAATGATTAGATTCATGAATTTTGGTTATGTAATAATGGCAGATAGTTTACTCGTGCAATAACCAAGGGAAAAGACTTGTATTCGGTTTAAAGCATGTATCCCCCTCACAGGGTTATAAAACATTTAAAAGTGAGGCTATGAAAAACTCACCTGGGTCTTAAGGTAAGTAAAGTAGGGGTTTAGACAACTCACTCACGTATCCTAGGGGTTGTGTAGGTGTGTGTATGTCAAGTCTTAGTCTAGGTTTTCGTAACTAATTACTATTAGGTTTTTATAAATAACATAACACCGTTCGGGCCATCGTAATTCAGAAGTATATGACTCCTCACATGAAGCTCCCTACTATTGTATTATGTTATCAACATAATAACGTTCGGGCCATCATATATAATTCAGAAGTTAATACTCCTCACATTAAGCTCCCTACTATTGAGTTAAGTTGTTATTATGGTTTAGTTATAACATAACACCATTCATGCCATCATAACTCAGAAGTATATGCAATAATCGTTCAAGGAGTCAGGGCACTTTAATTTGTAAACCCAACAAACTCGTCAAAACGAAATATCCATATAGTACTCCTTGCATGAAGCTACATAGTATTGTGTTATGCTTCTAATTTAAATAGATTTTGTATTTATATGAAAATAGTCTATTTTTACCCTTTAAGTTTATATATTTATATTTTCTACCCTATACTTATAAACTTATAACAATTAGGCATATAACTTTCTAACTATTTGCAATATTAGTCCTTTTTAGTTTAATATTTGTTTTAATTTCTATCCTATAGTTTTAATACTTTGTAAAATTAGTCCTTACACTAATAACTTCTAGGAAATGTCAAAAATAGTCCCTAGACTTTATAGTTTCAGGAATATACCCCTATGCATGTAATATTTTCTAAAACTAGTCTGAAACGCATGTAATTCATATTTTAGCATGGCAACCTAGTTTCTAAGATTATAACTAACTCATATAAGTTCAAATAAGCCACATAATTCAGATTATATCATGTAAATAAGCTATATAACACATAAACATGCAATTCGATCTAACTAAGGTTTTAAAAAGGAAACATGCAAACGAATGGGTTCTAGGTCCTAGCTAAGGGTTCTAAGGTATCTAAGGTCTCTACTAAGTCTATTATAAGTATACTATACGTAGAGTAAGGCTTACCTAGGTCGGGGAAGGCTTAACGAGACTATATGGGTTTCTAGGGTATCTCTCGGCTTCAAACCACAACACAACTTGGCCAAGGCTTGGCTACTCGATTCCTAAGGCTTCTAAGGGTCTAATATTACAGAAATGTGAGGTATAGAAGAGAAGGGGAGGTGTGAAGAAGAAATGAGGGAGGGCATGGCTATTTATAGCTCGCGTATGGAGTAGCGAGGAAGAAAGGGCTGCTAGGTGTCGAGCATAGGAGGGTAGGAGTAAGCATGGATAGGAGTGGTTTTGGAGGGAATAGTGGTGATGTGGACGAGCTATGGTGGTAGCTAGGGGGCGCCATAGGCTGGTTGTGGTGGGAGATGGCCGAGAGAGGCGGTTTGGGAAGAAAGGGTGACAAGGAGGTGATGCACCTCCTAGCTTGGGTGCTTGGAGGTGCTAGGGTGCTATATTAGTTATATAGAGATGCTAGGGTGTTTGCTAGGTGGTTTTAAGGTGTTTAAGTAGCATGGTTTAGGTGTTTAGGTCAAATTTTAAATTAGTTTTATATTATCTGAGTTTAAGGTTTTACCTAGGGTTTAGTGTTTTATTTAGGGTCCTAATGATGTTTAGTAACTAATATAAGGTCTTAGATAACTTATACTAAGTGGTGAGAAATTATGGTAAAGATTTGACCTAGTTTAGACCTAGTTTCGGGAAGTTATTACCTAATTAAGGTTTTGTGCTTATATGACTTGTACCTAAGTTCTAGGGGTTGTACTATGACCTAAGGGTTCTAATATATCCTATCATAACTAATATAACCTATATCTAAGTCTTAAACACTTTTCATGTTAGTTTAGATAAGCAGTTAGGGTTTTAAAACTAACCGGGATCACATAGGTGCATTTAGGGTTTTCTAGCAAGTATAGTGCATTATAGTGATAGTTTTCTTAGTGAAAATATGTTTATAAACTTGACTTGACATACCGGGATGTTTACATTAAGTAAACATAGTAGTTGTTGGCATAGGTGGATACGTAAGCTTATGTGGATGTCAGTTAGGTCATAAGGATATAATAAAGCAAAAATTTAGCTCGGGAAAATCTATAGGAATTTCTAATCCTAGTGTGCTCTATTGAGGGCCTAAGTTAAGTTAGTAAGGCATTTCTAATCCTAGTGTGCTTAGTGAAGGCCTAAGTTAAGTTAGTAAGGCATTTCTAACCTAAGAGGAAGTTAGTGGGTTGTGATAGTCTCCCATCCTAAAAGAAAATCTCGTCCCGAGATTTAACTAGAGTTAGTGTGCGAGGGTGAGAATAGATGGGGATATTTAGCACGGATTTGATCCTCTCGTTCGCAAGTATACTCTGGTCCTTTTTGGGAGTCCCAGCGTACCTTAACGATAGGAATCCAGTGATGTTTTAGATTTTTGACCTCTCGGTCCATAATTTCCATTGGTTCTTAAGTGAAATTGAGCTTATTATCCAATTGAAGCTCTTTTATAGGAATAACGAGTGATTCATCCGATAAACATTTCTTAAGATTGGAGACGTGAAATGTATCGTGTATATTATTTAGTTCATCCGGTAATTCAAGTCGGTATGCCACTGGACCAATTCGTTCTAAAACCTTAAAAGGTCCAATGTATCTCGGACTAAGCTTTCCTTGCTTTCCGAGAAGAAAGACACCTTTCCTAGGTGAAACTATCAACATAACCCTATCTTCGACTTGAAATTCTAAAGGCTTACGTCTTATATCGGCATAACTCTTTTGCCTATCCCTTGCGACTTGTAAGTGTTTTCGGATTTGAAATATTCTCTCATTTGTCTAATGGATTATCTCTGGACCCGTAAGTTGTACTTCTCCAACATCAGCCCAGCAGACCGGAGACCTACACTTTCTCCCATAAAGTGCCTTATACGGTGCTGCTTTAATACTAGCGTGATAACTATTGTTATACGAGAACTCTACCAATGGCAAGTGTTTCTCCCATCATTTTCCAAAATCTATCACACACGCTCGAAGTATATCCTCAAGTGTTTGGATAGTTCTTTCACTTTGACCATCAGTTTGCGGATGATATGTCGTACTCATGTCTATCTGAGTACCTAAGGCCTTTTGCATAGATTGCCAAAATCTTGACGTGAAACGAGAATCACGATCCGATATGATTGATATTGGCACTCCATGTCGGGAAACTATTTCCTTGAGGTACAACCTAGCAAGGGTTTCCATATCATCCATTTCTCGTATAGGAATGAAGTGAGCGAATTTCGTAAGGCGATCAACTATTACCCAAATAGCGTCATGCCCATTGGATGTTCTAGGTAGTTTAGTGATAAAATCCATCGTAATTATTTCCCACTTCCAAATGGGAATCTCAGGCTGTTTCAAAAAGCCGTAGGCTTTTGACATTCAGCCTTTACTCTAGAACATGTTAAACACCTACCCACATATCTGGCAATGGATGCCTTCATGTCAGGCCACCAATAGTGTTTCTGCATATCCTGATACATCTTATCAGAACCTGGGTGGATGGAGTACTTAGATTTATGGGACTCGTGCATTATTACGTTCCTTAAGTTATCATGATGGGGTAACCATTTCCGACCCTTAATACAACGATTTCCATCTGAACGTATCTCAAAAGCCTTATCCAACCCTTGTAAATTCTCAAGTTTACGATCCTTCATTTCGAGGGCTTCATTCTAGGCTTTGAGTATTTGAGAAGGTATATTCGAATGAAGAGTCATAACTAACGACCTAACCCTAAGTGGTTTGATTCGTTCCTTTTGGCTCAAAGCATCGTCTACTACATTAGCTTTTTCAGGGTGATAACGAATCTTACAATCATAATCAGCGAGCAGTTCTATCCATCGACGTTGTCTCATGTTCAACTCTTTCTGATTAAGAATATGTTGTAGGCTTTTGTGATCGGTGAAAACTGTACACTTAGTGTCCTACAGATAATGTCTCCATATTCTTAGAGCAAACACTGATGGATCTAAACACCTTGATTTGTGTTAGAATGATACTTTGAATTATACCATTAAGTATGCGGAATCTACTTAGTAATACTTAGAAGTTTGTATGTGAATAAAACAGTTCTATATGAATGAAAATAATGAATGAAACAAACTGTTAACTCCAATATTACTAAGAATAATAATACGAGTGATCTTTGTATCACTAGGGTTACAACCTTGAAGCTTTTAAGAAAAACATATATAAAACCTAAACCTAGGACCTCCTTTATAGCACAAGGAGTCCTCTTCTACAAGATACGTATAATGATAATAGAATAAGATATGCACAAAATCTATTCTATATTTATCTATACAAGTTTCCTAACAGTTATCCCAATAGCAGTGGTAATAATATGTACTAGCAGTGGTAATGAGTTTCCACTGCTAGTGCATTCTTCAGCAGTTGTAATCTTTATACTAGCCGTGGTAACTGTTAATATAATTCCCAACAAACACTACCGCTCCTAATTCTAGATCATGTGTATGTAGTTTTCCTCATGTGTCTTGAGTTGTCGTGATGCATAAGCGATTACCTTATCCTTTTGCATCAACACAGCTCCAAGACCTCTTCGAGAAGCATCACAGTAAACGACAAAATCATCGTTTCCCTCTGGTAATGCAAAGATCGGAGCTTCATACAACTTTCTCTTTAAAAGTTGGAAAGCTATCTCTTGATCTTTTCCCCAGTCAAACTTCCTGTTTTTCTTGGTTAGCTTTGTCAAAGGTTTAGCTATTTTTGAAAATCCTTCAATAAACCTTCGATACTAGCCCGCAATGTAACATCCCCATTTTTCACTGATCGCAGCGGATTAAGTGTTTGGGGTATTACTTCATAAAATCATAGTTACAGTAATAGAAAACGATTCGAAAAGAGACCTTTTAGAAATTTAGTTATCATTCATTATTATCAGAGTTTTAATTGTAAAAGATATACTTTATTTTTTATGAGGTACCAAAAATCTAGGTGTTAGATTATGTTTGAATGATAACCATGAAATTACTCCGAGTTCAGTGCCTCCTTCTGCCATAACTCCATAGAAGTGATTTACCTAGAATACATGCTTAAAAAGTCAACACTAGGTGTTGAGTGAGAGTCATAGGTTTAAGGGTTAGTGAATACAAGTTCCATGGGTTCAGTTGTTATACCCATCTGGGAAAATGTAAAGTGTGTGATAATTGTGATGCATGCACAATTATCATGAGTGGGGTATGTTGCACTAAGCTCATGAACCACACGTTAACAATCCGGGTCATGAGGCTACAGACCCAACCATGAGGGGATGGGAAGGATAACTTGCCAAAGTTAAACCTTCAGTGGGTTCAAATATAGTACTTATTGGTACCACCCAGTGAGGTGTTAATACCAACGGTATTTGTCAAACTCCAATAGATCTATCAACTATATTCGCGTTTGCGTGGGTAAAATATCCCAAACGATTAGATTCATGAATTTTGGTTATGTAGTGGTGGCAGTTAGTTTACTCGTGCAACAACCAAAGAAAAAGACTTGTATTCGGTTTTAAGTAAAGCAAGTAGCATGTATCCCCCTCACATGGTTTATAAAGCATTTAGAGTGAAAGCATTTTAAAAGAGTATGAGGCTATGAACTCGCCTGGGCTTAGGGTAATCTAAGTGATGCAAATAGTGACTCGGGAACTAGACTGCCTTACTCACGTATCCTGGTGTGTTTTAGGTTTGGATGTATGTCAAGCTTTTAGTCATCTTTTTTAAGTTTCTTAAGTTATTATTCTTAGGTTTGTTAATGTTTTAGATATAATATAACACCGTTCGGGCCATCACAATATATGACTCCTCACATGAAGCTCCCTACTATTGTATTATGTTATCAACATAATACTGTTCAGGCCATCACAATTCAGAAGTTAATATTCCTCACATGAAGCTCCCTACTATTGAGCTATATTGTTATTACGTTAAGTTATAATCATAACACCGTTCGGGCCATCATATCTCAGAAGTATATGCAATAATCGTTTGAGGAGTCAGGGCACTTTAATTCGTAAACCCAACAAACTCGTCAAAACGAAATATCCACATAGTACTCCTAGCATGAAGCTCCCTACTATTGTATTATGCTTCTAACTTTATTTAGGTTTTATACTTACATGATATTTTCACTTTATACCCTTATAGTTTTTATATTTACATTTTCTACCCTAAACTTATAATACTTATATTATTTATACTTATAACTATCTATACTTGACACAACTAGTCCCTAGACTTCTATAGTTTTAGAAAATGACATATTTAACCCTTTAACTTATAAGTTTTCTACATTTACCATTTAGACCTTTAACTTTATAATATTTGCATAACTAGTCCTTTTTAGTTTATAACTTATTTTAATATCTATCCTTAGGTTTTATTACTTTGCAAAACTAGTCCTTACACTTATAACTTCTAGGAATTGTCAAAAAAAGTCCCTAGACTTATAATTTCAGGAATTTATGATATATACCCTTATGCATGTAAAGTTTTGCAAAATTAGTCCTAAATGCATGTAACTTATATTTTATGTAACAACTAAGTTTTCTAGCTTATGTTTAACTATTATTAGCCTATCTAAGTTATCTAATTCAGATTGTAGGTCATATAAAGGGTGTATAGCATGTAAACATGTATTAAACTCATTTTAGGGTTTTAAAATGTAAACTAGTAAATGAAATGGTTCAAGGCTCATGCAAGGGTTCCTAAGGGATGTAAGGCATCCTAATACTATCCTAAGATTATACTAAAGCTAATAGAACTAAAAATGAAGCTTACTTGGTTAGGGAAGGGTTAACGAGAGCAAACTAGGGTTTTTAGGGCAAAACTAAGCTTGACAAGGCATGCAAGGTTATACCACTCGACTCCTATAGTTTCTAAGGGTCCTAAAATACTACTAGCTACTGAATATACGAGTTGAAGAGATGAGGTGGTGTGGTTTGGAAATGGAGGAGGTTCGAGGGTATTTATAGCCTCGTAAGGCTTGGGGACCAAGCAAGCCGGAGCATGAGGTGTCGAGGGGGAGGGATATGACTAAGTTAAGCTAGATGATGACTAAGGAAGGCTATGGTAAGCTATGAGGCGGTGTAGGGGTGATTTGTGGTAGAGAAGAGGCCGTAGAGGTGGTTAGGGGTAAGTAGCTTACAAGGAGGTGATGCACCTCCCATATTGGTAGCTTAGAGGTGCTTGTAAGCTACTTAGGATGTTTAGTGATGGTTTAGGGTGATTAAGGGTGGATTAGTGGTGGTTTAGTGGTGATTAGTGATGGTTTAGACAAGTAGGTGATGCACCTACTTGTGTGGGTGCTTGTAAGGTTTTAGGGTGCTAGCTTAACTAGGGATATGTGTTAGGGTGCTTGGTTGAGGGGTTTGAGGTGCTTATGTTTAGGTTTTACTAGTTTAGGTTAAGTTTTGACCTAGTTTTTACTTAGTGAGAGTTTAAGGTTTTTCCTAAGGTTTAGTGCCTAGGTTAGGTTCCTAAGGGTGTTTAGTGACTAATCTTAAGTCCTAAAGGGTTTATACTAAGTGATGGTAACTTATGGGAAAGATTTGGAAAGGTTTGACCTAGTTTTGTGACCTAAATTACCTATTTGTGTTTAGTGGGAGATTACGGTTTATCCTAGAGTTTTGTGCCTAGATTAGTGTCCTATGAGTGTCTAATAACTAATCCTAAGTCCTCAGAGGTTTATACTTAGTGGTGGTGACCTATGGTGAAGTTTTGGGATAGTCTAAACCTAATTCTAGGAAGTTATGACTTAGTTATGGTTTTGTGCTTAAGGGACTTGTACCTAAGTTCTAAAGGGTTGTACTAATGCCTAATGGTCCTAAGGTATCCTAATATTCCTAAGGTAACTCATAAATAAGCCTTGGATACTTTTATACTAGTTAAGTTAAGTATATAGGTTCAAATAAGCATATAGACCTAATTAGGGTTTAGTTAAGGTTTATTAGGGTTTTGGGGTATATTTAGTGTGTTAGATTGGTAGATTACTTATTATGGTGTTGTGGTGATCTTATGGTTGACATACCAGGGTTTTATAGGATGTGAGTGTTGAGTTATTTGGCTTGTGTAGATACGTGAGCAGGTCTAGTGAGTCATGCAAGTAATAAATGCACATAAAAAGCAAAAATTTACCTGTGAAATACCTACTATAGGTATTTGTAATGGGAATGATAGTAATGAGGTTTTGTGGGTTGTTACACACAAGCCCTAAGAATTGTCGTATTTCAGTAAGATTCATAGGATGCGGCTAATCCCTAAAGGCTTTGATTTTTACTGGATTGACACGAAATCCTTGTTTATCTATCATGTGTCCGAGAAATTGCACAACACTAATCCATAATTCACACTTAGAGAACTTTGCATAAAGTTTCTCTGTCTTAAGCAGTTCTAGGATTATTCTCAAGTGTTTAGCGTGCTCTTCCTCATTATGTGAATCGATAAGGATATCATTTATTAACACTATAACAAATTTATCCAAGTATGGTTTACACACCCGGTTCATGAGGTCCATGAAAACCGCCGGTGCGTTTGTCAAACCAAATGGCATAACTTGAAATTCATAGTGCCCATATCTTGTTCTGAAAGCAGTTTTAGGGATATCTTCTTCCCTTACTCTCAGTTGATGATAACCTGATCGTAAGTCGATTTTTGAATATACGCTCGAACCTTGTAGTTGATCAAATAAATCATCAATCCTGGGTAATGGATATTGATTTTTGATAGTAAGTTTGTTCAATCCACGATAATCGATACACATCCTCATAGATCCATCTTTCTTCTTTACGAATAGGACAGGAGCTCCCCAGGGTGATGTACTTGGGCGTATAAAATCTCGATCGGTTAATTCCTGGAGTTGTTTAGAGAGTTCCTTCATCTCTGAAGGGGCTAACCTATAGGGTGCTTGGGCTATAGGTGCCGCTCCGGGAATTAAATTGATGTGGAATTCTATTTAACGAATAGGAGGTAAGCCAGGCAAATCCTTAGGAAAAACTTTTGGGTGTTCCCTGACTACAGGGATCTCCACCAGTTGTTTTTCATTTGGCTTAGTCTCCGTTACTTGAACCACAAAAACTTGACAACCTCGTGACATGTATCGTTTTGCTTTGATACATGAAATGAAGTTAAGTCTAGTTCTTCTTTGATCTCCTCGGATAGTTAAAGTCTCATCGTTGATAGGTACATGGATGATTTTCTCGTCACAAAGAATCTTTGCTTGATTCTTGGACAACCAATCCATTCCCACAACAACATCAAAACTAACGAGTCTAATGGGTATGAGATCAATCTCAAAGTGTTAGGTGCCCATATTGATATCACACAAGTAAAGAATGAGATAGATATAAGGATTGGTTGATTACAAGATATGAGAGAATTATAAAAGCAAGAGTTTCATTAATATATCAAAATAACCAACAAGTGTTATGATAACAAAAGCTTAGTATATATATGAGGGAAGCTAGGGCAACATTCCCTAGTCCCTTTCATGTGTCTAACGTGGGCTTCTCAAGCCTTATGGGCCTTTACAACTTGCCCATTAACATAAACATAAACATTAATATTACTATAGCAACCTAGTACAAAATGTAATGACCGAGACTTGACTTAATACTAAAGTATGTTCCCAACAATCTCCCCCTAAGGGTCGGTCATCACGGTTGCTGGACGTCTTCATCTTTGTCTTTAACTTGTGACATGTATAACTTTTGACGTCTTCAAAAAATGTTGTAAAATGAATGTACTTTGCTCTAAGTCTTTGTTCTTTGGTGATGATGTAGTGATTGTGTTATGAAGTAGTCTGCCGTTCGTCACTCCTGTGTCTGTGGTGGTTGTCCGCCATTCCAACATGCTCATACATCTTTGGACTTACTCTTTCACGTGCACGACGTTCCTTTTCATATATATTGATCTTTAGTCATTAAACTTTGGAGATTCTTCTTATTGATGTAGAATCTATCTTTGAACTTTGTGGTGCTTAGATCTTTAGGGGAGCTTTCTTTTGACTTCAAGATGTATGCATGAGCATGCTGGAATCTACCATCATGGAGGTGATTAGTACCTACAGGTAAACAGTTAGCAATAATCAACCGGTACTTACAGATAAGGAATTAGAGCTCGTCAATAGCATAGTGTGAAGACTCCTTCTAATCCTTATCAAGGCCGTTCCCATGTCAGATACTCCCGAAGGAGCTTACGAGACCTACTAAGTAGCTCAATAACTGGGTGAGTCGCTGGGGATCACTCCACGACTGTAGACTGCTATGGAACCACCGCGAACACTAAGCGTAACCCTTGTGGGGTTACCGAAGTGACCTGCTGTCAGGGATGTTTGATGTTGACCCTGGCAGGAATTTCCGTTCAATCATTGAGAAATACTTAAGTATATCCTCTCATAAACGTTCTTGGCAGATTGCTAAGATCTGCGAAGGACTCGATAATTTACAGCTAGTGTCCATTGATGTAGAACACCAGTTGTAGAAATACTAAGTGTTCCTAAGAGATCTTTGATGTATCTCATGGCTCTAGACTCAATAAGTGCACACTTAGGTTTCCTATGCGGAGACTAGGGAGGGGTTTCCTGCTTCAATATCAACCATCTCTAAGAGATAGGTTGATAGATTACATTGGTTCCCCATGAGAATGAAACAAGTTCTTTTAAGAGAACTTGAGTGGTTAAGAAGGTTTAGTGCATCGCGTCACTGGGTCCATGATGACTTTATCTTCAATACCGGTGTTGCCTCAGCAACAACCAGTAGCATATGAGTTGAACCCGGTGTCTGCCCTAAGGTTGAACATAAGGAGGGCTATTTCTTTTCACCCTTTTCTTTACTTTTCTTTTTAATTCTTCAACTCCTTCTTTCCCCTTTCATTCTTTTCTCCTTTTTTTTTTCGTATCATACCTAAGGACTTCTAATTCTAACTAATGGTGATGTCCTTGGGTAGATCCCTTCGGCTCTGGCGGATCATAGGATGGTTTTTCCTATCTTAATCACCTTATAACTCCTTGATTAACCGACAGTAGCCAAGAAACCTTTGATTGAAAATCTCTCAAAGTATTTGTTATAATCAAATATTTTGGTTATCACTTTGAGAGTTTTGTGTACACTTTTGAAGGGCTCCCCCTTCACATGTGCTCATAAGTATTTAATAAATTTGCACATACGGGAGGAGCAAGCATTTTTGAATTGATCCACTTTCAGTGAACAAGACCGATTCGAGACACGCTTACATCACTAGTTAGACTAGCTTGAAGTTATTACCCGGCCTGGTCAAGTCCACAGAAATTTTCTCGAAATGGTACATTTCTACTTAGACAAATCCTTTTCGAGACACGCTTACGTGGCTAGTTAGAGAGTTCCATTGTCAGTTTTTAGGTGACAACTAGCTCTAGTAACTAACTTGATGTCATTACCCGTCGAGGATAAGTCTTTTCGAGATTACTAACTTTTATTGTTTCGTCAATTCCTGGGTTAATTCTGAGTCTGGCTCGCACAAGATACAACTTTTAGCTTTTTTTTTTTTTTTTTTTTTTTTGACCATTTATATTTTAATCACCTTTTCATTTTCTCCCTCTCAAAAATAGCATATAAAATGATGTTTTTGATAATCTTTTAGATTAAAACGTGCCTTTTTTAGTCTTATGGGGAGATTCACCAAGACCTTTTGATTTAGAACAAAGTAGTTTTTGTTTTGACAAGTGCTCCCCCTCAACAAGTGATTAGGTTTTATTGAGGTGAAATACTTGTCCTTTTGAGCAGAATTATGAAAATCATAAAATATTTGATTAATTCTACTCAAAAGTAAGAAGCCTTCGCTCCTTATATTAGGATTGAGGTACTGATGCGTACCTCAGGGTCCTTTCTTTACAAGTTCGGGTTGTACACTGTAATGTGTGCACAAACCATTATGAATAAAAGTATTGACAAATCAAATCAAGATCTTACAAACTTCTACCATTCCGGTCTCTGAAACGTCAACACTGGAAATCATGGTCTACCTCCCACATAGCTTTCCAATCTCCTAATCTGATCCCTACACTTTAACCGGTTCTCAATCCTTGTGATGAATCTGCGAGCTTGTCTGGCCTCATCGGTATTCCGCCTTCTGGATTTGTTCAGTGCAACATCATCTAATCGGCTTTTGATTCCATCTCTGACGAACTTAAGTGTTTCATCACAGAACTTGTGGATTTCATCATAAGCCATGAAGCAGTTTCGACGGTTGATACTGTGGTATGTGAACCCAAATGCCGGATGCTTGATCAAGGTGTATTGAGATTCGTGTTGAAGGTTGGGGATGTTGTAAAGATTAGGTTTTGTGAGATTCAGCTTCTTCTAGTAACTTTCCACTCCAAGTTGAAGATCTTCTACTCACTCTTTGATGACTATGTGTCGTATGAAAATGAGTAGAGCTGTGATGAAGGCAAGCTGCATATCCTTAGGTAGGTTGCAAAGCTTTCCTTGGACTTTGAGCAGATACATATCTTCTATGTCATTAAGGAGCAATCATGGAAAGTCTGACTCGGAAATCACATACTCTTGTTCATCAAGTCTTTTGAGTACGATTTTGTTGAGAAAGGAGTACCCAAAGTGAGTGACTGATGAGTGATTAATCACACATCCTTTTTAGGCCTTAATTCAGACCAAAAATACCAAATACTAACCAAAAATGCCAAGAGAACGTATGTTTTTGTATTTGTGTATGTGCAGGTACGGATATGAGAAAAATGAACAAAATCGATGCCAAAACCGACAAAAACGAGCACGAGATTGGAAAAAGGTCAAAAGTCGGAGCCGGGGAAGCAAAATGATAAAGGAAAGCTCAAATTGTCAATAGAAGTCCTCAGAAAATCACAAAAGTGCAAATTTAGCCCCTGAGCAAAGTTTGGAAGAAATGGCAATTTTAGTCCCCGTACTTTCAGAGAATTACAAATTTGGTCCCTTGAATAAATTTTGAAGAAAAGTCAAAAGAGGTCCTCCAAGAATCAGAGAAAGTCAATTTTTGCCCTTGGAAAATTACGGCTTTGGTCCTTGAGATTTTGTGAATCACAACATTAGTCCTTGTTTTATAATTAACATTACACCGGATCCATTATCTTTTAAAACCCAAAAAACAATCCTTAGCCCATCCCACCTTTACTTATTACCCAGCCCATCACCCTTTTTATCCAACCCGATCCACCCGGTCAATCCCTTAAATCCGGTCAACGCAAACAAACAATAAAAACACCCAAATTAAATTTACCCGCCCCCCAAATCCCTTTTCACCCAGAAAAATACTGTAGCTAAAACCCTAGAGTTACCCACCCACCAAATTACCCCACCTAAGTCACAATTACCTCATGATTGGGCTTCTAGAAGGATCAGGGAATGTCAGGGGCATATGTAAGAGGGGGTACGTGGACCAATGAGGAGCCACACGGAGGATAGGTCTCTAGCAATCAATCAAATCAAGGGGTGAGAATTAAAGCATGGGATCAAAGCTGATATCAAGGGACGAGATTAAAGCAAAGAAGCACAATTCCAGAAGCATCCTCAACCCTAGCAGGCTCTCACCTCAGCTATATATACCCCCTCCCCTTAGTTATAGGGGTGCCATTTTTTTTTATGTAATGTTATGCTGTTAACTTTTGCTTTGTAATGAATTTCTTTTAATTAATGCAAAGTTTGCTTAATTTCTTCAATTACTTGTCTTACTTTATTTACTTTTATTTTCTGCATATTTAGCTAAGTAGTTTAAGCTTATTGTTTCCATTTCATAATTGTTTTTTTAATTCAGAATTACTTTTCAGTTTTATTTACTTCAAGTTTACATAAAAATAAAAATAAAATCAGAAAATATCTTAAAAAAAATAAAAAAAAATATCAAGTACTTAATTCAACAAGCTTTAACAAGCTTGTATTGTTGTTTAATCAGTTTCATACTAGCTTATAATAGCTTTTGTGAAGCTTTGTTTGGCACCAAAATCAATAACTCTCAAAATCTCAAGTAAGTCAACTAAAGTCAACTGACTCAGCTTATTCAAATAAGCTGAGCTTATTGGTGGATAAAGGCAACCAAAAGGAGGCCATTGGTCTGTCTTAAAGGCAGGCTAGCTTAGTGAATCCCCCTCTATTTGAGCTGAGGGGGAATTGGAGTTGTAAGTTCTATCTATTTTTCATTACTGTTTCATCTACAGCTTTTATAGTATTTTTAGATCTGATATTATTGGATTGCTTATTGCTTATTATTGCTCATATTGTCTGGATATTGGTCATTACTTGTTGCTTAGTTACTTTTGATAATATTGTTTTGGTAGCTACTAGTTGTTACTGTTTCATACTCATTGAATCTGTCACATCTGTGGATCTGAGTGTCTGAGTATAATAGCATCTTAGATCTGTTTCTCTGGTTCATTAGAGTGTTTGGAACTTATTGAGATGTAAAAAGTTTGATTGAATTAAGTTTGACTATTCTGTGGTGGTGTTTTGGTTGAAACAACTTCATACAAGGGTGTTTGGATAATTGTGGTTTGCTGTCATTTTCACTGTTTCAGATAGATTTAGTGGTTTAGGTAATTTACTTACATTGCATCTAGGTTAGTTTTAGTATAAAATCAGTGGTTCATTTCATAAAAAGTCAAATTAAGTTTAAATTCATCATAACAGTTAGTATATTAGACTAGTTAATTGCATTCTGTCATAATTAGTTGCATAAATGGTTAAGTAAGTGTTAATTAGTTGCAAATTAGCTTATTACATCTTAGGTGATCAATTAAGACAGAATCAAACTCAAATTAGTCAAAGTTTTCATAAAAGCAAAAAGTCAAAAAGTTTTACAAGTTGAGTTTTGTCTGAATTTCATAAGCTTGCATAGTACTCAATTTTTATTCAAAATCAGTTTGGAAAGTTGTTTTGTAATATTTGTCAGGTTGTTTACAAGTTTCAAAAAGGATTTTGCAATTGGGAATTGGTTTAAGCACTTGAAATTGCTTTTAAAGTTGATTGTCTGAACCTGAAATACCCTGCACATCAGTTATTGAGGAAATTTCTAGGGTGATTTTAGAGTAATAATTTGGTCTTGAAATCAGATTTGTAGGTGTCTTTGTGTTCTCAGATTGTAAGTGAGTGATTTGCACCCATAAGGTTCATCTTAATAGCTTATTGGATCAGCTTATTTGACTCATGAAGTTGAGTGGTTGGAAGTAGTAATCTGTTTTCACAAGTAGGGCTGCAAGTGCCCTAGTTTGATCATAAGTTGAGTTTATTGGTTCATTTGAGCTTAATATAGCTTCTAGTATCTGTTCCATTTGATATTTGGTCATTTGCTTATTCTGTGTGGCTTGTGCTTATTTCATATTGCTTATTGGAACTGATTTGGTACTTTATCTGTGATACTGTGATCATTTGCTCTTAAATTTGTTCCTCTGAGTTTCTTTACTTCAAAAATTCATTTGGACAAGTTTTGGTCAAACTTTGGTCAACTGTGCTTTTAAATAAGCACTTATACATAAGCAGTTTTAAGCCATTAAGCACTTCCAGTGCTTATTTTTCAATTTTTATATTTTTCCTAATTTCAAAATATTATTTTAGATTTTCCCTGAAATTTTCATATTTTTCTGAGTTGATTTGCTATTTTTCTTAATTAATTTTCATTTTTAATCACTTTTTATTACTTTTTAATTACTAGAAAATCCAAAAAAATCAGAAAAACCCCAGAAAAATCCAAAATTATTTTAGAAAATTATTTTGTTATTTTAGAATTTTAGAAATTTATTTTGCATTTTTCTCACTTTATTTGCATTTTCTTTTAATTTTTAATTAGTTAAAATAGTTTTTAATTCATAAAAAATAAATAAAAAGTCAAAAAAATATTTTTCTTTTTCTCAAATTTTTCTTTCATCATTTTTAATTTTTAAAAATTATTTTCAAGTCCGTAGGAGTAGTGTAGCTTAAAAGTCGCGTTTTATTTCGTACGTTAACGTTTATTTTCCGTTTTAGCTTACGGTTTCGATTCTACGTTACGTTTCTAGTTGCCTTACTTGAATTATGTGTTTAGTTGATTATTTGTGCTTCATTTACTATTTCATTAGTATAATCTCATTCATATCACTTTTTACCACTTTCACGACATGTTTCACGAATCGGGAATTCGAAATTCCATTCATCCTTCACACGGACTACGACCTCAGGTTATCCGTATTTCTTTGCGGATCTCTTGAGTAATACTATACTATATATATAACTTGATTTTCAACGAATCACGTATCTTCTATGTCATTAAGGAGCAATCGTGGAAAGTCTGACTCGGAAATCACGTACTCTAGTTCATCAAGTCTTTTGAGTACGATTTTGTTGAGAAAGGAGTACCCAAAGTGAGTGACTGTAGAGATAAACTGAATGGAGACAATCTTTAACTCACTTGTCACATTACCCATAGCCTGATTGAGTCTGCTGCTTCGATAATACTGTGCCCAGATTTCTGGCCAATGGTGTATTCCACAAAGTGCGTTCCGGTCATAGGCAACAACTTTGTCGATGAATAAGTCAGAGGCTTCTTCTTTGATGACGTTGTTGAGGTATCTTGCTGCAGGGATTGAGAAGGTAAGTGATGCGGCGTACCTCGTTTCAATCTTGCTACCGTGTTGTAGAAATTCCAAGTCGTTGTTGAAGAAGAATTTGTAGGGGATTTTCTCTTGTTTCGGCTTTCCAACCAAGGGTAGAGGTTTGGTCCAGTCTGTGTAGTATGGCCCTTTGTTCTTTGAGTAGTAATCAATGTTGGACTCGGGGTTTAGCCAGTCAATGTCGTTAGACATTGCTCGGGCAATGTTTTCCAGGTGATATTCGAGTTCTACAGAGTTGGCCGAGCAGTCTTTCAACAGGTTGAATGCAGCATTCTTTACCCTTCTCAGCTCTTTCTTGCTCATGTTCTTTAAACCGTAGTCCCTCTGCAGAAGTTGTGCATATTCCATTGTGTGGCCATCTTGTGGTGATTGATTTTTTGCAAGAGGTGGTTGAGCTTTAACCATTTCATCAAACCAAGAGTACTCAGCCGTTTTGTCTTCGTCCAGCCAATTGAGAATGTTTTTCGGTTTCTTAGGTTCGGTGCTTTTCGAAGAGGTTTCCGGTTTTTGCTGATGATGTTTTCTTTTCCTTTCTTTCTTCTTTGTTGATGAAGGTTATGGTATTTCGTCTGGCTGAGGGAATCTTCTCCGCCGGTGTATTCAAAGTGATTTTGGGCTTTAGGACCAGATCCTGATGCCTTAGGTTGTTGAGTTGATGTCGTGGTTGTTGGAGGTATGACCGGTTGTTTGTGTTGAGATGAAGGTCCTTCGGCTTGCTTCTGCTTCTTAGCCTAAGAGTTAGGATCTTTGTCTTCATCATCTCTTTGACGTTTTAGTTTATCGGCCTCAGTGCTGCATGATTCTTTGGACATCTTGGCTTGTAAAGCTTCCCAAACTTTAATTTCTTTAGGTGTCATGGTTGTTTTACTTGCCAATACGTTGAAGAGCTGAGCCTCTAACTCATTTGCTGTCAATTCTTGTTGTGGTAGAGGTGTCTTGTCAGCTCGGAGTGTGAAAGAAGTAGTTCTAATCACTTTCTTGACGGCTTGTTCAGCAATTTTTGTAAGTTCATCCTTCATTGGTTTTAGCAATTCTTTCAACTCTGTAACCAAGTGTTGTTCCATGTAATGAGTTGCTTGAGCAGCCAATGTGGCTTCCATATCTTCTTGAACATCTTTGGCTAAGAAGGTGTCAACTTTTTCATGCATTTCCTGAACATTCGTCATTTACTTTGTCAATTCATCAACTTTACTTGCCAGTGTTTCAACTTGACTTTCTAACTTGCTTTTCTTCTTTTCACGAACTATCTTTATTGCCCTCTTAATCAACTTAGATGCAGCTGAGGCTTCAATTATAGATGGTTTCTTGACTGATTCGTCATGTGTTGGTTGTGATGCAGGAGGTGATGATTGTGAGGATTCAATGTTGGTGGCTGTGTCTTTATCATCTCCTTTAGGTGATTCGGGTTTATCCTTAGGCACTTCTTTCTTTTCTGCAACTTTAGCTTCTTCAGCCCTTAATGTCTGCTCTTCTGCCAATAGGTCAGCTTCTGCCTTTTGCCTTAATTCTTCTGCTATTCTAGCTTCTGCTTCTTTTCTTTTCTTTGTTTCCTTTTGAAGCTTTAATTCATCGGCAGGTTTAGCTGCCTCTTCAGCTTTCCTACTTTCTTCCATTCTTATGACTTCTTCCAGTTTAGCCTGTTCTATAGCCTCAAGCCTTGCCTCTTCAGCTTCTTCTTTTCTTTTGAGCTCTTCCTCTTGAGCCTTTTCTCTAGCCTCCATCTCTTCCAAAGACATTAGGTGTGGAATATCTGTATCCATATGGTCTTCCACATCATCGTCTCCTCTTTCTGAAGCATTATGCATCTCTACGTCTTCAGGTGTAATAGTGGGAGATTCGTAGACTATTATATCAGCAGTGGTTCCCGTTTCCTGAGTTTGATCAACTAGAGTGGACTCAGGGATACTGCTAGACCCGCCTGCTTCAGGAATACTACCAGATCCTCCAGCCTCGGTTGTTTGATTAAACAGAGGTGGTGGAGGTAGATCAGCTTGGAAGGAGTCGATTCTGCTGTGGAGGAGACCTAACTTGAGTGCTCGTTCATTTTCTTCTTCCACAGATAAACCAAGGTTTGTGTGAGCCTCTTCTTGTTGTTCTTGTTCTGCAGTCATAGGTTCCTTCATCTTTTCACCCCTTAATCGTTCTTCTTCCAACTTAGCATCCTCTTCAGTTAAAGGTCTTTGAATGACTGTTGTTTCTTTTTCAATTTGATCAACAAATTCATCGATGTTTTTATCCCAATCATCTAGAGTCATGTCCAGATCGTCTAGAGTATCATCCTGTTTGTTATAAGCATCCCTATAAACTGGACCACTATCAGATTCGGTCTCTGAGTCAGATGGTTTTGGAGAAGATGGTGCTGTGGGTTCAGGAACTGGTTCAGGGATTGGTTTCTTGACAGGTATTCTGATCTTAAGAGGTCTCTTGTGAGGCTTTTTAGTAGATTTTGTAGAGCTTTCGGAGCTGCCATACTTACTACCTTTCTTTCCCTTTTTCTGCATGAACGAAGGTAGAGGGATTTCGTCCAAGAACCCTACATTCTCTTCTTTGAGAGCTTGAACATAGTACTTGTAGTTTGAGCATTTCTTTACCTTATCATTCATGAGGCATTCGGGAAGTATCTTTCCTTGCTTACGTGTACTAGTATCAAGTCTCTTAATCTGCTTGAGAGTAGACTCATTTCTGAATGTGTTCTTGTCTTCATCATCCAGTCTTTGAGGAATGTCGTCATACTCACGAAGGAAGCTTTCAATGAGTAGCTTGGTGTAGCGAACAAATGGAATGTTTGCAGTCTTATGTTGAATGTGCCACACTATATCTTCCCAGGTAATGCTAGCAAAGTCCACCTTCTTGACATTTGACATCGCCCAGAAAAGTTTGAGATGTTGGAGTTTGGGGTGTTCGTGACCAGTATCTCTGCCAGACATGGACTTGGCAATAAGGATGTACATGGTTCTCCATGGTTGTGGAAGATTCCTTGTGTTAACCTTTGAGTGTCTAGTCACCACTTTGTCTGACTCATTGTATCCAATATCCCATAACCATTCAATTAACTCTTCTTCATTAGGAACTGGGTCGTACAGTTCATCTGGACCAAGTTCGGGTAAACCAAGAACGCCACGAAGAGTATCTTTGTCCACTGTGACTTGTCTCTTATGTAGCATGCACGTGAAAAATTCTTCGTCAAGGTCTAGTTGAATGGTATGCCAAAACTGGTGAATGTAGAAGCAAGCTACTGATGCTGATTTGGTTAGCAGGATTTTGTACGGGTGATAGACTAATGCATCCAGAGCTACAATGCAAGATGATTCATTGCATGTGAATTTGTTGAAGTTGACCCTTAAGTTATTCTTTCCAATTTTTCTGGAGTAGTCGTCGGGAAATGTTTCTTCCCATGTGAGCTTTGGTTCAGGTACAGGTTCTTGTGGGATGTTAGCTTGTTGGGCCATCTGAATGATCATACACAAACATAGACATTGCAATATAGTAATTTGTTAGCTCATTTATTAACTTACATGTTTATGCATGATTTGATTGATCAGTGGGTGTTTTGTGTTCAAACTGTTGTTATATAATAAACTTGTATATTTGATGTTAACACTTAGTAGAAAATGATAACAATTAAGGCACAATATGTGTTAACAAATACAAGAGATTACACATTTGAAAATTTACAACACTTAGACAAATTTCAAGGAATCAGACAATGTTATGCGTAAGATTTGAAATCCTATGCATAACATTTTTTATGCGTAAGAAAATATATTAGGCGTAAGATCAAAAACTACGCTTAACTTATATTTTACGCGTAAGCTTAAAGTTTTGCGTAGGCCACATCTTATGCGTAGAATAAATTCTTTTGCTTAAGGTTTGAACTTATGCGTAAAGTATAACTTATGCGTAAGTTTTGACTTATGCGTAAGATAAAATCTTATGCGTAAGAAAGAACTCATGCATAAGAAACACATTCTGCGTAAACATTGTCTTATCCAAGACAAGTTTTTCAAATGGTTGAATCTTACGCGTAAGATGAGTTAATCTTTTGCGTAGGATCGTCTGAATGAAAATCACCTTCGAAATTTAGTTTCTTTTGATTCCTGAAAGTTTTAAACACAACCACTGATCAATATTATGTCCACATATATCCCAAAAGCTTTAAAACACAACTTTTAAGCGAAGTCATGCACAATTTCAATATTTTGCGTAAGAACGGATGAACCACAAATCTCAAACCAATTCAAACATGATTCTGGGTTGGAATGAGAGTGGGGCAAGTGTTTAAAATATTCCAAGGAACATTTAGCCCAAGTTATAACAACTTTTAACCACAAAAACGCATAATCAAAACTGCTAGTGCATAAGAACCCTAACTCATCGATTCAAGATCCACACATGTTTCTGAAACAATTCAACCACTAAACCGTGTTCCTAATCACATACAAACACTATCCCAATCATCAATTTGTATCTAATCACCATCAATATGGAATACCCAATTATAACGAATGAACCCTAATTTCTCTTTTGATCAATTGATGTTACTGGGCTAGATTAGAGTACAAATACATGTTTAGTATAGTCTTAGGAACAATTCCCATAAATCAATTTTATCATAATCACATCAAATCTCTGGGTCTAATTTTACGCAAAACCCTAAAGCCTATATTAACAATTAAAGATAAACAAGCCGTTGGATTAAGATGAAATTAAAAACCCTTGTTTAGAAACATGATCAAAACATTATAGTACTTATAGATTTGAAGAACAATGAATGGATTAGCAGGTTGATTGAGGATCGTTGATTAGTTTGGTGAAGAAGTAAATGTTTTTGCAGGTGTGGTTAATGTGTGTGGTCAAAAATTGTTTTGACTAAGGTTATCACATGTTTCACATTTGACAAAATTAGCCCCTAAACCTTAACATTCTTTACAAGCATAATGCCCAACTAACTCACATTATAATAATAGTTGACTACACCAAGCATTATAAAAGAACAACTTTGGATAAATTTGCTCCCCCTTGACCTTAGACCGATGTCCTTTAAATTTGAAAATTTGGTTTCAATTAGTCAAGGAGAGTAACCCGAAAAACCTTTTAAGCATCACTATTAATTAATCAAATAGAAAATATTTTTGGTAAAATGCAAGTACGAAGTAAACATTTTGAAAAATTTTAAAATCCTTTACCTCCCCCTCAACACTTGTTTTTGTAATAATTTTAGATATTGTATAAAAAATAGTGTTGAAAAGAGCGGTGTGTACTTTCATTTTTTTTTAGAATTATAAAAGAGTAGAAAAGATAAAATCTTTTTGTGTTTTTGTTGGTTTTATATTTTTGTGTTTTGTTTTTGGAAAAAAATATTTACAAAAGATAGTTTTGATGTTTGACGATCATTTGTGTTTTAAAACTTTTCCAGATCTTCTGGAGTCAAACATCGCATACCAATTTGGTGGACTAAATCAGCAAACCTTGTTGGAGGTAAAGCTTTAGTAAGTCTGCCAACTGGTATTCAGTTCCCACAAAATATAATTCAATTGTACCCTTTTCGACATGCTCCTTGATGAAATGATAGCGGAGATCAATGTGTTTGGATTTGCAATGATGAACGGTGTTGCAGGAAATGGCAATGGCACTTTTGGAGTTGCAGTAGATCGGAATCTTATTGAATAGGTAACCATAGTCCTTAAGTTGTGATCTCATCCAGATGACTTGAGCACAACAAGCAGACATAGTTACGTATTCAGATTATGTTGACGACAGTGATGTGCAGTCCTACTTCTTAGATTGCCAAGACACAAGTTTATCTCCGAGAAACTGTAATCCACCAGATGTACTTTTGCGTGTGTCTAAGCATCCTGCATGGTCAGCGTCTGAAAAAGCAATTAGTTCAAAACCAGAATCCTTCGGATACCAGATTCCCAATTTAATGGTTCCCTTTATGTATCAAAGGATTCTTTTTGCCTCATTGAGGTGCCTTTCAGTCGGTTTGGATTGATAACGAGAACACATAAAGACAGCAAAAACTATATCAGGTCTACTAGCTGTGAGATACATGAGGGACCCTATAATACTTCGGTATTTTGTAGGGTCAACTGGAGTCCCATGTATATCAGCATCTAGTTTTGTGCCAAAAGCCATTGGTGTATTATAAGTATAACAGCTCATCATTCCATGTTTCTTTAAAATTTCTAAAGCATATTTGGACTGATTTAGAAAAATTCCACGGGGTGATTGATAAACTTGTAGTCCTAAAAAGAACAAAAGTTCACCCATCATTGACATTTCAAAATTATCTTTCATTAAATTTGCGAAATCATTGAAGTAACTTCTGTTTGTTGAAGCAAAAATAATGTCATCGACATATATTTGAACAATTAGTAAGTCCACCCCGTATGTTTTTGTAAATAGTGTTGGATCCACTGAGCCTTTAGAAAATTTATTGGCCAGCAAGAAAGCAGATAGTTTGTCATACCACGCCCTTGGGGCTTGCTTGAGTCCGTAAGGAGCCTTTTTTAGTCGATAAACATGATTGGGACGTTCAGGATCAACGAAGCCTTCTGGTTGGCTGACATAGACCACTTCACGGAGTTCACCATTAAGAAATGCAGTTTTGACATCCATTTGATAAACAACCATATTCCTATGAGCAGCATAAGCCAGAAAGATCCGAACAGCTTCAAGTCTAGCAACTGGAGCAAAAGATTCTTCAAAATCAATTCCTTTTTCTTGGAAGTATCCTTTAGCTACCAAGCGTGATTTGTTACGTATGACGGTGCCCTCTGCATCCAGTTTGTTGTTCCAAATCTATTTTAGCCCAATGACAAAGACTCGGTCAGGTCTTTCAACTAATTCCTAGACTTCTAATCTTTTGAATTGCTGAAATTCCTCTTGCATAGATTCAATCCAATTGTCATAAGTCATTGCTTCTTTAATATTCTTAGGTTCTTCTTGACAGACTGTGAGTGCATAGATACAAGTTTCACCATCAGTGTGAAGTTGTTTTCTTGTCATGATAGGTGCATCTGGATGGCCAATAATTTGAACTAGTGGATGATCTCGAGTCCATTTGTGTGTCGAAGGGTGTAGTTGATAGGTATCTCGCATGTTAGCAGGATCCAAATTTCGTGTGGACGACTCAGCTACTTCAGGAAATGTTAGAGTCGGTGCAAATGGGTTGAAGAATGTATTTGGATCATACTCTGCGGGTTGTGGAACTGATTGTGGTGTAGGATCTTCAGCTGATAGTCGTGAGTTGGAAACGGTTTGTACTGTTGTTATGGGAGATGCAATTGGAGGACCTTCTTTCTCAACTGTTGTAGTAGTTTGTTGAGGTGAGTCAGGTGCTTGAATATTATCAGGTTGTGCAGCGGAAATTGGTGAGACCTCAGAAGAATGGTATTCAATTGTATCATCAAACAGTGGATCAAACAGAGTTTCCAATTCTTTGCGGTTTAGAGGTAATGTTTCAGCCGAAGAGTCCGGAAAGTTAAGACGGTTTGTTTCGGGTCCTAAGCTGTGTTGCTCAGAAGCCATTTGAGTGAGTTCATCAAAATTACATGAATAGTTTCTTGAATTTCTCTTGTTTGACGATTCCATATCCGAAAGCCTTTGGAATTTTCACAATATCCTACGAACACTCCGATGTTAGCCTTTGCTTTAAGTTTACCTAAATCATCACGATCATTTTTCGGATAACAAAGTGCTCCAAATACATGAAAGTAATCGATGTTTGGTTTCATTTTGTGAACAAGTTGATAAGGTGTTTTGCAATGGCGTTTTGTGTTCATAGAACAGTTTTGGGTGTAACATGCAGTTGAAACAGCTTCCGCCCATAAGTAATCTGGTAATTGAGCATTAATCAACATGGTTCTTGCAGCTTCCACTAACGTCCTGTTTCGTCTTTCAATGACTCCATTTTGTTCTGGGCTTCATGGAATAGATGTTTGATGTTCAATTCCCACTTTCTCAAAATATGACCGAAGAGTCTGATTCTTAAATTCAGTACCATTGTCAGTTCTTACCATTCTGACCGTGTTACGTAACTGAACTTGAATTTTAGTGAGAAAGGTTATGATCATTGAAGGAGCTTGATCTTTACTTCGAAGAAAATAAACCCAAGTCCATCTAGAGTAGTCATCAACAATTACGAGTATGTAGCGTTTACCGTTGATACTTTGAACATGCATCGGGCCACACAAATCCATATGTAGCAATTGTAAAACATGATTTGTATAGTGCTCAGGTTTAGAGGGGAAATGAGCTCGAGTGGTTTTTCCTTGTTCAGAGGCCGAACATAAGTGATCTTTGGTAAATCGGAATCTAGGAAAACCATCGACAAGTTTATGACGAGCAAGTTTAGTCATAGTTTTGAAATTCAAGTGCGAAAGACGTTTATGCCATAACCAGGATTTAGTTGATTCTGCTTTGGAGAGAAGACATATCGGAGATGTTGCAATCATGTCAGACATCGATATTGTATAAAGATTTGAACCATGTGAGCCGGACATTAGATCATTTCCTTGTAAGTCACGAACGAAACAAGTTTTCTCACGAAATGCTACTTCTAAATCCCCATCACAAAATTGACCGACTAAAAAGAGGTTGTGACCTAAGCCTTCCACATAATAAACACGACTGATTTCAATGTTCCCACTGACATAGTCACTGTATCCCATGATTAAAGCGTAATGATCATTCCCGAATCTGATAGTTCCGATAAACTTTGAAACAAAGTTAACTAACAGTTTGAGGTTGCCTGTCATATGTCGGGTGCATCCGCTATCAACAATCCAGAGAACAATCTATACCACCTGCATCACAAGAAGATGATGAGGATGGAACAAAAGTAAGGGTGGAACCCAAAGAAAGTGCGGCTTCCTGTTGGTTAGAAGCACACGTATTCAATAATTTAGGAATCCATTTAAATTATGGTTTATATTGTAACCAACGTTGCTAATTCCAACTAGTTCTCGTTTTCTTTTTGGTAAATTCACTAGTTTTGGGCTTGTTCCTAGAATTGTTCTTTTCAATTATGGGGGTAACTACAACATCATTAGAAACCGTAGATGGCGGTTTTCCTAATATAGACTTAGAGGCAATAGTGGGCCTAAAAGGAATGCCTGTCATACGTTTCTTATGATGATTTAAGAGAGAGTTAGCTACACATTTTGCATGATCACCAGATGATACACTTTTACGACAAAACACACAAGATGCATTAATATTCAAAATATTCAAAGGTTCATCATTCGATACATTGAGATTTTGATTACAATTTGCCAGATTAGAATCTAAATCAGATGCAACATGAGTTTTATTCGAATTCCTAAGTTGATCTTCTACTTTTTGAGCTTCTAGTGTTCCTCTTTTATGTTGCAAGATCCTATTCTTCTTGTTACTTTTTCGCTTGGGTCTGCTAACGCTATTAGTGGAGACTAGTCCTGTTGAAGTGGAAGGGTCAACATTAGTGTTTTGAATATCATTTCCCTTATCAGTTTTGTCTACTTGGTACAATTCTGGTACTATCACATTGGTGTCAACAAACTTTCCTTTTTGAAGTAGCTTAATTTTCTCTTTTAAGTCAATGATGATGTAATTTTTATCCTGAATATCAGACTCAAGTAAACCATTGCAATACTTAATGTCATCGCGGTTTTGTTTCCATTCAGCGTTTTCAGTTTTTAATTCCGCAATTTCCTTTTCATATTTGAGACACAGACTTTTAAAACACTTAGTGTTTTTGCAACTTTGACACAACTTTGAAAAATTTTGATTCTGAAGTTGCAATTCTGTTTCAAGACTTTGTGCTTGACACCATTCAAGTCGTTGTTTGAGTTGAAAATTTTCTTTTGAAAAACGTTTTGTCACATCATCATTATTTTTCCTCAGTATATCATTTTCTTGTTTTAATGTCTCAATTTCTGTATTAAGCAAATCATTATCAGCACAGTGATCTTCCACAAGCATAGAAGTACCAGATTTATAGAGATCATTCATGATAATAGACATAATATCAGCATTGAGAACTTCTTCCAAGAGTCGATCGGCATCATTTTTCAAAACTCTGTTTCTATGTTTTTTAACCAAAATTGCATTTTCATTTGATTTGAAAACATTTATCATTGATTTAACTTCTCTTTGCAGATGTTGTTCCCAACTTGTAGCACAAAGACGGAGGTGTTGAACAGTTGGCAACAATTGTTTTTGAAAAATATCTCTCTTTTCACGCTCGTAAGCGGATTGAAAAGTTTCAATTTTTATTTCTGAATTACGTTCAATTGTTTCCTCCAAAATTTCGATGTCTTCCATAAAAGTTTTGAAATAATTTAAAACTCAACAACTTTTTGGTAAAGGTGTAACTTCACCAGAAGATGGTAAAGGACCATTTACTTGTGCCACAGTTTGGACCGGAGCCGCATTAGAAGATGAAACATATGACTCAGTGACAAACCAAGATTTTTCAGGTATTTCTTTTTGAGGAACAAAATATTTAGAAATGTGAGGAGTTTTTGAATAATCATATGGTTGCCAATAGTCAACTTGACTCATTTTTGATCGACTCTCTTCTTCAAGTTCTTCTTCTTCCTCAGTATCATAAACAATAGTACGCACAATCATGTCATCACGCATACATTCCATACTGTAAAGTTTAGGATTTTGTTTGAACGCTTTGTGAAGAAACATTGATTTGTAATCACCAATTGCAAAACCTTTATCGGGTCTCGGTTTTAAAGTAAATTTCTGAATTGTTGTGACAGAGCCCCCGGTTTTGTAAACAATATTACGAAACTCTTTGAGTTATTTTTCAAAATCAACAATTTCACCGATTAAATTAACGATGTATTTCCTTTTTCGTATCTTATGTTCACAAAAATCCTTTTTGCAAATTGACAACTCAGTTTCTATTTTTGAAAGTTCTTTTTGAAGTTGTTCAACCTGTTTTTGAAGTTCACTCTTATCACTTTCAAGTTTTGAAACCAACTTTCCATTTGATTCAATTAAATTTTGCATTTTGTGTTGGAGATCTTGTTTTTTATTGTAATAACCTTGAAAAGCCTTTTCAAAACTTTTTCATGTTTAACCTTGTGTTCCAGATTTGAAAGTTGTATTTTATAACACTCAATGTCTCTTGTAAGTGACTTATTTGTTTCTTTTAAAGCTTTTTTTTTTTCTCATTGCATTTCAATATTTGCACTTGTTGAGCGTTCAGTTGTTTAGACAACAATATAAGGTTAGGGTCTGGATCAAATAATGGTTCATGTTGTTCTACAGAATCATGTTTATCATCTTCAATAGGATCATCAAATGAAACAACTGTGTCATCATCAAATGTAACAATAGTGTTCACTTGTTCATCTTCTTGAGAGGATAAAGATGAGCCGGATGGAACAACTTGCGCCTTATCTGATTCAGAAGCAGAGGGTGATGCTATTTCACGTATTTGGCATGTATTAAGGTCATGTACCTGAGACAAGCCATCAGTGTCATACACTGGGCCTGAATCATTCATTTGAAGTTCCTGCATGTTAGCCATAAGCATCACAGCTGCATTTGCTTCCAGATCTTCCATGTCATCATCGTTGTACGCATTTGCCATGAAGCTGTTCTCTTGCTCAGTGAAATGTCCTTCCTTTTCATCTTTGAGAGCCATGAGTAATGCCTGCTTGTGAAACTTACTGCCCCGAGTTCTCGGTTTTGGACATGCAGTTGCAATATGACCTTTCTCATTGCAGTTGTAGCACCATACTGCATTCCCAGAGTTAGAGTTCCCAGTTGGAACATTTTCATTCCTTTGCTGAGTAACACCAGAGTTGTTTCTGAACCCTCTATTGTTGTTAAACCTTTGTTCATTTCCAGAATTGCATGAATAGCCACCTGATCGACCATTATATCGATTATGTATCTCAACTCTCCCATCTTGAATGACAGCTTGATTCCTAGTGTTCGACGAAGAACGAAGACGGTTGTTTGTCTTGTTAGAGAATTTGCTGAAGGCACGAGCAATGAGAGCAAGTCCTTGATTCAACGTATTGAAGTCATCATCTTCATTGTCATTAGAGTTAGAGTAGTACATTGACTCACTGTTTTCATAGGGAACAGGTTGATTGTATTGCTGAGAAGAATCATATGGGATCATCTGATTTGGAGTTGTAGGTTGTGGGTAGCTAAAGTAATTCGGTTCTTGAACATAAGCATGATTTGACATTGGAGGTGGAGTGTACTGAGATTGAGCTACAAGTGCCACAGAATTAGGTGTTGGTGGTGGTGTGTAACCTCCTCGAAGAGCACGATCTTTTTCCACTTTAGGTTCATGGTGTTTCAGAAAGTCATACAACAAACCATACGGTGCATCATGAAGATTTCTGGTTTGACGAACGGATGTCACATACTTTTGCCAATCCGGACCAAGAGTACCAACAAATTTGGAGTTCACTGCGATCCTCGGTACTGTAATTTTGTGTCTTTCCAAATCATTTACCACATTAGTGAAACGATGATAGTAGGATTCAAGTGACTCCCTTGGTTCAATTGAGATGTTAGTGTATTCCATGTAGAGTTTGGATTCTGTATCATCTTTGTTCAACTGAGTGCCTTCCATTAGGAGATGAACATGTTCCCACATTGCTTTAGCCGTTTTCTGTGTATCAACACTTCGATAAATTGGATTAGGTATTCCTTGAAGTATGTAGGCCATGGCATATTCATCAGCTTCACGATGTAGTTTCTGCTCTTCAGTTAGTTGAGATTCTGGAAGTGGTTTTTCTACTGGAGCCCGAGAAGGATCAGCAGATGGATCTCCACTTTCAAGTCTAGTAGGCCACTCAAATGGTCCTTCAAGTATCACTTGTTTCAAGAATTTCCCATGGGGTTTCTTAAGTTCAAGGAATCGTAAGAATCGACTTGACCACTGAACATAGTACCCAGGTGTTAGCATTGGAGGTGTTTCAAGTGATCCTGCCTCATGTCTGGATTGTTGAGTCGTAATAACTTCAAACATTCTATCAAACCAGTGAGGTTGTCTGGACGAATGCTGAGTGGGTTGTTGTGACATTTGATATGGTTGTTGTTGAGGAATGATTTGATGTTGTTGCATCATGAGATATTGTTGTTTTGGCTAAAACGGTTGTTGCTGAAAGTGTGATTGTGATGGTTGTTGATACGATTGTTGCTGATGGTATTGCTGTGGCTGATACTGCTGATGTTGTTGTTGCTGAGGATGAGAGAAGTAGTAATTTGGTGGTTGAGATATCTTAAAACACTTGTGTAATGTTGGATCTTGTAGAAGATTGAAATGTACGTTCCTTTGGTTAAGATTAAGAATCCTTAGGCAAAGATAAGAATCTTACGCGTAACACAGAATCTTATGCGTAGGCCTTAAAGTTATGCGTAAAGGTTGATATTATGCGTAACCAGTGAGTTTATGCGTAAGATTTACCTTTTACGCGTAAGTTTAAGCTTATGTGTAAGAGTTTATGCGTAAGGTTCAAAGACCAAACAAATCTTTCAAACTTATCCAAGCTTGAAAGATATCCGTAGTTGAAGTATTCCACTAACTTATCAAAGCTAGGGAAGTACTGAGTCACCGGTGCACGAAGAGAAGACCTTTGAAGAAACTTATGCGTAGATTTCTGTAACTTACGCGTAAGATAATCTTATGCGTAAGATATGACTTCTGCGTAGAACTTTGGCGTAGGAAATCACTTCTGCGTAGAACTTAGGCGTAGAATACTCTCTTATGCGTAGAAATGGGGTTTTTCACCAAAACTAAAGCGTAAACAGTAAACTTCTGCGTAGGATTGGGGTTTTTGGCAAAAGTAATGCGTAGAGAGACCAAATAGTACTGTTGACAGCTTTAAAATCGTACTGTTCCACTATCTTTTGCGTAGAGTGACCAGAATCAAGTAAAAATCACTACTTTTTGAAGAAAATTGCTTAGAAATAAGTTTCTTTTGATCAAATAACTTCCCCAACACTTAGAAAACACTAAATATGAAAGATTTAGGTACCAAAAACTAGTTTTCTAATATCAAAGAAGCTACAAAACTTAAGAAACAAAGAGAAAAAGGTACTAAAAACTATAAAAGATCAAAACTTTATGGAAAATCTAAGCTTCTAATCACTACATCAACCTTGAAACTTGTCCAAGCTTCAAGATTTGAGTGAAAGAAATAAAGAAAAAGCAAAAAATATGAAGAAGAAACACCTAAACCCCACGTTAACCAAATAAACAACACTTCAAACTCTATTAGGCGAATGATACCACTTGTTAGGTGCCCTTATTGATATCACACAAGTAAAGAATGAGATAGATATAAGGATTGGTTGATTACAAGATATGAGAGAATTATAAAAGCAAGAGTTTCATTAATATATCAAAATAACCAACAAGTGTTATGATAACAAAATCTTAGTATATATAAGAGGGAAGCTAGGGCAACATTCCCTAGTCCCTTTCATGTGTCTAACGTGGGCTTCTCAAGCCTTATGGGCCTTTACAACTTGCCCATTAACATAAACATAAACATTAATATTACTATAGCAACCTAATACAAAATGTAATAACCAAGACTTGACTTAATACTAAAGTATGTTCCCAACACAAAGGGGTGGTTAAGTAAAGTTAGGGTACAACCCTTAATGACCGTGTTATTACTGACTAAGTTTCCGTCGGCCATTTCTATTTCATAGTAATTATTTAAAGCTATGGGTTTAATCCTGAGTCTAGAGGCTAAGGGTATAGATACGAAACTCCTATCGGCTCCAGAATCAAATAATATTCTAACTAAGTGATTATTTAAGAGAAACTTACCCGTGACTACGCTTGGATCTTGTGGATCATTCCTATCCCTCAACATATATGCTCTACCCTGGGCACCATCAGTATTTTTCTTTGGGCATCTATTTGCATAGTGTCCCTTTTCTCCGCAAGTATGACAAATGACTGTTGCTGGTGGTGGATAACCCTCAGTAACTGGTCCTTTGTTCTTGCAATCCCTTAAATGATGGCCCACCTTCTTACATATATTACATTTGATGGAACAAGGCCCTGTGTAATGCCAGTTGCATTTCTTACACAGAGGGCCATTCCCAGCATAACCACTTTTCTCATTTAAAGTGGTGGCATAAGCTCTTGCATTATCTTGCCTTGGTTGAGGATAGGGAATTGTACGGTTACAATTAGTGGTATTACGAGTGTTACCAAAAGCTCTCCCATAGTGGAACTTTCGTTTATTATCGTAGGGCACTGGCACAGGGTGGTGCTTTGTTACTTGGTCCATTAACCTCAAGGTTATGTTAATGGCCTCCTTTAAAGTTTGAAGTTTAGAGGCTGTAACATTCCCTTCGATACTCCGGGGCAAACCTCCGATGAAAACTTCTATCGTCTTTTCAACAGTTGGCACCATTGTAGGACACAAAGCAGCCAACTCTTGAAATCTCCTAATATAAGTTTTAACATCGTTCCCCTTCATAGTCAAGTTATAAAATTCATCCTCCATTTTCTTGAGTTATGTTCTAGGGCAGTATTTCTTAATCATAAGTTTCTTAAACTCAACCCAAGATAACTTGTATGCCTCTTCTATTCCTATTGGTTGGGCATACGAGTTCCACCAAGATAACGCTTCCTCGGTAAGCGTACCCGTTGTAAACTTAACCCTACAATCCCCTGTACAATTACTACGGGAAAATACCGATTCACATCTCTCAAACCAGTGAATTAATCCTATGGCCCCTTCTGTCCCCTTGAAATTGAAGGGCTGACAGCTCATAAATTCCTTGTAGTTACTCTTCTTCACTACAGGAATTTCGGGGTTTCTAGCCATGTTTGCATCCCTAGCTCCTAGTGTTGAAGTTACACTATCAGTCACAAGTCACTGGATGTCTTCCTAAGTCATGGCGGGAGTAGTGGGAGTAACGGGAGTGGTAGATCTTGTACGTGCCATTCTATAGGTAAGATGTGATAAGAATAGTGTCATAGTTTATGTTCTAAGTGCTTAGAACACTATCTGATACCGGATGGGTAGGGAATTCAAAAACTAAAAGGGCGACTTTCCTAACAAGAATCTTATATTTCACCAAAAATAGTCTCCCCCATCTAAAGGCATAGTGATTCTAAAGGATCCTAAGTTTTTAGTGTTTCCTAGGTATGTCTACTTGTTTTAATTTCCTATGTTTTCTAGTTTTTAAATCCTAAGGTAGTCTATAGTGTGTCCTAAGGCAATAGGGAATCCTAATACGGGATACTAGTTTTGTAAAAGATTAAGTATAAGTAGGTTAAAACTTTTATTTTATATTATGAAAACCTAGCAAGTACCCGTGTATAACTAAGTTATGTATCTATAGTGTATATTATCTAAGTTTATAATCCTTATTTTAGTTCTATGTTACCCTTAAGTTCCTGAATGGCTTCCAAAAGATCATCTATGTCAGACCTATGATTATCCCTAAGATCCTCGATAATCATTTCTAAGGTGGATTGTCTAACATGTGCAGTACTTACTTCGTTAGAGTGTCCCTCATATTTTGTTTGTAACCTAAAGATTTGATTGCGAGTTTTCTCTAATTCATTTTCTAACCTATTTCTACCTATTCCTAATTCCCTAATTCTAGTTTCTACTTCTTCTATTCTTCCTAAAGATAATTCAACTAATGACTAAGTATTTCTTCTATTTGTTCATCATGCCTTTCTAAAGGCGTTTTATATGAACTACTACCTATCTCAAACCTAGGGGAGGTGATGGTGGTATAATGCGTATTTTCTTATGGGGAGGTGAAACTATTTCGGGAACATAACGATCTTGACTATTATAGTGGGGTATAGATGGGGTAGGGGTTATAGTAGGTACAGTAGGAATGTTTCCACCATATGCTTGCATATACCCATTATATGCTTGCATATAGGGATCATTCGGGGAAAGTTCTAAACCTAAGTTAGTTAAGATGTTCTGGGCTAATTCTTTTGGAGAATTAGAACCAGAAGATGAGTGAGTAGGAGTAGGCGGAGCATACTCATAACTATCGGATGAAGTATCCGTATCATCGGTATCCAACACGATGATAGGATTGTTAAAGGATGACATATCTAACTGTAATACCCAAAAGAGTATCTTAGCATAATTCTAACCTAAGTAGGTATCCTAAAGGCTTTACTAATAGTGGGGATTCTAACCTAAAAGCAATAGTGAGGAATCTATCCAAAAGGAAATTTGGGGATTCTAACCTAAAGGCAAGTTGGGGATTCTAACCTAAAGGCAAGTTGGGAGTCTAAAGGCAAGTTCGGGGATTCTAATGGCATGGAGGACTTTTTGAAAAAGTGGTTATAGTTTTAGGAAAAATCCTTTTGTTCTCTATAACCAAGGCTTTGATGCCAATTTGTAACACCACCGTTTTTCACTGATTGTAGCGTATTAAGTGTTTGGGGTATTACTCATGGAAAGAAAGACAAGATAATAGAAAATGACTTGAAAAGAGACGTTTTTGAAAAAGGTGTTATCATTCATTTATTCATCAGAGTTTTTACAGTAAAAGATGTACTTTTACCAAAAGAGAGGTCCCTAAGATACGTTTTATGACACAAAACTTGATGAATGATAACTATTCTCGACTTCCTCATGTCCAGTACTTCTCCGTGCCAGGGTTCCTATAGTGCCTAACTACCTAAGATAACATGCTTAAAAAGTCAACACATAGGTTGAGTGAGAGTTATAGGTTCAAGTAGTTAAGGTATGAATACAAGTTCCACAGGGTTAAGCTTAAACCCTATGTGTGGAAAGGTTTTAGGGATAGAAGATATATTGCACTAAGCTCATGAACCACACGTTAACAGTCCGGGTCATGGGGTCTGCAGACCAAACCATGAGGGGACGGGAAGGATAACTTGCCAAAGTTAAACCTTCAGTGGGTTCAAATATAGTACTTATTGGTACCACCAGTGAGGTGTTAATACCAACGGGAGTTGCCAAACTCCAATAGATCTATCAACTATATTCGCATTCGCGTGGGTAAAATATCCCAAACGATTAGATTCAAGAATTTTGATTATGTAATAATGGCAGATAGTTTACTCGTGCAATAACCAAGGGAAAAGACTTGTATTCGGTTTAAAGCATGTATCCCCCTCACAGGGTTATAAAACATTTAAAAGTGAGTCTATGAAAAATTTCACCTGGTCTTAAGGTAAGTAAAGTAGGGGTTTAGACAACTCACTCACGTATCCTGGGGGTTGTGTAGGTGTGTGTATGTCAAGTCCTAGTCTAGGTTTTCGTAACTAATTACTGTTAGGTTTTTATATATAAGATAACACCATTCGGGCCATCGTAATTCAGAAGTATATGACTCCTCACATGAAGCTCCCTACAATTGTATTATGTTATCAACATAATACCGATCGGGCCATCATAATTCGGAAGTTAATACTCCTCACACGAAGCTCCCTACTATTGAGTTAAGTTGTTATTATGGTTTAGTTATAACATAACACCGTTCAGGCCATCATAACTCAGAAGTATATGCAATAATCAACCCAACATACTCGTCAAAACGAAATATCCATATAGTACTCCTCGCATGAAGCTCCCTAGTATTGTGTTATACTTCTAACTTAAATAGGTTTTGTATTTATATGAAAATAGTCCATTTTTACCCTTTAAGTTTATATATTTATATTTTCTACCCTATACTTATAAACTTATAACAATTAAGCATATAACTTTCTAACTATTGCATATTTAGTCCCTATACTTATATATTCTAAAGAAATGACATAAATAGTCCCTAAACTATACTAAATTTCATTATTTACTCTATTTACCCTTATGTTTATAATATTTGCAACATTAGTCCTTTTTAGTTTAATATTTGTTTTAATTTCTATCCTATAGTTTTAATGTTGGTATCATACTTTAGTATTTAGTCAAGTCTCGGTCATTACATTTTGTAATAGGTTGCTTAAGTATTATTTATGTTTATTGTTTTTAGTAAATGGGCAACATGTAAAAGCCCATAAGGCTTACAAGCCCACGTTGAGATATGAAAGGGACTAGGGAGTGTTGCCCTAGCTTCCCTCCTATATATACCAAACTTATGGTATCATAATACTTGTTGGTTATTTTGATATTCTAATGATACTCTTGCTTTTATAATTCTCTCATATCTTATAATCAACCAATCCTTATATCTATCTCATTCTTTACTTGTGTGATATCAATATGGGCACCTAACAAGTGGTATCATTTGCCTAATAGAGATTGAAGAGGTGTTTATTTGGTTAACGTGGGATTTAGGTGTATTTTTACTTTTATTTTTGCTTTTTCTTTGTTTCTATCACTTAATCTTGAAGCTTGGACAAGTTTCAAGATTGTTATAGTGATTAGAAGCTTAGATTTTGCATAAAGTTTTGTTCTTTCATAGTTTTTAGTACTTTTTATCAATGTTTCTTAAGTATCATAGCTTCTTTGATATTAGAAAACTAGTCTTTGGTACCTAAAACTTTCATATTTTGTGTTTTCTAAGTGTTGGGGAAGTTATTTGATCAAAAGTTACTCATTTCTAAGCATTTTTCTTCAAAAAGTTGTGATTTTTCATTGATTCTGGTCACTCTACGCATAAGAATTAGTGGAATAGTACATTTTGAAAGCTGTCAACAGTACTTTTGGTCTCCCTACGCATAAGACTAATTCTTACGCGTGATTTTTGGTCTAAAACCCCATTCCTACGCGTAAATGAGCAGTCTACGCCTAAGTTCTACGCAGAAGCTACTTTCTACGCCAAAGATCTATGCTAAAGACATTTCTACGCCTAAATTCTACGCAGAAGCTACTTTCTACGCCAAAGATCTACGCTAAAGACATTTCTTACGCATAAGATTCTTCTTACGCGTAAGTTTCTGATTTCTACGCAAAAGTCTCTTCTAAGGTTCTCTCTTCTAGCAAAGGTGACTCAGTACTTCCCTAGCTTGGACAAGTTAGTGGAATACTTCGACTAAGGATATCTTTCAAGCTTGGACAAGTTTGAAAGATTTGTTTGGTTTTTTACCTTACGCATAACTTGCTTTACGCAAAAGGTTTAAACTTACGCGTAAAAGGGTAATCTTACGCATAAACATTGTGTTTACGCATAACATCATCTTTCTACGCTTAACTTTAAATTTACGCATAAGTTTTGTTACGCGTAAGATTTCAAATTTGCCCAAGGATTTTGAACCTCACCAAAGGAACGTACATTTCAATCTTCTACAAGATCCATCTTTTCACACAAGTGTTTAAATATGTCTCAACCACTGTACTACAACTTTAACCATCCTCAGCAACATCAGAATCCACAGTATCAGCAACAACAACAGTATCAACAATCACCACAATATTATCAATAACCGGTTTACCCACAACAACATCTTCTTATGCAACAACATCAGATGGTTCCAATGCAACAATCCTATCCCATGTCACCACAACAAAGCCAACTCCCATCAAAACCTACTCACTGGTTTGACAGGATGTGTGAAGTTATTTCAACTCAACAATCCAGACATGAAGCAGGATCTATTGACACCCCACAAATGCTAACACTAGGTAATTATGTTCAGTGGGCAAGTCGATTCTTAAGGTTTATAGAACTCAAGAAACCCAATGGTAAGTACATGAAACAAGTTATCCTTGAAGGACCGTTTCAGTGGCCTGTTAACTACGTTGGCGGTGACCCATCTACTGATCCTCCAGTAGCTCCAACTACTGTGCTAGTTCCTGAGTCTTCACTTACTGCTGAACAAAATCACCATCGTGAAGCAGATGAGTATGCTATGTCTTACATACTTTAAGGAATACCAAATATCATATTCAGAAGTGTTGATGCTCAGACAACTACAAAAGCTATGTGGGAACACGTCCATCTACTTATGCAAGGTGCACAACTGAACAAGGAAGATATGGAATCTAAACTTTACTTGGAATACACTAATATCATGATCGAATCAGGGGAATCACTTGAATCTTACTTTCATCGTTTCACCAATGTCGTCAACGATTTAGAGAGACATGAAGTACACCTTCCAAGGATCGCTGTCAATACAAAGTTTGTTAGTAGTCTGGGTTCTGAGTGGCAAAAGTATGTGACATTTGTGAGACAAGCTAGGAATCTTCATAGAGATCCATATGGTTTGTTGTATGACTATCTCAAGCATTATGAGTCTGAAGTTGAAAAAGATAGAGCCGCACGAGGAGGATATACACCACCACCTACTTCTAATCCCCTAGCACTCGTTGCTCAATCTCATGTTGCACATCCCCCGATGTCTAATCATGCTTATGATCAGGAATAGAATTATCTCAGTTACCAACAACCTGCTACTTCACACAAAATGGTCCCACATGAATCATCCTCGCAACACGTTTCTCCTCAACCTCCTTCATATGACAACCATGATAGCATGTATTATTCTAATCAGATTGACGATGATGATGATGACGTCAATACGTTGAATCAAGGACTTGCTTTTATTGCTCGTGCGTTTAGTAAATTCTCTAACAAAACAAACAACCGTCTTCGTTCTTCATCAAATACAAGAAATCAAGCTGTCATTCAAGATGGTCGCGTTGAGATTCAGAACCGTAATCCTGGACGTTCAAGCTCAGGAGGGTATACTGGAAATTCTGGGAATGGACAAAGATTCAACAGCAATGAGGGATTCAGAAACAATTCAGGTGCTCCTTAGAGAAGCAATGGCAATATGGCAAATAGCAATACAGTATCTGGGTATGCAATATGGTGCTAAAACTGCAATGAAAAAGGTCATATTGCAACAGCATGTCCTAAACCGAGAACCCGCGGCAGTCAGTTTCACAAGCAGGCATTACTAATGGCTCTCAAAGATGAAAAGGAAGGAACTTTCAATTCACAAGAGAACAGTTTCTTTGCTAATGCTTACAATGATGATGATATGGAAGATCTTGAAGCCAATGCAGCTGTGATGCTTATGGCCAACATGCAGGAACATCAATTGAATGATTCAGGCCTAGTGTTCACCACTGATGGTTTGTCTCAGGTAAATGACCTAACCACATGCTCCATAGAATTTACTGCAGCATCCTCTGCTTCTGAATCAGATCAGGCACCAGTTGTTCCATCTGAATCATTTTTATCTTCTCAAGAGGATGAACAATTAGACACAGTTGTTATATTTGATGATGACACTGTCGTTTCATTTGATGATCCTATTGAGCAAGACAAAAATGACTATATTGAACAACATGAACCTTCTTCTGATCCAGATCCTGACTATACTGTCATGGCCAAACAACTTAAAAAACAACTTCTCACTACTCACATAATGGACGAGCAAACTAAAGTTTTGAAAGAAACTAATGCAGATTTGAAAAAGGACATTGAATGTTATAAAATACAACTTTCACATTTTCAAAATGCAGTTCAACGTGAAAAGTGCTTTGAAAAGTCATTTCAGGAATCATATGTCAAAGAACAAAATCTTCAAAAGCAAATATATGACATAATTGAGTCCAACGGTAAATTGGTTTCCAAACTGGAAAATGAAAAACATGATCTTCAAAAACAAGTTGTACAACTTCAAAAGGAACTTTCAAAAACACAAACAGAGGTGACAACTTGCAAACAGGAATTTTATGAACATAAAGTGCAAAAACGAGAAAAAGAAAATACTTTAATTGAAGAAAATATCGCTCTCGAACGTCAAATTAAAGCTTTTCAAAATATCGTTTATAAACATGGAGAATCTGTAACGACAATTCAAAAGTTTACTTTAAAACGAAGACAAGATAAAGGTTTTGCCCTCGGCGATTACAGATCCACTTTTCTTCGCACTGCATTCAAAACAATTCCTAAGCTTTACAGTATGGACCAATTGATGGATAATACTGTTGTGCGTGTTATTGTACATAATACTGAGGAAGAATATGAACTTGAAGAAAAGAGTCGATAAAAAATGAGTCAAGTTGAATATTGCAAACCATATGATTACTCAAAAGCTCCTCACATTTCAAAATCTTTTGTTCCATCAAGAGAAATACCTGAGAAATCATGGTATGTAACTGAGTCTTATGTTTCACCTTCCAATGGGGCTCCTGTCAAACCCGTGGCACAAGTAAATGGTCCATTACCATCTTCTGGTACTGTGACACCATTACCTACCCGTTGTAAAGTTTTAGACTATTTTCAAACATTCATGAAAGGCATCGATAACTTGGAAAACGTAATAGAACATCATTCGGAAATTAAAATTGCTACATTTCAATCAGCTTACGAGCGAGAAAAGCGAGACATTTTTCAAAAACAAATTCTGCCTTTAGTTCAAAATTTGCGGTATTGTGCTACTCGTTGGGAACAGGAACTCCAAACAGAAGTTACAGATATGAAAAACATTTTTGCTTTAAATGAAAATGCAATTTTGGTTCAACAACGCAAAAACCGATTTTTGAAAACAGATTCTGATCGACTCTTAGAAAAACTCCTCACAGCTGATATTCATACTCTCATCATGAATGATCTCTATTATTCCAACAATGCTACGGTATTTGAAAATTACTGTGCTGATCTTGATTTGCTGAAATCAAAAGCTGAAACATTGAAAAATAAAAATGATACGTTGTGTCAAAACAGTGATGATGTGAAAAACAAACTTTCAAATGAAATTTGTCAACTCAAACAAAAACTTGATTGGTGTCAAGCTCAAAGTATTGAAACTGAATTGCAGCTATGAAGTAAAAATGCTTTTCTCAAAAACAAATGTCTTCAATATGAAAAAGAAATTGCGGAGTTAAAATTTGAAAACATCGAATGGCAACAAAACCGCGATGACATTCGTTATTGCAATGGTTTACTTGAGTCTGATATTCAGGATAAAAATCACATCATCATTGATTTGAAAGAGAAAATTAAGCTACTTCAAAAAGGAAAGTTTATTGACACCACAGTGATAGCACCAGGAATGTTTCAAATAGACAGAACAGATAAGGGTAATCATGCTAAGAGTTCTAATGTTAGTTCTTCCACTTCTACAGGAATAGTTTCCCCTAAGAGCATTAGCAGCCCACAGCCAAAAAGCGTTAAGAAGACTAAAAAGACTAGGCTCTGGAAACGTAGAAGAGGAACACTAGAAGTGCAAGAAGTAGAAGCTCACCTTAGGAACTTGAATGAAACTCATGTTGCATTTGATTTAGATTCTAATCTGGCAAATTGTAATCAAAATCTTAGTGTAACGAATGCTGAACCTTCAAATGTTTTGAATATTAATGCATCTTGTGTGTTTTGTCATCAAAGTGTGTTATCTGGTGATCATACTAAATGTGTAGCTAATAATCTCTTACATCGTAAAAAGAAACGTAGATCCGGCTTTCCTTCTAGGCCCACTACTGCCTCTAAGTCTACCTTCGGAAAAATGCCTACTACCGTTTCAAATGATGTTGTAGTCAATCCAAGAGCAGAAATCAACAAATCTAGGAACACGCCAAAAGCTAGTGCATTTACTAAAAACAAAGCAAAAACTAGTTGGAATTGGCAACGTTGGTTACAATACAAACCAAATTTTAAATGGATTCCTAAACTGTTAAATACTTGTGTTTCTAACGAACAGGAACCCACTATTTCTTCGGGTTCCACCCTTACTTCTGTTCCATCTCTGTTGTCTAATTGTGATGCAGGTGGTTCAGATCATTCTCTGGATTGTTGATAGCGGTTGCACCCGACATATGACAGGCAATCTCAAACTGTTAACTAACTTTGTCTCAAAGTTTATTGGAACTGTCAGATTCGGGAATGATCAATACGCTTTAATCATGGGTTACGGAGACTATGTAAATGGGAATATTGAAATTAGCAGAGTTTATTATGTTGAAGGCTTGGGTCATAACCTCTTTTCAGTCGGTCAATTTTGTGATGGGGATTTATAAGTAGCATTTCGTGAGAAAACTTGTTTTGTTCGTGATCTACAAGGACATGATTTGATGTCAGGCAAACGTGGTACTAACCTTTACACAATTTCAATGTCTGAAATGATCGCTTCATCTCCTATCTGTCTTCTATCCAAAGCTGAAACGACTAAATCCTGGTTATGGCACAAACGCCTTTCTCATTTGAATTTCAAAACGATGACTGATCTTGCTCGTCACAAATTAGTTGAAGGCTTTCCAAGATTCCGTTATGCCAAAGATCACCTATGTCCAGCCTGTGAACAAGGAAAAAGTACCCTTGCTCATTTTCCCTCAAAACCTGAACACAGTACTAATCATGTCTTACAAATGCTTCATATGGATTTGTGTGGTCCGATGCGTGTTCAAACGATCAACGGTAAACGTTACATATTAGTAATTGTTAATGATCACTCTCGCTGGACTTGGGTTTATTTTCTTCGAAGTAAAGATCAAGCTCCTCAAATGATCATCACCTTTCTCACCAAAATACAAGTTCAGCTACGCAACACAGTCAGAATTGTTAGAACTGACAATGGCACAGAATTTAATAATCAGACTTTAAGGTCGTATTTTAAGAAAGTGGGAATTGAACATCAAACATCCATTCCACGAACACCAGAACAAAATGGAGTAGTCGAAAGACGCAACAAAACATTAGTGGAAGCTGCTCGAACGATGTTAATCAATGCTCAATTACCAGATTACTTATGGGCGGAATCTGTTTCAACCGCTTGCTACACTCAAAACCGTTGTATGGTCACAAAACGCCATCACAAAACCCCATATCAGATTGTTCACAAAAGAAAACCGAACATCAGTTACTTTCATGTATTTGGAGCTCTATGTTACCCAGTCAATGATCGTGATGATCTAGGTAAACTTAAAGCAAAGGCTGACATTGGAATATTTATAGGATACTGTGAAAATTCAAAAGGCTTTCGGATATGGAATCGTCGTACTCGGGAAATTCAAGAAACTATTCATGCTAATTTCGATGAACTCACTCAAATGGCTTCTGAGCATAACAGCTTAGGACCCGCAACCAACCGTTTAAACTTTCTGGTATCTCCGGCTGAACCGTTGTCACTTTCTCGTAAAGAAGTGGAAACCTTGTTTGCTCCATTGTTTGATGATACGCCTGTTAACCGTCCATCTGAGGCCACACCAAATTCCGCTGCACATCTTGATCAACATCAAGTACCTGATACACCTCAACAAACAACAACTACTATTGGAAGAGACGGTCCTCCAGTCATATCACCTACAACAACAGAACAAACCGGGTCCAACTCACGACAATCAACTGGAGATTCCATACCTTTATCAGTTCCACAAACCGCAGAGCATGACCCAGAACCATTCATTAACCCATTTGCAAATGATCAACCTGTCCCCGATATTGCTGAGTCATCTACACGGAATTTGGGTCCTACTCACCTGCGAGATACTTATCAACTTCATCCCTCGACACACAAATGGACTAGAGATCACCCCTTAGTTCAAATTATTGGCCATCCAAATGCACCAATTATGACAAGACAACGCCTTCACACAGACGGTGAAACTTGCATTTATGCACTCACATTTTATGAAACCGTACCTAAAAATGTCAAAGAAGCTATGACTTATGAAAACTGGATTGAGTCTATGCAAGAAGAATTTGAATCCTTTCAAAGATTAGAAGTCTGGGAAATGGTTGAAAAACCAGAAGGAATCATTGTCATTGGATTAAAATGGATCTGGAAAAACAAACTGGATGCAGAAGGCACTGTCATACGCAACAAATCACGCTTGGTAGCAAAAGGATACTCTCAAGAAGAAGGAATCGATTTTGAAGAATCATTTGCTCCAGTAGCTAGACTTGAAGCTGTACGGATATTCTTAGCATTTGCTGCTCATCGAAACATGATTGTTTACCAAATGGACGTGAAAACGGCTTTTCTGAACTGTCAACTCCGAGAAGTGGTTTATGTCAGTCAACCTGAAGGATTCGTTGATCCAGAACGTCTCAATCATGTCTACAAGCTTAAGAAGTCTCTCTACGGTCTCAAGCAAGCCCCCAGGGCGTGGTATGATAAGCTTTCTAAATTCCTGTTGGCTAATGATTTTACTCTAGGCTCGGTGGATCCAACACTGTTTACAAAAACATACGGGATGGACTTATTAATCGTTCAAATTTATGTCGATGACATTATTTTTGCATCAACCAAAGAAAATTACTCAATGGATTTTGCAAAATTAATGACAGATAATTTCGAAATGTCCATGATGGGTGAACTTACGTTCTTTCTAGGACTACAAGTTCATCAATCACCCTGTGGAATTTTTCTAAATCAGTCCAAATATGCTCTTGAGATTTTAAAGAAACATGGAATGCAAAGCTGTGATACAATGAATACACCGATGGCCAATTCCAAAAAACAATTGCTGATATACATAGGACTCCTGTTGACCCTACCAAATACCGAAGTATTATTGGGTCCCTCATGTACCTCACATCTAGTAGACCTGACATTGTATTTGTTGTCTTTATGTGTTCTCGATATTAGTCTAATCCAACTGAAAAACACCTCAATGAGGCTAAAAGAATCCCTCGATACATAAAGGGAACCATCCATTTGGGGATCTGGTATCCGAAGGATTCTGGTTTTGAACTAATAGCTTTTTCAGACGCTGACCATGCAGGATGCTTAGACTCGCGAAAAAGTACATCAGGTGGCTTACAGTTTCTTGGAGATAAACTTGTGTCTTGGCAATCAAAGAAGCAGGACTGCACTTCACTGTCATCTACAGAATCTGAATACTTAGCTATGTCTGCTTGTTGTGCTCAAGTCATTTGGATGAGAGCACAACTTAAAGAGTATGGCTACCTATTCAATAAGATTCCGATCTACTGCGATTCCAAAAGTGCCATTGTAATCTCCTGCAACACAGTTCATCACTGCAAATCCAAACAGATTGATCTCCGATATCATTTCATCAAGGAGCATGTCGAGAAGGGTACAGTTGAATTATATTTTGTGGGTACTGAGTACCAATTGGCGAACTTACTTACAAAACCCTTAGCTCCATCAAGGTTTGCAAGTTTAGTTCACCAAATTGGTATGCGATGTTTGACACCAGAGGATCTGGAAAAGTTTCTAAAACAAAAGTAAAATGTCAAACATCAAAACTATCTTTGTAAAATATTTTCCAAAAAAAAAAATGCAAGTACAAACTTCTCTTTTCAACACTATTTTTATACAAATGTCTTAAAATATTACAAAACAAGTGTTGAGGGGGAGGTAAAGTATTCTTTAAATTTTCTCAAAATATTTACTTCGTACTTGCATTTTACCAAAAACAATTTTTCTTGTTGTTATATAAGTGGTGCTTAAAAAGGTTTTCCGGGTTACTCTCTTTGACTAACTGAAACAAACTTTTCAAAAAAAAAAAATTACGAGACATCGGTCTAAGGTCAAGGGGGAGTAAAATTATCCTTGTTGTTCTTTTATTACACTTAATGGAGTTAGGTACTTTTGAGTTGATAGGTATTATGTGTGATAAAAACATTGAGGTTAAGGGACCATTTGTGACATTTTGCTAAAATTGTATTAACCCTTAGTCAAAATAGTTTGACCCTTGCATTTACTTCCACCTGCCAAACATATTTACTTTCTACACCTACCTCATCAACGATCCAAAATCATTCTGCAAATCCAATCATTTTTCATCCAATCTGTAAGTGCTAAAACGTTTAGATCATGTTTATAAACAATGGTTTTGAATATCATAAAGATCTAACGTCTCCATTTGTTTAAATCGATGAATTTAGAGTTAGGGTTTGCGTAGAATTAATCCCAGGAATTGAAAGTGTTTTAGTTTGATTTTAATGATGGGATACGATCCCTAGAAGATACTAAACATGTTAGTATAATCCAATCATGCCCAGAAACATCTTTCTAAGTTAATCTTAATTAGGGTTCCTCGTATGAATTGGGCGTTTTTTATTTATGATGTTTTGTTGTAATTAAACACTAGGGATAGTACTCGTTTGTGGTTAGGAACATGATGAAATGGATTAATTATTTCTATAGCATGTATGTATTATGATTCGTTGATCTAGGGTTCATACGACCCTAGCAGGTATGAACATAGGATTTTGTGGGTGAAAAATGTTATAACTTGGTCAAAGTGTTCCTTAGCATGCCTAAATTACTCGCCTAACTTCTTTTTCAACCCAGAATCATGCTTGTTTTGGTTTTTGATTTGGTGTTCTTGCGACTTTACGCATAATATTAGCTTTTGCATGTTTACGTATAAGATTCATGTTTTAAGTGCTTTGGGATACACTTGGATGAAACATTGATCAGTGGTTGTGTTTAAAACTTTCAGGAATCAAAAGATATAGTTTTCGAAGGTGATTTTTTCCTACAAGACGATCCTACGCATAAGATTACTCATCCTACGCGTAAGATGAAATCTTACGCGTAAGATTCGACAGATTTGAAAAACTTGTCTTGGATAAGACAATGTTTACGCAAAAGAACATATCTTACGCATAAGTTCTGTCTTACGCATAAGTCAAAACTTACGCATAAGTTATATCTTACGCATAAGGTTCAACCCTTTGCCTAAGCTCCAATCTTACGCAAAAGTTTGAACTTACGCGTAACATATAAGTTAAGCGTAGTTTTGATCTTACGCCTAAAATGATAACTTACGCATAAGAAATGTTATGCGTACGATTTCTAATCTTACGCGTAACATTGTCTGATTTCATGAAATTTGTCTAAGTGTTGTAAATTTTCATAAGTGTAAACTCTTGTATTTATTAACACATGTTGTGACTTGTTTGTTATAAGTTTCTACTAAGTTTTACATCTAATACACAAGTTCATCATAACAGACAACATTTTTTAACACAAAACACCCACTGATCAATTCAGTTATACATAATCATGTAATTGAATGTCTGAACAAACAAAGAGTATCATTGCTATGTTTGTGTTTGTGTATGATAAATTCAGATGGCACAACATGATGACATTCCATATGGACCAGAACCTGAACCAAAACTCACTTGGGAAGAAACCTTTCCCGAGAATTACTCCCGTAAGATTGGAAAGAACAACTTAAGAGTCAACTTCAACAAATTCACATGTAATGAATCGTCTTGCATTGTAGTTGTGGATGCACTTGTCTATCACCCCTACAAAATTCTGCTCACCAAATCTGCATCAGTTGCCTGTTTCTATATCCACCTGTCACACCCCCAATTTACCTTACTTGCAGCGGAATGGAATACCTGGGGGTGTCTGTCATAGCATCACAATTACGGTTACATTGAACGACCTAAAGTGTCGTTTGGAAAATACTTCGTTTGATCATTGAAATAATCCAGAGTTTACAATATGAGGTCCCCAAAAGGTGTTGCATGTTTATGAAAAACAAGTCATACTAGATCAAACGTCTACATAAGTGCATGAAATATTGGTGTGATGCGTCGACTCCGCGACTCCATGAAGGTCCAAATGCATGTCATATGAGCTACCTTAGTAACCTGAAATACATTGCTAAAACGTCAACACGAATGTTGGTGAATTCCATAGGTTTATAAAATGTAATGTTGTACGGCCACCACAAGTAAAAGTGCAAGATAAAAGTCAAGTAAAATAGTACAATAGACCTTAAGCTCATGACCCCGAAGCTAGACTGTTGAAATTATATGCCCCTCCCGAATGTTTTACCAGAACACTCTCAAAATGTAGACATGAAATGCATCCGCTTACTGTTGGTAATAACTACTACGGATGGAGGCGTCACCCTCGATAGATTTATCCACTCACTCTCGCTTAATAGGCAAATTAACGGTCCATGATAATAAATAGGGGACTTTAACAGGTTGGTAAGGCAACTTAAGCAATGTACATATGTTTTGGTACTTGGGGTCGTACTAAAATGGTTGATGCAATGTATTCCCCCGTGGGATTTGAAATCAAAATATTGAATTGAAAACGGGGCTATGCAAACTCACCTTAAACTGATGATACTATGATGAAGTGAAATGAACAACAACAATGAACGGTTAGCTGCCTCAACCTAATATGAATGATGAACGATCTAATTTAGATCACCAAATGATGTTATGAATGTCCATGCACATGTTTCCTATACCACTCTACTCTTTGAAAAATACTTGTTGTTATCAAAAATATACATTTTCCAAGACTTAGGAAAATAAGGCAACTAGAAAAATAAAACTAGTTGAAGTGTATATATATATATATATATATATATATATATATATATATATATATATATATATATATCGTATGTATCAATGTTAGTGTTGAAATCCTCGGTTTAAAATCCTTGATATAACGCCTTGTAGTGATAAAAATATACTTGTAATCACTAATACTTCATTAGTTATGAATTTGGGTACTTGGTATTATTTCTAGAAATTTAGAGTTACTACGTAGTTTTAGTGTTATTCTTTTCAAAAGCTGTCAAAATAATATAAGTTTTGCCGATATTGAAACGTGAATATCTTTGTCGTTATAAGTCCGTTTTACTTGTTCTTTATATCCACGGTTACGTCTTAGCATGTAGTAATATATTTTGGAAAGCTTGGCTCCTCCGGGTTACGTCTAAAGCCCCTTTTTTTCCGACAAAAAACGTCCAACAGCATGTATTTTCAGAAAATATACTTTTCGTCAATAAACTTGCAAAAATCATAACTTCTTCGTTATAAACTCTTTTTAATCCGTTCTTTCGCCTACGGATTCGTTTTTGAAAGTATTTTCTAAAAATTTTGCCAAAGTTTACTTTATTTTTACTGATTTTCCTGGATTTACAAAAATGGGACAGAATGTATAAATACTTATTACAAATCCATTTTTCATGTTCAAAACTAGTTTCTACTTCAACCAAATCTCTTGCAAACACCACAAAGCTATACTAATCCTACCATACACCTTCTTAGGGTGCCATGGGTTCCTAATCACTAGTAATCATGTTATTTTAACAAAGGAACACCTAAATCAAAATCTAGGGTTTGTATGTTCAAAAAGTTAACAAAAATAATGAGGTACAGCTAACTTGTACATGAAATTAAGCATGAAAACCATAAGATACAAGTGTTAATTAGATGAAATCATGAAAATAAAGTTGATAACTCACTTTGAAATAATGGGTGCTTAGATGATGAGAAATCTTGTGTTACTTGTGTTTTTGTTGTAAGATTCTTGATTAGAATGACAAAAGGAATAACTTTGTAGCTTTAAACTTTGGAAAATCATCACTTGATCATGGATTATGGATTTGGGTCATGGGTTTGAGAGGATGAGATGAGGTTTTGGTGTTTTTGATTCCAAGAAATTGTATGTGTTATGTTTTAGAGGTTTTTGTAGATATTTAGGAAAGTATATATATTGTATAATAATGGTACATAATGCTAGAGGTTAAGAAATATAATTCATGTGTCTAGGGGTGTGCTCATGGCCGGTTTTCAATGTGTAAAAGAGTAGCAAAGTCGGTTTTGGTAACTTAGGAAATGTAATGTAATATTAGTTGTAGTTTAGTGTAAGTATTAGTTATAATCGGGTACCGGGTTTGCTAGAAATAAATATTAACGAAGTTAACCGGGACTTAATAAAGTCATAAAAATGTTAAAAATATGTTGGGTACAATTACTGAGTGTTCGGGTGATTATTGTTTAGTTTTCACGAAAACCGTCGTAATATTTATAAACTTACATTATAAATAAAATAAATTTCCAAAATACTGGGTAAATGAATATTATAACTTTTGTGATGATATAATGGATATAAAAATATGTCGGGACCATTGTGGAAATATTTAGATATATTCTTCGTGTTTATTAACCGGGTGTTAACGTTTAATTATAAATAATTATAAGGAAAACGTTAAATGTATCAAATATATAAATTTGAAAATCCTAAGAGTGGTATAACATGAAAATGCTGTTATGATGATATGCAGACTGTCTCTAGTCCGTATGCAATATCCTTACTGATAATGAAATAAATTCGCACCTAAACCCATATGGTTACGCGAATTTTAATACCCGTAAACTAAATTTACGATGAAATAAGTAATGCAAGTGAATAGTGAAAACTTTTCCGGCAATGAATAGTATTCAGTGAATAGTAAAATTCTCAAATGTTTCTCAGAATATTAAATTGACCTCGAAAATGATGAATAGTAAAATGATGAATAGTATTTTGATGAATAGTGTTTTTCCAAAGTTTGAGAAATGACCTGAAATGGTGAGTTGTGACAGTCTTCCCCCCTAAAAGGAACTTCGTCCCGAAGTTCAGTTTATGTTGGTCTCTGAAGACATATTGGTGAAAAGGTGATGATATTCGAGAATTCCAGCGAACTCTCACGATAGGAATTCGACTCTGCTTCAACTGTTCGACCTAACTGTCCATGATTTCTACTTGTTCTCCTACAAGGTTTATGTTTGACTTTGGGTTGGATTCCTTTCCAAATGAGATTATGAGTGACTAATCTGAAAAAATGATAATACATGGTTGTGTAATCGTGTTGTTCTCTAACAAGGCTCAAGTCTGACGGCCACTAGACCTACTCTGTCTGAAATATTACATGGTCCAGTGTATATCGGGTTTAACTTTCCAAGTTTTCTGAATGATATCATGCCTTTCCTAGGCAGAACTTTCTACATAACTCTGCCTACCAACTTGAAGTTTTAATGGTTTACAACTTATTGAACTTGTAACTGATTCTTGACTTGTAGGAAATTTCTGGTTATTTCATGAATGCCTACTAGACTAGTATGTTGGGCTTTTCCAAATTTTGATCCGTCAATGGATATTGGCACTTCGACCATAGAGTGCCTCAAATGGTATAGTCTCTATGCTCGCGCATTAACTATGATTGCAACTGAATTTCGTTTATGATAACTGGTTAGTCCAGCCATTTCTAGGGTCAATCACTCATGCTCTGAGTATACTTTCCTATGTTTGAATTGTTCTCTCGCTTTGACCATCGGTCTGAGGACGATAGGTGATGTTTACATCTTAATGGGTTTCTGAAGGAAATCCTGAAATGATTGCTTGAAGTCTATGGTGAATTGGTTTCCTTAATAGGAATAACTGAAATAGGTACAATAAACCTTTGTGACTAATTCCACATCGTTCGGTCCTTCGAACTTGGCGTTATCTGAAAGGGATAGAATATAGGTAACAATTTGATTCCTTGTGTTTTGTTCTAACGGATGATAAGACATATGTCCTTCTTTGTCTATTGGGTTTGGTCTCTACTAATGAAGTTCGTGATTAATTTGTGATGTCCTTCCTAATTCCTTCATCACATATTCCAAATATTCTTTATTGTCAAGTCACAAATCCTAAATGCATAAGCGATGTTGTAGGGAAATTGGTTCTGGAAATTTGTCTCGCGATTGTGAGTTTTGGTTGAAATCTTTTTCTGAATAAACGAATTTAGAAAATGGAGCAAATGATTTACTAAGTAGTATTTTTCCTGATGATTCAAAATTTCAGTAGTTATGAAGTAGAAAAATGTTTTCAAACATGTTGTGATTAAGACTGCTTACCAAAGTTTGATGTCTATGTATATTTCTCATTGTACAATAGTGTTGCTAAAGATTGACCAAAAAGGATCGTACTTGTTCAAAATAGGAATTTCAGAAATCATTTTTCCACAAGGTATGTGATTTATGTAAACACATCAACTTTATTTAAAAGTGATAACACTAACAAGGATAAAATGGTAGAATAGGAAATGTTCGCTTACATGCATAGATGTCTAACATTTAGTTCCTGAGGTTGAATAATGCCTATTGGTGGTTATCAGGTATAACTACAAGCATAGGTATTTAGACTAACTTAAGTCCTGAAATATTTTATCGTTGTAATTGGCAAGACGAAGGTATCACTTGATGTTGTGTCAATGAATGTCTATTCTGTTTTCCCATGTAGATAAGGAGATATGTTCTGGTTTGATCCCTTTCTTGGTATGAAGGTGAGGTTATCTGAAATTTCTAGAGACATAATGCCTTAGAGGAATCTACATCGATATTCTTGATTCAAACAATTGTCCTTTGTGAAAATTTACTGCAGGAAAGTTTATGTATGGATGAGGCAATGTTTAAATGAAATGCTCTACAGTCTCAATTAGAAGCTTGGTTTATTTCTATTGTGTTGTCCTGCGGACATTTATATTGAGTTCAATCCTGTAGCTCAGTCTAGCTAGTACTTTTAAATGATAGAATTTGACAACTAAGTCAGAGATGGTGATTCGGATGGTCTCGCGGTATCTTAGAATTTGTTGTTGAGTTATGAATTCTCTCACTATATACTTCTAGTTCTGTAATCCTTTCGTTGCTTATATTGTATAGAGGAATCCTGCATGTAATTGATATGGAAAGTCTCTCCTAGGCAAGTCAATGGGAAAATCCAACTTAATGGCTAAGTGAGTGACAGGTGGGGTAAGTATCCAGGGATAGTTCGGCAAAAGGGATGTTTATGGAAGAGTTCCTTTGTTTACAAAACTTTTAAATGAAGATTGTTATTAACAATCCTTTGAAAAGGTAATTATTTCCTTCATGGCATAATCCTTCCTGAATTTTACATAGGTGATCAGGCTATGAACAATTGAGGACTAATGATGCGATGTTAGATTTTGTCAAAATATCATAACTTTTCTCAAAAGTTTTAGATGGTGTTCAACGCATTGTTATTAAAAATGGTATCCTGATGTTTTCTTTCAAGTAACATGAAAATTGCCTCGCGTAATAATAGTAAATACTTGGTGTAATGACAGAAAAATCAATTTATAGGATGGTAATAAAATAGCTTACTTCAGAAATTTTTCTATAAAACAATTTCCCCATGTGATAGTAAAATAGCTTGAATGGTGTATTGGATACGTGGGTGAATCTTGTCGCATGGTAATAGTCTACTAATTCGTCAAAAATGAAATCAACCTAATCCCTGATAAGACAATGCTAAAATGTCGCGAAACGATTGAAGTCTGAGCAATTGGGATAGAAAATGGAGTAAACGAAGGTTATGATTATCACAGAGGTAACAAAGGATATATATTACATTGGATAGAAAAGTGCTTAATACAACTAGGTTATGTCATCGTACCAACGGTAAGTAAAAAAAGGAAAGATACAACCCTAAAGGGCTCGAACTACGGTTTATATATTGAAACAAAGCTCCTCCTTCTGAAGCATTGTTGTTATCCTTGATGTTGCTAATATCCTGACGGTTCTCTTTCAACAGCTCACGCTATTCCTCGAGCGATTCAGTCTTGATTCCATGTTCCTGATTTTCCTTGTTCCTTAGCTCCGGGCAGTCATTCTTGAAATGCCCTAAGTTTCAACATTTGAAGCAACTCCCTGGGGTCTTCTGATTTGTGAGTTTCCTACAGTCTTCAGTCCGATGACCCCACTTCTTGCACACTCCACACGTTTTACTGCAATGATCTCGGTGATGTTGATTACACAGGTTGCAGTAAGGTAACTTTCCAATATACCTTCTCTTTGTGTGCGGTTCTACAGCAAAGGCTCTATTCACTTCTTGTCCTTTGGGTGATTGTTGAGCAGCATTGCAATCTAGATTGTTGTTCCACTTCCTTTTATTGTCACTATTGTTTCCTGATGTCTCGGCGTGAACTATGAGTTCCTTTGCTTCGATTGCCATTTTGATAGCTTCAGACATGGTATCGGGTTCCCATGCGATGACCAACATATGAATTTCATGGGAGAGTCCCCCGATGTACCTTTCAAGTTTCTTGCTTTCCGGTTCATCCATTGCAGAACCTAGTCGTGTTAATTCATAAAAATGAGTAGTGTACTCGTCAACATCATTTCCTACCATGGTAAAGTTTAGTGTTTCCTGTTCCTTTGCTCGTAATTCATTTCCTACACAAAATGTTATACCCATCATCCTTCTTAGTTTCTCCCAAGAGTGTGAGTAAGTAGCATCAACTCCCACCATCTTAATATGTTTGGTCCACCATTCCTGGGCATGATCCTGAAAAGTGCATGTGGCGAACTTAACCTTGTCTTCCTTACGACAGTCGCCACATTGAAATATTGTTTCTATTTCTTCGAACCATTTGAGAAATTCCTTTGTGTCTCTAGTTCCGCTAAAGGAGGGAGGATTGCACCCCATAAATTCCACGTGAGTAAGTTCCTTAGTGAGGGCGGTGGCTATGTTCTTGGCAATGACTTGTCCAACAGCAGCTTGCGTCATGCTTGGAGTGGTTTGCTTAAATCTCTCTTCATCAAATCATAAGAGACCATGAGAATATATAGTTAATCAAAGTCATCATATTCACAACACATGAATATAATACATGAAAATTTCGGTCTACGTGAACCGATATCACAAATAGCACAACCATTTCTTACATAGTAGAGTCACACTTGATATATTTATTTGTACAACAATCAAAAGACAACAAGTTCTTTAGACTATGTCCCACACTTTCTGTGGCTAGGATAATAGTAAAAGCTAGTGAGGATATAAGTCTGGTCTAGAGACTTCCTGGTGTCCCTCTGTGTGAAGTCAGGTTCGTGGCATCATAAGGTCGAGATAGTCCTGAAGTGGTGTCTGAAGTTGTGCATCTATCAAATCTTAGATAATGTAGGTTCTGAACCATTCCTGAAGAATCTGCGGATGTTCCTGTTGAGTCCGTGGTATTGGTATTATCTAGTAGATGTTATCTAGTTCATGGCAAGTGGGAATGGAAAAGGAAAATGACAATGATGGTACTAGTGAATGGAATACTACCCTCTTTCGCGCTACCTCGCGACATCTAAGAGGTAAAACTAAAGTACGCACTGTGGGATGACCAATAGTGTAATAAGTAACTGATGGTGGTGGTAGTACCTGAGTAGTGAGTGCTCTACTAGTGATGGAAAGAAAATATACTATCTCCCTTGAAATAAACAATCTAATAGGTCCATTAAGATTAAGTCTGAATACTCTACAAAAAGGCATTCTATGTATGGGCTGAATGATAGGAAAACCCTGTTCCTATGGCAAATCAATAGTGCTAATGGTGGTATAAGTGCAACTGGTGGTATAATGGTAGTGGAAGATGATAAGGCATCTTCAATGTCGGAATCCGATAAAAGGATGTCAGGGTGAGTATCTGAAGACATGTCACTTGTGAACCAGGTCAATAAAATGATATATATATATATATATATATATATATATGAATATGAGTATAAATAACTCGCACAGGGTATGCATGAAACAACATGTATCATGATTATGCACTTATGATGAGATGCTATGCTGATGTGGTTATAGTCTAGGGTCCAAGATACATCCTAGTTCGCTATAGCCTGGCTCTGATACCAATCTGTCACACCCCCAATTTACCTGACTTGCAGCGGAATGGAATACCTGGGGGTGTCTGTCATAGCATCACAGTTACGGTTACATTGAACGACCTAAAGTGTCGTTTGGAAAATACTTCGTTTGATCATTGAAATAATCCAGAGTTTACAATATGAGGTCCCCAAAAGGTGTTGCATGTTTATGAAAAACAAGTCATACTAGATCAAACGTCTACATAAGTGCATGAAATATTGGTGTGACATGTCGACTCCGCGACTCCATGAAGGTCCAAATGCATGTCATATGAGCTACCTTAGTAACCTGAAATACATTGCTAAAACGTCAACACGAATGTTGGTGAATTCCATAGGTTTATAAAAGGTAATGTTGTACGGCCACCACAAGTAAAAGTGCAAGATAAAAGTCAAGTAAAATAGTACAATAGACCTTAAGCTCATGACCCCGAAGCTAGACTGTTGAAATTATATGCCCCTCCCGAATGTTTTACCAGAACACTCCCAAAATGTAGACATGAAATGCATTCGCTTACTGTTGGTAATAACTACCACGGATGGAGGCGTCACCTTCGATAGATCTATCCACTCACTCTCGCTTAATAGGCAAATTAACGGTCCATGATAATAAATAGGGGACTTTAACAGGTTGGTAAGGCAACTTAAGCAATGTACATATGTTTTGGTACTTGGGCTCGTACTAAAATGGTTGATGCAATGTATTCCCCCGTGGGATTTGAAATCAAAATATTGAATTGAAAACGGGGCTATGAAAACTCACCTTAAACTGATGATACTGTGATGAAGTGAAATGAACAACAACAATGAACGGTTAGCTGCCTCAACCTAATATGAATGATGAACGATCTAATTTAGATCACCAAATGATGTTATGAATGTCCATGCACATGTTTCCTATACCATTCTACTCTTTGAAAAATACTTGTTGTTATCAAAAATATACATTTTCCAAGACTTAGGAAAATAAGGCAACTAGAAAAATAAAACTAGTTGAAATGTGTAAATATATATATATATATATATATATATATATATATATATATATATATATATATATATATATATATATATATATGTCGTATGTATCAATGTTAGTGTTGAAATCCTCGGTTTGAAATCCTTGATATAACGCCTTGTAGTGACAAAAATATACTTGTAATCACTAATACTTCATTAGTTATGAATTTGGGTAATTGGTATTATTTCTAGAAATCTAGAGTTACTACGTAGTTTTTGTGTTATTATTTTCAGAAGCAGTCAAAATAATATAAGTTTTTGCCGATATTGAAACGTGAATATCTTTGTCGTTATAAGTCCGTTTTACTTGTTCTTTATATCCACGGTTACGTCTTAGCATGTAGTAATATATTTTGGAAAGCTTGGCTCCTCCGGGTTACGTCTAAAGCCTCTTTTTGTCCGACAAAAAACGTCCAACAGCATGTATTTTCAGAAAATATACTTTTCGTCAATAAACTTGCAAAAATCATAACTTCTTCGTTATAAACTCTTTTTAATCCGTTCTTTCGCCTACGGATTCGTTTTTGAAAGTATTTTCTAAAAATTTTGCCAAAGTTTACTTTATGTTTACTGATTTTCCTGGATTTACAAAAATGGGACAGAATGTATAAATACTTATTACAAATCCATTTTTCATGTTCAAAACTAGTTTCTACTTCAACCAAATCTCTTGCAAACACCACAAAGCTATACTAATCCTACCATGCACCTTCTTAGGGTTCCATGGGTTCCTAATCACTAGTAATCATGTTATTTTAACAAAGGAACACCTAAATCAAAATCTAGGGTTTGTATGTTCAAAAAGTTAACAAAAATAATGTGGTATAGCTAACTTGTACATGAAATTAAGCATGAAAACCATAAGATACAAGTGTTAATTAGATGAAATCATGAAAATAAAGTTGATAACTCACTTTGAAATAATGGGTGATTAGATGATGAGAAATCTTGTGTTACTTGTGTTTTTGTTGTAAGATTCTTGATTAGAATGACAAAAGGAACAACTTTGTAGCTTTAAACTTTGGAAAATCATCACTTGATCATGGATTATGGATTTGGGTCGTGGGTTTGAGAGGATGAGATGAGGTTTTGGTGTTTTTGATTCCAAGAAATTGTATGTGTTATGTTTTAGAGGTTTTTGTAGATATTTAGGAAAGTATATATATTGTATAATAATGGTATATAATGCTAGAGGTTAAGAAATATAATTCATGTGTCGAGGGGTGTGCTCATGGCCGGTTTTCAATGTGTAAAAGAGTAGCAAAGTCGGTTTTGCTAACTTAGGAAATGTAATGTAATATTAGTTGTAGTTTAGTGTAAGTATTAGTTATAATCAGATACCGGGTTTGCTAGAAATAAATATTAACAAAGTTAACTGGGACTTAATAAAGTCATAAAAATGTTAAAAATATGTTGGGTACAATTACTGAGTGTTCGGGTGATTATTGTTTAGTTTTCACGAAAACCGTCGTAATATTTATAAACTTACGTTATAAATAAAATAAATTTCCAAAATACTGGGTAAATGAATATTATAACTTTTGTGATGATATAATGGATATAAAAATATGTCAGGACCATTGTGGGAATATTTAGATATATTCTTCGTGTTTATTAACCGGGTGTTAACGTTTAATTATAAATAATTATAAGGAAAACGTTAAATGTATCAAATATATAAATTTGAAAATCCTAAGAGTGGTATAACATGAAAATGCTGTTATGATGATATGCAGACTGTCTCTAGTCCGTATGTAATGTCCTTACTGATAATGAAATGAATTCGCACCTAAACCCATATGGTTACGCGAATTTTAATACCCGTAAACTAAATTTACGATGAAATGAGTAATGCAAGTGAATAGTGAAAACTTTTCCAGCAATGAATAGTGTTCAGTGAATAGTAAAATTCTCAAATGTTTCTCAGAATATCAAATTGACCTAGAAAATGATGAATAGTAAAACGATGAATAGTGTTTTGATGAATAGTGTTTTTCCAAAGTTTGGGAAATGACCTGAAATGGTGAGTTGTGACACCACCAGTTCTGGCATACTATTCAGCTGGACCTTGGAGAAGAATTTTTTACATGCATGCTTCACAAAAGACAAGTCACTGTGGACAAAGATGTTCTTCGTGGCGTTCTTGGCTTGCCTGAACTTGGTCCAGACGAAGAATATGACCAAGTTCCTAATGAAGAAGAGTTGATTGAATGGCTAAGAGATATTGGTTACGATGAGTCTGCTGAAGTCGTGACTAGACATTCTAAGGTCAATACAAGGAATCTTCCACAACCATGGAGGACCATGTATATCCTTATAGCCAAGTCCATGTCTGGCAGAGACACCGGTCACGAACACCCCAAACTCCAGCATCTCAAACTATTTTGGGCTATGGCAAATGTCAAGAAGGCGGACTTTGCTAGCATCATCTGGGAAGACTTAGTATGGCACATTCAACACCCAACAGCTAACATTCCATTCATTCGCTACACCAAGCTGCTCATCGAAAGCTTCCTTCGTGAGTATGATGATTGATAAGTTCGTTTTAAGTATAGTTTTTAACCGAAAAAATGCTTAGGCAAGTATTTCCCCGGGTCGTGTCCCAGCGAAGGTGTGAATGGAATTCTTAATTCCCGAATCGTGAAACGTGTCGTGAAAGTGGTAAAAAGTGAAATTTATGAGATTATACTAATGAATAAGAAAATGAAACACAAATAACCAACTAAGCACGTAAATCAAATAAGCAAACTAAAAGCGTAACGTAAAATCGAAAACCGTTAGCTAATACGCAAAATAAACGTCAACACGCGAAATAAAACGTGAATTTTAAGCTACACTACTCCTACGGACTTGAAAATAATTTTGAAAAGTTAAAAATGATAAAAGAAAATTTTGAGAAAAAGAAAAATATTTTTTTTGACTTTTTATTTATTTTTTATGAATTAAAAACTATTTAACTAATTTAAAATTAAGAGAAAATGCAAATAAAGTGAGAAAAATGAAAAATAATTTTTTAAAATTAGAAAATAACTAAAAAGTAATTTTAAAACTAAAAACTATTTTTTTTTGGCTTTTTATGTAATTTTTGGGAATTAAAAACTATTAATTCTAATTAAAAATTTAAAATAAATGAGAAAAATGCAAAATAAATTTCTAAAATTCTTAAATAAATGAAAATAAATTTCTAAAATACTTTTGGATTTTTATTGGCTTTTTCTGATTTTTTTGGATTTTTTAGTAATTAAAATGTATTTAAAATTGAATAAAAATGAAAATAAAATAAGAAAAATAGTAAATGGACTTAGAAAAATTTGAAAAAATTACAAAAAATGTAAAATAATAAAATAAACTTGAGAAAAAATTTTGAAAGAAAAATAAGCAAGAAAAGTGTTGTTTTAGGTTAAAACTGCTTATTATGAAGTGCTTATTGATAAGCACTTTGATCAAACCTTTACCAAGTACTTATATGACCCAAATATGCTTAATGAAATAGAATTTATACCAAATATGACTCAGAAACATAGACTGGGGCCAACAAATATGAAATAAGCAATCCAAGTAAAGTAATAAGCAAGCATATATAAGCAAATGGTTCCCAGATAGTGAATTTAACAACTAAAGGTATTAAGTAACTTATATGATCCACCAAACTCAGATTTCAGATGATAAATCACAAGAGCAGCCCTATGGCAGCTTGACAGATCTCGTTTGAAACTCCCAACAAAACTGACCAAATAAGCAGTATAAATAAGCTGATCCAGAAAAACTTATGGGGGCAAAACTAAGCCTACACTACTGAGATACTAGAAATCCAAACTAAACCTAATTTAAACCCTAAATGGAACCATAAGAGTGCCTAGATCAGCAGGTATTGAACCTGCAGGCTGCTTTAGACTTTCTAAATGCACACCTTGATTGACCAAAATGAAATTCGAAAGCAATAATCCTACCTTAAATGATGTGTTAAGCTATATTGGAACCAGATTATTCTAAATGCAGCATATTCCCTAACAGATTTGAAGGATTACATGTGCAGTTCCCACTTAAGCATTCAGAATCTGACTCATCATCTAAGTCTTGACTATTTACTCTAAAGCCTACTGGTTTAAAGCTTGAGACACCTTATTTATGACTCAAGTGAATTACTGATGAAGGAGTTGCAAACAGAAAACACCAGTTCCACAGTCTACTAACTTAATCCAAACACCCTTAATCCCTAAGTAAACACTACAACTATGAGATTAAAGCTTAACCTACCAAACTAGTGATCAAAAACAGATAAGTAAACTTATAAATGGGCTAAATGAATAGTAAAAGACATGAAAGAACAATAAAACAGGGAGATGCAAATTCCACTATACTAAAGCAGTGATATGAGACTATGAAACTAATATATCTAATATAAACTTCAAATAAGCAGAACACAGTATTCAACAAATCTAAACCACCAATCAAACTAGATGCATCTATACTACTTGAAGCAGAATCAACTCTAATAACCAGCTACTAACAAACAGAACAAGGAAATGCAAATCTAAAAAATAGTAATTCAGCCAATGAAACAGTAGCACGCCTACTCAAATCAAACTTAAAATGAATACCAAGCTAAACTATTATGCAAAAATCAAATCAAAACAGAAATAGGAAATAACCAACAGATCTATACTACTAATCTAAATTAAACTTTGAAAAGTTAAAATTAAGAACTTACGAAACACCTCTCAGCCAAACAGAGAGGTGTATCCCACACAGCCTGTCTTTGGACAGGCCAAGAGCTCCAAATGGTTGTCTATAACTCCAAAAAGCTTCAGCTTATTTCAAATAAGCACACAGTAGACTTAACTTGACTTTGTGTATTTTTGGAAATTGATTTAATGACAAAATAAGTTCACAGTAAGCTTGTAGGAGAGCTTATGTAAACTTATACAAAACAGAATAAGCTTGTTTGAAACTTAAATTCAGAATTGAAACAATATTTTTTTTCTGATTTTTTTAATTTTTTTGGATTTTCTTTTGATTTTTTATATAACTAAAAGCAGAAATGTAAAACAGGGATTTAAGTAAACTACTACAAACAATAAGTAGATGAAGAATTTAAGCTAAACAGAAAATTAAAACAAGGAATTGAAAATAAGACTTGAATTATATTAATAATGAAATTTTAGTACAAGGCTTTTGAATGAAAAATTACAATAAAGACTAAAATTAAGTGCTGAAAATTAAAATGACAAGAGTTAAAATTGGTCAAAATCTTCCTAATAACATGAAAAATTGGACAAGTTTACATGAGTGAGGAGGGGGTATATATTGCTTGCTGAGTTGGGTTGCCAGGTCATCTATCCGCGTGAAGGTGTGCTTCTTCGGATTCCTTTATAACCCTTGATCCAATTCCAGATGATTCCAATCATTATCAACCCTTGGATCGCGTGTGGTGACATGACCTATCCTCCGTGTCCTTCTCCATTGGACCACATGTCATTCCATATGCCCCTGACACCTCCTGACTTTCTAGAAGACTTAATGATTGGGGTAATAATAACTTATGATGGGGTAATTTTTGGGATGGAGTGTTAGGGTTCTTATGAACAGTGTAATTTTCTGGGTAAAAATATTTTGGGGGGCGGGAATTGGGGTATTGGGTGTTTTTTATTATTTTTGGGTGTGTTGACCGGGTTTTGTGGTTTGACCGGGGTAAAAAACAGGCTTGGGTAAGACTTAAGGAGTGTTGGGCTTGTAGTAATTTTGGGCTTGGGGTGTAAGTGGGTGTTGGACCAGGCTTTTGGTTGTAGTTTATTTAGGGTCCGGTTATGGTTAAGTTTTAGGAGTAGTATATCTTAGACAAGGAACAATGTTGAATAAATCTGAAATTCAGGGACCATTTCTGTACTTAATCAAAAGTATCTTCCAAGGGCATTTGTTGTAAATTTCTGAATCATGGAGGACCATAATTGCCTTTTCTTCAAATATTACTTTAAGGACTTCTTTTGACAATTGCTGAAAGATGAGGGACTGAATATGACATTCCTTCAAAACTTTGACCAAGGACTAATTATGCAACATTTTGAATCTCTGAGGACTTCTTGTGAAAATTTGAGCTTTCCCTAATCATTTTGCTTCCCCGGCTTCAGCTTTTATCTCGTGCTCGTTTTTGTCGGTTTTGGCTTCGTTTTTGTTCATTTTTCACATATCCGTACCTGCACATACACAAATACAAAAACACACAATCTCTTGGCATATTTGGTTAGTATTTGGTGTATTTGGTCTGATTTTGGGTCTAAAGGATGTGTGAAACAGCACACATCAAAATCCCCCAGACTAAGGTATTGCCGTGCCCTCACGCAATGTCATCACCTCACGCTTAAGAAATAAATAATTTCAAAACCTCTCTTTACTGACGTTGTAAAGTAGCAATGATGTTCAAAAGAGATAGTAAAATCATTTATTCTCAAAAACGCTCCGTTTTCCGATTTTCATGAATAACAACTACAACTACTCTTTTTGTTCTTTTTCATTTTTATATAGGTGATGGTTTGCTTTGACTTTCATTATCAATTCTTATCTGTTGATAACTTTCAGGGTCAAATAGTAGAAACACTTCTCACAGAGAAGAGACCATACGGATAAAAATCGTCATCCTTGATTTTTCACAAGCTCCCAAACTAAGCGTAAAATCGAGATCATTGTTTATCCACAAGTTAGATGCTAACACTACCCACAAAAGTTAATTGTGTAATTACCTCTTGTTCCCAGGTCCTAAGTTTTGTATCTCAAGATATTAATTTGTGAGAAATGAATTGCTTCATATTTTCTCGTTTTGATAGTTATTAGTCCGATAAGAGCACAAAATTTGAACGCTAAGTAGTTTCCAAACTTTCCCTCGAAAACCCCTGCATACGGAAATCGGGTCCACATGAAGGTCTATGATTTAACACGATTTGTGGAGGTCCCCCTTTTTATTTACGACCGAGACATACCATGTTTGATACCCGAAACGGAAGCTTTTTATTAGGGAAACCCCCGGAGTCGAAGCTTGGCATTTTTGCATAATCATAAGCACTTTAATAATACTTTGGTCCTTAGTCCTTTATTTCTTTTACAATCAACGGTTTATGAGCCGCCAAGATGTAAGAGCTTTATTATGACTTTGGATTTCTATCCGCTGCTTTTTTATAGCTTTGGATGCCTCTGCCTTTTTATTTGGCTTTGGACTATTATTATTGATATTCATAATCATATGCCAAACCCCGAGTCCTACGGCCTTTACTAAGATCAAAACATCGGCTGCGAACCGGCAAGATGCAATAGTCTATTTCACCTTAACACTGGCAGTACCCCTATGTGTACCAAACCCCCGTATGCAGAGATTTTGTTGGGAACGAGAAAAAACTAAGTATTGCCCAAACCGTATACCCTTAATTAATCCTAGAGATCTATTATTATGTGTGTGCAAGCTTGTGGGAACAAGGAGGCCACAAGTACCTCTCGTGGGCTCTAAAGAGATCCAACTACTCCATGTTTAGCACGAAACTTCTAAATAAACTCTATCATTCCTCGGTCTCCGCAAATTTAAAATCCCAAGTAATGAGATCCGCGGATGCTTAGCCATAATCTTTTGATCATATTGGTTAAGGGAGACGAGCTAGGGCTCAACACGCCCGGTCAAGTCGAAACATTTATTTCTACTCTCGCCGGTAGGAAAATCAAAACAAGGTGTCAAATCTTATTTATCACTATCATATATATCTTTTCATTCTTTTTTTTTTTTTTTTTTTTTTTTTATTATAAAGCGGTGACAAAAATTTAAATTTTTGGTGGAAAATGGAGTTGCGTAATTTAACAGCTCAGACGATGGTACAGGTCAAATCGAATCGAAGATTCAGCCCCCCCCCCCCCCAGACTAAAGTGAAACATTGTCCTCAATGTTTTAAGGGTAAAGGTAATCCTACGTAAAATCTAAGGCCGTTTATTAAGTATGCCAAGAGATAAACGTTAGTCGATAAGATTTTGGATATGGTGAATTTCCGAAAGAGCAGCGAAGAATGAGACTCGAGTGGAGAGAACGACAAACCACGAGCACGAGAGTCCTCAAACTTCGGGGAAATTCCTAAACATTCATAAACAACCACAAAACACGAGTTTGGAAAGGGTCGCCCCCCTCACGTTACGTTACTAAAGAAAATAGAAAATAAAGAAAATGAAAATGGATAAACATGGGGTGCCTCCCACGAAGCGCTTGTTTTTGATTACCGAGTCACATGAGCTTGACTCGATCCCCGAATTAATTCGTCCTTGGGGAGAGCAGATGGAACGGACAACCGGCATGATAAATGGAGATGCCGGGGTCAAAGACGGTATCCTCACTCCCGGTGGAGTGGAAAAGTGAAGAAATGATGGGATAAGAAAAGTATGGTTGAAACACCCAGATGATAAAAGCAAAATCAAGTTTAGAATCACGGGTGGGTTGGGTGGGTAAAATATCAAGCACATGAACATCTTGTTCAGAAATCTCGTCCACCACTCCAATAATAACTTCATTCGTATCTAATTTAAAATCTACATCGGGTGGTTTCGCGGATGGACGAGAAGAAGGTAAATCGGAAAGAATACTTCTTTGAACTTCATTCTCGTTATTCTCAATACCCGGTGGCATCGAGTCATCCGCAGCAAGAAATTGATCGACATCCTCTAAAAGAGGGTCACGTGACGGATTATCGGAAATAAGCTCAAAATCAATTTCAAAATCAAAACGCTCATAATCCGGAAGAGAGATATCAGCATGAATAGTGGGATTGCCACTACTCGTCTCTTCAAATCAAAAAATTTCAAGCTCGGGTAAGAAATCACTATCCATATCGGGGATAGAAGAAAAAGTCGGAGGATTTTTCAATGCCTCGATCTTAGAAAAAAGAAGATTGGTGTCAAATAATTTTTCACGAAGAGCTTCATCTTGAATTTCCGTGTCAACTTCTTCATCATTCTCTTCTTCTAAGCTGACGAGCTCAGAAGGTGATTCGTCCACATAGTCAATGTCTCCACAAGATATTGAATTGTCATTGTCAGAATTGGAGAAAATCTCATCAGGATCAATCGAATTTCCAATCGGAGATGGCTCACATTCTTCAGCCGTATCAAAAACATATTTCTCAAAATCGGGTAAAGAATCCTTGAGCTCGGGCTCCAAAGGATCTGACGGCTTATCTGTCTCAGTCGAAATAGAATCATTGTTATCAAGAAAAGTATCGACTTTTTTCAAAACGGGATTACTTCCCTCAACCGGTGTGAGAGATGGATGGGAAGAGTCGGGAGTAATTGATTCAAGTCTCGAAAAACATTTTGAAGAATCCGGAGGTGGGACAAGTGGTGTGCTCTGAGAGCTAGGAATTTCCACCACTTCCGTTATGGTCTCCGGTTCTTGTTTGTGAAGATTAGATAAGTCGTTTCTTCTAAACACCGTTTTAAGCTCAGCACGTTTGCTTGACGAACTCTTAACCGTAAATCGAGAAAGGTTAGGATCAAATCTTGACAGATTAGGAACAATTGTAGGCTTAGACTCTTGGATAACCGTAGGTTGGACGTATTTAGCACTTTCATTGTCAGTGGAAAGTACCGAGTCCTTTGTCACCTCGGTTTCTCGTTCCATTTCCCTCTCCGGATAAGGAGTAGGAACCGATGGTCCATCATAATCAACATGAATTTTTGCAATTTTTGATGAGGCGTAAAGTTGTTCCATTTTTATTTTAAAAGCCTTACGTTTAAAGAAATCGTCGTCGAGAAATGTCATAGAACAATCTTCAACATTTAAAGGTTCACAAGACGGAGTAGGATTAATCGTAAAATTTTCTTCTTTATAAGGCTCATTTTCATCACTTTCAACGGTGTTAACTTGTTCTTTCACACGAATTACTTCTTTAAAAAGATCTAATAACTTGGTAAAGTTATTTTGAGCAGTCATTATTTTAGTGATCATTTCATATTGTGGAGGTTGGTCGTGATAATCATTGTTACAAGGAAATGATTTCCTTGTTTGACAATCGGTGCTAAAGTGTGGACCTCCACAATACTCACAACCGTATTGTTGTGAAATCGGTGCATTTTGAAATGATTCATTATTGAAGTACGGAACTTGCTCATATGAATTGAAATCGGTGTGATAATAATTGGAAAAGTTCGGATCATAATTGGAAATGAATGTGGGTTTAGCTTTCGAAGCATAACACATACAAAGTCCATGAGTAAATCCACATTCTTTGCAAATTTGTTGATTGAATTAATCGGGCTGAGGTGGGTAGTCGGAAAAATTTGGAAAGTTGTTGTACGAATTAGGTGCATAAGCAAATGAATTGCAAAACAAACAACTTCCGTCTCGAATATCGTTACCACACCGTCCGCAAGTACACCAAACACAAGAACCTTCAAAGAACGGTTCTCCGCATTTAAAACAAATCGGATCCATAAGAATTATCGGTATAGAGGGTTAAAGAAAAAGAATTATATGGATAAGAGGATAAGAAGATTATTTTTGGTTTTAATTATTGAAAAAGAAAATCAAAGTAGAAAAGGAAAATCTTTTTGTATTTTTATTTTTAGAAAAAAAAACTTAAAACTTTTATTCTCTTTTGTTTTTTTTAAACGTTACGTTAATCGTAACCGTTTCCTTTAAACCTACTCACGGCGGAACGGGAGAGAAGAATGGATCTCTCTTCAGCTTGCAATTTAATGTCAAAGCTTCCGTATTTTCCGCTTATTCGGTCGTAGAATCCAAAGTAATCCGATTAGCAAATAATTTCATGCGCAGTTATATTGTTAAGCTTATTTGGTTTACAACGCTCTTCCTTTCGGTCGAAACGAGGCTGTAACTTTATTATTTTGAAAACACTTTAGGAAAAGTGTTTTTTGATTTCTCAATTTTTTTTTTTTTTTGGTTTTTATAGAAAATATATACAAGGAAGGTTTTCAAAACACAATTTCGAAAAATGAAAACGAAAAATTCACTTCAACCTTCCCTGGCAGCGGCGCCAAAATTTGATAAGTTCGTTTTAAATATAGTTTTTAACCGAAGAAATGCTTAGGAAAGTATTTCCCCGGGTCGTGTCCCAGCGAAGGTGTGAATGGAATTCTTAATTCCCGAATCGTGAAACGTGGCGTAAAAGTGGTAAAAAGTGAAATTTATGAGATTATACTAATGAATAAGAAAATGAAACACGAATAACCAACTAAGCACGTAAATCAAATAAACAAACTAAAAACGTAACGTAAAATCAAAAACCGTAAGCTAATACGCAAAATAAACGTCAACGCGCGAAATAAAACGTGAATTTTAAGCTACACTACTCCTACGGACTTGAAAATAATTTTGAAAAGTTAAAAATGATAAAAGAAAATTTTGAGAAAAAGAAAAATATTTTTTTTGACTTTTTATTTATTTTTTATGAATTAAAAACTATTTAACTAATTTAAAATTAAGAGAAAATGCAAATAAAGTGAGAAAAATGAAAAATAAATTTTTAAAATTATAAAATAACTAAAAAGTAATTTTAAAACTAAAAACTATTTTTTTTGGCTTTTTATGTAATTTTTCAGAATTAAAAACTATTAATTCTAATTAAAAATTCAAAATAAATGAGAAAAATGCAAAATAAATTTCTAAAATTCTTAAATAAATGAAAATAAATTTCTAAAATATTTTTGAATTTTTCTTGGCTTTTCTGATTTTTTTGGATTTTTTAGTAATTAAAATGTATTTAAAATTGAATAAAAATGAAAATAAAATAAGAAAAATAGTAAATGGACTTAGAAAAATTTGAAAAAATTACAGAAAATCTAAAATAATAAAATAAACTTGAGAAAAAATTTTGAAAGAAAAATAAGAAAGAAAAGTGCTGTTTTAGCTTAAAACTGCTTATTATGAAGTGCTTATTGATAAGCACTTTGACCAAGGTTTGACCAAACCTTTACCAAGTACTTATATGACCTAAATATGCTTAATGAAACAGAATTTATACCAAATATGACTCAGAAACATAGAATGTGGCCAACAAATATGAAATAAGCAATCCAAGTAAAGTAATAAGCAAGCATATATAAGCAAATGGTTCCCAGATAGTGAATTTAACAACTAAAGGTATTAAGTAACTTATATGATCCACCAAAATCAGATTTCAGATGATAAATCACAAGAGCAGCCCTATGGCAGCTTGACAGATCTCGTTTGAAACTCCCAACAAAACCGGCCAAATAAGCAGTATAAATAAGCTGATCCAGAAAAACTTATGGGGGCAAAACTAAGCCTACACTACTGAGATACTAGAAATCCAAACTAAACCTAATTTAAACCCTAAATGGAACCACAAGAGTGCCTAGATCAGCAGGTATTGAACCTGTATGCTGCTGTAGGTTTGACTTTCTAAATGCACACCTTGATTGACCAAAATGAAATTCGAAAGCAATAATCCTACCTTAAATGATGTGTTAAGCTATATTGGAACCAGATTATTCTAAATGCAGCATATTCCCTAACAGATTTGAAGGATTACATGTGCAGTTCCCACTTAGGCATTCAGAATCTGACTCATCATCTAAGTCTTGACTATTTACTCTAAAGCCTACTGGTTTAAAGCTTGAGACACCTTATTTATGACTCAATTGAATTACTGATGAAGGAGTTGCAAACAGAAAACACCAATTCCACAGTCTACTAACTTAATCCAAACACCCTTAATCCCTAAGTAAACACTACAACTATGAGATTAAAGCTTAACCTACCAAACTAGTGATCAAAAACAGATAAGTAAACTTATAAATGGGCTAAATGAACAGTAAAAGACATGAAAGAACAATAAAACAGGGAGATGCAAATTCCACTATACTAAAGCAGTGATATGAGACTATGAAACTAATATATCTAATATAAACTTCAAATAAGCAGAACACAGTATTCAACGAATCTAAACCACCAATCAAACTAGATGCATCTATACTACTTGAAGCAGAATCAACTCTAATAACCAGCTACTAACAAACAGAACAAGGAAATGCAAATCTAAAAAATAGTAATTCAGCCAATGAAACAGTAGCACGCCTACTCAAATCAAACTTAAAATGAATACCAAGCTAAACTATTATGCAAAAATCAAATCAAAATAGAAATAGGAAATAACCAACAGATCTATACTACTGATCTAAATTAAACTTTGAAAAGTTAAAATTGAGAACTTACGAAACACCTCTCAGCCAAACAGAGAGGTGTATCCCACACAGCCTGTCTTTGGACAGGCCAAGAGCTCCAAATGGTTGTCTATAACTCCAATAAGCTTCAGCTTATTTCAAATAAGCTCACAGTAGACTTAACTTGACTTTGTGTATTTTGGGAAATTGATTTAATGACAAAATAAGTTCACAGTAAGCTTGTAGGATAGCTTATGTAAACTTATACAAAACAGAATAAGTTTGTTTGAAACTTAAATTCAGAATTGAAACAATATTTTTTTTTTCTGATTTTCTTAATTTTTTGGATTTTCTTTTGATTTTTTATATAACTAAAAGCAGAAATGTAAAACAGGGATTTAAGTAAACTACTACAAACAATAAGTAGATAAAGAATTTAAGCTAAACAGAAATTTAAAACAAGGAATTGAAAATAAGACTTGAATTATATTAATAATGAAATTTTAGTACAAGGCTTTTGAATGAAAAATTACAATAAAGACTGAAATTAAGTGCTGAAAATTAAAATGACAAGAATTAAAATTGGTCAAAATCTTCCTAATAACATGAAAAATTGGACAAGTTTACATGAGTGAGGAGGGGGTAAATATAGCTTGTTGAGTTGGGTTGCCAGGTCATCTATCCGCGTGAAGGTGTGCTTCTTCTGATTCCTTTATAACCCTTGATCCAATTCCAGATGATTCCAATCATTATCAACCCTTGGATCGCGTGTGGTGACATGACCTATCCTCCGTGTCCTTCTCCATTGGACCACGTGTCATTCCATATGCCCCTGACACCTCCTGACTTTCTAGAAGACTTAATGATTGGGGTAATAATAACTTATGATGGGGTAATTTTTGGGATGGAGTGTTAGGGTTCTTATGAACAGTGTGATTTTCTAGGTAAAAATATTTTGGGGGGCGGGAATTGGGGTATTGGGCGTTTTTTATTATTTTTGGGTGTGTTGACCGGGTTTTGTGGTTTGACCGGGGTAAAAAACAGGCTTGGGTATGACTTAAGGAGTGTTGGGCTTGTAGTAATTTTGGGCTTGGGGTGTAAGTGGGTGTTGGACCAGGCTTTTGGTTGTAGTTTATTTAGGGTCCGGTTATGGTTAAGTTTTAGGAGTAGTATATCTTAGACAAGGACCAATGTTGAATAAATCTGAAATTCAGGGACCATTTCTGTACTTAATCAAAAGTATCTTCCAAGGGCATTTGTTGTAAATTTCTAAATCATGGAGGACCATAATTGCCTTTTCTTCAAATATTAATTCAAGGACTTCTTTTGACAATTGCTGAAAGACGAGGGACTGAATATGATATTCCTTCAAAACTTTGACCAAGGACTAATTATGCAACATTTTGAATCTCTGAGGACTTCTTGTGAAAATTTGAGCTTTCCCTAATCATTTTGCTTCCCCGGCTTCGACTTTTGACCTTTTTCCAATCTTGTGCTCGTTTTTGTCGGTTTTGGCTTCGTTTTTGTTCATTTTTCACATATCCGTACCTGCACATACACAAATACAAAAACACACAATCTCTTGGCATATTTGGTTAGTATTTGGTGTATTTGGTCTGATTTTGGGTCTAAAGGATGTGTGAAACAGCACACATCAACGACATTCCTCAGAGACTGGATGATGAAGACAAAAACACATTCAGGAATGAGGATACTCTTAAGCAAATTAAAAGAGTTGAGACTAGTACACGGAAGCAAGGAATGATTCTTCCAGAGTGCCTTCTGAATGATAAAGTAAAGAAATGCTCGAATTACAAGTACTATGTCCAAGCTGTCAAAGAAGAGAAAGTTGGGTTCTTGGACGAAATCCCTCTACCATCATTCATGCAGAAAAAGGGAAAGAAAGCAAGAAAGTCTGGCAGCTCCAAAAGCTCTTCAAAGAAGCCTCACAAGAGAACTCTCAAGATCAGATTACCAGCTAAGAAACCTATCCCTGAACCTGTTCCTGAACCCTCACCATCACATTCTCCAAAACCATCCGACTCAGAAACCGAATCTGATAGAGGTCCAATCTACAGCGAAGCTTATAACAAGCCAGATGACAATCTTGATGATCTGGACATGTCTATAGATGATTGGGACAAAAACATCGATGAATTTGTTGACCAAATCGAAAGGGAAACAATTCAAATACCGTTAACTGAAAAGGATGCTAAGTTGGAGGAAGAACTGTTAAAGGGTAAAAAGTTGAAAGAACCAATGACCGCCGAACAGGAACAACAAGAAGAGGCTGACACAAACATTGGTTTATCTGTGGAAGAAGAAAATGAACGAGTACTAAAGTTAGGTCTCCTCCACAGCAGAATCGACTCCTTTCAAGCTGACCAACCACTGCCACCTTTGTTTACTCAAACAACCGAGGCTGGAGGATTAAGTAGCATTCCTGAAGCAGGAGAGTCTAGCAGTATTCCTGAATCCACTCCAGTTGATCCAACCCAGGAAACAGGAACCACTGCTGATTTGATAGTCTTCGAATCTCCAATTGTCACACCTGAAGATGTAGAAATGCAAAATGCTTCAGAAAGAGGAGACGATGATGTGGAAGATCATATGGACACAGATATTCCACATCTTATGTCTATGGAAGAGATGGAGGCCAGGGAAAAGGCTCAAGAGGAAGAGATCAAGAGAAAAGAAGAGGCTGAAGAGGCAAGGCTTGAGGCTATCAAACAAGCAAAACTGGAAGAAGCCATTAGAATGGAGGAAAATAGGAAAGCTGAAGAGGCAGCTAAACTTGCCGATGAATTAAAGCTTCAAGAAGAAACAAAGAAAAGAAAAGAAGAAGAAGCTAGAATTGCAGAAGAAATCAGACAAAAGGCAGAAGCTGACCTACTTGCAGAAGAACAGAGACTAAGGGCTGAAGAAGCTACAGTTGCAGATAAGGCAGAAGTGACTAAGGATAAACCCGAATCACCTAAAGGAGATGATAAAGACAAAACTACCATCATTGAATCCACACAATCATCACCTCCTGCATCACAACCTACAAATGACAAATCTATCAAGAAACCTTCCAAACTTGAAGCCTCAGCTGCATCAAAGTTGATCAAGAGGGCAGTTAAGAGAGTTCGAGATAAGAACAAAAACAAGCTAGAAACACATGTTGAATCACTGGCTAACCAAGTTGCTGAGTTAACCAAACAAATGACGACTGTTCAAGAAATGAATACAAAAGTTGGCGCCTTCTTAGCCAAAGATGTACAAGAAGCTATGGAAGCTACTTTGGCCGCTCAAGCAACTCAATTCATGGAACAACATCTAGTGGCAGAATTGAAAGATTTGCTGAAGCCAATGAAGGACGAACTTACAAAGATTGCTGAACAGGCTGTCAAGAAAGTGATTAGAACTACTTCTTTCACTCTTCGAGCTGACAAGACTTCTCTTCCACAACAAGAGTTGACTGCAAATAAGATTGAGACTCAGCTCTTCTACATATTGGCAAGCAAGACCACCATGACACCTGAAGAAACCAAATTGTGGGAAGCTTTAAAAGCCAAGATATCTAAAGATACTTGCAGCACTGAGGCCGACAAACTGAAACGTCAAAGAGATGATGAAGACAAAGACCCGAACTCACAGGCTAAGAAACAAAAACAAGCCGAAGGACCCTCATCTCAACACAAGCAACCGGTCATAACTACTAATACCACTACATCCACTCAACAACCAAAGGCATCGGGTTCTGGTCCTAAAGCCCATGATCATTTTGAGTACACCGGCGAAGACGATTTCTCTCAGCCAGACGACATACCAGAACCATCACCAAAGAAGAATGAGAAGAAAAGAAAACATCATCAGCATAAACCTGAAACCTCTTCGAAAAGCACCGAACCAAAGAAACCCAAAAGGATTCTTAAGTGGCTGGACGAAGACAAAACGGCTTAATACTCTTGGTTTAATGAAATGGTTAAAGCTCAACCTCCTCTTGCAAAAGATCAATCACCACAAGATGGTCACACAGTGGAATATGCACAACTTCTGCAGAGAGACTATGGTCTTAAGAATATGAGCAAGAAAGAGCTGAGAAGGATAAAGAATGCTGCCTTCAACCTGTTGAAAGATCGCTCAGCCAACTCTGTTGAACTCGAGTACCACCTGGAAAACATAGCCCGTGCAATGTCTAACAAAATTGACTGGCTAAATCCCGAGTCCAACATTGATTACTACTCAAAGACAAAAGGGCCTTACTACACTGACTGGACCAAACTGCTACCCTTGGTTGGAAAGCCAAAACAAGAGAAAATCCCATACAAGTTCTTCTTCAACAACGACTTGGAATTTCTACAACATGGAAGCAAGATAGAAAACAAGTACGCAACATCACTTACCTTCTCAATCCCTGCAGCCAGATACCTCAACAATGCCATCGAAGAAGAAGCCTCTGACTTATTCATCGACAAAATTGTCGACTATGACCGGAACGCGCTCTATGGAATACATCATTGGCCAGATAACCGGGCACAGTATTATCAAAGCAGCAGACTCAATCAGACTATGGGTAATGTGACAAGTGAGTTGAAGATTGTCTCCATCCAGTTCATTTCGACAGTGACTCACTTTGGGTACTCCTTTCTCAACAAAATCGTACTCAAAAGACTTGATGAACAAGAGTACGATATTTCCGAGTCAGACTTTCCACGATTGCTCCTCAACGACATAGAAGATATGTATCTGCTCAAAGTTCAAGGAAAGCTTTGCAACTTACCCAAACCAATGCAGCTTGCCTTTATCACAGCTCTCCTAATCTTCATAAGACAAATAGTCATCAGAGAAAGAGTAGAAGATCTTCAACTGGGAGTGGAAAGTTATCAGAAGAAGCTGAATCTCACCAAACCTAACCTTTACAACATCCCCAACCTTTAACACCAACCTCAATACACCTTGATCAAGCATCTGACATTTGGGTTCACTTACCGCAGCATCAACCATCGAAACTGCTTCATGGCTTTTGATGAGATCCACAAGTTCTGTGACGAAACCCTTAAGTTCGTCAGAGATGGAATCAAAGGCAGATTAAATGATGTTGCACTATACAAAACCAAAAGGTGGAATACCAATGAGGCCAGAGACGCTCGCAGATTCATTACAAGGATTGAGAACCGATTGAAGCATAGGGATCAGATAAGGAGATTGGAAAGCTATGTAGGAGGCAGACCTGGATTTCCTGTGTTGACATTTCAGAGACCAGAATGGTAGAAATATTGTAAAAATTTGATTTGATTTGTCATTTCTATTATTCATAATGGCTTGTGCACAAATTACAATGTACAACCCGAACTTGTAAAGAAAGGACCCTGAGGTACGCATCAGTGCCTCAATCCTAATATAAGGAGCGAAGGCTTCTTTTGAGTAGAATTAATCAAATATTTTATGATTTTCATAATTCTGCTCAAAAGGACAAGTATTTCACCTCAATAAGACCTAATCACTTGTTGAGGGGGAGCACTTGTCATAACTAAAATACTTTGTTCCAAAAAATCTAAAAGTTCTTGGAGAATCTCCCCATAAGACTCAAAAAGGCATATTTTAATCTAAAAGATTGTCAAAAACATCATTTTATATGCTATTTTTGAGGGGGAGAAAATGGAAAAGTGATTAAAATATAAGCAGTCAAAAAGCTAAAAGTTGTATCTTTTGTGAGCTAGACTCAGAATTGACCTAGGAATTGATGAAACAATAAAAGTTAGTAATCTCGAAAAGAGTTATCATCGACGGGTAATAACATCAAGTTAGTTACTAGAGCTAGTTGTCACCTAAAAGCTGACAATGGATCTCTTTAACTAACCACGTAAGCGTGTCTCGAAAAGGATTTGTCTTAGTAGAAATGTACCGTTTCGAGAAACATTCTGTGGATTTGACCAGGCCGGGTAATAACTTCAAGCTAGTCTAACTAGTGATGTAAGCGTGTCTCGAATCGGTTAGGTTCATTGAAAGTGGATCAATTCAAAAATGCTTGCTCCTCCCGCATATGCAAATTTATTAACTACTTATGAGCACATGTGAAGGGGGAGCCCTTTCAAAAGTGTACACAAAACTCTCAAAGTGTTAACCAAAATACTTGATAATCACAAACACTTTGAGAGATTTTCTATCAAAGGTTTCTTGGTTTCTGTCGGTTAATCAAGGAGTTATAAGGTGATTAAGATAGGAAAAACCGTCCTATGATCCACCAGAGCCAGAGGGATCTACCCAAGGACATCTAAAATAGTTAGAAATAGAAGTCCTTAAGTATGATACGAAAAAAAAAAAAAAAAAAAAAAAAAAAAAAAAAAAAAAAAAAAAAGGAGAAAAGAATAAAAGGGAAAGAAGGAGTTGAAGAATTAAAAAGAAAGGTAAAGAAATGGGTGAAAAGATATAACCCTCCATATGTTCAACCTTAGGGCAGACACCGGGTTCAACTCGTATGCTACTGGTTGTTGTTAAGGCAACACCGGTATCGAAGATAAAGTCGTCATGGACCCAGTGACGCAATGCACTAAACCTTCTAAACCACTCAAGTTCTCTTAAAAGAGCTTTTTTCATTCTCACGGGGAACCAGTGTAATCTATCGACTTATCTCTTAGAGATGGTTGATATTGAAGCAGGAGACCCCTCCCTAGTCTCCGCATAGGAAACCTAAATGTGCACTTATAGAGTCTAGAGCCATGAGATACATCAAAGATCTCTTAGGAACACTTACTATTTCTACAACTGGTGTTCTACATCAATGGACACCAGCTGTAAATCATCGAGTCCTTCGCAGACCTTAGCAATCTGTCGAGAACGTTTATGAGAGAATTACATAAGTATTTCTCAATGATTGAACGGAAATTCCTGCCAGGGTCAACATCAAACAGCCCTGACAGCAGGTCACTTCGGTAACCCCACAAGGGTTACGCTTAGTGTTCGCGGTGGTTCCATAGCGGTCTACAGTCGTGGAGTGATCCCCAGCGACTCACCCAGTCATTGAGCTACTTAGTAGGTCTCGTAAGCTTCTTCGGGAGTATCTGATATGGGAACGGCCTGGATAAGGATTAGAAGGAGTCTTCACAATATGCTGTTGACAAGCTCTAATTCCTTATCTGTAAGTACCGGTTGATTATTGCTAACAGTTTATATGCAGGTACATCACCTCCATGATGGTAGATTCCAGCATGCTCATACATACATCTTGAAGCAAATGAAAGCTCCCCTAAAGATCTATGCACCACAAAGTTCAAAGAAAGATTCTACGCCAAAAAGAAGAATCTGCAAAGTATTAAGACTAAAGATCTTAGAGTATGATAAGGAACTTCGTGCACTTGAAAGACAAAGTCCAAAGATGTATGAGCATGTTGGATTGGCAGAGAACCACCACAGACGCAGGAGTGACGAATGGCAGACTACTTCATAACACAATCACTACATCATCACCAAAAACAAAGATTTAGTGCAAAGTACATTCATTATACTACATTTTTTTGAAGACGTCAAAAGTTCTACATGTTACAAGTCAATGACGAAGATGAAGACATCCAGCAACCGTGATGACCAACCCTTAGGGGGAGATTGTTGAGATCATACTTTAGTATTTAGTCAAGTCTCGATCATTACATTTTGTAATAGGTTGCTTAAGTATTATTTATGTTTATTGTTTTTAGTAAATTGGCAACATGTAAAAGCCCATAAGGCTTACAAGCCCACGTTGAGATATGAAAGGGACTAGGGAGTGTTGCCCTAGCTTCCCTCCTATATATACCAAGCTTATGGTATCATAATACTTGTTGGTTTTTTTGATATTCTAATGAAACTCTTGCTTTTATAATTCTCTCATATCTTATAATCAACCAATCCTTATATCTATCTCATTCTTTACTTGTGTGATATCAATATGGGCACCTAACATTTAATACTTTGTAAAATTAGTCCTTACACTAATAAAATCTAGGAAATGTCAAAAACAGTCCCTAGACTTTATAGTTTCAGGAATTTACAAAATATACCCCTATGCATGTAATATTTTGCAAAACTAGTCCTAAATGCATGTAATTCATATTTTAGCATGGCAACCTAGTTTCTAAGCTTATAACTAACTCATATAAGTTCAAATAAGCCACATAATTCAGATTATATCATGTAAATAATCTATATAACACATAAACATGCAATTTGATCTAACTAGGGTTTTAAAAAAGAAACATGCAAACGAATGGGTTCTAGATCCTAGCTAAGGGTTCTAAGGTATCTAAGGTCTCTCCTAAGTATATTCTAAGTACACTATACGTAAAGTAAGGCTTACCTAGGTCGGGGAAGGCTTAACAAGACTATATGGGTTTCTAGGGTTTCTCTCGGCTTCAAACCACAACACAACTTGTCCAAGGCTTTGCTACTCGATTCCTAAGGCTTCTAAGGGAAGGTGTGAAGAAGAAATGAGGGAGGGCGTGGCTATTTATAGCCCGCGTATGGAGTAGCGAGCAAGAAAGGGCTGCTAGGTGTCGAGCAGGGGAGGGGACGAGTAATCATGGCTAGGGGTGGTTTTGGAGGGTCTAGTGGTGATGAGGATGAGCTATGGTGGTAGATAGGGGGCGCCATAGGCCCGTTGTGGTGGGAGATGGCCGAGAGAGGCGGTTTGGGAAGAAAGGGTGACAAGGAGGTGATGCACCTCCTAGCTTGGGTGCTTGGAGGTGCTAGGGTGCTATCTTAGTTATATAGAGGTGCTAGGGTGGTTGCTTGGTGGTTTTAAGGTGTTTAAGTAGCATGGTTTAGGTGTTTAGGTCAAATTTTAACTTAGTTTTATATTGTGTGAGTTTAAGGTTTTACCTAGGGTTTAGTGTTTTATTTAGGGTCCTAATGATGTTTAGTAACTAATATAAGGTCTTAGATAACTTATACTAAGTGGTGACAATTTATGGTAAAGATTTGACCTAGTTTAGACTTAGTTTCAGGAAGTTATGACCTAATTAAGGTTTTGTGCTTATATGACTTGTACCTAAGTTCTAGGGGTTGTACTATGACCTAAGGGTTCTAATATATCCTATGGTAACTAATATAACCTATATATAAGTCTTAAACACTTTTCATGTTAGTTTAGATAAGCAGTTAGGGTTTTAAAACTAACCGGGATCACATAGGTGCATTTAGGGTTTTCTAGCAAGTATAATGTATTATAGTGATAGTTTTATTAGTGAAAATATGTTTATAACCTTGACTTGACATACCGGGATGTTTAGATTAAGTAAACATAGTATTGGGTGGCATAGGTGGATACGTGAGCTTGTCTGGAGGTTAGTTAGGTCATAATGATATAATAAAGCAAAAATTTAGCTCAGGAAAATCCTATAGGCATTTCTAATCCTAGTGTGCTCTATTGAGGGCCTAATTTAAGTTAGTAAGGCATTTCTAATCCTAGTGTGCTTAGTGAGGGCCTAAGTTAAGTTAGTAAGGCATTTCTAACCTAAGAGGAAGTTAGTGGGTTGTAACATTAAGCTCGCCCATCATACTCATTTCAAACTCATCATGCATGATTCTTGAGAATTCACCACACATGTCTTGACAAGTTGAACCAAATATAATGTCATCAACATATATTTGGACGATTATGATATTTGAATCTTTTTTCTTGGTGAAAAAAGTGATATCTACCATTCCCATCAAGTATTCATGCTTAAGAAGAAAAGCTTTCAACCTATCATACCAAGCCTTAGGGGCTTGTTTTAAACCATATAAAGCTTTCTTTAGTTTATAAACATGCTCGGGGTACTCGAAGTCAATGAATCAAGGAGGTTGTGCAACATATACCTCCTCGTTGATGAGACCATTTAGGAATGCACTTTTCACATCCATTTGGAACAACTTAAAATCTAATGCACATGCATATGCGAGTAAAATCCTAATGGACTCAAGTCTAGCTACGGGTGCGTAGGTTTCATCATAATCAATTCCCTCTTGTTGATTATAGCCTTGTGCGACTAACCTAGCTTTTTTCCTAGATATAATGCCATTTTCATCTAGTTTGTTTCTAAATACCCACTTAGTCCCTATTATTGTGATATCCTTAGGTCTTGGTACTAGCATCCAAACATCATTAGACTTAAATTGGTTTAATTCTTCTTGCATTGCAATGATCTAACTTTCATCTTTCAATGCTTCATTGACATTTTTAGGTCCAATGATTGAAACAAAACAAAAGAAGTTGCTATTGTTTTGAACTTGTGATCTAAGGGTTCTTTGGTTTAGGCTTCCTATGACGTTATCTAAAGGGTGGCTTTTAGATTCTTTAACATTTGAAGTTTCACCTATTTTGATGGTTTCTTGGGATATGTCTAGGTTTTTCATGTTTTCAACTATGGTGTTTTCTTCATCCAAATCATCATCTACCAAAGGTGAAGTTTTAGATGGATGGGGACTCTCATCGAATGTCACGTTGAGTGATTCTTCGACGACCATTGTTTCCTTATTTAAGACAGTGTAGGCTTTACTAGTTTTAGAGTAACCTAGAAATACACCTTCGTAAGACTTTGGGTCGAACTTGGGGAGATAGTCTTTGGTATTTAGAATATAGCATTTGCTACCAAACACTCTAAAGTAATCTAGGGAAGGTTTCCTACCTTTCAAATTTTCATAAGGAGTTTTTCGTATGATTTGTCTAATTAAAATTCTATTAAGAATATAGGTGGATGTATCTACGGCATTACACCAAAACTTTTGGGGAATCGATTGCTCATTGAGCATGGTTCAACTCATTTCTTGTAGGGTTATATTTTTCCTTTCGACTACCCCATTTGATTGGGGAGTTCGTGGAGCCGAGAAATTGTGAGTAATACCAATAGCATCACAATAAGCTCCGAATTGAACTTCATTGTCAAATTCTCTACCATTGTCCGTCATAATGGAAACTATGTTGCATCCTAATTGATTTTGAATTTTCTTACTAAATATTTTGAATTGATCAAAAGTTTTAGTCTTGTTTTTAAGAAACATAGTCCAAGTGTACCTAGAGTAATCGTCTACGATCACTAGGGTGTAGAGATTTCCTCCATAACTTCGTATGGTGGAAGGACCGAAGAGATCCATGTGAAGAAGCTCTAGACATCTAGATGTTGAGATCATGTTCTTAGGTTTATGACTGGAGTGAGCTTGTTTTCCAACCTTGAAAGCATCACAAAAGTGTTGGTCGAACCTAAGTTTGGGAAGGTTTCTTACTAAATCCTTAGAAGACAATGATTGCAATAGACGCATGTTGGCATGTCCTAATCTTCTATGCCATAAAGTAGAGCTATCATTAACCGTAGCTAAGCATATGTTCTCACTAGGTTTGTTACTAATTTTCAAACGTATAGGTTACCTTTTCTAATTCCTTTTGCAATAACTTTTCCGTTCTTAATTATTTCACTATCGTCTTTGGAAAAGATTACCTTGCAACCATTATCACAGATTTGACAAATACTAAGCAAATTAAAACCTAGGTTATCCACATGTTCTACATTAGTAATAGTAAGAGAGTTATGAGTGATCGTACCTTTGCCCATGATATTGCCCTTGAGCTTACTACCAAATGTAATGTTACCTCCAGTACTTGCATTGTATGATGAGAATAGCTTGCGATTACCCGTTATGTGATTTGTGCATCCACTATCCTTGACCCATTCGTCAGGCTCCAGGCCAATTCCCAAGCACATCTCTTTTGAAGATCCGACCATGAGACAAGTCTCATTCTTATCATCTTCTTCGCCATCAATCCAAGCACCGCTAACATATGCCCTTTGGTTTTTGTCCCTTGTTTGGTGTGGACAATCTCCAACTAAGTATCTTGTATGACCACACCCAAAACATCTCTTCTCACCTTTGATGTATCTATCTTCACGAGATTTTTGAGGAGCTTTCTTTTCCTCTCGTGGTTGTCTTACAAATCTTCCACTTCGCTTAAAAAATTTCTTGAAATCTCTAACCGCCAATGCATACTCTTCGTCATCACTTTCCGAGCTTGAGTCTTCATCATCACTTAATTCCTTTTTAGCTTTTAATGCAATTGATTTTCTTTCCACCTTACTATTTACAATATCAGAATCATTTTTGATAATTAACTCATGGACTTTCAAGTTACCAATGAGCTCATCTAATGATAAAGATGCCAAGTCTTTGGATTCTTCAATCGCCATGACCTTTGCTCTCCACTTTGGTTGTAAAGCCCTGAGATATTTCCTAACACAACTTTTGACAGAAATTTCCTCATTGAGTGCTTTATACTCGTGATTATGATGTTAAATCTACCAAATTAACTATCTATAGATTCATCTTCAGGAATGATAAATTGTTCATATTGTTGAACCAAAAGATCGATCTTATTGTATTTGACTTGATTATTACCTTGATGAGTGACTAACAAAGTTTTCCAAATATCTTTAGCCGTATTGCACATAAAAATTCTTTGAAATTCCTTTTTAGGAAAAGCATTGTAAATAACCATTTTTGCTTCATCATTTTTAGCTAATTTCTTTTTAAGAGTATCACATTGTTTGTCATAAGGAACAACTTCATTTTGTTTAGTTTCAAGATTAAATTCAATAGGTTTAAAGTCACCCATTGTAATAACATTCCAAAGATCAAGATCTTTTGATTTCACATACGTTTCGAATATAGTTTTCCAATAAATAAAACTATCAGCCTCAAAGAGTGGTGGTCTTTGCATAGACTGTCCTTCTTGATATTTTTCAAATTCCATTGATCATTTCATGTTTTAATATACAATATATTTTAAAAATCCTTGAGCAACCTGGCTCTGATACCAATTGTAGAAACTAGAAGGGGGGGTTGAATAGTTTCACCATTATTAATCACGTTTTTATAAAATTGACTTTACAAATTGTGTTTGACAAAAAGATTTGATTCGAAACTTACGCGAAATCAACCCAAAAATAGATATAAGCAATGATAAGTAAAGAAGTAAAGATAAAGAAAGGAAATATCAAACCGGCACACAAAGATTTATAGTGGTTCAGCCACGAAGCTCACTCTTTCGTCCCTACTCCACTCCTCGGGTCTCACACTCGAGAGTTTCAAAAACACTATATCAACACGCTCCCTTATGGCGGAACAAACCTTACACAAGCTTACATCAACTTTAAGGACACTAAGCGGAATGTCGAGTCCTAATCCTAGCTAGAACCAATCTACCAAAGCCCACGTGGCTGCTGATGAGGCAAAAAGTGAACCATTTTTAAGGGGTCATTTAAGCCCGAATTCGAGATTATTTGATCAAATATTGCCCTAAATCATTCCTTTTGTCATTTTAGGTACTTTTGGAGAGAAATCTGGAAAAAGAAGCATTTTGGACGTTTTTGGAGCATAAAAGTGAAGAAAACGGCAAAGTCTTAATTTTCCTTGCTGGGAACAGTGCCTGATGGCGTCAAGGCTCTCCACATGCCGGTGTCAAGAGTTACAAAAGAGGTGGATGTGGAAAATACACGTGACGATCCAGAGGATTTTTAACTATAGGACCTAACGGCGTCACCAAGGCCGTCAGGGTCAAAACACAAGTGAGGGCCCAGAAGAAATTTACACATGACGGCGTCAAAATCAGATCTAGGCAATACGATTTCTATTATGACGGCGAGTTGACGGCGTCACAACTCAATACATGACGCCGTCACCCATTGTAATCTATATATAGATTTCCAAATTTCATTCATGAGTGTGTAACTTTGAGGGTGCAACTTTGAGGAAAAACCCTATGCCGAATTTTCCAGCTCTTTCAAGGGTTTCAACCCTTTGAATCTTTCATGTTCTATTAAAGATAAGTACTCTTTCAATTAATTCAATATGTCTATGTGTTGTTTGAATATATCTTACGCTTGTCTTCAATTTAACATGCTAGGCTAGATTTCTTTCGTGTTTGCTTAGATGTAGTGAAACCTAGATGTTAATTATGGGTTGATTGTTTGTTTATAGTTGTTACGGATGATTGTATTCGATGTCAGGCTTAAGAAAACTGGCAGACTTCCATTGGTAACTTGCTTGAACGTCTTAAGAAACATGATCGGAGGTGTACTACGATATTTGGGTGTATTTAATGCGCAAGAGAATTCTAATGATCCCATGTTAGGAGCTTCTAACGGCTCAACATAGGAGTGAAGTAGGATCCTATAGAGTTAGGGAATATTGTACACGGCCCTACGACTAGTATTAAGGAATATGACCCATCATCCATGCAATTGTAACAAGCTATCAACCTGTAAAACATATCTAGGGAATAATGAAACCTAAGTAAACACAACTTTCCTCATTATTGTTACACCACATTAGTATAATTAGTTTAATTTTTATTTATGTTATTTTATTTTCATTGCATTAGTAGTTTATTGGGTTAGTTGACTAGCAACTATTTTCGCCCACTCCTTCAAAAACCAAGATTTTAATTGCTTTTATAAAAATATAAAAATACAAAAAGAATCATCCCTCACCTCTAGACCTAGTTATTAGGCTTTCTAATCCTAGTGACACTATTCCTGAGTTGAATGATCAATCCCCCGGTACTTATCACTATACTATACTACAATGATCAGGTACACTGCCTGGTGGGGGTTGTAAGCTTCTCGAGATCCATCGAGAGGTAAAGCCTGGTGCGATTCCCACGTATCAAGTTTTTGGCGCCGCAGCCCGGTGAATAGTTATTGTCTAGGTTAGGATTTCTTTTTATTAGGTCTACTTTCTAGATTCCTTTCTAGTAAGATTTTATTTTCATTTTTAGGTTTTCTTTAGTCTATCTCATTTCTTCGTGTCCTTGTTTGTAACCTTTACCATCCGACATCATGAAAGGTGGTAACATCTTTGAACCCATCAACCCACTACAACAAAACCACCCACGAAACCCACCACTACCAAACCCACCTCTTAGGCCCCGAACCTTAGGAGAGTATTCCCGTCCTAGCCACCAAGGCTATCAAAACACTATTGAGCTCACTCAAAGAGCCAATGTGTCCCCCTTGCGATCCGACACCATCCGGTTGGTGCAAAGCGGATGTGCATTCCATGGACTTCGTTCCGAAGATCCTAACCAACATCTCAAGGATTTCCTTAAAATCGTAGATTCCATAGACCTTGATGTTGTAACTAGAGAGTTGACCCCGATTACGCCTATTCCAATTCTCTCTACGTGATCAAGCTAGTCAGTGGCTTAAACGTTTACCCGCGGGATCCATCACCTCATGGGATGATCTCACCACTCGTTTCCTTGCTCAATTTTTCCCACCATGGAGAACTACCAAGCTTAGAAATGATATCTTGATGTTCCAACAACGTCAAGGTGAAACTCTATATAAAGCATGAACTCGTTTCAAGGACTTACTCCAAAAAGTCCCTCATCATGGCATAGATCTGTAACAATTCGCAATTTCAGGTTAATTACTATTCCCGGAAAATTTCACTATTCACTTTCACTATTCACTTTTACTATTCATTTTTCCCAAAATTTTCCCGAAATTTGATTTTTGTTTCTTGGCCTCGAGTGATAAATCATTTCCATGGCAAATTAAAAGTTTGACACTCATCAGATCATTTTCGAGAAAGTTAATAAGGAATTACACGTTTTAGGGTAAAACGTCATTCAAAAATTCTACGCACAACGAAACTCGACCGCGTTAATTTTCCCCATATCAAAAAAACATTTGATACACTCATGATTTATTTGAGAATAAATCATGACTGTGAAAAACATGACCAAATAAACCTCGGCCGTGAAAAACTGGAATTTTCAGTTTTAAGCGTTTTTACTCAGCCGTAACCTTAACCTATACCTGCACCGTGTTTCTAAGACAATTTGAGTTTTCACATTTTTGGAATAAGTCAACATACTTTCCCTCCTCCTTTGACCAAAAATCATTCCTTGATTTTATGGCTCATTCCTTGATTTTTAGGCTTACGGTTTTATGTCAAAGACATTTAATACCAACCGACACTAGACTGAGCCCAGTCTAGACATTATAAGTCATTTTAAATCATTTTTATCCTATTAGAAAAGTAACATTTTACTTTTCTCAATTTTACACAATATTCGTACGTTTTACGTATTACGCGTTTTAGACCCGTGTTTTCAGTTTTAGCAGGGTTTTAGCACCCCAATGGAATCTACCACTCATTTTATATTTTATTATGGAATATTTTGACAAGTTTAACCATTCTTCTAAGTTTCGTATTTTTACGATACCTGGTTTACGTTTCGTGGCTTAACCATTTACGGTTAGCATTTCACGAAGTCAAAACTTACTACATAAGCTAGGATATTATCATCAAAAGCCAACCCTTTCTCCCCAAGTATTCCAAACCACCCTAGGGGGGGAGTCATCACCATGTGTCTTAATCTTATGCTTAAAGCCTTAGATTGCATACATGTGTTAACACTTGGAGAGCAAGTATTGACAAGTCAATTTTGTAACCTCCTCAAAGGCATATAAAGCCTCCCCTCCTCCTCTTTGTACGCCACTTCCACACATACAAACACCATCTCCTTTGCTTGATCTTCTTCCAAGTTTCATGCAAGAATCAAGTGCTACAACAACATAGAAACACTAGTTTGGTTTTGATTCATCAAACTACTTCCAAACCCTAGAAACTTTGGTGATTTCTCTTGAGTTTGAATCTACTCAAGTCACCTCAACTTTCATCATCTCTCTTTCAAGAATACAAGAGTAGAAAGATTGCATGAAGTGAAGTGGGTTGAAGCTAAAGTCTATCAAAGTCCTTACCTTACATGTTAACTTCCTTTCTTTGTTGAAAGCCAAAAGTTGTAAGCAAAACCCTAACATACTTCTTGTTAAATATCATATTCATGTTATTTACATATCATTCATGCTATATTATGTCTTGTGATTATGTCCATGATCTATAAAAATGAGTAAAACAAGTTATTACAAATGATTGTTAAGTTAAGTTATATAAACAAGTAAACTAGTGACTTTCTTGGTATAATCTGATCAAAATGGTAAAATTATGATATTGGATCATTACAAATTGTAGTAGAGGACCTAACAAGGAAAACATAGCAATTTGAACCACCTAAAACGAGTACACGAGTCAAAAGTTATGACCATTTGAAGTTACCAAAACTTTGCGGCAAAACTGCCAAAATAGTTTCTGTGACAGAACCTAAAACACGCAAAAAGAGGCCTTTCTGCTCCGTTTCATGAAAAAGTTAAATCACGAAAGTTGTCCGGAATCACGTTTTCTTTAAAAACTCAGGAGCACGTCTCCAGAAAACTAATAACGAATGAGATTTTTCTCAGTTTCTTAACAGCTATTTACATATATAAGTCACTATATAAAGGTTATGGTTTATAAAGACCAAAGAGGTCTTATGACCTAGAATCAAGACCACAACCGTGGCTAGAGCCAAGGTTGAGTCTCATGACCATGGAACAATGACCAAAGGTCATGGCTAGGCCATGACTAAATGACCATATAAACTTACTTAGGCGAAAACATGAACTAAGAGTTGGCAATAACTTGAACTTACAATTTGGATCTACTTCATCTAAAAGAACCATGAAATATTACAAAGAAATTGTCATACAAAACTTATGAAACTTAGCCTAATAACAATCTTCATGTAAAAATAAACTTTCCTAAGTTTATTCAAATATTGGACATGTAACTTTTCGAATCAAAACTTATATATATATATATATATATATATATATATATATATATATATATATATATATATATATATATATATATATATATATATATATATACTTTGTCAACTACTGCAATAGTAGGGAACCTCATGTAAGGAGTTCATTATGTAAGCCGTCGAGATGAGTTGTGGATTTACGAATTAAAGTGTCCTGGCTCCTCGAACGTTTACTAACACGACTTCTGAATTATGTCGGCCCGAACGGTAGTAAACGATGTATAAACTATACATGTTTCATGAATCATTTCTTTTCAAAGACTTACACTATACATCATACCATATCATGGACTAAATGCAAGACATACATATATAGGCAATTCTTCATATTCTTTACTCTAATCCTAAGTCGCAACATTCTATTATAGGTTGCTCGTAGAAACCTTCGCGATTCGACCATCACATTCACTACTTGCTATATAACTTAAGGTGAGTTCATAGCCCCACTTTCCATTACTTAATTGTTTTACAAACCCTTGGGGGGAATACATGCTATTTTAAACCGAACACAATGCTTTGAAATTGTTTGCTTGCCTGATTGTTTTATTATCACTAAGTACCAGCCTTGCTAAACCGAGATCCCATATTATGAACAATTTAATCACTAGCAATAGTGAGCGCGAATATTGTGAATAGGCCTATTGGGATTGACGAATCCCAATTGTATTGACTAAGTTCATACAAATGCATTAATATTTGAGACATGGGTATGACAGCAAAGTACCTACCGGGATAAATCTGCCGATCGATATTGGTACACGTTAACGTTTTGGTGTCATAAGCTTAGTAATGATAATAACTGTTTTGTTTTCCAACCATTGGTGTGAGCCTATAACTCACATTACCAACATATTGTGTTCAACCATTAAACAAACTCTATGAATATCACTCAACCTTTATGTTGACCTTTTAAGCATGTATTTCAGGTTCATGATGATCAAGGATGGCACGGAAGGGCACGGATGTTCGAGAGGGCTATAAATTTTATTATCATTAAAAAAAAACTCATCTAATGTGATTTGTAAACATGGAACCATCTGGGACCTCATTTTGTAATCTCTGATATTTATATAATTTGAATGATAAATATTTTAAAACGACTCAATTAGAGTTCGTTTTCTATTATTGTGACTATTGTCCCATCGAGTAACACCCAGTTTGAATTCCTCTGCAACCATGAATTGGGGGTGTTACAGATTGATACCAGAGCCATGGTTATAGAGAAACGGGTCTAATTGAGACCTAAACTATAACCACATGTACAAGCAAAAACATTTTATAGCCTTCCGCTCTCCGTGTCTTCTATCCTTCAGATGATTATGGACTTATTAAGCATGTTATACTACACAACATATTAGTATATTGATATATGTACCCTTAGCATAATTGAGCATTTCCCCGTAAGCATTTTATACTACATGAACATATTAGTATATTGATTTATACACACTTGTCACATTCTGAGCACTTCCCATAAACATTTGAATTATTTTAACATAGTAATTCTTCTCATAGAAATCATGTGCGTACCCACTTCTCCCGACTATGTTCCCACTCTACCTAATAACTTCCAAGTCTTACCACCCTCACCCGAGTTCGGATTTGACTTCGTAAATGCCTTCGCTTCTGATGACGAAGAAGAACCTTTCGAAGATTTAACTGACGAAGAAGAAGAGGAACCAATGCCAACTAATTTTGCGTTAAATATTTCTAATTATTTTGAACAAAATTGGGTTGAGGCAGACTCCGAGGAGGATGATGAGTATGAATATGTACTAGCACCATTATCACCACCACTATCACTTCCCTTTCATATCCCTACATATGATGAGTTGGATCACTCATTATGGATCGTATCACGACCACCATTGATCCAACAAGAAAGTCAGCATGGAAACTACAGCCTCTCAAACTTCATCGACTCGTATCTCTATGACACACTAAACCAAGAAGTTGCCGATCAATCAGAGCTGCTAGGACCTTCTAACCCGCAATAGACTAGTGTGATGATACTAGTTATCTTTTGTACTACTAACTGAATAGACTCAGTTAGTAAACTCTTTAGAATCCATGTAATAGCTAGCAGTAGTTGTAAAACGTTGTAATTACTAAACTGAAAGTATCAGTTAGTAGATTTTGAAGAAACCTGTAATAAGTTTCAATCTTGTAATCAATCAACGTTTTATGAATAAAACTCTTGCTTTATGATATCATGTGTTATGATTCAAACCTCCAACATAATTATTCTATCATTTCCCATCAAAAATCATGCTTATTTCACAACTCTCTACTCACGACGTATCTTCTATATAATAGAATCATGGCACCAACAAAGAAGACACCACCAGCAATGACTCAAGCTGCTATTCGCAAACTAGTTAAAGATAGTGTAAATGCAGCACTCACAACTGAACGAGCAGCCGCTACAGCTACAAAGGCAGCAACAGCCGCTAAAGCTACTAGAACTGCTGAAGCTGCTAGAACTGCTAAAACTGTAAGAACTGCTGAAACTACTAGAACTGCTGAAGCTGTTCGAATTGCTGCAACTACCATCAATACTAGAGGACCAAACCCAGCCGGTCCTCCAGTAATAAATATTGATCCGGTATGTAAGAGCTGCACATTCAAGGGTTATTTAAATTGCCAACCCACCAATTACAAAGGTACTAATGGATCTGTAAATTTTAACCCCTGGTTTGAGAAAGCGGAGTTAGTATTATTGATCAACAAATGCACCGAGAATGATAAAGTTCAATATGCCACCGGTCCACTATTGGATGAAGCATTATCATGGTGGAATTTAGTATCTCAACCAATGGGCATCCAAAATGATTATAAGCTTTCTGGGGATAATATGAGGAAAGAGTATTGCCCTCACAGTGAAATGCCGTTAAAAGAACCATGTTGTCATCCAGAAGTAGAATTCTGGAACCATGTTATTAAAGGAACCGACATCCTGAGTTACAACCATCGATTCCATGAATTGAGGATACTATGCCCAACGATGGTTTCGACAAATGAGAAACTGTTGGAAGAGTATATCTGGGGACTCCCACCAAGCATACAAGGGAGCATGATTACATCTGGTCCCAAAACACTTGATGAGGCTATGCGGATGTCTCGCAGCCTCATGGATCAAGTGGTGCGTACGGCAAAAACCCAAAGACAAAACTTCAACAACTCCAACTACCGTAACAACAATAACAAAAGAAACAACCAAAAACAATCGACCATGGGATGATAACCGTGGAAGTAACAACAACAACAACCCAACTCAAAACAACAACCATCATAACCAGCAAAACAAAAGACAAGAGGCTGCAACGGCTTATGTTGCTACACCAACCAGAGGTGGATATACTGGGACTCAACCACAGTGTACTAAGTGCAATTACCATCACGCAGGTCCTTGCCCCGCCAAGTGCAACAATTGCCAAAAGCCAGGACATCTTGCCAGAGATTGTAGAGGCAAGGCTGTAGCTACTGTTAGCAATACACAGCCGATAGCTATATGCTTCGGATGTGGAGAAAGTGGACATTACAAGCACCGATGTCCCCAAAACCAAGGTCAACAAGTTGAAGACAACCAGGGGAGAGCATATATGTTAGGAGGAGAAGGAGCTTATCAGAATCTCAACAACACTGCAGAACAATGAAGTTTAGAAATTAGCAGTCATATTTATTTATGCACTATGTTGTACTACGTGTATGTCATCCCTAGTAACGGGAGTTTTACGACTTAAGAATATTTACTGTTCAATAAACAACTCTTTGTGATAATTCTCATCTATTGTAGTTTCTATCTCCAAACCAATTTGACTGATTAGTAGACTATTACCATACTATAAGATTTACCCAGTTATCCTATAAACCATTCAAACAAATTTTACTTCAATCTATTTTTACCACTTTATTGTTTCACATCATTTTACTCCAAGATATTCTACCACCATCTTAGAGAGCTACATGACTAAACCGAACATCACATTATCGGTCCTTAATTATACATAGCCTAGCTACCTATGTCTAATTCAGGAGGGATCATGTTATGCTGGGAGCAGTCACCTGTATGTTTTCTTGGAAACAAACTTCTCACCCATAATCTTAAAACAAATTTCGTATGAGTATAGGCAATTCATAAGTATTCCTACGATAGAGTACGACAATTAATCACTCTTACTCTACCTTTCCCACATAAAAGTAAACCTCATCCTACGCCATACACTGAAACAACAAATCAAACTACATCACTGGTAATTCCAGACTCTAGTCCTCATAAGTAACCACACCTCTTCATCGACACCACTCCAAAGTATAAACACCTCTTCATCGACACCACTCCAAAGTATAACACACATAGAACTTCGGGACGAAGTTCCCCGTAAGGGGTAGAGACTGTAACAATTCGCAATTTCAGGTTAATTACTATTCCCAGAAAATTTCACTATTCACTTTTACTATTCATTTTTCCCAAAATTTTCCCGAAATTTGATTTTTGTTTCTTGGCCTCGAGTGATAAATCATTTCCATGGCAAATTAAAAGTTTGACACTCATCAGATCATTTTCGTGAAAATTAATAAGGAATTACACGTTTTAGAGTAAAACGTCATTCAAAAATTCTACGCACAACGAAACTCGACCGCGTTTATTTTCCCCGTATCAGAAAAATGTTTGATACACTCATGATTTATTTGAGAATAAATCATGATTGTGAAAAACATGACCAAATAAACCTCGGCCGTGAAAAACTAGAATTTTCAGTTTTAAGCGTTTTTACTCAGCCGTAACCTTAACCTATACCTGCACAGTATTTCTAAGACAATTTGAGTTTTCACATTTTTGGAATAAGTCAACATATTTTCCCTCCTCCATTGACCAAAAATCATTCCTTGATTTTATGGCTCATTCCTTGATTTTTAGGCTTACGGTTTTATGTCTAAAAGACATTTAATACAAACCGACACTAGACTGAGCCCAGTCTAGACATTATAAGTTATTTTAAATCATTTTTATCCTATTAGAAAAGTAACATTTTACTTTTCTCAATTTTACACAATATTCGTACGTTTTACGTATTACGCGTTTTAGACCCGTGTTTTCAGTTTTAGCAGGGTTTTAGCACCCCAATGGAATCTACCACTCATTTTATATTTTTTTATGGAATATTTTGACAAGTTTAACCATTCTTCCAAGTTTCGTATTTTTACGATACCCGGTTTTACGTTTCGTGGCTTAACCATTTACGATTAGCATTTCTCGGAGTCAAAACTTACTACATAAGCTAGGATATTATCATCAAAAGCCAACCCTTTCTCCCCAAGTATTCCAAACTGCCCTAGGGGGGGGAGTCATCACCATGTGTTTTAATCTTATGCTTAAAGCCTTAGATTGCATACATGTGTTAACAGTTGGAGAGCAAGTGTTGACAAGTCAATTTTGTAACCTCCTCAAAGGCATATAACGCCTCCCCTCCTCCTCTTTGTATGCCACTTCCACACACACAAACACCATCTCCTTTGCTTGATCTTCTTCCAAGTTTCATGCAAGAATCAAGTGCTACAACAACATAGAAACACTAGTTTGGTTTTGATTCATCAAACTACTTCCAAACCCTAGAAACTTTGGTGATTTCTCTTGAGTTTGAATCTACTCAAGTCACCTCAACTTTCATCATCTCTCTTTCAAGAATACAAGAGTAGAAAGATTGCATGAAGTGAAGTGGGTTGAAGCTAAAGTCTATCAAAGTCCTTACCTTACATGTTAACTTCCTTTCTTTGTTGAAAGCCAAAAGTTGTAAGCAAAACCCTAACATACTTCTTGTTAAATATCATATTAATGTTATTTACATATCATTCATGCTATATTATGTCTTGTGATTATGTCCATGATGTATAAAAATGAGTAAAACAAGTTATTACAAATGATTGTTAAGTTAAGTTATATAAACAAGTAAACTAGTGACTTTCTTGGTATAATCTGATCAAAATGGTAAAATTATGATATTGGATCATTACAAATTGTAGTAGAGGACCTAACAAGGAAAACATAGCAATTTGAACCACCTAAAACGAGTACACGAGTCAAAAGTTATGATCATTTGAAGTTACCAAAACTTTGCGGCAAAACTGCCAAAATAGTTTCTGTGACAGAACCTAAAACACGCAAAAAGAGGCCTTTCTGGTCCGTTTCATGAAAAAGTTAAATCACGAAAGTTGTCCTGAATCACGTTTTCTTCAAAAACTCAGGAGCACGTTTCCAGAAAACTAATAACGAATGAGATTTTTCTCAGTTTCTTAACAGCTATTTACATATATAAGTCACTATATAAAGGTTATGGTTTATAAAGACCAAAGAGGTCTTATGACCTAGAATCAAGACCACAACCATGGCTAGAGCCAAGGTTGAGTCTCATGACCATGGAACAATGACCAAAGGTCATGGCAAGGCCATGACTAAATGACCATATAAACTTACTTAGGCGAAAACATGAACTAAGAGTTGGCGATAACTTGAACTTACAATTTGGATCTACTTCATCTAAAAGAACCATGAAATATTACAAAGAAATTGTCATACAAGACTTATGAAACTTACCCTAATAACAATCTTCATGTAAAAATAAACTTTCCTAAGTTTATTCAAATATTGGACATGTAACTTTTCGAATCAAAACTTATATATATATATATATATATATATATATATATATATATATATATATATATATATATATATATATATATATATATACTTTATCAACTACTACAATAGTAGGGAGCCTCATGTGAGGAGTTCATTATGTAAGCCGTCGAGATGAGTTGTGGATTTACGAATTAAAGTGTCCTGGCTCCTCGAACATTTACTAACATGACTTCTGAATTATGTCGGCCCGAACGGTAGTAAACGATGTATAAACTATACATGTTTCATGAATCATTTCTTTTCAAAAACTTACACTATACATCATACTACATCATGGACTAAATGCAAGACATACATATATAGGCAATTCTTCATATTCTTTGCTCCAATCCTAAGTCGCAACATTCTATTATAGGTTGCTCGTAGAAACCTTCGCGATTCGACCATCACATTCACTACTTGCTATATAACTTAAGGTGAGTTCATAGCCTCACTTTCCATTACTTAATTGTTTTACAAACCCTTGGGGGGAATACATGCTATTTTAAACCGAACACAATGCTTTGAAATTGTATGCTTGCCTGATTGTTTTATTATCACTAAGTACCAGCCTTACTAAACCGAGATCCCTTATTATGAACCATTTAATCACTAGCAATAGTGAGCGCGAATATTGTGAATAGGCCTATTGGGATTGACGAATCCCATTTGTATTGACTAAGTTCATACAAATGCATTAATATTTGAGACATGGGTATGACAGCAAAGTACCTACCGGGATAAATCTGCCGATCGATATTGGTACACGTTAACGTTTTGGTGTCATAAGCTTAGTAATGATAATAACTGTTTTGTTTTCCAACCATTGGTGTGAGCCTATAACTCACACTACCAACATATTGTGTTCAACCATTAAACAAACTCTATGAATATCACTCAACCTTTGTGTTGACCTTTTAAGCATGTATTTCAGGTTCATGATGATCAAGCATGGCACGGAAGGGCACGGATGTTCAAGAGGGCTATAAATTTTATTATCATTCAAAAAAAACTCATCTAATGTGATTTGTAAACATGGAACCATCTGGGACCTCATTTTGTAATCTCTGATATTTATATAATTTGAATGATAAATATTTTAAAACGACTCAATTAGAGTTCGTTTTCTATTATTGTGACTATTGTGCCGTCGAGTAACACCCAGTTTGAATTCCGCTGCAACCATGAATTGGGGGTGTTACAAGATCTTTGGCTCGAAGTCCAAATCTTCTATGACCATATCGATCTCTCCACAAGGCGAACCATTGACCAATCGGCCGGTGGCAAGCTACGTGATCAAAGTGCAGAAGAATCATGGGAACTCCTAGAAGATCTTGCTCTCTATGACAACAAAAGTTGGAATGATCCCCGTAATTTGAACAAAACGGTCAAGGCAATATCTTTGCCTTCGAACAATTCTAGCACTCCCGACCGTAGGATCATGGAACTTGAACACCAAGTCAAGTTTCTCATGAAATCTTACGAAGCTCCTAAGCCTTCAAGCCAAGTAAACAAAATCACTTCTTCATGCGAATTATGTAGTGGTCCCCATGACACTCGTGATTGCATGGAACTCCCCGGACAAGCTTTTGCGGACTACGCATCCTCGCGTACCAACGAAGCGGGAGATAAGTGGTACACTTTCAAACCTGAGCCAAACCCTTACGGTGATTCCTACAACCCTTCTTGGAAAAATCACCCAAACCTTAGGTGGAAACAAAACCAAAACATGCCCCAAAACAATTCTTCCAATCCACCTAATCGTTACCAACCAAACGGTCCACCCGCTAACCGTACTTTCAACAACAATCTTTCCAATAACTATGGTAGTACCAACAATCTTGAAGGGTTGATGTCCAAGTTCATGGCATCTCAAAAAGCTCGCATAGCTAAGTTTGAAACCGAATTCAATCAACAACAAACGGAGATGACCAATAAGATTGACAACTTGTTGAAAGCCCTCAACAACCAAGTGCTAACTACACCTAGGAAGGACACTAGTAGTGGAATCCAAATTAAGGACCCTACATCATCCAAACAAGTCCACTTTGTCAATGTTGTCACCATTAAGCCAATAGAAAAGAATATAGAAGAAAGTGACAAGGATGAAGTTGGAATAGAAACCGGGACTAGGGATGAGATTAAGGAAGTTGAGGATATTAAGGTAGAAAAGTTAGATGAAGTAGAAAACATAGAAGAGTACTTTGATAAGTTACCCACCAAGGAAGAACGGGAATATCACAAGGATCTATTCGATGATCCCAAGACACCATACATCCTTGGTTCACCCCTTATTAAATTAGGTGATTCCTCTAACATCAACATACCATGCAACATTGGGCATATGCATGTGTGGAAAGCTTATATCGATCCTAGGTCTCCTATAAACATCATGACTAGGACCTATTATAATTGGGTAATGAAGAAGCAACTTGGTTATAGGATGATGCCCGACACAATTAGGATGAGCAACTTTGTAGGAAGAGTGAAAGGATTGCATGTCTTTGTAGGTAACTTCACTTATGTTACCAACTTTGTGATAGTAGAGGATACTCGTCCGGTAATAGATGATTGCCTAAGTCAAGTAGTGTTCGGAAAACCGTTTGTTGAGGCCTCTAAGATGAGTTATGACCCGTCCCTAAGGATATTTAGATTCAAGGAAGAGAACGATGAGATTGCTTACCAAATGCCTTATAAGATTGAACAATACCGCCTTCTATCAAACATAGAAAAGGAATACAAGCAAGCGGTTTACTATAGGAATGATGAGGATAGACGTAGAGGGGTAGATTATGTCATGAATAGAATACTTGGTTTCTACAAGGAATGTTTGCTACTAGGTCCGGAATACAAAACTAAGATTGGAGATGACCTAGAGAATGAGACCAATGATGAGGTCACGTAATTGCCCATGACCTTGAGTCTAGCTACAAGACTCGTAAATAAAGAAAAGCGCTTCTTGGGAGGCAACCCATGTTTGTGTGATTTTTATTTGTTTGATTGTTATTTGCTTCCGTATGCATGCTTTATTTTTATTGTTGGTAGATCATGTTTCAAACTAAAATTGTGAAAATGCTTTATTTTGTTGTTTAACTTCGTCTTAACTTCATATAAAGGTATTTTGCAAAAGCTAAGTGTAAGGGGAAACCCCAAATTTGTTTCTAAGAACGAAATTGATCATGATTCGCCACAAGATTAAATGAACATGTGTATTAGTACTTGTTAGAGTCAAATGGTTGTATCGAGTCATAATGATGTTTTGCAGGATTTTCCAGGAAGTAGGACATAAGTTTTTTCATAAACTTTCCGGAAACTTAACGTAAAGATTTCTACAGGTCACTTCTGACGGCGTCATGTGTAAAATTCTGGAAATTTTGTGAGTTTTGTTTTTCTAACGGAGTCTTAATGTTTTTGTTAATTCTTTAGTTTTATAAACTCCAAGAAATCTGCAAACATTCATTCCACAAGCATTATATCTTACATTGCTTTCTAGGACTTGTTAGGATATATAGATTGCCGCCGATTTTACATGAGGTTGCCTTGTTGTTTTCTCAGGTTTAACAGGTTATATATGACAAGAAGATGATTTATATTTCTGGAAGGGAGGCTTTGAATATTCATTTTCTTAGAGGAAGATCTAACCTTGTTGATACACTATCCACACTGAATGAATCAGGGGAGTATTTGTTTTCATTCTTTTACCTATTTTACTTTTACAACCTTTAATTGAACATTGGGGACAATGTTCATCCTAAGTGTAAGGGAGGGTAAATGATGATACCTTATAGGATATAATTGCACTTGAGTTTGTTTGTTCGATGGTAGGTGTGTAATAAAACTAAGAGAAATACTTGTTAGTGTAATTTTAGCGCAAAATTTAAATTTTTTTTACCACATTTAGGAGTGAAACTTTAGCCTTAGCAAGCGTCTCATGGATAGGAGTTGTATGACTAGCACAAAACCATACCATTCAGAAAAATTTTCCACCCAAATATGTGAGGTTCGACTTTAGATTTGATAGGAAAAGCATTCATTATGAGTGCTTATGAGTGTACCGATAGCATTTAGATTCTAGAACTTGTGTTAGTGATGCATCCCGAGACCGCTAGTGAGACTACATTCGTGTAGTAGGATTTACTACATGATAAGAGGCATTAGGATCACCCTTGTGTTTAAACCCGTATCATAATTACTTGACCATTTAAGTCATATTACTTGGCTAGTAAAGTCAATTAATTTTTCCCACACCTTAGCGTTGTACTCATTTTTAGTACACGAAACCCCTAGTACACCCCTCCAAGCCTATCTTTTCATTTCTAACTTTAAGCATCTTATTTAAAGGAAGAATTTGTTACAACCCACCCAAATGTGCAACCAAATCGCCTTAGCCTTCCGTGCATGCACTCATCTTTAGTGCATTATTGTTATATGTTTAAACCCTTAGTTAATTATCTAATTGATTACATGGTTGCTAAGTCGAGTCATATCTTATACATATTATTTTGGGACGATTGGGACTCATGGGTAAAGTACTTGTGTTATGGAGTAATGGGGAAGAACATCAATTATTACCCCCATATGTGCATTAATCTTAAAAAGTACTCCAAATGTTTTGATTATCTTGATTCGAGTCATTAGATTAGTTTATCGTAAAGTATGTAAAAATTCAAGTGTAAGGGGAATGTACATTCCCTATGACGTATTATTTTGGATGGTAGGTTAAGAGCGTATGCAAAAAAAATAATAATAAAAAAATCGAAAAATTAAGAAAAAAGAAAAAAAATAGAAAAAGAAAAGAGAAAAAAACATACGGACTACCATCCCGTTTCATTCTATGTTTATTTTATGTTTTTGTTACTTTTGATTAATTAGCTTAAGTCGAGTCTAGTCTTGGCTTAGCAACGCCATATTGTACATGTAATTAACCAAGATGATTAACTCGCCACTAGTAAATATTGCCTTTATCCAACAAAATCGTGTATTCTATATCCCTACACCTAACGTTAAAACCCTTTGAAAGACCTCTTTGATAGTTTATCCTAGGTGCTTACGCTAAGTGGTGGAGGTTTTATCCTTTCCCAAGCCTATGGTAATCTATTTTGTTATGACAGGTAGTGAGAGATGTTTTCCATTTCCTTATTGTGATATATACTTTATTACACCCGAGAGATGTGAGTATCTAAACACTATTTGTGAGGTGCTAGTATATGACCTCCGTGCTTGTCTTTGGGTTTTAGTGGAACAATTCTTTATTGTAATTACTTTTATATTAGTGTTAAATGACCCCTAACTTGTATTTTGATTAGAATAAAAGCGCATTTGCTTGAGGACAAGCAAATCTCAAGTGTAAGAGTATTTGATGAGGCGAAAAGTGAACCGTTTTTAAGGGGTCATTTAAGCCCGGATTCGAGATTATTTGATCAAATATTTCCCTAAATCGTTCCTTTTGTCATTTTAGGTACTTTTGGAGAGAAATCTGGAAAAGGAAGCATTTTGGACGTTTTTGGAGCATAAAAGTGAAGAAAACGGCAAAGTCTCAATTTTCCTTGCTAGGAACAGTACCTGACGGCGTCAAGGCTCTCCACATGACGGCGTCAAGAGTTACAAAAGAGGTGGATGTGGAAAATACACGTGACAATCCAGAGGATTTTTAACTATAGGACCTGACGGCGTCACCAAGGCTGTCAGGGTCAAAACACAAGTGACGGCCCAGAAGAAATTTACACATGACGGCGTCAAAATCAGATCTAGGCAATACGATTTCTATTACGGCGGCGAGTTGACGGCGTCACAACTCAATACATGACGCCGTCGCCCATTGTAATCTATATATAGTTTTCCAAATTTCATTCATTAGTGTGTAACTTTGAGGGTGCAACTTTGAGGAAAAACCCTAGGCTGAATTTTCCAGCTCTTTCAAGGGTTTCAACCCTTTGAATCTTTCATGTTCTATTAAAGATAAGTACTCTTTCAATTCACTCAATATGTCTATGTGTTGTTTGAATATATCTTACGCTTGTCTTCAATTTAACATGCTAGGCTAGATTTCTTTTGTGTTTGCTTAGATGTAGTGAAACCTAGATGTTAATTATGGGTTGATTGTTTGTTTATAGTTGTTATGGATGATTGTATTCGATGTTAGGCTTAAGAAAACTGGCAGACTTCCATTGGTAACTTGTTTGAACGTCTTAAGAAACATGATCGGAGGTGTACTACGATATTTGGTTGTATTTAATGCGTAGGAGAATTCTAATGATCCCATGTTAGGAGCTTCTAACGGCTCGACATAGGAGTGAAGTAGGATCCTATAGAGTTAGGGAATATTGTACACGGCCCTACGACTAGTATCAAGGAATATGACCCGTCATCCATGCAATTGTAACAAGCTATCAACCTATAAAAGATATCTTGGGAGTAATGAAACCTAAGGAAACACAACTTTTCTCATTATTGTTACACCACATTAGTATAGTTAGTTTAATTTTCATTTCTGTTATTTTATTTTCATTGCATTAGTAGTTTATTGGGTTAGTTGACTAGCAACTAATTCCGCCCACTCCTTCAAAAAACGAGATTTTAATTGCTTTTATAAAAATATAAAAATACAAAAAGAATCATCCCTCACCTCTAGACCTAGTTATTAGGCTTTCTAATCCTAGCGACACTATTCCTGAGTTGAACGACCAATCCCCCGGTACTTGTCACTATACTATACTACAATGATCAGGTACACTGCCTGGTGGGGGGTGTAAGCTTCTCAAGATCCCTCGAGAGTAAAGCCTGGTGCGATTCCCACGTATCAGCTGCACACCTCGTACCAACACGATGGCACGATACAACACAATACACAATATAAGACTTGCACTCAAGTCCTATTTCATACACGAAACAATGAATGAAAGAAATGATAGATTCGCAACAATAAGATGAGATAATCAAAACTCTTCTTTAACACTTCGTTTCTTGATTACAACGAATGTTATTCTCTTGCACTTAGAGGAAAGATGAGTTTTTTCACTTGTAAACAACTAGAACTTGATAATGTGATCAAAGAGTGTGTTTTAGAAAGGATTTCGGAATACAGAAGGTTTTGGTGCATAAGAGGTGAAGATTTCTGAAGGAAAACAATTCTGAATTTATAGACGTCAGGAGAAGGGCGGCGGTCCCTTAAATGCTGGACGATCCCTTATCGATAAGGGACCGCCGTCCTATTTAAGGGACTGTCCTGATAAACGCTCCTCGTTTTGTCCTGACGTGGTGGAAAACTATCTGGTGAAGTTTTGTTGTCGGTTTTGAGCGGAAAATATGGCTGTTATGATTTTGAATGTTGAAAGCATTTTCTTAATAAAACATTTCTTTAAATTATACAAAAATACTTTTGTAAAAATGTTTTGTGACATGAAAATGTAAAGTTTTTAAATCCTTTGATCACATACACAAGTTGGAAGAAGTTTGTACATACCTTAAGTGATGTTGATGACGAAAACGAGTTTTCCCGATTACAAAACTTATTAGTCGCAGTTTTATGTAACGTGTGTTTGTATTTTGTAATTATCAAAACTAGTAGAGACCGATTAATGCAAATGACGTTTTTGACATTATTTGTATTAACACTGTCTTCTCCCGATGATTCCCCACTTTCGCCACTTATGTCTGAGCAATATAATTGAAAATGTCACCTGAAATTCCAAGTGTGTCCGGTGGATCTTTTTCAACATCGCCTTTTGCCACTCGTAACATAGTCATATCTTTGTGCTTTTGTATGTTCAATTATTCCATATTAAAAGTGATTCTTTCGTTGTAAAGCTCAACTCCCAATGATATCTCCTTCTCAAAAACATTAATACGTGATCGATATGTTGCTACAACGGTCTTCCAAGGATGAGATCTTCCCTTGGAGGGTTGGCCATATCGATCACAACAAAATCAACAGGATATAAAAACCTGTCAATCTTTACCAAAACATTATCAATAGCACCGATTGGGGTTGCTTTAGTCATGTTCGCCATCTCAATCACCAAACTTGTCTTCCAGAGGCTGGTAAATTTAAGTGAAATAAATAGGGATAGAGGCATTACATTGACGCTGGATCCCAAATCTGCTAAGGGCAAGAGGTTAGAGTTACCAATGGTGCAAGGGAGAATATCTCAGCACTATCCTCCTTATTTGGAAGTTGGCGAGGAATTGTGCCGCGGTCTTTTGGTTTCTCACTTTGAAGAATTTCTTCACAAATTAGATCTTCGCACTCTTTTGGATGATCTTCTTCCTCTTTGTCGGCAAACATTGCCATGCATGCTCCGACTGTTCTTTTGCTCTCCTCGATCACGTTCTTCTCATGGATCTCCTCGGCTAATTTCCCTATCATTGTTTCAAGATTCTTTAGGGACTCATCATGATTAGCAAGGCTCTTGTTAGTGGCTTCTTGAAAACTCTTCAACCACTCGTCTTGCTCTTCTTGTTTCTTTGTTGAGTCTTCAAGATATTTGTTGATAGTATCTTTGAGGTTCGATCTTTTTTCACCATATGGAGCTCGATTATATCCTGTGCGGTAACCGTTACTGTTGTAATTTTGGAACGTTATTCCTTCTCCATATTTTACCTCTTCGATCTTTTCATCATCTTTTAAAGGGCAATCCCTAGCCAAATGAAATCCTTTAAAAATTTCGTATCCCACTTGAATGGCATGCACATTTTCCTTAGGCTTCTTCATATCACGCCCCAAACTTTCTAGCTTGTTGGTGATTAGGGCGATTCCATCCTAACTTTCGCTAATGCTTCTACTTCTACCATCATGCCACTTCTGAGAGTGGTCCGCCATATCTTCAATGATATTTAAAGCTTCAGTTGGTATCCTTCAAGGGATCGGTCCTTGAGAATCAAGCATTCTTCGGGCGGAGATGTTAAGCCCCTTGTAAAAGATACTCACCGTTTGTTGCTTGTTGAGGTCATGAGTTGGGCACTTAAAAAGAAGGTCATTGTACCTATCCCAAGCTTGGTACAACGATTCGTCACCATCTTTGTTGAAGTTGTGTATTTCCTCAAGCTGTTGAGCCGTTCTTAAAGGAGGGCAATACCTTTGGATGAATTTCTTCTTCAACAAGGCCCAAGTATTGATGGTTCCAGCGGGCAACCTATTAATCCATTTTTTAGTTGCACCGGTAAGAGTCATAGGAAAGACTCTAAGCATAAATGCATCATGAGATACTCCAGCAATGTTGAACAGACTAACAATGTAGAGAACATTCTCGATGTGCTCATGAGCATCTTCGGTCTTTGCTCCTGAAACGGGGTCTTTCCGTAGCTCCCTTATAAACTGGTTCTTGATCTCGAATTGAACCCCCGCTCCAATAGTTGGCCTAACCAAACCAGGCCCTTGTTCATCACGGGTAAGAGCTAGGTATTCCTCGAGAGTGAGGGCATCAATGTCAATGTCACCCATACCACCTGAAACTAGACAAAAAATCGTGAGTACTGAAAAGAAAATAAATTAAATATGCAAAACTTAAATAAAATCCTATTAGCTCCCCGCCAGCAGTGCCAAAAACTTGATGCAGGATTTACTGACCAGGTTTTATATTTATAATGTCTCGTCTACCTAAGGTCTACCTAATACACTAACGGGCAGTGTACCCGGTCGTGTGAGGTATAGCTAGATGGTAAAGCCGAGGTCGTCCCAAGAGCTAAGGGGCGGAAGATATCTAAGTTTAATGTCACTAAAATAAAAAGGGGGTTTTATGATTAAAATGATTAACTGAAATAACAAAACAATAAAGCAAGTAAATGATGGATGGAAATCAGTAGGAGAAAGCAGTGTTAACCTAATTATTACTCTTGTTATCCATGTTACAAATTCTCTAATTATGCATCCTATCATTTTATCTGGGGGGTTAAAGTCACTAGGCTCCTTGTTAAATTCTCCTAGCCTATTTCCCATAGACTCCTACTCCGATATCAAAGGAATAACCTTTTGTGATTGACGGAGGTCAACAATAGACTATGTTGAGTCATTAAGTACCTCTACTAACTTAGACTAGCCTAGTGGGAAATGTTGTCACTTACACTTCCCCTCTAACTTCTTAGGTGAGTCCACTAGGTAGGTGATCTTATGTTCAATTCGCACGTGTATGGTGATATTACTATCACCAAATCACTAACTTCTAATAGAGAGCGGCACGGTCACATCTATCTCTCCGCTCTAAGTACTACCCAATATCAAAACACTTAAAACAAGAGTGTCCCAAGACTAGCTAAGCAAGTATACAATTAAAACGGATAAATATGCGCGAAAACTAAATCACATGAATAACAATTTCATAAATAGGCTAACACCAAGAGGTGTTTAGCCACTCATGTTCATGAATGCAGAAAGACAAAGGTTTAACATAATAAATGTAAACGTTGAATTAATACAATCAAATAGAATGAACAAACTTATAGTTGTGGTGTGAAATCTCCCTTGGAGTGGACTAGTATGCTGATAGAACTTCGTCCTCCTGCTCCCTTAATTCCTCCTGACTTCTGTGTGTTAGAATGTGAATATCAATAATTGGAATTAGGGCTGGTATTTATAGGCCCGACATAGCTACGGCGTAGCCCTAGGGTTGGCTATGCCGTAGTCTTCGATAATTGCATCTACGGCGTAGCTAGATCTTGTGCTACGGCCGTAGTTTCTTCATCTCTTATGTCTACGGCATAGTTATGTTGGGAACTACGCCGTAGTTTCTTCTATGGCCTCGATACTTCTCTTACTGTTTGATTTTGGGGTCTAGCCATAGGTGTAGAGAGGTTACTCCGTATAACCCTTTGATGTTCAACTACACTGTAAGTGTGGTGTTGGCTACGGCGTAGTCTTCTGAAATAATATCTACGGCGTAGGTAGATGGAGCATCTATGTCGTAGTCTTCGGTAATGTTAGTTACGGCGTAGGTAGATTGAGCATATACGCCGTAGTCTATGCAGAATCCGCATACTTCAATGATTCGCGTGTAAATCCTTCCAAATCCCCGTCTTTTCGTTCCTTTGCTCATCTTTGCCCTGAAAACTGAATATAAACAAATAAGAGTATATATCCAACATATTAATATAAAAGATGAGCAATATAGGGGGAAATTAACACCTAAAATACGGGTACGATTTGATGTTATCAACCGCGTATGAAATATGAGCGGGAAAGGTAAGATACTGAAGGGCACCGGCTAAGCTCCTATATAAGGTGGGATCATCAAAGGGCTTACCATCAGGTCCAAGCTTGGACTCCGTATCAACAGGAGTGCGGCACAGATTACATTTCTGCATACGAGCTTTCTCAAGAATTTCTTCAGCAAACTTGGACTGCGATAAAAACAAACCAGATATTGTGCTTATAGCAGAAACACCAAGAAAATAATTAAGAGAACCAAGATCCATCATTGCAAACTCACCATGAAGAGCAGTGATAACCCGCTGTAAAAATGCAGTAGAAGAAGTAGTCAATATAATATCATCCACATACAGTAATAAGTAGGCCGTGTCAGATCCACGATGAAACACAAAAATTGACGCATCAGTTTTGCTATGTTGAAAACCAATGCGAGTAATAAATCCTGCAAACCGCTGAAACCAAGCCCTAGGGGCTTGCTTAAGCCCATACAATGAACGCTGCAAATGACAAACATAATCTGGATGAGCATAATCTACAAACCAGGTGGCTGATGCATGAAAACTGTCTCAGATAAATGACCATGAAGAAAAGCATTCTTCAAGTTATGCTGATGAATAAGCCAATTACGAGACACTGCGAGACTCAAGACAGTGCAAATAGTAGCTGGTTTCACCATGGGACTAAAAGTCTCATCACAATCAATTCCCTGCTGTTGACTGCGACCATTAGCAACAAGTCGCGCCTTATACCTGCTTAACAAACCATCTGCATGAAACTTATGCCTGAAAAGCCACATAGAACGAACATTATTCACATTAGCTGGACGGGGCACAAGTACCCACGTATCGTTAGTAATTAAGGCATTATATTCATCTAACATAGCTTGTTTCCACTGAGGATCACGAAGAGCATGAACGTGAGACCGAGGAAGCGAAGAAATAGTAGTGACATGACAATTCATACGCTCAAGAGGTGTAGATATACTGGCTTTACCACGTGTGACCATTGGATAAATGTTGATTGTGGGAGTGGCATAGGGGGCTGTTGCTTAGGGGCTACTGCGGATTGGGTGGGCTGAGTGATGTTGGGTTGTATAGGAGTAGTGGTATCGGGCTGGACAATAATGGTGGGCTGTGCAACAGTAGCGGTAGTAGGATGATGGTTGGTCGTTTGTATGGGATCAATGGTAGCTAGAGGATGGTTAATATTGGGTTCAGGTGTTGCATGAGGTAGTGGTCTTGGTGGAGCGGTATGCATAGGGCCAAGTAGGTCATGGGCTACAGGTGAGATGGTAGGCGCAGGTAATGGTATGGTATACAAAAAAAATCATAAGTTGGAGGTGTGTACTCATGGAGTTTGGCGAAAGGAAAAATTTCCTCATCAAATCTAACGTGCCTGGAGAGAATAATCTTGTTTGAAGGCAAATCAAGACATCTATATCCACGGTGGTGGTCGGGATAACCAAGAAACACACAAGGAGTGGATCGTGGTAGAAGTTTATAATCAACATGTATATAGGGATATCAATGGCAGTTGAGAGAATAATGTTTAAAATATAAGCATCCATATTGAGTACTTCTACCCAATATGAGGGGGCATATGAGCTTGAAAAAGCAAGGTGCGTATGAGGTTATTAATGGTACGCAACATACGTCCAGATTTGCCATTTTGCTGTGAGGTTTTCGGGCAAGAAAAGGGAAATTGAATGTCGTTTTTGCGAAAAAGGTCATGGAAGCGGGCATTGTCGTATTCACCCCCATGATCACACTGTAAAGCCTTTATATCTACACCAAATTGTTGATTAACATAAGCGCGAAAAGCAAAAATATTATCGTACAAATCAGATTTTTTATGCAAAGGATAAACCCAAACAAAATGCGAGAAATGATCCAAAAAAATAGCATAATATTTAATACCACTTTCACTCGGAATAGGAGATGTCCACAAATCCGAGTGGATGATATCAAAAATAGAAGCAACATGCGATTTTGAACTATAAAACGGAAGCTTTATCTGTTTACCTAATTGACCAGCATGACACAAAGCGGGCGACTTGGACTTATTACAAGAAATTAAATTACTAGACTCCAAACGACGAAGCACATCTTCCCCGGGATGCTCGAGACGTCTTTGCTACGTAGTATGAGTAAACGAAAGCAAAGCAAAAGGAGGATGCGTTGAGGAGTGTTGTGTAACTGGGTAGAGATCAACCGTGCTATCACAACGGCGCAAAAGACGGCCTGTCTGGTAATCTTTCACAGAAAAACCATACGCATCAAATTTAACAGACACATCATTATCACGCGTAAATTTACGAACAGAAATTAAATTTTTAATTATGTGGGGCGTGACAAGAATATGATTAAGGTGTAGTGGTTTTTGAGAAGTGTGCAATAAGTTGTGTCAAGTATGTGTAACAGGTATAGATGCGCCGTTTTCAACATACACAGATGGATAAATGCAAGAATTACTAACAGTAGTGAGAATACTTTTGTTGTCAGCCAAGTGGGAGGATGCACCCGTATCCATGTTCTAAGCCGGATCCTGAAAAACTTGAGGAAGCGTAGTGGCCTGTGACGGAATAGTACCTGGAATTGAATAAGCAAAAATACTTCCCTGTTGCATGTAGTGAAAACCGAAAGTGGGTTGAACCCAGTTAGCCTGTTGGGCCGAAGGAGCATTGAAAGCCAAAGGAGCCTGGGGAAACTGCTGGGCCACGTGCTGATTAGCAACCGGTTATGTTACATTAGTGAAATTTGGTAAACTCATGGTGGGTTGAGAGGGATGAGTATTCTGTGGGACCGGTACCATGTTTTGGCCAATTCCAGTTTGACAAAAAACGTGTCCTATATTGGGTTGCATGAGATACAAAGAATTAATAAAGGGACCACAAGGCAAGCAATAAGAATTTGTACCATAAACCTGAGGTAGCATAGAAGAAACAATCATGTTGTTTGATGGTAGCAGGCAAGCAGGTAGCTAGGCGAGTAATACAAAAATAAATACTTAGTAGTAATATGCACGCAAAGGATTGTAGCAATAATGACAGCAGGCAAGCAAGTAGCTAGGCAACTAATATAAAAATAAATAATATTGTAAGCAAATGAGTGTAGCAGCAGGCAAGTAGAGGTAAAAAGAACTAAAAAAAAATTACAGCGACAGATTTAGGGTTTTAGGGGCGTTGTATTTTTGATGGAGTGTTTAGGGTAGGCTCTCTGATTACCATAATACAATTGGTAATTCCCCATGAGATTTCATTAACCATCGAAGCAATATAAATATATGGTACATGAGTTGTTATTAACTGGGCCGAAGCCCATGCATGACCATTACAACAGGCCATATAAACTAATCATATAAACTAATAATAATGCAATAATAGTGCTAGAGGTGCAAAAAAATCGGTTTTTTTCGGTTTTCGGTTTTTTAATAACCAGTTATAAAAAAACCGGTTTTTCGAATAGCCAGTTTCGGTTTTTTGGAATCGGTTTTCTTCGGTTATAAATGTTCGGAATCAGTTTTTTTCGGTTATAAATTTTCGGAATCGGTTTTTTTCGGTTAAAAATGTTCGGATTCGGATCCTTCCTTTCATTTATAATTCCCACCCTCAATCCTAACATTTTCATTTTAAACCTTCCTATTTAAATATATAAACCATTTATTTTATTAAAAATTCATTTCACCCACTAATAAACACACACCTCTCTCTCTCTCTAAAATTCTCTTCTCCCCCTTCTCTCTAAAATCCGGCCAACCACCGGCCGCCGCCGTCTTCTCCGGCGAGATTCCGGCTACTTTTATTTTATTACACCAAAAGATAGATCGGGACGTGCTCGTTCCGGAAGTACAAACCGATTTAATCAAAACCACCCCGAAGCCCCCCAAACACCACTAGCCGCCGCCCCTTGCACCACCATCAACACCACCACGAGCCACCACCTCCCTCCTCCTCTTTTTCTTTTTCTTTTCTTGCTCGGTAAAACATCCAAACGCACCCTACACTACTAGAATACTGAACAACAGCGACGAAAATTAGCGATCAAATTATTTCGTCACAGAAAAATGATTCACATTGACGGATTAGCGATAGATTAACTACAAAATTGACTTTGATAAATTAGCGACAAAGTAGTGACAATTTAGTAACAAAATTAGAGACAAATTACGCACCTGTCACAATTCTATCGCTAAATGTAGTCATACAGAGACGGAGTTAACGACGAACTTAGGTTGCATCTATTAGCGACAAAATTATGACGATATAACGATGGAATTTTTAGCTCTCTCGAATATGTCACTGAGTTTTTACGCTTAGCTACGGATTAGCTATGGGCTTGGTTAGAATAATTAATGATAGATTTTTGACGGAACACTAATAGAAAACAAGCGTAATGCAATATTTTTATAGCAACACTTTCAAAAAATTTATTTTCTTTAATGTGCCTCTAAATTCCAACTTAATGTTTACTCCTTAGTACATTCCCTCCATTGTTTCAAATTCATTAACTGGAACTCAAAGAATACTTAAAATATTTGGCGTCACATTTTGCACATTCCCTCCATTTTCCCAATTAATTAGAGTAGTTATATAAATCAAAGTTTGACATGATTTGGCATCACATATTCACATATTCCCTCCAAACGCTTAAGTTATTGTAGCTTGAGTATAATCTTACTAAGTCGAATACCATGAAAAGATATATGTTACGACTTATAAGCATTACTAGTATAAAATGAGCCTAAGCCAACACTTTTGAAGCAACACTTATAAAATGTGTTGCTTCTTTGACAACATTACTTCTAATGCAACATTTTTGAATTAAATGTTGCATTTTAAGACTTGATGCAACACTTTATTTTGAAATGTAAAATTTACATGTTAGTGGGAAACTTTCAGTTTGTGTTACATATATAAAAACTTGAAAGCAACATTTAGCATAAAGCGTTGCAAATCTTTAATAATAGGCAACATCATTTATACTTGTTGTGTTTGATAGAGATGCAAAAGGATACATAGTTTAGAGAATTGTGTACTTTTATTATTTTAATTGGTATGCTTTTAGTAATGCCATTCAATTTAAATACTCCGTATTAATATCGGCATCAAATCTGAAAATAAAGTGCGCCATAATATCTTTCAGTTACTTCAAATTTCAAAGTTAATAGTAATTAAAATTGAAACAACACCTACAATACATGGTCTATATATGCTTTTGGCGCTACATTTTCTATATGTTCCCTTCATATTTCCAATTCAATGTAACCACCATTACTTGAATATCCATTATTAAAGAGGGAATAATTGTTTTTGGCGCCACATTTTCTATATGTTCCTCCATATTTCCAATTTAATGTAACCATATTTACTTGAATATCCACAATTAAAGAGGGTATAATTAGAGGTGGTAAAATAGATGGGTCTGGTCGGGTCATGGTTCTAGATGAGTTTCGGTCTAACCTAGGGGTGTTCATCGGTTCAGTTTTTGGTTCCATGGGTTGTATGATTCGGGTTAATTGGTTTGAAAATTTTAAAAGTTAAAACCAAAACCAAACCAAACCAAACCAATTATAAAACGGATAAAACCAAACCATACACCAATTTAAAATTCGGTCTGGTTTCGGTTAAAACCAAGAACACCAAATTCAAGTAAAATTCTAAAAGTCGCAAATAAAAATCTAAAAGTTCAAATAAAATTACCAAATCAAAAGGTCTAACAAAGTGTTTAAGTAAATCAACAAAACAAAAGTTTAAGAAACCAAAAGGTTTCATAACTTAACGGAAATAAATGAAAGCAAAATAAGATAAAATGTTCTTCGACAAAGGTATACAGAAGTCTTATGGTTGAATATTCTATCTTCAAGCATCCTTGATTTAAGGAGTAGTTAGTTTATAAGATATTTAAATTTTTAGTATTTTTTGTTAGGAAGAAAAACATTTAAAATCTGTATATGTATAATTTAAACTTTTTTGTGTGGATAGATATATATTCGGTTTTTTGTTTTGGTTTCGTTATGTATTTGTCAAACCCAAAACCAAACCAAACACCAATTAAATACTTCGGTTTGGTATTAAACCAAACCATACACCAATTAAAATTTTCGGTCTAGTTTTATTCGGTTACGGTCCGGTTTATATTTCGGTTTGTTCGGTGTCAAACCAAATACTCAACACCCCTAGTCTAACCAAGTTCGGGTCTAAATAGTTTTTAAAAAAACACGAATTTAAATGGGTTTGAGTCTATATGGGTTTTGGTCGTTTTCAATTTTTTTTAATGAAAAATATGAAACAAGTTAAAAAAGTTTGAAAGTAAATTTGACCCGTTAGACCTGCTTAGAGCCGTTGGATAATTGTTATATGATTGCACTTTCAATCACCAATTAGGCTCATATATAATATTTAGGGAAACTCAACTAGATCTATCCCTAATAGATATTTAACAAAGTAAACTAATGTTTAACCGATGCGAAGTGATTTGGACGCTCTTATATTTGATTGGGACACTCCAAAAACCTGCATTAAACAAGTGTGTTATAAATATAAATTGCTTTAACTATTTGTACATTGGGTGTCCCAATCAAATTTATAAATGTGTCAATCACTTCACTTAACTTATAGGTCTCAAATTGCCACCTTCATGTATAATCATCATATAGTTTATTTAAGAAAAGAAAACCTTAAATCATTTTAGAAAGAAAAATATATATCTTTAAATATAATTCAATTGGTACAAAGCAAGAGCATCATTTTTGCATGTGACAAAATTAATTGACTAATATAAGTCAAAATTGAAACACTAAGAAGTGGTTTGGTAGAAAAATGATTTGTGACTATCACACTAACATGTGTGAATTCTCAAGTTCAATTCACTTTAGGTCCAAATAACTATGAAACGGTCATGACAAACTCCTGAAAATGGAGGGCTTTACTTGTTTTTAGTTTGTGGCTGGTGGGTTCAAACTCGTAGATTAGTCAATAATAAGGTCAAAAGTCATTGTTAACAAAAAAAAATGTCATACAGTTTGTTCGAACTGACTTGAATAAAAATAATCTTAAGAAATAGCTATTTGAATCGTGCATATAATGATAACTAAAAAAATCCAAAATATAAAGAAAAATCTATAAAACTTTGAGGGTTGAATATAAAATTACATTTTATTTTAAATTTGGCCAATCTAATTTACATTAAGCCGAATAATATTTTTGTTAGTTTTAGACCATTTCGTCATACTTTACGAGTTTACCTCATTATTCCATAATGATCAATCCCATAAAACTATCACCACTACACTATAACGGTTAGAAACATTGTCTAGAGGGTTGTAAAGCTTGCTTTGCAAACCGCACATCACTACTAAATCCCCGCATAGAACTAGCCAAAAGTACTTAAAACCGAGAGAATAACTGGTTCGTAGCCCAACTAATGGTGCGTCGATGGTCCAATCACGAATAAGATCATTGGCACAAAACATAAGCTTCTGAATATCAGAAAGATCGTCTAGATAAGCTACATTTGGGTAGAACCCGAATAGTTATGAAGGAATTAGCGCATTCAAAAGGAACAACATATAAACCAGTTGACCGGTAGAACGGTGCATAAATGGCTAAATGACATGATCGTACATTTATGTCACGGTTCCTGTCAAAGACCGATGTACAGTATTGCACATTAGAGCTTATTCCTGGATCCTTCGGGACAATAAGGTATGTTATAAGTTATTGTTAATATGTTTCACTCACCACATTGAGTAATCCATCTTAAGGGATTCGAACGACCTATACCCTTAAGGGTTATGGTTTTGCAATGGTTCGGTCGACCCTTTGGTCTTCGTCGGTCGCCCCATTGTGGGTTGAAGGTTGTGCTTGGTCGTTGGATGACAATTTGCAAAACTCGGTCGAAAATTCGACTAAGTGTATAACTCACAAAATGCCAAAAAAATGTGTTGCAAAGTAAAAATGAATAAATAAAATAAAAATTAAGAAGGTCGCTGTTGTGGATACTTGATCATCTTAAAGTCGCCGAATAAAGAAAGCTGGTCACCATTCCGCATAGGGTGGCAATTCAGGTCGGGTTCGGGTTGGCGGGTTCGGGTTGTCAGGTTAGCGGGTTAGAAAACCCCAACCCAAACCTGGCCCATTTAAATCATCGGGTCAGCTATGTCAACCCACCTGTTTACACATAACCAGAACCTAATCCGTTTAACCCGTATATATACTTGGGTTGGTGGATTAAATAGGTGACACGGGTTGAATAGCTTAAACGGATTTCGAGTTGACCCATTTAACCCGTTTTTTATATAAAAGTTGCCACATTACACGAGTTAAACAGGTTAAACAGATTTCGGGTCGACCCGTTTAACCCATTTAACATGTATAATAAAATATAAATAATTTTTAATTTAAGAAAAAAATCTTAAACGGGTTGGCGGGTCGACCCACTTAATTTATTCCAACCCGAAACTGACCTGTTTAATAAACGGGCCAGATAAGTCGACCCAAATTGACCCGAAATATATTTAACTCAACCTGAACCTGTTAATTTTCGTGTCGGTTTCAGGCCAGGTTTCATGTCGGGACAGAAATTGCGACCACTAGCTAAATGTAATGCTATAAGCCATAAGTTCATAACCGCTAGCCCCTGTATTCTCACCCATTACCCAATTCCCAAAAATCTAACCACTCCCTTTCTTTCAAATCCATCATATAAAACCGTCAACTCACTCTTTCGCCGGCGGCATCTCTCTCAACGAGTGTAGTCTTAGTTGCCATAACAGGTAAAATTGCTAAATTTCTTTTAATTGCATCAACAAAATTTAGTTATAAATGATTCTACATGTTTATTCGAATTCATGTGCTTATGTAACATGATTATTAAAGGACTTGGTGAGGGCTTTTTACTTTTATCTTCAAGTTAAATTTGAAAATTTTAGTTGATGATCCGGTACAATTTAACTTTTAATTTATGTGCGATGGCATGAATTTTGGACTAGTTTATCGTTTCTCATGGAGGAAACGAATATTATTCTGATAGATACCTATGTATGTTATAATGTATTAAGATTGTTTGTTTTGTTGTTCGATTGAATGGAACCAGAATGGGTAAGTCTATCAAACATTGGGAAGTTCATCAAGAAATTTTGGGATATTTCCTCACAAGGTGTTGCATTAATAAGGGGTGTTATCCAGATCGGGTTTTGAATTTTTTTAAAGTGACCCGCAACCCGACCTTATTAAGAATCGGGTTATCGGGTTCGGGTGGGATTCAGGTCGGGTTATGCCGGGTTAGGTGATTTTGGTTATCGGGTACAAACATCAATGACTGCACCCAATTAATTAATTTAGTTCTCCCTTGTTGCACTTTCTTATTTCACTTGAAGGTGATGTTTAATAGCTTTCGTCAAATTGTATTTCATAAAAGCATTGGGTCACAACTTGAATAACGCACACTTTCTTTCAAATCTTGGTTAGAGTAATTTGTTCTTAAAGACTTGCTGTCATTGGCTAAAATTAATTCATTAAAGCTAAGTATAACCTGATTATATTACCCCTAAAAGTTATATGTTTCTGCCTCTTAAGTACTGATAATATTACTCCTCAAACTTCTATTAAAATCGGATACCTGAACACTTATAAGCTAGTTATTGTGACATTAAGTTTACAGCACATTCCTACATCCCTTAGTATGCTTGTGCAATCTGTTTACATGGTCTAATATTACATTACATATGGATAATAAAGAAACTTACATTTCACATTCTAAAATGCAATACATCTGTTGTAGTTTCAACCTCACTTACATGTATCTTTCAATTCATCTATTCGAACTAAAAAAGATACAAAAGAAAGTAACCTGGGCTTTTAAAAATATTAGGATAAAAAATTAAATATTGATTTTTGGGTCTTATCGGGTTGACCAGATAACCTAATAACATTAATTATCTAACCCTAACCCAACCCGATAACGCTATCGGGTTACCGGGTTCGGGTCAAAACAAACCGACAAGATTTTTTAACCCAATTTAACCCGACCCTACTGACACCCCTAGTTTCATATGTCCAAATAAAGCATTAATGAGACCAAGAAATGAATAGGTATTTTGCTTTCTAGTATAATTAATTGGGAATAGTTATGCTTTCTAGTACAAATAAGAATAATCTAAGATTGTTATTTGCTCTACGCAAGCTAAGACTTGAGATACATACCCAATTGCGCTTATACGGATATGGGTATCAAGGAAAAGCCATGTATTGGGACATATATCAAATGTTTGGTCATACGTAGTCATGTTATGTTGCTTTTTGTGTCAATATAGATTTACTTCTGATGTTAACAGCTTGGTTTGATTTTTGTGCCTTAACCTCATGAATCTGCATCTTCAAGCTATTAGCGAAATTCATTCTTTTTCTTTATTAAAGATTTTATTTGCCTTATCATTGCATGCTACTAATTGTATCATTTGGTAGAAGAGGGTGGAAAAGAATTAACGGGTCAATGTTTTTTCCTATTATTTTGCACGACAAGTAGGGGATTGTATACATGTTTTGTTTAATGAGTATGCTCACCCCTACTGACAACAATATAGGGATTTTAGTCATTTATTTGAGTACTTTGCAAGATAGTATAAATAAGCTGGCCTAAAATTAGAATAGTTTTGAGATCGTATTAGAAAAGAATAATGTTAGATTGTGTAAAGGTATTCTTAAAATATGTGTGTAACTATTTAGTTTTCTTCTTTTTCAGGTGATATTTGGATCTTCAAAATGAGACCTATGACGATTGACATCTTTAAGTAAGACCATACATGGTATCTGATAGTATTGACACGCCTGCAAGAGAACTAATCTATGGTTATGTCCTATCATTTTGGTAAGGTAAATATTTTTATAAACTTGAGATTGCCTATGAAACCATGATTTTACCAACACGCTGTGCTTATTCTTTGTATATGTATTTTTGACCATAGGTGGATTCGGATCATCAAGCAATAATATCTCAAAGAAGTTCACTTGGCAAACAATCATGATTTTCTAATTTCCTAGGAATTTTCTATACAATCGTTCAAGTTATTATTATTCCTGGATCTATGTATAATTGGTAAATCATTTCTTGTGAATGATGATATATGTTGTATGATTATGTTGACTTTTGTATACAAAGTGATTATTTGAATGATGAAGATTTCTTTGTTTAATTGTTGAGCTCATAGTTTATTTGTGAGCAAAATAACATTTTCGCTAATACATCAAATTGTTAGTGACTGTTTTGTGACAACAGTTTTAATGGCAGATTAACGAGAAATATTTGCATCTCTAGTAACGATGGAATAACAACAAAATGGCTGGCATATTATTAGCAATGGATTATTGACTGTTTCGTTGTTACATTAGCGACAGAAAGTTTGTTGCTAAGCCGTCACTTGATGGTCGAATCAAATTTAATTTAGGTAACTCTTGAAAGGGTCTAGTGAGGGGTTTGAGACCAACAATCTGTCGCCAAGACTCTGAAACTTTTGTCGCTAAACTTGTAGCTAAAATTTTGCGAGGCCCTTTTTTGTGACGGAATATATCCATCACAATTCCGTCGTTGAAGGGCTTTAGTGACAGAATAGCGATGCAAACTTTCGTTGCTGATGCCCAATTTTCTAGTAGTGCTATTTGTTATAAAATTTTTAGATTTTTATTTATTTTATTTATATATACCGAAAATATATATTTTATAAGGGTGTATATATATAAAAAAAAATAAATAAAAAATAAATAAAACCGGTTAAAACCGGTTATTTTAAAAAGCCGGTTAAAACCGGGTATATAACCGGTAAAAAACCGGTCGGAGGGAAAAAACCATAACCGGTCTAACCGGTTCGGTTAAAAAAAACCGGACCGGTTTTAATATAACCGGTTAAAAAAAAATCGGGTTCGGTTAAACCACCGGTTAAAAAAAAAACGGTTACAAACTTGCACCTCTAAATAGTGCTACGCTAATAACAGTCAGCAGAATTAAAAGTTAAATCCATCTAATACTAACTTATTTTTTCCAATTATTAGGTCTCTAACATAGTATTATTATTCATATTAGATTTATTAGCCGTTTAGTATTAAGAAGTTAGAGAGAGAAAGTACTAGATAAAAATTGAGGTGGTGAGAACTTGTAGAGTAGTAAAGGTAACTTTCTTATTAAACACACTACACACCTAGTTCCACACACTTGGGAATGGGCTTGGTGGGTTGGACTGGATCGTAGATTAAGTAGGCTAGCTTGTGTAAGTCTTAAAGCTAAATACTAATTTATTACAATCACTATAACAAGATACACGGTTCCTATAAATAAAATGGCCATCACTTTTCTAATACTAACACAAATGTCCATTTATCAACTATCAACTTTAAAAAGTACCACAATACTGTACAAACTTTTATGTTGATACCACCATAAACTTATTTTAACCTACAAAAAATCAGTAAATCAAAGTGTACATGTCATGTCATTCACTTCATCATCTCTAATTCTCCGACCACTTTTTCCTGTCATTTTGTCTATTTTTCCGGTCACAATTTCAACCAAAGCTCAAAATCAAACAACCCAAATATGCATTTTACATACTCGGAAATTGAACCACTAATCTATTTAATGACACAATAAATTTAGAAATACAAAATGATTTAAAATCCAACTCAAGCTCTAGTGTATATTAGAAATCTGGATATATATGGCAAAGAGTTCATAGGCAGTGAGATGGTGAGACAAAAATGGTAGTTATGGTTGGTGATATTTTGAAGTATCAATACACATGGAGTATTTGATTGACATTATATAATTTGAAAGTAATAAATTTTGGTTCTTCTTCATATTTTCATAAATAAATATAATATCAAAAGTCTCAATCATCTCAAGACTATGTACAACTCAACTTTAGCAAAATGTAATCAAATAGAGAATTAAGTAGGGTTAATATATTTTCACCAGGGGTACGTACACTAAAACTAAGTGTACAAATGAGGGCCTAAGGCGATTTGGGTATAATTTTTTAGGGGGTGTAAATAAAAATGAAAAGATATGCTTAAAAGGGTTCACTAGGAGTAATTTGCACTAAAGATAAGTGTAACAAAAGGATAGGGACAATTACTTGACCAATGAAGCCTTTGTAATTATAACAAACGCAGGCTAAAAATGAGGTTAAATCCTAATGCCTCTTATCACTTAGTAAACCTAATCATACGTACACGAATGTGATCTCACTAGCGTCTCAAAATGCATTAACTAAAGAAAGTTCTAGAACCTAATACACTAACGGTACACTCAAGCATTAAAGATGAACGCTATATAAGACGTCCATACAATTTGGGGTGATTTTTAGTGGTTGGGATTTTATGCTAGCTTATAAGTTCTATCCATAAGACGCTTGAAAACAGTATCACTAGTAAATGCCATAAAAAATTTAAATTTGTGCTAAATTACATTCACAAGACTTCCTTTTGGAATATTACACATTATTTTAAAAACAAATCAAATAACAAACGCATGGATAGCTTCTAAGATGTCCTTTTACCCTCCTACACTTAAGTTGAACATTGTACACAATTTTCATGATAAGTCCTCGCATGTTTATTGCTCATATTATGCATGTTTATGTATGAATTGATACTTAATGGCGTAAGTTTTCCTATTTTAGTGATTATGGAGCTATATTTTCAAAGACACGGAAAGAAGACATGATTTGGAGCTATTTTGTATGCAAGCTGTAAAAGAGCATACGTGTTAGAAATAGAAGTGACGATCATTTATTAAGTCATTTAGTCTTGTAATAATATTGTAATAGTCTTGTAGTTTAGTTAAGGGTAAACGGGCTTGGTTTAATCTAATACTACCTCCGTCCCATAAAAACTGTCCAGTTTGACTTTTCAGAGTCAAACTGGTTCAACTTTGACCTTATTTATTTTTGTGAGTATTATATAATACTTTATGAAAAATATATGAATAGATTGAGTTTTAAGTGTGTTTTTCATTGGTATAATTTTTGATCAAGTATTATATAACACATTAAAAATATTTAAGGTCAAAGTTGAACCAGTTTGACTCTGAAAAGTCAAACTGGACAGTTTTTATGGGACGTAGGGAGTATTGTATTAGTTTAGGTCTAGTTTATTACAAAAGCCCAAGCCCGGCCCATCTTCTTATCTTACCTATAAATACCCCCAAATGCTCCCATTTGGAGGTGTTGCTTCTAGGGTGCTTCTATGTGTGTTTCTCTCTCTTAATCTAATATATCTTTCTTTCTCTCTCTAGAAGTTACCATCTCTCTCTCTCTCTCTCTCTCTCTACTTATCTCATCTATAATCTTTATATAAACTTGTGTTAGATATAGTATTTTAGGGTCCTACAAGTGGTATCAATCGCCAAAGGATAATTTAGGTTGTTTTAGGTTCGATTTGGGTGAAAAAATTTGAATTCGTGGGCTGTTTTCTCGTGTTTCAGCGAGTTAGGTCTAAGTCTAGCGAGCTAGGTGTGGTTTTTAGCGAGTTAGGTGTGGTTTAGCGAGTTAGGTGTGGTTTTTAGCGAGTTAGGTGTGGTTTAGCGAGTTAGGTGTGGTTTTTAGCGAGTTAGAAACATTATCAGCAAGTTAAGTAGCGAGTTACCTGCGAGTTACATCTTCAACTTTGGGGAGTTAGCCAATATTTAGCGAGTTAGCTACTACCTTATCGTTTATCGAGTAAGGTTATTCGTGCTTGCTACCTAGGAGAAACTATACTTCGTTGATTTCATCTTATCGAGTTAGCATCTTATCGAGTTAGCATCTTATCAAGTTAGCAGATGTTATCGAGTATCTAATTCTTATCGAGTTACCAGGTGCTACCGAGTTACATAATTTGCCAAGTTAGTACTCTAGTTAGATTTGCCGAGTTAGCTTTTTAGACAACCTTACCGAGTTAGGAATTCAACCGAGTTAGAATCCTACCGAGTTAGAAGCCTATTCTTTATCAAGTTAGCAAGTCAGAGAACCTAAAACCACAACCTTTGTTATCCTTAAAGATCCATCATCTTCACAAGTTTTACCTATCTTTCATTCTTTCATCTTTTCAAAAAAAAAATATTTTTTACAGGAGATTAAACGTTCAATTTTTACGCGAAATTCAAATTTTGGTATAACGGTGAAAATTTTGGTCAAAAATTCAAATTTTTAGGGCAAAATTCGAATTTTTTCGGTGAAATTTGGCGTCAAAATTTTTGGAAACTCAAATTTTTCTTAGTACCTTAGAATTACATTTTATAGTGATTTTCAACATTCTGGAACAGAAAATTTTTCAAATTAAATTTTGGAGGGAAACGTAAATCTCACTCGGAAACGTTCAAAATGCCTTTTCTCAAAAATTTCTTTCCATCTATGGACATGGAACCTCTTGTTCAATTCTTTGCTCCATATCCTAAGACTGAGCAACTATGGAATGAGACTGAGCAGCCTTCATATGACTCCGACACACCAAAAGAGAAGTTAACGATGCAAGAAACACAACCTGAGACTGTTGAACCTTGTTACGATCTCTTTGCACCAACTGATACGGAACTTACAGAACCAACCTTTTCCCCATATTCTGAGAATGTGAAGCAGAAACAGTTGGAAGAGCAACTTGCCTACAAGGCTAGGTTTGATGAAGCAATGTTGAGACAAAAGCAGTAAGCACTTGAGGTTCTAGCAGAAATGTTTCCAAGTGACTTTACTCGGAATCAAGGTATACTAGCAAATGAACATGTTATTGGGAATCAACATAGATATGCTACGAGTACACAGATAGGGATGGGGATTCAGATAAGGGAATATGTTGGAGATCCGATGGATCAGTTTGTGAGTCAGAATGTGGTCAATCAAAATGGGAATGATTGTTGTTTCATGACTTCGATTCAGAAACCTACATCAGCAAGTCACAGCAGGGATATTGGTAATAATTACAATGTCAATGCTATGACGAAGGTAGAAAAGATCCAGTACTTGTTGATGCTAGCCAATAAAGAAGAATCGGGAATACCGTTGACTGCTGAGGAAAATGAGTTTAGAGCTACAACAAGAATTAATGACAATTTTGGGATATAAAGCCAAATCGCTATTTTGGGATATAAAGCCAAATCGCTATTTTGGGATATAAAGCCAAATCGCTAGATAGTGACATTTTTGTCCTACTATTCTAGCAAGTTGTGACCTCTGATTCTAGCGAGTTGATGAAGCTAGCGAGTTGGTGTGGATAGCGATTTGATCACACTAGCGAGTTGTTACACTAGCGAGTTGATTCCATCCAGCAAGTTGCGTCTATTTAGCGAGTTGTCCACTAGCGTATTAGTTCTTCTATTCAGCGAGTTGGTGTTGTCAGAGGGTTGATACGTTCTAGCGAGTTGTTCAAGTCTAGCGAGTTGTGGTATTCTTAGTGAGTTGGTTTAGGTGCATTTGTGAAAGTTGTGCACTGTTACGACTTAAGTTGTTACCACCATTTCTACAGTAACTTGACGTTGTGAGGATAATCTTACGACTTGATTTGTTATTTTAATAGTAACTTGACGTTGTGAGACTAAACTTACGATTTGACTTGTGTTCTGTGGAGCGGTTGTAATTCGACTTGTTGCAACAAAACACGAAACACACTTGTGTTTACAACTTGACATTTGGACTTACTCACTTTCAATAGCATGGCAAGTACTTCCTCTGATGACATTCAGGGTGCAGGGTCGGATACTCGTCCTCCTATGCTGGACAGAACTGACTATGAATCATGGGCACAAAGGATTCGTCTCTATTGCTTGGGAAAGGAAAACGGTGTTAACATCTTGAAATCCATTGATGAAGGACCTTTTCGAATGGGCACAACTAGAGACACAATCGCAGCTACTGATGACCAACCTGCTGCAGTCGGTCTAGATAGACCTCGAACCTACAATGAACTGTCAGATGAAGAAAAGAAACGCTATGATGCCGACATCAGAGCATCGAACATTGTCATTCAAGGGCTTCCTAAAGATGTCTACAAACTTATCAACTACAACACAGAAGCCAAAGCAGTTTGGGATAATGTGAAAATGCTTCTTGCAAGATCTGAGTTAACCAAAGAAGATCGGGAGTCTCAGTTATATGATGAATTTGAGCACTTCAAAATGAACCCAGGTGAAAGCATCACTGACTATTACGCCAGATTTCACAAGCTGGTCAATGACATGAGATCCATCAAGATGACAATGCCCAACATTCAACTTAACTCTAAATTTGTGAATAACATGGCACCGGAATGGGATAGGTTTGTTACAGCTGTTAAACTCAACAAAGGTCTCAGGCATACTAATCATGAACAACTCTATGCATATCTCCAACAACATGAGAAACATGCTGCTTATGATCGGTTAATGCGAGAAAAGCTTAATCCATCAACAACAAATGACTCTCTTGCCTTTGTCTCTAATGTTCAACAACTCACTCAACCTTCAAATGATCAATCTCAACCACAACAACCTTCATCCAGGTCTACTCCAACAAATGGTCAATCACTAACTCCCTCACCATCTGCTTTAAACACCCATTTGGACTCTGGGTACTCTCACACTGACATGATGATTGATAATTGATGCGTGGGAATTACACCAGGCTTTATCTCTCGAGGGATCTCAAGAAGCTTACAACCTCCACTAGGCAGTGTACCTGATCGTTGTAGTATAGTATAGTGACAAGTACCGGGGGATTGATCGTTCAACTCAGGAATAGTGTCGCTAGGATTAGAAAGCCTAAAAACTAGGTCTAGAGGTGAGAGATGATTCTTTTTGTATTTTTATATTTTTATGAAAGCAAGTAAAAATCTCGGTTTTTGGAAGAGTGGCAGAATTAGTTGCTAGTCAACTAACCCAATAACTAAGATGCAATCAAAATAAAATAACAAAAATGTAAATAAAGCTAATTAAACTAGTGGTGTGAACAATATATGGGAGAATTGTGTTTACTTAGATTTCACTACCCCTAGATATCTTATACAGGTTAATTGTTTGTTACAGTTGCGTGGATGACGGGTTATATTCCTTACTATCAATCATGGGGTGGCGTACTTACTTCCCCAATTCTATAATCTCCTACTTCACTCCTATGTCGATCCTGCAAGAAGCTCCTAACATGGGATCACTAGAATTCGCTCATGCATTAAATACAACCATAAAAACCTAGTACACATCGGTTCATGTTTCTTAAGACGTTCAAGCAAGTTACACAATGGAGATCTGCCAGTTTTCTTAAGCCTAACATTGAAATCATTTATCCATTACAACTATAAACAAGCAATCAACCTATAATCAACATCTAGGTTTTATTACATCTAAGCAAACACACAAGAGATCTAGCCTAGCATGTTAAAATCAAGACAAGCGTAAGATATATTCAAACAACACATAGACATATTGAATGAATTGAAAGGATACTTATCTCAATTGAACATGAAGGGTTTTAAGGGGTGAAAACCCTTGAAAATACTGTAAAAGTGGTGTTAGGGTTTATTAAGTTCGACCCTAAAATTCTCTTCTCTTTAGAATGAAAATTACAAAAATTATATATAGATTTACTAAGGTGACGACGTCAAGAGGAAAGTTCTGACGCCGTCAACCCGCCCGCCCATAATATTCTCGGACTGCCTAGATCCAGATCTAACACCGTCACGTGTAATCATGTTCTGGGCCGTCACCACTTTTACTCTTGACGGCCATGTCTTGACGCCGTCACGTTTTCTCTGGGCCGTCATCATTTTTGCTCCGGACGCCGTCATAAAATTGCTCTTGACGCCGTCAGGTACTGTTCCCAGCAAGGAAAATTAAGACTTTGCCGTTTTCTTCACCTTTATGCTCCAAAAACGTCCAAAATGCTTCCTTTTTCAGAATTCACTCCCAAAGTACCTAAAATCACAAAAGGAACGATTTAGGGCAATATTTGATCAAATAAATTCCAATTATGGCTTAAATGACCTCCTAAAAACGGATCATTCTTTGCCTCATCATATACCCTTACACTTGAGATTTGCTTGTCCTTAAGCAAATGCGCTTTTATTCTAGTCAAAATACAAGTTAGGGGTCATTTAACACTAATATAAAAGTAATTACAACAAATAATCGTTCCACTAAAGACCAAAGACAAGCACGGAGGTCATACACTAGCACCTCACAAATAGTGTTTAGATACTCACATCTCTCGGGTGAAATAAGTATATATCACAATATGGAAATGGAAAACATCTCTCACTACCTGTCATAGCAAAATAGATTACCATAGGCTTGGGAAAGGATCAAACCTCCACCACATGGCGTAAGCACCTAGGATAAACTATCAAAGAGGTCTTTTAAAGGGTTATAACATTAGGTGTAGGGATATGGAATACACGGTTTTGTTGGATATAGGCAATCTTTACTGGTGGCGAGTTAATCATCATGGTTAATTACATGTACAATATGGCGTTGCTAAGCCAAGACTAGACTCGACTTAAGATAATAAATGAAAAATAACAAAAACATAAAACAAACATAAAATGAAACGGGATGGTAGTCCGTATGTTTTTTTCTCTTTTTCTTTTTCTATTTTTTTTTCTTAACTTTTTTGATTTTTTTTTTCTTTTTTTTTTTTTTTTTTTTTTTTTTTTTTTTTTTTGCATACACTCTTACCCTATCATCCAAAATAATACATCATAGGGAATGTACATTCCCCTTACACTTGAATTTTTACATACTTTACAATAGATTAATCTAATGACTCGAATTAAGATAATCAAAACACTTCGAGTACTTTTTAGATTAACGCACATATGGGGGTAATAATATGATGTTCTTCCCCATTACTCCATAACAAAAGTACTTTACCCATGAGTCCCAATCGTCCCAAAACAATATGTACAAGGATATGACTCGACTTAGCAACAATGTAATCAATTAGACAATTAACTAAGGGTTTAAACAAATAACAATAATGCACTAAAGATAAGTGCATACACGGAAGGCTAAGGCGATTTGGGTGTACATTTAAGTGGGGTGTAACAAATTCTTCCTTTAAGTAAGATGCTTAAAGTTAGAAACGAAAAGATAGGCTCGGAGGGGTGTACTAGGGGTTTCGTGTACTAAAAATGAGTACAACGCTAATGGTGTGGGAAAAATTAGTTGACTTTACTAGTCATACGACTCCTATCCATGAGACGCTTGCTAAGGCTAAAGTTTCACTCCTAAATGTTGTAAAAAATTTTAAATTTGGCGCTAAAATTACACTAACAAGTATTTCTCATAGTTTTATTACACACCTACCATCAAACAAACAAACTCAAGCGAAAGTGTATCCTATGAGGTATCATCTTTTACCCTCCCCTTACACTTAGGATGAACATTGTCCCCAATGTTCAATTAAAGAATGTAAAAGTAAAACAGGTAAAAGAATAAAATCAAATACTCCCCTGATTCACTCGGTATGGATAGTATGGTAACAAGGTTAGATCTTCCTCCAAGAAAATAAACAATCAAAGCTTCCCCTCCAGAATATAAATCATCTTCTTGTCATACATAACCTGTTAAACCTGAGAAAACAAACAAGGCAACCTCGCGTAAAATCGGCGGCAATCTATATATGATAATAAATCCTAGAAAGCAAAGTAAGATATAATGCTTGTGGAATGATGGTTGCAGATTTCCTGGAGTTTATAAAACTAAAGATTTAACAAAAACTGTTAGGTCACCATATTGATTTCACACAAACAAGAATGAGATAGATATAAGGATTTGGGTGATTATATGAATAAGAGAATAATGAGAGCAAAAGTTTCCTTAAGATATCAAATAACCAACCAAGTATTACATGAGACCTAAGGCTTGTATTTATAGGGAAGGAGCTAGGGCAACACTCATCTCCTTCCACTTAGCAATTCGGTGGGCTTTCAAGCCCCTGGACCAAATACCTTAAGTCTAGTAAACTTGTAACATTACATAAATGTAAGTAAATAATAACTTAAGCAACCTATTATTACAAATGACCGAGACTTGATAAAATAGTAAAACTTTGATCCCAACAATCTCCCCCTAAGGGTCGGTCATCACGGTTGCTTGACGTCTTTGTCATTTCTTCATCTTTGACTTTCATAGCTTTAGACGTCTTTCAAAAATCATGAGATAAGAATCATTCATCGTTCTTTGTTCTTTGTTCGTTGTTGTTGTAGTAGTAATCAAGTTATGAAGTTGTCTGCCTTTCGTCACTTCCGCGTCTGTGGTGGTAGTCCGCCATTCCAACATGCTCATACATCTTTGAATTATGACTTATACATGCACGTTGTTCCCTTTCTTTCACTTTTGATCTTTAGTCTTTATACTTTGTAGATTCTTCTTTATGGCGTAGAATCTTTCTTTGAACTTTGTGTTGCATTGATCTTTGAGGGTGCTTTTGATGACTTCAAGATGTATGTATGAGCATGTGGAATCTGTTGCCATGGAGATGATGTGTACCTGCGGGTAAACAGTTAGCAATAAAATATCCGGTACTTACAGATACGGAATTAGAGATCGTCAACAGCATAGTGTGAAGACTCCTTCTAACCCTTATCAAGGCTGTTCCCATATCAGATACTCCCGAAGGAGCTTACGAGACCTACTAAGTAGCTCAATGATTGGGTGAGTCGCTGGGGATCACTCCACGACTGTAGACCGCTAAGAAACCACCGCAAACACTAAGCCTAACTTACAAGGAGTTACCGAAGTGACCTGCTGTCAGGGCTGTTTGATGTTGACCCTGGCAGGATTTCCATTCAATCATTGAGAAATACTTATGTAAATTCTCTCATAAACGTTCTTGGCAGATTGCTAAGATCTGCGAAGGACTCGATAATTTACAGCTGGTGTCCATTGATGTAGAACACCAGTTGTAGAAATACTAAGTGTTCCTAAGAGATCTTTGATGTATCTCATAGCTCTAGACTCGAAAAGTGCACACTTAGGTTTCCTATGCGGAGACTAGGGAGGGGTCTCCTGCTTCAATATCAACCATCTCTAAGAGATAAGTTGATAGATTACATCGGTTCCCCGTGAAAATGAAACAAGCTCTTTTAAGAGAACTTGAGTGATTAAGAAGGTTTAGTGCAGTGCGTCACTGGGTTCATGACGTCTTTGTCTTCAATACCGGTGTCACCTTAGTAACAACCAGTAGCATATGAGTTGTACCCGGTGTCTGCCCTATGGTTGAACATATGGAGGGCTATTTCTTTTCACCCTTTTCTTTACTTTTCTTTTTAATTCTTCAACTCCTTCTTTCCTTTTCATTCTTTTCTCCTTTTATCGTATCATACCTAAGGACTTCTAATTCTAACTAATGGTGATGTCCTTGGGTAGATCCCTCCAGCTTTGGCGGATCATAGGACTGTATTTCCTATCTTAATCACCTTATAACTCCAAAATTATCCGACAATAGCCAAGAAACCTTTGATTGAAAATCTCTCAAAGTGTTTGTGATTATCAAATATTTTGTTTAACACTTTGAGTGTTTTGTGATTACTTAAGAAGAGCTCCCCCTTCACATGTGCTCATACATTTTTAAATAAATTTGCACATGCGGGAGGAACAAGCACTTTTTGAATTGATCCACTTTCAGTGAACCTGACCGATTCGAGACACGCTTACATCACTAGTTAGACTAGCTTGAAGTTATTACCCGGCCTGGTCAAATCCATAGAAAGTTTCTCGAAATGGTACATTTCTACTAAGACAAATCCTTTTCGAGATACGCTTACGTGGCTAGTTAAAGAGTTCCATTGTCAGCTTTTAGGTGACAACTAGCTCTAGTAACTAACTTGATGTTATTACCCGTCGAGGATAAGTCTTTTCGAGATTACTAACTTTTATGTTTCGTTAATTCCTGGGTCAATTCTGAGTCTAGCTCGCATGAGATTTGACTTAAAGCAACTTAGAACTTTCATATTTTAATCACATTCACTTTTTCTCCCCCTCAAAAATAGCATATGAGATGTTGTTTTTGATAAACTTTTGATTAAAATATGCTTTTTGAGTCTTATGGGGAGATATCAACAAGAACTTTTGGTTTTTCAAACGATGAATTTTTCAAGTGCTCCCCCTCAACAAGTGAATACTCATTGAGGTGAAATACTTGTCTTTTGAGCAGAATTATGAAAATCAGAAAATGTTTGATTAATTCTACTCAAAAGTAAGAAGCCTTCGCTCCTTATATAAGGATTGAGGCACGGATGCGTACCTCAGGGTCCTTTCATTACAAGTGTGGGTTGTACACTATTATGTGTGCACAAGCCATTGTGATAACAATTCAATCAAATGAAACAATTAATATTGAACAGTTAATATCCATGTGTACCAGTTTAAGCTTCATCAGTGAGTGGAGTATCAAAGTCAGTGAACTTTGGTTCGGGTCTTTTGAAGAGGCTGATAGGAAATAATGGTCTGACACCGATATAGCTTTCCAATCGTCTGATCTGTTCCCGTCGAAATAACCTTTCTTCAATCTTCAGGACAAAGTTACGAACTTGTCTTCTGGAGCTGGATTTCCATCTAGGTGGTTCACCTTTAGCTATCTTTCGGCGATCATCATTCAACCTTTTGACTAGCCCATCACGAACGGTTTTTAGCATAACATCACAGAACTTGTGTATCTCATCGAACCGCATGAAGCTTTGTAGATTTTTGCTGTTGATGTAGGTGAAACCAAATGAAGGTTCTTGGATGAGAGTATACTGTGACGTTTGATAGATTCCATCAAATGTGAATTGTGGCTTTGTCAAATTGATCTTCTGTTGGTAACTTTCCACTCCAAGCTGAAGATCTTCCACTCTTTCTTGAACTATCAATCGTCGGATGAATAGAAGTAGAGATGCCATGAAGTTGTACTGAGTTTCTCTTTCGAATCCACGCATTCTTCCTTGAACCTTTTTGAGATACATGTCTTCAATGTCATTGAGATAAAGGTCCGGAAAGTCTGCTTCGGAGAATTTGTACTTCTTTTCATCTTGTCATTTAACCACAATCTCACTCATGAACATGTAGTTAAACCTTTTCGACTCTTGAATCTCCAAGATAGCAATGATCTTAGATTTATGCTTCACATTTTCCAATGATTTTTCTTCTAATCTGTGAGTATAACCTAGACGACGACGTTCTGGCCAGTGCTGAATCCCATGTAGAGCATCTCTGTCGTATGCAACGATAGAGTTGCTGAATACTGGAGTAGACTCTTCAATTGCAGGAACTTCGTATCTTGCGGCTAGTACTGAGATTGTAAGTGAGGAAGCATATTTCTTCTTGGATTTCTCTTGGGTGAGTTGGAGGTTACGAAGATCTTTGTTGAAGAAGAAGCTGTAAGGTAACTTGGGTTTTTCTGGAAATACTTTCAAAGTTAATGGTTTAGTCCAATCAGTGAAGTAAGGCTTTTCGTGGTTTTTGGAACTGAGGTCTATATTCACTTCAGGGTTTAGCCAGTCAAACTTGCCAGACATTGCACTAGCTATATTCTGCATGTGATATTCGTATTCCATCTTATTTCCAGATCTGGACTTAAGGAATTCCTGTGCATCCCTATTGATTCTTCTGAGCTCCGCCTTCGTAAGTTTCTCAATCTGAAGATCCTTCATAATGACTTGAGTAAATTGTAGTGTATTACCTGGAAGGGGTTCTTCATCTTCGAGAGGAGGTTGAGCTTGTACCAATTCTGTCAACCAGTCATTCTCAGGTGTGTCATCATTGTCGAGCCATGAATGACGTCTTCTTTTCTTTGATTTCTTAGACTTAGATGTAGCATCCTTGTCTTTAGCCTTTGATGGTGACGATGGTCTAGCTTGAGAATCGGGAATAGGGGAGGCACGGTAATCGGTATCGGCTTGACCTTGGTTGTCATCAGTTGGTTGCATGAAAGTATCTTCCTCTTATGTTGGACCTTGACCGGTAGCTGAGGTGTGTTGTTGATTTCCAGGAGGAGTAGAATCCTTTCGTGGTTGTTGAGAAGATGATGGACCGGTTCCAGACTTATGTTTCTTACCTTTTGAGTTCGGGTCCGGGTCGTCATCTTTTCTTGACCTCTTCAGGGTTACAGCAGCATCTTTGCATGACTCTTTGGACAGGTTGGCCGAAATAGCATCAATAAGTGCTTTTTCTTCAGTAATCTGTGTGGTTTTGTAGGCAACTTTGTCGTAAAGTTGATCAAGAAGGTCATCGAAAGATAGTTCAGGAATGGTTGGAGTTGCAGTAGAAGCTTTTGCAGTGTGAAGCGTGAATGGTGTGGTTGATAACATTTTCTTAACAACACTTCTAATTCTGTGATCCAACTTGTCCCTGATTGGTTCAATGAGGTTTGTTACTTCAGGAGTGACAATTTCAACCAGATTGTCAGTAAGATAATCTAGTGTGATAGTCTTGATAAATCCTGAAAAATCAGCGTTCAAAAACTTATCGATCTGCTGCTTTGACTCCTGAAAGTCTTCAACTTGTTTGGCAAGACCGGTAACCATGGTTGTGAGTGTGTTGACTTGCTCCTGAAGATCAACTGGTTTAGTCGGTTCATTGATTGATTGTTGTTTTGATGCGGTTTCAGAAGGTGTAGGAGATGAATGCTCAGGTGATGATTCAGATGACGACTCGTTGTGAGAGCTTGAAGAAGAAGCTGGAGGAGTCGGATCCTTTGGTGGAGAGTCTTGAGGAGGTGGAGGTTGCACTGAAGAAGTCTGCTATGATTGCGAAGATGATTGAAGAAATATGTTGGTGTCGAAAGCGTCCTTTTCTTCATTTTCTTTTCTTCTGCGTTCCTCTGCTTCCTGTGCAAGAAACTCTGGAGTAGTGAATTGGTCATATTCCAGATCCGTAGCGATGTTCTCTTGTTCGCCCACATTCTCTTCTACATTAGCAGTCTCAGTCATAGTGATGTCTCCTGTAACATCTGTGTCTTTAACTTCGTTATCAGGTTGTGAGGCTGGTTCTAAAGTTGTGGACACAATGGGAGGAATCATGCTGCTTGTAGCTCCTTCATGTTCTGATTGATCGACACGTGGTGGTGAAGGTTGAGACTCAAGTCGGCTGAGGAATGCTGCTTCCCTTTGTTCTTTGCGAAATTGCTTTTCTTCAGCTCGTGTGTCGACAATGATACTTTTCAATTTGCGTTTGTCGACCAATTGTGCAACGATTGGTTCATCTTCTTCATCATCATTAGGTTCATTAATCGTGATCCCTTTTCTCTTTCTAGACTCTGCTTCAAAAGTTTCAAGACTTTGTTGTATAGCAATCTCCGTTGCAGGAAATGCTTCTTCTGGTACTCTTACTCTTCGTTCAAAGTCTTGCTCTTCTTCTTCAGATTCTGTGTCAAACTCAGAGTCGCTTTCAGAGGGTGGTGGTGTAGGTTCATCTTGAAGAGCGAACTTCGGTGTTACCTTCTTCTTTGGCTTGGTTGTAGGCTTAGTATTGGGTGCAGGTTTAGGTTTGGTGGAAGTTTTGGGTTTGGCAGATGGTTTGGTCTTGGGAGTAGGCTTTGACTTAGTCTGAGGTGAGCCAGTTGTGCTTGTAGTACTCCCAGATTTCACACTTTCTTTGCTGCGAGTCTGTATTGTAGCTTCTTCCTGTATCCCGTTGTAAGCATCATCGTAGAATTTGTAGTTCAAACTTTTCTTGATGTTGTCATCAAGAAGGTATTCGGGAAGCCTCACTCCTTTTATCTTGGTAGAGGAAGTGGTCGTCTTGATAAAAGAGGTGGTGAAGTCGTCCTCGAAGAGGTACTTAGGCTCATTAGGGTCTCCCATCCTTTTGATAAATTCTGGAGTGTCTTTGCAGAAATATTCAATGAGAAGCTTGGTGAATCTTGTGAACGGGATCATAGTCTTTTCACGTCCGGTTTGGATGCTGTAGACTATATCGTTCATGATTGGAACTGCAAAGTCAATAGGTATCATGGTCACCATTCCCCAAAATGTTTGTAAGTGTTCAAGTCTGGGATGTTCGTGACCACTTTTTCTTCCTGATATAGATCTTACAACTAACAGACAGAATGTTCTCCAAGGCTGAGGTATATTCTTTGCATTGAATCTGGAATGTTTAATCAGAGGTAAGTCATCATCAACATCGTATCCTAATTCAATGAAGAAATCAAGGAGATCCAGTTCAGGCAGTATTGGAGCAAATTCATTGTCAGTTTGAGGCAGGTGGAAGACTGTACGAAGGACATCGTGATCTACAGTGTAGACTTGTCGATCCAGCGTAACATTGAAAGACTCATCATCTAAATTAGCCTTAGCCGTAAGCCAGAACTGATGAATGTAAAACACAGGAACTGAAGTAGATATGTTGAGCAGGTGTTTGCATGGATGTGCAAGTAGAATATCTTTGACAATCCTGCATGAGTTCTCAGGGATTCTCAATTTGTCGAAGTCAACTCGAGGATTGTTGTTGCCAATCTTAACATTGTAGTCAGCGGGAGTGATGTCATCCATGGTGAGTAGTGAAATAGTTTGTTCAGGGACATTCTCATTGTGTTCAGCCATGTTAATCTGAAAAGCATTATCATAAACCAAAACATCCAGATTTGTTACTTGTTAGCACGGTTGCAATGTTGATTATAGATAAGCATTTAGAATCATTTAAGCACAGATGGTTTCATTATTACATGCATAGTGATAAGTGACGTATACTTAGATAATATATTGAAACTATGAAGCACTTATGTGATTACATATGCACACAGAATCATCAGAAATAACATCGCATTATACATCGACTAAAGTCCATTATCACATATTACATGTTTTCGAAATTACACAGTTACAATGTTCTCTAAATACTACATTAGGCCAAATTTATCGCAAACATATAAGTAAATTACATGTTCTCGAAAACATTTACAAGTACCAATATTTTCGAAAAACAGACATAAAGTAATATTTTCACAAACCTGCATACTGAGTGTTTTCGAAAATGTTTCCAAGTGTGTTTTCGATAAACGTTTATCGAGAACAGGCCACTTGAAGAGTTTTTTCGATAATACTTATTATGAGGGATTGCGAAAGTATTAACTTGAATGGTGATCTCGAAAATATGACCAAGGATGAAAAAATTTCGCAAACACCTAAATATTTTCGAGAAAATAACAAAGTGAGTATTTTCGATAAGATACAACACTTTGAAATTTTTTGAAAATACAGTGTTTTCGAAAAAATTTCACAAAGGCTAGTAATTGCGAGAATGTGTTTTTGAAAAAATTCTTATACAAGAATTTCGAAATATGGCCAACGTACATTTCCTTGTAAAATAATGAGATCCAAATAATGTAACCTGTAGTAAACGACGATATGCAACAATTAGTGACATGGCATAATACAATATCTACTGATTTCGAAACTTAGACATGAACATGATTTCGATAAAATCCAAAAATGTGAATTTACTTAATAGACATTGTAACAATGATCTTAAATCATGTGTATGAACAAGTTAAGAACATACATTATCACATTTAAACACTGAACGAGAGAAGTCCATGATGAACGAAACACCATAGTCATCGAGAATCAAGCACATATAGATATGGATCAAATTAATAAGCACAACATTGATTCTTATACTCATGGCAACATATCCCACCAAGAAAAACACTAAAACAAACAACGAAACCATAAAACCCAAATCGACCTAAACCCTAGGTTTCGAATTTAACAAAAACATGAAGGAAAGTAAGATTAAACAACGTAGAAAGGTTGGAAACATGTAATGTATCAAAACCCCCATGAAAATTTAACCCCCCAAACACATTTTAATAAATTCCGAAATCCACTAAACCCTAGGTATTCAAATCGATATAACATGAAATCTAACCGTTAGTTTTGCAAGTAAACAAAAACCATTGTTTGAAATCGTGTAAGGATAACGCAGAAACTTACGGTTTGAAGATTGGTTGCACAGATTTTGCGTTTGAATCTTAGCCGTGGATTTCGAATGAGGTTTAAGGTTTTGATAGTTTTTGAGGTTTTAGAAAAAACGGGTGTGTTTGTTTTTGTATTAATATTATGGTAGTTTAGAAAAATGACACATTTGGTCCCTTAACTACAAGTTTTGTAATAAAAGTCCAAGAGTTAGATGCATTTTTAGAATATCGAAGATATATAACCTTACGACACCATTTTGAGAAAAAGAAACATGATATGAAATATCTTATAAAATCCCGAAACAATGCATCCAAAGGTAATATGCAAGTATACCGATTTTGAAAAATTATAAGAAAAAATGTGAGCGTGTCTCCCCCTCAACACTTGTAAAATAACAAGGTGTTGAAAGAAAGCGATATACTTGCAGTTTTTTTTTTTTTTAATGGAAAAGAAAAATATTTTTGTGTTTTTGTGATTAATGAAAAATAAGAGAACAATTATTTTACAAATATAATTTAAGTTTTGATGTTTGACATTTTAATGTTGTTTTAGAAACTTTTCAAGATCCACTGGCGTCAAACATCGCATACCAATTTGGTGAACTAAGCTTGCAAACCTTAATGGAGCTAAGGGTTTTGTAAGTAAGTCCGTCAATTGGTACTCAGTACCCACAAAATATAATTCAACTGTACCCTTCTCGACATGCTCCTTGATGAAGTGATATCGGAGATCAATGTGTTTGGATTTGCAGTGATGAACTGTGTTGCAGGAGATTGCAATGGCACTTTTTGAATCGCAGTAGATCGGAATCTTATTGAATAGGTAGCCATAGTCTTTAAGTTGTGATCTCATCCAAATGACTTGAGCACAACAAGCAGACATAGCTACGTATTTAGATTCTGTAGATGACAGTGAAGTGCAGTCCTGCTTCTTTGATTGCCAAGACACAAGTTTATCTCCAAGAAACTGTAAACCACCTGATGTACTTTTTCGCGAGTCTAAGCATCCTGCATGGTCAGTGTCTGAAAAAGCTATTAGTTTAAAACCAGAATCCTTCGGATACCAGATCCCCAAGTGGATGGTTCCCTTTATGTATCGAAGGATTCTTTTTGCCTCATTGAGGTGTTTTTCAGTTGGATTAGACTGATAGCGAGAACACATAAAGACAGCAAATACAATGTCAGGTCTGCTAGATGTGAGGTACATGAGGGACCCAATAATACTTTGGTATTTGGTAGGGTCAACAGGAGTCCCATGTATATCAGCATCTAGTTTTGTGGAATTGGCCATCGGTGTATTCATAGTATCACAGCTTTGCATTCCATGTTTCTTTAAAATCTCAAGAGCATATTTGGACTGATTTAGAAAAATTCCACGGGGTGATTGATGAACTTGTAGTCCTAGAAAGAACGTAAGTTCACCCATCATGGACATTTCGAAATTATCTGTCATTAATTTTGCAAAATCCATTGAGTAATTTTTGTTGGTAGAAGCAAAAATAATGTCATCGACATAAATTTGAACGATTAATAAGTCCATCCCGTATGTTTTTGTAAACAGTGTTGGATCCACCGAGCCTAGAGTAAAATCATTAGCCAACAGGAATTTAGAAAGCTTATCATACCACGCCCTGGGGGCTTGCTTGAGACCGTAGAGAGACTTCTTAAGCTTGTAGACATGATTGGGACGTTCTGGATCAACGAATCCTTCAGGTTGACTGACATAAACCACTTCTCGGAGTTGACCGTTTAGAAAAGCCGTTTTCATGTCCATTTGGTAAACAATCATATTCCGATGAGCAGCAAATGCTAAGAATATCCGTACAGCTTCAAGTCTAGCTACTGGAGCAAATGATTCTTCAAAATCGATTCCTTCATCTTGAGAGTATCCTTTTGCTACCAAGCGTGATTTGTTGCGTATGACAGTGCCTTCTGCATCCAGTTTGTTTTTCCAGATCCATTTTAAACCAATGACAATGATTCCTTCTGGTTTTTCAACCATTTCCTAAACTTCTAATCTTTGAAAGGATTCAAATTCTTCTTGCATAGACTCAATCTAATTTTCATAAGTCATAGCTTCCTTGATGTTTTTAGGTACGGTTTCACAAACTGTAAGTGCATAAATGCAAGTTTCACCGTCTGTGTGAAGGCGTTGTCTTGTCATAATTATGCATCTGGATGGCCAATAATTTGAACTAAAGGGTGATCTCTAGTCCATTTGTGTGTCGAGGGATGAAGTTGATAAGTATCTCGCAAGTGAGCAGGACCCAAGTTGCGTGTAGATGACTCAGCAATGTCGGGGACAGGTTGAGCATTTGCAAATGGGTTAATGAATGGTTCTGGGTCATGCTCTGCAGGTTGTGGAACTGATAAAGGTATGGAATCTCCAGCTGATTGTCGTGAGTTGAACCCGGTTTGTTCTGTTGTTGTAGGTGATATGACCGGAGGACCGTCTCTTCCAACAGTAGTTGTTGTTTGTTGAGGTGTATCAGGTACTTGATGTTGATCAAGATGTGCAGCGGAATTTGGTGTGGCCTCAGATGGACGGTTAACAGGCGTATCATCAAACAATGGAGCAAATAAGGTTTCCACTTCTTTACGAGAAAGTGACAACGGTTCAGCCGAAGATACCGGAATGCTAAGATGGTTGGTTGCGGGTCCTAAGCTGTTTTGCTCAGAAGCCATTTGAGTGAGTTCATCGAAATTAGCATGAATAGTTTCTTGAATTTCCCGAGTACGACAATTCCATATCCGAAAGCCTTTTGAATTTTCACAATATCCTATAAAGATTCCAATGTCAGCCTTAGCTTTAAGTTTACCTAGATCATCACGATCATTGACTGGGTAACATAAAGCTCCAAATACATGAAAGTGACTGATGTTCGGTTTCCTTTTGTGAACAATCTGATATGGGGTTTTGTGATGGCGTTTTGTGATCATACAACGGTTTTGAGTGTAGCAAGCGGTTGAAACAGCTTCTGCCCATAAGTAATCTGGTAATTGAAAATTGATTAACATCGTTCGAGCAGCTTCCACCAACGTTCTGTTGCGTCTTTCGACTACTCCATTCTGTTCGGGTGTTCGTGGAATAGATGTTTGATGTTCAATTCCCACTTTCTCAAAATACGACCTTAGAGTCTGATTCTTAAATTTTGTGCCATTGTCAGTTCTTACAATTTTGACTGTCTTGTGTAGCTGAACTTGTATTTTGGTGAGAAAGGTGATGATCATTTGAGGAGCTTGATCTTTACTTCGAAGAAAATAAACCCAAGTCCAGCGAGAGTAATCATCAACAATTACTAAGATGTAGCGTTTACCGTTGATCGTTTGAACACGCATCGGACCACACAAATCCATATGAAGCATTTGTAAAACGTGATTAGTACTGTGTTCAGGTTTTGAGGGAAAATGAGCACGGGTACTTTTACCTTGTTCACAGGCTGGACATAGGTGATCTTTGGCATAACAGAATCTTGCAAAGCCTTCAACTAATTTGTGACGAGCGAGATTTGTCATCGTTTTGAAATTCAAGTGAGAAAGGCGTTTGTGCCATAACCAAGATTTAGTCATTTCAGCTTTGGATAGAAGACATATAGGAGATGAAGCGATCATGTCAGACATTGAAATTGTGTAAAGGTTAGTGTCACGTTTCCCTGACATTAAGTCATTTCCTTGTAGATCACGAACAAAACAAGTTTTCTCTCGAAATGCTACTTCTAAATCTCCATCACAGAATTGACCGACTGAAAAGAGGTTGTGACCCAAGCCTTCAACATAATATACTCTGCTAATTTCAATATTCCCATTCATGTAGTCTCCGTAACCCATGATTAAAGCGTATTGATCATTCCCGAATCTGACAGTTCCAATAAACTTTGAGACAAAGTTAGTTAACAGTTTGAGATTGCCTTTCATATGTCGGGTGCAGCCGCTATCAACAATCCAGAGAACGATCTGAACCACCTGCATCAAAAGAAGACGACAGAGATGGAACAGAAGTAAGGGTGGAACCCGAGGAAATTGTGGGTTCCTGTTGGTTAGAAACACAAATATTTAACAATTTAGGAATCCATTTAAAATTTGGTTTGTATTGTAACCAACGTTGCCAGTTCCAACTAGTTTTTGCTTTGTTTTTAGTGAATGCACTAGCTTTTGGCCTGTTCCTAGATTTGTTGATTTCAGCTCTTAGGTTGACTACAACATCATTTGAAACTGTAGTAGGCGTTTTTCCTAAGGTAGATTTAGAGGCATTAGTAGACCTAGAAGGAAAGCCGGATCTACGTTTCTTTTTACGATGTAAGAGATTATTAGCTACACATTTGGTATGATCACCAGATAACACACTTTGACGACAAAACACACAAGATGCATTAATATTCAAAACATTAGAAGGTTCAGCATTCGTTACATTAAGATTTGGATTACAATTTGCCAGATTAGAATCTAAATCAGATGCAACATGAGTTTTATTCGAGTTCCTAAGGTGAGCTTCTACTTCTTGCACTTCTAGTGTTCCTCTTCTACGTTGCGAGAGCCTAGTCTTTTTAGTCTTCTTAACGCTTTTTGGTTTTGGGCTGCTAACGCTCTTAGGGGAAACTAGTCCTGTGGAAGTGGAAGAACTAACATTAGAACTCTTAGCATGATTACCCTTATCTGTTCTGTCTATTTTAAACATTCCTGGTGCTATCACAGTGGTGTCAATAAACTTTCCTTTTTGAAGTAGCTTAATTTTCTCTTTCAAATCAATGATGATGTGATTTTTGTCCTGAATTTCAGACTCAAGTAAACCATTGCAATAACGAATGTCATCGCGGTTTTGTTGCCATTCGATGTTCTCAATTTTTAACTCCGCAATTTCATTTTCATATTGAAGACGTTTGTCTTTGAGAAAAGCATTTTTACTACGTAGTTGCAATTCGGTTTCAATACTTTGAGTTTGACACCAATCAAGCTTTTGTTTGAGTTGACAAATTTCGTTTGAAAGTTTGTTTATCACATCATCACTGTTTTGACGCAATGTTTCATATTTATGTTTCAATGTTTCATTTTTTGACTTCAATAAATCAAGATCAGCACAGTAATCTTCAAATACCGCAGCATTGCTGGAATAATAGAGATCATTCATGATGAGAGTATGAATATCAACATGGAGAAGTTTTTCCAAGAGTCGATCAAAATCTGTTTTCAAAAATCGGTTTTTTGCGTTGTTGAACCAAAATTGCATTTTCATTAAGAGCGAAAATATCTTTCATATCATTAACTTCTTTTTGGAGTTCCTGTTCCCAACGAGTAGCACAATGAGGCAAATTTTGAACTAAAGGCAGAATTTGTTTTTGAAACCCGCTCGTAGGCTGATTGAAAAGTAACAATTTTAATTTGCGAATGATGTTCAATGACGTTTTCCAAATTATCGATGCCTTTCATGAATGTTTGAAAATAGTCTAAAACTTTACAGCGTGTAGGTGATGGTGTCACATTACCAGAAGATGGTAATGGACCATTTACTTGTGCCACGGGTTTGACAGGAGCTCCATCGAAAGATGAAACATAAGACTCAGTTACATACCATGATTTCTCAGGTATTTCTCTTGAGGGAACAAAAGATTTTGAAATGTGGGGAGCTTTTGAGTAATCATATGGTTTGCAATATTCAACTTGACTCATTTTTGATCGACTCTTTTCTTCAAGTTCGTATTCTTCCTCAGTATTATGTACAATAACACGCACAACATTATTATCCATCAATTGGTCCATACTGTACAGCTTAGGAATTGTTTTGAATGCAGTGCGAAAAAAAGTGGATCTGTAATCACCGAGGGCAAAACCTTTATCTTGTCTTGGTTTTAAAGTAAACTTTTGAATTGTCGTTACAGATTCCCCATGTTTATAAATGATATTTTGAAAAGCTTTAATTTGATGTTCGAGAGCGAGATTTTCTTCAATTAATGTATTTTCTTTTTCTCGTTTTTGCACTTTATGTTCATAAAATTCCTGTTTGCAAGTTGTCACCTCTGTTTGTGTTTTTGAAAGTTCCTGTTGGAGTTGAACAACTTGTTTTTGAAGATTATGTTTTTCATTTTCCAGTTTGGAAACCAATTTACCGTTTGACTCAATTATGTCATATATTTGCTTTTGAAGATTTTGTTCTTTGACATATGATTCCTGAAATGACTTTTTAAAGCACTTTTCACGATGAACTGCATTTTGAAAATTTGAATGTTGTATTTTATAACATTCAATGTCCTTTTTCAACTCGCCATTTTCTTTCAAAACTTTAGTTTGCTCGTCCATTATGTGATTTGAAAGAAGTTGTTCTTTAAGTTGTTTGGCCATAACTGTACAGTCAGGATCTGGATCAGAAGAAGGTTCATGTTGTTCAATATAGTCATTTTCGTCTTGCTCAATAGGATCATCAAGTGAGACGACAGTGTCATCATCAAATATAACAACTGTGTCTAATTGTTCATCCTCTTAAGAAGATAAAAATGGTTCAGATGGAACAACTTGCGCCTGATCTGATTCAGAAACAGAGGGTGATGCATTAAATTCTATGGAGCATGTGGTTAGGTCATTTACCTGAGACAAACCATCAGTGGTGAACACTGGGCCTGAATCATTCAACTGATGTTCCTGTATGTTGGCCATAAGCATCACAGCTGCATTGGCTTCAAGATCTTCCATATCATCATCGTTGTAAGCATTAGCAAAGAAACTATTCTCTTGAGCATTGAAAGTTCCTTCCTTTTCATCATTGAGAGCCATTAGTAATGCCTGCTTGTGAAACTGACTGCCGCGGGTTCTTAGTTTAGGACATGCTATTGCAATATGACCTTTTTCGTTGCAGTTGTAGCACCATATCGCATTCCCAGATACTGTATTGTTATTTGCAACATTGTCATTACTTCGCTGAGGAGCACCTGGATTGTTTCTGAATCCCCCATTGTTGTTGAATCTTTGTCCATACCCAGAATTTCCAGTATACCCACCTGAGCCTGAACGTCCAGGATTATGGTTCTGAATCTCAACTCGACCATCCTGAACGACAGCCTGATTTCTTGTATTTGATGAAGAACGAAGACGGTTGTTGGTTTTGTTAGAGAATTTGCTAAAAGCACGAGCAACAAGAGCAAGTCCTTGATTCAACGTATTGACGTCATCATCATCATCATCTTCAATCTGATTAGAATAATACATGCTATCATGGTTATCATATGGAGGAGGTTGAGAAGAAGCGTGATGCGAGGATGATTCAAATGGGACCATTTTGTGTGAAGTAGCAGGTTGCTGGTAACTGAGATAATTCTGTTCCTGATCATAAACTTGATTAGACATCGGAGCATGAGATTGAGCAACGAGTGCTAGGGATTAGAAGTAGGTGGTGGTGTATATCCTCCTCGTGCGGCTCTATCTTTTTCAACTTCAGACTCATAGTACTTGAGATAGTCGTACGACAAACCATATGGATCTCTATGAAGATTCTTAGCTTGTCTCACAAATGTCACTTACTTTTGCCACTCAGAACCCAGACTACTAACAAACTTAGTGTTGACAGCGATCCTTGGAAGGTGTACTTCATGTCTTTCTAAGTCATTAACGACATTGGTGAAACGATGAAAGTAAGATTCAAGTGATTCCCCTGGTTCGATCATGATATTAGTGTATTCCAAGTAAAGTTTAGATTCCATGTCTTCCTTGTTCAGTTGTGTGCCTTGCATAAGTAGATGGACGTGTTCCCACATAGCTTTTGTAGTTGTCTGAGCGTCAACACTTCTGAATATGATGTTAGGTATTCCCTGAAGTATGTAAGACATAGCATACTCATCTGCTTCACGATGGTGGTGTTGTTCAGCAGTAAGTGAAGACTCAGGCACTAGCACAGCAGTTGGAGCTACTGGAGGATCAGCAGATGGGTCACCGCCAACGTAGTTAATAGGCAACGGAAACGGTCCTTCTAGAATAACTTGTTTCATGTACTTACCATTGGGTTTCTTGAGTTCTATAAACCTTAAGAATCGACTTGCCCACTAAACATAATTACCCGGTGTTAGCATTGGTGTGGTGTCAATAGATCCAGCTTCATGTCGGGATTGTTGAGTTGAAATGACTTCACACATCCTGTCAAACCAGTGAGTAGGTTTTGATGGGAGTTGGCTTTGTTGTGGTGACATAGGATAGGATTGTTGCATTGGAACCATCTGATGTTGTTGCATGAGAATATGTTGTTGTGAGTAAACCGGTTGTTGATAATATTGTGGTGATTGTTGATACTGTTGCTGTTGCTGATGATACTGTTGATTCTGATGTTGCTGAGGATGGTTAAAGTTGTAGTACGGTGGTTGAGACATATTGAAACACTTGTGTGAAAAAGATGGATCTTGTAGAAGGTATAGGTTTAGCCAAATCTCAAAAACTTTGCCCAAGTAAATGTTTGCGAAAGTTTGCTCGTACAGTGATTGCGAAACTTTGTCTCTTTAACTTGTGATTGCGAAAATTTTGTAGATTTCGAAACTTAGGTTTGCGAAACTTAGGTTTGCGAAATAAGTAAATTTCGAAACTTAAGAAAGTATTTGCGAAACTAAGTGAATGTTTGTGAGATTTCGAAACTTAAGAAAGTTTTCGAAAAAAATGTGATTTCGAAAAAATGAGCAGTTTTTCGAAAACACAAAATCACTAACACACTTTTGAAATTATACAATTTCGAAATTATAAAATTTCGAAAGTTATCCAAAAGTCGAAGTACTTTTCTTTCTTATACAAGAGAGAAAAGACTGAGTCCACAATTCGTAAGTCGATTTGAAGCACAAGCACACGATTTCGAAACTTGGTCGTATGGTGAAGATTGCGATATTGAGACAGTTTATTGTTTTCAAAGAAAGCTTGCCAAAAACGCGTTTTTATTTAAAGATTCTTGTACTTTTAGGTATAAAATGATGATTTCTTGAAGAAAGTTGAAAACTTGATAAACTTTTTCAAAAATGAAAATGTTTTTGAGAAATAGTACAAAATCTAAGTCGTGTATTTTGATTGAAAATATTGAAACTTTTTGTTTGTTGTGTTTTGTACCACGAGTTTGTAAGCAAAGATGTGATATAAAACAAGAAACAAACAAGAAATTGCAAGAAAGTCAATAAAATAACGGGATAAAAACACACTTTGGATCGATCTCTAAGAGAGAACAATAACTATACCTTCATATGGCGAATGATACCAATTGTTAGGTCACCATAATGATTTCACACAAACAAGAATGAGATAGATATAAGGATTTGGGTGATTATATGAATAAGAGAATAATGAGAGCAAAAGTTTCCTTAAGATATCAAATAACCAACCAAGTATTACATGAGACCTAAGGCTTCTATTTATAGGGAAGGAGCTAGGGCAACACTCCCTCTTCTTCCACTTAGCAATTCGTGTGGGCTTTCAAGCCCATGGACCAAATACCTTAAGTCTAGTAAACTTGTAACATTACATAAATGTAAGTAAATAATAACTTAAGCAACCTATTATTACAAATGACCGAGACTTGATAAAATAGTAAAACTTTGATCCCAACAAAAACTTTAAGACTCCGTTAGAAAAACAAAACTAGCAAAATTTCCAGAATTTTACACGTGACGCCGTCAGAAGTGACCTGCAGAAATTCTTACGTTAAGTTTCCGGAAAATTTCTGGAAAAACTTTGTCCTACTTTCTGGAAAATCCTGCAAAACATCATTATGAATCGATACAAGCATTTGACTCTAACAAATACGAATATACATGTTCATTTAATATTGTGGAGAATCATGATCAATTTTGTTTCTTAAAAACATATTTGAGGTTTCCCCTTACACTTATATTTTGCGAAATACCTTTGGATGAAGTTAAGACAAAGCAAAACGACAAAATAAAGTAATTTCACCATTTTAATTTTGAAACATGATCTACCAACAATAAAAATAAAGCATGCATACGGAAACAAATATCAGTCAAACAAAATAAAAATCACACAAGTAGAAAAATGAAACCATAAGCAACCCATAATATTGAAATTCAACGTGAACATAAAAAATAAAAATTATCCAGGTCCAACATAGGCCATATCCTAAACTATTACAATCCAAATTGTTTCAAATTACACCAACATGAATAAATTGTTCAGAAATCACAAACATCAAGACAAATCATTGGGGAGGGGGACCATAACGGTAGTCATAACCAGGAGGGAGGTACCCTGTGTACCCGTAGGGAGGGTAGTCAGTCTCACGACCAGGGAATGGGTCAATCTGTAGTGGGGGTCAATCTGATCACGGGTGGAGAGGTGCTGCATCTGGAGGATGGTGTGATCATACATCCAATCAAAGCGCTGGTCAGTGGTGGTCCGCCATGCGTCCACCTGACCCATCCAGGCCCCCTGGTGTGCCTGCCAGTCTCCCCGACCCATGTGTCGGTAATAATCTGCAAACCCAACCTCATAATCCCCGAAATGTGGCTGCTGGGGCACTCCCTCATCATCATCATCATCATCATCATCCTTAACACCCTCAGGTCCTCCCGCAATGTACCAGGTATAGGACCCATCCCCCAGCTCCATCACAATGCTCATCTGCTTGAGGGATTTAGCCTTCACCACCCTACAAGCCCCACAGTCGCTCAGGTACCCCATGATCTCAGGAACAAGTAGCCCATAAGATCGAGCCAAACGGGTCACGAACATCCCCCCATACGCCTTGTCAATGTCCCTCTCCCCCACACTAGTCTTCAAATAGCTCGCTACCAAAAATGGGATGTTACAGTATACATCCGCTGAAAACATGGTGTATAGGTAGAACAGATCTGAAGGAGTGACACGGTGAGTGGTGCCATGACACCCCGACAAGCTGTAGGTGATGCACTTGTGGGCTAACCTGATCATGGGGTCCCTGATTGAGGCCGCCCCAGTAGTCAAAGTGTACACCCTGTTCCCAATACTCGGCCAAAAAGTGGCACACCTCAATTCGTTCCTCATCGTCTCCCCATGCAATAACCTCTGCATAAAACCCCCCTCAACAGCCTCCTCCTGAGTGTACAAACCGGACCTCCATCCAAACTCAGTAACCGAACATGATCGAATCTCTCCCCCCAATCTGAAGTAAATGGTGGTGCCCCCCATATCTGTCCTGGCCACAGCCAAATCAAAGTGAAAAGTCGCAAAGAACTCCCTAACCAACTCACTGTAAACTGTCTCCCTCATCCTGAACAATCTCTCCCATTGAGGACCCATGAATCCCCATAGTTTACTCGTTGGGACCTAGACGAGCTCCCTCGGTGTTGTCGTGATCGTTTGCTCATTTTCCTAAAAAAAGATAGAGTGGAACAAAAATGGTTAGAATGAGAGTTTTACGAATTCATGCTGTCAGACACATCTGACGCCGTCAGGAAGGGAAACCTGACGCCGTCAGACCCAGCAAAAATTCATCCATGCAATTACGAGAGGAAAATCAATTTTCAAACTCTAAATCCATGACCCAAACACTCCTTTATGCAGAAAACATGGGTGGGGGATCAAAAACTCCGTGGTGTGAAAGATTTTTCCGCAATTAACGCATGATTCGAGTCGACCACTATCACCTAATGGTAACCTCATGATTACAAAACATCTAAGGAAGGGCATTATAATTCTCAAAGATGGGCAGATGATGGGGGTTTTCAAAATTGGTAGGTCCTAAGGATAATTAAACAAAAAAGGATGAAGAAAAACTACTTACCACGTGGAGATTTGTCACGGAAGATGTCGGATTGGATGTTGGAGACTCGGATGTGGAGCAGCAATTTGGGTGTGATTTGTGGGGTATGAGTTGAAAGTGATGGAGATGGGGTTATTATTGCTGAGAATGTGAGGTGACGGCGTCAAGAGTTAAATCTGACGCCATCAGATGCCCGTATTGTGAACACTAAGTGACATTTTCAAATTCAGTCCCTGCACTAATGTAAATAGCTAGTCACAAGTGAAAACTATGAGTAGCCATCCCGTTAGTAAAGTCCACTAGGGTCAAACAATCTGTTACTGTCATGGAGAGAGATATGGTTATTAAAAGGGGTGGGCAGAGTTCCAGTTAAGTTGTGACCTTCGCATTGGTCAACGGTGGGTACAAAGAGGGATCGTTCCATAAAAGTTTCCAAAGCTACGGTGTTTTTGAGGTGCAACCTCTTCACACCAGGTTTAAAACCAAAGGAACGTCTCTTGTACAAATTGGGGAGCGTGGTTTGCAAGCTTCCAACGAAAATGTTATGAAATTGCAAGTTCTTCTCCTCCTGAGGATGCTCACAGAAGTAGGGGTGATTGACGGTGAAGCACTTGAAAAGGATTTCTCATTATCCTCTTGGTCACACACCAAAGGGGTTGGGACTTCAAAGATTTTTTCAATTTTTCTTGGTGTGAATTTTTCCTTAATCTTCTCCTTAATTCTTGATATGAATTTGTCTGCTAAGTCCGTAAAAGCATTATGAGTGCTTTCCATGCGTGCTTCTAAGTGCCGAATTTGTTTTTCCTGATTATTCATGAAGGTTACCATTATTCCTTTGAACTCCTCTTGTCGTGAACGTTCAGGAAAATTATATTTGTTAATCGCACTCACACGTACATTAGGACTCCTTGCGGTTTCAGCTGCAAGCATTTCAGCTCTCATTAATTCCTTTACCTGCTTCTCGATATTTCCCAATAATTGTTCTTGGGTAGCGTTTTCGTAATCAAGACTTCCATTACTTGAAAACATCGGATCCTCCTATCCTTCTTCTTCGTATTGTGCTAACCCCTCAAGAACTTTCCAGCATTCATCAACGCTAAGTATGTTTAGCCTGCCATTGGCTGCGTAATCTATAGCCCTTCTTGTTTGATAATTAACTTTATCGTAAAATATTTGAATCTGGAACCATGGTTCAATGCCATGATGAGGGACTTTTCGGAGTAGGTCCTTGAAACGAGTCCATGCTTCATATAGAGTTTCACCTTGACGTTGTTGGAACATCAAGATATCATTTCTAAGCTTGGTAGTTCTCCCCGGTGGGAAAAATTGAGCAAGGAAACGAGTGGTGAGATCATCCCATGAGGTGATAGATCCCGCGGGTAAACGTTTAAGCCATTGACTAGCTTGATCACGTAGAGAGAATTGGAGTAGGCGTAATCGGGTTGACTCTCTAGTTGTAACATCAAGGTCTATAGAATCTACGATTTTAAGGAAGTCCTTGAGATGTTGATTAGGATCTTCGGAGCGAAGTCCATGGAATGCACATCCGCTTTGCACCAACCGGATGGTGTCGGATCGCAAGGGAGACACATTGGCTCCTTGGGTGAGCTCAATAGTGTTTCGATAGCCTTGGTGGCTAGGTCGGGAGTACTCTCCTAGGGTTCGGGGCCTAAGAGGTTGGTTAGCTAGTGGTGGGTTTTGTGGGTGGTCTTGTTGTGGTGGGTTGATGGGTTCAAAGATGTTACCACCTTCCATGATGTCGGATGGTAAAAAGTTACGAACAAGAACACGAAGAAGTAAGATAGACTAAAGAGAACCTAAAAATAAAAATAAAGTCTTACTAGAAAGGAATCTAGCAAGTAGACCTAATAAAAAGAAATCCTAACCTAGACAATAACTATTCCCCGGGCTGCGGCGCCAAAAACTTGATGCGTGGGAATTGCACCAGGCTTTACCTCTCGAGGGATCTCGAGAAGCTTACAACCCCCACAAGGCAGTGTACCTGATCGTTGTAGTATAGTATAATGACAAGTACCGGGGGATTGATCGTTCAACTCAGGAATAGTGTCGCTAGGATTAGAAAGCCTAAAAACTAGGTCTAAAGGTGAGAGATGATTTTTTTTGTATTTTTATATTTTTATGAAAGCAAGTAAAAATCTCAGTTTTTGGAAGAGTGGGCGGAATTAGTTGCTAGTCAACTAACCCAATAACTAAGATGCAATCAAAATAAATTAACAAAAATGTAAATAAAGCTAATTAAACTAGTGGTGTGAACAATATATGGGAGAATTGTGTTTACTTGGATTTCACTACTCCCTAGATATCTTATACAGGTTAATTGTTTGTTACAGTTGCGTGGATGACGGGTTATATTCCTTAATATCAATCATGGGGTGGCGTACTTACTTCCCCAATTCTATAAGCTCCTACTTCACTCCTATGTCGAGCCTGCAAGAAGCTCCTAACATGGGATCACTAGAATTCGCTCATGCATTAAATACAACCATAAAAACCTAGACACATCGGTTCATGTTTCTTAAGACGTTCAAGCAAGTTACACAATGGAGATCTGCCAGTTTTCTTAAGCCTAACATTGAAATCATTCATCCATTACAACTATAAACAAGCAATCAACCTATAATCAACATCTAGATTTCATTACATCTAAGCAAACACACAAGAGATCTAGCCTAGCATGTTAAAATCAAGACAAGCATAACATATATTCAAACAACACATAGACATATTGAATGAATTGAAAGGATACTTATCTCAATTGAACATGAAGGGTTTCAAGGGGTGAAAACCCTTGAAAATACTATAAAATTCGTGTTAGGGTTTATTAAGTTCGACCCTAAAATTCTCCTCTTTTTAGAATGAAAATTACAAAAACTATATATAGATTTACTAAGGTGACGGCGTCAAGAGGAAAGTTCTGACGCCGTCAACCCGCCGCCCATAATATTCTCGGACTGCCTAGATCCAGATCTGACGCCGTCACGTGTAATCATGTTCTGGGCCGTCACCACTTTTACTCTTGACGGCCATGTCTTGACGCCGTCACGTTTTCTCTGGGCCATCATCATTTTTGCTCCTGACGCCGTCATAAAATTGCTCTTGACGCCGTTAGGTACTGTTCCCAGCAAGGAAAATTAAGACTTTGCTGTTTTCTTCACTTTTATGCTCCAAAAACGTCCAAAATGCTTCCTTTTCTAGAATTCACTCCCAAAGTACCTAAAATCACAAAAGGAACGATTTAGAGCAATATTTGATCAAATAAATTCCAATTCCGACTTAAATGACCCCCTAAAAACGGATCATTTTTTGCCTCATCAATAATCTCTCCAACCAAGTCTCCTTATTAGTCCAACAGTTCAGAGTTGTACTTCCACCAACTAATAACCAACTCAGGACTTCGTCTAACCCACAAAATCAGGCAGTCATAGAAGATGGAAGGGTGGTGGTGCATAATGTACAAGTAAGAGAAAACCTCAATCAAAGAAATGTTGGTAGAGAAAATGGGCAGTAATGAGTCGGGAATGCGCTTCAAGTACAAGCTGGGCAGCCTAAGTGTTATAACCGTGGAGGGTTGGGCCACACAGCTAGGAATTGCACTCACCCAAAGCGTCCTCAAAACTCTGAGTACTTCAAAGACAAGATGTTGCTAATGCAAGCGCAAGAGAATGGGACTGCGTTGGATGAAGAAGCTCTGCTCTTTTTGGCTGGTGATGACGGGAATACGTTTGATACTGATGTGGATGATCAACCTGTTCAGGACATGGCACTAAATGATCCGAACATCTTTCAAGTTGAAGACTGTGATGCTTTTGACTCAGATGTTGATGACGAACCCACGGCTCAAACCATCTTCATGGCTAATCTGTCTGCAGTTGCTCATTCTCCACAGCAGTCTGGCTATTCCATCACATCTGCTATTTCTTAGGTACCAATGTCACTTAATTCGAATCTGAATTATCATACCAATCCACAGGGGGCGTGTGACTCTGTACAACTCCAGAATATTGACAACACAGACACCATTGATATGGGAAATACCAATAATATCCTATATGAAAGGTATGTGAATGACAATAGACTGCCAGTTGTACCAAGTGACATGTCGTCGGTTGATTCTAGTGAACTTGAGCTGCATGAGCACACTATATACAACCCTGATGATTCCTTGACCACTAGAGTTAACATCCTTAAGGATCAGGTGACCATATACGAGCAGCGTGCTAAATTTGAGCTTAATGAACGTGAGTTGAAAATGGAATGGCAAATGCGTGCTTACATATCTGAAAACAATTCCAAACAAGAAACATTGAAAAGGGAGTTAGTGTCTTTAAAAAAACAATTGGATCAAACTGTTAAACAAAAACAGGAAATTCAAAAGGGGTTGACTTCAATCAAACTCGAATACAAAGATAAAGAAACTAAACTTCTAAATGATTTCTCAAAACTCAAAATGTTGAAAAATAAATTGGAAGATAAGTTGTACACGCAAGGCCAAACCATTCAATCTGCTCAAATGATGCAAAACCATAGGAAACTAAGTGATGAATTTAGTGAACGGGATGCCTCTAAGACTAAAGCCAAATTCCTTAGAAATGGTATAGGTGCTCAACCTGCATTATATGATGCAAACACTATGCTTGAACCTAACCATGCCCCTCCTGATGTGAGATCCTATGACGAGATTGATGAGGCGGAGGATAGAACTAGGGAAAAACTTGCTGAGCAATTAAAGAATCCCCTGTGCATAGCTAAAATATTTTGTTTCACCGTGATTATACTAATGACAATCATTCAGCCATTTTTGTTCCTCAAAATAAAATCCTCCCTGACAAAGTGTTTTGGAATATTGACATGGAAAAAATGAAAGCTGAAAGAATTGTAGGTAACACACATACTATCTTTAGGATTGCTGACCCAACCATCTATCCTCTGAACACACCCAGGCACCTTGTACCATATACTCTTCCCACACAGTGTAATACCCTAATTGGGTTATATGTTCTAGGTCAATTGTTTAATGACTTTGAAAAAACATGTAAAATAAGAATTACACCAACGGGGATTACAGAAGGGGAAAAGGGTTTTGAGCAAATAAAACAGTGTTACCTAACTGAAGTCATGCCATTTTTCGACCTTCTCAAAGAACATTTTGAGGGCCTTAAAAATACCATTAATAATGATGTGACTGAAATGAAAAAGGTCTTTAAAGAGGTGGAAAGTGAGGGTAACCAACTGGCTATTGATCTCAAATACAGTGAAATTGACAGGAAAAACATTCTCATTATGAATGAAAACTTGATTGCTAATTGCATTGCACAGGATGTTTTTTACACTGTCACTGACTCAGCATTATGTGCTCGACAATTTCATGAAATGTCGATCACTTTAAATGTCTTCCAGAATCGTGTGATTGAGCTTAAGGGGGAGAATTACAAACTAAATAACAAAATTCAAAATGACGACCATGATAACATGGTCAGGAATTTCTCAAAACTAGAAGTTGATAATCTTAACTTGCAACTAGAATATCAACATCTAGAAGAAAACATAAAAATAACAAATGCCAAGACATCCTCGGATGCTCCTGAGTTTGACACATGTTTTGAATTAGCCAAAAAGGATGAAGTAATTCAAGCTCACTCAAACACGATTCGGAAGTTGAGGGCCCAAATTGCACAATTAAAGTCTAACATAGGCGACGTGACCAATACCAATTACCAAAAGTCGATAGATTCTCAAAACTGTCATAAACAAGGCATTATCAATGAATTACAACATGAAAATGAGTGGCTTCGTGCTGAAATGTCTAACGCTAAACAACGTTACAAAGAGTTATTTGAGTCTATTAAAATAACATGTGACCAAAACGATGAAAGAGTCACTTCTTTGTTAAACGAAATTGAGAATCTAAAGACTATGGTGAAGGGTAAAATGCCCGTTGTTTCATGTGATCATGCAATTTCCAATGTACATGCTTGTAAGAAATATGTGTGCGATGCATTGAATGTCTCTCTTCTACTTAGGAACAATAAGTTAGTTCATAGCAACTATCTTAGATATCTTAAGGATTGCCTGGTCATACTTAGAGAAACCATTGAAGATGAGAGGATACCTAAATCACTGGATGATGTTATTTTTGGTGCATGCTTCCTCACTAATAGAGCTCAAGAATTATTAGAATACGCTATAGGATCATGCCCCAAGAATGATAACAAGTCGGATAGGTCGTTTGCATCGCACTCTAACATTGGCAACAAACATGTTACATTTGATTATCCCCAAACCATGTCACAATCCACCATCATGATCACCAGTAAACAAGTAGCAATTAAGCATACTAATGTTCCCGTCATTGCTTCTACAGGAGTAAACGGTGTATCTAAAGCTAGCAAGTCACAGCCTAGGTGCAATACAAAGAATGATAGGACTTTGCCGGCTAAGAGTGCACTTATGAAGGAAGTAGAAGAATCCTCTAGGAACAATAAAGTTATGATTAATGAAAGGAATCGCGTTATATCAAACATTTGTGTTAACAATGATGTAATTAATTCGAATTCTGGTACTATTTGTAAGACTTGTAACGAATGTTTGTTTTTTGGTAATCATGATGCTTGTGTTGTGTCCTTCTTAAAATCCACTATGCAATCTCCGGTCATGAATGTTTCACGTGCTAAAAGGGTTAAACAAGTCTGGAATAAAATAGGAAAGGTGTTCACTAATGTTGGTTATCAATGGAGACCTACTGGAAGGAAATTCACCCTAGGAGAAAAGTGACCGTTAACTAAGATCACTAACTCCAAAGTTGTGCCAATTAAGAAATGGAGACCTACTGGTAGAAAGTTCCCAGTAGAAGCACTTAGCACCACTCCTAGGTCCAGTGCATCAAAATGTGAAAATTCTAGTGATATATCCGTGACATATGATAATCCAATATTTGTGTGTGCTAACCAAACGGACCCCAACTATTTGTGGGGCTCCAGCTTTTACAGTTATCCACCATTGTTTGGTTTCAAATGCAAGTCGTACAAATCATCCTTTGGTATTTGGACTCAGGCTGCTCAAAACATATGACTGGAGATCACTCGTGGCTCAAGAATTTTGTTGAAAGTTCATTGGTACGGTCAGATTCGGGAACGACCATTTTGGATCTATAATAGGTTATGGTGATTACGTCTTTGGAGACAGTGTGATATCCAGAGTATACTACGTGGAGGGACTTGGACACAATCTATTTTCTGTTGGTCAATTCTGTGACTCTGATCTTGAAGTTGCCTTCAGAAAGCACACATGTTTTGTTAGAGAATTAGATGGTGTAGATCTCCTCAAAGGGAGTCTGGGCACTAACCTTTATACCATCTCTATTGAAGACATGCTGCGGTCCTCTCCAATTTGCTTGCTTTCAAAAGCCTCTAAGAACAAATCATGGTTGTGGCATCGTCATTTAAACCATTTGAACTTCGGTACCATCAATGAACTCACACGTAAGGATCTTGTTTGAGGCTTGCCCAGACTTAAGTATGAAAAAGATCATCTATGTTCCGCATGTCAAATGGGCAAGAGCAAAAAGCACACCCATAAACCCAAAACTATCAATTCCATCATGGAAGTCCTACATACTCTTCACATGGATCTCTGTGGACCAATGAGGATTCTAAGTATCAACGAAAAGAAATATGTGCTTGTTATTGTTGATGATCATTCTCGTTTCACGTGGGTAAAGTTTTTACGATCAAAAGATGAAACTCCGGAAATCATCATCAAACTCATTAAGAAATTGCAAGTTCGACTCAACAAAACAGTTAGGTTCATTTGTACTGATAATGGAATGGAGTTCGTGAACAAACAACTTACTCAATTTTATGAAGGTGTCGGCATTAGTCATCAAAAGAGCATTCCACGTACTCCTCAACAAAATGGAGTTGTTGAAAGGCGTAATCGCACCTTAGTTGAAGCTGCAAGGACTATGCTCATCTTCTCCAAAGCTCCTATGTTTCTTTGGGCTGAGGCAATTACAACAGCATGTTACACAGAGAACCGATCCTTGATACATCCTCTCCATTGCAAGACTCCATATGAACTGGTTCATGACAGAAAACCAGATCTTTCATTTCTTCGAGTATTTGGGGCATTATGCTATCCAACAAATGATAGTGAAGACCTTGGGAAACTCAAGGCCAAGGCCGACATTGGTTTCTTCGTTGGCTATGCTCCAGAATGAAAGGGGTACCGAATCTACAACAAACGTACCATAGACATAATGGAAACAATCCACGTTACTTTCGATGAGCTGACTGAGCAACCGGTTCCTGGATGATCAAGTTCTGGACCCGTACCTAACCTTTTGTCTCCTGGACCTATAAGCTCCAGGCTTGTACAGAATCCCACTCCTGCTACTCCTTTTGTACCTCCTACAAGTGAAGATTGGAAGAAATTGTTTGACCCAATGTTTGATGAATACTTTGAACCTCAAAACGTGGATGCTCTAGAAGCCACAGTCATTCCACAGCCAGCTGGGGTAGCAAATGTCCCAGATGATAATGCTGGGCCATCCACTTCGTTGTCATGGGATCCTGAAGCCCCCACCATCAGTCGTTCAGTTATCACATCTAATGGACAATCTTCATTTGTACAACGAGTAGCAGCTGTGGATAATTTGTTTGAAGTAAATCCTTTCACTCCACCTGATAATGAGCCGTTTGTTAACATCTTTGCTCCTGAATCATCAAATGATGCTACATCCTCAGACGAATCTAACACAGCTACCTCAGTTCCCTATTCTCAACCCCATGAACACCTTAGGAAATGGACAAATGATCACCCAATTGACAACATTATTGGTAACCCTTCTTGTCCGGTATCAACCCGTAAGCAACTTGCAACCGACGCATTATGGTGCTTCTTCAATTCTGTCCTCTCTAAATTTGAGCCAAAAGATTTCAAGGATGCAATGTCTAAACACTCATGGTTCATTGCTATGGTGGACTAGATTCATGAGTTTGATCGACTTGAAGTGTGGGAATTAGTACCACCTCCCGATTGTGCTATGATCATTGCTCTCAAATGGATATTTAAAGTTAAACTTGATGAGCATGGAGATGTATTGAAGAACAAGGCTAGGCTTGTGGCAAAAGGATATCATCAAGAAGAAGGAATAGACTTTGAAGAATCCTTCGCACCTGTTGCTAGAATTGAAGCCATAAGAATATTTCTAGCAAATGCTGCAAGTCAAAATATGGTGATTTATCAAATGGATGTTAAGACTGCATTCTTAAATGGCGATCTAAAAGAGGTGGTGTATGTAAGCCAACCCAAAGGATTCGTGGATCCAGAACGTCCTAACCATGTGTATCGTTTGAAGAAGGCTCTTTATGGGCTTAAGCAAGCTCCTAGGGTGTGGTACGACAACTTGTCAAAATTCCTTCTTGCTAACAAGTTTTCCAAAGGTGCTGTTGATCCTACACTCTTTACCAGAAAAATGGGCAAAAACTTCCTTCATGTACAAATCTACGTTGATGATATCATATTTACCTCCTCTGATCCCAAAAAGTGTGATCGTTTCTCCCAAGAGATGAGTTCTGAGTTCCAGATGTCCATGATTGGTCAAATGTCTTTCTTTCTAGGCTTGCAAATATCTCAAAATCCCAATGGCATCTTCATCAATCAATCCAAGTATGCTAATGAATTTTTAAAGAAATTTGGATTCGATTCCTGTGACTCAGTTGATACTCCTATGATTGAAAAATCAAAACTAAATGAAGATGATGTTGGGATCCCAGTCGAACAAACCAAGTATCGAAGCATGATTGGTTCCTTAATGTATATTACTGCTAGCAGACCGGATCTTCTGTTTGCAGTTTGCATGTGTGCTCGGTATCAATCCAAACCTACCAAGAAACACCTGGAAGCTGTCAAGAGAGTCTTTCGGTATCTTAAAGGAACAATCCACATAGGCCTATGGTACCCCAAGGACACTTCTATGGCGCTCACAGCCTATTCTGATGCTGACCATGCGGGGTGTCAAGATACTCGTCGCAATACATCTGGGGGTGCTCAGTTTTTAGGTAATAAGCCACTCAGTTGGTCTTCAAAGAAACAAATGAGTACATCAATCTCCTCCACAGAGGCTGAATACATTGCCATGTCCTCGTGCTGTGCTCAGATCTTATGGATGAGATCTCAACTTTCGGACTATGGCTTCGTATGCAACAAGATTCCCATGTACTATGACAACAAAAGTGCAATTGCACTCTGCTGCAACAATGTCCAGCACTCAAGGACTAAGCACATTGAGATTAGACATCACTTCATCAGGGAGCAAGTTGAGAAAGGAATTGTGGAACTTTACTTCGTGAGGACTGAGTTCCAACTAGCTGATATCTTCACCAAAGCACTTTCTAGGGACCGATTTCAATTCATCCTCCCACGTCTTGGTATGAAGAGTCTCACGCCTGAGGATCTCATAAGTCTTCAGGAAGATCAGTAGGAGTAAAGGGGTTGCTTCACATATCCTTTGTACATAGTATTAAAACAAAAAGAAAATAGAAAAATATAAAATCTTCAAAATCCATAAAAATCATAAAATCATAAAAACCAAAAATATTCTTCTCTCGACATGTCTCCTGTGTAATCAATAGTATGTACGCTTCTAGAAATGTCATTCAATAATGACACAGAAACATACATATGCTTGAGCAGGAGTTCTTCCTTTGAATAATGCCTTTCTAAACGTGTCATCGAATGAAGGGGAGAACGATTTCAAAAACTATATATCATCAAAACAAGATCTTTGTGCATAATTACAGTGGATTAAGTGTAATTGTTATGTGTTAGTATATGAATCTTTCATGAGTTTCTCGCTAAACTCAAAATTATTTATAAACTCATCATCTCTAACACATAACATACTCCCTCAAGGTTTGAGGGGGAGCTAAAATGTCGTCTCAAAATCAGTCATTCTTAAAAATGTCACATCTTTCTCCAAAAAAAAAAAAAAAAATTAAACTTATTTAAATCACTTGGGATCACAAATCTCAATTGGTTTGAAATTTTTGATCGGGGGAGAAGATGTGATTTAAATATGAAAAACTGATTAAAACGTGATGTTTTGAACCCGAAAACAAAAATATGCTCTTTCCTATGTGCAAAACTCTTTTGTATATCAATGCACATATTGAGGGGGAGAAAAATGGTTTGTGAAAAAGGATCCTTGCATCTCATATGAGTGCATCTCAGTCTTGACTCATGAATTGACGAAACACAATTGTCCTGAATCGAAAGGACTAGTCCTGGACGGGTAATAACTTCAAGCTGGTTTAACCAGTGATGTAAGCGTGTCTCGAAAAGGAATAGTCTAAGTAGAATGTACCGTTTTGAGAAACCTTGGGTGAATCTGATTGGGTCGGGTAATAACTTCAAGCTAGTTTAACTAGTGATGTAAGCGTGTCTTGAATGCCCAGTCATGTTCACTTAAGGTAGATCAATTCAAAAAGTGCAACTCTTCCCGTCATGTGCAAATTTTCAAATCAATATATATGAGCACATGTTAAGGGGGAGCATTTGAAAATGACAAAACTCTCAATGTGTTAACAAAATGTGTTTCTTTATCATAAACACATTGAGAGAATTTTCAATGATTTGGTGTATGGCAACATAGGATAGTCATGAAGTTATAAGGTGGCTAAGGTTAGGAAAACCGTCCTATGATCCGCCAAAGCCGGAGGGATCTACCCATGGACAATACCAAATAGATAGTATTAGAAAGTCCATAGGTATGATTATGAAAAAAGGAGAAATGTGAGAATGGAGAAAGAAGGGGTTGAAGAATTAAAAAGAAATGAAATGAGAAAAGGTGAAAAGAAATAGCCCTCCAATTATTCAACCTTAGGGCAAAAACCGGGTTCAATTCATAAACTACTGATGGTTACTAAGGCAACATCGGTATTGAAGACAAGACGTCATGGACCTAGTGACGCAATGCACTAAACCTTCTAGCCACTCAAGTTCGCTTAAAAGAACTTGTTTCATTCTCATGGGGAACCGGTGTAATCTATCGACATATCTCTTAGAGATGGTTGATATTGAAGCAGGAGACCTCTCCCTAATCTCTGCATAGGAAAACCAAATGCACTTATTGAGTCTAGAGCCTCGAGATACATAAAAAGATCTCATAGGAACACGTGCTACTTCTACCCTGGTTGTTCAACATTAAGGACACCGGTGGTAAACTTATGAGTCCTACGCAGATCTTAGCAATCTGCCAAAACATTTATGAGGGATGTTGCTGTAGTAACTCCCAGTGATTGAATGGAAATTCCTGCCAGGGTCAACATCTAGCAGCCCTGAAAGCAGGTCACTTAGGTAATTCCTTGTGGATTACGCTTAGTAGTCGCAGCGGTTACCAACGGTCAACAGTCGTGGAGTGATCTCCAGCGACTCACCCATTCGTTGATCTACTTAGGTAGTTCGCGTAAATCCTCTCGGGGGTTTGCCGATTGGGAACGGTCTTGGTAAGGATTAGAAGGAGTCTTCACACTATGCTGTTGACAATCTCTAATTCCAAACCTATAAGTACCGGAAGATTTGTTGCTAACTGTCTACTTGTAGGAATTTCTGACTGTTGCAGTTGATTGCTGAAAAGATGATGATCCATCAACACATGCTCACACTTCAACTTCACAATCTAAGAAATCATGATCATTGATTGGGCCTCATATATGCTTCCACAACTCTGATGCAGAAGATCATGATCCTGAAAAAGTGTGAGCATGCTAACACAAAGATGTTCATATCACATGGAGACATTACTGCTCAAAGATGACCCTCAAACATTCATTTGGATGATGAAGTTGAAGCTATTTCCAAAGATCGTTCATCACATTGAAGGTGTCATCTAGAGTCTACCACTCAAAGCACAAAGATCTCAACAATGAAGAATCAAAAGGCTACGAGCTACAAAGATGTCGACAAAGACTTGAATGCTATGATTCAATATTTATTTTCTGGGGTGAACTCCCTTAGGGGGAGATTGTTAGGAATACGTTTATTCATATGAAGACTCGGTCACCCCGAGTGTAGTTTAGCATATTGTAGCTCATAGTATTTATCATATTAGTTAGAACGTAGTTTAGTATTAGTTAGTATTTGTGGAGTCGGGTCGAGTCTTTACCCACTGTCAGCCCGCTCCACAGCCCGTTTCAGGGGGCGTTTCTATTGTAACTATAAATACCCTTTCCCACACAAGGGAAAGGGTTGGACCTTCACTTGCAATCTAACATTTCTCTATTTTCTCTCAAAGGCTCCCAACTTCATCTCTTTCTCTCTCTAACTTCTCACTAGAAAACCTAACCTAAAATCATCTTAAACACATAATCATCCATGTTCTTACATTTTGGAAAGGTTAAATGATTCTCTCTTCGAAGCCGTTATGACTACTGATATAATGTCCATCATTTTACAAACATATTCGGTTGAGGACGATGAAAGAATATGAGCTGAGACATCTGAAATTGTTTCAAAATATGAAAATGCTCTTGTTAAACTTGAAAAAGAAAACATGTCATTTTTCAAACAACTTGATCGAAAATCAGAGGAATGCAAGTATGACAAATTGTCGTATGAGCATGCCTACAAGGACATGAAAGAGCAAAATGATCTTTTGAGAGCTCAGCTTGCAAGTATAAAAGGGAAGGGTGTGGATACTAAGTTTGAAAAACCATGGACTTTGGAGACACCAAATGTTTCAAAAACGGTTGAAAAACCAAAAATGTCAATTTTACGGTTTGCTCCAAAAGTCGATGCGAAAAAGAATTTGACAAAACCAGTCACTCTACAACCCTTGCCCAAGCAAAAGGAAGTTAAAAAGAATGCTTATAAACAAAAACTGATTGTTGAAAGAAACACAAATGTGAGTGCACCTAGCCCTTCTAGGAATAGTACACCAAATGTGACTACAAAAACTGTTAAAGAGTTTGTTGGTTCTAATGACATGGTCCAAAATCACCATCTAGAAGAAGCTAGGAAAAAGGCACAACTTTGAAAAAATGGAATTTTAGGTGCAAAACCTAGTGTGATGAATTCTGCAAGATTCCAAAGCACTGCTAGTAGTAGTAAACCATTACCTAGGAACAATCAACAAAATACTAGGGATTGGCTTGCATCTAAGAGTAGTGGCACAAAAGAGAATACTAGGAACGTAGAATACAACACAAAGAATTCCAAAGTCTCATCGAACAACAAAAAATTTCCAAATGACTGTAGTGACAAAGTTAAAGTTGCTGTGTTTAACAAGGATGTTGAATTTGTCTGTCCTACATGTCAAAAATGTGTTTTTTCAGCTAACCATGACTCATGTATTGCACAATTTCTCAAGAAAGGAAAATCAAGTGTCAAGGCACAATCCACTAAGATATCAAATAGAAACAAACCCGCTGACAACAAGAAAATGGATAAGAAACCTAATAGGTGGATATCTGAAGGATGTAGTTTTTCAAAAACTGAGACTTCCGCTGCATCTGATAAGAAAACTACGTCTAAATCTTACCTTAGGTGGATTCCCGCAGGAAAAGTTTTTACAACAGTTGGTCTTAGATTGATTCCCATAGGAAAGATTCTTGATTGTTGCACCAAGACAAATAATAGTGAAAATCAACAGGATAAGGAAGTAGCAACCACTACAACCATTGAAAGTGAACACCCTCAATGTGAGGAAACATGTACTTCTAACACTGTTATTTGTGCAAACTCTTCTTCTGTGGATGGAGGTACTTGTGAAAGTGATGAGAGTTCATACACCCAATGTGGTAAAGAACTTAACGCCAACATCGCTTGTGGAAATCCTTTTCTTATTCCACTTTTAACTCGACTTTTACTTGTCCAAGCTTAATTTTTTTTTCTTTCTTCAATTCTTCTTTGTATATATTTTTGAAAAACAAAATACAAAAATATAAAATTTTCAAAAATCCAAAAACATTATAAAATCAAAAAATCCAAAAATATTCTTCTCACGACATGTCTCTTGTATAATCGATATTCTGTACGTTTCTAGAAATGTCATTCAACAATGATACGGATATGTACAGATGCTTGAGCGAGAGTTTTCGAAAATGTTTTCTAAAACATGTCGTTTCTCAAAAGTTTCTTCTATGGCTTGTAAGTACTTCAGCTTACAACCCGTGCTTCAAAGTGAAATCTTTTCAAAACTTAAGTCCGGGTATACCAACTCAAAAAGATTTCAAATAAGGACTTAATCGGATGGCTTATGGACACATCAGTTCAGGACCCGCGCTTCAAAGAAAGGAAAGTGCTTAATCAAACAATGATTTCAAATATTTTTCGAGCACTTATCCTCAAACGAGAACCAAACACTTATCTGGCTTGAGTTTTCTTTAGAAAAACTTTCAAAATCTTTAAGCTCAAGACCATGATTGTTGATCTAATGATAAATTAGATTTTCAAAATTCTCTTACATTCTGAGCACCTTTTTCAAGATTTTTCAAAAAGATTTTCAAAATCTGTCAAAATCGGTGCTCATCATCAAAATGACTTGTGTACACCTTAAAGTGCACAACTCAAGTTTTCAAAGAAAGGAAATCTTTATGAAAAAATGATTTTCATCAACAAAGAGCACTTATCCTAAAAATGGACACTATTGTACGCCTCAGTGCGACATTCCTATTCAAACAAAGAGAAGTCTTTGTTTTCCAAAAAACCTTGATGTAAAATTCAACAAATCTGAAACTTCTTTCTCTTTCAGAATTTTGCTTCGAGAAGACTCCTTCCCTCTAAACCTTAAAAAGTTTAACATGCTCAAAAACATATGCGAGTTTTGAGGGGGAGTATTTCACAAATACAAAAATATTCCGATTTCATGCAAAATCAAATCTGTCTATCTCTCCAAAAGCTTTCTCTTAATCAGTTGATATAAAAAATATCACGATATGCTATTTTTGAGGGGGAGAAGACATGATTAAAATGTGATCAAAGATGTTTAAAGTTTGTGACTGAATCTCAAAAGAGCTTGACTCAGATAGTACCAATGAATTGACGAAGCTTAAAATGTCAATAATCGAAAAGACTTGTCCTGGACGGGTAATAATTTCAAGCTAGTCTAACTAGTGATGTAAGCGTGTCTCGAATAGAACTTATCTGAGTAGAATGTACCGTATCGAGAGAATTTCTTTGGACTTGACCAGGACGGGTAATAACTCCAAGCTAGTCTAACTAGTGATGTAAACGTGTCTCGAATCGGTCATGTTCACTGAAAGTGGATCAATTCAAAAAGTGCAAACTCCTCACGCATGTGCAAATTTCTTAAAATTCATGAGCACATGTGAAGGGGAGTCCTTCAAAAGAAACCAAAACTCTCAAAGTGTCAACAAATATGTTAGCCTCGCTTTTTTATAAAGATAACGTCACACAAGTGAATTGGACTAGATTAGAAACTACAAGGACTACTATTGTCAAGTTGGAAAACATGTAGTGTTAGGAGCCTATAAATACCCCTCATGACTCTCCATGAGGGGTGTGGGAAAATGTGTGTGTAAACTTCATATTGTCATTTTAATATAACCCCTTTTCTCCACCTTTCTCTCTCTACTTTCTCTCTCTAGAACCATGATGTATTTCCATCAACCGCGACCTATGGAAGGTGTTTCTTGGTCATAAGAAGTACTAAGAAGTCATTAACAAGTGGTGTGGGAAAGTGTGTAAGCTTCACTTCATTTGTCATATTAATAAAACACATAGTTTCTCCACCTTTCTCTCTCTACTTTCTCTCTCTAGAAATAACCATGGCTTTCACATATTTCGATCAACCTCGACTTCCGGAACGTGTTTCTTGGTCGTAACAAGTGGCATCAGAGATAACCGAGGGCGAATCGTGGTGTTTTTGGTTGTAAAATCGTGTTTTTTGGTGTTTTTTCTCGGAAAACTTACGATCTTATCGAGTTAGGATCGTTTTTTATCGAGTTAGAAAATTTTTTATCGAGTTAGAAAATTTTTTAGCGAGTTAGAAAAATTTTTCAGCGAGTTAGAAATTTTTTAGCGAGTTAGAAAAAAATTTTTTAGCGAGTTAGAAATTTTTTTTTAGCGAGTTAGAAAAAAAAATTTAGTGAGTTAGAAAATCTTTTTAGCAAGTTAGAAATTTTTTTTAGCGAGTTAGAAATTTTTAGCGAGTTAGAAATTTTTAGCGAGTTAGAAATTTTTTAGCGAGTTAGAAAATTTTTTATCAAGTTAGAAAATTTTTTTATCAAGTTAGAATTTTTTTTTATCAAGTTAGAAATTTTTTTTTATCAAGTTAGAAAAAAAAAATTATCAAGTTAGAAATTTATTTTTTTATCAAGTTAGAAATTTTTTTTATCAAGTTAGAAAATTTTTTTCGCGAGTCAGGGAAAGTTTGTGCGTTAGGGATTATTGGCTATCAAGATCATATTTGGCGAGTTAGCCATTATACCTTATCGTATATCGAGTAAGGACTTCACTTGGGACTTACCTAAACGAAACTCTGCCAAAATTGACTTAGGATATCGAGTAAGGATATGGGATTTTGAGTAAGGAAATAACCAAAGTGTATCACATAAACAAAACCCTAAACCTCATCAAGTAACTTAAGCATTGATCTATTACCCTAAACCCTAATTACCACTTCACCTAAAACACTTGATATAATTGGTAAACATTTTACAGAACATGATTCAATTTCTTGTTTCATTATCCTAATACCAATATATCACACACCAAAAACACACCACGTATTGCTTAAAAGATCCTGATCAAGAATCGCAATCAAATGACAACGGCTAGTATCAGATTTTTGTGACTACGGAGTTTTTATACGATATTGCTTATTTGGGTTTCAAGTTCATTTCACGGGCATGTGTACTTATTTATCTCAAAGTCTAGGGGTGGATGGATGCATGACTTTCGGAGATACTTGTTTAGGCAAACATTGGTAGAGATAGTGATTAAGACTTGGATTATCTAGTTATACCCGATGTAAGGAGTTACATTGTAGTACTCACGGGTTATAGCTATCACTTTAAGGAGTTACGTTGTAGTACTCAGTGTCACATGAAGTTGTGGAGATTCCAAGAGGTGGATATTTCATATACTGTTTGTTGGTTTGGGTATATGGCACTACCTATGCTTAAAGGAGTTACATTGTAGTGCTCAATATAGGTTCTTAGTCACACCTTCGTACAAGATTAAGTCACATATCTATGAGATGTTTACTTCATTCTCAGATTGGTTATATTGGGTTCTCTCCATACAGTGGTCATTTACTAGCTGGTTGGAATTTGAAGAGGTCGCTTATAGGTTGAAGAGAAGAGATGAGATTGTAGAATAAGAGAGTCATATCTTAGCGACATATACTCACAAAATGTGCGTCAAAAAGCTTTACGGCTTCTAAATTGCATTAGAAGTGTAAAGTACAGGTAACTATATGGCATGTACACAAGAATATGATGATTCTGATGACTCGCAACCATCAGGAGGGAGAAGAACATGCCAAAAGAAGTAGTGTTTCGTCTTCAGTACGTTGGTTGATCGAGGGAACTGTGCTTAATATCAGATAAGTACCATGAGGTACCAAGTATGTGTACATCAGAGCTTATTACCAACCTTTTATGCAATGTTATGTGAGTTATGTTGTTATGCTGCTACCCGAACGACAACCATGTTCCTAACTTTTGAATCTACTTTATCCGCTGCGAGATAAAAAGAGAGTTGTCGGTTCAGGAGGGAGCAGGAAAAAGAATAAAGGCTCACTAGTTAGGAGGGAGTAATAACCTAACTAGACCATTACAGTTGAAGTTCAGAGCTACAAAGACCTTTGCCGTCAGTGTCAAAGATCATACGCCGAGATCATCGGAAGAGAGAACTTCAAGTCTGCCTCAGTATCTAGACTACAGAGACTCTGCGCTTCAACAACGTCAACATAGTTTACTATTGTTGTAATTTACATTATTTATGTATTTATAGGTCTCATTGTAACCATTCACGTGTGACGATATCTTGGAGGGAGATTGTTAGCCTCGCTTTTTTATAAAGATAACGTCACACAAGTGAATTGGACTAGATTAGAAACTACAAGGACTACTATTGTCAAGTAGGCAAACATGTAGTGTTAGGAGCCTATAAATACCCCTCATGACTCTCCATGAGGGGTGTGGGAAAGTGTGTGTGTAAACTTCATATTGTCATTTTAATATAAACTCTTTTCTCCACATTTCTCTCTCTACTTTCTCTCTCTAGAACCATGATGTATTTCCATCAACCGCGACCTCTAGAAGGTGTTTCTTGGTCATAACAAAATATGTTTCATAATCTTAAACACTTTGAGAGATTAACACAAAAGGTTTTATGGCAAGTGATCAATAAATCTAGGATAATCATGGAGTAATAAGGTGATTATGGTTAGGTTTATGTCCAATGATCCGCCAGAGCTGGAGAGATCTACCCAAGGACAAATCCAATAGATTAGAATTAGAATTCCTTAGATATGATTGAAAAAAGGAGAAAATGAGAAAGGAGAAAGAAGGGGTTGAAGAATTAAAAAGAAAAGATATGAAAAAAGGTGAAAAGAAATAACCCTCCAAATGTTCAACCTTAGGGCAGACACCGGGTTCAATTCATATGCTATTGGTTGTTGTTAAGGTGACACCGGTATTGAAGATAAAGACGTCATGGACCAAGTGATGCACTCACTTAACCTTCTAGCCACTCAAGTTCTCTTAAAAGATCTTGTTTCATTCTCACGGGGAACCGGTGTAATCTATCGATCTGTCTCTTAAAGATGATTGATATAGAATTAGGAGACCTCTCCCTAATCTCCGCATAGGAAACCAAATGTGCACTTATCAAGTCTAGAGCCCCGAGATTCATCAAAAGATCTCATAGGAACACATGATATTTCTACACTGGTTGTTCATCATTAAGGATGCCAGATGTAAACTTTAGAGACCTACGCAGATCATAGCAATCTGCCAGAACATTTATGAGAGGATTCACATTTGTGAATCTCAATGATTGAATGGAAATTCCTGCCAGGGTCAACATCATGCAGCCCTGACAGCAGGTCACTTCGGTAATTCGTTATGGGTTACGCTTAGTGTTCGCGGTGGTTTCAAACGGTCTACAGTCGTGGAGTGATCCCCAGTGACTCACCATTCGTTGAGCTACTTAGTAGGTCTCGCAAGCTCCCTCGGGAGTAACCGAAATGGGAACGGCCTTAGTAAGGGTTAGAAGGAGTCTTCATATTATGCTGTTGACGATATCTAATTCCTTATCTATAAGTATCGGTTGTTTATTGCTAACTGTTTACTTGCAGCATCATATCACTTCCATGATGATAGATTCCACATGCTCATACATGCATCAAGAAGTCAAAGGAAAGTTCTCACAAAGATCAAATCAAATAAAAGTTCAAAGAAAGATTCTACGCATTTTGAAAGAATCTACAAAGTAAAGAGACAAAGATCAAAGTGAAAGAAAGGGAACTACTAATGTAAAGACGTATGAGCATGTTGGAATGGAGGACAACTACCACAGACACAGAAGTGATGAAAGGCAGATGACACCACAAACCTCAATAGAACAAAGAATGAAGAAAAGTCAATTATCAAAGATCACAAAGCATGAAGGAACAAAGACTTAAATACTATTCTACAAAGACTCAAAGTTAACGACAACAAGCTTCAAAGTTCAAAGATCAAGATCACAAAGAGAGATCTCAATGATCACCCCTTAGGGGGAGATTGTTAGCAATAGAAGTGTTGATCATCAATGGAATCAAAGAGAGATCTCAATGATCGCCCCTTAGGGGGAGATTGTTAGAAATAGAAGTGACGATCATTTATTAAATCATTTAGTCTTGTAATAATATTGTAATAGTCTTGTAGTTTAGTTAAGGGTAAACGGGCTTGGTTTAATCTAATATTGTATTAGTTTAGGTCTAGTTTATTACAAAAGCCCAAGCCCGGCCCATCTTCTTATCTTACCTATAAATACCCCCAAATGCTCCCATTTGGAGGGGTTGCTTCTAGGGTGCTACTATGTGTGTTTCTCTCTCTTAATCTAATACATCTTTTTTTCTCTCTCTAGAAGTTACCATCTCTCTCTCTCTACTTATCTCTTCTATAATCTTTATATGAACTTGTGTTAGATATAGTATTTTAGGGTCCTACAATATGGCATAAGAAACTCTGGCCTGACACCGTACTGATACCTAAAAGAATTCACTAAGTCTTGGTGAATGTTGAAGGAAGAATACGGCACATTTAACTTTGGCAATGCGCCGTAATTTGAAGCTCTACAGTCAAAGCCCAAGTCAACCATTAAAGGATTATGGCGTATAAAACTCTGGCCAAACGCCGTAAAGAAGATCTTATCCCCCATCCAAGTATATCAAAGATTTGAAGGTTACGGCGTATCTAATCTCAAGATTACGTCGTATTTATAAGATACGCAGAATATGCTTGGAATTTGCTTTTTGCTTTAGTAATCAAGATATCTAGATTATGCAGTATTCCCTTACGAATATGCCGTAATCTCGCCCTAACAGATGACTCTAAATACAAGCCCTAAACGAGAGTTTTTGATGTATGTCAACCACCACACTCAACCACAGCTGAATTTGATCGAGAAACAAACACAACACACAACTATTCACTAGTTCAGCCCATCAAGCTTAATCCACTAGGAAAACTCAGTAAAGATTTATGATTACAAGAAATAAGACTCAAAATAAAACTCACTCTCTTAATACTCTTCAATGCTGTGACAAGTTTTTCTCGTTCGTTTAGATTATGAAAATTGTTCAGAATAATTAGCTAAGTTTGCTAATTGGACTTATGATCAAACACTAATAAGCTTCATGGACTAACAGGTAAATATATATATTTGGATTGTGTGTGTGTTTTGTCTATCTTTACATGGACTTGGAGTGACAAGTAGAGATAGTTTTGGAGCTTAGTAAAAGAAGTCAAAGAGCTCAAACCTTACTTGATCATGGCTATAAATAGTTAGAGATAGGTAGATTTTTATCATTCAGTCATATTGTTTCTCTCTCTAAAATTGTATCTGTGTGAAATCATGTAACAACTTTCATCCGTGAGTTGTAGTTTTTATTCTTACTTTTGTATTGTATTGAACTCAAAACCTATTATCACATTTGAAGTGATAGTCAGATGTTGTGAATAAAAAGATTATGAAGAGGTTAGTTGTATGAAATCAAATTGTGTTTGTAGTTATTAGTGATCTTTGTACATTTTCCACATGGTATCATAACAAGGTTGCTTTGATACAGAGATCGATTGATTTTCCCAAAGTTTTTTAAAAATTAAGGTTTCCAAAATTTTGGGGATTTTGTGTTTTGAGCTTAGATTGGTGTTGTTCTTGGTGTTAATCGTGTGATTTTAAGTTGTATTGATCAAATTGGGGGTTAATTGGATTTTTCAAGAATTAGGGTTTTTAAATTTTTGGGATCTTTGATTCTGAGTGTTTTTTAGTGATTAACTTGTGTTAATCGTTTGATTTATGTCTAGATCTATTTTGTCTATAAGTTTTTTTTTTTTTGGTTATCTTCAAAGTTAGGGTTTACTGTATCAAACCCTAACTCAGGGTTTTTTTAGTTTTCTGTTATTCTTTGTTTATAATTGATCTTTATATTTATTTGTATATCCTGGTTGTTGTAAGATTTGTTTCTCACATTGTCTTGTTTGTTTTTCAGGTTTGAAGTAGTTGTTTCCACTGTGTTGTTTGGTTTGTGATCATCTTGATCACATTTTCTTGGAGTTGTGTGGTCTGTAACACCTCTCACACCGTTTCACCAGGATATTTTTTTTCTAGTGTTTTTAGATCAGTGCAAGGGATAGTTTAAGGCATTATTTTTGATTGATTGGTGTTGTTGGTATAATTGGTGGTTAATTGTGACTAAAGGGTGATAAGGTGTATCTGTTTTTTGTTTTCCAGTTTTTGTTGATTTTTCATCATTGTTGATGGAAATAAGACTTCTGGATCTGTATCTAAATTGGTAAAATTCTAGGATTACACCAAAAAGCCTTTATATGTTTTGTGATATTAACTATCTACACTGCTTAGTTAACCCCCATATAAACCCTTTGTTTACTCTCATTATTAGAGTAAGATACCCCTAGAAAAACACGTAGAGCCATTCCTTAAGGATTTTTACACCTTGTTATTATGTTTTGTTACACCTTAGCCTACCCTGTAGATTTAAGTCTGTGATTAGTTGCTTTGGCAAAGTGTGTTTCCATGTGTTACCTGTGTTCGTGTGCGTAAATTCATTATCTTTGGTTAGGTCAGGAAATTGCACAATGCAATGGACTGAAAGTACATATTGTATACTTTTAGTCAGTTTTTTGTATGTTTACTACTTTCACTATTACATTATGTCAGAAAGTCTGAAAAGTAAAGAAAAATTATCCAGATTTATTGTGATGAAATTTTACACCTTTAGTTTTATATATATATATATATATATATATATATATATATATATATATATATATATATATATATATATAAAGTTCAAAAAAATTAGAAAAGAAAAAGAAAGAAGAAGTTGGTTTATTTAAACCAACGATGTAAAGTTTTGTATTAAGTGGTTGATATCGCCACTATTGTTGTATTATGTTTATGGATTGAAAGGGAGTTGGACATTATGGGAACGCCAACTAAGGATTGTCTATTCTTTGTCAAAGATTTTATTGAGTATAATTCGTGTTTACCTAAAGCGTGAGTTACAAAAGAGTCAAAGCGTGAGTTATTCAATGATATGAGTCTTATTCATAGGATGGTAGGGAAGTATTCTAACCATACTTAGGACTTTAATCTATTTGTTTCTTGTTTTGTATTTTTTTATTTTACACCAATTTATATCCTAAATGTTATCCATACCCAACCGTATTATTATATTCGTTGTTAGCTTTCGAGCATCCAGATATGATGATGGCCAAGTAAGAATATTAAATGTATAAATAAGGTAGTGACCATCCGAGTATTAGATTAGTTAGCTAACGCGCCAACGATCTGGTGTGTGAATTGGTGACCATCCGAGTTTAAGATTGATTAAATGATGCGCCAGCGATCTGGTGTGCAACTTGGTGACCATCCGTTATGAAAGTAACGCGCCAGTGATCCAAGGAACACATTAATGACCATCCATCATTTAAAAGATCAAGGACTTGCGCCAGCGATCCATGAAGCATACTAGTGACCATCCGTTAGTTAAAGCGTCGAGGACTCGCGCCAGCGATCTACTAAGTTTATGCAGGAGATGTTCAAAAAAAGCTAGGTTTAACCCATGAACCAAATAAACCCTTTTTACCGCTTTAGACTTTTTACTCCTTAGCTTTAGTGAGGGAGATGTGTATCCTTATCAAGCATATGATAGAATATTCGTCACGTCCAGACAGTTAAATGATTAGATTTGCTTTTATTAATAATACATTTTGTTTCTAATTGGTTAAGTGTTTGGCCGTGCAATTATGATAAAACGAATAAGTGCTTAAATGTAAAAATATCCTATCAAGGATACATTTTCATTATGTTTATTCTTAAGGTTTACTTAAGGACGAGTAAAGTTCAAGTGGGGGGATATTTGATGAGATCAAATAAGTACATTTTATTAGCATCATTTATCCTATTTAATTGACTTGTTTTATATTATTTTGTATGAGAATTGATGCCTTTATGTTTCCTTTAGTGATTCTCATGTAAAAACAAGCAATAGGTGAAAGTTAATGATATTGGACGAATTATGGAGCTAAATGATCAAGATTTGAAAATTCTACTGAAACTCAAGAGATGCGCCATATCTCTCTCAACAGATACGTCGCAACATCATACTTAGATGAATTCGAAGACCATTGCCTGACTTTGAATAATGCGCCGCATCCAATTACAACATGCGCCGCATATGAAACTTTGGTTAACGAAGAATAATCAACTTGATCTACTCCAAAATACGCCGCATCTCATTTACAACATGCGGTGTATCGGCTAAAGACTTCACCAGATTCTATCCAAAATGTTAAATAACATGCGCCGCATAAAGAAACAAGTTACGCCGCATCTAAAGGCGGTGTATGAATATTCCAGAATTTAATAATCTTGGACCCCACACGAAGTTAAGTAGATGCGCCGCATCTATCATCAACATGCGCCGCATCGACCCTTCAGATAGAACCTATAAATACCCCAAGATAGATACGAGTTTTGTATACAGAAAACCCTAAGGAGACGAATTCAATCGAAGAAGTATCACAAGACACGCCCCAAACGAAGATCTTAGAGCCGTAAGAAGGTCCTGCATGTGTATAATTCATTAAGTAGTTTTGTTTATTGTATTAGTAAGCTTTAATCCATCAGGATTGATGGGCTTGTGGCCACCATACTGCTCCCCTTAAAATTGCTTTCCCATCGGTTAAAGTTTATATGATTGATGTTTTTGGTGAATTATATTTGTGCTTTGATAACCTCTGTGTTTAGTTGAGTCTTCTGGGCTACCATACATGTTCCTCGCCTGCTTATCTAGTGTCTAGAAGGTAGGATAAACATAAGTAATCATTAAAGGTTTACTCGCCGATATATAGGATCCAACGAGACAGATTAGTTTACGATACTCGTCATATAAAAATAGCAATATAACAAGTGACAAGCTACTTAATTATAAGGACAGGTCTTCTTACAGGTTTCTGTTATCTATCGGTGTATGTGATTGATATCCGCTGATTCATTCTCATTAGTTTTAGTTTTATTGTTTATTAAAATCTGTGTCAGTCTCTCAGGCTGAAACCTCGTTTAATTAGATTAGGAATGTAAAATTAACTTAGATATTAAAATACTGATTAAATCAACTAGATATTATGTTCCATTCTTAGTGTTCGACACTCTACTTACCACTATATGCATATTGATCGGGTACACTGCTTGTTAAGTGTATGTGTGTGTTAGTAATAAGTCGGCTAAATATAAATGTAAAACTTGAAAAGGCTTAAACACCCTATGCTACACTGACATACCACACGCATCAAACCTTGCAAAAGGTTTTACTTCTCAAGGGATCATGTGAAGCTTGCAATCCCCACCAGGCAGTGTACCTGACCGATGTAGTATAATGAGTGGCAAGTACCAGGGGATTGATCGTTCTCTAGAGGAATAGTGTTGTTAGGATTAAAAACTACTTAAACTAGGTCTAGAGGTGAAGGATGATTCTTTTTGGATTTTTATGTTTTTATGAAAGCAACTAAAAATCTCGGCTTTTGGAAGAGTGGGCAGAATTAGTTGCTGGTCAACTAACCCAAAATTACTACAAATGCAAAATAAAATAACATAACAGAAAAGTAAATGTGGTGAACCTCTTATAATGGGAAAAATGTATTTACTTAAATTTCACTACTCCCTAGTTATCTCTTACTGATTAATTGATTTGTTATAGTTTTTTGGATGAAGGGTTGTATTCCTTAATACCAGTCATGGGGCTATATACGCTCTTCCCCAATCTATAAGCTTTTATCTCTTCCTATCCAGGCCTCGTAAACAGTTACTTATGCATTAAATACAACCAACAACATCATAGTACATATCTGATTACGTTTCTTAAGATGCTCAAGCCTATTACCATGTAGGAGTATGGCCAGTTTTCTTAAGCCTAACGAGAAAATCAATCAACCAAATCAACTAATAACAAATCAACAACCAATAATCAACAACTAGGTTTCATTAGATCTTAGTAAACACAAAGCAAATTACGATAGCATGTTAAAAGAAAGACAAGATAAACAATTAATCAAACAACAAATAGACATATTGAATGATTAAAAAGAAAACTTATCTTCAATTGAACATGAAGGAAAAGAGGGATTGAAACCCTAAAGTCACAGTAAAATTCGTCTAGGGTTTTATCTCCCAAAAGTTACACACCTTATGAATGAAAAATCGAAAAGTATATCTAGATATACAACTCTGACGGTGTCAGGCTTTGGCCTCTGACACCGTCAGATCGCCGTGTTTAGGGTTCTCGGATCACCTAGATCCACTTATGAGGCCGTCCCTCTATAAGGGTTCTGGGCCGTCTCTTGTAGAGCCAAAGAGGGGCGGCCTTGGTTTTGTAACACCTAACGCCGTCAGGTGTTATCCTGACTTTTGGTTTCTGGGGCGTCCCTTGTAAAATTCACCATCATTTCAGTATAAGGTGACGTCGTCGGCATGTAAAGCCTGACGCCATCAGGTGTGATTTCCTGACTTTTCTTTACTTTTCTTGTTTTCTTCATACTTGAGCATGAAAACGTCCAAAAAGCTCCAAAATGCTCCAATTTCAAGAATTCATGTCCCAGGTACCTAAAATCACAAAAGAAATTATTTAAGATAGTATTTGATCATAAAAATACGATTTATGGCTTAAATGACCCCCTAAAAGCATAACAAATTTCTCCTTATCAAATACCATTACACTTGGGATTTGCTTGTCCTCAAGCAAATGAGCTTTTATACCAATTAAAATACAAGTTATGGGTCATTTAACATTAATACAAAAGTAATTACAACAAATAATTGATCTACCCTAATCAAAACAAGCACGAAAATTATATACTAGCACCTCACATATAGTGTTTGAATACTCTCATCTCTCGGGTGTTATAAGTGTATATATCACAAATGGAAATGGAAGAAATGTCTCTCACTACCTGTCATAGAAAATAGATTGCCATAGGCTTGGGAAAGGATCAAGCCTCCACCACTTTGGCGTAAACACCTAGGATAAACTATCAAAGAGGTCTTTTAAAGGGTTATAACGTTAAGTGTAGGGATATGGAAGACACGGTTTTGTTGGATAAAGGGATATTTAACTGGTGGCAAGTCAATTTTCTTAGTTAATTACATATACAATGCGGCGTTGCTAAGCCAAGACTCGACTCAACTTAAGCTAATAACGAAATAACATAAACATAAATAAAATAAAAGGAATGGGATGATAGTCCGTATGTTTTTTCTACTTTTCTTTTTCTCATTTTTTTTTTTCAAATTTTTATTGTTTTTCGATTTTTTTTCATACACTCTTGCCCTACCATCCAAAATAATACATCAAATGAGCTTGTTTCCTCCCCTTACACTTGAACTTTTACATAAATCAAAATAAAGACTCGAATCAAGATAATCAAAACATTTGGAGTACTTTAAAACATCAACGTATATATGGGGGTAATAAATGATGTTCTTCCCCATTACTCCATTACACTAGTACTTTACCCATAAGTCCCAATCGTCCCAAAACAATATGTACAAGATATGACTCGACTTAGCAACCATGTAACCAATAAGACAACTAACTAAGGGTTGAAACAAATAACAATAATGCACTAAAGATGAGTGCATACAAGGAAGGCTAAAGCGATTTGAGTGTACATTTGGGGGTGGATTGTAAACAAATTCTGCTTAAAGTTAGAAACGAAAAAGATAGGCTCTGGGGGTTGCACTAGGGGTATCGTGTACTAAAAATGAGTACATCGCAAAGGTGTTGGAAAATTACTTGACCAATGAAGTCAATGTAATTATATTACAGGCTTAAAACAAAGGTTATCTTAATGCCTCTTATCATATAGTAAATCCTAACTACACGAATGTAGTCTCACTAGCGATCTCGGGATGCATCACTAACGCAAGTTCTAGAATCTAAATACTACCGGTACACTCACAAGCACTAATAATGAATGCTTTACCTAACAAATCTAGGGGCGAACCTTACATATTTGGGGTAGAAATTTTTGAGTGGTACGGTTTTTGTGCTAGTCATATAACTCCTATTAATGAGACACTTATTAAGACTATAGTTTCTCTCCTAAATGTTGCAAAAAAATTTAAATTTTGTGCCAAAATTACCCTAACAAGAATTTCTTTTAGTTTTATTACACATCTACTATTAAACAAAACAAAAATCAAGCGAAGTGGTAGTTTCTAAGATCAATGCCATGGTAAGGGACTTTTTGGAGTAAGTTCTTAAAACAAGTCCAAGCTTCGTAAAGGGTTTCACCATGACGTTGTTGGAATATTAAGATGTCATTCCTCAACTTGGTGGTTCTTCCCGGTGGGAAAAAATGAACAAGGAAACGAGAGGTGAGATCATCCCAAGAGGTGATGGATCCCGCAGGTAAACGCTCAAGCCATTAACTAGCTTTGGTCACGTAGAGGGAATTGAAAGAGACTCAATCGGGTCGCCTCTCGAGTGGCAACATCAAGGTCTATGGAATCTACAATTTTAAGGAAATCCTTGAGATGTTGGTTTGGATCTTTGGAACGAAGTCCATGTAATGCACATACGCTTTACACCAACCGGATGGTGTGGGATCGCAAGGGAGACACATTGGCTCCTTGGGTGAGCTCAATGGTGTTTCGATAGCCTTGGTGGCTAGGTCGGGAGTATTCTCCTAAAGTGCAGGCTCTAGGTGGTTCGGGTTGGTTTGGTTGTAGTGGGTTTTGTTGTGGTGGGTTGGCTGGATCAAAGATATTACCACCTTCCATGATGGTGGATGGTAATGGTCACGAACAAAGAAACGAAGAAAAAGATAGACTAAAGAAAACCTAATAAAAAGAAAATAAAAATCTCACTAGAAAGGAATCTAATGAGTAGACCTAATAAAAATAAAATTTAACCTAAACAATAACTATTCCCTGGCAGCGGTGCCAATGTCACACCCCCAATTTACCTGGCTTGCAGCGGAATGGAATGCCTGAGGGTGTAACTGTCATAGCATTACAAACAAGGATATATTGAACGACCTAAAGTGTCGTTTGGAAAATACATCATTTGATTTATTTAAAAGAAGTTCAGAGTTACAAAACATAGGTCCCAAAGTATTTAAAAGTTAAAGGAAACAAGTTTGGTAGAATCAAACGATAATATATAAGTGCATGAAAATCCAAAATGAGACGCGTCATCCTTGCTACTCACTAAAATGACTCCATGCATGCCATGAGATATACCTTAGTTACCTGAAAATACATTGCTAAAACGGTCAACATAAAGTTGTTGAGAAATCATAGGTTTGTAAGTTAAATTGGATGTACATTAGCCTTAAGTAAAGTAAAGTGACAAAAATGTCAAAAGAAAGCTACATTGACTCTTAAGCTCATGACCCCGAAGCTAGACAAAGTTACTTGGCCCCAAATGAGTGTTTACCAGACACTCTAATATATTAGACATGAAATGCATCCGTAATTCCGTTGGAGCAACCCAAACACGGATGGAGGAGTCACCCTCAATAGATCTATTCACTCACTCTAGCTCGTACTTTAATTAACAGTCCATGATAATAAAGGGGACTTGTCAAGACGTGGTAATAAAGCAACTTAAGCAATGTAAGGAATTTACTACTTAGGCATGTACGAAAATAAGTGGTGCAATATATTCTCCCCAGTGGGATTTGAAATCAAAGTATTATATTAAAAACGGGGCTATGAAAACTCACCTCGAAGTGATGGTACAATGTGTTGGAATGATAAGGACAACAAAGAACGAAATCAACCGCAACCTATGATGAATGAATATGATCTAATTTAGATCATGAAATGATGTAGAGAATATGCATGCACATGATACCTATACCACTCATAACTTGAAAATATACTAGTTATAGTCATAGTAAAATATATCCCATACTTGAGAAAAATAATTCTTAGTTAGACTTGTAAAACTTGTCATAGTATATTGTATAGAAAGTTAGTGTTATAAACTTCGCCTTGAAAACCTTGAAGTAACGTCTAATGGTCGTAAAAATAAACTCATAAGCATAAGTACTTCGTTAGTTATGAATTCGGCAATTTAGTAGTATTTCTAGAAAATCTAGGATTTAGTACGTAGAAGTAGTATTATTATTATTTCTAGTAAAAGCTGTCAATTATATAGAGTTTTTGCCGATATTGAAACGTGAATAACTTGGTCGTTTTAAGTTCATTTTCTTCGTTCTTTATATCCACGGAATCGTCTTAGTATGTACTAATATATTTTTGATAACTCGGCTTCTCTAGGTTACGTCTAACACCTCGGTTAGTCCACCAAAAATCGTCCAACAGCAAACAATTTTCAGAAAAATAGTTTTCGTCAATAAACTTGCAAAAATCATATCTCCTTCGTTATAAACTCGTTTTAACCCGTTCTTTCGCCTACGGCTTCGTTTTTGAAAGTATTTTCTAAATCATTGGTAGAAAAGTTCCCCTGAGTTACTGATTTTTCCAGGTTTTCAAATTTGGGACAGTAGGTATATATATGTGTTCCAAATCCATTTCTAGTGTTCTAAACTTGTTTCTACTCCACCCAAATCACTTCCAATCACCACAAATCTAGTCTAATCCTACTATACACCTTCTTAAGGTGTCATGGGTTCCTAAACATCATCAATCTAGTGGATCTAACCAAGGTTTCCATTTCTAGGGTTTCAAAGACATAAGTGTATATTATGAGTGGTAAGAGCTAACATATGCATGAAATATTGTATGAAAACTATATAATCATAACAAATACTTGAAGAAATGAAGAAAATAAATTTTTGTAAACTCACTTGAATGATTATGAAGCTTGTATGATTAGAACCCTAAGAATCCTTGAGTTTATATTTCAAAACCCTAACAAGGACAACAATATAGACTTGATTTAAACTTGATCTTGTAAAAATTGATGGATCTTGGTAGATTTGTGTTTTGGCCGTGGGTTTTGGAGAGAAAAATAGAGAGAAAGTAACTTTTTTTATCTAAATAATATGAGTGTGAAATGTGTTTTGTGTTTATAGATATTTACTTGTGATGTGTAACTAGTTAAAGAAAATTTAATGCACAAGGTTAAGGGGGGTGGGGGGGGGGGGTTCATGGCCGGTTTTTCAAAGGAACCAAAAGCAAAAATTTAGTCTTTGATTTATTTAGGATTGCTAGTGGAAGATTTGTAGATATTAGTATAGGTTTTAGGTGTTAAATTTAGGTAATTGTAGTTAGTTTTTAGTTATAATCGAGTACCAGGTTTGCGAGAAATAAATTTTAACAAGTTAACCGGGACTTAATAAAGTCATAAAAATGTTAAAAATATGTTGGGTACAAAATTTGAGCGTTTGGATAATTATTATTTAGTTTTCACGAAAACCGTCGTAATTATATTAAACTTACGTTATAAATTTAATAAATTCCCAAAATACCGGGTAAATGAATTTTATAATTTTTATGACGTTGTAAGGAGTTTAAAAATATATCGGAACCATCATGGGGATTTTTAGATATGTTAGTTATATTTATTTATCGCGGGTTAACGTTTAATTAAAATAAATAAACGTTAAACGTACTAAAAATAATAATATGAATATTCTACGAGTGGTATAGTATGCAAATGCTATTATGATGATATGTAGACTATTTCTAGTCTGTATGAAGTGTCTCTAATGATAATGCATGAATTCGCACCTGAACCAATACGGTTACACGAATTTAAGTACTCGTAAACTAAATTTACGATGAAATGAGCAATGCACGTGAATAGTATTTTCTTTCTGGAAATGAATAGTACTTGGTGAATAGTAAAATTTTTGAATGCTTCTCAGAATATCAAATTGACCTCAACAATGATGAATAGTAAAATGATGAATAGTGTTTTGATGAATAGTGAATTATGAATAGTAAATTGTCGAAGTTTGGGAAATGACCTGAAATGGTGAGTTGTGACAGTCGCCCACCCAAAAAGGAATTCAGTCCCTGAATTCAGCTAGTGTTGGTCTCGGTAATAGGTTTGGTGAAAAGATATGGATACTTGTGTTGCATTTGGTCTTCTCGTTCCCAAGTAAACTCGGGTCCTCTTCGAGAATTCCAGCGAACCTTCACGATCGGAATTCGACTCTGCTTCAACTGTTTGACCTCTCGGTCCATGATCTCAACTGGTTCTTCCACAAAGTTAAGCTTGTCATCTAGTTGAATTTCTTCTAATGGTATAACGGAAGACTCGTCCGAAAGGCATTTCTTGAGGTTTGAGACATGAAATGTGTTATGTACGTTGCTGAGTTCTGATGGAAATTCAAGCTTGTAAGCTACTGGACCAATCCTTTCCAGTATCTTAAATGGACCAATGTATCTCGGGTTCAACTTTCCGCGTTTCCCAAATCGTATCACGCCTTTCCAAGGCGAGACTTTCAACATGACTTTGTCTCCGACCTGGAATTCCAATGGTTTGCGTCGAACATCTGCGTAGCTTTTCTGTCTACTTCTAGCGGTTTCAAGTCTTTCTCGAATCTGGATTATCTTTTCTATTGTTTCTCGTACCATCTCCGGGCCAGTACATTGTACCTCTCCGACTTCGGCCCAACAAACTGGAGATCGACACTTACGACCATAAAGTGCCTCGAATGGTGCTGCTTTTATGCTTGAATGGTAGCTGTTGTTATAAGAAAACTCGATCAATGGTAAATGGTTAGCCCAACCATTTCCAAAGTCAATCATACATGCTCGCAGCATGTCTTCAAGTGTCTGAATAGTTCTCTCACTCTGACCATCGGTCTGAGGATGGTAAGCAGTGCTCATGTCTAACTTGGATCCAAAAGAATCTTGTAATGACTTCCAAAAGTTTGAAGTAAAGCGACTATCTCTGTCAGAAATAATGGAGATTGGTGCTCCATGTCTTGAGACTATTTCCTTGACATAAAGTCTGGCAAGTTGTTCCATGGAATAAGTCTCTCTAATGGGTATGAAATGGGCTGATTTGGTAAGACGGTCAACAATTACCCAAATAGCATCGTAACCTCCTGACGTCTTGGGAAGTTTAGTGACAAAGTCCATTGTAATACGCTCCCACTTCCATTGTGGAATTTCTGGTTGTTGAAGTAGTCCTAACGGTTTCTGGTACTCAGCTTTCACTTTAGCACAAGTAAGGCATTTGCTGACATATGTAGCTATTTCTGCTTTCATGTTCGGCCACCAATATAGCTTTTTGAGATCCTGATACATCTTGTCAGAACCTGGGTGAATAGAGTACTTCGACTTGTGTGATTCATGCATAATCAATTCTCGTACTCCACCATAGAGTGGTATCCAACTTCGGTCCTTGAAGCATAACACTCCATCTGCTCTCTTCACAAAGCCATTTTTGTTTTCTGGCATACCATAAAGTTTCTCCTGTGGTCGATTTTCCTCCTTGAGAGCTTCAATCTGAGCTTCTAGAATCTTTGATGGTAATGGTGAAATGATAGTCATTCCTAATGACCTAACCCTCAAAGGTTTGAGTTGTTCTTTTCGGCTAAGTGCATCTGCTACAACATTCGCTTTTCTTGGGTGATATCGGATTTCACAATCGTAATCACTCAACAATTCTAGCCAACGACGTTGTCTCATATTAAGTTCCTTCTGATCGAGTATATGCTGTAAGCTCTTGTGGTTGGTAAAAACTACACATTTGGTACCATAAAGATAGTGTCTCTAAATCTTGAGTGCAAAAACTACCTCACCCAACTCCAAGTCGTGTGTAGTGTAATTCTTCTCGTGTGTCTTAAGCTGTCTAGATGCATAAGCTATCACCTTCTCATTTTGCATTAGCACAGCTCCAAGTCCTTTATGCGAAGCATCGCATTATACCACAAAGTTCTCAATACCTTCTGGTAGTGACAAAATCGGTGCGCTACAAAGTTTCTGCTTCAATAACTGAAATGCAGATTCTTGCTTCTCTCCCCACTCGTACTTTTGATTCTTTTGTGTCAGCTTAGTCAGCGACTTCGCTATCTTGGAAAACCCTTCAATAAACCTTCTGTAATATCCTACAAGTCCGTAGGAGACTTGGGCGTAGCCCAATCCTTTACTGCCTCGATCTTTGCTGGGTCGACTTGTAATCCTTGGCCATCAATGACATGGCCAAGAAATTGAACTCTTTGTATCCAAAAGTCACTCTTTGAAAATTTGGCATACAATTGCTCCTTCTTGAGTAGTTCCAGAATTGTTCTGAGGTGTTTTTCGTGCTCTTCCTTACTCTTGGAATAAATCAAGATATCGTCAATGAATACGATCACAAACTTATCAAGATACGGTTTACACACTCTATTCATGAGGTCCATAAATACCGCAGGTGCGTTGGTTAATCCGAAAGGCATTACTTGAAACTCATAATGACCATAACGCATTCTAAATGCCGTCTTCGGGATATCCTCTTCCCGAACTCTAAGTTGATGGTAACCGGATCTTAAATCAATCTTGGAATAAAAACAGGAACCTTGTAACTGATCGAACAAGTCGTCGATCCTAGGTAGTGGATAACGATTCTTCACCGTTAACTTGTTCAGCTCACGATAGTCGATGCACATTCTGAAAGATCCATCCTTTTTCTTCACAAACAAAACCGGTGCTCCCCAAGGCGAGGAACTCGGTCTAATGAATCCTTTGTCCAAGAGTTCTTGTAATTGGTTCGACAATTCTTGCATCTCAGAAGGTGCAAGTCGATACGGTGCTCGCGCAATTGGTGTAGCTCCTGGCACTAATTCGATTTGAAACTCAACTTGGCGTGTAGGCGGAAGTCCTGGCAATTCTTCTGGAAAAACTTCGGGAAATTCCTTAACAATTGGCACATCTTCAAGTCATTTCTCATCCGACTTCTTCTCCGTGATGTGAGCCAAGAATGCATAACAACCCTTCTTTATGTACTTCTCGGTTTTAATGCACGATATGATACTGAGTCTAGTTCCACTTCGCTCTCCGCGAACAACTAAAGTTTCATCACTATAAGGAAGGTGAACCACTTTCTCATCACAAATAATTCTTGCACGATGTCGAGACAACCAATCCATATCGATAACAACGTCGAAACTTCCAAGTTCTACGGGCATAAGGTCTATATTGAATGGATGGTTTAGGAAATTGATTGTGCAACCACGGACAACGGTGTTGGTTTTAACTAAAGACCCATCGGCTAATTCAACAATATAGGGAATGTCTAAGGTGGTTGGTTCTATGTTAAGCAAAGGTGCAAATGCAATAGAAACAAAACTTCTATACGCTCCTGAATCAAATAAAATGGATGCATAACGATTATTAACGAGGAACGTACCCGCAACAACATTCGGGTCCTCTCGGGCATCTTCTCCTCCCATAACATAAGCTCTTCCTCGAGCCACTTCACCTTGGTTTCCAGTTCCTTGGTTCTTCTTCTTTGGGCACTCACTCCTATAGTGTCCAATTTCTCCGCAACCAAAACATGTTACTGGTTGTTTCTGATTGTTACCCAAGTTTGGAAGCCTGCAATCTTTGGCGTGGTGACCAACCTTCTTGCAGTTGCCACATAAATCTGGGCAACGTCCTGGATTATGATGCTTCTGACACTTATCACACTTGGGTAGATTACTAGCATATCCTTTCCCTTCATTCGGCCCTGCAGCATGGGCCCTTGCCACTTCATGTCTCTTAGGTGCTGGTTGGATAGCATTCCCACCTTGGTTGTAGTCAAACCTCCTCTTGTTATTGTTGTTATTGTTTGGGTTGTTGTTTTGGTTATTGGGGTAGTTGTGGTTTCGGTTGTTGTTATAGTTGTTGTTGTTTCGAGTGTTGTTGTAGTTGGTGTTGTTTGAACGGTTATTGTTGTTGTTGACAGCAGATTTTCCTTTTACCACTTGGACCATAAGTTTCTGAGTTATACGAATAGCCTCTTCCATTGATTGTGGGTCGAAAGACATCACATCCCCTCGGATGCTTTCGGGTAGTCCACCAGTGAAGTTCTCCATCTTTTTCTCATCGTCAGGAACCATAGTTGGACATATTGCAGCCAACTCCTGAAACTTCCTGATATAGGTCTCAATGTCATCACCTTTTGTTACCAGCTCATAGAATTTGGTTTCCAACTTTTGCACCTCAGTACGAGGGCAAAACTTCTTAGTCATCAGCTTCTTGAATTGATCCCAAGTGAGGTTGTAGGCATTCTGCATACCAATAGGCTGAGCATGAGAATTCCACCAAGACATAGCTTCATCAAGAAGCATACCAGTAGCAAATTTTACCTTGTTGACATCTGGGTAACCGCACATGAGGAATACATTCTCAGTCTTTTCAAACCAGTGGATCAAAGCAACCACTCCCTCAGTGCCCTTAAACTTGACTGGATCGCTAATCTTGAAATCCTTCTAAGTGCACTCACGCCTAGTAGTGGGTGGTTCAACCGCCCCAATATTAAGTACAACCTCAGCAGCCCTAGCAGCAACCTCAGCTCTCTCAGTCTCCAGAGCTTCTGCTATACTATCCCTGACCAACTTGCGGATAGCGGCTTGAGTCATAGCGGGTGTTTCTGGTGTAGCCTTTCCTTTCCTTGGCGCCATACTTCTGATAAATAATAATCGACAACAACCATGAGAAAACCATAATAGAAATAGTCATCGTACCAAAAGTATACACCCACAACATGTATATATATAACCACAACAAGTATAAATACAACCACGACATGTACGAGTACAACCACAACCTGTAATAATACAACCACGACACGTATAGATACAACCACAACAAGTATAAATACGTTAACAATAAAGAGCAACCACGAAACATCATAAATATAATCACAACACATGAATATAATACATGAAAATTTCGATCTACATGGACCGATATATATATATATATATATATATATATATATATATATATATATATATATATATATATATATATATATAGCATAACCATTCAAACATAGTAGAGTCACACTTGATATATTTGTTTGTACAACAACCAAAAGACTACAAGTTCTTGAACTATGTCCCACACCTCGGGACTAGGAAAATAGTAAAAGCTAATACAATACAAGTCTATGTCTAGGCTCCTCCAGGTGCTCTAGATGGTCCAGGTGCTCCAGGTGCACTCCTAAGATGACGAATCTCCCTGTCCATCATGACGACAATCTCCTCTAGATGTTGAACTCAGAGCTGAAGAGCAGCATCTCGGCCCTCCATCATAGTCAACCTCTCCTGAGCTACTGCCAACTGGTGTGCCTGCTCTCCCTGAGCCTCCTGTGTCGTCTGAGCTCTATCCCGTATCTCCGGTAGCTCATCCCTAAGCTGATCAATCAGCTCCTGGTGTCCCTCCTGCCGTGCCTTAAGTCCATGATACAACACGTCGATGCTAACCCTGCCTAAGATCAATCCCTCAACCTGCTCCTCGACCTCCTCAAGTCGAGTAGTGATAATCTCATCAACCCTATAACCCAAACTATCAACCTGCTCCTGTTGAGCCCCTAACTGATCCTCTAAGGTAACAGCTGTAGGCCCTTTAGCAGCAGCTGCTCTCGAACTCTCACCTACATGGTATACTGGTGGTGGTGGAAGGTCAGAAGTCTCTGTAGTAGGTGAAGCTGGGGTAGTAAACCTTGCACGCTTCCTGAGCGGCAAGAGTGAAGTAGATATAGAAGTAGTAGTGGGTATGGCTGGTGGTGTAGGTAATGTAGGAATAGCAGGGATCCTAAAAGCAGATGTAGCATGGCGAACACTCTTCCTAGCAACTAGAGTCGTCTTCCTACGGGGAAACATAAGTCTTGGTTCTGAGGGAATGGAAGTAGTGGGAGATGATATGTTAGTAGGTACACGGGTAACCTCAGGTGGTGCAGTGGGAGAGACATGAGGAGTAGGAGCCGTCTCTTCCTCCTCAAAAGGCTCGGTATCCTCACCTGATGTTGAAAGTGGCAACACAGGTACAGGAGGAATGGGTGGTGGTGAAAAAGCAGTGGAAGACAAAGAACCCTCAACATCAGAGTCTGAGACAGAGTAAAGTATGACAATGTTCGGGTCTGAAGACATAACTCTGTGATAATCAAGGTGAAAAGAAAATAAATAACTCGTATAATGGAATCACCTAAAACAATGAATATGCACTTATGATGTAATGATGAGATGCTATGATAATGTGGTTATAGTCTAGGGTCTATGATGCATCCTAGTTCGCTATAACCTTAGCTCTGATGCCAATCTGTCACACCCCCAATTTACCTGACTTGCAGCGGAATGGAATGCCTGAGGGTGTAACTATCATAGCATCACAAACAAGGATATATTGAACGACCTAAACTGTCGTTTGGAAAATACATCGTTTGATTTATTTAAAAGAAGTTCAGAGTTACAAAACATAGGTCCCAAAGTATTTAAAAGTTAAAGGAAACAAGTTTGGTACAATCAAACAATAATATATAAGTGCATGAAAATCCAAAATGAGACGCGTCATCCTTGCTACTCACTGAAATGACTCCATGCATGCCATGAGATATAACTTAGTTACCTGAAAATACATTGCTAAAATGGTCAACATAAAGTTGGTGAGAAATCATAGGTTTGTAAGTTAAATCGGATGTACATTAGCCATAAGTAAAGTAAAGTGACAAAAATGTCAAAAGAAAGCTACATTGACTCTTAAGCTCATGACCCCGAAGCTAGACAAAGTTACTTAGCCCCAAATGAGTGTTTACCAGACACTCTAATATGTTAGACATGAAATGCATCCGTAATTCCGTTGGAGCAACCCAAACACGGATGGAGGAGTCACCCTCAATAGATCTATTCACTCACTCTCACTCGCACTTTAATTAACGGTCCATGATAATAAAGGGGACTTGTCAAGACGTGGTAATAAGGCAACTTAAGCAATGTAAGGAATTTAATACTTAGGCATGTACGAAAATAAGTGGTGCAATGTATTCTCCCCCGTGGGATTTGAAATCAAAGTATTGTATTAAAAACGGGGCTATGAAAACTCACCTCGAAGTGATGGTACAATGTGATGGAATGATAAGGACAACAAAGAACGAAATCAACCGCAACTTATGACGAATGAATATGATCTAATTTAGATCATGAAATGATGTAGAGAATATGCATGCACATGATACCTATACCACTCATAACTTGAAAATATACTAGTTATAGTCATAGTAAAATATATCCCATACTTGAGAAAAATAATTCTTAGTTAGACTTGTAAAACTTGTCGTAGTATATTGTATAGAAAGTTAGTGTTATAAACTTCGCCTTGAAAACCTTGAAGTAACGTCTAATGGTCGTAAAAATAAACTCATAAGCATAAGTACTTCGTTAGTTATGAATTCGGAAATTTAGTAGTATTTCTAGAAAATCTAGGATTTAGTACGTAGAAGTAGTATTATTATTATTTCTAGTAAAAGCTGTCAATTATATAGAGTTTTTGCTGATATTGAAACGTGAATAACTTGGTCGTTTTAAGTTCATTTTCTTCGTTCTTTATATCCGCGGATTCGTCTTAGTATGTACTAATATATTTTTGATAACTCGGCTTCTCTAGGTTACGTCTAACGCCTCGGTTTCTCCACCAAAAATCGTCCAACAGCAAACAATTTTCAGAAAAATAGTTTTCGTCAATAAACTTGCAAAAATCATATCTCCTTCGTTATAAACTTGTTTTAACCCGTTCTTTCGCCTACGGCTTCGTTTTTGAAAGTATTTTCTAAATATTTGGTTGAAAAGTTCCCCTGAGTTACTGAGTTTTCCAGGTTTTCAAATTTGGGACAGTAGGTATATATATATGTGTTCCAAATCCATTTCTAGTGTTCTAAACTTGTTCTACTCCACCCAAATCACTTCCAATCACCACAAATCTAGTCTAATCCTACCATAAACCTTCTTAAGGTGTCATGGGTTCCTAAACATCATCAATCTAGTGGATCTAACCAAGGTTTCTATTTCTAGGGTTTCAATGACATAAGTGTATATTATGAATGGTAAAAGCTAACATATGCATGAAATATTGTATGAAAACTATATAATCATAACAAATACTTGAAGAAATGAAGAAAATAAATTTTTGTAAACTCACTTGAATGATTATGAAGCTTGTATGATTAGAACCCTAAGAATCCTTGAGTTTATATTTCAAAACCCTAACAAGGACAACAATATAGACTTGATTTAAACTTGATCTTGTAAAAATTGATGGATCTTGGTGGATTTGTGTTTTGGCCGTGGGTTTTGGAGAGAAAAAGTAACTTTTTTTTATCTAAATAATATGAGTGTGAAATGTGTTTTGTGTTTATAGATATTTACTTGTGATGTGTAACTAGTTAAAGAAAATTTAATGCACAAGGTTAAGGGGGGGGGGGGGGGGGGTTCATGGCCGGTTTTTCAAAAGAACCAAAAGCAAAAATTTAATCTTTGATTTATTTAGGATTGCTAGTGGAAGATTTGTAGATATTAGTATAGGTTTTAGGTGTTAAATTTAGGTAATTGTAGTTAGTTTTTAGTTATAATCGAGTACCGGGTTTGCGAGAAATAAATTTTAACAAGTTAATCGGGACTTAATAAAGCCATAAAAATGTTAAAAATATGTTGGGTACAAAATTTGAGCGTTTGGATAATTATTATTTAGTTTTTACGAAAACCGTCGTAATTATATTAAACTTACGTTATAAATTTAATAAATTCCCAAAATATCGGGTAAATGAATTTTATAATTTTTATGACGTTGTAAGGAGTTTAAAAATATATCGGAACCATCGTGGGGATTTTTAGATATGTTAGTTATATTTATTTATCGCGGGTTAACGTTTAATTAAAATAAATAAACGTAAAACGTTAAACGTACTAAAAATAATAATATGAATATTCTACGAGTGGTATAGTATGCAAATGCTATTATGATGATATGTAGACTATTTCTAGTCCGTATGAAGTGTCCCTAATGATAATGCATGAATTCGCACCTGAACCAATACGGTTACGCGAATTTAAGTACTCGTAAACTAAATTTACGATGAAATGAGCAATGCATGTGAATAGTATTTTCTTTCCGGAAATGAATAGTACTTGGTGAATAGTAAAATTTTTGAATGCTTCTCAGAATATCAAATTGACCTAAAAAATGATGAATAGTAAAACGATAAATAGTGTTTTGATGAATAGTAAATTGTCGAAGTTTGAGAAATGACCTGAAATGGTGAGTTGTGACAGCCAAAAACTTAATGCGTGGTTTTGCAACCTTGCAAAAGGTTTTACTTCTCAAAGGATCTTGAGAAGCTTGCAATCCGCACCAGGCAGTGTACCTGACCGATGTAGTATATTGAGTGGCAAGTATCGGGGGATTGATCGTTCTCTAGGGGAATAGTGTCGTTAGGATTAAAAACTACTTAAACTGGGTCTAGAGGTGACGGATGATTCTTTTTGTATTTTTATGTTTTTATAAAAGCAAGTAAAAATCTCAGGTTTTGGAAGAGTGAGCGAAATTAGTTGCTAGTCAACTAACCCAAAATTACTATAAATGCAAAATAAAATAAAACAATAGAAAAGTAAATGTGGTGAACTTCTTATAATGGGAAAAATGTATTTACTTACATTTCACTACTCTCTAGTTATCTCTTACTGATTAATTGATTTGTTATAGTTGTTTGGATGAAGGGTTGTATTCCTTAATACCAGTCATGGGGCTATATACGTCCTTCCCCAATCTATAAGCTTTTATCTCTTCCTATCCAGGCCTCGTAAACAGTTACTTATGCATTAAATACAACCAACAACATCATAGTACAAATCTGATTACGTTTCTTAAGATGTTCAAGCCTATTACCATGTAGGAGTATGGCCAGTTTTCTTAAGCCTAACGCGAAAATCAATCAACCAAATCAACTAATAACAAATCAACAACCAATAATCAACAACTATGTTTCATTAGATCAAAGTAAACACAAAGAGAATTACGCTAGCATGTTAAAAGAAAGACAAGATAAACAATTAATCAAACAACAAATAGACATATTGAATGATTAAAAAGAAAACTTATCTTCAATTGAACATGAAGGAAAAGAGGGCTTGGAAACCCTAAAGTCACAGTAAAATTCGTCTAGGGTTTTATCTCCCAAAAGTTACACACCTTATGAATGAAAAATCGAAAAGTATATATAGATATACAACTCTGACGGCGTCAGGCTTTGGCCTCTGACGCCGTCAGATCGCCGTGTTTAGGGTTCTCGGATCACCTAGATCCACATATGACGCCGTCCCTTTATAAGAGTTCTGGGCCGTCTCTTGTAGAGCCAAGGAGGGGCGGCCTTGGTTCTGTAACACCTGACGCCGTCAGGTGTTATCCTGACTTTTGGTTTCTGGGGCGTCACTTGTAAAATGCACCATCATTCCAGTATAAGGTGACGGCGTCAGCAGGTAAAGCCTGACGTCGTCAGGTGTAATTTCCTAACTTTTCTTGACTTTTCTTGTTTTCTTCATACTTGAGCATAAAAACGTTCAAAAACCTCCAAAATGCTCCATTTTCCAGAATTCATGTCCCAAGTACCTAAAATAACAAAAGAAACGATTTAAGGTAGTATTTGATTATAAAAATACGATTTAGGGCTTAAATGACCCCCTAAAAGCATAAGAAATTTCTCCTTATCATTCACTCCCAATATTATGAATGGTCACACTATTGATAGGTGTTTTGAATTAGTTGGGTATCCTCCTGGTTTAAAAAAAATAATAATACTAATCAAAACATTGTCAGCAATCATGTTGTTTAAGGTAACATAGAACTGTCTGTTGGTTCATCTAACTCCTTTACAGATGATCAGTATAAAATACTCATGGCTTTGATCAGTGAAAAATCTGGATCGAGCAGTATGCCTGTAAACATTGCAAGAATGGACTGTGTTATCAGTTTTTGTTCTTCAAGACTCTTTAATCACAATACCAACATAAGCACTTATAACATATATATATATATATATATATATATATATATATATATATATATATATATATATATATATATATAGGGTGAGGTTATTTTCAGAACCAAATAAATTGCGAGAACTGCGAGAACCAATATAAACCAATCAGATTTTTTTAGATATCTATTTTTATTTTTTAATTCAAAAGGGCAAAATTGTAAAATCAACTTTTTTATTTTCTTTTTGATATTTTTAATAAAAAACGTTTTTTTTGTTTCCTAATTTTTAGGATTTTTTTTTTTTTTTTTTTTTTTTTAAATAATTTCTCTTTTCAAGATGCGTGATTTGTGAATGTAAGGTGCATATGTGTTTTTGGTATAATCTAGTGTTCAACCGCTTAAATCATTTGTTTTCGGAATTGTTTTTTTTATTTTTTATTTTTTTTCAACATTTATGTTTTCTAAAAGTGAGATGCCTATGTGTTTTTCTAAAATAATTTGGTTTGGAGTACAATTATTTAATATTCAAAACTTAAAATAAAAAACATAAACATTATACAAATGTGTAAAAGAAAACGAAAGTACAACATATTTATTATACATGTGTGCACTAATAATAATTAACGCAATAAGAGACTCTTGTTATCTTTGTGTATACATGTTGCCATATATGCACATGTATTTTTCCTCATTGGCCCCTCTCGATCTCTTTGTATTACGTATGTGTACTCTTCATATTGCTCAATATACTCATACCTGTAACCACAAACAAATAATAGACGAATTACTTAATCATAACAACTAACAAAACACATATGCACAAAAGAAACACGTTCATGAAACTGTAAAAACACATACGCATAGAAGGTTTCAAATTCATCAAAAACTGTAAAAACACATATGCACTCTCGCTAACACATATGCACAAAAGACATTAAATTCACCAGAAATTATGAAAACACATATGCACTCTCAATAACACATATGTACTACGTACTTTTATTGATATTGTATCAACCATAAAACCAGTTTGTACATATATGTACTTATACAAAAAAATGTTATTATTCTTTTTTTATCATAAACAAGTAGCAAATACATATGCATAATTTGAACATAAATGAATAACTCTTAACTTTATTTTATAGAACTTTAAAACACATGTGCACACCGTTTCATTAACTTAAAACACATATGCAAACAAGAACGCGAGGAACACCAATTCATTTTTAAGTATGTCAGGAACAACAATGAACCCTTGGATATATTGTATAATTAAATACTAATACATATAGTGCATCCAAGTTCTTCCGGTACAAGTGTCAATTTTATAATATTTGTATACAAGTGCATTCAAGTGTCGATTTTTGAATATTACGCACATGGGTGAAGATGATAACGTTGAAATTTAAACATTAAAATGACCACTAGCTTTATAGTAGATGCATAATTATTATGATAAATATATATCACCAATACATGCGAGACTATATGAAATGTATAAAAAATAAATCAATAATGAGAAAGAAGCTATCATTCTCGTACCAGTAAAATAACGGCACACTCATCTTCTTCTTGTCCATCTTATCAAATAAACCGGATCTAAGATAACATATGAAATAACTAAACCTGTTACTAGATCTCAACAATTGCAGCGGTTACTAGATCTGAAATCTTAAAATTATTCGGGATTACAGAACCGTTGGTTAGGCTTCGAATCGCCGACTGCTATAGATCGAACAACACAACCGGCCGCCAAAATCGAGTGGTTTCAATCATTTGTTTTCGTCGATGATTTTGAGATGTTCGGTCACTAAAACTAATAGCGACAAGCGGCTCTTTTTTTCACCATAAAAACCGATGACTGGAATTATTTGATCTCGAGTGAATAATGGGTTTGATATTGTTAGAGATTAAAATAGATATGGATTTCTAATGACTTTGGTGGTGTTTCTTAATTTTTAAATGGAGAAAAAGTTTTAAGATTTGTGATGGAGAGAAAAACGATGAACTGTATATTAATAACGACGGTTTATTTTGGAATGGTTTTGAAAGTTATTAATAATAAATGACGACAATGCCCTTTATCTCTTTAATTAAAAATACTTGTTCTTTCATTTAATTACGAAATTGCCACCTCCATTTATAATCATTGATCAAATATTTAATGGCTGAGATTAGTTCTCGCAGTTCTCGCAATTTATTTGGTTCTGAAAATAACCCTACACTATATATATATATATATATATATATATATATATATATATATATATATATATATATATATATATATATATATATATATATATATATATATATATATATCAGTTGGATTGTGGATTCTGGTGCAAGTCAGCATATGACTTACACTTTTATGTTTGGAGTCCTTATAAGGTCCAAAGCAGGGAAGGTTATAAGTATTTTCTGACTATTGTTAATGATTTTTCTAGAGTTGTGTGGCTTTTTCTCTTGAGGGGGAAAAATGAAGTGCTTTCTATTGTTACTTTCTATAATTTGATTACAAACCATTTTGACAAAATTGTTAAGGCTTTGAGAAGTGGTAATGGAACAAAGTTTATTAATCAAAATATGGAAAAGCCTTGTAAAGAAAATGGTATTTTACAATAGACTTCTTGTTCTTATACTCCTCAATAAAATGGGATAGCTGAAAGAAAACACAAACATCTGTAATGTGGCTAGAGCCCTAATATTTCAGGGAGGGTTCCTTTAAATATGTGGTCTAAGTGTGTTCTAACTGCTGTAAATGTGGCTAGAGCCCTCATATTTTAGAATGACTAAGGGCCCTAAGGTATGCTGAAGAACCAGAGGATCTTCTTCTACTTAAAAGTCTTCCCTCGAACCTTTTCCTTTCCAATGATCAAGAAAAACGGAAATGTGTGACTGGCCAATCACGAAGCTTCACCATGAAAGGTTTTAGAGATCATATCAACAAAACGTCCCCTAAAAAGGATTTGATTCTTACAAGATGGAATAATTATGTCCTGATGAGGGTAAATATTTTTTTTACCAAGTTAAGAACACAATAACCCTTACTCGGCTTGATTTAGATCAGAGTGGCATTGACTTACATTAAGTCTGTTGCCCGTTGTGATGATGATTTTGAACGAGAGAGCATATATTTGTGATACGCCCCGGGCTTTATGCCATATTATATTTATTTAGGATATGTCTTTGTGTCGTATTAGGAAAGTGCATTGTTTATATATATCTTTATGTTTGGCTTGTTTTACAAGCTAGGGTTATTCGGTTATATATACCGAATCATTATTATGAATGAATCAATCAAGTTTGTCAAGTAATTCTCTAGTCTTCTTCTCTCTATTTTCTTACGGAGCTCGCACACGCTAAAAGTGGTGCCCTATCCCGATACAACCCTTAATCGGGTCTTATCAATTACACGTTAAAAGTGGTGCCTTATCCCGATACAACTCCTAACCGGGTCGTATCAATTTGTTGCTAAGTGAACGCTTTGGGAAAAAAATACATGTTTGAAGGTCTTAAAGTTGTCGAATATCAAGAGCATTCATATCGTCGTGTATCGGCAACATATGATGTTTTCAACCATGAATCACTCAAACATATCTAAACCCCTTTCAATTTTTTTTGGCGTCGTTGTCAGGTCCCCGTTATGCGTCCTTTGGTGCTTTCGTAACGAAGTTGCCTTCAAGGCCATAGTGCTTAAGAAAGAGCTTATTCTAAACGACATCAAACTCTTCACATTTACTTGGATCTCAAACAGATATAGAAAATCTTCATCTTGTTGAGTTGACTGGTTTTGCTATTTGTGCTGTTTATTTTTATTATCCAATCGCTGGCTACTTACTAAGGTCTTTTTAATTCGATTACATTTAAAAAAAACATAAACGTATTTGAGTTGCATTGTACTAATTATTTAAATCGAATGATCGTTACGAATGAATAACATAAATGTGAATGCAATGTTGAAAATCATGAGGGATTAATGTTGTCACAAACATTTTTCATAGAGTTTCATAAACTTGAACAGTTCTAATTCCACACTATTTCTTCCCTATATTCACTCTTCATACACATCATGTGTGTGTATCCGGGAAAAAAGAAACATAAACCTTCATTACTTGTAATAAATCCCTACAAAAAATCATATCTTAGAGCAAATTTCGGCCCCCATAATTTTCTATGGCTCAAGTGTATTCCTGAAAGAACACCATCTTCATACCCAAAAACATAGCTTTTAATCATAATGCGAAAAAAAAATTCATACCCGTTTTATTTTCTTCTTGTTTTTCTTACCCTTTTTTTCGTTCTATCAGAGGGTGAATCACAGTTTAAAATCCCACGGTCAAGACTCTATTCAGGTTCTTCATTTGTTCTCACGATCTTATTCTATATTGCATAACTTTTATACGAACACGGGTTTTTGTTGCAAATAATTTGTTTTTAACAAAGGTGATAAAGGTTAGTAATTTATTTACTTTATTATTGTAGGAAAATTTAGAAGAGGGTTACTTGGCGAGGAACAAAAGAATGGAAATGTATCACTTGTGTTGGCTAAAGATAGAACAACAAGAAAAGATCCTCTTGATAGATTCAAGAAATATAGAGGAGGATGGAATATTAAAGAACGACATTATTGGGCTGTAAGTTTCTTGGTATTTTGATTTTAGTTTTTATTTATCAAGTGATTTATTGTTTTTAGATTGGATAATGTTGATCAAAACCCTTCATATCATTAGTTTATGCATCATGATTCCAGATTATGGGTTTATATAAGCTATTAAGCTTCGTGATTTGATTTGAATATGCATGTCAAGTACTGAAGATTGCTAGAAGTTTGTACACTCTGTGAATGTAGCATTGCTCATAAACAAATTGGTCACGTAATGGCAAAAGAACACACTAAGATATTCATATATATGTATTCGGTAATCTCATGATTAGAGCTAATCTGACAATTTCTCTAACTATATTGTTTGTATACAATGAAGAAAAGGTAGAAAAATCCGTTTTCTACAACTAATTCTAACATTTGGTCATTTATGTATGCATGCTTCTTCAATAATAGGTAGTTACGTACTAGGTTTTGAACTCGTACCTATTTGAACCACCATGTAAAGACACTCTTGAAGGCTATATAAAAATATTTTCACATGCTTGGATCCTCCACAGAAATAGGAAACTAAAATCGAAGCCTTGCATGAATTAGTGATCCAATTTCATCTTGTAACAATTCCATTGTAACCCTTCTTATCTAGCTCCGTGACTGCTTAATAAAATTTGCCTCTCTAAGAAAAGCCTAAATTGATAGTGATAGCTAAAGATTGCGTAAGGACATTTTAATGATTATTTTCATGCATGCATTGCAGTCTGTGGCGTTCACGGCTGCACCATTCTTCGTGGTAGCTGCAGCTTGGTTCGTGATCTTTGGTCTATTTCTATCGCTAATATGTTGCTGCCGTTGCTGTTTCCGAAAAGAACCTTATGGCTATTCAAACACAGCTTACACTCTATCGCTCATTCTTCTAATTCTCTTCACTATCACGGCAGTGTAATCACTGTTTCAAAAACCTTACTAATTACAAATTAAATCATCATTCTTTTTTTGAAAGCCGTTGTTTTTACAGCGTTGGATGCATAGTTTTGTATACGGGTCAGTGGAAATTTCACCAATGTACAACAAAAGCATTGAGATATATCGTGCATCAAGCTAATATAACTGCTACAGCGCTTGGCAATGTGTCTGATGATCTTGCTGCTGCCAAGAAAATAACCGTTGCACAAGTGTTCTTGCCAGTTAATGTTCAATCGGATATTGAGGAGATACAGACAAAACTTAATGCTTCGGCTATTCAACTTTCTGGAAGAACTAAAGAGAATAAAGAAGATATCCAAGACATCCTTGAAAGGGTGTAAGTTTATTATACCCATCCCCGCAACTTGTTTGGAAAGGTTCAGAGCGTTAAAATAATTATTTAACTATCATTCAGACATTTTATATATACGATATGTGTTCTTGTAGGAGAATAGCCTTGATTGTTATATCGGCAGTGATGCTCCTATGGACGTTTCTTGGCTTCAGTAAGTTACTATATATGATTCACTCTTTATACCGGTATATGATGAGTTCATCTTCACATGCTTTAATTTTGTGTGACATATGCTTATAAAGATAATTAACCAATCTTTGATGAGAAAATTATTTTAGGTCCACCAACTTTGTCACAAAACCATTACTTTGATTCAAAATACCAACTTGAAATTTCTTTTTTAAGTATACACAGACTCGATCAAAATAATAAAGTGTCACAGATAACTTTAACCACTCTCTTAATTTTAGCTTATTAGTTTTAAGGGTACGTTAATTAACTTTTGTATTAACAATAATTTATAAGTTTAACACTTTTATGGCTTTTTAGCAAAATAATTGGTTGATTGGAGCAAAAATTGGTTTAGTTTCTATGCAATTTGCTCCTTTTGTATTTCTTTGAAGGCCGGTTGAGTGATGTTTTTCCATTTTGTATTGCAGTGTTTTCGATACTTGGCTTGCAATGCATGGTATATACGTGAGTGAAATATACAAAGTCTTCATTATATAATCAAATGTTTTTGGAGCGTTACTTCTTATGAGGAATACATTTAATCGTTTGCAGACTCGTATTGTTTGGATGGGTTTTTGTAACCATAACTTTTGTTTTGTGTGGAGTATTCCTTTGTCTTCACAAGTATGTTTTCTTTAATTACCAGTTGAATCACTATAACAATTGTATAGCGTGTTAATAACTTACCTATGTGTTATAGCGTTACTGCAGATAGCTGTGAGGCAATGAACCAATGGGTCGAGAATCCAAAAGCTCATACAGCTTTAGACGATATCCTTCCATGTGTCGACAACACCACAGCCCACGAGACCTCAAAAAGAACCAAAGAAGTCACGGTTCAACTCTTAAACGTGATCAACCAAGTCATAACAAACGTCACTAATGCAAATCTCCCACCAAATTACGCACCCCTCTTCTTTAATCAATCTGGCCCGTTAATGCCAACCCTTTGCAACCCCTTCAATCCTGACTTTACTAACCGAACATGTGATCCCAATGAAGTCCCGTTAAGTGAGGCCACAAATGTATATAGAAAATATGTTTGTCAAGTGACACCTAGTGGTGAAATGTGCAATACCCCGGGCCGCTTAACACCTGACTCGTTTACACAAATATCGGCTGGCATAGAATTAAGTTACTCATTATACCTTTACGGGCCATTTTTAGTGGAACTTCAAGATTGTACATTTGTTCGACAAACATTTAGTGACATATCACGAGATCATTGCCCTGGGCTAAAGCGTTACCTTAATTGGATATATATAGGACTGTTGTTAGTGTCGTTGGCTGTTATGTTTTCGCTTGTTTTCTGGCTGATTTACGGGAGGGAGAGGAGACATCGTGGGTATACGAAGATGGACGTAAGTAAAAGCGGAGGAGGAGGGCATTAAGTTATGTAAAAATGCAAAGATTGTGAACACTTTTTCTGGAACCGCGGTTTGTAAATATAAGCGTAGAGAAATGATCGTTGCTAATTAATGTGTGTAAAGAAATGATCGTTGCTAGTTAATGTCTGGTAAGTGTTCATTCACATGCGCCCCATGAATATACAGGTGATTATTTGATTCTAACTAATAACCATGACTATTAGGAACCACGCTCTTTAAGCTATAGTCGTCGTGGATTAATCAAATAAGAACATGAATCAGCTAATTTCAAATAGTTGTTTCCGGTTACTTGAAATGAACCTGAGAGCAAGAGGTGTGGTGATGAAACATTACCTCCTCATTTGGGGCCTACGGGTGTCACATCACCCCAACACCTCTTCACAACTAACCCCTCCTCACTCATAACTAACCTCAACTTACTCATTTGAGGCCCACCACTTACACCTTTATTTTTTATTTATTTCACTAAATAAATTAAATTCATTACACAAAAATTAAAAATAACACCAAACTAAATTTATTTCTTCAAATTAAAAAAGTTAAAATACGGAAAAATAATAACGATACGAAAATATAAAAAACGACACTACATGCATATTAAACATTTTATTCATCAGCATCCTCATCGAGTTGTTGGTATTTCTTCGTTATTTTTGCTTGCCTCCTGCGAATGATTTCGGCTCTGACCGGGTCAGTAACCGAGCTGGGATCTAGCAAGAGCATCTGCATTTCTTGCATTTCCAATGCCCTTTCTTCCTTCCTCCTCCTCGCCTCGTAACAAGCCGTCTGAGCGTCTTTGGCTTGCGTATACTTTTCGGATAATTGTCCCGAAAAAGTACTCGTTTGACTCCCACCGGAGCTCGCAGCGCTCGACGTATCCGTCGACTTTTGTTTTTTTCTAGCTCGTTTGTTGGCTCTTTCGGGACGAGGTCGTGCGTCCGGCCCAAATATATCCTCGAGACAAGAAACGCCCAACGGATCCTCAGCATTCCATTTCGCGTAATTTCTCAAAAACTCCCAAACATGCTTGTACGTGAAACCCCTCGCACCAAAGCGTTCTGCGAAACTCGCCTTGGCATTGTTGATTTGATCATGCTCATTCTCACCTCTTCGACGCCCCAAATGCTTATATATAGCGTTGAACTTTTGGCAGTCGCCGTTCATCCTCGTCCATTTACCGGTAAGCATATTCTTGCCTCTAGGGTCATCCACAGTTGGCTGGTTGAACGATTCTGCAATTTCGTTCCAAAAGAAATCGTCGGTTTTGGAATTGCCCATTTCTTTGTCTTGCGAAAATTCTATCCAAGTTTTCGCAAGAAGCTTTTCTTCGGCCTTGGACCATTTCCGATTCACACGTGTTTGACATGCCAGTTCCAAGTCGTCGGCATCTAAATTTACGACTTTTTTTCCTTTGACGGCCTTGGTTTTCTTGCCTCTACCTTTGGCCGGTGACCGTGCTTTTGGAACTTTAAACTGGGGTTCGACCAGAGGTTGGGGTTCGACCTGAGGTTGTGTTTCGACTTGCGGTTGTGATTGATGAGCTGGGAACAAGGATGCTTGAGACGGGTTAAAAAATTGTGGTGGCAACATTCGTTGAGAATGACTAACGAACCCCGCTTGTTGCAACACAATTTGTTGATTAGTATAAACGTCCATCAGATTGAAAGGTTGTGAACCATATGGCGATGAAGGTTGTGGGGAATTTTGCGACGAGGGAGTAGAAGTGTTTGACGATCCCCCGTATTGTTGGTTTGAGGTTAGGAGGGTTGTGAAATAACCGGGTCATTCGGGTATTGAGACATAGTGATGAAACTTATATATTTTTTGAGTTAAGAATATATATATATATTGTTGAATTGTAGTGATGAAAGTATGTGAAAATGGTTTAGTATTTATAGGGGTTGTAAAAAAAAATTAAAAAAAAAAAAAAAAAAAAAAAAAAAACGTTTGTGATTAAACGGTAATATTACCGTTTGTAATATTAAATGCATTGCTACTCTCTTTTTTTACAATTGGTGTCAGGTTTTTGCTTTGTCGTCTGGGTGTGGAGGAGGGCTCCAACGAGCCACGGCGAGCTTCAAACGGTGTGGTGGTGAGCTTTGGCGAGCTCCACGTCGGACGTCGAGCTCCAACGGCGAGCCCACACCTCCTCCTCTGAAACAAAAGGATTTTCAACACATGCACAACCCAAGATCCAATGTCGAAGTTGTGTATTTGTTTGTATCAGTGTACATTACCTATCTGAATAGTTATGAACCCTTTTAAGCTCTAAATTCCCAAAAAAAAATATATCTTTATTCCTGCAAGCATAACGAAAAGTAAATCTTTTTCTTTTATCTTATTACTATGCTAGATACAAAAATGGGTTTGGTGTTGTAACATATCATCGACATTTTATTCAATATTCTTGGATTATTGTGGAAAAAAATGCAATAAACCAAAAGTGCATGTCCAAATACAGCTGGGCCTTTATAAAAGATTGTGGGCTACGTAGGACGGCATCTAAGAAGTCGATATTGATATGTTCTTGATTAATTCTAGTCACATTTTGATTTGACGTTGCGGATTTCACACCGTTGATGTTATATTCTTATCGCAAGCCATGCAAATATCCTAGAAGTTGTTTGATACATTAAAGTGTTTTTGTAACATCTACGTAGAGACAATCTACTATTGTGACGTGTTTATGTCAACCACTCAGAAAGCAACCTAAGTAATACACGCAAAAGGGCTAATATTGTTCGATTAACATATACCTCTACATATAAGGGGCCTTGTCTAGTAATTAACATATACCTACATATCAGGGCCTTGTCTACTTGTCTAGTAATTAACGAATCCAATAATACTTTAAAAACGAGATTTTATTTAACACGATCGTACACATAGTCTAGTATCTCCACAAATTTAATTTGTAGAATAAGTTTTGCGCTTCTGTACTTCTTTATGCGTCGATTTAATATTTCTCAAGATGTGTTTAACTAATAAGTGTCTTGAGGGCACCCGTTAAATCTGACCCTGGCACCTATCAGACAAAATCATATCGTACATATAGTCATAGAGAATGTGGTTGAAGCTGAGGTTTGTGAAGTCTAGTTTTTTTGTTTGATTGATTTTGGGATGTGTTATCTAATATTTCATTTGCATTTTAATTTTCTTCCATATCCTGAAATCTTTTTATTTCACATGTCTTGTTTATGTCTACATTATCTCATACAGAGACTTTATTTTCTTAGGCAACTGGTAATAACAATTAACATCACCATCGGTTATTGCCACATTAGTGTCACGTTAGCTTCTCTTTTCACAACCAACATAGTATCATCACCAACATAATGTGATACGACAATCAGCAATCGAGCATCACCACAAACTTTTATTTTTTTCATTTTCTTTTTTTAAACATCTTTTATATAATAAAATAAAACCCCTATTGGGAATTTTGCATTTCAAAAAAATCAATTCATACCTGATTTAATAATAATTTTATTAAAAAGAAGATTATTTTCTTATTAGGTAATATTTTATATTTATCCATAACACAAGTAGAAGATAAATACAAAAAATATAGATAAGATATTTAAAATATATATATATATATATATATATATATATATATATATATATATATATTTTATATTTATCCACAACACAAGTAGAAGATAAATACAAAAAATATATATAAGATGCAATTAACAATAAGATTAAATTTTTTAAATAATTATTTTAGAAAAACTCGCGCGTGCGCGGGCATTATAACTAGTTAATAATTAAAATATTGTTAATAATTAAAAAGATATTACATTAATAATTCAAATAAACTATGAAATATTACAATCAAATTTTAAAACTTAAACAAATAGTCTAAATATATTTCGTCATAACTTGTTGCTTCATCTCCATCACTGATTCTCATTATTTTCAGGTCAAATGGTTATCAAGACTATGATAGAACAAGATATCTTTCTTGCGTTGTTTTTCTTTTCGAAAGTCGAACATTTGACATTATAGCTCAATTTCTTCTTGCCTTTATGCGTACTTCTTTTCTTGCCATTCCATTTGTCGTTGCTTTAGCTCCAAAAAACACAACGGTCTTGCTTCTTTTTAGAAAATATACTTGAGTGGACGTTTTTTCATTCATCGACTAACAAATTAACAAATGGTGTGTGAGCAGCAGCTGAAGATTCCAACGGAATGGACGATGGTGACGCTTTCTTCTTAGCCATGTCTCTCCCATTGGTCGAACTCCCGAACATCTTTCTCCTCTGACTCATCCGCTTCATCATTGAGATTAAAACTGTAAGGAATTAAATATTCCATAGATTTAATAGATTTGATGATCATAAACAAGAAGAATGAAACATGAAGAATACTGAAATGATAAGCAAAATATACTAAGTGCAATTCTGCTGAAGAGTGTTTCCACTGATAGATTCTGCTGCCAAAATCCTAGATCAAAGGTGTAACAACCTAGAGCCCATAAACGATCACAAAAGCTTATTAAATACTTAAAAGATATTTAGAATAAGCTTTTTCACAGTTGGTATCAGAGCAAGGGGCTCTCGATATAGGATATTAAAAGGTTTTGGTTTGTCGAAGAATGCAGAAAAACAAGAAAAATTCGAAACTGGTTCAGATTTTCGTAACTCACTGCAGGGCTGTTTTCAAAGGGCGATAAATCCTTCGCTAACCGTTGGATCGGGCTGAAATTTTTTATGGAGATTCTACATATATCAAGGTATATTATCACCGAAGGGATCTTCAATCTGAGCTCTATATTGTCAGGTATAAATTTTTTAAAACTGCTGCATAGGTGTTTCTGAAGTTCGAATTTTTCTGGGGTTCAATATGAAAGTTGAATATAGTTTATTTGATAAACCTTATATTGATCAAAATTGATAATTTGTTGATCATAGAGCATAAAACAGGTTAGTGACTCTAAAAAGTGTCACTAAAGACTAAAAAAAAAGGACGAACTGGTTGTTTGCTCATTAAGGTTCGATGACGTTCATATGGAAGTTTCTGCTTTTACACACACAAAGGGGAAGAATCACACACAGAAGAGAGTTGGTTCTTAAAAGATAAAAAGGCTTGTTTATCAAGTTATTATTGGTAAAGAAAGTTATTTGTTTCTTATTTGAAAATGAAGTGAAATTTTTCAAGGTTGTGTTCTTATCATATCTTAAGGTGATGTGTACACTTTAAAGATAACTTGTTCGTTCGTTCAAGTGACTACGAATTGACAAACATTTAAAGAAGTAACGTTGAAGTGCTCAGTGTCTCATAGAAGATGAGTTTATTGTCAAGAGATTGAGGTCTCCCTATACATCGAAGATGGGTATACGTTCGAAGTCAGTTTTAGTACAAGACATAAGACACAAGGTTGGTTTATTCTATTTCATCATCAAGTTGGTAATGGTTGGTTTTTCTTCATCAGTCATAAAAACCTACAGATATGGAGATTCAAATGGTTAACATATGGGTTTCAGGGGAAGCTTAAATGTTCAAATGTTTAACCATTTATTATGTATGTGTATCACCACAGGGAAAGTTATTGATTCTTACTACTGCTGATTAGTATTGCTACTGATGGTTTAGATTTTTACTGTCTCAAGTTCATTTTTAGTGCGGAAAACTTAATGGAGGGTAATTTGAGATAATAGAAGGATAGATTGGATGTGTAGTATTAGTTCGTAGCTGTAAAGATCATATTTGTAATATTCTCTATTTGTTGATAACAAAAAGGGGAAGAGATGTGGTGGATAGCATAAATTAAGGGGAAGACAGTATAGTTTCATTCATGGTGAGATTTAGTTATCTCAATTTCTCTACTTCGTCTAGGGAAATTCGTACAAGAATGTTTTTGTTTTGTAATCATCAAATAGGGGAAGATTGTAAGGAATTAAATATTCCATAGATTTAATAGATTTGATGATCATAAACAAGAAGAATGAAACATGAAGAATACTGAAATGATAAGCAAAATATACTAAGTGCAATTCTGCTGAAGAGTGTTTCCACTGATAGATTCTGCTGATGAGCAAAAAGTTTCTGCTGATGGATTATGCTGAAGAGCAAAATAGTTCTGCTGATGAATTCTGCTGAAGAACGTTTCTACTGAAAAGTGATTCTGCTGATGGATTCTGCTGATTGACACTGCTGCTAAACAATGAGTCATACTACCAAATGGAAAAGGATGAAAGAAGATATTTATGTGCATAAAAGTCAAGTATATCTTTTAGATAATATCTTTCATCAGTCATCAAATTGTACACTCCAAGTGAGTTGTAAACATAGATACGTGTTGTATCTTAGATGACTTGAAATCCTAGTCGTAAGCTAGATAGTAGATGACTAAGCTTATCAAATTTGTAATGATCTCCTTTATTCTATAAAAAGGAGATCACACCCCTTTAGATAATGTGGTGGTGAGTGCATGATTCACAGTGAAACAAAGTGAACATCACCTCCATTGTGCTTCGTACTTAGAAATTACAATAACACAAAGTGTGTTAAAATGTAAAGCACCTAAAAGAGTGTGTGTGGGAACATCAGACGAGGGGTCTGATGAACATTAGACATGGGGTCTTTTGTTGTTAGGTTTGTTTAGCCTCAAGGATCTTTGATCCCTGTTAGATGTAAACCGTGCTATACTTGATCACATAGCATTGGGGCTAGTTGGAATAACAAACGGAAAAGTTGGCAAAACCTTGTTGTGATAGTATTGTTTCTTTCATAGAATATTCCGTCAATATTATCATTATGCTTTTCATAGCCAAAATCCTAGATCAAAGGTGTAACAACCTAGAGCCCATAAACGATCACAAAAGCTTATTAAATACTTAAAAGATATTTAGAATAAGCTTTTTCACAAAAACCCATGTGTTGAGTCCGATGTGTTAAATGAGGTGGCATCCAATATCTTTAATTTTTCATTGGCATCGGCTTTGGTTTTGTAAAATTTTGTGATTTCTATCTTTTGCCAATTTTTTATGTCCTCTCAAAAGTTTCCATGGCTCAGCAAGTGTGAAGTTTTGAGAATACGTCATACGATATTAAGATATTGCATTATCGAACACCCCTTGGTCATTTAACTCACGTTGATTCCTCCTACAAACATTATCGTAAATCGCGCAAAATGGACCAACTAAAACGAATCTATGATTTTCATTTGCAGTCAAGGGCATCGTAGCAACTTTTCGATTCCACTGATTCCCTCTCAAAGTATGCTCCAAAACCCATGACTTTTTTTTAGCATTCCCTTTGGCATTATTTTCAAACGTGTTGATCCAAGCTTTTTTTTTTTTTTTTTTTTTTTTTTTTTTTTTTTACAAAGGTAAAATAGATTAAATAAAATAAAAAAATTGTGTACAGAAAATAGCACAAAATAAAGAAACTGCTAGGACAACCCCTAAGCAATTCATCTTTTGTCTAGGTCAATGGAACTCTATTGTCTTCTTTTATAGTCGTCTTGCCTTTTTTTACGTCTTTTTGACGGGTTCTTTTTTACGAATGCCACCTCTTCAATGGGAGAGTTGTCTTGAATGGGTTCTGATGGACCACTCGAAGCTTGAGTAGGAGAATAATGTTGACTACCAAAAAACAGACCCAAATCTTCTACGTCATCAACACTAAAAGGGTGAAACCGGAAAATAATGTTGAGAACTTTGAGATTGGTACGTTGGTGGTGACGATGAATAGCAGGACAAAGGTGGTAATGACGAATTATACATTTGTGGATGATACAAATTTTGTGTTTGTTGTTGGTGATGGTAGTGGTACAGTTGTTGGGAAAAAGGAGGTACAAACGGATTGTTTAGGTAAATATGTTGTTGTTATTATTGTGGTTCGTATATAAAATTTGTGGGTTGAAATTAGCGGTTGGAGAGTGACCCAAACTAAAAGTGGAAATGAGTGTTGGAACGTTTTGTTGGCGACATGTTTTGGTGTTTGGGTTTTGTGAGTTTTTTGAGACATGTTTTTAAATGAGAAGTTTATAGTGCAGAAAGAAAGAATATGTTTGAAAGTGTGAATAAAATGAAAAAGTATTGAGGTATATAAATTTTAGAGTAAATTACACCTTTCGTCCCTAAAGTTGTATCTGATTCGCACATTTCGTCCCAAATTCAAAATAAATGCACCAGACCTCCCCATTGTCTTTAATCTCTTGGTAGTTTCACAATTTTATTATTTTGTTTTATTTATTTTTTGTATTATGGTGAATTAATCTATCATACAATCACCTGAATTTAAAGCATAATAGTTGTCAAATTAGTCTAGTCTAGTTTATTTCACTTAGATACCTTCGTTCCAGCAAACGACCGGGTCTTGCCGACTCTATACTATACTATGTGAATGGGTACACTGCATTTGAGTGTTGGTGAAGTCTTGCATAGGATCGGTTTATAGATATTAAAACTAGATTTCTCACATCAATTGTAATGGTGGGTGGAGATAAAATAAAAAATAAAAAATAAATGTCAAGAGTTATACAATTTAAAAAAGGAAAAAGAAACATAATTTGATGGTAAAATTACTTTATACCATCATGGCAAATGGGGGATTTACTTTGCCTTGACTAACGTGCGAAATGAAAACATTTGTCAGATCTGATACAATCTTAGGGACGAAACGTGCGAATTTGATACAACCTTAAGAACGAATAGCGTAATTTACTCTAAAATTTAAAAGAACTTTTTATTTAATAAATGCCGAACGGCAATTTATTTTACCGTTAGCCCGTTTTAGACGCTCTCATAACTTGGTCGGACTCACAACCGACTTATCCTTTTCTTGACCCCAAGACGCATCTTCATGGATGACGGTAATGAGGACAACGCGTCGTCTTTGGCTCGAGCACGTGTCCTGATGGTCTTATTACCACCAATCTTATGCATCTAACTTAATGTGAATGTGTTTTCTGTTATTGCAGCTTTTGAAGGGTAAAGAGTAAAATTCTCTTACTTGTCTAAAACAAAAATGGCCCTAGTAACAAAAAAATAATAATAATAATAAATAAGGTTTTTGGGTTTAATATCCATTAGGTACAAGCAAACTTGAAGTGATCAAACCATTAGTCAGTCAAAAATTCGAAACCCCTGTTTACCATAAACAAAAGAAAAACAGTATTATCATTAGATAGTAAAACATAAATAAAAGGAAAAGTGTAACACTATAGCCTCATAATATTTGTGTCTAGTTGATCCTTCTAAACAACGAAAATGGTGACATTTAGACTTACTAAATCTATTTCATCATTTTTTTTTTTTTCATTCATTTTGCCACATGACAACCATCACATGGTTTGGAAGATTTGTAAGAACAAAAATTAGTAGGTTTATCAATTATTTTTAAGAAAAAATATTCTTCGAAATATTATTGGGCCAATAATGTAAAGAGATTAGGAGCTACAATGGGTATCTCAGTAAGCCGACACTGATTCTTGACGAGTTATCGTCTGACGAATTTTCACACACCATGCACAAATTTTGTTGTAAGAAAAATGAAGGTTATACAAAAATTGTTTTAAAACTTTTGGTCAGGTTGGTATGTATTTATGTGAATACTTTTCTGAAAAAGCTCAATTCCTGAATGTACTCGTGTGGTAAAAATGACGACATTCTACGATATCCTGAGTGTTTTCTCCGTCTAGAGTAGAACGAGTTTGGTACCCACGCGTTGCTGCGGAATTCTTTTGTTGCCGTTAGCTACTTAACGTGAAGTTACTTACCTAGGACTGACTTTGCAATTGATGTATAACATGAAGGACCATTTATGTAAATTATTTGAGGGCTAAATTTGCAATGAACCACTGAGATGAAGGACAAAGTGCGTACAATTTTTTTTTAAATGTTAAAGATAACGGTCGTTAATTAACAGCCGTTAAATAACTAACGACCGTTAGTACTAAAATTAAAAAAAAAAAAAAAAAAAGTTACTGTAGCAAGTACTGTAGAAAGCACAGTACTTGCTACAGTAACCTCTTACATTTTATTAAAGATAACGGTCGTTAATTAACAGTCGTTAAATAACTAACGACCGTTAGTACTAAAAAAAAAAAATTAAAAAAAAAAAAAAAAAAAAAATTACTGTAGCAAGTACTGTAGCAAGCACAGTGCTTGCTACAGTAACCTCTTACCTTTTAGTATATACTAGTTTTGCAACCCGCGCGTTGCTGCGGAATTCTTTTATTGTCGTTAGCTACTTAACGTGAAGTTAGTTACATAGGACTGGCTCTGCAATTGATGTATAACATGAAGAACCATTTATGTAAATTGTATGAGGACTAAATTTGCAATGAATCGCTGAGATGAAGGACAAAGTGCATATAATTTTTTTTTAAATGTTAAAGATAACGGTCGTTAGTTAACAGCCGTTAAATAACAAATGACCGTTAGTATTGTACAAATAGGACTGACTTTACAATTGATGTATAGCATGAACGACCATTTATGTAAATTATGCGAGGACTAAATTCGCAATGAACCGCTGAGATGAAGGACAAGGTGTGTACAATTTTTTTTTAAATGTTCAAGATAACGGTCGTTAATTAACAGCCGTTAAAAAAATAAAAAATAAATAAATAAAGTAAAAAAAAATTACTGTAGCAGTTACTGTAGCAAGCACTGTAGCCGCTACAGTAACCTATTGCCTTTTAGTATATATATAATATAATTATGGTAAAATGAACGCAACAGTATCTATTCTGTGATTTGAAACATATATAACATATGATAAAAACTATGTAATTAAGGATCGGATAGCTCTTTGAACATTTAATTACAAACACATCGACAAGATGCATTAGGGTGTGTGACAATGATATATGGTACAACACAACCGAAAAGTCGCATGCGTGTACTTGCTTAAGTTGATTGTTAAAATATATCTATGATGCTACGTGCTTATAATTTATATACACACTGTTATACACAACGACATCTCTAAGAAATATATATTCTCCATGTATTTTGTTCTTTCATAGTATGGAAAGGCTGCATGAGACTCAAATTCCCAACCACTTGAACCAAATAAACGCCTCTTTTCTTTTTCTTTCATACGTAGTAATTTAATCGCGATTGTTTGGAACTTTGAACAACGACCCCAAATAAGTTAGGAAAATAATTACAATGATAATAAAAATCTGAAGTGTTGAGATGGTGTTGAGTATCACGACTACTATTTTCTTGAAAGTCCTTGTCTCCTGATAGCGTTCATAACATATTTACGAGTACTATCAGAGAGGTGCCAACTAAATTGCGACCTTGAACTTATGTGTGTGGCGTATTTCAATTAAAGGTTTCCTGTTCATTCTAAGAGTAGTCATGGTATGCAATATCTCAAGTCGGTTATTGCGAACATGTAAGTCAAGTGGTCATGCTTTCGGTAATCTAAAGCATGGGTGAGCAAAGAGGGAGATGGGTTGTTTTATGCTAAAATTTAAAATCGAACCGTATATTTTGACTTTTGAAAATGGCAAATATCATATTAAAGCACTATATTTGTCAGGAAATTTACTTTTGGGTATCGAATAATTTTTTTTTTTTCTCTTTATATGGGTACTAAAATTTCATTTTTTTAGCCTCTTTGAGGTACTTTGTGACATTTTTGCCTCTGGATTTTTAATAATTTGAGAGGCAAAAACATCACAAAGTGCCTCAAATAGGCCAATAAATGAAAGTTCAGTACCCATACAAGGAAAAACATTTTGTTTGATACCCAAAAGTATATTTTAGGACAAGTATAATACTTTTTTATGGTATTTGCCTTTTTGAAAACAACAAAATGTTTGGTTTCGGTTTTTTAAGTTTTTTGGTTTTTTATATTGAATTGGTTAGGTTTTCATTTTTTTGGTTTTTTCTTACTTGACAACAAGCAAGTTTTCATTTTAAATAAAATTTATGATTCCCAGTTATCAAGCAAAAATATTTAAACAAGTATCAACAGTAGCATAATATTCAACAATCTAGATCTACAAAACAACTAGACAAGAATCAAAAATATAATATGCATGTATTTTCGTTTTCAATACTAACCAAAATGAACTCAAATTAAACACTCACATAACAAAATTTGCCTTTAATAAGCCACTAATTAACCGAAACAAACTCCATAATCTATCTATAATACTATAAGATTCAGTCCATAAATTTAATGTAGAGTTATGATGATAGAGTTTTAGAGTTAGAAACAAGTTGGAGTCGTTTAGTAGTTGCATAGAGTACAAGATATCTAATGCTCGGAATTCAATGCAGTCTCATAATATCTATACAATCATGAAAGGAGGTGAAGTGCAAGGGTTGCCCGAGTTGATTACATAACATTTAGTATAGAATTAAAAGTCGGTTAGATGAAGTGCAACGGTTGCGAAAAGTTGCAAGAATAATTAATAATTTAACATAATTCATGCCTATATAAACCGGTCAAAATCACATTTAGTATGTACATTTTAAGATGATTCACACATCTTTTAGATATTTGATTGTTGGTAGCGGTATATAAATTCTCTTTTGTAACATTTTGGAGATTATTCACACATCTTTTAGATCTTTGTAATTAACTTGGTCTTCTTTTTTTTCTTAATTTAGTTATTATACGCAGGTACTATGAAAATCACACAAGATCATGCATGCTTAGATAAATGAAACCAAAGATTGGGATACCAACTATTTTCTTTGTTTCTTATATATTTAGGTGATTGTTATATATCTCTATATTATATATAACAGGAGGCGTTTGACCATTGACTGCCAAATAATCATGCATTAAGTCCATGTCATCATGTTTAGTGCCATGTCATCATAATCTGTCCATGTAAGCAAATTATTTCTAAAATTCGTGTATTTTTTTTAAAAAACATTTACATGGTTTCGAACTCAAGACCATAAGGATATTATGTGATATGTTAACCATTGAACCACCATATTTTTTTGATTAGATATTGCAACTTCAAATCTATAAACCTGTGCAAGAACTTATCTTATATACCTATCGTTTTCTTAAATATAGTTCCAAACAAACACCGCCTGACGTATCACATCACAAAACCATAACCCTAAATTTGATTTGATACGTGAGACCTGTAGAAAAACATGCCACAACTAGAAGAAATATCCTCCATACATTCAATTTTTATTCTACCTCCATGCTAAACCCTAATGTTCCCTAATATCATCTTTTCGAGAGCCATCTCCTCTAATGATCATGAGTTTTTATTGTGTAGTTGATTTGGAATTTGTTTTCATCTATTCATAATTCATTATTGATTTTCATAATACTTTTTTTTTTGTATGTTTACAAGTATGTTTAAAGTAGGCATTCAAGTGTTCGTGATACTTCATGTTTTTGTTTTGGTACTTTCTTATAATCTACTAACTAATTGCGTAAAATCATGTTTTTATTTTTGTTTACCAGCTTTCAGAACCCATGGAAGGCCTGAAAGAATGGTTGGATCATTAGATGCAATGTCTTCCACCCTTCTCAAACTGGAAAATAAAATCCATTCTGCAACCCCTTAAACACGACACACAAACAACACACACGACATGGATCACCGACAATATTATATTATTGTTCATTACAAGTTATATTAAAATATCCACATGATCACTTATTGTTTTGTGTTTTTTGATTTATGCAGAGACTATGAGTCAATGAGCCACCAGATGCTACGATCATTAGTTGACGAGGTGAACATGCTAAGAAGTAAACAGCCGTTATACCATGACGACGATGATGATTATGATAATGATGTGGAGTGGTCTTCATGTTAAAAACCCTATTTTCATTATGGAACAAGTTTCATCATCATGATTGTGGTGAATCTCCTGTTCTAGGGTCTCCTGGTGCTGCTAAAAAGAAGTACGGTGATGCTCTTAAGGTCGCTTTGCAGTTCTTTGATTTTCAAAAGGTAATTTCGTAACTTTAAAAGCAACTAATTTTGTTTTTGAAGGTATATGATCATTATACTGTTGCCATTGGTTGCATTGTTGAATGAACTAAAGATGTGTTAGTTTATTAATTTTTTGTTTCTATATGTAGATCTTAAGTTATCTTCCTTTTTTCATAGTAGTGTTTGTTTGCGTAATTTGAGCCATGGAGTACAATTAAGTTGGTTGACTGAATTTGACTTCGATAATGCTATGTATTCAATGTGTACCTGTAACAGTCATATGCGACAGCAAAAAGATGTGGGCTTAGCTCTCCAAAAGTTGTCCCTTTATACTGCTCCATCATCTGGACATCATACAAATGTGGAAGTCTCCTGAACGGGTTCACTACTATCAGAATTTTCCCTCTGTAGGTCTGCTTATATCATAACTTAAAACTTTAGTAGCTCGCGTGAATTAAAACAAAATATCTCACATTATGATTGAATATATATAGCTTTTAACTAACGTATATTTGATTCAGGGAAAACCGAGCAGATAGGTTGGAAAGGACTCCTGGCTCTATACCTAATTATCAATTCATTCTATACAGTCGCTTGCCTTTTGTTCTAAATTTTAAGGCAAACAGTGAGACGAGCTTGAGCTAAGTTGTATAACCGTAGCCAAAACTTTTACATGAGTCAATACGTAGCAGGCCTAGATAATGCAAGACTGCAAGCACAATGGCAATTCGAGTTTACCTCGAGGGCTGAAATAACTTGAAATTATCTGTTATCTGTATCAAATGACAACCTTTTCTCTTTATGAATAATATTGTATGTGTAATACGAGAAGATGGATGCCATCATGTTATTAGTCTAGAATCATTATGTATTGGATGAAGGTCAAAAGTTGACAAGCATTCTGCTTCGATGGGTATTTGGTGATACGTCATCTGATGCTACCAGATCTTCTACTATAAAGATTCCTTCTCATGTTCTTGAAGACTATGTGCTGTCTTTGATACCACTTTCTCAAGGGCGGTTGGCCATATTGCTGAATGACATTGTAAAATTTAGGATGTCGCAACTTAATAGGAGTGCTCAGCCCAAGGATAAAGTGAAGGTTTGTAGCTTTATTATTCATTTTACTTTTATGATTGCTTTTTAAGCTTTTGGTAATGAACTTATCTAATTCTTGAAGACTAAAATCGACCAAGCAAATGTTGTATCTGGCACACAGGCCACTAACCAATTGGTTGTGGTTAATTTAGTAGTTAATCAGCTTGGAAAAGATTATTTGGAAGATCTTCTTTGCATCGAGCCCTTTGTTGTGCCATTTAAATATATTAACAAAGGTAGTGTGCCGAAAGTGAATGCTGCATAATGGCTTTTTAGCCTGCACAATGGCTTTCATCTTAAGCATAGGTTTTGACGTGTTACTCAACTGTCATTATGATCCATATCGTTGTAAGTTTTGACCACTAACTTATCATCTTAATGGTTTAATTTTCATGTGGATGTTAATTCTTTTTAATATTATGACTTTTACCTTCATGCATCTCAGCCCAAAGACAAACAATCAGCCTTGCAAACACTGTTATATGCTATGCCACTACGGTAATGTTATTCTTTCTACAATTTTTAGCTAATATCATTATGGTTTTGTTGTTATTTTACTGATGGCTTTTATTATCTATGCAAACAAAAAATTGTCCTATTAAGCATATTATACTATTAAGAGCAATTAACATATATCTTTGATCAATGGTTCTTTTGCAAAAATAATGAGGTCTTATTTTACTGATGGCTTTTATTATCTATGCAAATAAAAAATTGTCCTATTAAGCATATTATGCTATTAAGAGCAATTAACATATATATCTTTGATCAATGGTTCTTTTGCAAAAATAATGAGGTCTTTTTGGTTGACTATGTGATAGCCATTCGGCCTGCTACTACTGAAGCTTAAAATAAATTGTTAGATATACACACTTTTTTAGTTTTATTGTTGATTCTTTATGTAAACTGATTGGTGTCTTTGTTAAAATGTGAGTTCAAATCAAGAGTTTGGTATAGTTTTATTTAAAGGCTAAAAAAATCGAATAGTTTTAATAGATTTCAGTATTAGTAACAAAGACTATCAAATGTTGGAATCGTGTGTAATTTTACTTACATTCATTTTTTGGAATTTCTTATATATTACAGCCACCGGTGACACTTATATGACACCTTTGGTGTGTGTAAATTACGAATTGTTATTCATGACCACTAAATTTATATACCAGGTTGCACTTCCAGATTCTCTAAATCCAATGGGGGTAGTTCCAGTTCAGTTAGCGGGTTAATGAAGCAATGGTCGTTACAGCTAATCGTGTGTGTACTGCTAGATCAAATAGAGATCGGTTGATAATCTGTTTGGATTTTAGGCAGTACACCAGTTCGCACACTATTTGAGTGAGTCACAGAGATAAGGCGTTTAAGTTGTCCAATGGGTTAGAAACTGTGGTGAGATCTGACCAGGGTGCGGTTGCAAATGTGGAGTATAAAACTAAAAGTAAAATGACTTCTTTGTTTATTAATCTAACTATTAAGTATTAACACATGGTATTAATTGTGAGTGTTTTAATCGCTAATAGCAATCTAATTTGCTTTTTAGTCGACTTCAGTTTGGAAAAAGGTATACAAAATTGCTTTTCTTTCTTCCCTCTAACTGCTGTAATATGGTTTAGGGGATGCTTGTGTTTCAAAATTTCAGGTTCATAAGGTATGCTCTCTTTCATCATTGGATCGATTTCGAGTTAGTTTATTTGAACAAATTCTTTCATATCCCTATAGTATAGGCATCAATAACCAGGTTTTGAATTCTAGGATCCAAGATGGGTCCGTTAAGCATGCTGAACTCGGTCTGAGAAATGGATCTCATGCCTCTGGTTACCATTTCATACATCGATCAGCTACTTTTCTATTTGTAACAGGCTCACTTTTCACAGGAACATAGTAGCGGAGACCCTTATGGTGCTTATGGTTGTTAGTCCTCAGGATGTGGTGGTAGTTTTGGGTGAGTCTTTGTTTAGTATCTTTTTTGTTAATCTTTTATTTGATTTGTATCAATTTTAGAGTATTCAATGATCTTGAGAATGGGGTGTTTGGACGTTCGTGCTGAAGTAGATTATTGTGACTGAGAGAATCAAATTTATAATGAAATGATCGACGATTTATATTTTTCTTAATGATCAGTTTTTATACAACTGCTTTTGAAGTGATCTTTTTTAATTTTTGAACTCAAATGAATCATAAATTCAGGTGGTTGCAGCTGTGGCATTCCATCACAGTGGAGGGTTATCCCATTCATTTTAGTCTTACAAAAATGTGCGGTAATACTCAGTTTCTAATCTTCTTATTTGAGATATGGATTCACTTTTGTTTTAACTTTTATTTTTTTGGAAAAGCTCATAAGCTCTTTTTTTGAGCTATGTAGTTATCAACTTAAGGTTATCACATATAGAATATTCATCAGCTGAACTTGTGGTAAGCCCAAAAAGTGGCTTATGAGCTTTTCTCATTTCAAAATGTTAAGTTCTTCTTAAACTTGGAATGATATTTTTTCAAGTCTCACGTACATTATTGCATGTGTTTCTTAATATACATACCGTGCGATGTAAGTTACAATGTTACATGCTGTTCTTATAATTAAGATAGAAATTTTGGAGACCTGAGTCGAAACATGTTATTAGTCCTTTCGGTGTCTGGAAATCTTATTAAGGGCTGTCGGGCATACCGTATGGGCCAACATGGGTCTGTTTGGGTGTGTATGTCGGTTAAACCAAAGTGACTTTTACGCTATTTTTTCCAACACCTTTGGACGGACATACTTATTGCAGAACTTACACCTCATTTCAAAAAATATATATATACATGCACGATGTCGTCCGGTGACATTGGTTTTTCTCTAGGGGACCATTCGACAGGAACCTATTGATGTACCTACTCCGCCTGTTGGGCAAATCAGAAGCCATGCAGTGCAAATGAGAAGCTATGCTTTTAGACAGAATGTTGAGGGCCATGACAAAATGGCCACCAGTTCTAGGCGCCTACAACAACTAAGACGTGACAAGCGGAAACAGCCACTGCAAGGTAACAGGACATTGATATTCACCATTACCTTCTGATAATTATAGTTGTGAATGCATACGATGTGTAAACAGGCAGTGCGTGTGGTTACTTATCGCTTTTGTTGCTGCAGATACACCATCTGGGATTCAGTCTCCTACACTTTCCATGAACATGTGCACATCTTTCGACTCTCACTCTCAGGTATACCTCTACCTTTGTCGTGAAAGCCTATTAGGATTTCTCATTCAGTTGCCTGTATGTTTACATGTAGCTAACGACTTTTTAATAACAACTTCTCAACACACTGGCTTCAATGTTGGTAAAAAGAGAACTGCGCAGCTGGTAGATAATGAGAACGAGATGCACAATCTTATTGCATTGACAGCACATGGTGAAGCAAGAGAACCTTTTTACTTACCAAGGAGGATCCATCATTCATGATCAGGTATGGAATTATCAAGGCTTATATACTTGGTAAACTTACATCAGTTGATTTAACAAGTCTCACTAAGTAAGTTTGGATATTGATCTACCTGCAGTGTATTGGTTATTGTGGGAGTGCTGAAATGATAAGCTTTTCCAAGGAATGGAATATGGAGGTGTCATCGACATGATATCCATGACATAGGGTCAGCAGGTCTAACCAAAGGAAGTGGCCAGAGATTATAGGCTCATCATATTTTTTTTTTATTGATTATGTGGAAAAGGATGGGTTACATAACAACATAAATCTCAAAGTAATGAATATGCTATCTAAATCATCAAATTCATTGTGGATGGATCACTGTGCCGATATTCCCAAAAGCTCGGCAATTGTTGTCGTTGATTTGAGTCACCTGTACGTCGATCCATGCAACTTCGGGATCTTCTACCCATGCATGTGATCCAACAATGATGTTTATTTGAGCTCCCTGGATGCATTAAACGCAAAAAGAAAGTAAGTAATTTCTGTTCGCATAACATGAACTCAAATTTCAGTAGAAAAATATACCATTTCTTAAATTCGACCTATAGGATCATTGTAGATGCTAAAAATCTGAAGTGATCAATATGTGTGTTCAAAGATTTTATGTGCTGGTAGATTTATAAAATTAAATAGATGGTAAAGATTGTCAAAAAAATTGGTAGATCTGGTGATAACTCAAAAGTAAGAGCCCAAATAAGTTCATTTTCTCTTGCAGATTTATAGAAACAGTTATATTTGTTTGGAACAAAAGCAAAACATGATGGTGTGAAAAGTCTAATTGGTAACGTGTATTAATGGTGGACCCTTTTGCTTATGCAAAGCAAAAGAATACCGTATACAAAGCTTATAATGCTGGCCTTCAGAATACACGAGAAGTCACCATAACATTAAAAGTTCTTATGGTCATTTTGAATGGCAAATGATTCTTACAACAGAATGAAATCAATGTCGATAAAAATAATTTCCATTAAGTGACATCATAAAAGTTATAATTACAAGTCATGCCCGCCCATCGGGCGGGCTTCGACATCTAGTATATATATATATATATATATATATATATATATATATATATATATATATATATATATATATATATATATATATATATATATATATATTATTTTAATGCATTTTCATATACAAGTAATTTATGTGCGTTTTCTATTGATGTAGCTCATATGTGCGAACTGATTCAAGAAAATGTGCACGAGCATGTATGTAAAGCCACATTTAAATGGTTAAATGATACTTTTTAGCGTGATTAGTTTATGTAAGTAGTTGCTTTCTAATGCTCTTTGAAAAATATTAGAATGAATTTATCGCGTGCAATTGAATTATTATTGAAAAGAAGAAGGTCGCGCATTGATGAGTGCTCAAACACTCATCATTTTTATCGTATCTGGACTGCCAAAACATCCAAAAACACCCAAAAACGCATCAAAATACACAATTTATCCCAAAAGTGTGTTTTATATGTTTTAGATGCAAAATGTTTAAAAACAAATGAAAAACGAATAAAGTTTGCACAATTGGCAGTTTCAGTCCCTCAAGTTTCAAAATTTGGCAAAACTAGTCCCTGAAAGTTTAAAATGAAAGAAAAGTCAACCCAAGGCAAAGAAAAGTCAAAATTTATCAAAATAAGTCCTTGGGTGAAAAAGTTTGAGAAAATTACACTTTTACCCCTCAAAATCCAAAATTGACATAAATGGTCCCTGGAATTTTAAATATTGGCAGAAAAGGTCCCTGGTGGGATAATTTTGAATGAAAAATCAATTTTGGTCCTTGGGAATTCATAAAAACTACTTTTAATCCCTGGATGAAAATTTTGAGAAAATTACAAGTTTAGTCCCCGGAGTTTGGAAATTTGCAATTTTGGTCCCCGGGTATTTTTATTTTGGAAAATATTAATTTTCATCCTTGTAATTCTCAAATGTGTCAAAATAAGTCCTTATGGTTACTTTTGGAAAGTTACTATCACAGCCCCTCAAGTTTGCAAATGTTACGAAATTGGTCCTTGTGATTTAATTAAAACAAACAAACCGGACCCCTTATTTTGCTACCCAAAATCTAAACCCACCAAACCAAATCCAGGCCCATGCCACACTCCTTGGCCCATGTCCACTTTAGCCCACCCAAATCCCTTAACCGTTCTAAATAACTCTCCCCACATTGACCCGCGTTGACCGACCCTCTCTTCCTCACCCAGCTCCCACTTGACTGCAACACTCACCAAACACACAACCTCCCCCCTCCTCCACCTCAGCAATCCCATGACTTGTTCCCCCCACCTCAACTAACTTCCAAGGAGCATTTATTGCTACCCTATGCTCCTCACTCAACCAAGCTGACAAAGAAGAAAAAGGCGCCAAAAGTTTTTAATGGTCAAGATTTGGTGGTAATCATCCAACGGCTGAGGAAGCAATTGGGATTCACTTCCTAGGGTTCCAAAACCCTAGTGAGTCCCTATAAGAAGAAAAAGATGCAGCAGTGGTAGAGGAGTAGTTTTTTAGCTTATTTGTAATTTTCTTATTATTGTATAATTTAATTTCCAAGCTTTATTTGGTCTTTTCAGTTGTAGTTTAAATATTTGCAGTGTAATTCTCAAGTTTTTCAGTTAATGAAATTCAATATTTATGCTAATCTAATCTTCTTAAATTTTAGCAAAAATTGTAATTTATTTTGAGAAATGTTGAAACTTGTTTCTGTATTCCATAGGCTCACATTGTAATATTGGTTAAGTTTCTATAAGCTATTTTGAGCAAAAATCTTGTTTCAAGTTCAAATTTCAAGGAAATAAGAAAATTCAGTAAAAATAAAAAATAAATAATCAGAAAAAAAAAATAAAAAGGAAAAGAAGTGAAGATGAAGATTGGAGATGGATAGCTTGGTTTAGAGTCTCATGGGAGACGATTAGGGTGTTCTATTGGCCTGTGTACTTTGTTCTCAGTCTTGGACTCAATTGTAAGTCCATCACTCAAATTTTTGTATATCACTTTTAAGTAGAATCTGTGTTTAAATGTTTGTGTTTTTATGTTTATATGGTATAATTAAGTGTGATCAGTAGTTAAAATAGATTACTTGTTCTTTATATTCCATAGTTGCTTAGTCTTTTATTTTAACTGTGATAATGGCTTGTTTATGAATCTGTGGAGTTTTGTTGTGTTCTTTGGTGTTTAGGTGTCTAAAATAGTTTCTTATATCATAACTAATCATCAGGGATCTGTGCTTAAGTTTAAATAAGTAAAATACTTGAGAAATCAATTGTGAGCTTGTTTAAAAGGGTGTTTGGCACAAGCTGTTCAAGGGACTCAGAAAGGTCTTGGTTGTTTGTAACTATTTCAATAACTAAACTTAGGTCATTAGAGGTCAGATAGGTCACAAAATCAGCTCTTGCATTAAGGAAAGTCAAAATTACAAAGATTACACCACCACAGTTAACTGTGGTGGTTTTTGAGTCCCAAATCACTTCATTTCATTAGATAAGTTGGTGTTTAAACATAATTCAGTCCTAAGTTAACTCACAAACATGATTTCAGTTAATTAGATCCCTCCAAAGTTCATAAAAGTCAAAGTCCATTGTTTTCTTAAAAAGGTCAAAAGCTGTCTCAGTCAAAATACCCCAACTTTGATGGTCTGCAAATTGTTTGATATAAGGTTTTAGAGTCTAAGATTTTACAAGCTCAATATTTCCCACTTTGTTGATTTTTGAGAATTTAATCAGATTTTATGGATTTTTTTTAGTGGGTCCCACCAGGCCTTGAAGTAGGTTGCAGGGCAAAGGTCTGCCCTGCTCTCAGCAGATCACCCTCACACCACCACCTTTGGTGGTGGTTTGTGGCCTCCTTAGTGACCCTCAGCCATTGTTTTTGGTTCCACTCAACCCCCCTCCTACCAGGGAGTAAGTTTGAACCCTTTGTTTGACCCCTAGGATAGTGGACCCCACCTGAAATTGGTCATAAACCTTGTTGTTGGGAATTCTGTGTAGAAAGAATTCTGCTGCTGTTTCTGCTGAAAGGATTCTGCTGAAGAGTTGGTTTCTGCTGAAGCAGTGTATCTGCTGAAGACATAGTTCAGCTTTATTAGTTTCTGCGGATGTAGTATTTCCGTGTTTTATGTAATGTAGTTTGGATATGCATGAGTTTATTTAGGAAGTGATAATGCATATCTTTTAGAACTTTTAGAAGATACGTTTCTTGAGAAACGGTTTAGGGTTCCTTGAGTATAAAAGGAACACACGGTTTATGTATTGAATAACTTTTAGAAAAACTCTTATGATAATTAAAAGATCCATAGAGGATCGAGAATTCTTAGTATCAAACTTGTGTTTTGTTTCCGCTTTATAAATACAAGTTGCAGGGATTGTCTATTAGTGTGTTATTGATTACAGTGACATTACTAACGATTCTAGAGTGCTCAAGTAGATCTATCAAGGTCTATAGTTCAACAAGTGGTATCAGAGCGGGTGGCTCTTGATATCTAGGGTTCGTCAAGGTTTTTAAAAGTTGTCGAAAAAGAAGCAGCTTTAAAGAAGGAACGGATTCGTTTTTTTAAGGTTTCGGTCGTTTACTGCTGGTAAAACACACGACTGATTGGTTGATTTATTCTGAGATTCCACAATTGGTAATTCGTTAATTTATTTATTATTCTCATTAATGTGATGACAAGATATATTAAGAATCAATTGTTTGATTATTAATAAGTGGGGCGGTGTTGATCTTTTTAATTGGCTGATCCACTAAGGTAACCTTGTACTCATTGATTAAGGATTTAATATTGTGGGTTGGATCTGCTATTGTCCGAATTATTCATTGATTGTGGGGTCGATGTTCTATCAAGTTGAGTATTAATTAAAACCGGCCTTAAAACCGCGTATCAGTTTCATTCAGTTGTGGCTCGATTATTTTAATGGTAGTGGAGAAATTGTTGTCGTTTAGTGGTATTATAAATTGATTGTGGGCTCATTTGTCAAGTGAATTTGTGGGGCTTTGTTTGTCGTGTTTTGGAATACAAAGTTCATAATCTCATATTCTCATTGAGTGTGAGTTTGGAAGTTCACGAGGGACTGGTTATCAAGGAGTAGATCACATATTTGTATGTGGTGTCGTTTTCTCGTACTGATTTGTGGGGTACGAATAATCACGTGGGTTTCTCTGAAGGCTTTGTCGCTAGTATTATTTCAAAGTGGGGTACATCTGTGATCGGTTATAATTGTTTAATTGGTCATCGTATGGAATTGGTACTATCTGACAAGGGTACATGCTGTGTCGCTTAATACTTTGAGAAGATTGATTGGTTGATTATAATATTCGTTTGTGGGGCACGATCTATTGGTCAATGAATTGTTTGATCAATTATACGCATTAGAGTTTGTAGTGGTACTGCTGTTGAATATATTGTTGCTGCTGCCTCGAGATACCCGTTTGCTGCTCTTGGTTTGTACGGGTATTTTTCGTTTCTGCTGAAAGCTTTGAGATTCTGCTGAAGCTAAGTGAAAGTCTGTACAACAGCTTTGTGACAGTTTTGGTATACTTGTTTCTGCTACTCGTTTGTAAATGGCAGAATTTAACAATGAAAAGGATGATGCAATGTTTCCTTATTTGACGAATTATGAGTACGAGGTCTGGGCTAAGAAAATGGAACAATGGATCACGAACAATGACATGAATATCTGGAAAGTGATTCAAAATGGCAACAGCTTGAAAAGGATTGGAAAAGATAGCGATGGAAAATACTTTATTCTTCCTCCAACGACTGCTGATGAACACATTGCTGTACAAAGGGAATCAAAGGCAAGAACTACCTTGCTTAAATCTATTCCTGCTGATCATGTAGCAGATTTCCATTATATGGATGAGGCAAGTGAGATATGGAGTGCAATCAAAGCAAGGTATGGTGGAAAGGCTGAATCCAAGAAGATGAGAAAGGAAGCTTGCACTATATCCCTGACTGAGGAATTTGCATTGATGGGACTCCCTTCTCAGGTACACAATTGTGTGTTTGGTTGTAGTGTAAAATATAATGAACTTAAAAAAGAATATGATGAATTGAAACCTAAATACAATGAGTGCTATGTAGAAGTTGAGGCTTATAAACAGGCCTTAAAAACTAAAGAAAAACAACAAATATGGTTTCAAAAGAATCAGCTTGCTTATGAAGAGAAAATAAGAGTGTTAGAAAGTGATCTAGAATGTGCTAAGATTGATTTAAAACGTACTGAAAAGGAGAAATCTGATGTAGTTTCAGAAAATCTAGTACTACAAGAGAAACTAGATAATGAGGTAGCTAGACATAAACAATGGTTAATATCAAGTGATAATCTAGCTAATGTACTTTATGGTAGTCAGGCTGTGAACTCTGGAATAGGTTTAGGATTTAAAAAATATGTTGGTTTAGAAGCTAGGAATGACCTAGGTAAATCAACACCAGCAGGATTAGCTAACTATGTAAAAGAAGGTAAATTACATGCTGTTCCTGGACCTATTAGAGGAGAACATATGCCCACTACCACTACCACAGACTTTGATGGATCACACCATTTATATGGCAAAAAGTCAAGTGACTTGCCAGACCCTGATTCTAAATCTACTGACTTTGTCTCTTGTTCTGATAGTGACAAGTCCTCTGACCAAGGGTCTACTACTTATACCAGTTGTGATTCAAGTGAAAAGTCTGACTCACCTAGGCAGTCAACCAAGACCACACCCAAGTCCAAAGTAACTGATAATGAACCCAAAACAAAAACGGTTACTTATTCTGTTAATCACAATTTTGTTTCTAGTTCTGTTTCTGATAAGTTTGTGTGTAATAAACAAAGTTGTGTTAAGAATAAGTCTTTTAAGAAGAAAACTTGTTTTGTGTGTGGTAGTAAGTCTCATCTCATTAAAGATTGTGATTTTCATGAGAAGAGAATGGGTGTGTGTGCTGACCAAAAGAGACCTAGACCAATGTGGACCAATGTTCATGATATTCCCCCATATGTTCCACAAGCAACACATAAAACCAGCAGACCCAAACCTGCTGATAAGCCAGTTTCTGCTGGTAGACCTTTTCCAGCCGGTTGGAAAAGACATGTTGCTAGACCATTTTACAGACCTACTAGTACTTACTTTCAGAATGGTTTTTGGCCTAGTTATTTTGACCCAAGGTTTATGGGGGGGACAAGATGGGATACTGGTGTTAAACCCTCAACAGGTTGTTCTTGGATAAATAAAAGAAAAGGTTCATTCTGGGTACCCAAGAACAATTGTCTTTGTCAGGTGCACTGATTGAGGGGAGGCATAAGCCTAAGGGGAGGCTTATTGTTGTATTCTTTGTATACTAACCATTTTTGCAGCTGTTGGATCCTCATAAGCCTAAGGGGAGGCTTAGTGTTTCTGTTGGCACTACAATTTTCTTTGGTTCCTGCTGTTGATTGATGGTATATTTTATATATTTCATATTTCTTTTTCTTTTATCTATTATTATTAAAAAAAAAAAAAAAAAAAAAAAAAAAAAAAAAAAAGTTGTATATTTGTTTTTCTTATTTATTATTAGTATAAAAAAAATAAAAATAAAAATTAACAAAAAAAAAATAAAAAATTAAAAAAATTAAAAAAAAAATAAAATAAAATAAAAAATTAAAAAAAAAAAAACTAACATATATTTGTATAGTTTTTGTTTTCTCTTGTTTGCAGGTTTTGGTGTTTGGTTCATTACCACACAACAAATGGTTCTCAACTCACCATGTCTTACTGACACAAGAGTTGGCTAGCCCACATGTATATGGCTTGTGGTAAAGGCAGTGGAAAACCATATTTGGTAATCAGTTAACCAAGATGATTTTCATCAAGATAATTGACTAGTCCTGAGCAAACGGCTACAGGTAAAGACATCTCAAATCCGTTTATAGCTGATGATTTGCTAAAAATCATGTGGTTATCAGTGTACCTTTGAACACTTGGCTACTCCAGTAGTGATGGCTATTGGTAAAGAGACATCAAATCCATTATTTTCAATGATTCACCTCTCACAGGAGTTAACACACCTGGAAGTGATGAGAATAGTATGAAACTAAATTGTTTTGATGTACATTAAGTCATTTGTTGCTGCAAAGAATGGAGCTTTCAAGTATATGCTGATCATAGAGATTCTGCTGATGATAATTCTTTGCTGGTGCTCTGTTACAATCCTCTTGGTATGTTACTTTAAAGATCTATCAAGAATCTTGAACTTAACTAGGTCAAATTCAAGATTAGGGGAGGATTGTTGGGAATTCTGTGTAGAAAGAATTCTGCTGCTGTTTCTGCTGAAAGGATTCTGCTGAAGAGTTGGTTTCTGCTGAAGCAGTGTATCTGCTGAAGACATAGTTCAGCTTTATTAGTTTCTGCGGATGTAGTATTTCCGTGTTTTATGTAATGTAGTTTGGATATGCATGAGTTTATTTAGGAAGTGATAATGCATATCTTTTAGAACTTTTAGAAGATACGTTTCTTGAGAAACGGTTTAGGGTTCCTTGAGTATAAAAGGAACACACGGTTTATGTATTGAATAACTTTTAGAAAAACTCTTATGATAATTAAAAGATCCATAGAGGATCGAGAATTCTTAGTATCAAACTTGTGTTTTGTTTCCGCTTTATAAATACAAGTTGCAGGGATTGTCTATTAGTGTGTTATTGATTACAGTGACATTACTAACGATTCTAGAGTGCTCAAGTAGATCTATCAAGGTCTATAGTTCAACACTTGTCCCTTAATCTGCCTCAGAACACAATTAATTAAGTGCTTATTTTGGCTTTTTGGCTTATTGAAGCTTATTTGTTGGTTTTTAGTTGCTTATTATTGTTCATCATACTCAGAGAAACCATATTCTACCATTGTGGACCCCACATTTCCTCATTTGAGCTTAAAATACTCCACAGTCAACAAAAGTCAACTGTGGGTATAATAAGCACTTCAAGTGCTTATTCTTTGGGTTAAATCAAAAGTGTCTTTGTTAAAAATAGTAGTTTTTAGTTTATTATTAGTTTAGAAAAAGAAAAAAACCAAAAAAACCAACTTTAAAAATAGTGATAGTTTCTATTTAATAGGATTTATCAATTTATTTTTCTTTTTAATTTATTTCTAAGTAATATATCATTTTCATATTTTTACAAATTCCATTTTAGGTTAAAATAATTTTATAAAATTTTCCAGATTTTTATTTTGTCTTTTAGTGGTTTTTCTAATTAATTTTAGTTTAATTTAGTTTTAATTAATATTAATCAATTAAATAGCATAATTAGATTTTATATAGTATAACATAGTTTTTATAATTTTTCTAGCTTTTATTTTAGTTAAAACACTTTTATAAATTTTTCTAGAATTTTTACTGTTCATTTTCTATTTTTTATAATATAATTAGTTTAATTAGTAATTAATAAGTAATTAGAATAATAATTAATTAGTTAGCTTAAAAATATATAAAATTAACTTTTTATAATTTTTTAGGATTCCTGTAATGGTTAATTAGATTTATAAAATTTTTCTTAATTTTCTAAGTCTTTTTAGTATTTTTAATAATTCTAATTAGTTTAATTAGTATTAAATAGATAATTAGTAATTAATTAATAGTAAATAATTAAATAGTGTAAAAATAATTTTTATTTTTCTTAAAATTTTCTTTAATTATTAGGATTGTAAAAATATCAATTTTACACTTTTAACCCTTCCCGTCCTTCAGTTGTACTTTTTGTTTTGTGCGTCTGTATACGTTTTTTAATTAAAACGTACGTTTTTAGTTTTTAGCTCAAATCTTCGTAATCTAAATTCCCGTAATCAATCATGTAGCTTTCCTAAGCTATTTTTGTTAATAAATTCCAAATAATTCTGATCATAACCTTTTCCTGTGAATAATTACCCGATCACAAATACGCTAAAGTTACAATTCACACTTCAACGGGACTTAACGATCTGGTGATACCTTATATTACCCGGAGCATTGACCTAGGCTATTTGACTTTGTTGACCATTATTTGGTCAATATAAGTTAGGTGGTTTAGCATCAATCACGCATCGCAAAGTGTTTTCTTTTTTCTATATGTAGAATCATTAGTGAGAAACCAATATTTACGCCAATTAAATGAGTTTGCCATAATAGCAAAATACAACATATTAAAAATATCACATTGAGTAATGAATAGAAAGGAAAAAATGCATAATTCTGACTTAAATCCGTTTTTAAATTATAATATCAAATAAAAAAGTTGAGTTTTAAACATAAGCAAAAGTTCAAACTTTTATCGAAAAACAAAACCGGTGCATTTAATGTGAAGTATATACAACATCGAGATGGAAGTGCAAGACTTGCAAGAATAATTGATGATTTAACCTAATGTGAAGTATATTATGTTAATGCATTTTCATATACAAGTAATTTATGTGTGTTTTTATTGATGTAGCTCACATGTGCGAATTGATTCAAGAAAATATGCACGAGCATGCATGTAAAGCAACATTTAAATGGTTAAATGATACTTTTAAGCATGATTAGTTAGTTTTTTTTTTTTTTTTTTTTTTTTCTGGTAACATGGGTTTCCGACTCGACATTGCGAGCCGACTAATCCCACGGCGACTACTGATGAGGCGAAAAATGAACCACTTTTAGGGGGTCATTTAAGCCCGGAATTGAATTTATTTGATCAAATATTGCCCTAAATCGTTCTTTTTGTGATTTTAGGTACTTAGGGAGTGAAATCTGGAAAAGGAAGCAATTCGAACATTTTTGGAGCATAAAAGTGAAGAAAACGACAAAGTCTTAATTTTCCTTGCTGAGAACAGTAGGTGACGGCGTCAAGAAGAACATCCTGACGGCGTCAAGAGAAATTTGCATGACGGCTCAGTACAAACGTGAAGGCGTCACAAGTAGAGCGTCAAGAGTAAAAGACGTGACGGCCTGGAAAACCATAACACGGACGGCGTCAGATGAAGATTAAGGCAGTCCGAGAAGTATTTTGGCGGCGAGATGACGGCGTCACCAATTTGGTCTTGACGCCGTCAGCCTCAATTTCCTATATATAGTTTTCTAATTTTCATTCATAAAAAAAGAGAAGTTTTGGAGAAACCCTAAGGCCGAACTTAGTACGAATTTTACAGGTTTTTCAAGGGTTCTCAGCCCTTGAACCCTTTCATGTGTAATTGAGATAAGTATTCTTTTAATTCAATCAATATGTCTATGTGTTGGTTGTCTATATCTTGTTCTTGTCTTAATTCCATCATGCTAGGCTAGATCTATCTTGTGTTTGCTTAGATCTAATGAAACCTAGATGTTAATTATGTGTTGATTGCTTGTTTATGGTTGTATTGGATGAATGATTTCGATGTTAGGCTTAAGAAAACTGGCAGATCTCCAATTGGTAACATGCTTGAACGTCTTAGAAAACATGAACTGACGTGCACTAGGTTTTATTGGTTGTATTTAATGCATGAGTAAATTCTAATGATCTCATGTTAGGAGCTTCTTAGCCGGCTCGACATAGGAGTGAAGTAGGCACTCATAGGATTGGGGAATTAAGTGCGCCACCCCATGAATGGTATTAAGGAATACAATCCGTCATCCACGCAACTATAACAAGTAATTAACGTGTAAAAGATATCTAGGGAGTAGTGAAATCTAAGTAAACACAACTTCTCCACTTATTGCTCACAACCTTAGTTAATTTAGTTTATTTTTATTTCTAGTATTTTATTTTGATTGCATCTTTAGTACTGGGTTAGTTGACTAGCAACTAATTCCGCCCAAATCCTTAAAACCTGAGATTTTTACTTGCTTTCTAAAAAAATATATAAATACAAAAATAATCATCCTTCATCTCTAGAACTAGTATTTAGGTTTTCTAATCCTAGCGACACTATTCCTAGCTGAACGATCAATCCCCCAATACTTGTCACTATACTATACTACAACGATCAGGTACACTGCCTGGTGGGGGTTGTAAGCTTCTCAAGATCCCTTGAGAGGTAAAGCCTGGTGCGATTTCCACGTATCAAGTTTTTGGCGCCGCAGCCCGGGGAATAGTTATTGTCTAGGTTAGAATCTCTTTTTATTAGGTCTACTTGCTAGATTCCTTTCTAGTAAGATTTTATTTTTATTTTTAGGTTTTCTTTAGTCTATCTTATTTCTTTGTTTCCTTTGTTCGTAAACTATTTCGATGGATAACAATAACATTGATAGTTTGATTCCTGTTATTCGTGTTTTTCGTCGTAGGATTTTCCAAATGCCCGCCCCACTTTCTTTAGTTGAGAATGAGAACACACCTAACCTCTCGCCCAACCACCACTTTGACAATAATTCTGAGTTAGAAGAGTCTGATCATGATGATGACCATAGGGCTAGTCCTTTTTACTATTCAGACTCCGACAAGGATCTTGATGACGGTGATGTGATTAATGAGAATAAGATGGAAGAGGAAATAAACCCTCTTAGGTATGTCGACCCTAGAACTAGGATTGAGTGTGATAGTTCGTTCAACATGCAATTTCCTTGTAAGATCGGATTTAAGAGCTTTAACGCCTATCTTAACTCATCTCTCCCGATGAACATAATCTCGCGTAATGAGTATAATAAAATCATGATAGATGAGTTAGAATACAAAGGAGAAAACATTATCGCTAGGTCAATACCGTTGCATGTGTTTGTAGGAAGCTTGGTTTATCTTGTTGAGTTCATGGTTATGGAGAATCTAGGAGAGTTTATTGATGATAAGTTGACCCAAGTTGTGTTTGGAAAACCTTTCAAACGGTTGACCAACCTCGATGAAAAACTCATAGAAAGGTTAATTACATTCTCGGATGGGGATGAAGATTTTTTGTATCAAATGCCCCGCACACACCATAGGTTCAAGGATTTTTCCATGGAGAAGTGTAGTAGGTATCCGCCCATAGAAATGCTAACTGAGAATGATAAGAGAAAAGGGCTTAAGTATACTCATGAAAAGAATAAAAGTTACTATCATGGATGTCTAGAGTTAGGAGACGAGTATAAGAAATATGAGGCGACATTAGATGGCTCACGCTTGGGTATGTGAGCATAAGCGATACACGGTAACCCATGACCTTGAGTCTAGCTACAAGACTCGTAAATAAAGAAAAGCGCTTCTTGGGAGGCAACCCATGTTTTGTGTGATTTTATTTTGTTTGTTTGTTATTTGCTTCCGTATGCATGCTTTATTTTTATTGTTGATAGATCATGTTTCTCAATTAAATAGTGGAAATACTTTACTTTGTTGTTTTGGCCTAGTCTTAACTCCACCTAAAAGTATTTTTGCAAAAGATAAGTGTAAGGGGAAACCCCAAATATGTTTTTAAGAAACAAACCGATCATGATTCTCTACAATATTAAATAAACATGTATATTCGTATTTGTTAGAGTCAAATGCTTATATTGAGTCATAATGAAGTTTTGCAGGATTTTTCAGGAAGTAGGACCAAGTTTTTCCAGAAATTTTCCGGAAACTTAACACAAGAATTTCTGCAGGTCACTTCTGACGGCGTCACGAGATTACTCTTGACGGCGTCACGTGTAAAAATCTGGAAATTTTACCGGTTTTGTTTTTCTAACGGAGTCTTATGGTTTTTGTGAATTATTAAGTTTTATAATCTCCATGAAATCTGCAAACTTCATTCCACAAGCATTATATCTTACTTTGTTTTCTAGGATTTAGTAACTTATATAGATTGCCGCCGATTTTACGCGAGGTTGTCTTGTTTGTTTTCTCAGGATTTACAGGTTATGTATGACAAGAAGATGATTTATATTCTGGAAAGGAAGCTTTGATTGTTCATTTTCTTGGAGAAAGATTTAACCTAGCCACCTTATTATCCATACCGAGCGAATCAGGGGAGTATTTGATTTCATTCTTTTTACTTTTACACTTTTACATTCTTTACTTGAACATTGGGGACAATGTTCATCTTAAGTGTAAGAGGAGGGTAAAATGATGATACCTTACATGTACACTTTCGCTTGAGTTTGTTTTGTTTGATGGTAGATGTGTAATAAAACTATGATAAATACTTGTTAGTGCAATTTTAGCGCCAAATTTAAAATTTTTTACAACATTTAGGAGTGAAACTTTAGCCATAGCAAGCGTCTCATGGATAGGAGATTGTATGACTAGCACAAAACTGTACTATTCAGAAAAATTTTCCACCCAAATATGTGAGGTTCGCCTTTAGATTTGATAGGAAAAGCATTCATTATTAGTGCTTATGAGTGTACCGGTAGCATTTAGATTCTAGAACTTGCGTTAGTGATGCATCCCGAGACCGCTAGTGAGACTACATTCGTGTAGTAGGATTTACTACATGATAAGAGGCATTAGGATCACCCTTGTGTTAAACCCGTATCATAATTACTTGACCATTTAAGTCATATTACTTGGCTAGTTAAGTCAACTAATTTTTCCCACACCCTTAGCGTTGTACTCATTTTTAGTACACGAAACCCCTAGTACACCCCTCCGAGCCTATCTTTTCGTTTCTAACTTTAAGCATTTTACTTAAAGGAAGAATTTGTTACACCCCACTTAAATGTACAACCAAGTCATCTTAGCCTTCCGTGTATGCGCTCATTTTTAGTGCATTATTGTTATTTGTTAAACCCTAAGTTAACTATCTAATTGATTACATGGTTGCTAAGTCGAGTCATATCCTTGTACATATTGTTTTGGGACGATTGGGACTCATGGGTAAAGTACTTATTTTATGTAGTAATGGGGAAAAACATCATATATTACCCCCCATATGTGCGTTAATCTTAAAAGTACTCAAAGTGTTTTGATTTTCTTAATTCGAGTCATTAGATTAGTTTATTGTAAAGTATGTAAAAATTCAAGTGTAAGGGGAATGTTCATCCCCTATGATGTATTATTTTGGATGGTAGGGTAAGAGTGTATGCAAAAAAAAAATAATAATAAAAAATAAATAAATAAAATAAAATCGAAAAATCAAGAAAAAAAAAAGAAGAAAAAAAGAAAAGAAAAACATACGGACTACCATCCCGTTTCATTCTATGTTCATTTTATGTTTTTGTTATTTTTCATTTAGTAGCTTAAGTCGAGTCTAGTCTTGGCTTAGCAACGCCATATTATACATGTAATTAACCAACTTCCTTTATCCAACAAAACCGTGTATTTCATATCCCTACACCTAACGTTACAACCCTTTAAAAGACCTCTTTGATCGTTTATCCTAGGTGCTTACTGATGAGGCGAAAAATGATCCATTTTTAGGGGGTCATTTAAGCCCGAATTCGAATTTATTTGTTCAAATATTGCCCTAAATCGTTCCTTTTGTGATTTTAGGTACTTTGGGAGAGAAATCTGGAAAAGGAAGCAATTCGGACGTTTTTGGAGCATAAAAGTGAAGAAAACGCCAAAGTCTTAATTTTCCATGCTGGGAACAGTAGGTGACGGCGTCAAGAGTAACTCCCTGACGGCGTCAAGAGCAGAATTCCATGACGACCCAGTACAGATTTGACGGCGTCACGAAGGTAGGGCGTCAAGAGTAAAAGTCATGACGGCCTAGAAATGATTAAGTCTTGACGGCGTCAAATGTATATCAAGGCAGTCCGAGAATAGTTTTTGCCGTGAGGTGACAGCGTCACAATGTTGGTCTTGACGCCGTCAGACCCATTTTTCTATATATAGTTTTCTAATTTTCACATTAAAAGGAGAGAAGTTTTGGAGAAACCCTAAGTACGATTTTGGTGCAACTTTTACAGGTTTTTCAAGGGTTCCAACCCCTTGATACCTTTCATGTGTAATCGAGATAAGTGTTCTTCTAATTCAATCAATATGTCTATGTGTTTGTTGTCTATATCTTGTTCTTGTCTTAATTCCATCATGCTAGGCTAGATCTATCTTGTGTTTGCTTGGATCTAATGAAACCTAGATGTTAATTATGTGTTGATTACTTGCTTATACTTGTTTTGGATGAATTATTTATATGTTAGGCTTAAGAAAACTGGCAGATCTCCAATTGGTAACATGCTTGAACGTCTTAAGAAACATGAACCGACGTGCACTAGGTCTTTATTGGTTGTATTTAATGCATGAGCCACTGTTTACAATCCCTATAGTTGTACTGGGCATGGTGTAGGAGGAGATAAGAGCTCATAGAATTGGGGAGTTAAGTGTGCCACCCCATGAATAGTATTAAGGAATACGATCCGTCATCCATGCAATTATAACAAGTAATTAACATGTAAAAGATGTCTAGGGAGTAGTGAAATCTAAGTAAACACATTTTCTCCACTTATTGCTCACAACTTTAGTATAATTTAGTTTATTTTCATTTCTAGTATTTTATTTTGATTGCATCTTTAGTATTGGGTTAGTTGACTAGCAACTAATTCCGCCCAAATTCTTCAAACCCGAGAATTTTACTTGCTTTCTAAAAAATATAAAATACAAAAATAATCATCCCTCACCTTTAGAACTAGTATTTAGGTTTTCTAATCCTAGCGACACTATTCCTAAGTTGAACGATCATTCCTCCGGTACTTGTCACTATACTATACTACAACGATCAGGTACACTGCCTGGTGGGGGTTGTAAGCTTCTCAAGATCCCTTGAGAGGTAAAACCTGGTGCAATTCCCACGTCATCACTTACGCCATGTGGTGGAGGTTTGATCCTTTCCCAAGCCTATGATAATCTATTTTGCTATGACAGGTAGTGAGAGATATCTTCCGTTTCCATATTGTAATTTATACTTTATTACACCCGAGAGATGTGAGTATCTAAACACTATTTGTGTGGTGCTAGTGTATGACCTCCATGCTTGTCTTTGGTCTTTAGTGGAACGATTATTTGTTGTAAATACTTTTATATTAGTGTTAAATGACCCCTAACTTGTATTTTGAGTAGAATAAAAGCGCATTTGCTTGAGGACAAGCAAATCTCAAGTGTAAGGGTATATGATGAGGCGAAAAATGAACCACTTTTAGGGGGTCATTTAAGCCCGAAATTGAATTTATTTGATCAAATATTGCCCTAAATCATTCCTTTTGTGATTTTAGGTACTTTGGGAGTGAAATCTGGAAAAGGAAGCAATTCGGACATTTTTGGAGCATAAAAGTGAAGAAAACGCCAAAGTCTTAATTTTCCCTGCTGAGAACAGTAGGTGACGGCGTCAAGAAGAACATCCTGACGGCGTCAAGAGTAATTTGCATGACAGCCCAGTACAAACGTGAAGGCGTCACAAGTAGAGCGTCAAGATTAAAAGACGTGATGGCCTGGAAAACCATAACACGCGACGGCGTCAGATGAAGATTAAGGCAGTCCGAGAAGTATTTTGGCGGCGAGATGACGGCGTCACCAATTTGGTCTTGACGCCGTCAGCCTCAATTTCCTATATATAGTTTTCTAATTTTCATTCATAAAAAAAGAGAAGTTTTGGAGAAACCCTAAGGCCGAACTTAGTACGAATTTTACAGGTTTTTCAAGGGTTCTCAGCCCTTGAACCCTTTCATGTGTAATTGAGATAAGTATTCTTTTAATTCAATCAATATGTCTATGTGTTGGTTGTCTATATCTTGTTATTGTCTTAATTCCATCATGCTAGGCTAGATCTATCTTGTGTTTGCTTAGATCTAATGAAACCTAGATGTTAATTATGTGTTGATTACTTGTTTATGGTTGTATTGGATGAATGATTTCAATGTTAGGCTTAAGAAAACTGGCAGATCTCCAATTGGTAACATGCTTGAACGTCTTAGGAAACATGAACTGACGTGCACTAGGTTTTATTGGTTGTATTTAATGCATGAGTAAATATCCCATGTTAGGAGCTTCTTAGCCGGCTCGACATAGGAGTGAAGTAGGCACTCATAGGATTGGGGAATAAAGTGCGCCACCCCATGAATGGTATTAAGGAATACAATCCGTCATCCACGCAACTATAACAAGTAATTAACGTGTAAAAGATATCTAGGGAGTAGTGAAATCTAAGTAAACACAATTTCTCCACTTATTGCTCACAACCTTAGTTAATTTAGTTTATTTTTACTTCTATTATTTTATTTTGATTGCATCTTTAGTACTGGGTTAGTTGACTAGCAACTAATTCCGCCCAAATCCTTAAAACCCGAGATTTTTACTTGCTTTCTAAAAAAATATAAAAATACAAAAATAATCATCCTTCATCTCTAGAACTAGTATTTAGGTTTTCTAATCCTGGCGACACTATTCCTAGCTGAACGATCAATCCCCCGGTACTTGTCACTATACTATACTACAACGATCAAGTACACTGCCTGGTGGGGGTTGTAAGCTTCTCAAGATCCCTTGAGAGTTAAAGCCTGGTGCGATTCCCACGTATCAACTACCCTTAAGCATGATTAGTTTATGTAAGCATGCAACTTGAATAATGAATATTGATGAGGCGAAAAATGAATCACTTTTAGGGGGTTATTTAAGCCCGGAATTGAATTTATTTGATCAAATATTGCCCTAAATCGTTCCTTTTGTGATTTTAGGTACTTTGGGAGTGAAATCTGGAAAAGGAAGCAATTCGGACGTTTTTGGAGCATAAAAGTGAAGAAAACGCCAAAGACTTAATTTTCCATGCTGAGAACAGTGTATGACGGCGTCAAGAAGACATTCCTGACGGCGTCAAAAGTAAAAACCATGATGGCCCAGAAGAAACATGAAGGCGTCACAAGTAGAGCGTCAAGGGTAAATTGTGTGACGGCCTGCAAAAAGGGACTACATGACGGCGTCAGATCTAGATCTAGGCAGTCCGAGGAATTATTGGGTGGCGAGATGACGGCGTCAGACATTTGTTCTTGACGCCGTCACCTCCTAAAATCTATATATAGTTTTCTAATTTTCATTCATTAAGAGGAACTTGTGTGGAGAAACCCTAGGGCCGAACCTTGTACGAATTTTACAGCTTTTCAAGGGTTTTCAACCCTTGAATCCTTACATGTGCTATTGAGATAAGTATTCTTTTAATTCAATCAATATGTCTATGTGTTGGTTGTCTATATCTTGTGCTTGTCATGATTTCAACATGCTAGGCTAGATTTATCTTGTGTTTGCTTAGATCTAATGAAACCTAGATGTTGATTATGTGTTGATTACTTGTTTATGGTTGTATTGGATGAATGATTTCAATGTTAGGCTTAAGAAAACTGGCAGATCTCCATTGTATAAGATGCTTGAACGTCTTAGGAAACATGAACCGATGTGTACTAGGTTTTATTGGTTGTATTTAATGCATGAGTAAATTCTAATGATCCCATGTTAGGAGCTTCTAGCAGGCTCGACATATGAGTGAAGTAGGCACTCATAAGATTGGGGAAGTAAGTACGCCACCCCATGAATGGTATTAAGGAATACAATTCGTCATCCACGCAACTATAACAAGTAATTAACGTGTAAAAGATATCTAGGGAGTAGTGAAATCTAAGTAAACACATTTCTCCCACATATTGCTCACAACTTTAGTTTAAAATAGTTTTATTTTCATTTTTAGTATTTTATTTTGATTGCATCTTAGTATTGGGTTAGTTGACTAGCAACTAATTTCGCCCAAATCCTTCAAACCCGAGATTTTAATTTGCTTTCCTAAAAATATAAAAAAATACAAAAAGAATCATCCATCATCTCTAGATCTAGTATTTAGGTTTTCTAATCCTAGTGACACTATTCCTAGCTGAACGATCAATCCCCCGGTACTTGTCATTATACTATACTACATCGATCAGGTACACTGCCTGGTGAGGGTTGTAAGCTTCTCGAGATCCCTCGAGAGGTAAAGCCTGGTGCAATCCCTACGCATCAAATATAAAAGAAAAAGTATATAATTTTTGCTCAAACCCATTTGTAAATTAAAAAAATTAAGTTTAAGACATAATAGTGAAGTCTAAAGGTTTTAGGAATTATTAATTGTGTGTTAATTAATATTCATTTAGTTAGCTATTTAGAATTGAGTTTATTGATAAAATTTATTAATATTAGTTAGACAACAATGTTAATTTTCAATGAAATTAATTGTACAATAAAATTAGATGGAGCTAAAAAGGTTTGTAACGATTTTTATACAGTTTATATGGCATTATTATACATACATTATTACACAAACTTTAACTTACAAACTTAATAACGAAAATATTTAACGCACATTAAACTATGACCAATTAGATAGACCCAGTGTGCATTATATTACCATGCAAAAATCATCTAATAGACAAGTATTGTAGGGCTAAGTAATAGACCAAAAGAAACAAAGCCATTTTTTATCATGCAAATAAGTAATAGGCCAAAAGAAACAAAGTCATCACAACTTAATAACCAAAAGCCCATATATCAAAACAAAAACAACATCAAACACTTTTAAATTTTTATACAAGAAAGTTAAAACATTTCATACAACATACTAAACAATAATTAAGTATACACTCGCCAATATACAGAAAAATACATGATTAACAATTAAATTTTTAGCCCGTGCGTAGCACGGGTTCTGCCTGCCTCGTTGAACCATAATCTTGAGAATAAATGGCAAATCCAAACGGCTCTCGTGAGTTTATTTTAAGGTGGTGGTATACTTTGATTTTCATCAATTTGGAGTATGTTTCCATTGCTGCTATGCCTATTATAAAAATACTCTTAAATCCTTTTTTAAAAGGCAATTTATGAAAATAACCTTAAAAAAAAAACTGCATGTACTATTTTTTTTTGGTACGGGGCACGTACCCCCTCCCAACCTCCGCCCATGGTTATGCCCAACATTCATAACCTTTTGCTTCCTAATAAGGTTGTTGGTTCAAAGCTATTAGTTGATGATATTTATAGGCGAGAAGTTGAAGATGATGGATGTAGTTTTTCGAATTGAAACTGATGTTTGTTCGAGTTGTGGTTTAGGGTTGAGATGCTACTTGTTTCGTATCTTGATTAGATGATCTATGTTTGGCAGGGAGCGGTGTGGAGTTTTTTGGAGCGATGAACGGTGAATAATAAGCATTTTGATATTTAATAATCGTTTGGCAAAGGAGCGGTGAGTTTTGCTATTTTTTAGAAATGCTTATTTTTCTAATGTTTTTTTAAGAAGCTGTCACAGCTCACCGCTCACCTCTACTACCCACTACTACTGCTTACTACTTTTAGCAAACACACCCGTAATGTGCTTATATAATTGATTTCGTGGAAAGAAACTATTTGGTTCGTTCTAAAAAATAGCGCACTACACCGGAAAAAACGAGCTCATCGAAAAAATTGTGGGTTTGTTGGTGGTTGATTGAGTGTGATGTGTTTGTATTGATAAAGATTGTTGCTTTTGTATAAGATGAATGACAAATATATATTAACAAAGGAACAAAAATGTCGCATAAGATTAAATTGACAGGTAATACTATAGAAATGAATTAAAAATTTGGCGAAAAATATTTACAAGTTCAACAAGCAGCAAGTGAAGAAAAGAGATGAAATTTTTAATATTGTTAAGAATTTAAATGTTTTGATGATACTAATGATATTTTGTTGGAGTTAATTACCCAAATGAGCAAAATTTTTAAAGTATGTTGTTAATTTATGAAATTAACCCTCGTTTTTAAAGTCATATTCCATGAGTTGTAAGCCAGTAGTTGTATTAGTTCAGTGTCTCTAAAATGGAACCTTTCTTTTGTTGACTTTAAGCATATGATTTCTAGTTTGAAAACCATACAAGTGCTTACATGCCTGTGGGTGGGAATGTGGCATATAGTTGACCCAACAATAGAATGAGCACAAGCTATAAAAATTCTTTATAATAAATTTCTCATATTCACTTGATAAAGTTATTTGAATTCATTATCAGATTTTATACCGGGATGTATAATGTGATTAATGTCAAACAAGTAAATAGACGAGGGGGTTTAGATTATTTAAGGATGTCAAATCTTTGAATCGGATTTATGTGACCGAACACAGGTGTTCTCATTACCGGACCTCGTCTTGCCGCCACCCTCACAAAGGGCAAGTTATTTGGACCCCCTAATAGGAAAGGTTTCTAATCGTTGCACGCATCGCTAGTTTGTATGATGTGTATCGCGAGTTGTACGGTTTGATCAAAACCATCCTGATGTGATATAGGGAGGGTTTCTATAACACAACCCCTCACAAATGTCTATTTTTTCATGAAACATCCTCTGAAATTGTCATACTGTCTGACTATTAGTACATCTTAGTGATGATTTATAACCAGATGTATATTGGTAGAATTAAAAGGCTATACATACGAAGTTATTAATTTTTTGTAGAAAAACCTTTAAACTTCAGTCAACCGTTATATATAATTGTAATTGCATTGGAGGTCTGTGTGATATATGGACATTTGCTATAATGATAAGAAACCATTTCAAGTTTTATTGAGCAATATTAGGTAACTGAAATTATTAGCGTATTCTATAGAGTCAAATTGATCATACCAACTAGAACTATTGAAAACGAGTTAGCAATTCACAACTAAAGATGTATCAAGACCCTTAACGTGTATCTCCCTTAATCAAACCAATCAATCTCCCTTCAATCCAAAAACCCCCCCAATCCAATTACCGCACCTTAATCGATATCCCTTCAATCCAAAACCCTTCATTCTTAAGCTGCCGCTCTTGGGTTCTTCTTGTTTCTTGATTGTTTGGTTATGGCTGATAACGATTGGCACGAGGTTACAAGGAAGAAGAAGAGGTCGGTGTTTCAAAGGCTCAAATTCCCAAACTCTAATCACTCTATGTCTGATGAATTAGCGAAGATCTCCCTTTCTGTGTACGTGTCAAATTTCCCTTCACACCTCTCTGTTAGAGAGCTTTGGAATATTTGTGGTAAGGCATGGACTTTGGTAGATGTTTATATTGCCAAACATAGGAATGCTTTGGGGCAAATGTTTGGATTCTGTCGATTTATCAAGGTGTCTAATCAGGAACGTCTTATTAATTCGCTATCCAATGTTTGGATTGGTAAGTTACGATTATATGCGAATGTTGCTAGGTTTGACAGGAATTTGGATGGGAAACCATCCCAGGCTAGGGCTCATGTTGTGAAACCTGCCCGTGCAAGCTCTAAGATCAACCTTAACACTAATATGGCTTCATCCTATGTGAATGTGGCAATTGGTTCCTCTAATAATATTAATTCCAAAAGCCCCAATTTTGTTCATGAAGATGCTGGTATTAACAACCCTTCAATCATAGTGTCGCAAGATAAACTTAATGAATTCCCTTTAGCTTTACTCGGGTGTTATAAGGATTTTAGGGCTATTGCTAATACAAGAAGCATGTGTCGTAATGAGGGTTTTCTGGATGTTGATTTTAAGTACTTGGGAGGTTTGTGGGTTCTATTTGATTTTGGCTCTTCTTATGCTAGGGATAAATTCCTTCATCATAAAGGAGTTTCGACTTGGTTCACTATCTTGAAGCCTTGGCATGATGATTTTGTTGTGGAAGAACGTCTCATTTGGCTGGAGGTTGAAGGAGTGCCTATTCGCGCTTGGGATAACCAGGTCTTCAACCAGATTTGTAATAAATGGGGTGAAGTCCTTTTCATAGATGACTCTAATGTGAGTAATAGACTTAGAAAGAGGCTTTGCATTAAGTCCACCCATTCTAATTTGATTTTTGTGTCTATTTTGGTGACTTTGAATAATGTCACTTATACTATTCGGGTTAGGGAACTTTGCAGTTGGACACCTACTTTTGTTGCTTCTGATAATGATAGTGATGAGGAGAACTCTGTGGGCAAATATGATAAAAGTAGGGATGAGTCTATTGAGGATAACGATTTTGGATCAGATGTGGATCCCTTGGCAGACATTAATACTCCTAAATTTGTACAAGAACAGGAGGATGAGGTTAAGGTTCAGGACAACACATTCTGTGTTTCTCCAAAACCAAATGGGTCGTATGAAAAGCCTTCGGATAATGATCCATTTGAACTTGATCATCTCATAAAAAAGAGTAAAAAAATTCGCAAACCGTGTCAATCCTTGACACCTGAATATCCGCCAGGTTTTCTTCCATTCTTAAAGGTGATCATGTTATCTCTGATTCCTTTCATAGTCTTAATGATAGTGTCAAAAAACCGGGATTCTCTATGATTGAACGTTTAGAGGAAACAATTAAAGTTGGCCATACCTTAGGAATCAACATGGAAGGCTGTGAAGAAACTCTTGCTTCCCTAATCGCTGAGAAAGGAGAAAATTTAGTGAATAAATGAACTGCATATCCATTAATGCTCAAGGTCTTGGAGACCTCAATAAACAGCGGTGGATTCATGATTTGTGTCATATTAATAATGTTAATTTTTTAGCTATTCAGGAGACTAAAATGCTTCAAGTGGATCTATGGAAACTTCGGCAAATATGGGGTAATGTTCATTTTGATTTCGCTTCTATTTCAGCTCGGGGTTTTTCAGGCGGTATTACATGTTTATGGAATTCTTTGGTATTTTGTAAATTTCATATTGTTTGCAATGATAACTTCGTTGTTATTGATGGCTTGTGGATCCTTTCTAATGTTCAACTTAAGTGGATTGTGGTTTATGCTCCCCAAAGTTTAGCAAGAAAAATTAGTCTTTGGTCTGCTTTGTCAAGCTTACTAGCTAATTGGGATGGTATTTCAGTTGTCATGGGTGACTTTAATGAAGTTCGTGAAGAGGGTGAAAGATTTGGTAATACCGCTAATTGTTTAATGAGTTCATTACTGATAACTCGCTTATTGATATTCCGTTGGGTGGCTACAACTTCACGTGGACGAATAAATATGGGACCAAAATGAGTAAACTTGACCGGTTTTTGGTTTCTGAAGGTTTTTATGATGTGTTCCCTCATGCTATTGGTTGTATTTTGGAGAAGGGTATCCTAGATCATCGCCCTATTCTCCTAAAAGAATCTATCGTTGATTATGGCCCCGCTCCTTTTCGGTTCTTTCATTCTTGGTTGGAGATGGATGGGTTTCATGATTTGGTTGTCCAAACCTGGAATAATGATAGCATTGTCGATATAAATGGATTCGTTTTATTTAAAAAGAAGCTCCAAAACCTCAAAAAGGTCATTCGGGTGTGGAATGTGTTAGCCTCGCTTTTTTATAAAGATAACGTCACACATGTGAATTGGACTAGATTAGTAACAAGTAGTACCCGCAGGGACTACTATTGTACACTAGGCAAAGTAATGTTGTAATGAGCCTATAAATACCCCTCATGACTCTCCATGAGGGGTGTGGGAAATTGTGTATTCATTCATTCATCTTAATATTATCCATTTTCTTCACCCTCTCTCTACTTTCTCTCTCTAAAACTAAATATGGAGTTCATCAATAATCATCAACCTCGACCTCCCGAACCACATAAATCACTATACTTTCGGTCCTACAATTGGTATAAAGAGCCAGGTTATTACTTTATGGATTCTTGTGGTTCGAATCTTGTGTCAAAACTATTTTTTAAACCATTTTCTTTGTTGTCGGAAATTTTTTTTCTTAGACTTCAAGTGGTAAAACAGTTTTATACAATATTTATTGTATCCTTAATGGTCAAAAAAAAAAAGTCTTGTACACCGATTTCTATTCAGGTTCATGCGTATCTGTTTATTTTGTATCCTTTATGTCAAAATAATAGATCTTGTTTCCTGCTATTTCATATCTTTTGTGACTTTTGCACCATACCGTGAAATGTGGTCAAAAAGGGTCAAAACTCATCGGAAACTGGGCAAAAAGGGTGGCCAGAATTTTTGGTCGGAATACTCGCCGGAAAAAATCGGACTTTCTTGTAAAGAAAGTTTCGAAAAGTTAAAACCCTTAACTTTCGAAATGTTTAAATTTTTTTTTCGAAAAGTTAATATTTTCGAAAAGTTTAAACAAATTTTCGAAAAGTCAGATTCAACGTTTTCGAAAATTTACGGAAACAGTTTTTCGAAAAGTTAGGTACAGTTTTCGAAAAGTTATGCAAAGAAAATTATCGAAATCTTTTTGCAAGAAAATTTTCGAAATCAAATGCAAAAGAAATAGAGATGAAGAAGAGACCACGACCACAAAACAAATACCAAACACTCGTTGACCTCAGTTGTAGTATAACCATCATCGGTCCAAGATTAATAATGTAAAAGAAATTTCACGATGAAGAAAGAAGGAGACCAACAGCCTCGTTCATAATATAAACCAAAACAAACAACATCCCAACACTAGACACAACCTCTAATACCCTCACAAGTCACTCCCCAGCACTTATCTTATTTAACCAAGACTCGAAGATCAGTCATTAGATGAGGTTTTTCATTTTGATGATGGGAGCTGCGTAGAGGGAAAAGAGTAAAGGGGGCGGATTTATTTTTAAGAGAAGTGTGTTGTTAGGGTTAGGTTAGAAAGAAATGACACAAAGTGTGTTATATTATTATAACCGATTAGTATTTGTTTGGGTTGAATTGGATTAATCTTGGATATGGACTGGGCTGTACACCAACCATTGTGGATTTTGGGCTTACGGTTGTCTATTTGTACTGAGACTTGAATTGAGTTGCGCTAAGCTTGAATTTCAAATATAAAAATTGTCATCCGAATATTGTGTATTAAATTTTGGATACATTTTTAATATTTGGTAAATGAGTGGTATTTTGGTATTGCAAATTTCACGGGGATACATAAATTCACGGCTAGAATTGTTTCGTTTAACAAAAATGACTACGGGGTTTTTTGCACGGTATTATTGATTTGACTTTGAAGTGGCATTTCAACATGTGTACTTATTTATCTCAAAGTCTAGGGGTGGTTGGATGCACGACTTTTGAAGATAACTTGTCTGCGCAAATTAAAAATTTTAGTCTTGACAATCTAGTTATTACTGATGTAAGGAGTTACGTTGTAGTGCTCACAGTATAGCTATCACTTAAAGGAGTTACGTTGTAGTACTCAGTGTCACACGAAGTTGTGGATTGTTCAAGTGGCGAATATTTCGTGCAACCTCATACTTAGGAGTTACATTATAGTGCTCAGTATAGGTATTAAGTCACATCTATCGTACAAGCATTAAGTCACAAGATGGGATGATTACTCTTTTTTCAAGCTGGTCATATCCGGCAGTCTCCATATGTGGTCATTACTAGTAGCCGGTGAATTACAAGGAGGTTCGTTTAAAGGTTGACTTGAGAGAATAGTATTGAGAGTATTTTTTGCGACATATACTCACAAATTATGCTTACACGGTTTATCTATATTGCATCAGAAGTGTAAAGTACGGGTAATTTTGGCATGTACACACAATAGTATGATGATTTTGATACATCGCAACCATCTGGAGGGAGAAGAACATGCCAAAAGAAGTAGTGTTTCATCTCTAGTGTGTTGGTTGTTCGAGGGAATTGTGCTTACACTGAAACCGAAGAAGTACTAATGATGTGTACATCGGAGCGTATTACCAACCTTCTGTGCAATGTTATGTGAGTTATATTGTCATGATGCTCCCTGAACGACAACCATGTGCCTACACTTATGAATCTACTTTATCCGCTGCGTGATGAAAAGAGAGTTGTCGGTTCAGGAGGGAGCAAGAAAAAGAATAAAGGCTCACTAGTTAGGAGGGAGTAATAACCTAACTAGACCATTACAGTTGAAGTTCAGAGCTACAAATACCTTTGCCGTAAGTGTCAAAGATCATACGCCGAGATCGTCGAAAGAGAGAACTTCAAGTCTGCCTCAGTATCTAGACTACAGAGACTCTGCGCTTCAACAACGTCAACATAGTTTACTATTGTTGTACTTTATATTGTTTATGTATTTATAGGTCTCATTGTAACCATTTACGTGTGACGATATCTTGGAGGGAGATTGTTAGCCTCGCTTTTTTATAAAGATAACGCCACACATGTGAATTGGACTAGATTAGTAACAAGTAGTACCCGCAGGGACTACTATTGTACACTAGGCAAAGTAATGTTGTAATGAGCCTATAAATACCCCTCATGACTCTCCATGAGGGGTGTGGGAAATTGTGTATTCATTCATTCATCTTAATATTATCCATTTTCTTCACCCTCTCTCTACTTTCTCTCTCTAAAACTAAATATGGAGTTCATCAATAATCATCAACCTCGACCTCCCGAACCACATAAATCACTATACTTTCGGTCCTACAGAATGCTACTCGAAAGTCTGATATTTTTGCGGTTAAGAAAGAACATCAACAAAGGCTTTCCATTATTGACTCGAAAATTGACCAAGGTTGTGCTACTGATGACGACTTTAAGACTTAGCGTGATTCTTTAACTATCCTCGGAAACATGGATCGTCTTGAAACTAAAGATTATGCGCAAAAAGCTAAGATTAAATGGGCTCTTGAGGGTGATGAAAACACAAGTTTCTTCCATGGCACGTTAAAGAAACGAAGGCGGCAGTTAGCTAATGGTGAATAGATTGAAGCTCCGGAATCTGTTAAAGATGAGTTTTTGAGGCATTTTCGTACCAGATTCAAACAGGCCGCTGGTCTTTCGCCTGATATTGAGTCGTTGTCATTTAATTCCCTTTCCCAAAGCCGTCGAGACTACTTGGAGCTTCCGTTTTCTCGTGACGAAATCAAAAGGGCCGTTTGGGACTGTGGTGGTGATCGAGCCCCAGGCCCTGATGGATTCACATTTAAATTCTTTACCACTTTTTGGGATGCCATCGAGGAGGATGTTGTTCGTTTTGTGCAAGAGTTTTACACTTCTCATGAAATTCCTAAAGGTTGCAATCCTTCTTTCATTGCTCTGATTCCGAAGATTTCTAACGCTAAGTTTGTTTCTGATTTTCGGCCTATTGGTCTTATTGGATGTCAGTATAAGATCATTGGTAAAATCTTAGCTAATCGATTGAGTAATGTTATTGGTGATTGCATTAGTCCCATTCAATCGGCTTTTATTAAGGGCAGGTATATTCTTGACGGGCCTCTCATATTGAATAAAGTCTTGGCTGAATATAGAAAACGTCATAAACAGCTTCTTGTTTTTAAAGTTGATTTCGAAAAAGCCTTTGACTCTTTGCGTTGGGATTTTCTTGACGCAGTTATGGAGAAGATTGGTTTTGGTACTAAATGGCGTTCTTGGATCTCGGGTTGTCTTCATAATGCTCGATCCTCGATTTTAGTTAATGGCTCTCCGACCGACGAATTTGAGTTATTTAAGGGTCTCCGTCAAGGTGACCCTTTATCTCCTTTCCTTTTCATTTTGGCTATGGAAGGTCTTCACTCTCTTACATGTAAGGCCGAAGAGTTGGGATTATTTAAAGGTGCTACTATTGGGAGTGATAACATGAGTATCTCTCATCTCATGTATGCTGATGATGTAATTTTTTTTTGTGAATGGTCTTGGGTTAACACCCAAAATCTTATTAGCATGCTTCGTGTTTTCTTTCTTATTTCAAGGCTGAAAATTAATGTGAATAAAAGTAATGTCCTTGGTGTGGGCGTTTCAGATGAGGAGATATCCCATATGGCACACATTATTGGATGTGGAGTCTCGAAGCTCCCTTTTAAATATTTGGGTGTGCCGGTTGGATGTAATGTCCCGATGTGCTAATTGGAATGTGGTCACCCAGATTTTTGCCTCTAAGCTCTCCTCTTGGAAAGCTAAGCTTCTTTCTGTTGGTGGTCGCCTTTCTTTTATCAAGGCAGTGCTTGGTAATCTCCCTACTTATTTCATGTCAATATATCTGATGCCTGTTTCTATCCCTTCTAAACTAGAATCGATGTGAAGTAAGTTCTTTAGAGGAGTGGATCAGAATGATAACAAGTTGTCTTGGGTTAAGTGGGAGAAATGTTTGGCAAGTAAAAAGAGAGGCGGTCTTGGTATCGGTAGTGTATATGGCCTCAATATTGGTCTTTTGTTCAAATGGATTTGGCGGTTTCTTACTCGGCCTTCTGACTTATGGACACATGTTATTAGGAACATTTATGGCACTAATGGAGGTATTTTTTTCTACTAATAACCACAATCATAAGCGAACCACTTGGGACTATATTTTGCTCTCAGTTTCTCGTCTCAAGGATAAAGGTATTGACCTTCTTTCTTTATGTTCTCGTAAGCTGGGTAATGGTATGTCCACTTGTTTTTGGGAGGATACATGGTGTGGTAATTCCCCTCTCAAAACACAATTTCCTTGTATCTATAACCTGGAAACAGAAAAAAAAAAAAAAAAAAAAAAAATTGTCTCATTGCTAACAGGGTTACTATGCCTCATTCTGACTGGAGCATGGTTCTTAGGCGTATGCCTAGGGGAGGTATTGAATCGGCCCAATTTGATGCTCTTAAAGACGCTATTCAGAGTGTGAGTCTTACGAATCAATGTGACTCTTGGCAATGGTCTCTTGGTGTTACAGTGGGGTTTTCAATGGCTTCTGTGCGTGCTCTTGTCGATGATACCATTCTAGAGCCAGGCTTGGTGGTTACTAGGTGGAACCGTATCATTCCCATTAAAGTGAATGTGTTTATTTGGAGATTAAGCCTCAGTAAACTTCCGTCTAGGGTGAACTTAGATCGGAGGGGTATCGAGGTTGATTCGATCTTATGTCCTACGTGCCAGCTTGATGTAGAAACTATGAATCATACTTTTTTCAATTGTGATATGGCTAGAGATTTATGGTCTCTTTTAGCTAGGTGGTGGGATTTGGATTTTCCGATTTGCACTAATATAACAGATTGGTATGGTTGGCTTGATAATGTTCGTATTTGTGCCAAGGTTTGTTTTGTTCTTGAAGGTGTGGGGGGACCCTTATGTGGTCTATTTGAAACTTTTGGAATAAATCCATTTTCTCCAGTCCCCCTCCTAAGAAGGCTACCCTTTGGGATTTCATTGTTTCTCAATCTTTTTTGTGGTTGTCCTCTAGGATTCCTAATTGTAAAATTAGTTGGATAGGTTGGTTACAAAACCCTATAGCTACTATAGTCTCTATGTAATCTCCTTTTTCTAGCTTTTGCTAGTTCTTAATGCAAATCCGCTGTTAAAAAAAAAAAAAAAAAAAAAAAAAAAAAAAAAAAAAAAGTTCTTTCTTATTTGAAATATGTGGCTAAAAAACCTTCATATTCTTCTTATTTTTTCTCATTGTATCCCTTCTCGTAAACTTTTGTCTTTTAATCAATAAGCTGCGTATAACTAATTTCCTGAACAAAAGTGTATAAATAAAATATCAATAATGTTCACAATTCCAGGTAGAAATCTTTAAACGTAAGCTATATTGTGATAAGTTAGCTTCAACTACTTATGTCAAACACTCAAACATATAAGCCAATTTTAAGTTTTATTTTAACATAGATAGTGTATAAATCATTCATTAAAACCATGTAAATATCGAGATATCAAATATTTTTAACGTAACCAACAAGCTAGTCTTCCTTTTGGCTTAAGCATGCATGGCATTCCTATGCAATTTGGTGAAAGTAAGTTAAGTTACGTAAACCTTGATGTCAAATTTGTAGCACACGAAAGGTAAGATGAGTTGAGATCCATGAAGAACCTATACTTGCCATAGAACCTATCAACCAATCATAGCCACCCATTTATATTTTCCACATTTTTTTTCAAAACAACATATCTTGCAAACGGTAAATCTTCAAGCTACAAAAAAAAAATACCATCGCGACGAGAATTAAATGATCTTTCTATAGATATGCATTGCTATATACTTTCGACGAACTTTTTTTTTTTTAATTTCCGCCCAGAAAGAATCATATATGATTCGTAAAAAATCATATATGATTCGATTCTTACGAATCATATATGATTTGTCTGGGTGAAAAAAAAAGTTCGTCGAAAGTATATAACAATGCATGTCTATAGAAAGATAATTTAATTCTCGCCGCGATGGTATTTTTTTTGTACCTTGACGATTTACGGTTTGCGAAATATTTAAGTTTTAAAAAATGGGTGAAAGTTTATTTTTTTATTTTGATAAAAAAAATGAATTGCTAAAATTGCTTGATAGGTTATATGGTAAAAGTTTGATCTATAAAGAATTTTTGGCAAGGTAAGATAATGAAAAGTGCACTCTAGAACTATGAGTTTGATAGTTGATAACTGTTTATTTACTATTATTGTACTCAACATTTCCATTTCATATTCACATACCAAAAATACTCCTTCAATTATGTAACCATTTGCGTGCCATTCAATATTTTAACCCCACGACCTTTTTCTATTTATTTTTATTTTATTTTTTATTTTTCAAACAAACTAAATTTTCATTCATAAAAATAAAAATACAAATTACAAGAAGAAAAATAAACAAACATTACGAAAAATAAACAAAGTATGAAAATAAAAAAAATATTACGAATATATGAAAATACATCAAATGATCAATAAGCTAGTTTTCTACTTCTTGTTGTTGTCGTTGTCAAATAGATCCATTAGATCTCGAAGAAGATTTACATGTACTGTTTTATCACGCAATTCTTTGGCTTTCTTTCCATTGCAACTCGCATCTCTCAAACCATTCTCGTTGTATATGTGGCTGCGAACTAAGATATACTTTTGATCTTTCAAAATCATTTTATGCAATATAATGTATGTGCACATGAGTCTTCGCAACTTGCTCATAGTCTAAGCACGCGCTGGTTATTATATAATTCTCCAATGTCCTTAGAGGACACCAAAGACTCGTTCAACATCTTTTCTTGCACCTTCTTGTCGCCTTTTAAAGTGTTCATGTTTCTCGTCTAGTGGCACTGTAAATGATTTGACAAAAGTGGTATAAGTTGGGTAAATCCAGTTCGCTAGATAACACCCTTTTTCATACGTAACTCCATTTACTTCAAACGGAGCAGCAGGGGCTCTGTCTTCAAGAAGATCGTCTAATATTAGAAAGTTATTTAAAACTTTAATATCATAATTCGCACCTGCTACGCCAAAAATGCATGCCAAATCCACATATCATAAGAGGCAACAACTTCAAGCATTATAGTTCGATTTTTTTTATCACCTCCGTGAAATTGACCGTGCAACGATTTCAGGCATTTTTTTGTCATTCTCCATTCATACAATCAATGCTTTCAAGCATACCCGAAAACCCATTAACCCTCTCATAACATGCGTATATATTTTGGATGTCATTATAGTCGTGTTTTCTTAAATACTCAGGCATTATATATCAATACTGCACTTAGAAAAATGATCTAGACAATCATGTGCACAATTTTGACCCATGTGTAAATATTCATCAAATGCATTGAGTGTTATGCCGTATGCCAATTAGCGTATGTCGAAAGTGCATTTCATAATTACACTAAAACCCAATAAACCTGTAGCATAGTGTCTGCCACAAAAGAAATCGGAATGATCAGGAAGTTCATCGTGAGATTCAATATTAGTTTCAATACCTTTTACTACTTTTAAAAATAGTTTATTGCTCAGATAGTGTCGCCTAAAATAATACCTGAATATTTTGGACAATCACCAAAACAGTCGTCTCACAAACATTCATCAGCAAATTTACGTGCACATTATATTGGCGTATGCGTAAATGAAGTTTGAGCTTGAGTTTGCAACGATTGGTGATACTGATAAGCTTGCGCCATAAAGAAAATATCAGCTTCATCGACGTCTGGAAAGTTAACATATTATTCATCGGAATTCATTTTTGGTTTAGAGAATGTGTGCAAAATTGCTTGTATATTTGGGTTTATATTGAGTGGTACAATTGTTTATTTTAAACAAACTAGCCGTTACATTTGAAATTGCATTTAAAAAATATGACAAAGTAGCTCAAACGATCAAAATATTCGAAAATGTTGTACATTTGAAGAGGGTGACTGAAGTCACGCTGGAAATGGTGCACGAGTGTGGTGGTGTGGTAACGAGAGTTTGGCGCCGAAATTTGGGGTGCCACATATGAATGGCGAGGGTGGTAAGTGATGGTACCTATCCCTTATAAGTGATGACACACACACACAGATATATATATATATATATATATATATATATATATATATATATATATATATATATATATATATATATATATATATATATATATATATATATAGAGAGAGAGAGAGAGAGTTTGGATCAAACAGAAAGTGATTTAGGATAAAAAGGATAAAAAGTGTATGTGTGAATAATATCGAATTGACAATGTGTCAATAACAAGAAGTTGTGTGTAAGTGTGTCAATATATATAGCGAAAAAATTTGTGTGTGTGTGTCAATAATACGATAAATGTGTGTCAATAATGCGTCAAATGTGTGTCAATTACATGAAGTTATTTGCAAGTGTGTCAACATGTATAGTTATGTGTCAGGTATGTCATTAAGTTGGGTCCAAAAACGATTTTTTGATGCACAAAAAAGCGATTTAATGCACAAACGTATTTTTTTATAATTTTTTTTCGGATAAAGTATCCACTTTTAGATAAACTTCCTTTACAACTTTTTCATGCACCAACATACCCGATCTTGTGGAATTTTTTTGAAATTTTTTAAGAACTTTTTTTTAAAAAAAAAATTCTTTTTATTCTTTTTACGGAAATTTGTGTTTTTATTTGATCTTTACCCTATATATATATATATATATATATATATATATATATATATATATATATATATATATATATATATATATATATATATATACTACCTTATAATGTATTTAGGACATCTATATTTAGAAGTCTTAAAATTTTAAGACCAAAAATATTTCTTTATTAGGAAATTAAAATTAATATGTCAACCTTCAAATGTAAATTAAATGTCTTTAATTGTGCCAACTTTAATATTCATAAAACCCATTTACTTGAGTTGTAACAGCCCATTTAATCCATCATCATCATGTAGTAAATGTGTTGATGGATTAGTAGTTGGACTATTCGATAATCTAGACCATTAATGGGCTTATCCACATGGGCGGGAAGTTTTATCCTAAAAGTTATGGTAAATGTGTTGATAGATTAGTAGTTTAGTCATTTTATTTGAAGATTTTTTTGTAATATTTTATATGTATTTGAATTATTATGTAATGGTTGAAAAAAAAGATGTTTGGTCGGCTTACTATGCTTAAAAGAGGACATGAAAAACATTTGTTCGCCATAAAAATAGTCATCGAGTACCCGCCGCCGCATTGCGCGGGTACTCTTCTAGTATATATATATATATATATATATATATATATATATATATATATATATATATATATATATATATATATATATATATATATATATATATATATATATATATATATATATATATCAACCACTATATAATAGCCTACCATGGAAGAGTCACCTAAGCGAGTAAATGCCATGTCATTGCCTACTGGATTGCCTACATGGCACACATACCCCATGCAATAAAATTCGAACGAGATAAAAAGGCTACTCATGGGACTTGAACCCTTGACCTCTTGAACAAAGAACAAACACTCAACCACTAGATCACTTGAGTGTTTATGTTGAAAGCTTTGAAAACAAAATATAGATGCTTAAAATAAACATCCAAAACAGTCGCTAATAATTAGGATCTCAATCTCTTTAATTCTGATTAGAAAAAAGTGTGATTAGAAAAAAGTTACGGAGCATTAATTTGAACATTCAATTAGAGGAGCGTATGATTATCAAATTCAAAACCCAAATACTATCACAAATTCATTTTCATCAAACCTAAAATCACCCCAAAACGTTTCAATTTCAATGACTAGTTCATCATTATTATAAACAAATCGCAGGCGCGGCTAGGGTTTTATATTGTGAAAAGTTAAGTGACAGATTCGATTTATGTTTGTGTTTCACGGTTCTCTGTCACTATTATAAACACAATCACAAAGGTATGCTATTGATTTTTACATTTTTTATATCATGACATGTTTATTACTGATTTCCTTTTATGTTTAGTTTGTGGTGAAATTATAATTTTGAATTCATAATCAATTCCCTGATGAGATTCTATGCAATGACATTTGTGTGAACTTTGCGCATTTTTCACTTGTTTTTCAATCTTTTTGTTCCCGAGTCACATAAAAACACATTTTTATGAATTTGTAACATTTTGTGAGTCATTTGTGTGTTTTTGGTCGTTTTGTGGGTTTAAATGGTATAAAATATATGTGTAATTAGACACATATCAAAAACAAACCTGGTACTATTGTATATTCTGTACCTGTTGTTGGGATCATACTTTAGTATTTAGTCAAGTCTCGGTCATTACATTTTGTAATAGGTTGCTTAAGTATTATTTCTTATTATTGTTTAAGTTAAATGGGCAACATGTAAAAGCCCAAGAGGCCTTAAAAGCCCACGTTAAAAGGATAAGGGAGGAAGGGTGTGTTGCCCTAGCTCCTCCCTTATAAATAGTAAGCTTATGTTACATTTTATTTTGTTGGTTATTAGATTACCTTAAGGAAACTCTTGCACTTTTATCTTTCTTATTATCTTATAATCAACCAAGTCTATTTCTCATCTCATTTCTCTTTATATCATACTTGTGTTTACTAAATGGTGACCTAACAAGTGGTATCATTCGCCTACTAGAAGTTTGAAGTGTATTTCTTTTGGTTACGTGGGGATTTGGTGCTTATTCTTCATCTTTTTGCATTTTTCTTTGTTTCTTTCACTCAAATCTTGAAGCTTGGACAAGTTTCAAGGTTGATATAGTGATTTGAAGCTTAGTTGTTGCATAAAGTTGTGATTTTTAAGGTTTTTTTTTAGGTTTTATAGCTTCTTTGATATTGGAAAACTAGTTTTTGGTAGTTACATCTCATAAAGTTAAGGTTTTCTAAGTATTGGTGAAGTTATTTGATCAAAAGTACCTTATTTTTAAGCATTTTCTCTTCAAAAAGTCATTATTTAAGGTGAACAGTACGTTTTACGCGTAAAGTGGTCGGAAAAGTACTATTTCCAGCTGTCTAAAGTGTTTTTTGGTCGGTTTACGCATAAAATAAGCCAAAACCCTTTTCTTACGCGTAATATTTGCCAAAACCCTGATCCTACGCGTAAAGTGCTCCTTTACGCCTTAAATCCTACGCATAAGTTGTATTCTACGCGTAAGTCAGAGTTACGCGTAACTTGCCAGAGTTTACGCGTAAGCTTCAACAACGATCTTCTTCTTGTGCTACGGTGACTCAGTACTTCCCTAGCTTGGATAAGTTAGTGGAATACTTCGACTACGGATATCTTTCAAGCTTGGATAAGTTTGAAAGATTTGTTTGGTTGTTTCAACCTTACGCATAAGTCTAAACTTACGCATAAGCATAAGCTTACGCGTAAAGAGGAAACTTACGCATAAACTAGAAAGTTTACGCATAAACCTACTCTTTACGCATAACTTAAAGTTTACGCGTAAGATTAAGTTACGCGTAAGATTTAAACTTACCCCAAGGATTTTGCTACTTTCACAAAGGAACGTGCATTTCAATCTTCTACAAAGATCCATTTCTACACAAGTGTTCTTAGATGTCTCAACCACCTAATCACTACTTCTCTCACTCTTATCCTCAGCAACAACAACCTCAGCAGTATCAGCAACAACAACCTCAGCAGTATCAGCAACAACAATACCTTCCGCACATAATGAATCAACAACCTCCTAAATACAATCCACAACAACATTACCTGATGATGCAGCAACAGCTCATTCCTCAACAACAACCATATCAAGTGCCACAACAAAACACTCAGTTTTCCTCCAAACAACCTCACTGGTTTGACAGAATGTGTGAAGTTATTACAACTCAACAATCCCGACATGAGGCAGGATCACTTGAAACACCTCCAATGCTAACACCTGGTAACTATGTGCAATGGTCAAGTCGATTCCTACGCTTTCTTGAACTAAAGAAACCTCATGGGCACTTCTTAAAGCAAGTGATACTTGAAGGACCATTTGAGTGGCCAACAAGATTTGAAGCTGGTGATCCTAATGCTGATCCTCCACGTCCTCCTGGTGATAGACCCCTTCCAGAAACTGCACTCACTGAAGAACAGAAACTACATCGTGAAGCTGATCAGTATGCAATGGCTTATATACTTCAAGGTATACCCAATCCGATCTATCGCAGTGTCGATGCTCAGAAAACAGCCAAAGCTATGTAGGAACACGTTCATCTCCTCATGGAAGGCACTCAATTGAATAAAGATGACATGGAATCCAAGCTTTACATGGAATACACTGACATCACAATTGAACCTGGAGAGTCACTTGAATCCTACTATCATCGTTTCACAAATGTTGTCAATGATCTGGAACGTCACAAAATCACTGTACCAAGGATCGCTGTGAACTCCAAATTTGTTGGTAGTCTTGGCCCTGATTGGCATAAATATGTGACATTTGTTCGTCAAACGAAGAATCTTCATGATGCTCCATATGGCTTGTTGTATGACTTTCTGAAACACCATGAACCTGAAGTGGAAAAAGATCGAGCTCTACGAGGAGGTTACACACCCACAACAACACCAAATTCTTTGGCTCTCGTAGCTCAATCTCCCTATGCTCCACCACCACTGTCAAATCATGCATATGTTCAAGAGCAGAACTACTTCAGTTATCCACAATCTTCCACCTCGAACCAAATGGTCTCTTATGATTCATCTCCACAAGATACTTCTACTCAACTTGTTCCGTCAAACAACAATGATGCTGTGTACTATTCCAACTGCAATGATGATGACGATGATGACTTTAATACGTTGAATCAGGGACTTGCTCTTATTGCTCGTGCTTTCAGCAAATTCTCCAACAAAACGAACAACCGTCAACGTTCATCTTCTAATACCAGGAATCAAGCTGTTGTAAATGATGGAAGAGTGGAAATTCAAAATCGTAACTATGGTAGATCTGGTTCAGGAAGTTCTTCAGGAAGTTATGGGAATGGTCAGAGGTTTGGGTTCAGGAACAACTCAGCATCTTCTCAACAAAGGTCTGACTCAGTTGCTACAAGGAACTCAACCTCAGGGAATGCAGTTTGGTGCTACAATTGTAATGAACAAGGTCATATTGCTACAGCATGTCCCAAACCGAGAACTCGGGGTAGCAAGTTTCACAAGCAGGCATTACTCATGGCTCTTCAGGATGAAAAAGATGGACATTTCCCTGAACAGGACAACAACTTCATGGCAAATGTGAACAACGATGATGACATGGAAGATCTGGAAGCCAATGCTGCTGTGATGCTTATGGCTAACATGCAGGAACTTAAGCTCAATGATTCAGGTCCAGTGTATGACACTGACGGCTTGTCTCAGGTACATGACTTCAATGAATGCTTTATTAATGAAATAGTCTCACCTTCTGCTTATGAATCAGATATGGCGCAAGTTGTTCCATCTAAATCATCTTCATCATCTCATACAGATGAACAAATAAACACAGTTGTCATATTCGATGATGACACAGTTGTTTCATTTGATGATCCTATTGAGAATGATAAACATGATCATTTCGAACAACATGAACCATCATTTGATCCAGACCCTGATCTCATATTGTTATCAAAACAACTGGATGCTCAACAATTGCAAATAATAAAGTGCAACGAGAAAAACAAAGTTTTGAAAGAACAAAATGCGTCACTTGCAAGAGATATTGAATGTTATAAAATTCAGCTTTCTAATCAGGAAGACAAGATTAAACATGCAAAAAGTTTTGAAAAAGCTTTTCACGATTCCTACAACAAAGAACAAGATCTTCAACGCAAAATGCAAGATTTAATCGAGTCAAACGGAAAGTTGATTTCAAAACTCGAAAGTGAAAAGAGTGAATTGAAAATGCAAGTCGAACGTCTTCAAACAGAACTTTCAAAAACAGAAACAGAATTGTCAAGTTGTCAAAAAGATTTTTGTGAACATAAAATACGAAAAAGGAAGTATATAGATAACTTACTCGGTGATATTGTTGATCTTGAAAAACAATTGAAAGAATTTCGTAACATTGTTTACAAACACGGGAACTCTGTCACTACAATTCAGAAATTTACTTTAAAACCGAGACCTGGTACTGGATTTGCACTTGGCGATTACAATTCAATGTTTCTTCACAATGCATTCAAAGATGTTCCAAAAATTTACAGTATGGACTATTTGCTTGATAATACGATTGTGCGTGCTGTTGTTTTTGATACTGAGGAAGAAGAAGAACTTGAAGACGAGAGTCGGTCAAAAATGAGTAATGTTGAATATTGCACACCATATGACTATTCAAAAAATCCAGTCAAGTTCGTTACTCAAAAGGATTTACCTGAGAAATCATGGTTTATCGAAGAGTCGTATGTTTCATCTCACAATGAGGCCCCTGTCCAAACTGTAGCACAAGTAAATGGTCCTTTACCATCATCTGGTGAACTTACACGTTTACCAAAATGTCGTGTCTTAAATTATTTCAAAACTTTTATGGAAGACATTGATATTTTGGAGGAAACAATTGAACGCAATTCTGAAATAAAAATTGAAACTTTTCAATCCGCTTACGAGCGAGAAAAGAGAGATATTTTTCAAAAACAAATGAAACCAATTGTTCAACACCTCCGTCTCTGTGCTACACGTTGGGATCAGGAACTTCAAAAGGAGGTCAAAAATATGATAAACGTTTTTGATACTGCTGAAAATGAGATTTTGGTTCAAAAGTTACAAACTAAAGTTTTCAAAAATGATGCTGATCGACTCTTGGAACAAGTTCTCTGTGCTGATATTTTGTCTGTTATCATGAATGATCTCTATAAATCTGGTACTTCTATGCTTAAGCATGATCTTTGTGTTGATAATAACTTGTTGAATGAGGAAATTGAGACACTGAAACATGAGAATGATAATCTGAGGAAAAAGAATGATGATGTGACAAAACAGTTTTCAAAACAAATCAGTCTACTCAATCAAAGGCTTGAATGGTGTCAAGCTAAAAGTCTTGAAAGGGAATTGAAGTTTCAAAGTCACAATGTTTCAAACTCTTGTCAACTTTGCAAAAACAATGAGTCTTTAAAAGGTTTGTGTCTCAAATACGAGAAAGAAATTGCGAAGTTAAAAATTGAAAATGACGAATTTCTACAAAATCACATAGACATCAAATATTGCAATGGTATACTTGAGTCTAATATTCAGGATAAGAATCACATCATCATCGAGTTGAAAGAGAAAATTAAAATACTTGAAAATGGAAAGATGGTTGACACCACGGTGATAGCACCAGGAATGTATAAATTAGACAAAACTGATAAAGGAAAGGTTGTTCAAAATACTAATGTTGCAAACTCCACTTCTACAGGACTAGTCTCCCCTACTAGCGTTAGCAGACCCAAGCGAAACAGTAAAAAGAAGAATAGGCTCTGGCAACGTAAGAGAGGACAACTAGAAGCTCAAGAAGTAGAAGACCAACTTAGGAATTTGAATAAAACTCATGTTGCATCAGATTTAGATTCTAATCTGGCAAATTGTAATCAAAATCTAAATGTAACGAATGATGAACCTTTGAATGTTTTGAATATTAATGCATCTTGTGTGTTTTGTCGTAAAAGCGTTTCATCTGGTGATCATACTAAATGTATAGCTAATTCTCTACTTCATCGTCATAAGAAACGTAGGACACGCATTCCTTCTAGGCCCACTACTGCCTCTAAGTCTATCTTAGGAAAGCCGCCTTCTACGGTTTCTAGTGAAGTTGATGTTACCCCCATAGGTGCAGAGAACAAGTCTAGGAATCAGCCAAACACTAGTGAATACACCATTAAGAAAGCTCGAACTAGTTGGAATTGGCAACGTTGGTTACAACACAAACCTGATTTTAAATGGATTCCTAAATTATTGAACACTTGTGCTTCTAACCAACTGGAACCCGCAGTTTCTTTGGGTTCCACCCTTACTTCTGTTCCATCCGTGTCCTCTTCTTGTGATGCAGGTGGTGCAGATTGTTCTCTGGATTGTTGATAGCGGATGCACCCGACATATGACAGGCAATCTCAAACTGTTACACAACTTTGTCTCAAAGTTCATTGGTACTGTCAGATTCGGGAATGATCATTACGCTTTAATCATGGGGTATGGTGACTTTATCAGTGGGAACATCGAAATAAGCCGTGTTTATTATGTGGAAGGCCTTGGACACAACCTTTTCTCTGTTGGTCAATTCTGTGATGGGGATCTAGAAGTTGCATTTCGTGAGAAAACTTGCTTTGTTCGTGACTTACAAGGAAACGATCTTATGTCTGGCTCCCGTGGTTCCAATCTTTATACAATTTCAATGTCAAATATGATTGCAACATCTCCGATATGTCTTCTCTCCAAAGCAGAATCAACTAAATCTTGGTTATGGCACAAACGTCTTTCACACTTGAATTTCAAAACTATGACTGACCTTGCTCGTTATAAACTTGTTGAGGGATTTCCAAGATTCCGTTTCACCAAAGATCACTTATGTCCAGCCTGTGAACAAGGAAAAAGTACTCGGGCTTATTTTCCTTCAAAACCTGAACACAGTACGAATCATGTTCTACAACTGCTTCATATGGATTTGTGTGGACCGATGCGTGTTCAAAGTATCAACGGTAAACGCTACATACTAGTAATCGTCGATGATTTTTCCAGATGGACTTGGGTTTATTTTCTACGAAGTAAAGATCAGGCTCCTTCTATGATCATCACCTTTCTCACTAAAATTCAAGTTCAGTTACGCAACACGGTCCGAATAGTCAGAACTGACAATGGAACTGAATTCAAGAATCAGACACTTAGGTTTTATTATGAGAAAGTGGGAATTGAACATCAAACATCTATTCCTAGAAGCCCAGAACAGAATGGAGTTGTTGAAAGACGCAACAGGACGTTAGTGGAAGCTGCTAGAACTATGTTGATTAATGCTCAATTACCTGATTACTTGTGGGCAGAAGCTGTTTCAACCGCATGCTATACTCAAAACCGTTGTATGATCACAAAACGTCATCGCAAAACACCATATCAAATTGTTCACAAAAGGAAACCGAACATCGATTACTTTCATGTTTTTGGAGCACTCTGCTATCCGAAAAATGATCGTGATGATTTAGGTAAACTTAAAGCAAAGGCTGACATCGGAGTGTTCATTGGATATTGTGAGAATTCTAAAGGTTTTCGGATTTGGAATCGTCGTACTCGTGAAATTCAAGAAACCATTCATGCTAATTTTGATGAGCTCACACAAATGGCTTCTGAGCAACACAGCTTAGGACCCGAATTTAACCGTCTTAACTCTCCGGCATCTTCGGCTGAACCATTGCCACTCAACCGCAAAGAATTGGAAACCTTGTTTGCTCCACTGTTTGATGACACAATTGAATACCGTCCTACTGAGGTCCCACCAAATTCCGCTGCTCAACCTGACAATATTCATGTACCAGACTCACCTCAACAAACTTCAACAACTGTTGAGAGAGACGATCCTCCAATTGCTTCACCATCTACAGTAGAACAAACTGTTTCTAACTCCCGCCACTCAGCTGAAGATCCAACACCACTATCAGTTCCACAATCCGCAGAGCATGATCCTGATGCGTTCTTCAATCCGTTTGCACCAGCTACTACAGTTCCTGATATAGCTGAGTCGTCAACACGCAACTTGGATCCTGCCAACATGCGAGATACATATCAACTACACCCTTCAACACACAAATGGACCCGAGACCATCCTCTAGTTCATATTATTGGCCATCCAGATGCACCAGTTATGACAAGACAACGACTTCACACAGATGGAGAAACTTGCATCTACGCACTCACAGTTTGTCATGAAGAACCCAAGAACATTAAAGATGCAATGACTTATGACAACTGGATTGAATCTATGCAAGAGGAATTTCAGCAATTCATACGATTAGAAGTCTGGGAATTAGTTGAAAGACCTGACGGAGTCTTTGTCATTGGGTTAAAATGGATATGGAAGAATAAGCTTGATGCTGAAGGAACTGTCATCCGGAACAAATCACGTCTGGTAGCAAAAGGATACTCTCAACTGGAAGGTCTAGATTTTGCTGAATCCTTTGCTCCAGTGGCTCGACATGAAGCAGTTCGGATCTTTTTGGCCTATGCTGCACACCGGAACATGGTAGTCTTCCAAATGGATGTCAAAACAGCATTTCTTAATGGAGATCTCCGTGAAGAAGTTTATGTCAGCCAACCTGAAGGCTTCGTTGATCCTGAGCGTCCTAATCACGTCTACCGACTCAAAAAGGCTCTCTACGGACTCAAGCAGGCCCCACGGGCGTGGTATGACAAACTGTCCACTTTCTTATTGGCCAATAAGTTTTCTAAAGGATCGGTGGATCCCACACTGTTTACTAAAACCTACGGGGAGGACTTACTTGTTGTTCAAATATATGTCGATGACATCATTTTTGCCTCAACAAAAAGAAGTTTCTCTAATGATTTTGCAAAATTAATGAAAGATAATTTTGAAATGTCCATGATGGGTGAACTTTCGTTCTTTTTAGGACTACAAGTTCATCAATCACCCCGTGGAATTTTTGTAAATCAATCAAAATATGCTCTTGAAATTTTAAAGAAATATGGAATGATGTCTTGTGATACCTATAATACACCAATGGGCTATACCACAAAACTAGATGCTGATTTACATGGGACTCCAGTTGACCCTACCAAATACCGAAGTATGATTGGGTCCCTCATGTATCTCACAGCTAGTAGACCTGATATAGTATTTGCTGTCTACATGTGCTCCCGCTATCAGTCCAGACCAACTGAAAAACACCTCAGTGAGGTCAAAAGAATCCTTCGATACATAAAGGGAACCATTAACTTGGGGATCTGGTATCCGAAGGATTCTGGATTTGAACTAATTGCTTTTTCAGATGCTGACCATGCAGGATGTTTAGACACACGCAAAAGTACATCTGGTGGATTACAATTTCTCGGAGACAAACTTGTGTCATGGCAATCTAAGAAGCAGGACTGCACTTCACTGTCATCTACAGAATCTGAATACGTAGCCATATCCGCTTGTTGTGCTCAAGTCATCTGGATGAGATCACAACTCAAGGATTATGGCTACCTGTTCAACAGGATTCCTATCTACTGTGACTCAAAGAGTGCAATTGCTATCTCCTGCAACACTGTGCATCATTGCAAATCCAAACACATCGATCTCCGATATCATTTCATCAAAGAGCATGTGGAAAGGGGTACAGTTGAGCTTTATTTTGTTGGAACTGAGTACCAATTGGCGGACTTACTTACCAAATCCTTGGCACCATCCAGGTTTGCTAGTTTAGTTCACCAAATTGGTATGCGATGTTTGACTCCAGAGGATCTGGAAAAATTTTTAAAACACAAGTGATTGTCAAACATCAAAACTATCTTTGTAAATATTTTTTCTCTAAAACATAATACAAAAATATAAAATCAAAAAAAAAAAAAAAAAAAAAAAAAAAAAAATGCAAGTATAAAACTCTTTCAACACTATTTTTTTTCTAAAAAGTCTTCAATCATTTAAAATTAGTGTTGAGGGGGAGGAAAAGTAACATTTTTTTAATTTCTAAAAATTATTTTACCTATTATACTTGCATTTTACCAAAAACATTTACATTTTAACAAAAATAATTAAATTTTTTTCTTAGTGTTGATTCAAAAGGTTTTCGGGTTACTCTCCTTGATCAAAACCAGTTAATTTTACCATGATTCCAAGGTCGAGGGGGAGTATGACAAGTTGTTCTTTTCATATCGTGGTGTTGACTAACGAAAGTTACATGAGATTAAGTATGTTAGTATTCAAAATAAATGTTAGTCAAGGTTAAGGGGCTAAATGTGTCAACACATGAAACTTGTATTAACCACGGTCAAAACTACCATTGACCCTTCACATTTACTTTTTCTGCAAACACATTTAATTTTCACCAACCATATCCTACGACTCACAATCATTCTATTGATCTAATCCACCATTCTTGAATCTGTAAGTGTTAACTTGTTTTGATTATGATTGCTAACAAGGGTTTTTAATTTTATTCCAATCCAACGGCTCAATTTTTCACAATCGATTAAATTGCTTTTGGAAGTTATGCGTAAAATCAAACCCAGATTTAAGTGTTGTTTTGATTAAATTGATAGATGGGAAATGGTCATTAGATGTTAATAAGCATGTTTCTTAACTCCAATCACTCCCAGAAACACTAATCGATCATGTTTGAGATTAGGGTTCATGCGTATGAATTGGGGGTTCTTGAGTTTGATCATTAGGATGGTAATTAGTGATGGGGATAGTGTTTGTGTATGCCTAGGATCATGTGAATATAGGTTAATTGGATTTTAAACATGTTTTGTTCTTGAATCTAAGGTTTAGGGTTCGTATGTCACTAGCAGATCCTATCTTGTGATTTTGTGGATGTTTTGTGTTTATATTTGATACATATGATCCTTATGATGTTAATATTATTTGCCCCATGTTAATTTCTACCCAGAAACACTTTTGATTAATGATGTGATTGAGTGTTCATGCGTGTTTACGCGTTAAGTGTTATTAGGCATGTTTACATGTTAAAATGTATGATATAAGTGTATTGGATTGATGTTTGATCAGTGGTAATGTTTGTGCACTTTCAGGAAACTCATAACTCAAATTACAAAAGGTGAATTTCTGGAAATGACGATTTTACGCGTTAAATGTTCATCCTACGCGTAAGATTGAATCTTACGCGTAAGATTCGACACGTGGACAAATTGTGTCTTGGATAAGACACAGTTTACGCATAAAATTGTTTTTACGCATAAGTTCTGATCTTACGCATAAGTCTAGAACTTACGCGTAAGTCATTACCTACGCATAAGTTACAATTTACGCCTAAGGGAAATCCTACGCGTAATTTCATTTTTTACGCATAAGACCTATCTTACGCATAAAATTGATCTTACGCGTAAGTTTCATTTTACGCGTAAAGTTCTAACTTACGCGTAGATTTTGCACTTACGCCTTATTTCTTAACTTACGCTTAAGTCAGGTTACGCGTAAAACAACTACTTACGCGTAAACTTGTCAAAATTCCAAATTTTTTCTAAGTGTTGGTAATTTCCAATGTGTAACTTGTTGTAAATGATAAACTTTGGTTGGAATTGAATTGTTTTATGTTTCTAACAAGTAAAATAACTCAAGTTTGTCACATAACATAAGTTTTTACACACACAAACCCCCACTGATCATCGACAAAACACGATAATCTATGTGAACTCATGCTTAATGAATGCTAATACTAACATCATCAACAATTGCCATGTTTGTGTGTTTATGATCAATTCAGATGGCAGAACACAATGACATCCCATACGGACCAGAACCTGAACCCATTCGTGCATGGGAAGACACATTTCCTGAAAACTACTCCAGGAAGATTGGAAAGAACAACCTAAGAGTCAACTTCAACAAACTCACATGCAATGAGTCTTCTTGCCTTGTTGCTGTTGATGCTCTCATCTATCACCCGTGCAAAGTTCTTCTCACCAAATCTGCTGCAGTGGCATGCTTCTACATACATCAGTTTTGGCACACAATCCACCTGGACCTCCTGGAAGAGTCCTTTACTTGTATGCTTCACATGAGACAAGTCACGGTCGACAAGGATCTTCTCCGTAGTGCTCTTGGACTTCCCGAACTTGAACCGAATGAAGAGTATGACCAAGTTCCCACTGAAGAAGAATTGATAGAATGGCTGAGAGATATTGGGTATGATGAGTCTGAAGGGGTCATTACTAGTCACTCTAGGGTCAATATCAGATTTCTTCCACAGCCTTGGAGAACTCTCTACATCATAATTGCCAAGTCACTATCCGGCAGAGACACAGGCCATGAACACCCTAAGCTCCAACATCTCAGGCTGTTCTGGGCTATTGCTAATGTCAAGAAGGTTGATTATGCCAGCATTATCTGGGAAGATATTGTGTGGCACATACACCGCAAGACAACCAATATTCCTTTCGTCCGTTTCACCAAACTTCTTATTGCAAGCTTCCTCCATGAATATGATGACATTCCTCAAAGATTGAATGATGAGTTTCAGCACACATACAAGAATGAGGACACACTGAAGGTCATCAAGAGAATGGATACAAGTACAAGGAAACAGGGAAAGAAACTTCCAGATAGCCTCTTAACTGACAAAGTCAAGGCTGGCAATAACTACAAGTACTACCTACAAGCCATTGAAGCAGAGAAAGTTGGGTTCTTGGACGAAGCTGCTCTACCTTCATACATGCAGAAGAAAGGTAAGAAAGTTAGCAAATCGGGCAGCTCAGAAAGTTCTACTAAGTCCAAACCTAAGAAAAAGCCATCATCTAAGGTCAGAATTCCTGCAAAGAAACCTACTGCTGAACCTGGCTGGTTTCCCTCACCTCCACCTTCTCCAAAACCTGCTGACTCTGAACAAACCGAATCCGACGAAGGTCCTATTTACAGTGAAGCCTATGCCAATATCACCAAGAAAGTCAATCTTGATGAAATTGACGATAAGGATTTGACGTTCGAAGATTGGGATAATATTATTGACGAATCTGCTGATTATGCTGAATCCCCCTCACACCTCTATCAACGTCCATTCACCAAAGCTCAAACAATTTTGGAAGAAGAAAGGATCAGAAGGAAAAAGATGAAGGAACCAATTACAGCTGTACAAGAGCCTGAAGGCCTTTCAGTCGAAGAAGAAAATGAACGGGCTCTCAACCTCGGTCTCCTTCACAGCCGAATTGATACATTCAATGCTGATATGCCTCCACCTCCTGTCTTCTCTCAGACCACCGAAGCTGGCGGCTCAAGCAGCATTCCTGAGCCTACCACAGGAATCACCTCTGACTTAGTTGTTTATGATACACCCTCAGTATCTCCCACTGACGTTGAGATGACTCCAGCAATGGGAGAGGAAGGAGAAGATGATCCTATGGATACCGATGCTCCAAGACTTATGTCTATGGAAGAAATGGAGCGTAGAGAACGGGCTCAGGAAGAGGAACTGAAAAGAAAACAAGAAGCTGAAGAGGCCAGACTTGAAGAGATTGCTCAAGCTAAACTGGAAGAAACGATCAGAATGGAAGAGAGCAGGAAAGCAGAGGAGGCAGCCAAACTGGCTGAAGAAAAGTCTAAGAAGGAAGAAGAAGCCAGGCTGGCTGAAGAACAAAGGCTTAAAGCCGAAGCTGATAGGCTGGCTGAAGAAAAACTTAAGAAAGAAGAAGAAGCCAGGGTTGCTGAAGAACTAAGACAGAAAGCTGAAGCTGAAAAACTGGCAGAAGAACTTAGGGTGAAAGAAGCAACAGCCAAAGATAAGAAAGTTGTACAACCCGAACTACAGAAAGGAGATGTCAAAGACATAACCACCATTATTGAATCATCACAGTCATCACCTCCTGCATCTGAATCAACACATGGCAAATCAATCAAGAAACCGAGCTCCAAAGCCTCTGCTGCATCCAAACTACTCAAGTCTGCTTTCAAAAGAGTGCATGATAAGAAGAGAAGCAAACTAGAAGATCAGGTTGCTAAACTTGCAACCCAGGTTGCTGAACTATCTAAGCTGAACACGAACGTCAAAGAGCTACAAGATAAGGTTGACATTTTCCTAGCTAAAGACGTAACAGAGAACTTGGAAGCCGCACTAGCAGCTCAAGCACAGGAATACATGGCACAACACTTAGTGGCTGAGCTGAAAGATCTACTGGCACCAATGAGAGACGAACTCACCAAGTTCGCTGAGCAAGCAGTAAAGAAAGTTATCCGATCAACAACCTTCACTCTTCGTGCCGACAAGTCTACTGCTCCTCTACCAGGACTTTCTCTGGATGACTTGGAAGCTCAACTCCTAGAAAAGCTTGCAAACAAGTTCACCTTGACTCCTGAAGAAGCAAAAGTCCTGGAAGCACTGAAAGACAAAATGAACAAAGAGTCTTGTAGCACAGAGGCCGATAAGCTGAAACGACAAAGAGATGATGAAGACAGGGATCCTAATTCTCAGGCAAAGAAACAGAAACAAGCCGAAGGATCCTCATCTCAGCACAAAACACCGGTAATTCCTCCTACCACAACAACTTCCTCACAACAACCGAAGGCATCCGGTTCTGCTCCCAAGGCACATGATCACTTTGAATACACCGGTGGTGACGACATTCCTATGCCCGATGAAGTTCCAGAACCATCTCCTAAGCAGAAGAAGAAAGATAAGAAAGGAAAGCATCAGCAACCTCAACCGGATACCTCAACTAAAGGCACCAAACCAAAGAAACCCAAAACCGTCCTTAGCTGGCTAGACCAAGACAATAGTGCCGAATACTCCTGGTTTGAGAAGATGATAAATTCGCAACCACCACTGGAAGACAATCATGAACCTCAAGATGGTCGTACAGTGGAATATGCTCAAATGATTCAGCAAAAGTTTAAGATGAAAAAGATGAATAAGAAAGAGTTGCGAAGAATCAAAAATGATGCTTTCAATCTTCTGAAAGATCGGTCTGCTAACTCAATCGAGCTTGAATACCATCTGGAAAATATTGCTCGAGCTATGTCAAGCAATATTGACTGGATCAACCCTGAATCATATGTCGATCCAGTCACAAAGAAAACCACACCTTACATTACTGATTGGTCCAAACCACTACCGATGATTGGGAAGCCTAAGGAACCAAAGATCCCGTACAAGTTCTTCTACAACACAGACTTGGAATTCCTGACACTTGGCAGCAAGATCGAGAAGAAGTGTGTCACCTCACTCGCCTTTCTCCCTGCAGCTCGATATCTCAACAATGCCATCGAAGAAGAAGCTTCAGCATTATTCATCGACAAAATTGTTGAATATGACCGAGATGCACTTTATGGTATTCATCATTGGCCAACCAACCGGGCACAGTACTATCGAAGCAGCAGACTTAATCAGACGATGGGTGATGTAGAAAGTGATCTGAAGATAGTCTCCATTCAATTCATCTCGACTGTCACGTTCTTTGGGTACCCCTTCCTCAGCAAAATCACACTGAAAAGGCTTGATGAAAAGGAGTACGATATTTCCGAGTCTGACTTTCCACGACTACGTCTCAACGACATTGAAGACATGTACCTGCTAAAAGTTCAAGGAAAACTCTGTGGCTTGCCCAAAGACATACAGCTTGCCTTTATCCAAGCTCTTCTCATCTACATCAGGCAGATTGTCATAAGAGAAAGAGTTGAAGATCTTCAGTTAGGAGTGGAAAGTTACCAGAAGAAGCTCAATCTCACTAAACCAAACCTGTTTGACATCCCCGACCTTCAACGTCTACCTCAATACTCCTTGATCAGACGACCATTTGGGTTCACCTACCGAAGTATTAACGGTCGCAACTGCTTTATGGGATATGAAGAAATTCATAAGTTCTGTGATGAAACTCTCAAGTTCGTCAGAGATGGAATCAAAGGCAGAATCAATGATATTGAACTGGGTAAATCCAAAAGGTGGAACACAAATGACGCCCGGGATGCTCGCAGATTCATCTTCAGGATTGAAAACAGATTGAGGCGCAGGGATCAGTTTCGGAGGTTGGAGAGTTATGTTGGAGGCAGATCCAAATTTCCGGTGCTGACATTTCAGAGGCCTGATTGGTAAATCATTGTAAGCATTTGATTTGATTTGTCAATAATTTACTTCATAATGGTTTGTGCACGCATATCAGTGTACAACCCGTACTTGTAAAGAAAGGACCCTGAGGTACGCATCAGTGCCTCAATCCTAATATAAGGAGCGAAGGCTTCTTACTTTTGAGTAGAATTAATCAAACATTTATGATTTTTTCATAATTCTGCTCAAAAGGACAAGTATTTCACCTCAATAAGACCTAATCACTTGTTGAGGGGGAGCACTTGTCAAAACAAAATACTTTGCTCAAAATCAAAAAGTTCTTGGAGAATCTCCCCGTAAGACTCAAAAGGCATATTTTAATCTAAAAGATTATCAAAAACATCATCTTATATGCTATTTTTGAGGGGGAGAAAATGAAAAAGTGATTAAAATATACGAAGTCAATGCTTAAAAGATGTATCATGTGCGAGCTAGACTCAGTTTTAACCCAGGAATTGACGAGGCAATAAATGTTAGTAATATCGAAAAGACTTAACCTCGACGGGTAATAACATCAAGTTAGATATTAGAGCTAGTTGTCACCTAAAAGCTGACAATGTATCTCTTTATCTAACCACGTAAGCGTGTCTCGAAAAGGATTAGTCTTAGTAGAAATGTACCGTCTCGAGAAACTTTCTGTGGACTTGACCAGGCCGGGTAATAACTTCAAGCTAGTTTAACTAGTGATGTAAGCGTGTCTCGAATCGGTCTAGTTCACGGAAAGTGGATCAATTCAAAAGTGCTTGCTCCTCCCGCATGTGCAAATTTATTAAACACTTATGAGCACATGTGCGGGGGGAGCCCTTCAAAAGTGTACACAAAACTCTCAAAGTGTTAACCAAAATACTTGATTATCACAAACACTTTGAGAGATTTTTCAATCAAAGGTTTCTTGGCTACTGTCGGAGTTATAAGGTGATTAAGATTGGAATATCCGTCCTATGATCCGCCAGAGCCGGAGGGATCTACCCAAGGACATCACCATTAGTTAGAAGTAGAAGTCCTTAGGTATGATACGAAAAAAGGGATAAATGAATGAAAGGGAAAGAAGGAGTTGAAGAATTAAAAAGAAAAGTAAAGAAAAGGGTGAAAAGAAATAGCCCTCCAGATGATTCAACCTTAGGGCAGACACCGGGTTCAATACGTATGCTACTGGTTGTTGCTAAGGCGACGCCGGTATTGAAGATTAAGTCGTCATGGACCCAGTGACGCAATGCACTAAACCTTCTTAACCACTCAAGTTCTCTTAAAAGAGCTTGTTTCATTCTCACGGGGAACCTACGTAACCTATCGACCTATCTCTTAGAGACGGTTGATATTGAAGCAGGAGACTCATCCCCAGTCTCCGCATAAGAAACCTAGGTGTGCACTTATAGAGTCTAGAGCCTTGAGATACATCAAAGATCTCTTAGGAACACTTAGTATTTCTGCAACTGATGTTCTACATCAATGGGCATCAGTTGTAAACTATCGAGTCCTTCGCAGATCTTAGCAATCTGCCGAGAACGTTTATGAGAGGATTACTTAAGTATTTCTCAATGAGTGAACAGAAATCCTGCCAGGGTCAACCTCAAACAGCCCTGACAGCAGGTCACTTCGGTAACCCCACAAGGGTTACGCTTAGTGTTTGCGGTGGTTCCATTACGGTCTACAGTCGTGGAGTGATCCCCAGCGACTCACCCAGTCATTGAGCTACTTAGTAGGTCTCGTAAGCTCCTTCGGGAGTATCTGATATGGGAACGGCCTGGATAAGGATTAGAAGGAATCTTCACAATATGCTGTTGATGAGCTCTAACTCCTTATCCGTAAGTACCGGTTGTTTTATTGCTAACTGTTTACTCGCAGGTACCTCACTTCCATGATGATAGATTCCAACATGCTCATACATACATCTTGAAGTCAAAGAAAGCTCCCCCAAAGATCTTAGCAACACAAAGTTCAAAGAAAGATTCTACGGCAATTAGAAGAATCTACAAAGTATAAAGACAAAGATCTCAATGCATGAAAAAAGGAACTTCTTGTAAGTGAAAGTCTAAAGATGTATGAGTATGTTGGAATGGCGTACAACCACCACAGACGCAGGAGTGACGAACGGCAGACAACTTCATAATCCATCATTACCAAAGAACAAAGACAAAGAGCAAAGTACATTCACTATCATTCATTCATTTTGAAGACGTCTAGAGTTTTACATGTCACAAGTCAACGACAAAGATGAAGACGTCAAGCAACCGTGATGACCGACCCTTAGGGGGAGATTGTTGGGATCATACTTTAGTATTTAGTCAAGTCTCGGTCATTACATTTTGTAATAGGTTGCTTAAGTATTATTTCTTATTATTGTTTAAGTTAAATGGGCAACATGTAAAAGCCCAAGAGGCCTTAAAAGCCCACGTTAAAAGGATAAGGGAGGAAGGGTGTGTTGCCCTAGCTCCTCCCTTATAAATAGTAAGCTTATGTTACATTTTATTTTGTTGGTTATTAGATTACCTTAAGGAAACTCTTGCACTTTTATCTTTCTTATTATCTTATAATCAACCAAGTCTATTTCTCATCTCATTTCTCTTTATATCATACTTGTGTTTACTAAATGGTGACCTAACACCTGTGCATGTCCCGTCCATCCTTGAAGTAGATGGCGCAGCCGTTTGTGATGTCAATGCACCTACATAGGATGGCAGTGCGTTGCCCTTGTTCTAATACGCCTGCAATAACATCAACAACAAAGGCTTAATAGGATAATAAATTATTTTTGAACAATCCTGTACAGCAGGCGTCCTACTATTACATGAAGGCATTTACAAAAATTCAAACAACACTAAAAATAATAACAGGTTACTTACGCCTACGCGACGATGCCGGTGCATACAATATTCCAGGATCTGTTGTTAGCTGGCGTTCTTCCAAAGATCGCCTCACCTATAATGATCGGGACATAAAGGGATAAATGAGTGTACATTGGAATGTATCTAAATCCTTACAACGTATGTAACATTACTAAAAATCACCTATTGACATATGGGTGAAACTCCTTTTTCTTGCACCACACGCAGATCGGTTGTCAAAAACGGGCTGAAACACATCTGTCCCAGAGGTGTGGGCATGTGTTGCTGTATTTAGAAAAGGTAAGAGAAAGATAATCCGACGAACATGCACTAATATATGATAACAATTGAATTATACCTTTGGTGATAACCGTTTGTTGTCCCGCAATCCTTTGCTCGATATGTGAGTTAGTGGCAAAACCCGTGTGCTGATCATATCCACTGGCCGTATAAGCATCGACTCCAATAGTAGATTGCGGCCGCATGGAAATACTGGCCACATCTTTGCGTATCATTCCAGACCCAATGTCAAACACAACCGGTCCAGAGGCTATGTTTTTAGAGGAATAATCACGTATCATCTGAGAACGGACGTCCTACACAACTGGGCCGTCATTCAGACAACCATTGTCGATAAAGGGCCTTGGAATCCTCCCTAAAATACTCTCAACCCAGCTCCTCGTAGGCCTAGGAATCTTAGAACGTTTATACGATATATTAAAATCCTCCCTAAAAATTTGTCTTAAAAACTCCCAGTAACATCTTCTACAAACACCCAATATCCAATGATAGCTACGCGAAAGTAACATAAGCCATTGACAAAATAAGGTATAAACGTAACATTCTCCAAGCACACCGTAGAGTAATATATGACATGAACAAACTCCTAATCTAATAGTCATGTGTACTTGACCCTGAAGTTACACAAAGTGTCAAAACTAGTCCCTGAAGGTTTAAAATGAACAAAAAGTCAACTTAAGTCCTTGGGAAACCAAAAAATTTCACAAATGATCCCTGGATGAAAGTTTACACAATCTGGCAACTATTGCCCCTCAAGTTACAAAATTGGCAAAATAGGTCCCTGGGTATTCAAAACTTGAAATTTATCAAATATACCCTTGTACTATGCATGCATTTACAATTTGGAACTATTTTGATAACTTTGAGGAAATTACAATTTCACCCCCTAAAGTTTAGTGAAATTACATAAATGGTCCCTGGGGTTTAAAATGATGAAATTTACAATTGTGGGCCTTGTACTAATGATATTTTGCAGGTTTGGTCCCTTGAGTATAATTTGGAAACTTGTCATCTCAAGCCCCTCAACTTTGCAGAAATTACATATTTAGTCCTTGTGATTATGGGCTAAAATACAAACCGGATCCAAAAGTTATTAATAAACCCAAAATACCAAATCCTTTATATCCAGTCCAATCCAGTCCAACCCAGTTACAACCCCTGGCCCAAAACACACCAGCCCACTCCCTCCCTTTGTAAAATAAATAAAACAAACACCCCGTATTTCCCTCCTTCTTCTTCCACCTCACACCCCCACCTGTAACTCCACCTTGCACCTCCACCTCACTACTTCCAGCTCACCCCTACTTTACTACCCACTCTCCACCACCTCTGCCACTACTACCCCCACAATAAATGTTATTCTCACCATATTTCCCCCCCAAAACCACCCTTACCCACGGTATTGCTAAAAACCACCCCAACTTGGTCTTAACTTCACCAAACGTGTCCCTTACACTTCTACATACTCCCAAAAAGCTTTAATTAAAACAGAACTGCTTCTATCCATGTGGAGAAATTTGGCGCCAAAAATGATTTGAATGGTCAAGATCAGTTTGACTCAATCAATGGCTTGGATTGAAAGTGGGAAAAGATATTTGAGCAAGTTGGAGTGTTTCAAGTCAATAAATACAGAGGAAGAAGCAAAGGAAGAAGAATCACAATGTAGACATAGTTTGTGATCACCGTAGTTTAATTAATCTAGTTGTCACCTAGTGTAATCTTTAAATTTCTGTTCTCAGTTGTTAATTACCTTTGCTAAAGTGTAATAACAAACTTGGTTTAATCAATTTCAATCTATCTTTAATTTTTAAACAAATTTCAATTTGTACCAATTTATTTCATGTTCTTTAATTTCTGTTGATCATTTGTTGATTAAAAGACTCCAACAAACACTATGTAGTTCACAGTAAGCTATATAAGCTTTTGGATTCAATTAATCAGCAATAATCATTTAAAAAAAAGAAAATACAAAAAGAAACAAGTAATTTAGAAGTTAAACTAGAAAGAAATCTGTGAAGAAGCTTGGAGCAAAGCTATTCTGGATTGCTTTGGTATTAGAGCTTAGTGGTAAGCATATATGATTGGTTCTATGTTCTTGGTTCTCATTTGTGCCCTGGATTCAAGTTGTAAGCTAATTTCTTGATTTTTGGAATTTTCTGTAGTTGTTCTTATTTTAGTTCAATCTTTCTGTTTCATGCTTAGTTGGTAGTGGTTAATGATAATATAGAGTTTAATTGGTAGGTTGTTAATTAAAATACATAGTTGCTAGTTGTAATATTAGAAAGTCAATATAGCTTAATTGTGATTCTTAGTAATTATTGTTAAATCTGTGTTATTTGTGTTGATTTGATCTTTATAACATCATAATCAAGTATAGGAATCAGTTTCATGGTTTAATCTGTCATTGTGCAACACTAATCTAGAAAACAACCTTGCTATAGGGTGTTTGGATCAAGCTGCTCTTGTGAATTAATGCCTGTTATTGTTCTAAAATCTTGTTGCTGCATGTTTATCTAGGTCACTTTAACTCATATCAGTCATCATAACTAGGTCTTATTAGAGTAAAAGTCAAATTAGTCCTTAATCTAATTAATCTGTTAACTATCTAGTGTAATCAGTTCCATAATCATTAATCTTGTTTAGAATTTGATACTCTAGCTTAATTTCACCTTATTACAGCTTATTATAACATAACTAGTAAGTAAATTTAGAATCAAGCTCAAATTAGTCAACTTAGTTGTAAACATTAAAAAGTCAATTTTCAGTCACAAAAGTTTTTGAATAAACTTTGGAATTTCACTATGAACTTGATAATTGATATTAGGACTTGAGCTTGTAGGTTTATAATATCTTGTTGCTGATCTTCATGTTAGTATTTTTGATAATTTTTATGCTAGCTGATTAGAGTGCTTATTTTGTGCTTATATTTAAGTGATTCTTCACAAACCTCCCCTGTACTCAGATTTGACACCCACTTTCACAAGCTTGCACAAGCTTGATCAGTGAGTGTTAGTGTGAGTATTTTGGATATTTGTGATGCCCTTGTGGCTAGTTACTTGTGTGAGTGCTTTATTTTCCTGTAACTGCTTATTTGGTCTGCTTATTCTTACTTAATTTGTGCAACAAATCAAACAAAACACTGGTCACCCAGTGTAACAAGCAACAATCACAAGCTCATCAAGAGCTCAATATTGAGCTCAAGCTTGTGATCTTTGGCTCTTTTAGAAGCTAAGCAACCAATCTTCAAAGTTCAAAGCTTATTATCCACTCTAAAGCCCTTTCACTAGGGCTGCAACTCAGCTTTAACTTGTCCCATTTGATATGTTTGCTGGGAATTCAGCAAACTTGCCTAAACTTCATAAGCTGCAATAAGCTTTCCTGTGGACCCCACCTTTTGTGGATTGGCTTTTTGAGAAGCCAATCCACCAAATTCCAAGGGGTTGTACTTTACTTCAATTTCCAAGCTCATTTGATGAGCTTGGTGAAGGCTTATTGTTTGTCCATGCTTCAGTGTATGCTGGTCAAGCCAACATACTCAGTACATGGTACCATTTTCAATAGCTTCTCACAAGCTCATATGTGGACCCCACAGTGTGAGCTTGAGCTTTTTGGAAAGCCCCCCAACTCACCTTGCTACTACAACTCTTTATTTGGTTTTTTTAGCTTATTTGATAAGCTGAATCTGTCCATCAAATAAGTTGCATGGGTGTTTGGATTTTAGGTGTGCTGGAATTGCTTATTTGCTTTTGTGAGCTTATTGGCTTATTCCAGTGCACCACACTTGTAAATACTTGCCCATAAACTTGTTTACACCTTTCTTTTTCTTTATTTCCCTTTGTTTTCCTTTTTCAAGCTTGTTTCAAGCTTATGATCCAACTGTAAGCTAAATGCTTAACTGAAGTGGTCATAAGCTGTGAAACAGCTTATTCCCCATGTTTATAAAGTTTCATTTTCTATAAACCTGTTAATATTACATGTATAAACCTTTATCTTCCTTTTGTTTCAGCTGTGTGGCTTATTAGAAGCTCATTCAAGCTTAAAGTCCCAACAGTTAAGCATAAGCTTAACTGTTTAAGCTAATAAGCCCACGTACAGTTTATTTCTTAGTTTGCAAAGTTCCATTTTCATAATACATGTATAATACTAGTATCTAGTTAATCCAGAAACAGAAAAAGCCAAAAAGAACCACCATAAGCTTAAGTGATAGCTTCTATTTAAGAAGCTATTTGCCCATTAGCTTATTTCTGTACATAAGCTACCATTTTTATATTTTTCCTAGCTTCTTATATTTATTTTAGAATTATGTAAAAAGTTTGAGATTTTTCTTTTACTGTTTAGTACTTTTAATAATTAAATAATAGTTTTTAATACTTTTTAAATATAGATAATTAGTAATAAATAGTATAGGTGTATAATAAATATAATTTTGTTTTCAGAAAGTCTTTTATAATTAGTTAGACTTTTCTATATTTTTATTTTATTTATTTAGCCCTTATTTCTATTTTTCTTATTTTTAGGTTATTAAATATAGTAAATAATTAATAATAATTAATATAAGTGTATAATAAATGATGCGTGGGAATCGCACCTTGCTTTACCTCTCGAGGGATCTCGCGAGGCTTACAACCCCCACCAGGCAGTGTATCTGATCGTTGTAGTATAGTATAGTGACAAGTACCGGGGGATTGATCGTTCAGCTAGGAATAGTGTCGTTAGGATTGAAATTAATCTAACTAGATCTAAAGGTGAAGGATGATTCTTTTTGTATTTTTATATTTTATGAAAAGCAAGTAAAAATCTCGGGTTTTAGGAGAGTGGGCGGAATTAGTTGCTAATCAACTAACCCAAAAGCTACTATTTAAACTAATTAACAAGAAAAGTAAACTAGGGTTCTACAAGATAAGTGAAACATGTCTACCCATGATATGTTACTCCTTGCTAGCTATCCAATCCTACCTATTGAATTGTAACCTTGTTTTAATTGACGGGTTGTATTCCTTAATACCATTCATGGGGTGGCATACATAACTCCCCAATTCTATGAGCTCTTATCTCCTCCTACACCATGCCCAGCACAACTATAGGGATTGTAAACAGTGGCTCATGCATTAAATACAACCAATAAAGACCTAGTACGCCTCGGTTCATGTTTCTTAAGACGTTCAAGCATGTTACCATTTGGAGATCTGCCAGTTTTCTTAAGCCTAACATATAAATCATTCAATCAAAACAAGAATCAATAGGAAACAAGGATTATAAACTAAACTAATTAGATCTATCGAAGTGTCACGCCCTAATTGATGAAGATAGACACAAACATCAACAAGGAATCAATAAGATCTAATCAATTATATACAAGTTTCACACAATCATAGGTAGACATAAGGTAAATTAACAAAACATAATCAAAGAAGGACAATCAACAAGAATAATGAAAGACATAGTTGAGATAGAATCATCAAACCAATACATGATGTTTATGGAGTGATTGAAACCCTCTAAGTTGCTGGAAAAACACCCACCTAAACCCAGGAATCGACCTTAGGGTTTAGGGCTTAAAAATAATAAAGTTTTGATGTTATATTTATAGGCTGAAATCTGCCCGGCCCGGTCGTGACGGCGTCAGACCAACTTTGACGGCGTCACGACCAACAATTTTTTACCAAATTGTAGATCTCTTCGTCCTCTTCGTTTTCTTTTTTGAATCGCTCAAATCCGAGTTCGTATGCAAAAGTTATGGCCAAAACGGTGTCAGCTACCACGCGCGCAAGTTTTGACAAGTTAACACGTGACGGCCTTGATCTACATCTGACGCCCTATGTGACGCCGTCACCAACCACGGTATTTTATTCTTGGCACTTTGACGCCGTCAGGATGACTTTTGACGCCGTCACCAAGTGCTTCCAGCATGGAAAATTGATACTTTGCCGTTTTCTTCACTTTTATGCTCCAAAAACGTCCAAAATGGCTTCTTTTCCAGAATTCACTCTCCAAACACCTAAAATCACAAAAGGAACGATTTAGGGCAATATTTGATCAAATAAATTCGGATTCGGGCTTAAATGACCCCCTAAAAACGGATCATTTTTCGCCTCATCAATAAATAATTTTAATTTTCTAATAATTTTCTTATTCTTTTAGAATTCCAAAAATATAATTTTCACATTTGTGGGACTTATATTGGACGGTATTCACTTTTTATTTTTTACGTAGACGTTTATTTAAACGTTTACGTACGCGTTTTAGGTTTCTAGGTTTTCGTACTATAATAATAACTTTGTAAATATAGTTATTTATTTTATTTCTTTTTAATTTGCATTTAAGCCGTTAAGGCACGCAAATTCCCTCTTTGGGAATGTTTTGTTTTATTCGTTACGTTTACGTTTATTTAAACCTAAACGTACGTTTGTAAATACTTTATCATTTTAGGGTTTCTGATTGCACGTTTCTTAAACGATGTAGCTGTGACAGAGCTAGTACTATTCACATTCCAGTGTTAGTCATTCAGATTCCCATTTTTCTATATACATATTATTTCAACACATTACAAGTCATTGTACTATCACGCACACCTCGTTGGGACATAACGACCCGGGGATGTACTTTTCTGTACTCACGTACTTTTTCTGTACTTAACTCCCACGGATTAACTTTGCTAGTTTCTCCCGGGCTCCATTTAGATATTACGGTTAACCATTAACAAGTGGTTAGCTTGTGTGATAAATAAGTGATGATTCGGGAGGAATCAGTTTTTCAAGCTTTCCATCAGCTTTGTAGGTATTTTGCTGAAACTCATGATCACGTGTGGTCTTTAATATGAAAGCGTCAACTCAAAACTTTTGTTAAGTGCATATGCATCATGCAGTGTCGTCATAACATCAATTGACATGGTACCTGATCTGTCACGTTATTTTCATTGAAGGTATATCATGTCCAGCTGTAGAAACCCCGAGAAAAACAACCACTGAGACGCAAGTTCATGCAAAAACCGAGAGTTCACAAACACACAGACCATCAACTTCAAGGAAAGCAAACGCACGCACAAGTATGAATGAAGGTCTGGAATTAAAAGTGTAGGTGTCACCGTTACATTTATTTCTTTGTATACCCTATCCTTTATCAAAAAGGTAATATTAGAACTGATCACTTTTCCGAATGCAGCAGCAACCACCGTCCGAATGCTTGAGATTCTAATCCGATTTGCTTAAGGTATAATCTTTTCACATGGGTATCAATATCGCCTCTTATACATTAATGGGCTGATCTGGTATGTATTTTATCTAAGTTTAGCTAAAGGGAACGAGTCTAATGGGTTCAATAGGTTAAAAGTCACTGAAAGTTTATTTTAAATGCATCAATCCTCCTATATTGTCTTATCGAAATGTTAGATTGTTATTATAGTTCTACGATAAAACACTTTTAAGTTGTTGTATAAGTTTACTGCAATATCAAAATACACAATCTTACAACCTATTTGCAATTTTAACTGAAAGTACGTCAATCGTAGGTATCTCCGGAAATTCCAGTATTCCCCAAATCCCCTTTAATGCATCGCTGACAACTTCTAAATGACTTAGTTGCCTTAGAATTTCACAAATGTTTATCACAATTCATACACTTTTTCGGATCTTAAAATTAACTCATTAATATTGATCTCTCAATACCTACTTCCAGCTACATTTGGATTGTTTATTATAAGCTGAAAACATGAAATACCAGACATACCTTCAATGTTCAGCTTTGCCTTTGACTGTTTAAAGTTCTGATCCTTAACTTGATTCCGCCACCCAAGTTTATTATTCAGTTACAGGCTTGTGAAAGATAAAAGAGGTTCTGTGTTCTGCAAGTCAACGAAGCATAATTGCAACTAAGGGTCATACTACGCAGCCTGCGGCGAATGTTAGGGGAGACTCCGTAGATGAGGGAATAAAACTACCAAATCCAGATCACAAACCCGTAATAAATCTTACATACAAGTGGGTAACTTCATTCTTATGCCAAACATCTTACTAACTATATATCGCATCACAACTGCTAATACTTTCAACCAACTGCACATTACGAACTATAAATACATGAAACTATAATGAGTTCTATCCAAGGAGATTATTATACGGTTAAAGATATTATATGTTTAAAATTTTAACTGCTTGGGTAAATGGTTCCTACATATGGGTCAAATAACGATTCTTACATTAGTTGCATCATTGGATCAATAACAGATTACGTTATTGAGTTAACTAGGAGTGTAATGAATTTTATAACATTTTGAGTAAAGAAACTTAGTAACAACTCCTAAAACAATTGCCACACCATGTAGCCTAGAGGTATGATATACAAGAATAGGGATGAACATAGTATAGATTAGTCGCTATGATGGCTTATATAGGATTTGGCATTTAATATATACGTTAATGTTTTTTGTTAACTTTTACAAACTATGTTATGTGCCACTACTCCTTACAGCTCAAATAGGATAAATTAGCACATAGAGGTTAGAATGCCAACTTTTGGGATTCTTTTTCTTCCTGGTTAGTGTAGTATTCTAAAGTTAATGTATGCACAAATATTTAAAAGGGCTGCTGGAATTGAAGGGCAGCTATAGACGCCCATAAACTTGCAGAAAAGTTCATTTCGGCTCACTTATTCTGATGATAACCATCTTTTTTATTGGTAAGCTCTTCATCCGATCCGCATTTTCATTAATTATGTGATTCCATAGATGTTAGGTTTTCTTACATGAGTGTGGGAGCGTGAGCTGTGATTAAAACACTATGAAGTTGATGATTCCCACCAAGAATTTGAGTGTTACATGCTTGCTAATTTAGGTCATTAAATTTACAAGGTTCTCCTTAAAAGTTTAAAATATTATTTTCTTGCTCTTTACCATTGTCGTGATTAACTGCATTAGCTGATAAGAAAGTGAGCCTAATACATTGTATTGCTTCTCTAAACTTAGGTTGCGTAGATTGAAGTAAAATTGAATCATAATGTATTGTAGGATGAAGTGACGAACATGTTACCTCATATGAGGGGGTGTTTGGATTTGCTATTTTGTACTCCACACACATTTTGAGAAAGTTTCACTTTTAATCGCATTGGGTTTTAAATTGTTATCATAGGATTAATCTGAGCCTTATACATATTTGAAAAGACATTTATAAAGTAATATGTGCCTGATATCAAAAATTGATTATGTTAGTTTGATTCTAGGTTCACTATATTGTAGATGTTTACTTTGTCGACAGATTTGGTTATGTGAATTGATGTTTGGCAGAGGTGTCGGTAGTTTGACAGGCAAGGGTGTCGCTTTCGTTCTTTCTCGCATGGCTTCTGAAAGGTTAGAATTCGCTTTTACTCTTTTTGTATCAATTACATTGAAAAGGGTTAATATGAGTGGGTTGGTCAAGAGAAAATTTGTGGTGTATTTCATTAATATGGTATTTGATGAGACGAAAAGTGTACCGCTTTTAGGGGTCATTTAAGCCCAAAGTCGAGATTATTTGATCAAATAATGCCCTAAATCGTTCCTTTTGCCATTTTATGTACTTTTGAGAAGAAATCTAGAAAAGAAAGCATTTTGGACGTTTTTTGAGCAAAAAAGTGAAGAAAACGACAAAGTCTCTAAATCATGTTGAATTTGGTACCTGACGGCGTCAGGATTTGCATGTGACGCCGTCACTCATGGACAAAGAGGTGGATAATCAAGTTACACGTGACGCGCCAGAATGTTTTTGGAGGATTTACATGTGATGGCGTCACCAAGGCCGTCACGTACAAAATACAAGAGACGGCCAAGAGACAAGTTATACATGACGGCATCAGATCTGGATCTAGGCAATACGAGAGTTTTTATGGTGGCGAGTTGACGGCGTCAGGATTTACACGTGACGCCGTCAGACTCAAAAATCTATATATAGTTTTATAGTCTTCATTTGTAAAAGAGGGGAGAACTTTGGAGAAACCCTGGCATGATTTTTACCTTATTTTTAAGGGGTCCAAACCATTGTTTCATCCATGTTTAATTGAAGATAAGTTTTCCAATAATCATTCAATATGTCTATGTGTTGTTTAATTTCATCTTATGTTTGTCTTTACTTTAACATGCTAGGCTAGGTTTTCTTTGTGTTTGCTTAGATGTAATGAAACTTAGTTATTGATTATTGGTTGGTTGTTTGTTTATAATTGTTGTGGATGAATGATTTCGATGTTAGGCTTAAGAAAACTGGCAGACTTCCAATTGGTAACATGCTTGAACGTCTTAAGAAACATGATCGGATGTGTTCTACGATTAATTGGTTATATTTAATGCTTAAGTAACTACTAAGGAGGCCATGTTAGAAGCTAGTAGTCGGCTCGACATAGGAAGAGGTAGAAGCTTATAGAGTTAGGGAAGAACGTACACGGCCCTACGAATGGTATTAAGGAATAAAACCCGTCATCCATGCAATTGTAACAAACTAATCAACTAGTAAAAGATAGCTAGTGAGTAGTGAAATCTAACTAAACATATTTTCTCTTATAATTGTTTTTCTCCACATTTACTTAGTGACACTTTATTTTATTTTATTTGCATGTGTAGTTATTTGGGTTAGTTGACTAGCAACTAATTCCGCCCTTTCTTCCAAACCCGAGATTTTTACTTGCTTTCCATAAAATATAAAAATACAAAAAGAATCATCCATCACCTTTAGACCTAGTTTAATTGAGTTTTAACCATAGCGAACACTATTCTTTGAGTTGAACGATCAATCCCCCGGTACTTACCACTATACTATACTACAACGGTCAGGTACACTGCCTGGTGGGGATTGCAAGCTTCTCAAGATCTCTTGAGAGGTCAAACCTTTTGCAAGGTTGCAAAACCACGCATCCAGTTTTTGGCGCCGCAGCCCAGGGAATAGTTATTGTCTAGGTTGAAATTTCTTTTTATTAGGTCTACTTGCTAGATTCCTTTCTAGTAAGATTTTTATTTTTATTTTTATAGGTCTTCTTTAGTTTATCTTTTTCTTCTTTCCTTTGTTCGTAACCATTGCCATCCGCCATCATGGAAGGTGGTAATCTCTTCGACCCCATCAACCCACCACAACCAAACCAACCTCCTAGACCCCAAACTTTAGGAGAGTACTCCCGTCCTAGCCACCAAGGCTATCGAAACACATTGAGCTCACTCAAGGAGCCAATGTGTCTCCCTTGCGATCTGACACCATCCGGTTGGTGCAAAGCGGATGTGCATTCCATGCACTTCGTTCCGAAGATCCTAGTCAACATCTCAAGGATTTCCTATAAATCGTAGATTCCATAGACCTTGATGTTGAAACTCGAGAGACGGCCCGGTTGCGTTTCTTCCAATTCTCTCTACGTGACCAAGCTAGTCAATGGCTTGAGCGTTTACACGCGGGATCCATCACCTCTTGGGATGATCTCACCACTCGTTTCCTTGCTCAAATTTTCCCACCTGGGAGAACTACCAAGCTTAGAAATGACATCTTGATGTTCCAACAACGTCAAGGTGAAACTCTCTATGAACCATGAACTCGTTTCAAGGACTTACTCCAGTAAGTCCCTCATCACGGCATAGATCTTTGGCTCCAAGTCCAAATTTTCTATGACCATATCGATCTCTTCACAAGGCGAACCATTGACCAAGCGGCCGGTGGCAAGCTACGTGATCTAAGTGCGGAAGAATCATGGGAACTTGAAGACCAAGTCAAGTTTCTTATGAAATCCTACGAAGCTCCTAAACCTTCAAGCCAAGTAAACAAAATCACTTCTTCATGCGAATTATGTAGTGGTCCCCACGACACTAGTGATTGCATGGAACTCCCCGAACAAGCTTTTGCGGATTACGCATCCTCGCGTACCGACGGAGCGGGAGACAAGTGGTACACTTTTAAACCCGAGCCAAACCCTTAAGGTGATTCATACAACCCCTCTTGGAATAATCACCCAAACCTTAGGTGGAAACAAAACCAAAACATGCCCCAAAACAATTCTTCCACTCCACCTAATTGTTATCAATCAAGCGGTCCACCCCCAACCGTACTTTCAACAACAATCCTTCCAACAACTATGGTAGTACCAATAATCTTGAAGGATTGATGTCCAAATTTATGGCATCTCAAGAAGCTCGTATAGCTAAGTTTGAATCTGAATTCAATCAACAACAAGCGGAGATGACCAATAAAATCGACAATTTGTTGAAAGCCCTCAACAACCAAGTGCTAACTACACCAAAGAAGGACACTAGGGACACTAGTAGCGGAACCCAAATTAAGGACCCCTCATCATCTAAACACGTCCACTTTGCCAACGTAGTCACTATTAAGCCAGTCGATAATAATAGGGAAGAAAGTGATATGGATGAGATTAAGGAACTTGAGGATAAAAAGGAAGAGAAAGTTGAGGAAGTAGAAAATGTAGAGGAATACTTTTATAGGTTACCTACCAAGGAAGAACGGGAATACCATAAGGATTTATTCGATGACTCCGAAACACCATACATCATTGGTTCACCAATCATCAAAGCGGGTGATCCCTCTAACATCAACATATACAACATTAGGCATGTGCATGTGTGGAAAGCCTACATCGATCTTAGATCTCCCATTGACTGGCTCAGAACAGTCAACTTAAATTGACCAAGGATATGGTCAACAAGGTCAAATAGCTTAGATTCAATGCTCCGTGGAATATAGGGTTTCCCCGGGTCGTTATGTCCCGACGAGGTGTGGATGGTTATCAAACTGGTTTGTGATCGGGCGAATTTGGACAAGGAAGGGGTTTGTGTTTGATTAAACTAAGGAATCTACAAGGAAATAGCTTAAATAAGCTATATGAACAAGACTGGAAATTTAGAAGAACCAGAAACGTTTAAAATCTAAAAACGCGTACGTTCACGTTTTAAATAACGTAAACGTACAAAATAAAACGTGAAAAGTGAAATCTGAAAACCCCCAGGGGGTGAAAATGACTTTTTTACAAACTTAAGGATAAAAGAAAATTTTTAGAAAAAGAAAAAAAATTTTTACACTAATTAATTATTTAATATTAATTAAATACTAATTAACACTAATTATTAATATTTAAATAACTTAAATACAATATAATATTAATTTAATACAAGAAAAATGAAAATTAAATGTCTAAAATTATAAAATAACTTAAAACAAATTTTAAAACTAAAAATATGTATTTTTGTCTTTTTGTGATTTTTCTATTAATTAATTACTAATTAAATACTAATTACCTAATTAAACTATTTCAAATTATTAAAAATAGAAAATGAATAATAAAAACTCTAGAAAAATTCTTAAAATTATATTATATTATATAAAAGCTAGGAAAAATATAAAAACTAGGTCTTAATTAATAAAAACTAATTATGCTATTTAAAACTTAATTATTGATTAATTATTAATTAAACTAATATTAAATCTAATAAATACTAAATGACAAAATAAAAATCTGAGAAAATTACTAAAATTACTTTAATATAAAAGGAATTTAAAAAAAATATTTAAATGCTAAGTGCTTAATAAAAATCTAAAAATGAAAATTAAAATTTAAATTACATTAAATAGAAACTATCACTTATTATTAAATTGGTTTTTCTTGATTTTTCTTTTTGAAAACTATTTTATACTTAAAAACAACTAACTTTTGTACAAACAACTTTTTTATAAATTAAAAATAAGCACTGTGGAAGCTTAATTGCTTATCAGTTGACTTTGGTTGACCAAATAAGCAAATAAGCTCAAATGAGCTTAAGTGGGACCCACTATGATTAATTCTGGTTCAAATGAGTTCATTGGTCATGATTAAGCTGTAAAAAGCCACAGGGGACCACAGAATAAGCAATTGGATCAAAATAAGCACTTTGTTTTACTTGTTTTTAAACTGAAAGTGGAACAGCCTTTGGAAGTGAATTCAAGTGGGGTCCACTGAGATCAAACTCAAACTTATGGTTGAAATGGAGAGGGGGCCAGTAGGTGAGTTCAAAGAACCATGGAGGAGGGGCTGTGGACCACTGTGGTGGCCAGAAAACCACCACCAAAGTGGTGGTGTTGGGAGGTGACCTGCTGATGCAGGGGAACCCCCTGCCCTGCAGGTGTGTTTGGACCTAGCTGGGGCCCAGCAGAAAAATCACAAAAATAAAAGCAAGGTGGAATCTTGAAGATGAGGTGGGGGGTTACATCATATCAAAAGCTCAGAGCTTGAGCTTCAATACAAAAATCTACAAAAATCCTGCAAGTTTTGCAAAATCTGAGAACACACAACTTTGACTTTTTATGTAAACCACTAATTTGACTTATTTGAACTTTGATTGGTTCCTAAACACTGAAAATGATGTTATAAGCTATATTATGACTGAATTAAGGTGGATAAACAACTTATGAATCAAAATGGGTGAGTTTTGAGACCCCAAATACCTCAACAGTTAACTGTTGGGGGAATTGGGTGGTGATTTTGACTTTGGCTAAAAAATTGACCAAGAAATGAGTTGAATGGAACTAGTTATGACTTAGGTATGTATCTAATTAGATTTGATCAAACAAAATCAACCCAAGCACAGTAAATCAGCTTAATCCAAACACTCCTATAACTGCACGTTTACACTATAACTATGGATTTTAACATGTAGTTAATCAATCTACTGATTTCCCTAAGTTTCTTATCTATAATTAAGGCTATAAGAACTATGTAAGTAAACAACAAACCTTAAGAACCTACTAATGCAGACTATGAACTATAAAAACACAAAGGTGCAATTATGGATACAAATTAAACAAAGAGTCTGCAGTGTTGGGCCACAAGGCTCAAAAGCTAAACAAAAAGCTGTAAAATAACTCTAATAAGCAGTATCAAACATTAATAAGCTACCAAGTACAGCATCTAAGCTAGGACTAAGTAAATGCAAAAAATTGTAAATGAAGTCTTACTTAAAAAAGCCTCAGCTGACTCTCTTGACCCAGGCTTATCTTTGGATAAGCTCTATTATACCACTTCATCTTTCATATTATACCAGTAAACCCAGAAATCATTAACTTGAGTCCCTTTGACTTTCATTGACCATTTTGTATTTATGAACTAAAACGGATTTAAGTAAAACAAAAGCTCACAAGTAGCTACAATAGCTAAGATAAGCTTATGCAAAAGTAATGGAAGCTTTAAAACTGATTATAACTATTTTGAAAATCATATAAAGGCATAAAAGGAAATTTGAACAAGGATTTAAATTTAAACTGATAATTACATTGATACTAAAAATATATTACAAGGATGGAATTAAAAGCTGAATATGAGCTAAAACTAATACAGGTTTAAGCTAAATTGCTTTAAAAGCTACACTACACTAATTACTCCCTACTCTACAATAATTAACTGCTTCCATCTTTCTTTCTTTTTTTCTTTTATAAGCCCTGAGAAGTCCCACTTTCTTTCCCACACATTTGTGAGCCGTTGGATTAGCTTCGGATGATCACAGCCTTTGAAATCCTTTTTGGCGGGAAAATGAAAAGGCAAGCTTTGGTGGAGTTGGTGAGGGAAGTTGGTGCTAATTAATGAAGGGTGAGTTGGTGAGAGGAGGGGGAGACAAATATGGTGGAAGGTGAGGGTTTGGAGGAGAATTATTAATGGAAGAGGGGGAACATGGAGCGGGGATTGTGGGGAAGATGGTGGTCAAACCTGGGTGTTGACCAGGTTATAATAAACGGGGTAGGGGTTTGGGCCTAGGTTGGGTTGGGTGGGCTGTGTTTAGTGGATCAGGATTTGGTTGGGTTTGGTTTTGGTTTATGATAATAAAAAGGGTCCATTAGGTTTGTTAATTTTATATAACAAGGACCATACATGTAAAATCTGAAACATGAGAGGCTGAAAATGTCACTTTTCCAAATTTGACTCAAGGGACCAAACTTTCCATAGTGTAATAACCTAAGGACTTTTAATGATAAATTTCCAAAATCAAATACCCGAGGACCAAAATTTGCCAAATGTGAAACTTCAGGGACCAAAAGTGTAAATTCTCAAAACTTTTTACCCAAGTGTTATTTTTGATAACTTTTTATTTTAAAAGGACTTGGGTTGACTTTTCTTGCAAAATAAATGCACAGGGACTAGTTTTGTCAATTTTTGAAACTTGGGGGACTGAAACTGCCAATTTTGCAAACTTTGTACGTTTTTCATCTGTTTTTACTCTTTTTGCATCTAAAACATATAAAATACAATTTTGGAATATTTTCAGTATTTTGATGCATTACTGAGTGTTTTTGTATGTTTTGCAGTTCAGATTTGACCAAAAATGATGAGTGTTTGAGCATTCATCAATCCCCCACACTAAACTATTGCTAGTCCCTAGCAATAAACTGTTTTGAAAACTTGATGGATTTTAAACTCTTTACCAAAAGCCATCACTTCTGGAGTAGCCAGATGTATCGATTCAAGTAAGAACTATGGTCCACCTGATAACCATGTGATTTTGAGCAAACCACCAGCTGTCAACGAATTTGATTAGTCTTTACCAAAAGCCGTTTTGCTTCTGGACTAGCCAACTCTTGATGGAATAGTCAACATCTTGGTGAGCTGATTACCAATTATGGTTTTTCCACTGCCTTTACCACAAGCCATAATCTTGCGGGCTAGCCAACTCATTCGCCTTTTAGGATATGGCGAGTTGAGGTACCATACAATTTTGGGCAAATTGCAAGCCATAAACGGATTTGATATATCTTTACCAAGAGTCGTTTGCTCCTGGATTAGCCAATCCTTTTGTCGTTTAGACATGACGGACTGATAACCACAAAAATTTTGAAACACAAGTGAAAATTTTTTAAAATTTTTTTTGAGATTTTGGCTAAAAACGGGGGTACTAGATAGTAAAATGTGATAAAATTCGCTAGAATACCCCCCCACACTTAGAATGAATATTGTCCTCAATATTCAAAGTCCCGGCTATTATGCCGACTCTTGGAACGTAAAAGGGCAACATTATAAGCTAAATGTGGAAACACCAGTTTGTATTTTCACTTTATAAGTAACCACAGTAGGGGTAACTCCCCCACACTTAGGGTGAAAAACCTAAGTACATGCTACTGTTTTTGTTTACCGAGTCGCTAGCTTGACTCGACCCCGAATTCATTGGTTCTTGGGGAAGCATGATGTGGAAGAAAGAATCTCCATCGGACTTTCATTCAAGATGTTTGGACAAACATTTGAAGCACGTGAAAGTTCCACACCGATGAGATATAATCTCGGCTCAAAATAGTATAAACTATAAGCGGTGATGCCGGGTCAAAGATAATGTCTTCATTCCCGAAGGAGTGAAGAACTGGAGAAGTCACCCTGTAGGTGAAGAAAGGAAGAAAGATCTTGATGACAAGCAAGATTGACTCATCATCATCAGAAAGAGAATCCATAATTGGTGTATCATGAATCTCATCATTTAAACTCGTATGATCTAGACATATGGGTGGGAGGGTTGGGATTTTGATATCAATCAAATTCTCAAGGTTGAGAATATTTCCCTCCAGAACACAAAGATCATCTTTGTCTAGATCAAAGTAAAACTTATCATACTCCGGTGGAGATATGATATGAGTGAGTTCACCGAAGAACTCCTCAAAGGTGAATGAATCATACTCGGGGAGAGAATTATGAGAATGAGAAGTGGTACTGCCACTAATCTTCTCTCCCACATGATCAAAGGTAAAGGCTTCAAACTCCGGAATAGGATCATCTGAGAAAATGTCACTATCCTTTATGGGGATAGGAGATGAAATAGCTTTCTTTTTTAAAGCCTCGATTTTAGAAATGAAGAGATCGACATTCAATAATGTTTGATGCATGGGAATCGCAACAGGCTTTACCTCTCGAGGGATCTCGAGAAGCTTACAACCCCCACCAGGCAGTGTACCTGATCGTTGTAGTATAGTATAGTGACAAGTACCGGGGGATTGATCGTTCAGCTTAGGAATAGTGTCGCAAGGATTAGAAAGCCTAAATACTAGTTCTAAAGGTGAGGGATGATTATTTTTTTATTTTTATGAAAGCAAGTAAAATCTCGGGTTTTGGAAGGGTGGGCGGAATTAGTTGCTATTCAACTAACCCAATACTAGGATGCAATCAAAATAAAATAATAAAAATGAAAATAAACTAATTAAACTAAAGTTGTGAGCAGTAATTGGAGAAAATGTGTTTACTTAGATTTCACTACTCCCTAGATATCTTTTACACGTTAATTACTTGTTATAATTGCATGGATGACGGATCGTATTCCTTAATACCATTCATGGGGTGGCACACATAACTCCCCAATTCTATGAGCTCTTATCTCCTCCTACACCATGCCCAGCACAACTATAGGGATTGTAAACAGTGGCTCATGCATTAAATACAACCAATAAAGACCTAGTGCGCCTCGGTTCATGTTTCTTAAGACATTCAAGCATGTTACCATTTGGAGATCTGCCAGTTTTCTTAAGCCTAACATATAAATCATTCATCCAAGACAAGAATAAACAAGTAATCAACACATAATCAATATCTAGGTTTCATTAGATCTAAGCAAACACAAAAGAGATCTAGCCTAGCATGATAGAATTAAGACAAGAACAAGATATAGACAACCAACACATAGACATATTGATTGAATTAGAAGAACACTTATCTTGATTAATCATGCAAGGTATCAAGGGGTTGGAACCCTTGAAAAACCTGTAAAGTTACACCAAAATCGTCTTTAGGGTTTCTCCCCAAAACTCCTCTCTTTAAATGTGAAAAACTAGAAAACTATATATAGGAAAATAGGGATGACGGCGTCAAGAACAAAGGTGTGACGCCGTCATCTCGCCGCCAAATACTTCCTCGGACGGCCTTGATCTACTTCTGACGCCGTCAAGGCCTAGGCCGTCACACAAATTACTCTTGACGCCCTGTGTGTGACGCCGTCATCAACTACGGATTTTAATTCTTAGGGTTTGACGCCATCAGGAAAACTCTTGACGCCTTCATGAACTCTCGGATTTTATTATTGATGTTTGACGCCGTCAGGAAATTACTCTTGACGCCGTCACCTACTGTTCCCAGCATGGAAAATTGAGACTTTGCCGTTTTCTTCACTTTTATGCTCCAAAAACGTCCAAAATGACTTCTTTTCCAGAATTCACTCTCCAAGTACCTAAAATCACAAAAGAAACGATTTAGGGCAATATTTGATCAAATAAGTTCGGATTCGGGCTTAAATGACCCCCTAAAAGTGGTTCATTTTTCGCCTTATCATATACCCTTACACTTGAGATTTGCTTGTCCTCAAGCAAATGCGCTTTTATTCTAGTCAAAAGACAAGTTAGAGGTCATTTAACACTAATATAAAAGTAATTACAACAAATAATCGTTCCACTAAAGACCAATAGACAAGCTCGGAGGTCATACACAAGCACCTCACAAATAGTGTTTAGATACTCACATCTCTCGGGTGTAATAAAGTAATATAACATTATGGAAATAGAAGATATCTCTCACTACCTGTCATAGCAAAATAGATTACCATAGGCTTGGGAAAGGATCAAACCTCCACCACATGGCGTAAGCACCTAGGATAAACTATCAAAGAGGTCTTTTAAAGGGTTGTAACATTAGGTATAGGGATATGAATTACACGGTTTTGTTGGATAAAGGAAGTTTTACTGGTGGCGAGTTAACAATCTTGGTTAATTATATGTACAATATGGCGTTGCTAAGCCAAGACTAGACTCGACTTAAGCTAATAAATGAAAAATAACAAAAACATAAAATGAACATAGAATAAAAAGGGATGGTAGTCCGTATGTTTTTTCTCTTTTTTTCTTTTTCTATTTTTTTTTCTTTTTCTTGATTTTTCGATTTTTTTTTTTTTTTTTTTTTTTTTTTTTTTTTTTTTTTTGCATACACTCTTGCCCTACCATCCAAAATAATACATCATAGGGAATGCAAATTCCCCTTACACTTGAATCTTTACATACTTTACATTAAACTAATCTAATGACTCGAATTAAGAAAATCAAAACACTTGGAGCACTTTTAAGATTAACGTACATATGGGGGTAATAAGTGATGTTCTTCCCCATTACTCCATAAAATAAGTACTTACCCATGAGTCCCAATCGTCCCAAAACAATATGTACAAGGATATGACTCGACTTAGCAACCATGTAATCAATTAGAAAGTTAACTTAGGGTTTAACAAATAACAATAATGCACTAAAAATGAGCGCATACACGGAAGGCTAAGGCGATTTGGTTGTACATTTAAGTGGGGTGTAACAAATTCTTCCTTTAAGTAATATGTTTAAAGTTAGAAACGAAAAGATAGGCTCGGAGGGGCGTACTAGGGGTTTCGTGTACTAAAAATGAGTACAACGCTAAGGGTGTGGGAAAAATTAGTTGACTTAGCTAGCCAAATAATATGACTTAAATGATCAAGTAATTATAATACGGGTTTAACACAAGGGTGATCCTAATGCCTCTTATCATGTAGTAAATCCTACCACACGAATGTAGTCTCACTAGCGGTCTCGGGATGCATCACTAACGCAAGTTCTAGAATCTAAATGCTACCGGTACACTCATAAGCACTAATAATGAATGCTTTTCCTATCAAATCTAAAGGCGAACCTCACATATTTGGGTGGAAAATTTTTCTGAATATACGGTTATGTGCTAGTCATACAATCTCCTATCCATGAGACGCTTGCTATGGCTAAAGTTTCACTCCTAAATGTTGTAAAAAATTTTAAATTTGGCGCTAAAATTACACTAACAAGTATTTCTCATAGTTTTATTACACATCTACTATCAAACAAAACAAACTCAAGCGAAAGTGCATATGTAAGGTATCATCTTTTTACCCTCCCCTTACACTTAAGATGAACATTGTCCCCAATGTTCAAGTAAAGAATGTAAAAGTGAAAAAGTAAAGAGAATGAAATCAAATACTCCCCTGATTCGCTCGGTATGGATTATAGGTTGGCCAGGTTAGATCTTCCTCCAAGAAAATGAACAATCAAAGCTTCCCGTCCAGAATATAAATCATCTCCTTGTCGAACATAACCTGTAAATCCTGACAAAAATAGACAAGACAACCTCGCGTAAAATCGGCGGCATCCTATATAAGTTACTAAATCCTAGAAAACAAAGTAAGATATAATGCTTGTGGAATGAAGTTTGCAGATTTCCTGGAGATTATAAAACTTAATAATTCACAAAAACCATAAGACTCCGTTAGAAAAACAAAACCGGTAAAATTTCCAGATTTTTAACTCCTGACGCCGTCAAGAGTAAACTCATGACGCCGTCTGAATGGACCTGCAGAAATTCTTATGTTAAGTTTCCGGAAAATTTCTGGAAAAACTTGGTCCTACTTCCTGGAAAATCCTGCAAAACTTCATTATGACTCAATACAAGCATTTGACTCTAACAAATACGAATATACATGCTCACTTAAAATTGTGGAGAATCATGATCGTGTGTTTCTTGAAAACATATTTGGGGTTTCCCCTTACACTTATCTTTTGAAAAAATACTTTTAGGTTGGAGTTAAGACTAGGCCAAACAACATAGTAAAGTATTTCCACTTTTTAATTGAGAAACATGATCTACCAACAATAAAAATAAAGCATGCATACGGAAGCAAATAACAAACAAATAAAATGAAAATCACACAAAACATGGGTTGCCTCCCAAGAAGCGCTTTTCTTTATTTACGAGTCTTGTAGCTAGACTCAAAGTCATGGGTTACTACGTGATCTCATCATCAAACGTCACATCCTCCTCATTAATCATTTCATTGTTATTCTCTTGGTAATGTTTTACACGTTGTATGTTAACAGTGAACTCCCTACCTTCATCATCAATTAACACTACCGCTCCAAATTTAGAAGAATTCTTTACCATGAACGGTCCATACCATCTAGACTTAAGTTTTCCCGGAAATAATCTCAACCGAGAATTGAATAATAGGACCTTGTTTCCCTCTGAAAATTCTTTGGGTTTCTTAATTCTCTGGTCATGCCACCTTTTAGCTCTTTCTTTATATGTGATGGAGGATTCGTAAGCTTCTAGCCTAATCTCATCAAGCTCGTGTAATTGCAAGAACCTATTGTTTCCAGCAGTCGTGTAATCTAGGTTGCATGTCTTAAGCGCCCAATAAGCCTTGTGTTCTAATTCTACCGGTAGGTGGCATGCCTTACCATACACCATGCGGAATGGGGTCGTTCCAATAGGTGTTTTGTAGGCGGTTCGGAATGCCCATAAGGCTTCGTCGAGTTTAAATGACCAGTCCTTTCTGTTTTGACTAACCGTTTTTTCAAGTATTCTTTTAATAGCTCTATTGGTGTTTTCGACTTGGCCATTGGTCTGTGGATGATAGGCGGTGGAGAATCGATGGGGTACTCCATATCTCTTCATGACCTTTTCCATTTGTGCATTGCAAAAATGAGTTTCCTTATCACTGATGAGAGCTTTAGGAATCCCGAATCTCGTGAAAAGCTTCTTCAGGAAATGAATAACTACTCTGGCGTCATTGGTCCTAAGGGCTTGTGCCTCAACCCATTTTGAAACATAGTCAATAGCGACTAATATGTACTCGTTCCCCCCTGAAGATGGAAAAGGTCCCATGAAGTCAATCCCCCAAACATCGAAGACCTCACAAACTTGTATAAAGTTCTGAGGTGCTTCATCCCTATGTGATATATTTTCGGCACGTTGACATGCATCACACGCTTGCACCATTTCTTTTACATCACGGAAAATTGTAGGCCAATAGAATCCTGCATCGAGAATCTTTCGGGTGGTAACGTTTATCCCATGATGCCCCCCAGAGGGACCAGAGTGACATTCCCTCATAATCTTTACCGCCTCATTTTCCGAAACACAACGCCTTATAATTTGGTCAGGACACCTTCGGAATAAAAATGGTTCATCCCAAAAGTAGTATTTAAGCTGAGAAAAGAACCTTTTTCTTTCGTATCTAGTCAGGTGTTCAGGAACAAGTCTACATCTACTTGCGAAGTAATTGGCAAAATCGGCGTACCACGGCTCCGAATCAATCATTAACATCAGTTATTCGTCAGGAAACGAATCCCTAATCTCACTTCTATCGTGCTTATCCAAGGGGTTTTCTAGCGAGATAGATGATCTGCGGCCAGATTTTCTGCCCCCCTCTTATCGCGAATCTCAACATCAAATTCTTGTAACAACAAGATCCACCGAATTAGTCGTGGCTTAGCATCCTGCTTCGCAAAAAGATATCAAAGAGCCGAGTGATCAGTGAAGACGACTGTCTTTGAAAGGACAAGATATTGTCGGAATTTGTCGAATGTAAACACTACGGCTAATAATTCTTTTTCGGTGGTGGAGTAATTCTCTTGAGCGGGATTCATGGTTTTGCTAGCGTAGTAAATAGGTTGGAAAAGCTTGTCATGACGTTGGCCCAACACAGCCCCGACAGCGAAATCGCTAGCGTCACACATGATTTCAAACGGTAACTCCCAGTTGGGTGTGATCATGATTGGAGCTTGTGTGAGCTCCTTTTTTAAGAGATCGAAAGCATCTTTGCATTCTTGGGAAAAATCGAACGGAGCATCCTTCACAAGCAATTGAGTCATTGGCCGGGCAATTTTGGAGAAGTCTTTGATGAATCTCCGATAAAATCCGGCGTGCCCCAAAAAGCTGCGTATTGCCTTAACAGTCGTGGGGTATGGTAACTTAGATATAGCTTCAACTTTAGCTTGGTCCACCTCTATTCCGTTCCCTGAGATCTTATGCCCTAACACAATCCCTTCCTTTACCATGAAATGACACTTTTCCCAGTTTAACACCAAGTTGGTTTCCTCGCAACATTTAAGCATCTTTTCTAGATTAGCAAGACAGCGGTCGAAGGAGTTTCTGAAGACTGAAAAGTCATCCATGAACACTTCCATGCTGTCTTCCATGAGTTCGTGAAAGATTGCGGTCATGCAATGTTGGAAAGTGGCGGGGGCATTACATAGCCCAAAAGTCATCCTTTTGTAGGCAAATGTTCCATAGGGGCAAGTAAACGTGGTTTTTTCTTGGTCCTCGGGTGCTATGGGAATTTGAAAATATCCAGAGAATCCATCCAAGAAGCAATAGTACTCGTGTCCAGATAATCTCTCTAACATCTGATCAATGAATGGTAAGGGAAAGTGATCTTTCCTCGTGGCATCATTGAGCTTTCGATAGTCGATGCATACCCGCCATCCAGTGACAGTTCTCTGGGGCACCATCTCACCCTTGTCATTCTTTACTACAGTCATCCCACCCTTTTTAGGTACAACCTGTACAGGACTGACCCATGGGCTATCCGAGATCGGGTAAATCAGTCCTGCATCCAAAAGTTTGATAACTTCTTTCTTTACTACTTCCTTAATGTTAGGGTTCACGCGCCTCTGGGGTTGCACGGTAGGTTTATAATCTTCCTCCATGAGAATCTTATGTGTGCAAAAGGTTGAGTCAATCCCCTTAATGTCGGCCACACTCCATGCGAGTACCCCCTTGTATTTTTTTAGGACCTCTAAGAGTTTAACTTTTTGTTCATGTTCCAAGGAAGAGTTTATGATTACCGGGAGTTGGTCCTCCCCCTGAAGGAAGGCATACTCCAAATGGTTAGGAAGCTCTTTAAGATCAACGTTAGGGGGTTCGATAATAGAGGGTTTGAGCTTGTTCTCGGGCTTTCGGAGCTCGAGATGCTCCGTTGCTTCTTGTCTGGGGTAGAAGGAGACTGCATTAACATCCTCCGTCTTTTCTACCTCTAGCAAAGGCAGAAAACTCTCGTCCCGTAGCCAGCCCTCATCGATCTGTTCATCGACGCAACTATCAATGACATCTGTGAGTTCATCTACTTCCCCGATAAAGTAGAGCCGGTTGGCTGCTTCGAGGGAGAGGTCCATAGAATCCTTAATGTCGAAGGTTGTGCTATCGTCTCCCACTCGTAAGGTTAATTTTCCATCGTATACATCGATGACTGCACGAGCGGTAGCAAGAAATGGTCTACCTAAGATGATAGGTACCAAGTCATCCTCCTCCATATCCAAGATTACGAAGTCGACCGGGAATTTGAATTTCCCAACTTTGACTAGCACATTTTCGCATATCCCTACGGGGTACTTGACCGATCTATCGGCTAGTTGGATGTTCATACGGGTAGACTTCAATCCAGAGTATCCTAGTTTACGGAACATAGAGTGAGGCATGAGATTGATACTTGCTCCCAAATCGGCAAGAGCATTCTTGATTGATAGAGGTCCTATGGAGCAAGGTAGGGTGAAGCTGCCCGGATCGTCTACCTTCTTTGGTAGCCCTCGATGGGTTACCACTGAGCATTCTTCCCCCAGGGTCACAAGACCTTCGAGTTTCTTTCTGTTAGCAAGTAGCTTTTTGAAGTATGTGTTATACTTTGGCATGTGATAGCAAGCATCAAGGAGAGGTATGGTGACAACTGAGTCTTCTAGGTATGACAAGAACCTCTTGTTATCATTCTCAGTTTTCTGGTTCCTTAATCGGGACGGGAATGGGATTCTCACAGGTTGGTTAGGCAGGGTTGATGGGGAAGGGGTCGTCACAGGCGGTTGGTCTGGGGCACCACTGCCGACATCCTCCTCCTCCTCCCCAGGTTTGTTTGGGTCAAGGGTGATGGGGGACGAGTTTGGGTAAGGAGGGTCCTTGGTTGTCGTTCCAGCTCGCGTGGTTATTGCGAGCATGGGGTCTTTTTTGCTTACTGATAGCGTTTGAAGATTATCTAGGGCTGAGTTAAGCTTGTTGAAAAATTCTCCAATACCCTCCTGCTGCTCGTCGAAAAGCTCATTAAGGCCTTTCATTTGCAAGTCTTTTTCTTGAGTGAAGTGACCAAGGTCATCTTCGAAATTGCTCCTGATTTTGAATTCAGGGCCTTCCTCCCCTTCTCTTTTCTTTACCAGATTTCCCCAAAGAGTGTAATCATCATTTTGGTAAAAAGGCAAAAGGGAGGGATCAGCATAAATGTCCCCTCCTGACAAGCACGCATGTTCAGTTGTGGCTGCTCCTCCGCATTCTTCTACCTCATGCGGGCCTCCACAGTAATCGCAGATCAAGTAAGGATTCGACAGCTGTTTAGGTAATTGCGATCCAGCTAGGTAATCCACTCTTTTGTGAATTTTGCTCAACCGATCCGAGGTGATCTCAAAAATGCTGACAGTCGACTCAGGTTCGTCCCAAGTGTCATCCTGGTCTTGAGCATATTCTTCAATCCTATCCCATCCTTCCTCGGCACTAAGATTGGCCAATCTTCCTTTCCTAGATTGGTTAATTCCGTTTCAGTCATTAGAGGAGATATTTTCGTAGAAGATTTGGACCAAGAGCCCAAGCTCAATGCCATGATGGGGAACTTGTCTTATTAAATCTTTGAATCTAGTCCACGATTTATAGAAGGGTTCGTCCTTCCCCTTCCGGAAATGGAGGATCCTATCTCTAAGTGCTGAGGTTTTTCCAGGTGGAAAGAACTTCTCATAGAACTTGGATATGAGTTGCTCCCATGTGAAGATAGATTCAGGAGGGAGTTTGTCATACCATTCTTGGGCTTTTTCATATAAGGTGAAAGGAAAGAATCGTAATCGGGATGTGTCTCTAGTAGCCCCATCCGTATGGAGGGTGTCCACTATTTTCAGGAAATCCTTGATGTGTTGGATTGGATTTTCCTCATCTAGTCCGCTAAATTTACGCACATTTTTGACAAGCCAAACATCGTTTGCATGCAAGACCTCGTTGGTGTGTTCGTTTGGGTAGACAATGGCGTTTGAGAAGCCACGAGAGGTTGGGGAGGAGTAGTCCTTAAGGCGCTTAGGAATGGGGGTTGCGGGAGTACTCATCTCATCGTTGGGTTGGGAGCTAGGGGTTGTGACATGATTTTCTGAATTTTCTTCAGAAAGAGGTGCATCAAAATCGATGGCAACGCTAGATGGTTCAGAAGTTGAGTGATATTGTCTCAATCTATGCATTTCTCTTTCGGGTTCCGCATAGGGCAAGACAAGGTTTCGAGTGGAACTGCGACTCCTAGTGATCCTAAGGTTAAGGGATTCGTCATTTGCCATGATGGCAGGTGGTGAAGAGTTACGAACAAAGACACGAAGAAATAAGATAGACTAAAGAAAACCTAAAAATAAAAATAAAATCTTACTAGTAAGGAGTCTAGCAAGTAGACCTAATAAAGAGAAATTCTAACCTAGACAATAACTATTCCCCAGCAGCGGCGCCAAAAACTTGATGCGTGGGAATCGCAACAGGCTTTACCTCTCGAGGGATCTCGAGAAGCTTACAACCCCCACCAGGCAGTGTACCTGATCGTTGTAGTATAGTATAGTGACAAGTACCAGGAGATTGATCGTTCAGCTTAGGAATAGTGTCGCTAGGATTAGAAAGCCTAAATACTAGTTCTAAAGGTGAGGGATGATTATTTTTTTATTTTTATGAAAGCAAGTAAAATCTCGGGTTTTGGAAGGGTGGGCGGAATTAGTTGCTATTCAACTAACCCAATACTAGGATGCAATCAAAATAAAATAATAAAAATGAAAATAAACTAATTAAACTAAAGTTGTGAGCAGTAATTGGAGAAAATGTGTTTACTTAGATTTCAATACTCCCTAAATATCTTTTACACGTTAATTACTTGTTATAATTACATGGATGACGGATCGTATTCCTTAATACCATTCATGGGGTGGCACACATAACTCCCCAATTCTATGAGCTCTTATCTCCTCCTACACCATGCCCAGCATAACTATATGGATTGTAAACAGTGGCTCATGCATTAAATACAACCAATAAAGACCTAGTGCGCCTCGGTTCATGTTTCTTAAGACGTTCAAGCATGTTACCATTTGGAGATCTGCCAGTTTTCTTAAGCCTAACATATAAATCATTCATCCAAGACAAGAATAAACAAGTAATCAACACATAATCAATATCTAGGTTTCATTAGATCTAAGCAAACACAAAAGAGATCTAGCCTAGCATGATAGAATTAAGACAAGAACAAGATATAGACAACCAACACATAGACATATTGATTGAATTAGAAGAACACTTATCTTGATTAATCATGCAAGGTATCAAGGGGTTGGAACCCTTGAAAAACCTGTAAAGTTACACCAAAATCGCCTTTAGGGTTTCTCCCCAAAACTCCTCTCTTTAAATGTGAAAAACTAGAAAACTATATATAGGAAAATAGGGATGACGGCGTCAAGAACAAAGGTGTGACGCCGTCATCTCGCCGCCAAATACTTCCTCGGACGGCCTTGATCTACTTCTGACGCCGTCAAGGCCTAGGCCGTCACACAAATTACTCTTGACGCCCTGTGTGTGACGCCGTCATCAACTACGGATTTTAATTCTTAGGGTTTGACGCCGTCAAGAAAACTCTTGACGCCTTCATGAACTCTCGGATTTTATTATTGATGTTTGACGCCATCAGGAAATTACTCTTGACGCCGTCACCTACTGTTCCCAGCATGGAAAATTGAGACTTTGCCGTTTTCTTCACTTTTATGCTCCAAAAACGTCCAAAATGGCTTCTTTTCCAGAATTCACTCTCCAAGTACCTAAAATCACAAAAGGAACGATTTAGGGCAATATTTGATCAAATAAGTTCGGATTCGGGCTTAAATGACCCCCTAAAAGTGGTTCATTTTTCACCTTATCAATGTTGCACGAAGTGCTTCATCCTTGATTTCAGTGTCAATCTCATCATTCTCTTCTTCTAAGCTAACTAGCTTAGAAGGTAATTCTTCCATAAAAATGATGTCTCCACAAGATAATGAATTGTCATCAGTAGAATCGGAGAACATCTCATCATGATTAGTTGGGAAGAATAGAGGAGGAAGGATATCACACATATGATCAAAAGTTCCTTGTGACTCTCTCGGGATTGGGACAAGGATCTCAACACTAGACTTTATTAATTCGTCCGATTCCTTATGAGGAACAGTGCTAAGATGCTCATCCCCCGTGATCAGAGAGTGAGTGTGAACTTCGGGTGTTATAACAGACTGAGGGAGTTGAGAAGGACTAGCAGTTATGGATTTTTCAAGTTCCATTTGATCAACGGCTAGTGACTTCGTCACATTATTTTCTCCCTGATTCTCCATGGAAGGAATCACAACTGATGAATCTAATGAATCTTTTTGAATAATAACAATGTTATCTTCATCGTCATCACTGTCATCATTGTCATCATATATGGCAGCATAGCGAAGATTGGCACGTATTTTAGCTGTTCTTTGCTCAGCAAGTAATTCTTCCATGCTCATTTCGTTTCTAGCATCTCGTTCTTCAGCAAGTAATTCTGCCATAGATTTCTCACGAGAGTTTTGAAACGATGTAGTAGACAACTCCTCCTTAAATTCTTTAAGTTTCTCAAGAACCTCTAGACAAAGGTCTTGCAAGTATTGAGGAGTTACTTGGGTCATTTGGTATTGTGGAGGTTGGTCTGAATATGAATAGTCGTAACTGTTACAAGGAAATGGATTCCCTATTTGACAATCAGAGCTAGTGTGTGGACCTCCACAATACTCACAACAGTAAAACTGATGTGGCTGTGAGTCGTATGTGCTTGAGTCATAATTGTTATCAGAAAACTGCTCATAGACAAGCGTGTTGCCTGATTGACAATCAGAACTGTAGTGTGAACCACCACAGTACTCACAACAGTAAAACTGTTGAGTCTGGCTTGGTGTATTTTGATACGAAGCATCCTTGAAATTTGGATAACATGATTCTTGCTCGTATGAATGTGATGGGTAATTGAAAAAATTTGAAGAGTCGTTGAATGAGTTTTGATTAAGATCATAAGCAAATGAATTACTCGACCCACAAAACAAACAACTCCCGTTTTGAATATCATTACCACATTGTACACATGTACACCAACGACATGGCAAACCAAAAAGTGGCTCACCACAACCGACACAAGAAACAAAATCCGGAGGTGGGACAAGTGGTGTACTCTTAGAGCTAGGAATTTCCACCACTTCCGTTATGGTCTCGGGTTTTTGTTTTTGATAAACGTGAAGATTAGGCAAGTCATTCTTTTCAGTCACTGCCCTAAGCTCTGTACGTTTGCTTGACAAACTTTTAACCGTAAACCGTGAAAGGTTAGGATCAATTCTTGATGGTTTAGGAGCAATTGTGAGCTTAGATTTTTGGACAACCGTAGGTTGGACGTATTTAGCACTTTCATTGTCAGAGGAAAGTACCTCGTCCTTTGTCACCCTGGTTTCTCGTTCCATTTCCCTCACCGGAGAGGGAATAGGAACTGATGGTCCATCATGATCAACACGACATCTCGATAGTTTTGACAAGGCCATAAGTTTTTCAATGTTGCTCTCAAAGGCCCATAGTTCAAAGTAATCGTCATCGAGAGATGCCATTAGAATTATACATGAGAGGGGTATAAGAAGGTAGAATCAAATGGATAGAGGGTAAGGAAAAATATTTTTGGGCTTTTATGGAAAAATATGAACAAATATGGATAATATACAAAGAGATGAATTCCAAAATCACTAATCAGCAAACCGTTTTTAGAAAACGCGCACAACCTCCCCGGCAGCGGCGCCAAAATTTGACTGGCTCAGAACAGTCAACTTAAATTGACCAAGGATATGGTCAACAAGGTCAAACAGCTTAGATTCAATGCTCCGTGGAATATAGGGTTTCCCCGGGTCGTTATGTCCCGACGAGGTGTGGATGGTTATCAAACGGGTTTGTGATCGGGCGAATTTGGACAAGGAAGGGGTTTGTGTTTGATTAAACTAAGGAATCTACAAGGAAATATCTTAAATAAGCTATATGAACAAGACTGGAAATTTAGAAGAACCAGAAAAGTTTAAAATCTAAAAACGCGTACGTTCACGTTTTAAATAACGTAAACGTACAAAATAAAACGTGAAAAGTGAAATCTGAAAACCCCCAGGGGGTGAAAATGACTTTTTTACAAACTTAAGGATAAAAGAAAATTTTTAGAAAAAGAAAATAAAGTTTTACACTAATTAATTATTTAATATTAATTAAATACTAATTAACACTAATTATTAATATTTAAATAACTTAAATACAATATAATATTAATTTAATACAAGAAAAATGAAAATTAAATTTCTAAAATTATAAAATAACTAAAAACAAATTTTAAAACTAAAAATATGTATTTTTGTCTTTTTGTGATTTTTCTATTAATTAATTACTAATTAAATACTAATTACCTAATTAAATTATTTCAAATTATTAAAAATAGAAAATGAACAGTAAAAACTCTAGAAAAATTCCTAAAATTATATTATATTATATAAAAGCTAGGAAAAATATAAAAACTAGGTCTTACTTAATAAAAACTAATTATGCTATTTAAAACTTAATTATTGATTAATTATTAATTAAACTAATATTAAATCTAATAAATACTAAATGACAAAATAAAAATCTGAGAAAATTACTAAAATTACTTTAATATAAAAGGAATTTAAGAAAAATATAAAAATGCTAAGTGCTTAATAAAAATCTAAAAATGAAAATTAAAATTTAAATTACATTAAATACAAACTATCACTTATTATTAAATTGGTTTTTCTTGATTTTTCTTTTTGAAAACTATTTTATACTTAAAAACAACTAACTTTTGTAAAAAAAACTTTTTTATAAATTAAAAATAAGCACTGTGGAAGCTTAATAGCTTATCAGTTGACTTTGGTTGACCAAATAAGCAAATAAGCTCAAATGAGCTTAAGTGGGACCCACTATGATTAATTCTGGTTCAAATGAGTTCATTGGTCATGATTAAGTTGGAAAAAGCCACAGGGGACCACAGAATAAGCAATTGGATCAAAATAAGCACTTTGTTTTACTTGTTTTCAAACTAAAAGTGGGACAGCCTTTGGAAGTGAATTCAAGTGGGGTCCACTGAGATCAAACTCAAACTTATGGTTGAAATGGAGAGGGGGCCAGTAGGTGAGTTCAAAGAACCATGGAGGAGGGGCTGTGGACCATTGTGGTGGCCAAAAAACCACCACCAAAGTGGTGGTGTTGGGAGGTGACCTGCTGATGCAAGGGAACCCCCCTGCCCTGCAGGTGTGTTTGGACCTAGCTGGAGCCCAGCAGAAAAATCACAAAAATAAAAGCAAGGTGGAATCTTGAAGATGAGGTGGGGGGTTACATCATATCAAAAGCTCAGAGCTTGAGCTTCAATACAAAAATCCTGCAAGTTTTGCAAAATCTGAGAACACACAACTTTGACTTTTTATGTAAACCACTAATTTGACTTATTTGAACTTTGATTGGTTCCCAAACACTGAAAATGATGTTATAATCTATATTATGACTGAATTAAGGTGGATAAACAACTTATGAATCAAAATGGGTGAGTTTTGAGACCCCAAATACCTCAACAGTTAACTGTTGGGGGAATTGGGTGGTGATTTTGACTTTGGCTAAAAAATTGACCAAGAAATGAGTTGAATGGAACTAGTTATGACTTAGGTAATGTATCCAAGTAGATTTGATCAAACAAAATCAACCCAAGCACAGTAAATCAGCTTAATCCAAACACTCCTATAACTGCAGGTTTACACTATAACTATGGATTCTAACATGTAGTTAATCAATCTACTGATTTCCCTAAGTTTCTTATCTATAATTAAGGCTATAAGAACTATGTAACTAAACAACAACCTTAAGAACCTACTAATTCAGACTATGAACTATAAAAACACAAAGGTGCAATTATGGATACAAATTAAACAAAGAGTCTCCAGTGTTGGGCCACAAGGCTTAAAAGCTAAACAAAAAGCTGTAAAATAACTCTAATAAGCAGTATCAAACATTAATAAGCTACCAAGTACAGCATCTAAGCTAGGACTAAGTAAATGCAAAAAATTGTAAATGAAGTCTTACTTAAAAAAGCCTCAGCTGACTCTCTTGACCCAGGTTTATCTTTGGATAAGCTCTATTATACCACTGCATCTTTCATATTATACCAGTAAACCCAGAAATCATTAACTTGAGTCCCTTTGAATTTCATTGACCATTTTGTATTTATGAACTAAAACGGATTTAAGTAAAACAAAAGCTCACAAGTAGCTACAATAGCTAAGATAAGCTTATGCAAAAGTAATGGAAGCTTTAAAACTGATTATAACTATTTTGAAAATCATATAAAGGCATAAAAGGAAATTTGAACAAGGATTTAAATTTAAACTGAGAATTACATTGATACTAAAAGTATATTACAAGGATGGAATTAAAAGCTGAATATGAGCTAAAACTAATACAGGTTTAAGCTAAATTGCTTTAAAAGCTACACTACACTAATTACACCCTACTCTACACTAATTAACTGCTTCCATCTTTCTTTTTTTTTTTCTTTTATAAGCCCTGAGAAGTCCCACTTTCTTTCCCACACATTTGTGAGCCGTTGGATTAGCTTCAGATGATCACAGCCTTTGAAATCCTTTTTGGCGGGAAAATGAAAAGGCAGACTTTGGTGGAGTTGGTGAGGGAAGTTGGTGCTAATTAATGAAGGGTGAGTTGGTGAGAGGAGGGGGAGACAAATATGGTGGAAGGTGAGGGTTTGGAGGAGAATTATTAATGGAAGAGGGGGAACATGAAGCGGGGATTGTGGGGAAGATGGTGGTCAAACCTGGGTGTTGACCAGGTTATAATAAACGGGGTAGGGGTTTGGGCCTAGGTTGGGTTGGGTGGGCTGTGTTTAGTGGATCAGGATTTGGTTGGGTTTGGTTTTGGTTTATGATAATAAAAAGGGTCCATTAGGTTTGTTAATTTTATATCATAAGGACCATACATGTAAAATCTGAAACATGAGGGGCTGAAAATGTCACTTTTCCAAATTTGACTCAAGGGACCAAACTTGCCATAGTGTAATAACCCAAGGACTTTTAATGATAAATTTCCAAAATCAAATACCCGAGGACCAAAATTTGCCAAATGTGAAACTTCAGGGACCAAAAGTGTAAATTCTCAAAACTTTTTACCCAAGTGTTATTTTTGATAACTTTTTCTTTTAAAAGGACTTGGGTTGACTTTTCTTGCAAAATAAATGCACAGGGACTAGTTTTGTCAAATTTTGAAACTTGGGGGACTGAAACTGCAAATTTTGCAAACTTTGTACGTTTTTCATCTGTTTTTACTCTTTTTGCATCTAAAACATATAAAACACAATTTTGGAATATTTTCAGTATTTTGATGCATTACTGAGTGTTTTTGTATGTTTTGCAGTTCAGATTTGACCAAAAATGATGAGTGTTTGAGCACTCATCACCCATAAACATTATGACTAGGACCCATTACAATTGGGTAATGAAGAAGCAACTAGGACCTAGGATGATTCCCAACATAGGTTGGATGAGTAACTTTGTGGGAAGAGTAAAAGGATTGCACGTCTTTGTAGGAAACTTCACTTACGTTACCGACTTTGTGATTGTAGAAGATATTCGTCCGGTAATAGATGGTTGCCTAAGTCAAGTAGTGTTCGGAAAGCCGTTTGTTGAGACCTCTAAGATGAATTATGACCCATCTCTAGGGATAGTTAGGTTCTAGAATGAGAACGATGAGATAGCATACCAAATGCCTTATAAGATTGAACAATTCCGTCTTTTATCAAACATCGAAAAGGAACACAAGCAAGTGGTCTACGATAGGAATGATGAGGATAGACGTAGAGGAGTAGACTATGTTATGAATAGAATATTTGGTTTCTACAAGGAGTGCTTGCAACTAGGACCGGAATACGAAACCAATGTTGAAAATGACCTAGAGAATGTGACTAATGACGAGGTCACGTAATACCACGTGACCTTGAGTCTAGCTACAAGACTCGTAAATAAAGAAAAGCGCTTCTTGGGAGGCAACCCAAGCTTTATTTGTTTTATTTGTTTGATTGTTTGTTTGTTTGATTTTATTTGTTTCCGTATACGTGCTTTATTTTTAGTGTTTGTGGATCATGTTCCAAAATAAATTGTGAAAATGCTTTACCTTGTTGTTTAACTTTGTCTTAACTTCATATAAAGGTATTTCGAAAAAGATAAGTGTAAGGGAAATCTAAATTTGTTTCTAAGAACGAGCTTGAACATGAATCCCAACGATATTAAACGAACATGCATATTAGTATTTGTTTGAATGAAATGCTTGTATCGAGTCATAATGATGTTTTGCAGGATTTCCAGGAATTAAGGCGTGAGTTTTTCTAGAAATTTTCCAGAAACTTAACATAAGATTTCTGTCAGAACACTTTGACGGCGTCAGGGTTATAAACTGACGGCGTCAGGTGTGAAATTCTGAAAAATTTTGCAAGTTTTGTTTTTCTACCGGAGTCTTAAAGTTTTTGTTAATTCTTTAGTTTTATAAACTCCAGGAAATCTGCAAACATTCATTCCACAAGCATTATATCTTTATATATATAGATTGCTGCCGATTTTACGCGAGGTTTGCCATGATTGTTTTCTCAGGTATAACAGGTTATATTGGACAAGAAGATGATTTATATTTCTAGAGGAAAGCTTTCAACATTCATTTTCTTGGAGGAGGATCTAACCTTGTTACCACATTATCCACACCGAACAAATCAGGGGAGTATTTGTTTCATTCTTTTACCTTCATTACTTTTACATCCTTTTTATTGAACATTGGGGACAATGTTCAACCTAAGTGTAAGGGGAAGGTAAATGATTTTGAGTTTGTTTGTTCAACAGTAGGTGTGTAATAAAACTAAGAGAAATACTTGTTAGGGCAATTTTAGCGCCAAATTTAATTTTTTTTACAACATTTAGGAGTGAAGCTTTATCCTTAATGAGCGTCTCATGGATAGGAGTTGTATGACTAGCACAAAAAACTGTACCACTCAAAATTTTCTACCCCAAATATGTGAGGCTCGCCCCTAGATTTGTTAGGAAAAGATGCTTATGAGTGTACCGATAGTACTTAGATTCTAGAACTTGCGTTAGTGATGCATCCCGAGACCGCAAGTGAGACTACATTCGTGTAGTAGGATTTACTATATGATAAGAGACATTAGGATCACCCTTTGTTTAAACTCGTATCATAATTACTTGACTAATGAAGTCATAATTACTTGACTAGTAAAGTCAATTAATTTTCCCCACACCTTTGCGATGTACTCATTTTTAGTACACGATACCCCTAGTACACCCCTCCGAGCCTATCTTTTTCGTTTCTAACTTTAAGCATTTTACTTAAAGGAAGAATTTGTTTACAATCCACCCCAAATGTATACCCAAATCGCCTTAGCCTTCTTTGTATGCACTCATCTTTAGTGCATTATTGTTACATGTTAAACCCTTAGTTAATTATCTAATTGATTACATGGTTGCTAAGTCGATTCATATCTTGTACATATTATTTTGAGATGATTGGGACTCATGGGTAAAGTACTAGTGTTATGGAGTAATGGGGAAGAACATCATATATTACCCCCATATGTACGTTAATCTTAAAAAGTACTCCAAGTGTTTTGATTATCTTAATTCGAGGACGTAAATCCCCTATGATATATTATTTTGGATGGTAGGGCAAGAGTGTATGAAATATATATATATATATATATAAGAAAAGAAAAAAAACATACGGACTACCATCCCGTTTCTTTTTATGTTTGTTTTATGTTTTTGATTAGCTTAAGTCGAGTCGAGTCTTGGCTTAGCAACGCCACCTTGTACATGTAATTGACCAAGATGATTAACTCGCCACCAGTAAAGATTGCCTTTATCCAACAAAACCGTGTCTATCATATCCCTACACCTCACGTTATAACTCTTTTAAAAGACCTCTTTGATAGTTTATCCTAGGTGCTTACGCCAAGTGGTGGAGGTTTGATCCTTTCCCAAGCCTATGGTAATCTATGTGCTATGACAGGTAGTGAGAGATATTTTCCATTTTCATATTGTGATATATACTTTTATTACACCTGAGAGATGTGAGTATCTAAACACTATTTGTGAGGTGCTAGTGTATAATTTCCGTGCTTGTTTTGGTTGAAGTGGGACGATTATTTGTTGCAATTACTTTTATATTAGTGTAAAATGACCCCTAGCTTGTATTTTGATTAGAATAAAAACGCTTTTGCTTGAGGACAAGCAAATCTCAAGTGTAAGGGTATTTGATGAGACGAAAAGTGTACCGCTTTTAGGGGGTCATTTAAGCCCAAAGTCGAGATTATTTGATCAAATATTGCCCTAAATAGTTCTTTTTGTCATTTTAGGTACTTTTGAGAAGAAATTTGGAAAATGAAGCATTTTGGACGTTTTTGGAGCGAAAAAGTGAAGAAACGACAAAGTCTCCAAATCATGCTGAATTTGGTACCTGACGTCATCAGGATTTGCATGTGATGCCGTCACTCATGGACAAAGAGGTGGATAATCAAGTTACACGTGACGCGCCAGAATGTTTTTGGAGGATTTACATGTGACGGTGTCACCAAGGTCGTCACGTACAAAATACAAGAGACGGCCAAGAGACAAGTTATACATGACGGCGTCAGATATGGATCTAGGCAATATGAGAGTTTTTATGGCGGTGAGTTGACGGCGTCAGGATTTACACGTGACGCCGTCAGACTCAAAAATCTATATACAGTTTTCTAGTTTTCATTTGTAAAAGAGAGGAGAACTTTGGAGAAAACCTAGCACGATTTTTACCTTATTTTTAAGGGTTCAAAACCATTGTTTCATCCATGTTTAATTGAAGATAAGTTTTCCAATAATCATTCAATATGTCTATGTGTTGTTTGATTCCATCTTATGTTTGTCTTTAGTTTAACATGCTAGGCTAGGTTTTCTTTGTGTTTGCTTAGATGTAATGAAACTTAGTTATTGATTATTGGTTGGTTGTTTGTTTATAATTATTGTGGATGAATGATTTCGATGTTAGGCTTAAGAAAACTGGCAGACTTCCAATTGGTAACATGCTTGAACGTCTTAATAAACATGATCGGATGTGTACTGCGATTAATTGGTTATATTTAATGCATAAGTAACTTCTAAGGAGGCCATGTTAGGAGCTAGTAGTCGGCTCAACATAGGAAGAGGTAGAAGCTTATAGAGTTAGGGAAGATCGTACATGGCCCTACGAATGGTATTAAGGAATATAACCCGTCATCTATGCAATTGTAACAAACTAATCAACTAGTAAAAGATAGCTAGGGAGTAGTGAAATGTAAGTAAACACATTTTCTCTTATTATTGTTTTTCTCCACATTTACTTAGTGACATTTTATTTTATTTTATTTGCATGTGTAGTTATTTGGGTTAGTTGACTAGCAACTAATTCCGCCCATTCTTCTAAACCCAAGATTTTTACCTTCTTTCCATAAAATATAAAAATACAAAAAGAATCATCCCTCACCTCTAGACCTAGTTTAATTGAGTTTTAACCCTAACAAACACTATTCTTTGAGTTGAACGATCAATCCCCCGTTACTTGCCACTATACTATACTACAACGGTCAGGTACACTGTCTGGTGGGGATTGCAAGCTTCTCAAGATCCCTTGAGAGGTAAAACCTTTTGCAAGGTTGCAAAACCACGCATCAAATGACGCTGGCGCATTATAGTATTCCTCATGTGATGGGGAAAAGGGTCTTTAAAAGATTTTTTATCAAGCAAATTTTCATCATACAACAACTCAGGGTATTCTCCAGGTACTATTTTGTCCTCAACATAGAAAACCTTACCTTTCCATGTACTAATGTTGGTAAAGGAATTCATTAGAATTTATGGGACATCTGCATCTCCCCTCTTAGAGATTGCCAACTAGTCCCCAACAGTACAAAGGTTGAAGAAAGCCCTAAAAAGGTCCAATGTAGGCCCCACCAATAGACCTTACAGACAACGGTAAAGGTAGTCAACTTGGATAGGCCAAAAATGTTAAAACGAGATATATGCACTTGATAATAGTTTAAAACTTCACAAAAGAACTTTAGTAAAGGAACCCTAAGGTTTGATTTAGAAAAATAGTTAATGTATAGACCCACAAAACCCTCAGGAGCATCAAGTTCTTTCTTTGCGAGCAATAGGGTAGTCTATTAAAAATGTAGTAAGTTCTTTCTTTGCGAGGGTGCATGTTTGTGTCTTAAATGAACATTTAGCATCCATTTACAAAGCTTCAAGTAGAAGAAATTACCTTCAAAAAATGACACTTGACAGCTTTGATCGAGTAAAAAAGGTTGTGTAGGGCAGAGAAGGTAAAGTTTAGGGTATGGGGTAGATGGAAAGTATTTGCAGGACTTTGAAAGTCACCTTCAACCGTACACGTGTCCTAGAGAAATGATAAGAGCCGGATTTGAAACTTTCAAAATTCAAATTGATATTATCTTTACCGAGGTGCGAGCAATAACTATAGATCTATAGACTCTCGTATCATGAGGCAAGTGGAAGAGTAAAAGTCCAAAACATAGTGATTAACTTTATTAAACGCTTAATTTATTATTACCTAATCCCTATTTGATTTTTTCACGGGAATGATTACTTTGCTTGTTAAGTCGAAAGAAACACATTCTAAGTGCATGCATCACTTTCGATTGGGGGCTTGATGATGTACCCTCTAAGCAGTTCGAAGACCTTCTGATAGAACTCTATTCGGATACTACATTCCGAAAGACTTTGCAGACCTCCCAAAATCTCTTTCGGCGTAAAATTATTTACAAAAATGATTACCGTTATGAGAATCCACCAATCGAAAGTTAACACCCTTCGGAGTGTACCATTTGAATGTATTGCCACAAAGGTTTTTTTCTCAACTAAACACACCCTCACTATATTATAAATTCTCAAAACAAGAAAAATTAAACAACAATCATAAAACAACTAGAGAGGTTAACCAAAACATTAAATTTATGATTGGTTGGAGTAATCATGAGGCTAGAGATCTGGATTTTGTTAATGGGAGGTGATTTGCACACTCTTTATTTTGATTGGGACACTCACCATACAAGTATATAGAGCACACTGTAAACACTGTACAACTATGTTATGCATAAAATAGAGTGTCCAAATCAAAACCTTGAGTGTGTAAATCAATTCCCTTTGTTAATCTTGTAGTTGTGTTTTCTAAGAGATTGTTAAAACACCTTTCAATGATTGCCAAAAAGATTATGGTTGAAGGAAAAAAGCGATAGACACTCTAGAAAGAATATTAGAACAAATGAACAAGAAACAAATAAATTGATTTACAGTCGTACTCCGTATATTTTCTATATAAATAGCCTTTTAACATTTAAGTAAACGAGAGTAAATCTAAAATACACTCGAGGGTGCGTTTGGTAGAGAGAAAAAAAATGAGAGAAATGGAATTTGATCAAATTCACTTTTTTGGTAGAGAGAATTAAAAAAAAAAATGGAGAATTGATGAGAAATTAGTGGAAAGTTTGAGAGAATTGGGTAGTGTAATTTGGTTACTCCCATTTCCATAATTTTTGTGGAGAATTTGAAGAATTGAGTTTTTTTTTTAACAAATTAAATAGTTTTTTTTAAAATATTTTTCTTTTAAAAATAATTTTTTTATAAAAAATAATTAATTTTTTTTTTCAAAATATATACTCCCTCCGTCCCAAAATTATTGTCCAGCTTGAATTTTCAAAGTCAAACAGGTTCAACTTTGACCATAAATATATATTTTTTATTATATAATACTTGATGAAAAATTATATCATTGAAAAGTACACTTAAAACCCAATCCATTTATAAATTTTCCATCAAATATTATACAACACCCACAAAAATATTTAAGGTCAAAGTTGAAGAAAATTTACTAAAAAAGTCAATAGTGGACAATAAATTTGGGACGGAGGAAGTATTTTTTAGAATTGTTATTTAGAAAAAATAAATTTTTTTAATAATTTTTATAAAAAATAAATTAAAAAAAATTAATATTTTGTAAATAATTTTTTTAAAAAATAAGTTTTTTTTTAAATAAATTAAAAAAAAAATAAATTAAAAAAATATATTTTTTTAGAATTCTTATTTAGAAAAAATAAAAAATTTTGAATAATTTTTATAAAAAATAAATTAATTTTTTTTAAATAAATTTAAAAAAAAATAAGTTTTAAAAAAATATAATTTATAAAAAAATATTTTTTTTAAATATATTTTTTTAGAATTGTTATTTAGAAAAAATAATTTTTAAAAAAAATCAACAATATATATATATATATATATATATATATATATATATATATATATATATATATATATATATATATATATATATATATATATATATATATAGTGTTGTATTCTATGCAGTACCAATATTAGATACAGTACTTTACAGTACTCTTAAAATGAATCTAGGCAATTGGATTAGTTTGATAAATGGTTAGGATTAAAAGTGCTAAAATTGTAATTAAACAAAAATTAAAGGTTTCATTTTTAATTACAGAAAAGGCTAAAAGGGCATTATGGGAATTTTACTTTTAAGTATTTCAAAAAACTGTCCCTATTCTAAAGGGTAAAAACAAAAAACTGATATTTATTCCTCCCACTTTCACAACCTCTCTCTCTCTCTCTCATCAAACCTAACCCTAATCCTTAAATCGCCAGCCGCCTCTTTCACAGCCTCACAATCGTCCATGTTCTGAGTACCACTAGCCCAAAATCCGATTTAAGGTATCAACGCAGCTGCTCCTCTCCTCTAGATTTTTCAATCGGAATTTTTTTTGTTCGATTGTCTCCATTCACGGATCAACGACTCTCCCGGTAAAATCACAAACCGATCTATTGAAGGACAAGTAAATGATCTTTTTTAATTAACATATTTCTCTGGTTTTGATAATTGTAACATTTCTCTGGTTTTGGAAGATAGTTTCATTTTTTTTTGAAACTGAAAACCGGTGTGTTAATATATTATTTTTGTGCCTTTGAAAATATATATATATATATATATATATATATATATATATATATATATATATATATATATATATATAATTTTTGTTGTACCAAATGAAAGTGTGATTAACTGTCTGTTATGTCTGCTAAACATGTGCTTCGATTGGTTGGTTTGTTTTTTCAGTTGAGTGTTTGGTATATTGTCATTCGTTTAGAAAAGGCTATGTATTGTACACAGTAGTTACACACCTAAAAAGGAGTAAGTTGTCTTCAAAATACACTGTTGGGTTTGTAAAATAGGTTGGGTGACTTGGGTCTACTGAATTTATGATGCCAAAGAAAGCCACTTCACAAACAAGAGTTGGACTATACATTGGGTTTCTTATTGAAATAAGATATAGATTTTAAGAATGATACATGTGCGCAATTTTCTTAAGGCATATCAACATCTATATAGTGTAGGCTGTCTTGTTCCAAAAGTGCATATATGTTAGGGTAAGTGTACATATATGTTATGGTAAAGAGTGCCTATATGTTATGGTAAGTGTGCATATATGTTCTAGTTGTTTGTATGTTTTAAATATAAAACTATCAATTTTCTTAAGGCATATCAACATCTTTATAGTGTAGGCTGCCTTGTTCCAAGAGTTGATGTACTGGAAGTGTGCATCTTGGTTGGTTCTTTGTGGTTGTATATTTGTTTTTGTTGCGTCTTATATAGTGAGTAGTAGCATACATTTTCAACTAGAGATTAGCTTAGCATGTGTTGTGTTTTAGTATACCGTAATAAAATTGGTTATTTCATATCAACAAGCTAGAACTAGTTTTTTAAATTGTCATGGTTTAATATTTATATGCCATTATGTAACTCATGTGATTGAAATATTGATGCACTGTTATAATATTATGCTAAATGAAACTAGCTTGTCAGAAGGTGAATATGTGTTATATTTGTTGGCATATGCACATTCTAGTTGTTATTAATAAAAATAATAATAAATGTTTATTATTTCAGGTAGTCAAAACCCCGCTCCCGATCAAAAAGAGCGTGCTGGAGTGCACATGTGTTTTCAACAAGTACATAATTTCTAATAAATTTGATGAGAAAGTGAAGCGTGCACATATATTTTTTTGGAATGGTGCACGTATGTTCTTGGAATGGTACTCATATGTTCTAATGAATTTGATGAGAAAATGAAGCGTGCACATATGTTCTTGGAAAAGTGCACTTTGAATGATGTGTACATATATATTTAATCAGATACATTTGTATTTAAATTGTATTTCATTTGATATCAAATTTTGTGTATATTATTTACGTTTTTAGTTTGTTATAAATTTAAAGGTTACATGCATATGTTTTTTGATGATAAATTTAAAAGATTATAGAATGTACATTAGAAACATATGTGCAATTATCATTTTAAGTAAAACAAGTTTGATAACTAATTAATTTTAAGTAAAAACATATATAAATTTATAATATTAAAAAGAGAACACATATGCACCTTATTTTTTCCTGAAAAACATGTATGCTTTGAAATAAAAGGTAAAAAAAAAAAAAAAAAAAAAAAAACAACCCCGAAAATTGGGGGATTTCAAAAACTTTTTTTTAATTGAAAAAAATTCAAAAAGTAACTAAAAATATGATTGACTATTATGCCCTTTTCAATTAAATAATAGTCAAGATCTGATCTTAACTTTGTTAAGATCAGATCTTGACTTTTGTAAAAAAGTCAAAATCATACGCTAATATCACAATAACTTTAACGATGAAAATGATTTTTTTTTTGAATTTTTTTTCAGCGATTCTTAATTATTTGTTGTCCTCTTTATTTTTTTAATTTTTTCAGATTTTTTTGAATTTTTTTCAGAAAAAAAGCTAATACGATAGTAACGATTCTAAAAAAAGACGGGATATTTACGATATTGCCACTCCGCTTTTTTCAGATGGTTGACTAGATGGAGGGCTGAGATTCGTCCGTACCATCCGCACTAAAATACAAAAACGTACCTGATCCTCACTATATATATATATATATATATATATATATATATATATATATATATATATATATATATATATATATATATATATACATATATTCATTTCTCGGTTCAAGTCTCTGATGTTATCAAACATTAAAATTGAACAAAATTTTTTACTGATTTCTATTCTTTGAATTTATATTCTCTGCTGCATTTCTATTATCTGAAATTCTCTCTACCAAACGTGCCCGCATACCTTTTCTTTATTTTCATCTTCGAGAAATCATATTCTTGAAAAAGTCAACATCGATGAACGTTTCTGCTATAAAATAATGACTTATAAATATCGTAATTAACAATTAAGCATTGACAATTGAAAGGGATATTAGTCGTATTTAAACATCTATATACTTAAAAAATTTGTATATTGATATTATAAATGCAATTTTTTCTTACTAGATTTTGATGTTTCTTAAGCCTAACATGTTAAATAATACTATTTGGTAAACTTTTTGAAAACATGATATTTTATTTAGTGTTATCATTTTACTTTTCATGCATTCACTGTTTCAAACTAAATCAATGGTCAAATTCACACAATATGTGCATCCGATTTCTCCTTCTCACAAACCACGCTTTGATGACACCCCATTGACAAATATAGCAAAAGTCGAAAGCATGATTATATATCAATATATGAACATATATCATCCACGTATATGGTATACCATCATTGTTTAAAAATTGTCTAAGTTCGTTGAAACTAAATAGCTCTAAATATAGAGACCTACAAATAGACGAGCTATTTAGTAATCTCCATACATTTTCTAAGGTCCCTTTAAAAATGGCCCAACCATTTTGCTAACTTTAAAGCTACCGAGTACCGCCATCTCCATAACGTTATCTTTTGTTACGAAGATTACAACTTCACATTAAGAAAATACAAATATCTATTGAGCTTAGTTTTCTTTTTCAAGTAAGTATAAATAATTTTGGACTATGCTAAACATTTGTCGATAACAAAAAAGCTACCGAGTACCGCCATCTCCATAACGTTATCTTTTGTTACGAAGATTACAACTTCACATTAAGAAAATACAAATATCTATTGAGCTTAGTTTTCTTTTTCAAGTAAGTATAAATAATTATGGACTATGCTAAACATTTGTCGATAACAAAAAAGTAATGCATCTTAATAAATCTATCTAGCTGTACTCTCAAGTGTATCCGACAACCAATTGAATGCTTCCATGTTTTGTAAAATATTGTCTTCTTTACAGAACGCTATATTTGTGGAAATGATTATAAGAAATCCAGAATTACAAAATGCTTTGAACAATAGATTATGTGTCATAGATACATAAATTGTTTTTCATTTCATTTGGTAATGTTTTGTGACAATGTTGGTTGTAGCAAAATTCCACTTATATATTGTATTAAGATGTGCTAGAACGGTATCTGCGTAATGCGGCGGGGTACATTTTGACTAAATTTTGTGAGAAGCATATGTTTTTCATTATATAATACAATATTACTCTCAAATGTTGTTATTAATTCTATTATTTCTGTTAAGTTTGTTGTAAATCTGTTATAGTTAGACTGAGTGTTTGTCTTAATTGGGACTATTCTATAATTAGCAAGTTTGAGTCTGAATTTTTAAGCCTTACTAATTATAGAATAATCTCAAATATATTATGGATTATAATGTAGTATTGATAACTGTCTAGAATAGATGTTATGTTTACCCTCACTAGTACTCTTTTTATGAGATCTTTTTGTTATGAGATCGAAATAGTTTTGCTAAATAAACCAAAAGTTAGATGCTTCAAATCACTTCCTTAATCCAATTTTACTATGCAATATCACTTAATTGCAACAAACTTTATTGGTAGAATTTTGTTGTAAAATGTATCTTGACAAGACCTCTTGCACCAAAATGCACAAATATTAACTTAACCTCTTGAACATACACCCCGTATAAAATGTATCCTAACAAGACCTCTTGCATAATTAAGCTTGTGTGAGTAACAAACCGGATTCAGCTAGACCAAATCAACTCTATAAAATAACCCCAAACATATGCTTAAAAATAAATTCAGTAGACTTAAAATTTGTTGAGTTTTCAGCTTTCGAGTAGCCATTTTGAAGATATCCTTCCAATTTATGTTTTAAAATTATAAAAATGCAGAAATATATGACTATTCCAAGTTGAAATTAGTTCCAAAGACACTTTCAAATTTTCAATTCAAAATTTTAAACGTCCAACAAAAAAATTGATCTACCTTTGCGGTCCTATGCCGCCTGCCATCTCACAACCGTCCGATCAATCTCCAAAACCAACACAAAAAACCCTAACTTAACCATAGTTAAATTAACCAACCTCATCATCCACACATTACCCTTCAACTTCCACTTATTTACAATCCATGCCATCAACTCCCCTTCCCTATAAATTAAGCTTCGAACCAGAGCTAGGTTTGCCCAACTGAAGAGCCAAGGGCCCTTCAGTAAATTTACAACATCTTAAAAACTTTCCATTCATCCCTAACCACCGCAAATAATGTCGACATCTTCTCGAAAATCTCACGCGCCGTTAACATACCGGTCACCAGGTTCACCGTCCGGTCGATTCAACCGTTACTCAAACGCTTTTGCAGCTGACACGTCATCATCGTCTCCGTTTGCGTCATCCACAAGCTCCAGCTTCTACTCGTCTCCATCGCCAAGCCATGTCTATAACAGATCGTCATCTCCTACGCGCGTGAACCTTCACGCGCTTGCTCCGGTGACGTCATCTTCTGTTAGAATGTCGTTGTCTTCGAGATCGGGATCCCCTAACAGATCCATGGCGGCGATGAATCGGAGAGATCAAGTTGTACGGAAACAAAACAGTTATAACGATCCGTTGAAAAATATACCGAAGAAGACGTGTATGTGTTCGCCTACAACTCATCCTGGATCTTTTAGATGTAGTTTGCATAAAAACTACAACAGCACGCAAGCGATGACGTATTCGCCTAACCGATTAAACGCGCGTAGATCTGCGATGACGAATTCGTTAGTTCGTATCGGGACGGTTGAAGGTGGAGATCTGGTTAAACGAGCTTTAGCCGCGTTGATCCGTCCTTCATCACATCAACAAAGACGTAGATGCGCGTTCGAACCGAGGCCGAGCCGGTTATCGATTATGTCAAAAGCTGAAGATGATGGCTTATAAAAAGTTTTGTTTTCAACAGGTGAAACGTTTCTTATGTTTTAATCTTACAGATGTGTACACGCGCCGGCGCGTGGGTACCGTGAAGATTGCGAGTTTTGTTAATTTGACGAATCTACTTCTACTGCTTCAACAACTACATGATTATGATGATGCTTGTCTCCTTACATTTTATGATACACAAGGATGATGAAGGCTTAATCAATTATCGAAAAACAAACGGATGATCATTTGTACATAGATGATAGTTTATGCTTTGCAGCTCTTGTGTTTGGACTGTTTGGAATTAAACTTGATCTCAGTTTCTTTCATTGAACCAAAAAAAAAAAAATCACATTCAAAAACACAATTAAATTCATAACTAAACTACAAATTAAAATTTGGTTAAAAAAATGTGTTGTTTGTTTATTATTTGTGTGGAAGAAAAATTAATTTGATTCATTTCCATTCATTTTCGCAGTGTTACGTTCCGTTATGTTTCCGTTCAGTGCCGTGACGTGATCCGTGTTCCTTGTTGCGTTCCGTTAAGTGCCGTCATTATTTCCGTTTGGTGGAATATGCGTTTCGTGTAAGGTAATTTAATGTTATATGTACTTTTTATTTATTATTTATTTAATTTGGTTATTATTATTTATTTTTATTTTCATATGAATTAATGTGAAATAATGGTTTAGTGATGCACGCAACAGGAATGAGGAAATGTAAAGATATTGACCTTGACTATGGGAATATGTTGAAATAACTTTGTGTAGAAGTTAAAACAGTTGAGACTTTTTGGACAAATTGACACCCACGCTAAAGACACCTAATACCTAACTGGATTAAAGGTGGCATGGGTTGGGTAGATTAACAATAATGAAATGGGCCTTGACATAAATATTAGACAAGAATTTGTTGACTAAAAGAAATAATGTAATGTGTATTTAAAGTGTGGTCGTTTAAAATTTTAATGATTGAAGTAGAAGTGGTGACCACTATTTAATATGGTTATTGTTTATATAAAGAGAATATTTTTGTATATTTTTTTGTTAAGAAATGTCGACATTTTCAATGATTTTGAAAATTTTGGTGACAATGCCATGCTTAATAGATACAGGGTGTAGCGTGTATCTGTCAATGTTGTCGGTTATTAACATTTTGATGAGAAATCATCGGCTTCTTGTAAAATCAGTCTTGTTTTAAAAATAAAATAAAATAAAATCATCTGAACACATGAGATTAAAATTGAAGAGCTAAATTAGTACTTCCGGATCGTGGGTGATATTTGATATAATTTTGTAAATTGAAATGAGATTAAAATTGTCAAGAAAGTAAATTGAAATGCAACAATGACAAGAATTGCAAGATGTAGAAAATTCTAAGAAAATGGACCCGACTTAAGAGAACCAAAGAAAAAGTTTCTTATCTAAAACTAAGCAAATGAAATGACACCATATGCAACAGAAGCCAAAACTAGAACAAATTGATCCATATCTCTAGAAGGACCACTTTTAGTCGGTTGAACACAGAGCCATGACTGCCTATGAGAGTGACTTGCTCCATATTGGATGATAGTATCATCTGGTATGTGGTGGTAATAAACTTAAATAAAAAAGAAAATTATCTCAACAATGTGATTCTCTGTCATTGAGTATAGAATACTTACTTTTTATATCTAGGTAGGGCTGTAGGCCCATACTAAACTGTGTTCTTTTGGGAAGGAAAAGAGAGGAAAGGAAGTGAAAGTGATTTAGTTGTTTTGTTAATAATTGTATCATTTGTGTCTCCACTTGTACTTTTTGTCACTTTCCTTCCCTTTTCTCCCATTTCCTTCCCAAAAGAACAGTGTTTAAGAAAACAGATACAAAAAAGACAAATTTCAAAATATTAGACATAAACCTCGTTTACATACTCAAACTGACGAGCTCGAATCTTCATTCCTTAAAAGGCCAAAGAGAGACATAAAAAAGTAGTTTATTTTCAACCCGGTCTGAATTAAAAAATGTGTTAATAAAATGGGTTGATATTTTTTGTATGCTGTTTCAACATAAGGTATCCGATTAGATTAGCGCATGACATATAGTGTGTGACATATCTCATCTAATGGCTTTTCGAAAGAAAAAAATGTTTCCATCTTCTCACAAATTTGTTTCTAAGTTCGCCAGTACACTGATCCACTATCATTGTTTGATTCCACATTAAACTAGAGATCGCACCTGTGTGTAATAGGCACGGGTACCTCTAACCCGTCACCCGTCCACGTAGTTTTTTTCTCACCCATCACCCACCTGTCACTCACCAATGGGTACAAATTTTTACTCATGCCCTTGCCCGCGGGTATTTGTTGCCCATGGGTAAACTCATGGTTTAGTGTTATGCAACAAAATTACAAAACTATGAGATGAAAACAAACTATGAAACTGAGTAATAAGATACCAATCAATTTGCCAAATACAACTTTGATTATTTGATCTTTCATACTCTCTTTTTGGTCTTGAAACTCAAAACAAACTTTTAGATTAATGTGTTTTTTTAAGACTTGGTGGTAACTGTTAAATGTATACCTGCAACATAATAAATATTTTAATTAGTATAATTAATTTTAACATTGGTTTATGGGTACACCTACGGGTATTTTGACAGGTATACCCGTGGGTATTTTAAATTGGTGTCATGAGTTTACCCGCGATGAGTATGCTTCACCCGTCACTCACTGATGGGTAAAAATTTTCACCCACTACCCACCGGTAAGTAAAAATTGACGCGTTTACCCACCCATTTATAGTGGGTACCCGCGGATTATGGGTTTTTTCTCGCCCATTTTCATCCCTACATTAAACCATTGGTACTGATCGAAATTACTCTGGCAACCATAATTTTTTCACTATTTTTGTCTCCTCTAAACTAACTTCATAATAAATAATTGAATTCAAATGTACATCGTAAGTGTGTGCTTGGTGTGATAGCTAAGTCTCATCTCTCTCTAACAATAGATCCCAGGTTCGAGTCATGGCACTTTTTTGTACGCTTTTATTTTATGTTTTTTTAGTTATTTCTATAAATTGTTCTCTTCAATATTACCAAGATTATTTTTCTATTCATACTCTTATTCTAGTTATTGTTGATCTTGAATTTGAATTGGCTATTACGGTATTAAAATGATTCGTATATTCCAACGTATATCACTCTATTAAAATAGTGCATGCAAAAGTAAAGAAACAAATAATCAAACAAAATCAAAAATTAAATCAAACAAAATCTTAAAAAGTAGAAAAAAAAAAAAATCAAGAAAAAAAATCAAGTACTAAGGGTGCGTTTCGTATATGGTAATCGAAATTTGGGAATAGTTTCATTCTAAAATAAGATGTTAGTTCGACTACTTTGGAATTTTACTACGGAAATCATACTCAAATATAAGAGCTAGGGGTGCAAACAAGCCGAGCTTTTATCAAGTAACTCGAGTTTGAGCTCGAGCTTGGCTCGATCGAGTCGAGCTTTTAGCGAGCTGATAAGGCGAAAAGTGTACCGCTTTTAAGGGGTCATTTAAGCCCGAATTCGTGATTATTTGATCAATTATTGCCTTAAATTGTTCCTTTTGTCATTTTAGGTACTTTTGAGGAGAAATCTGGAAAAAGAAGCATTTTGAACGTTTTTTGAGGATAAAAGTGAAGAAAAAATTGCAAAATCTCAAATTCCTTGCTGGGAACAGTACCTGACGACGTCAAGGCTTAACACATGACAGCGTCAAGAGTGGCAAAAGAGGTGGAAGTGAAAATTATAACGTGACGGCCCAGAACATTTTCAGTGTTAATGGCCTGACGGCGTCGCCGTCAGGGTCAAAATGCAAGTGACGGCCCAAAGTATATTTACACATGAAGGCGCCAAGACTGGATCTAGACAATACGAATTTTAATTTGGCGGCGAGTTGATGGCGTCAGAAGCCATAACGTGACGCCGTCAGGATGTTTTATCTAAATATATTTTTCCAATTTTTCATTGTAAAGTGTGGAAAATTGTGTGGAACATTAGGAGCACAAACCCTAGGTCTAATTTCTGCTTATTGAAGGGGTTTCAAACCCTTCTTTCTTCCATGTTTGAATAAAGATAAGTCTTTCAATAATCATTCAATATGTCTATGTATTGTTTGATTCTATCTTATGCTTATCTTTCTTTTAACATGTTAGGCTAGGTTTTCATTGTGTTTGCTTAGATGTAGTGAAACCTAGATGTTGATTATTGGTTGATTGTTTGTTTATAATTGTTACGGATGATTGTGTTCCATGTTAGGCTTAAGAAAACTGGCAGACTTCCATTGGTAACTTGCTTGAACGTCTTAAGAAACATGATCGGAGGTGTACTACGATTTTTGGTTGTATTTAATGCATAAGTGAATTCTAATGATCCCATGTTAGGAGCTTTTAGTCGGCTCGACATAGGAGTGAAGTAGGATCTTATAGAGTTAGGGAATATTGTACACGACCCTACGACTAGTATTAAGGAATATAACCCGTCATCCATGCAATTGTAACAAGCTAATCAACCGGTAAAAAATATCTAGGGAGTAAGGAAATCTAAGTAAACACATCTTTTCTCATTATTGTTTCCACCACATTAGTTTAATTTTATTTTGATTGCATCTTAGTTAATTGGTTAGTTGGCTAGCAACTAATTCCGCCCATTCCTTCAAAACCCGAGATTTTACTTGCTTTTATAAAATATAAAAAATACAAAAAGAATCATCCCTCACCTCTAGACCTAGTTTAGTAGGCTTTCTAATCCTAGCGACACTATTACTGAGTTGAACGATCAATCCCCCGGTACTTGTCACTATACTATACTACAACGATCAGGTACACTGCTTGGCAGGGATTGCAAGCTTCTCAAGATCCCTTGAGAGGTAAAACTTGCTGCGAGGGCGCAATCCTGCGTATCAAGTTTTTGGCGCCGCAGCCCGGGGAATAGTTGTTGTCTAGGTTAGAATTTCTTTTTATTAGGTCTACTTGCTAGATTCCTTTCTAGTAAGATTTTTATTTTATTTTTATAGGTTTTCTTTAGTCTATCTTTTTCTTTGTGCCTTTGTTAGTAAATTAAGTTCATTTACTATTCTGTTTGCCATTATAGAGAACGTGAATCCGCCCTACTACCAACCACAAAATTCACCCTCTCCAAATGACATCTTGATGTTCAAAGTTCAAACAACATCAAGATGAACCTATCTATGATGCATGGACTTGTTTTAAAAATTTACTCCAAAAATTCCCTCATCATAGTTTCGATCTGTGGTCCCAAATTGAAATATTTTACCATTGTGTCGACCACTATACCAAAATGGACATTGACCATGCCGCAGATGGGGACTTTTGGGGATTAAGTGCTGATAAAGCATGGGAAACCATAGAGAATTGTGCCCAACTTGCCAAAAAAATGGACAACCCAGCAAGCGTTGTTACAGATCAATTGATCGCAAGTTTGAGGGAACAAGCAAGAAGTTTGTTTGGGGATAATAGGCCTATAGATGACATACACAGGTACATGGAGTGGTTTAATTCCACCATAATACAAGATGAACACATAGGTAATCCAGATACAATGGAGGATGAGGTGGATAATATAAGCCCACTCAGTGCTCCATAAGTCCCACCATCATTTGAGGCATACACACCGCCCGTGACATACCTGGAAGAAGTAGAAGAGACTATAGGAACCCCAATTGAGGTAGAGCCCTTGGACCAAACACAATTAGATGAAATAGGCTTGAATACTTGTAGTCACAACCTTTCTCTTAGTTCTAAGGAAGTTCCTAGTTTTGATTAACCGGAGCCTCAACCAAATCTGTTACCTAATCTTCCATCCTTGGATGAAAATTTAGGAATTGAAAAAGGTCCCGATCCACCCATCAAACCATATAGTCCGGGTAGTTTTACGTTAAAGGTAGTAGACTCTAATCCTTGTAGAGAGGAAGCTGACATATGAGTGAACCATGACCTTACATACTTACATCACCCATTCATGATTGATCATAAGAAACATTATGGGTTTAAACCAGGTTTATTAGGTCAAGATGGATTCCCAACTAGGAGTCTCTCAAAGTTGATAGAAGATGATCCCTTTTTAGGAGAAAACTTCAACTCACCAATTGACCAAAGTGCACTAGGTAAGGTTATGATGATAGGAGCACACCTCTTTGAGCATATAATTCATCCACCACTCTTACCTCACGCGGCATACTTCCACCCTAAGGGTGTGTATCGCTACTTCCACCCGCACTTAATCCTAAGTGTAGGGAAAACCTCCCCTATTTCTGTTAAATAAGGGTAGAGTCAGGCTCGTAACTCGAACAAAAACAAGCACTTATTGGGAGGCAAACCAACCCATGTTTTTAATTGTTTGAAGTTTTACTTGTTTTACTTGTTTGATTGTGTGTTTGTTTGATTTTATTTGTTTCCGTATGCGTGTTTTATTTTTATTCTTTGTGGATCATGGTTCAAAGTAAATTGTGAAAATGCTTTATTTTGTTTTTAACTTCGTCTTAATTACATATAAAGGTATTTTGTAAAAGCTAATTGTAAGGGGAAACCCAAATTTGTTTATAAGAACGAAATTGAGCATGAACGACAAAAATATTAAATGAACATGTGTATTAGTAATTGTTTGTGTCAAATGTTTGTATCGAGTCATAATGATGTTTTGCAGGATTTTCCAAGAAGTAAGGCATAAGTTTTTCCAGAAATTTTCCGGAAACTTAGCATGAGATTTTTGCAGGAACATTCTGACGGCGTCAGGTACTAAAATTCTGAATTTTTTTGCGACTTTTGTTTATACCGGAGTCTTAAAGTTTTTGTTGATTCTTTAGTTTTATAAACTCCAGGAAATCTACAAATATTCATTCCACAAGCATTATATCTTTAATTGTTTTGTTTATATTTCTAAGTATGGAATTACATCTAGTTGCGAGTTTTCTTTGTTCGGTTTGATGCTTTGGGTTTTTGTGTTTGTTTTCTCAGGTTTAACAGGTTATATTGGACAAGCAGATGATTTATATTTCTGGAGGGAAGCTTTTAAAGTTCATTTACTTGGAAGAAGATTTAACCATGTTAATGATTTATCCATATTTGAATGAATCAGGGGAGTATTTGTTTTCATTCTTTTACCTTATTTACTTTTACATCTTTTTATTGAACATTGGGGACAATGTTCAGCCTAAGTATAAGGGGAGGGTAAATGATGATACCTTAGATAATACAATTACGCTTGAGTTTGTTTGTTCAATAGTAGGTATGTAATAAAACTAAGAGAAATACTTGCTAGGGTAATTTTAGTGCCAAATTTAAAATTTTTTACAACATTTAGGAGTGAAACTTTAGCCTTCACAAGCGTCTCATGGATAGGAGTTGTATGACTAGCACAAAACCGTACCACTTAAAAAATTTTCCACCCAAATATGTGAGGTTCGCCTTTAGATTTGATAGGAAAAAGCATTAATTATTAGTGCTTATGAGTGTACCAGTAGTATTTAGATTCTAGAACTTGCGTTAGTGATGCATCCCGAGACCGCTAGTGAGACTACATTCGTGTAGTAGGATTTTGTTGGGATTCTTGATTTGATGTGACAAAATAAATAAAAGAATGAAAACAAGAGGGACTTAATGTGACAAAGGATGAAACTTCAAGAACAAGAAAAAGATTACTACGGATCTTTTTATTATTTAGAATATATCCTTTGTAAACCTAATCCTCTATTATATAAAGAGGATACAGGTCGTATGTTTTAATATGTCTTTCACAATGTAGTCGACTAGAAAAGTGTGTGTGTGTTCTAGGGCGTAGTTCATTATAAACGTCTAGAACTAGGTAGTTTGTGTTCGTATTCCTCTAAGGTCTGAGGGTTCTTAGATCCTTGTTACAATTGGTAACACGTATTATTCTGATCAAATAATTATTAGAGGTGATTGGGAAAAACCTTGTGTCAATAACATATGTTCTTATTATTCCGCTGCATATTGTCTATGTTATTGTTGAACCCTAGTGCTTAAAACGGTCCAAGGAGTCTAACAAACTCCACAATTGGTATCAGAGCTTGGGGAGCTCGTTACCTAGGGATTCACAAGGTTTTTAGTCGAAGAATGATGCTGAAAATCGACTTTGGGTTCAATTTTCGTAATTCACTGCAGGTCAGTTTTCAAGACACGATATCTCCTTCGTTAACCGTTGGATCGGGCTGAATTTTTTATTGGAGGTTCTCTACATGACAAGGAAGAGTTCCACCGGAGGGATCTTTGATCTGAGCTCCCAGTAAAAAGATATGATTTTTCTAAAAAGCTGCTGCAGAATAGTAAGTAAGTCGAATTTTTAAGGGTTTTCTTTATACAACTTCTTTGATTTTGGTTTCTATTGAATAAATTCATCATAGAAGTTGGTTATACGATGTTTGGTATTGAAGAATTCATGAAAGAAATCAGTTCTGAAGGTGTATGAGTGATTTTTGGTGAATTTAGGGTTTTCGCGACACTTCAAAAAAAAAAAAAAAAAAAAAAAAAAAAAAAAAAAAAAAGACGACTATGATTCTGATTGTAAAAGTCGCGTTATTCACTAAACCCTAATCGCTATTAGTAGTATGTTATTCTCGAAATACTCTGCTGCTGAGAATTCTGATTCTGCTGATAGTTATTTGATTCTGCTGCTACGTTATTCACTCTGCTGCTACACGTTTGACTCTGCTGCTAGCTTTATGATTCTACTGCTGTCGTATTTTACTCTGCTGCTCTCATTCTGCTGCTGGGAATTTTCAATCTGCTGCTAGCTTTAGTACTCTGCTGCTAGCAAACTGCTGCTCGTTATATATTGTTCCTACTGCTGCGTTTTGATGTTTTAAGAGTAGTGAGGGGAAGTACGTATGTTTGATTGGTTTTGGTTTACACACACAAGGAGTTTGGTTTATTTGTTCTTAAAAGATTAAAGGCTCGTTCTTATTGTTTAATTGATTACGAAGAAAGGTGAATATCATTTATTTGATGTTGTAGTTGAGTTTCACAGGTTTGTGTTCTTATCATATCTCAAAGTGGGGAGTTACACTTTGAAGATAACTTGTCTGTTTTATACGGTGGTGACAACAGCTTGATAAATCTAGTTTTCATAGGTCAAGGGGAGGATGGACGAAGACCTAGTTAACTATCACTTGAAGGAGTTACGTTATTGTGCTCAGTGTCTCATTGAAGATGAGGATTTTGTCAAGAGATTGCGGTCTACTTATATATTCAGTTTTGGATATAAGTTTGGAGTCACATGGTTAGTACAAGATATAAGGCACAAGTTTGGAAAATTCAACTTCTTCATCAAATTCGTCATACTCAGTTTTCTTCATCAGTGATCATTATATAAAGCCTACAGATTTGAAGAATCATTTTATGTACATGCATCACTCGAGGGGAAGTTTCTACGGTTTATTCATTCTCTATTTGTTGATAACAAAAAGGGGAAGAAATATTGTGGTGGCATGGCATGGATTAAGGGGAAGACATACTTGTTTCATTCAGGGAGATGTCTACATCTCAACCTCTCTACTTCGTCTAGGGAAGTTCGTACACGACTTTGTTTGTTTTGTCATCATCAAATAGGGGAAGATTGTTGGGATTCTTGATTTGATGTGACAAAATAAATAAAAGAATGAAAACAAGAGGGACTTAATGTGACAAAGGATGAAACTTCAAGAACAAGAAAAAGATTACTACGGATCTTTTTATTATTTAGAATATATCCTTTGTAAACCTAATCCTCTATTATATAAAGAGGATACAGGTCGTATGTTTTAATATGTCTTTCACAATGTAGTCGACTAGAAAAGTGTGTGTGTGTTCTAGGGCGTAGTTCATTATAAACGTCTAGAACTAGGTAGTTTGTGTTCGTATTCCTCTAAGGTCTGAGGGTTCTTAGATCCTTGTTACAATTGGTAACACGTATTATTCTGATCAAATAATTATTAGAGGTGATTGGGAAAAACCTTGTGTCAATAACATATGTTCTTATTATTCCGCTGCATATTGTCTATGTTATTGTTGAACCCTAGTGCTTAAAACGGTCCAAGGAGTCTAACAAACTCCACAGATTTACTACATGATAAGAGGCATTAGGATCACCCTTGTGTTAAACCCGTATCATAATTACTTGACCATTTAAGTCATATTACTTGACTAATAAAGTCAATTAATTTTCCCACACCTTTGCGTTGTACTCATTTTTAGTACACGATATCCCTAGTACACCCCTCCGAGCCTATCTTTTTCGTTTCTAACTTTAAGCATCTTACTTAAAGGAAGAATTTGTTACAACCCACCCAAATGTGCAACCAAATCGCCTTAGCCTTCCGTGTATGCACTCATCTTTAGTGCATTATTGTTACATGTTTAAACCCTTAGTTAATTATCTAATCGATTACATGGTTGCTAAGTCGAGTCATATCTTGTACATATTGTTTTGAGACAATTGGGACTCATGGGTAAAGTACTAGTGTTATGAAGTAACGGGGAAGAACATCAAATTATTACCCCCATATGTGCGTTAATATTTAAAAAGTACTCTAAGTGTTTTGATTATCTTGATTCGAGTCATTAGAGTAGTTTATTGTAAAGTATGTAAAAATTCAAGTGTAAAGGGAATGAAAATTCCCTATGATGTATTATTTTGGATGGTAGGGTAAAAGTGTATGCAAAAAAAAATAAAAAAATAAAAAAAAATCGAAAAAATAAAGAAAAAAAAGAAAAAAAAAATTAGAAAAAGAAAGAGAAAAACATACAGACTACCATCCCATTTCATTCTATGTTTGTTTTAAGTTTTTGTTATTTTTGATTTATTATCTTAAGTCGAGTCAAGTCTTGGCTTAGCAACGCCATATTGTACATGTAATTAACCAAGATGATTAACTCGCCACCAGTAAATATTTCTTTTATCCAACAAAACCGTGTTTTTTATATCCCTACACCTAACGTTATAACCCTTTAAAAGACCTCTTTGATAGTTTATCCTAGGTGCTTACGCCTAGTGGTGGAGGTTTGATCCTTTCCCAAGCCTATGATAATCTATTTGCTATGACAGGTAGTGAGAGATGTTTTCCATTTCCTTATTGTGATATATACTTCAGTACACCCGAGAGATGTGAGTATCTAAATACTATTTGTGAGGTGCTAGTGTATGACCTCCGTGTTTGTTTTTGGTTTTTAGTGGAACGATTATTTGTTGTAATTACTTTTATATTAGTGTTAAATGACCCCTAACTTGTATTTTGATTAGAATAAAAGCGCATTTGCTTGAGGACAAGCAAATCTCAAGTGTAAGGGTATTTGATGAGGCGAAAAGTGTACCGCTTTTAAGGGGGCATTTAAGACCGAATTCGTGATTATTTGATTAATTATTGCCCTAAATCGTTCCTTTTGCCATTTTAGGTACTTTTGAGGAGAAATCTGGAAAAGGAAGCATTTTGGACATTTTTGGAGCATAAAAGTGAAGAAAACGGCAAAGTCTCAAATTCCTTGCTGGGAACAGTACATGACGACGTCAAGGCTTAACACAAGACGGCGTCAGGAGTGGCAAAAGAGGTGGAAGTGGAAATTATAACGTGGCGGCCCAGAACATTTTCATTCTTAATGGCCTGACGGCGTCACCAAGGCCGTCAGGGTCAAAATGCAAGTGACGGCCCAAAGTATATTTACACATGAAGGCGTCAAGACTGGATCTAGGCAATACAAATTTTAATTTGGCGGCGAGTTGACAGCGTCAGAAGCCATAACGTGACGCCGTCAGGATGTTTTATCTATATATATATTTTCCAATTTTTCATTGTAAAGTGTGGAACATTAGGAGCACAAACCCTAGGTTGAATTTCCTTTATATTGCAGGGGTTTCAAACCCTTCTTTCTTCCATGTTTGAATATAGATAAGTCTTCCAATAATCATTCAATATGTCTATGTGTTGTTTGATTCTATCTTATGCATATCTTTCTTTTAACATGTTAGGCTAGGTTTTCATTGTGTTTGCTTTGATGTAGTGAAACCTAGATGTTGATTATTGGTTGATTGTTTGTTTATAATTGTTACGGATGATTGTGTTCCATGTTAGGCTTAAGAAAACTGGCAGACTTCCATTGGTAACTTGCTTGAACGTCTTAAGAAACATGATCGGAGGTGTACTATAATTTTTTGTTGTATTTAATGTATAAGTGAATTCTAATGATCCCATGTTAGGAGCTTTTAGTCGGCTCGACATAGGAGTGAAGTAGGATCTTATAGAGTTAGGGAATATTGTATACGGCCCTACGACTAGTATTAAGGAATATAACCCGTCAATGCAATTGTAAAAAGCTAATCAACCGGTAAAAAATATCTAGGGAGTAATGAAATCTAAGTAAACACATCTTTTCTCATTATTGTTTTCACCACATTAGTTTAATTTTATTTATTTTTATTTTATTTTGATTGCATCTTAGTTAATTGGGTTAGTTGGCTTGCAACTAATTCCGCCCACTCCTTCAAAACCCGAGATTTTACTTGCTTTTATAAAATATAAAAAATACAAAAAGAATTATCCCTTACCTCTAGACCTAGTTTAGTAGGCTTTCTAATCCTAGCGACTCTATTCTTGAGTTGAACGATCAATCCCCCGGTACTTGTCACTATACTATACTACAACGATCAGGTACACTGCCTGGCGGGGATTGCAAGCTTATCAAGATCCCTTGAGAGGTAAAACCTGTTGCGAGGGCGCAATCCCGCGGCCGAGCTCAAACGCAACATATTGGCTCGAAACATATAATAAGCCGAGCTCGAGCTTTTGATAGCTCGGCTCGATCTTTTATCGAGCATTAAGTAAATGAGGGTTAATTTGAATATTAACCTAATTAGAAGGACTTACGCTATAGACTATTAACCTAATCATGTATATTAACCTGGATGGACCCTACAAGTAAATGATTACATATGGAGTAAGTCCTTCTAATTATATATGGAGCTTTTTCGAGCTTTTATGGTTTTCAGGTTCGAGCTTTAACTAAATGAGGGTTAATTTGAATATTAACCTAATCATGTATTCATATACATATATTCGAGCTTTTCAAACAAAGCTCGAGCTTTGCTCGAAACTGAACCGAGCCGAGCTCAAGTCTGAATGGTTAAAGCTTGACGAGCTATCGAGCCGAGATTGAGCTTAGTTTTTTTTTCCGAGCCGAGTTCGAGCCATGTCAAGCTCGAGCTTGGCTCGGCTCGTTTGCACCCCTAATAAGAGCATACTCCATAACCCATCAACTTGGCTCCTATGCAATCTATCATAGATTCACCTATTATTTCTCATATAAGAACAAAAAAGTACATGTACATATTCGTTTATGTAGAATATATTGATTTGAATTAAGATATCAATTAACTTATTTCGGATGATATATTTTTTGAAAAGTTTCCCGAAATGAATATTGCTATATAGTAAGGTGCCTTTTTGAGAAGTTTTTTGATGAAGAGTTTTTCGAAATGAAAATTTGATACCCATATATGATTCATCAATCCGAACAATAAGAACGGGAATGATACACTTAATGAATCCATTGTCCTTCTACTCTATACCGAAACTTACAACGATTGCGATTCATGAGAGCAAACCAAACACCCTAAGTCTCCAGTTGAGCACATGCTTGGGTTGAGAAACCTCCACTTAAGCACTTGTACTATATTTTGTGGGCTAGTCAAATATAAATTGTACTAGATAGTGGACACGTATCGAGCTTTAGGTGGAGTTGCAGAGTTAAGCAGTTGAGCATGACTATTTTGAGAATAGCCTTAAAAAATGACCACCTTGAGAAACAAAAAAAGATATTGTCCTCTTTTTGTACTTTTCTCTTTATGTTATTTGGAAACAACAAATAATATTATTCTCACTAAATGCCGTCACGTAAAATAAGTTGCAAAGTAACGACGTTATACATCAATGAAATTCAAACACATACATTGCAATCATGGTTGTTAGTGTTGGAATATATGAATAATAATAAACTATAAACATATAAACATGAAAGAGTACGCAGCGAAATAGATTAAATACAAATAATAAATTAACCGAATATAAAAGGATGCGTACCTCTTGATTACTAGCAAGAACAAGAACTTATAAACCCTAGGAGAAGGCTTATATGGATCGACTAGGGCAAGTCACAAGGCAAGATCACTGTTAGCAAAAGTATGCTAACACTTCGTTCTCACACACACGTACTAAAAGCGTTTCAACGAAAATAGATTCGCTTTACACGAAAAGATTAAACTATTGGTCCTATCAATTAATAGATCGATTAGACACAAAGAAAGAGAAGGAAGAAGAGATTAGGTTGCAAATTGCAATGGAACCAAGGGATGAATGAATGAATGAGAGGAGGTCTCATTATATAGCATTCAAGAAACTTGGAGTAAAAGCCATCCCAAAACCCTATGGGAGGGGGGCTTGGCCGGCCATGGGTTCACAAGGCCCAACCCGAACCAAACTTTCACTCTTTTCCAAATCTAGTCCTTCATGTTTCGTCTAACGATCGTTAGTTACCGTTAAGTTTATATTTCGTGTATTTAATAATTATTCGTCACTAAAACAATAATTATTAATTAATTGAAACTCATACGTAAAGTGTGCAATCCCGAAGTCTCGAGTTCGAGTCCGGTCATGATATATTAATTTATTATCCATTAAAACTAACAGATCCCACTCAGATATAGATTAATGTAACAATGACAATGGTTAGTCTAGCATAACACGCCAATGTCCCCAGAACGATCACGAGTATGGTTTTCCTAGAAAAACCACATTTGATGATTCATCATCATACTTATCCTTTTGATTCTAATACTATGTTAATATGGATATGGATCGAAGTCATTCCATAATTAACTAATGTTTCTCGTTATTTATGATTAAGCAAGATTACCAATTCTTCTGAACGCATTCCAGATAGACCTTGGGCATGGCCATGCAAAATTCTTGTTAATCTTACGAGCGGCCAAACAGTATTAAACTTCAAAACAAATTTGAAGGAACCAAATCCCGTATTGACTGCAAGCGTAAGCTATGAACTTCGCATCACCTCTGAAAATAATCCTTATAACTACCAGTTACGGATAGCGTTAGATTATCTCACAGAAAATGAGCTACATCCACAGTTGTTACCTGGTATCTCAAGTCTGAGGATAAATATTCATGATTTACTCTAATGACAACATCCATAAGTACAATCATGTAATTGGGATTTTGTCCTATATCCAATTTTTCAATTATTGAATATCATGTGAAATTGGCATGTCTACGCATCAATATATTTAAATATATATTATACCAAAACTCATATTTGTCTTAGTTCAATGATACTCCCATATCATTAATCGACAACGGACTATTTAGAATAACAATAAAGTTATTCATGGATTAAACATGCAAATATAGGATACAATATTTATGAATAGAAATAAACATAATACAATACTTCATTTCATTCGAATAATTATTGCTTACAATATCCTTTATCCAAATACTAACCACAGATTTACATGAAACTACTAGCTAAACGAAGTCCAATGCCATTAGCATGATGAGTAAGCTTTTCCTTAGATAAAGCCTTCGTAAATGGATCAGCTAGATTGTTATCTCTGTGAATTTTGAGTAAATTGATTTCACCTATATCGACTTGTTCTCGAACATAGTGATATCTTCTTGGAAAATGTCTGGCGCCCTTCATAACTCCAGGTTCATTGGCGAATGTAACTGCGGCAGAGTTGTCACAATACATATTAATAGGTAATTCAATTGATGGCATAATACCAAGCCCCGAAATGAATTTCCTAATCCAAACAGCTTCCATTGCAGCAATATACTCAGCTTCTGTAACAGACATCGCAATAGTTGTCTGCTTTTTGCTCTTCCAGTCAATTGCTCCTCCATTAATAACAAAGACATAACCCGTCTGAGACTTCGTATCATCTTTATCAGTTTCAAAGGACGCATCACAGTAACCTGTAACATCAAGTTCTGCTCTAGATTTCCCCCATACACTAGAAACATATCTTTAGTATTCCTTAAATACTTAAGAATGCTTTTAACAGTGTGCCAGTGCTTTCCACCTGGATTCTGTTGATAACGACTGGTCATATTTTGCGCAAACGCCACATCGGGTCTTGTGCATCTAGCTGCATACATGATAGATCCTACTGCTGAAGCATATGGAACTTTCTTCATGAGTGCAACCTCTTCAGGTGTTGAAGCACACAGTTTGCTACTTAAGCCATGTTCTACTTGCATTGGCAAATATCCTTTCTTGGAATTTTGCATATTAAATCTCTTCAATACTTTATCAATGTAAGCACTTTGACTTAATCCAATCAACCGCTTTGATCTATCTCTGTAGATCTTGATTCCAAGGATGAATGCTGCTTCTCCTAAATCCTTCATTGAAAAACATCTACCAAGATAAGCTTTAACTTCGTTTAAACTTGGTATATGATTTCCTAATATTAATATGTCATCAACATATAGGATAAGGAAAGTAACATTACTCCCACTAGCTTTCTGGTATACACATGGCTCATCAAGATTCTGACTAAATCCAAAACTTTTGATTTCTGCGTCAAATCTCTTATTCCATTGACGTGATGCTTGCTTTAATCCATAAATGGATCTTTTAAGTTTGCATACACGGTTTGGAAATTCTGGATTCACAAACCCCTCAGGCTGCGCCATATAGATGTCTTCATCTAGGCGACCGTTCAAGAAGGCGGTTTTGACATCCATTTTCCATATCTCATAGTCACAGTAGGCAGCTATGGCTAAGAGAATCCTAATAGCTCTAATGTTAGCTACAGGAGAAAAAGTCTCCTCGTAGTCAACACCAAATGTTTGAGTATAGCCTTTAGCTACCAAACGAGCCTTATAGGTGTGTACAATGCCATCCATGTCCGTTTACATTTTGTAGAGCCATTTACTTCCAACTACCTTAGCATTTGGAGGTAAGTCTACTTCTTCCCAGACTTCGTTGTCTTTCATGGACTGCATTTCCCCATTCATAGCACTCTGCCATTTCTCCTTATCAGGACAATTTATGGTAGCCTTATAACTAGTAGGTTCATTAAGATCCCCTAGTATAGTTTCCTCTACGTTAAGACATAGACGTTCGGGTGCTTTCACAGTTCTTGAAGATCTGCGAATGGGTACCACTTCCACTTCAGGTGGAGGACCTAAACTTTCAGGTTCCACAGGAAGTGCGCTAGTGTTTTCAGAAGGTGATGTATCTTCATCTTCTAGATCATAAACTCTCCCACTGAATTCTTGAGATATGAGATTCTTTTCAAAGAAATCTCCATACCTAGCCACAATGACTTTATTCTCTGGTGGAAAGTAAAAGTAGTAACCCATCGTTTCCTTTGGGTATCCTACGAAGATACACTTAACAGATCTCTGTTGGAGTTTATCTGGTGAATCACGTTTAACAAACGCGTCACAACCCCATACCTTTAAGTAAGAAAAGTTGGGAGCTTTTCCTGTCCATAATTCATATGGAGTCTTATCAACCTTCTTTGTTGGAACCATATTCAATACGCGAATAGCAGTTTCAAGGGCATAATCCCAAAAGGATAAGGGTAGAGATGTAAGATTAAACATTGATCGTACCATGTCTAGCAAAGTACGATTTCTGCTTTCAGATACACCATTTTGCTGTGGAGTATAAGGAGCCATGAGATGCTGGACTATGCCACACTCAGTTAGATAATCTTTAAACTCTTGGCTTAAATATTCACCGCCTCTATCGGATCGAAGTGCCTTAATCTTCTTACCGAGTTGTAATTCTACTTCACTTTTAAAAGCCTTGAAGGTATTAAAGACTTCATGTTTATGTTTAAGTAAATAAATATAACCATAACGACTATAATCATCCGTGAAGGTTATGAAGTAGGTAGTACCACGTCTTGACACATGTTTAAGTGGACCACACACATCAGTGTGTATTAATCCAAGTAGATCTGCAGCCCTTTCCACTTGAGGTGAAAAAGGTTTCCTTGTCATCTTCCCAGATATGCAGGACTCGCATTTATCAAATGATTCATCATTGTTCTTTTGTAAAAGCCCATCATGTTGCAGCTTTTGCATGCAATCCTTTCCTATATGAACAAGACGACAGTGCCAAAGATAAGACGAATCCAAGTTAGACTTGATTCTCTTATTGCTAATGCTATACACAGAATTATTTCTCTTGGACATGGAATCTTCCATATCAATTTCAAACACACCATTTATTGGAATTGCATTAAAGTAAAAAAATTATTTAAAGAAACAGAAATTCCATTATTAATAAATGTGTGAACCAAACCATTATACAATAACAAGGAAACTGAAATGACACCCCTAACAATAGAGGGTGCAAAATGACAATTATTCAATATTAGTATCATTCCCGAAGGTAAAACTAAATCGAAAGTCCCTATGGCTTCATGATGAGTGTGTAAATACTCATCATTTTTATCGTATCTGAACTGCTAAAACATCCAAAAACACTCAGAAATGAATCAAAATACAGAAATTATTCCAGGAAATGTGTTTTATATGTTTTAGATGCAAAATGTTTAAAACCAAATGAAAAACGAACAAAGTTTGCATAATTGGCAGTTTCAGTCCCTCAAGTTTCATAAATTGACAAAACTAGTACCTGAAGGTTTAAAATGAAAGAAAAGTCAACCCAAGGTTTTTAAAAGTCAAATATTATCAAAAACGATTCTTGGGTGAAAGTTTGAGAAAATTACACGTTTGGTCCCTGTACTTTCAAAAATGGCAAAACTAGTCCTCGGGAATTTAAAAATTGAAACTTATCAAATATTTCCCTTGTACTATTCACAGGTTACAATTTTAGTCCTTTTTGATAACTTTGGTAAAATTTCACTTTTAACCCCTCAACTTTGAATTTTGGCAAGTTTAGTCTCCGGGATTTTCAAAAGTGGAAAATTACATTTATGGTATTTATATTGTTTACATTTGGCAAGAGTGGTCCTTTGAATTAATTTGGATCAATACAAATTCACCCCCTCCACTTTGCTTAAATTACACAATTGGTCCTTGTTTAAATAACAAACCAAACGGATCCATGTTATTATTTATCCCCCAAGAATCCAAATCCAACAATAAACCCAATCCACTACCCTTTGGCCCATTACCCTTTTCCAAGCCCAAACCTAAATAATAAACACAACCCTTCCCCCGTTTTTTTATAATAACCAGGGTCAAACCTCCCCCTATGACTCCTCCACCTCACCTCCTATCCCTGCTACCAGCCAAGCTCCATCATCATTTCCCCTATGCCTGCCTCACCCTCTGCAACACTCAATACCCCTCCCCCCTCCTACACTCAAACAAACACATGCCTCCAAAATTTACCTCCTGGCTTCTATTATCAATGGAAACAGACAAAAAGAGTTGGGCGCCAAAAAGGTTTAAACGGTCAAGATTGTTTCTATTGATCCAAAGGTTAAGAGGAGTGGTGGGAAAAGTCCAAGGAAGCTTGGAAAACCCTAATGAGGAGCTATAAAAGGAAAAGAGAAGCTGTGGTTAGGTAGTTAGTTTTTTAGTAGTTAGTAGTTGTAATTTTAGTCATTAGTGTATTTTTAACCATGTAATCCTTAATGCTTTAATCTTAGTGGACTCATTTTTAATTTGTAATCTGTTCTTTCTAAATTAATTCAAGTTTAAGTTATTTCCAATCTTTCTCAGTTTCATAATTAAGCTTAGGTAACAACCTTGTTCATGCTACTTATCTGTTTTTATGAGCTCATATAATATAAATGATAGCTTATTGAGAATTCCATTAGTTTAGGCTTCTGTTTAAATCAAAACTCCCATGGTCAACAAAAGTCAACTGCAACAGTTGGAGCAGCTATGGTGTGATTCAGAGGTGAATCATGGTTGTTTTGGAGAGGTTTTGAGCTCAGGGGAGCACTTAGGGTGTTCATGTGATCTTGGTTCTTAGAATTCTCATAGCATTGGATAACAAGGTCACCACTCATTTCTTTCCATACTTTAAGTCACCTGATTATTATGGTTATTGGTTGTTTGACCCTGTTTGTTTAAGTCTAATTTAGTTTATTACATATTAGTTAATCAGTTTCAGTTGTTGGATCTGTCATTGCTTGTTTAATTTGTCCATACAGTCATGTTTAAGGGGTGTTTGGGTTAGGCTAGGTCTGTGAGCTCCAGCTTGTTCTTGTTGCCAATTTTGGTCTATCCAACTTACATTAGGTAATATTAGATAAGTTAGAACATAAAATCAGTAGTCATAGCATAAAAAAGTCAAAATGCAAGTCTAATCTTGATTTCTCATTAACTGTTATGTATTTCAGTTGCATGTTGGATAATTCAGTTGCATAAGTGCTTATGATAGCTTAATCTAACTTTATTTTACCTTAGTACTACATTAGTAATCATTTAGGACCTGTCTAAATTCATTTTAGTCAATTTTAGTTCATATTCATATAAAGTCAAAAGTTGCACCCTCTCAGTTTTTACAAAACTTGTAGGATTTTTGTGGAATTGTGTAGTTAGTATTAAGCCTTGAGATTTTCAGGGATCATTGTCCCTCAGTTGAACTATTGAATCCCACTACCCATACATTTTTGTGATTTTTGGTGTGGGACCCACATGTGCTCAAAGTGAGCTGCAGGAGGACTGCCTCCCCTGCTACACAGACCCTCAGTCCCATGCCCATTTTCAATGAGCTTTCAAGGCCTCATTAGTGGGTCCCACTGTAACCTTATTGGCTTTTTGGAGACCCTAGTATACCATCTTTGTATGCTCATATCCATTTTCCTATTTCAAGCTTATTGGTTAGCTTATTGTATGGTCACAAGCTCTCACCACTAAAACCTCTACACTGATTCATCAGTGTAGATGGTCGAGTTCATAAGCTCACTTTGATCTTATTTTTTGGTCTCAGTTTGTAAGATTTGGGTTCCTGGAAAGCCTATCCACCAAACTTAAAGGTTCCAAACCAAATTTGAACTTAAGAGCTTATTTGATAAGCTCTTTTCAAGCCTGCTTAAGCTAGCAGGCCTGTGGTGGTTCTGAATTGCTTGTGGAGTTACTTATTGGTGTTTTAGCTTATTTCAAGTGTTACTTTATTGTTGGTTCTGCTAAATCTCAGTACTTTTCACCATTTTCAATCCTATTCAAGCTTTTGTTCATTGTAGGGAGCTTATTCTCAGCTTAGTAAGCCTCATAAGCTTACTTTTGCTTATCTTAGTTCACTGTGGTGAAAATAAGCTCAAGCTGAGCTTATTTTATGGTTTCTAAAAAGTTTCTTTTGTAAAAGTTTCATAATATTAGTGTTATAGTGTAATTGTAAAAGAAAAAACCAAAAAGAAAAATAAAAATAGAAAAGTGACCAGTGTGGGATTCGAACTTGAGTCATTTGGCTCAAGCCTCAAACCTAAGCCGTGCACCATCTGGGCTATGCTATTATTAGTGTTATAGTTTTCTTGTGTTATTTATATTGTAGTGTGTGTCCAATTAAGCTTATACAAGCTTAACAGCTTATTTTCCAGCTTTTAAATTAGCTTGTCACCACTTTCATATTTTTCTTAGCTTAATATTACTACTTAGTATTTTTATAAAAAGTTTTATAATTTTCACTGTTCATATAGTATTTATTATAATTTAAATTAGCTTTATTAGTATTTAAATAGTTTTTAATTAATAACAATTGATTAAAAAGTCAAAAAAATAATTTTCTTTTTTTTTAAAATTTTCATTTATCGTTAGGATCGTAGAAATATAATTTTCATGTCCATAGGGTTTACGTAGCATAAATTTCATTTTATTTCGCACACTCGCGTTTTATTTAATAAACTTTTACGTTTTTAAAGATTTAGGTTACGTAAGTAAAAGTAGTTTGTAAAATAACAAAAACCAAAAACATAAATAAAGTGATAGTTTCTATTTAAGCCGTTTGGCTTATTTTTCTGCTTAACTTTAAGCAAACTTTAATTTTAAGTTTTTAGATTACGTTTTAGGTTAATTAGGTTTCGCGTTATTGTTAATATAGTTCGTTTAGATCGTTCTCATTCGTTTTTCCTTAGCGTAATCATTCAAAACCTTCATTACCCCTTTCCTGTTCAAATTCACCCGATCACAAACCCGTTTTTTATACAATCCACACCTCGTCGGGACATAACGACCCGGGGAAACACTATACTTCCGCGGAGCATTGACTCTAAGCTGTTTGACCTTGTTGACCAGATCCTTGGTCAATTTAGGTTGACCGTTTGGAGCCAATCACTTCAACTGCTGCACGTACACCATTTCCTACGTACAAGTATCTTTCTCCATAGGCCAGCTTCCTTGCTCCTCTAAGTCCCTGCGACGTATTACAGATGTGAGTACCACATCCTGTATCATAGATCCAGGAATTATTCTTACGAGGAAAAGAAAATAACTCAATCATAAACATACCTGAAGTGCTTGCGACGTTACCAGGCATTTTACCTTTGTTGAGGCGCAACTCCTCTAGTAACAATGGACAGTTCCGCTTCCAATGACCAGGAGTGTTGCAGTAGTGACAAGTGGCCAAATCCTTATTGAAATTTTCCTTCTTCTTAGCAGGAGGAGGATTTTGATTCTTAGGCTTCTGTTGGTGAGTCGCAACTTGTTTGCCTTTACCATTACCATTGCCTTTACCCTTGAAGTTCGCATTTTGCGGTTTGTTGGGTTTCTTCTTGGTGATTCTACCACCCTGTATCGCCATTACAGCTGGTGTAGGTGCCTTCTTATTCAGGCCTTTCTCATAATCAATAAGCATTGCATGAACTTCACTAACTGTCTTCCCCTTGCAATGCATATTATAGTTGCGTACAAACTCACTATACAGATCCTGATTAAGGGATCGCAAGATGAGACCAATACATACGCTTTCCTGATATCCGCAGCCAAGTCGCTCCAATTGGTCCATATAATGTTTCATGGACAAAAAATGGGCACTCACGGATTTTCCTGCTTCCTGCTTGCAATTGTGCAGAGATTCAATTAAGTCATATAATTCTGCAGCTGGCGGTTTCTCAAACATTCGTCTGAGTTCATTGATCATGTCCATGGGACCAAAAGGCTCAGATCGCTTTTGCAATTGAGTGTCCATCCCAGCTAACATGAGACAAGCCACATCATTGTGCTTCTCATATTCAATGTTGTATGCATCCTTTTGTGCTTGGGTTGCATCCGCAGTAGGTTCAGTAGGAAGAGGTTCACCAAGATTATCATATCTTTTGGCCATCCTTAAGGTGATTCTTAAGGATCGATACCAATCATTAAAATTTTCACCAGTCAACTTGTCTCGATCAATCATTTGCTTGAACGCAGAACTCATGTTGCTCATATTAGTGTTTTCGGGTGTAGCCATTTCTACAGAAAAAATTCAAAAGTTAGTACTTTCGATAATAAAATTTCAAGAAAATTAAATACCCTTGGTTCATAATCATATAACCATTTAATTTTACAATGAAAAACTAGGATCCAAATTGACATAGGTTCATCACATCAGTTGATCTGCTAGTGATGACGGTATTCAATAAAGTACGAGACGTGTCCCAATTGACAATATTCAATTGCAATTCCTAGAAAGGATGGGATTTACATATTTGCCAACCGCAGTTGCAATAATGTAATCATGTTTTATCCCCATCTTATGCCTTGAGTGATCAGAACCCGCTATCAACTCAATTAAGTTAACCAACTTAAGAAACAACAAACTTACATAATTACACCACACCAGTTGATCTGCTAGTGATGAAATCATGTAATTTGCCCCTCCATTGCAATCTAGCCAGGTTACGCCCTGACGTAGATCCAATTTTAGGTGTTTCCGTTTCATTGGATGGCATATAACTTAAATTTAAGGGTAGTAAATTTGATGTGTGTAATCAAAATATATGTACAAAGATGTCATGCATTTATCTTGTAGCATATGTTTCATGTAAAAAACTTTACTCATTAGTTTCTTTACGAGCTTAAATCTCCAAAGTTTTGATTGAGGCGTTGAGAAACTTACAACTTTGCCTTAAGTGCTTCGTAGTTATCATGGATGTTATGTAAAACTAAATTTGACTCGCAGGCGGGCGGCAAGCCAGAATGGAGGCTCACTAAGGCCGCAATTTAATGCTAAGCCATCCTTATACCCACTTTATAGTTTGTCAAAATAGTTTCACCTTACAACCACTTAATACAGTCGCGATCAATCAACCAAAAGTTCAAGATTTATATATATAAGCTCAAAACAAGATTTCACCATTATTAAGTCCGTTTAATATTTTATTTATGAAATTACCCTTTGTTACTATCATGTCACAAAACATATAAAACAAAAGTAATGAATAAAATAAACAAACAACAACAATAATGGACATGCAAATCAAAATCAATTTAAAAACACACAATTGATTTTATATACGATTAATAGGGTCTTCCCTAATTTTATAATTAATTAAATTTTAGTAATCTTTATTCATAATATTTACTAAATCATCACATCAATTATAACCAAATCTTATAAATAAGCATGAAATCATAACAATCATAAATCCATAACAACACATGCATGGTTTGTCATGGATGCCCACATTGCACATATTATTAACAATAATCATGTCAATCAAGGAACACAACCAAACGACATATCACAAATATCCATTTATATACACATAAATTACATGCAACCTAGGGTTTCTACTTGGTTTTTATCACATAATTCATCAAACCCTAATTTCTTTTTTAAACAAAAAAAATTCGACATTTATAAAAAAAATAAATAAATTTCGAAAATAAAAAAAATAAAATCTAGTGTTTATGAAAAATATAAAAACATAAGAACACCAAGCATGTGATTAATCAAACGATTCAATTTTTATGTGTTTCGGTAATTCATTATAATGTATTAACGGCTCTTGATGCCACTGTTGGAATATATGAATAATAATAAACTATAAACATATAAACATCAAAGAGTACGCAGCGAAATAGATTAAATACAAATAATAAATTAACCGAATATAAAAGGATGCGTACCTCTTGATTAGTAGCAAGAACAAGAACTTATAAACCCTAGGAGAGGGCTTATATGGATCGACTAGGGCAAATCACAAGGCAAGATCACCGTTAGCAAAAGTATGCTAACACTTCGTTCTCACACACACGTACTAAAAGCGTTTCAACGGAAATGCTAGATTCGCTTTACACGAAAAGATTAAATTATTGGTCCTATCAATCAATAGATCGATTAGACACAAAGAAAGAGAAGGAAGAAGAGATTAGGTTGCAATGGAACCAAGAGAGGAATGAATGAATGAGAGGAGGTCTCATTATATAGCATTCAAGAAACTTGGAGTAAAAGCCATCCCAAAACCCTATGGGAGGGGGGCTTGGCCGGCCATGGGTTCACAAGGCCCAACCGGAACCAAACTTTCACTCTTTTCCAAATCTAGTCCTTCATGTTTCATCTAACGGTCGTTAGTTACCGTTAAGTTTATATTTCGTGTATTTAATAATTATTCGTCACTAAAACAATAATTATTAATTAATTGAAACTCATACGTAAAGTGTGCAATCCCGAAGTCTCGAGTTCGAGTCCGGTCATGATATATTAATTTATTATCCATTAAAACTAACAGTTAGGATCTCGATCTTTATTTTAAAATCTTATGATTTTACGATACTAAAAAGTAAAAACGATCTCGATCCTACATAAGATATTTGTGAGATAGGATCCTAATAGGATCCCGATCTTGAGTCTTAACCATAGGATCTTAAGATCTCGATTGATCTGATCTTACTTTTCTCGAACAACAAGCTAAAAGCTACAAATTTATGCATTAAGTTTTGTAGAATAAGATGCTAATTGTATTAAACACTTTATAATCATAATTTTGACATACATTTTCATGATATATAATAATATGTAAATTTGCATAATTCTACAACGCTTATTAAGAAAATAACACTATTGTAGGATCTTAATATCCCGATCCTATCTTACGGTCACGATCTTGCAAAAACTAAAATGATCTTAGGTGGGTTCCTGATCTTAAAAACCTTGGTTACAACATCTAATATTGTTTAGCCCACCATCTATACTTACTGCTCTAACTGTCCCAAAATAAATGTCCACATTATGAATGCATAAATATTTAAAAAGTTTCACTTACTAAACTATTCATCAATCAAATATCATCTTTAATCAATACATTCTTTTTGATTAATTGAAATACAAAGTGTACATTTATTTTATGACATCACAAAATTGAAATATAGACATTTATTTTGGTACAAGGGATTATCAATTATGAAAAGGACAAATCGCATAAAAGTGTACTTAGTTTCAAATTAAGTTTACTTTAGTTTTCCTTATTGCTCAATTCAGTACCATTTTTTTCTGATTGTTTTGTGAGACTACCAACGGGTTTTCAAGCTATTTAGCTGGTTACCTAATATTTCAATGATATTTTCTGGTCACCATTATTACCGGCGACCCACCACCACCACAACCCACCACCCCCATAACCTACCACCAACACCTTAGTCTATCACCACAACTCACCCTCACCTGTATCTATCACCACCATATGATGACCCACTACAGCTGACTATGGTGGTGGTAGCGTTAGCCGGTGGTGATTGTTGTGGTGGCGTTAGTGGGTTGTAGTCATAGATGAAGGTGGTGGTGGTGGGTTTCGGTGGCGATGATAATAGATAAAAGTGGTGGTGGTGATAGATGAAGATGTTGGTGGTGGGTCGCCAGAATAAATGGTCACAGGAAACACGAAAATTGGGTATCGGGCTAAATGACTTGAAACCCGCTCGTATTCTCAAATTGCAATACAAAAACTAAAAATAAGAATTAGTACACTAATTGGAGAAAAAATTATTGTTGAGTACCTTAAATTGAAATTAAGTATAAGCAGAGGCGGAACTAAAATTTGCAGCTGAAGGGGGCTCAAACATTTTTTTTGTAGAATATCAATTATAAACAGTTAAATTATGAGATGAACACAAAATAATAAAGTCACATCGATCCTTAGTCTAATTTTTATCAATGTTGCAAAAATCGCGAATCGGTAGTCGGGCGGTCGACCACCTTGTAGCTTGTAATCGGTCTAGGCGGGATTAATCAGATTGGCATTTTTGGCATATTTTAGGTATTTCCGCAAAGTTTGGTGTATTTCTAGCGAGTTTTATGTATTTCCGGCAAGATTTTTTCCAAAAAACAACTTGCAATAGATTTAAACAATTACTATAAGTGATCAAAATAAGTTTACGGTGAGTTTTAGGTACTTCCGGCAATATTGGTAGGTTTCCGGCAAGTTTGACCACCATTGACCGCCGTTGACCTATTTGTTTAACCCTATTACATAAATCGGCAAGGTTGGTGGCCATATAACGCCTAGGCGGCGATTAATCGGCCTTGTAGACTTTTTTTGCAACACTGATTTTTATTAATACATGTTAATCAATCGAGTCATAAACTAAATTTGTTAGTATTAAAAATCAGTTTAACATACATCTCAAACCATATATTGTCGACAGGCATATTTTACACCAAACAAGATTTTGCATAGTAATAGCCTGTAAGAAATTCATAGTAAAGTTTTCAATTAAAATTTGAAGTAGAAATGAAGCTGTTCTAAAACTATTATGTATGTTTAATCTATATTTGCCCAACTCTCTCTTTAGAAATTGAATGTTAAAATACGAAAACAAATGAAACACGAGTATAGAAGAATCGACATCAATATTAAATGGATTTACACGAAAAAAAGCAATGAACAAACAGTCGCATAATAAATGGAAGTAGATAGCCAAAGATGAATGAACGAATAGTCTGTCGTAACCATTCACTATCCATAAGGGGGACTGGACGACTGGTTCAAAGTAATCTCTTAAATAATGGGATATGGGCTAATTTTACTAACATAGATTTGGGATTAATGGGCTAGTTGGAGGTGGCTGAGCACTGGTCAATTTCTTCATTTGTTCCGTTTCTAGTATGTAATTTGGGTATATTTTTATGTAATTTGTCTTTATCAAAAGTCACTTTTCAATAAATAGTAATTTAAAATTTAGTCTCTTTTACTTTCTCTAAATTTACTTAGTATTTAAACTTATGTAAATGTAATTGTTTTCCTTGGTATTAATTACCAAAAATTATACTTATAAAAAATTATTTTTGTCAACTTTGTAATTTATGTTTTTAATGTGATGGTCGAAAGCATATTATTATATCTAAAGTCGCCATGTTTCTAAGGAGAAATCATGGCGCAGCCTCCTGACACCCAAAAAACCTTGTTTATATAAAAGCTGATTTGAGTGCTAGAATTAGTCATATTTTCCCTTTAAAGTTGAATCCAAGATGCATGGTTGACTAGGCATTTATGTGAACATTACAACTTTACAAAGAAATATAATCACATTCATATGTGAATGTCTCATGCCGCAATTTTTGATCAACTCCTTGAAGCCTTTATAAATTAATCATGTAAGACTTTTGATAAGAAACGAATCATGCAAATTATTCGTAGTATTTGGTGAACAAAATGAACATGCCTTCAAATTGTGGATGAATCAATCTAGCAAGATCAAGATCTTAAAATATAAGGCAAAAGTCATGCCATAAACGTTTCACGCAATGTCCACTTAAACCTTTGTGATGACTGGTATAAGGCTAGACACAGTAAGAAGAGATAATCTTCCCTTTTTCACTGTCATGTCAGCTTTCTCTTTTCAGTAACCTTCAGGCAATTGAGTGCCTCGGTAAAGGCGACCAACATTTTTTTTTAATATAAACATTTTTAACACAAACTCAAATTTCATTAATAATTAAAACGTTACATAATAATTCAAATAAAATAAAAACATTACAATAAAATTCAAATAACTTTCAAACATTACGATAATAAAACGACTAAACTAGGGTATGATTATAACGATACCAAATGTCTTACACCAAATCGGCTTTGAATTTTAGATGAGTTGTTTTGTTGCATATCTCTCTGGTAATTTTCAACGATTCCGCATGCGTTCTTATGGGATCATAAGAACGGTGCTGCTCCGCTGGAAAGAATACGGGAGATATCGCCCCTCTTCGTCCTGAATTATCATATTATGCAATATGATACATGTGTACATTATATGTGATAGACGCTCTTTGTCAAAGCCTTTAGCCAGATGTTTAATCATTAGCCACTTCTTCTTTAGTACACCAAAAGCACGTTCCACATTTTTCCTTGTTGTTTCGTGTATCGTCTTATACAATATTCGCTTGTGATCATTCGTCCCTAGATTTTTAATGGACTTCATAATAACGGAACATTTCGGATATATCCCATCAGCAAGATAATATCCCCGTATATAAGTCAAGCCGTTAGCAACGAATTCCACATCTGGTGCTCGCCCAATTTTGATATCATTGACAATATGCAATTTACGAAAAACATTTACGTCGTTATTCATCCCGGAGACACCAAAGAACGCATGCCAAATCTATAAATCTTGGGATGCGATCGCTTCCAATAAAACGAAAGGCTCTTGCCCGTGATCACCCCTACAATATTGAGGTTTTAAAGCATGTGGGCAATTCGCCCACGACCAATCTGTACAATCAATGCTTCCTATCATCCTAGGAAACCCATGACTTGCGTAGTGATGAGCATAGAGTTTGTCAATGTCAGTAACCGTCGGCTTTCGCAAATACTCTGCACCATATAACTCCATGATGGCCTAAAATTTTTTTGGAGACACTCATGAATTGTTGACGCACCCATTTTGTAACAACCGTGGTTTTAGCATGTCAGTTTGACTGATAGTCTTGACTAGGTTGACGTTTGTTTGGTGTGTCTTAGGTGATTGAAGTGATATAGGTGAGTTTTAACACTAAATCCCTTTGCGTCGTGTTGTTTTAGTGAGTGAGTAATGTTGATATTTGGATAACTTTCAATTTGATCGCCTTTGTGGTGTAGAAATGACTTGTGTAGTTTTGGTGTTTTTGTGTTTTTGCGTAACGAGTCTTCGTTCAAGTGTTTGAGCGTTAGCGGGTTACGAGGAGTTTGTTTTTACGTGTTATATTTTTTAAAAGGTGTGAAAATCTATTTTTGGAAACTTTATTTTGAAAATGATATTTTTTCGAGTCGTCGTAAAAACTAAGGTTTATCGCGTAAGACGTTAGGTTTCGTTGTGGGTTCGCATAAAATATAAAAAGTATGAGGTTTTGAGTGTTATAAATAAATTTAAGGTTTATCGCGTAAGACATTAGGTTTCATTGTGGGTTCGCATAAAATATAAAAAGTATGAGGTTTTAAGTGTAATAAATAAAGGGTTAATGGCATGTAATAGCTACATACTTTCCCACTTGTGCCATTATCAGATACCAACCCAAAATATTACAAAAATACCCTACGAACTATCATATTTTTGTGTTGATATCATCATTTAACCTACAAAATTGGGTTAAACATATTCCGGTCATCTTCTCCACTTCTTCCGGCAACTTTTTGGTAATCTTTTTCCGGTGTGTTCCATTATCCGGCCATCTTCTCCACTTCTTCCGGCCACATAGATGCCATATCATTCCCGGTCATCTTCCCCAATTTTTCCGACCATCTTCTTCGGGTGGCCGTCTCTAATTCCGGCCATTTTTAAAACCACCCAAAAAACTTAAATTTACATCTACACCACAAACATAACATAACAATCTATTATCTATACTAATCGAGCACAATAAAAAACAACCACCAAGACCTTACTAAAACCCATTTGTTACTAATCATATTTCGGTCATCTTCTCCACTTCTTCCATGGCAAATTTCTTTGGTTCTCCTCCAATTGTGTCACCACCAATAGTAAGGACTCAACAATTATCTTCATCGTCACAATCACTGCCACCACCACCTCCACAGCAACCGTCTCAGCCACCGTCCCTCAGTAAGAAGAATTCATCACAGGAGTCGCAGCTGCCATTGACAGCGGCTACTGATAAAGTACAACGTTTATTTTGGGTTGTGTTTCTGTCGAGCCACTGCTTGGTCACGAGCAACATATTGGTATAAATTAAAATCTAGTGAAATGGGTTGGTTAAATTTTAGAAATTGGGATTAGGTTAACTTCAACTTGGTGCTGGTCTGGCATGGGCAGGTGGTTGTTTTTTATTGGATAGCTTCGAGTTTAACCCAATTTTGTAGGTTAAATGATGATATCAACACAAAAATATGATAGTTCGTAGGGTATTTTTGTAATATTTTGGGTTGGTATCTGATAATGGCACAAGTGGGAAAGTATGTAGCTATTACATGCCATTAACCCATAAATAAATTTAATATATATATATATATATATAAAATTCGGCCATAAGGTATTTTAAGGGAAAAAAGAAACTCAATTTGAGTCCAAATAGGATTCTTAGGCCCAAAGATTATCCATAATTTATATATAAACAAACTCAAACATCCCAAAACGTTTTTGTTGAGTCTAGGGTCGATCCAAGAGAGGGCAAGAAGAACAAAAAATTAGGGTTTGCAATTTGGAAGTAATAATCAAGAATCAAGGTAAAAATTCTTAAAACCTGTGTTCAATCAATAGATTAATTATTGGAATTTATGTAATATTAAGTATGATGGATCTAAGGTTTGTAAGTTTTTGTAAATTAATTAATTAAAACATGTAGGGATCAATTAATGATTGTATTATGATGATTAGTGAAGGGAATTGAGCGTAAAACATGCTAGTTATTAAGTTAGGGTTTGGACAGAAAAGTAGTACTGTAAAGATTCGAAGGTATTTAACAGATGGTGATAAGTTAGATCACGAAATTTTAGTCTAAATTGAAGTTTAATGAAAGAGCTTTCCAAAAAGTCTGGCAACGATTGATTTCGAGGACCGGAAGTTAGTCTTTTGATTTTTCTTTGTAAAGGTGTCAAAGCTGTAAAACCTGGACAGATTTAGGTCATAAGTTTGATAGTGAGATGTGGATGAAAAAGTGAGATTTAGCTTAGCCCTTCTGGTTGAGTTAAGTTTCATATGTACTTAGACTCCAACGCGAAGGGTTTGCGATAAAAAGTTGTGGAAGTATTTTAATTTAATTAAAACTTTTTGGTGTGCGTTCAGATCCGAATCTGGATAGTTTGTAAGTTTCATTTTATGAAGGGTACTTGTGTATGTTTTTGGACCATGGCCTTCTGGTAGTAGCTTGTATACATCCAAGGGACTATGGTAAATTTTTTGTGTGAGTTATTGAGCTTTTAAAGTTATTATTTTATGTGGGCGAATGTACCCTAAAATTCTATTTTTTCTGATTTTAAAAGTGCAAGAGATTTAGTGAGCATTAGTATTTGGTGGTGATTAGTATGGAGTCTAGGAGATCCATAGTGGGTCATATGAACCTTATACATCCATCATATGCGTATTACATGGGTTATAGCTTTTAGCTTGGCCATGTGTAACGTGGACTTATTTTGTGTGATATAGATTTGTGATTTGTCTTTGTGGAAGCTGCAAAGTTTGAGGTGAGTTCATAGTCCCACTTTTTACTTTGTTTTAAACTTGGGATGGGAATGATGCTTGTGTTAATTGTTTTGAGTTACTGTGATTATGTGTGGTTTAAAAGCTTGGACTTATAATGTTATCGTATGTATGTTATATGTGAATGATAATGCTATGTGGTTTGAATGATGTGATGATAATGTTGTGTGGTCCGATCGGAGGGTATTAATTACCCATTATTGGGAGCGGGGTCACGTTCCGGCCTGGATGTTGTGATGTGGATTCAATTGGGGGGATGCTTATCCCGTTGCTCGCGCATGCGACCTAATTGATGATGAAATGGGATCGGTGGACACGTTCCGTCCAAATGGTTGCCTTTGTGTGTGATGATTGGTTTGTGAATGCATGTAGCTTGTATGATAACTATAATTATTTGTCCAGCTATGTTTTATAATCACAATGAATCGGTTGCCTATTGTGTGTGAGTCTTAAACCTATGAATCTCACCAACATTATGTTGACATTTTAAGCGTCATTTTCAGGTGAGCTTTCTAAGGATAAGATAGAAGGATGTGATTAGACGAGACCCTAGTTGCATTGGAAGTGGTTTATCATCTATGTTTGGACTTATGTATTGTTTTGGATTTTGTTTTGGTTATTTTATTTTGGGGTATTATTACAACACTTGTGTTTGTACTTTGCTCTGTTTATGTGCATGTAGTTGTTCTCTATATAGACACCAGGTGTTGTGATGATATCAATGAAGTTACACCCTCGTGTTTCCGCCTTGGCGAGGTGTGACAGATTTGCACATATTCATCTAGCATATCAGGATTAACTCCGTATGCAAATTGACGAATTGACGAAGTACGCTTCATCAATGGAGAAATACCAAGTATGCCCGCACAACTAGGAGTTTGTTGGAAATAAGGTGAATGATCGGTTATCTCTCGAACAATTCGTGTGAATAGTATTCGGCTTATTAAAAAACGATCATGGAATGCGTCATCGCCGAATATTGGGTGTTCGCAGAAGTAATCAGTCACTAAACGGTTATGAGCACCTAAATGATCCCTACTAAAATGGTTTCGTGAGACTTTAGGTTGTGACGCTTGAAAAGCCTCCCAACACTCTTCCGCAAACATGATACGTGGGAATCGCACCAGGCTTTACCTCTCAAGGGATCTTGAGAAGCTTACAACCCCCACCAGGCAGTGTACCTAATCGTTGTAGTATAGTATAGTGATAAGTACCGGGGGATTGATCGTTCAGCTAGGAATAGTGTCGCTAGGATTAGAAAACCTAAATACTAGTTCTAAAGGTGAGAGATGATTATTTTTGTATTTTTATATTTTTTAGAAAGCAAGTAAAAAATATCGGGTTTGAAGGATTTGAGCGGAATTAGTTGCTAGTCAACTAACCCAATACTAAAGATGCAATCAAAATAAAATACTAAAAATGAAAATAAACTAAATTATACTAAGGTTGTGAGCAATAAGTGGAGAAAATGTGTTTACTTAGATTTCACTACTCCCTAGATATCTTTTACACGTTAATTACTTGTTATAGTTGCGTGGATGACGGATTGTATTCCTTAATACCATTCATGGGGTGGCGCACTTAATTCCCCAATCCTATGAGTGCCTACTTCACTCCTATGTCGAGCCGGCTAAGAAGCTCCTAACATGGGATCATTAGAATTTACTCATACATTAAATACAACCAATAAAACCTAGTGCACGTCAGTTCATGTTTCCTAAGACGTTTAAGCATGTTACCGTTTAGAAGTCTGCCAGTTTTCTTAAGCCTAACATCGAAATCATTCATCCAATACAACCATAAACAAGTAATCAACACATAATTAACATCTAGGTTTCATTAGATCCAAGCAAACACAAGATAGATCTAGCCTAGCATGATGGAATTAAGACAAGAACAAGATATAGACAACGAACACATAGACATATTGATTGAATTAGAAGAATACTTATCTCAATTACATATGAAAGGGATCAAGGGCTTAGAACCCTTGAAAAACCTGTAAAATTCGTACCAAGTTCGTACTTAGGGTTTCTCCAAAACTTCTCTCTTTTTAATGTGAAAATTAGAAAACTATATATAGGAAATAGGGTCTGACGGCATCAAGACAAATCTTGTGACGCCGTCATCTCGCCGCCAAAATACTCCTCGGACTGCCTTGATCTACTTTTAATGCCGTCATGTGTTAGCATTTTCCAGGCCGTCATGCATTTTACTCTTGACGCCCTACCTTGTGACGCCGTCAATTCTGTACTGGGTCGTCATGGAAATTACTCTTGACGCCGTCAGAAATTCCTTCTTGACGCCGTCACCTACTGTTCCCAGCAAGGAAAATTAAGACTTTGGCGTTTTCTTCACTTTTATGCTCAAAAAACGTCCGAATTGCTTCCTTTTCCAGATTTCACTCCCTAAGTACCTAAAATCACAAAAGGAATGATTTAGGGTAATATTTGATCAAATAAAGTCAATTCCAGGCTTAAATGACCCCCTAAAAGTGGTTCATTTTTCGCCTCATCATATACCCTTACACTTGAGATTTGCTTGTCCTTAAGCAAATGCGCTTTTATTCTAGTCAAAATACAAGTTAGGGGTCATTTAACACTAATATAAAAGTAATTACAACAAATAATCGTTCCACTAAAGACCAAAGACAAGCATGGAGGTCATACACAAGCACCTCACAAATAGTGTTTAGATACTCACATCTGTCGGGTGTAATAAAGTATAAATTACAATATGGAAATGGAAAACATCTCTCACTACCTGTCATAACAAAATAGATTACCATAGGCTTGGGAAAGGATCAAACCTCCACCACATGGGGTAAGCACCTAGGATAAACTATCAAAGAGGTCTTTAAAAGGGTTGTAACGTTAGGTGTAGGGATATGAAATACACGGTTTTGTTAGATAAAGGAATTTTTACTGGTGGCGAGTTAACAATCTTGGTTAATTACATGTACAATATGGCGTTGCTAAGCCAAGACTAGACTCGACTTAAGCTAATAAATGAAAAATAACAAAAACATAAAAATAAACATAGAATGAAAAGGGATGGTAGTCCGTATGTTTTTTTATTTTTTTTTTTATTTTTTATTTATTTTTTTTTTTTGCATACACTTTTACCCTGCCATCCAAAATAATACATCATAGGGGATGAAAATTCCCCTTACACTTGAATTTTTACATACTTTACAATAACTAATCTAATGACTCGAATTAAGAAAATCAAAACACTTGGAGCACTTTTAAGATTAACGTACATATGGGGGTAATAAATGATGTTCTTCCCCATTACTCCATAAAATAAGTACTTTACCCATGAGTCCCAATCGTCCCAAAACAATATGTACAAGGATATGACTCGACTTAGCAACCATGTAATCAATTAGATAGTTAACTTAGGGTTTAACAAATAATAATAATACACTAAAAATGAGCGCATACACGGAAGGCTAAGGCGATTTGGGTGTACATTTAAGTGGGGTATAACAAATTCTTCCTTTAAGTAAAATGCTTAAAGTTAGAAACGAAAAGATAGGCTCGGAGGGGTGTACTAAGGGTTTCGTGTACTAAAAATGAGTACAACGCTAAGGGTGTGGGAAAAATTAGTTGACTTAACTAGCCAAGTAATATGACTTAAATGGTCAAGTAATTATGATACGGGTTTAACACAAGGGTGATCCTAATGCCTCTTATCATGTAGTAAATCCTACTACACGAATGTAGTCTCACTAGCGGTCTCGGGATGCATCACTAACGCAAGTTCTAGAATCTAAATGCTACCGGTACACTCATAAGCACTAATAGTAAATGTTTTTCCTATCAAATCTAATGGCGAACCTCACATATTTGGGTGGAAAATTTTTCTGAATATACGGTTATGTTCTAGTCATACAATCTCCTATCCATGAGACGCTTGCTATGGCTAAAGTTTCACTCCTAAATGTTGTAAAAAATTTTAAATTTGGCGCTAAAATTGCACTAACAAGTATTTCTCATAGTTTTATTACACATGCATCTACCATTAAACAAAACAAACTCAAGCGAAAGTGCATATGTAAGGTATCATCATTTTACCCTCCCTTTACACTTAAGATGAATCATTGTCCCCAATGTTCAAGTAAAGAATGTAAAAGTTAAATAAGTAAAAAGAATGAAATCAAATACTCCCCTGATTCGCTCGGTATGGATAATAAGGTGGCCAGGTTAAATTTTCCTCCAAGAAAATGAACAATCAAAGCTTCCCTTCCAGAATATAAATCATCTTCTTGTCATACATAACCTGTAAATCCTGAGAAAATAGACAAGACAACCTCGCGTAAAATCGGCGGCATCCTATATAAGTTACTAAATCCTAGAAAACAAAATAAGATATAATGCTTGTGGAATGAAGTTTGCAGATTTCCTGGAGATTATAAAACTTAATAATTCACAAAAACCATAAGACTCCGTTAGAAAAACAAAATCGGCAAAATTTCCAAATTTTTACACGTGATGCCGTCAAGATTTAACTCTTGACGCCATTAGAAGTGACCTGCAGAAATTCTTATGTTAAGTTTCTGGAAAAACTTGGTCCTACTTCCTGGAAAATCCTGCAAAACTTCATTATGACTCAATACAAGCATTTGACTCTAACAAATACGAATACACATGTTCATTTAATATTGTGGAGAATCATGATCGGTTTGTTTCTTAAAAACATATTTGGGGTTTCCCCTTACACTTATCTTTTGCAAAAATACATTTAGGTGGAGTTAAGACTAGGCCAAAACAACAAAGTAAAGTATTTCCACTATCTAATTGAGAAACATGATCTACCAACAATAAAAATAAAGCATGCATACGGAAGCAAATAACAAACAAACAAAATAAAATCACACAAAACATGGGTTGCCTCCCAAGAAGCGTTTTTCTTTATTTACGAGTCTTGTAGCTAGACTCAAGGTCATGGGTTAACGTGTATCGCTTATGCTCACATAACCAAGTATGAGCCATCTAATAGTCGCCTCATCTTTCTTATAATCATCTCCTAACTCTAAGCATCCGCGATAGTATCTTTTATTCTTTTCATGAGTATACTTAAGTCCTTTTCTCTTATCATTCTCACTTAGCATTTCTATGGGCGGATACCTACTACACTTTTCCATGGAAAAATCCTTGAACCTAGGGTGTGTGCGGGGCATTTGATAGACAAAATCTTCTTCCCCATCCGAGAATGTAATTAACCCTTCTATGAGTTTTTCATCGAGTTTGGTCAATTGTTTGAAAGGTTTTCCAAACACAACTTGGGTCAACTTATCATCAATAAACTCTCCTAGATTCTCCATAACCATGAGTTCAACAAGATAAACCAAGCTTCCTACAAACACATGTAATGGTATTGCCCTAGCAATAATGTTTTCTCCTTTGTATTCTAACTCATCTACCATGATTTTATTGTATTCATTACGCAGGATTATGTTCATTGGGAGAGACGAGTTAAGATAGGCGTTAAAGCTCTTAAATCCGATCTTACAAGGAAATTGCATGTTAAACGAACTATCACACTCAATCCAGGTTCTAGGGTCGACATACCTAAGAGGGTCTATTTCTTCTTCCATCCTATTCTCATTTATCACATCACCATCATCAAGATCCTCGTCGGAGTCTGAATAGTAAAAGGGACTAGCCCTACGGTCATCATCATGATCAGACTCCTCTAACTCAGAATTATTGTCAAAGTGGTGGTTGGGCGAGAGGTTAGGTGGGTTCTCATTTTCCACTAAAGGGAGTGGGGCGGGCATTTGGAAAATCCTACGACGAAAAACACGAATAACAGGAATCAAACGATCAATGTTATTGTTATCCATCGAAATAGTTTACGAACAGAGAACAAAAAGAAATAAGATAGACTAAAGAAAACCTAAAAATAAAAATAAAATCTTACTAGAAAGGAATCTAGCAAGTAGACCTAATAAAAAGAAATTCTAACCTAGACAATAACTATTCCCCGGGCTGCGGCGCCAAAAACTTGATACGTGGGAATCGCACTAGGCTTTACCTCTCAAGGGATCTTGAGAAGCTTACAACCCCCACCAGGCAGTGTACCTGATCGTTGTAGTATAGTATAGTGACAAGTACCGGGGGATTGATCGTTCAGCTAGGAATAGTGTCGCTAGGTTTAGAAAACCTAAATACTAGTTCTAAAGGTGAGGGATGATTATTTTTGTATTTTTATATTTTTTAGAAAGCAAGTAAAAAATATCGGGTTTGAAGGATTTGGGCGGAATTAGTTGCTAGTCAACTAACCTAATACTAAAGATGCAATCAAAATAAAATATTAAAAATGAAAATAAACTAAATTATACTAAAGTTGTGAGCAATAAGTGGAGAAAATGTGTTTACTTAGATTTCACTACTCCCTAGATATCTTTTACACGTTAATTACTTGTTATAGTTGCGTGGATGACGGATTGTATTCCTTAATACCATTCATGGGGTGGCGCACTTAATTCCCCAATCCTATGAGTGCCTACTTCACTCCTATGTCGAGCCGGCTAAGAAGCTCCTAACATGGGATCATTAGAATTTACTCATGCATTAAATACAACCAATAAAACCTAGTGCACGTCAGTTCATGTTTCCTAAGACGTTCAAGCATGTTACCATTTGGAAGTCTGCCAGTTTTCTTAAGCCTAACATCGAAATCATTCATCCAATACAACCATAAACAAGTAATCAACACATAATTAACATCTAGGTTTCATTAGATCCAAGCAAACACAAGATAGATCTAGCCTAGCATGATGGAATTAAGATAAGAACAAGATATAGACCACCAACACATAGACATATTGATTGAATTAGAAGAATACTTATCTCAATTACACATGAAAGGGATCAAGGGCTTAGAACCCTTGAAAAACCTGTAAAATTCGTACCAAGTTCGTACTTAGGGTTTCTCCAAAACTTCTCTCTTTTTAATGTGAAAATTAGAAAACTATATATAGGAAATAGGGTCTGAAGGCGTCAAGACAAATCTTGTGACGCTGTCATCTCGCCGCCAAAATACTCCTCGGACTACCTTGATCTACTTTTGACGCCGTCATGTGTTAGCATTTTCCAGGCCGTCATGCATTTTACTCTTGACGCCCTACCTTGTGACGCCATCAATTCTGTACTGGGTCGTCATGGAAATTACTCTTGACGCCGTCAGAAATTCCTTCTTGACGCCGTTACCTACTGTTCCCAGCAAGGAAAATTAAGACTTTGGCGTTTTCTTCACTTTTATGCTCCAAAAACGTCCGAATTGCTTCCTTTTCCAGATTTCACTCCCAAAGTACCTAAAATCACAAAAGGAACGATTTAGGGTAATATTTGATCAAATAAAGTCAATTCCGGGCTTAAATGACCCCCTAAAAGTGGTTCATTTTTCGCCTCATCAAAACATCATAAACTCGCTACTAACTTCATTTTCATCATCCAAAGACGAATCGGCAAAGAATTTATCGAAAGAATTCATGGTTTGAAAGTGTGATATTTGAGAGAATGTGAATATATAGAATGTGTGAAAAAATATTGAAATGAGTGTGTTTATTTATAGTGTGTTAAAAGATTTTTTTTTTTTTTTTATTTAAACGGCAAGTAGCAATTTTTTTCTTTTATTATTATTATTATTATTATTATTATTATTATTATTATTATTATTATTATTATTATTATTATTATTATTTAATCCAACCATTATACAACAGCTTAAAACATAAATGCACAACAAAAGTAAATTTTCCATCTCCATTTCTGTCAATCGTGATCACGACCAATATCCAAAAAAATCACACCATGATCGATACACCACAGAAAGCCGATCGACTTGGAATCGATCGTGGGTATCGATCGCCAAGCATTACTGCGTCTAGACTAAAGTATCATGGGGAAATGTCAAACAAATCATTAGGAATGTCAAATAGTTCGAGAGAAAGTAATAACATTATATGATAGACTAATAAGTCACTGATAATGCATTGAAATTGGATATGATACTTATGATCTATAAGGTGGATTTCGCTAAAGCTTCGGTTGTTCACTTAAAAATTATTTCGGATATTATGAGTCAAACGGGATTTAGTGCCGAACTGATCAATCAGAGGTTCCTTAGATTCGACCTCTGCCTCCGTTCTTGTGAATGGAACTCCGACTTCGGAATTTCACATAGAACGGGGCCTTAGGCAATGAGAACCCTTTCTTACCTACTATTCAATATCGTTACAAAAGCTCTTCAAGTTACCACATTGGAGGCGTGTGATCTTGGTTTATATATGTTTTTGCCATCCATTGCGCTAAGGGTCTCAAAGGCCAATGCCAGATGCAAATGGCGAACTCACTATGTATGCAATGAACTCATTATGTATGCAATGCGTTTAGTATTGAAAACAATGGTAAAGGATCCAATGAGAAGAAAACTTAAAATGAGAAGAATGAGAAATAACTATAAACAAATATTTGAGATGCATCAATAGATTCATCTCTATTCATTTATATGCATCCCAATTAATTTTGAAAGTGATTTAGAAGTGAAAAAGATGTAAAGTAGGTAGTAATAGCAACCAAATCGACTTGCAGCGGACGAAAACTATGTAAAATTCTTCTAACTTGATGAAATGCATCTAAAATATGTATATGCATCTAATTTTTAGCTAGAAAATATATTATGGTGCATCTAAAAGATTAAAGATGCATCTAATTCAAATCGATGCATCTCTAATGTGTAGTTATAGTTATTTCTCATCATTCTCATTTGATCCTAAGTCTTAAAAACAAATGAGAACTATTTATCTCTAGTATATTTGACCAAATAAATGCAATAAAGATACCAATAAGTCACAAAGTTATTTAGTATAGTGGGTTAATTTTCACAAGTTTAACATTTTTAACACCCTTCAAACTACTTTGGCTTCTTGTAAGTAGTATAATTTTCAGAAAAAGGCCCAAATTTTATAGTGTGACAATACATAAATGAGGTATAATGTGATTGTAATTTGGGATGGCCTCACTTTAGAAACCATGATGTGAAATATTAAATGCAATGCAATGATGCACACACTTATACAATTTCAGAGGATAGTCTAAATAGTGGTAAAACCAATATCTCTCTTCTTTAATATGCGGATGACACATTTTTATTCTTAAGCAGTCTTTACATAATGTAAATAACGTTAGCAGAGTTCAAGTCTTAGACATCGTCAAGGAAGTCAAAGATTATTTGAAGACATATTCACTAGCTGATACAAGTCAGCTAGCATGTAGAAAGAACTAATGCTGAAGGATAAAGGTTCATCAGGGGTTGACAATAACTTGATAAACCTCTCTGCTCTCTGACTACCAACAGAGATTAACTCTTAGTCCTTGAAGTTTAGACGAGACTTGTGAAGGATACAATTGAGTGGTATAAAGTGTATGTGGTGAAAAGACAAACAAGATATGAGTTGGTGAAAAGCAGTGAACAGTTGGCTGTTCACTAAAGCAAGCTTGGCGGGTTTTCCAGAATAAATGCATTAAAAAGAAGATGTATTTTATTGTACTTTTTTCATGGGAGGCTTGACACGTATTTATCTAACCCTACTAGCAACTACCTTGTACATAGTATATAAAGGAATGTTGGTCGAGAGTAAATGCTTTGTCACTTCACATGCTAATTGTTGAATTTATTGAAGTGCATTTACTCTCATTGTTGAACTCACAGGGAGTCTCTCAAAGACTCATAAGTTCACTTGAAAACTTAGTATTCTATGTTTACGTGTTTAGAAAACTGAGTTATACATTGTCATTCGATTAAATTTTTTTCGCATAACACTTTGTAATTCTTTTATTTATATCAATAAAGAGTTACACACTTAAAAGTTATGTTGTGTGTTGTTACTTAAATTGTTTTAACTTGTGTTTTATAAAACGGATATTATTTGGGACAAACAATGTTCTTACCCTACCTGATTTCAAATCATTATTCTACTATGCTAGTGATTCCCAATGTGTTTCAGGTTAGAAGAAAAGCAATTAATTTGCCATTTTTTTTGCTGATAAGGATAAGTTTGTTCCTTTAGTGGAAAAACACTGAGGTGGTGTAAATGAAGGGTGTCAAAATTTTAGAACAGTAAAGAAGTTAAAGGGGTTAAAAGGGCAACTGAAAAAGTTAGCTTGGAAAATGGTGATGTTTTTAACAATGTAGTAAAACTGAGAGAAAAATTAAACAACGTACAGTTGAAAATTGATAATGAGCCTGAAAACAAAAAGCTTAGAGAGGAGGAATGTGATATTTAAAAAAAAGTATATGGAGGCTATGAAAGAAGAGGAGAAGTTATTGTAGCAGAAGGCCAAGATTAAATGGTTAAGCATTAGAGATATAAATGATTTTTTTTCTTCATAAAACCTTATATAGCAGACATCATAGGAACAAAATTGAGGCTATTAATGATGATATGGGGAATAGATTTGAGGGAGTGAAAGTGGTTGATGAGCTTGTGAATCATTTTCAAAAGTTTCTTGGTTTTAGTGTTCATTGGCAAGAATAAATTCCATTTGATTCCTTGATTAAGTGTAAGTTGATTGAAGAGGAAGCTAGCTATATGATAAGGGATGTCAGTGATGATGAAACTAAAAGTGCTATGTTTCAAATTGAGGACAATAAAGCCCTTGGTCCATGGATTTTCTTTTTTATTCTATAAAAGAGCATGGAGTGTAGTTGGGACTGATGTTTGTACGGCAGTTAGGGAGTTCTTTGTATCAGGGAAAATTCTAAGTGAAATAAATTCAACTTCAATCACATTGGTTCCAAAGATCCAAACACAAGCAAAAGTGTCAGACTTCAGGCCCATTGCTTGTTGCAATGTTTTATACAAATGCATAAGCAAGATTATCACCAAAAGGATGAAAGGTTGTCTTGGTAAGTTAGTGAGCAAGAGTCAGTGTGCATTTATCCCTAATAGGCATATTCAAGATTACATTTTGTTGTCACAAGAATTGCTTAAAGGGTATGACAGGAAAGAGGGTCCAGAAATGGTTGCTTAGAAGATTGACATTTAAAAAACATATGCACCGTGAATTGACGAGGAAATATTTAAAGGCTTTGGATTTCATGGAAATATGGTAAACTGGATTATGAAGTGTGTAACAACTACTTTCTTTTCAGTTTGTGTAAATAGGGAGATATTTAGTTATTTTAATCGAGGTAGAAGTTTAAGGCATAGGGACCCAATGTCACCTTACATATTCATATTGGTAATGGAAATTTTAACATTAATCATGCAAGAGAAGATTAATAATGATAGGAGGTTTCAGTTTCACTTGGGATGCAAAAAGATGATAATCACACATGTTTGTTTTGCTAATGACCTTTTGATATTCTTACATGGAGATAAAGGATCTGTAAAAATGATTAAAGAAGTTATTGACGAGTTTGGTTTTGTATCCGGGCTTCTTTCAAATTATAACAAAAGCACTATTATTTTTGGCAGCATGATAGAGGATGAGAAGCAGAGTATTTTGGAGATTGTTCCTTTCAAAGTTGAGAAGCTGCATGTAAGGTATCTTGGGGTTCCTTTAACTTCAAAAAGGATTGGGGTAAAGGACTGCAAGAGCCTTATTGATAAAGTGAGAAGTAGGATTTCAAATTGTAAGAACAAATGCCTTTCTTATGGTGGAAAACTGCAGTTGGTTGCTTCAGTTTTGGAGTCAATTCATGTGTACTAGGCTTCAATGTTTCTATTGCCTCAAACTATGATTCAAGAATTAATAAAGTTTTGAAAGGATTCTTATGAAATCAAAGTGATTTCTCAATAGGCAAAGCCAAAGTGGCATAGAAGAACATTTGTAAACTAAAGCATCAAGGAGGGTTGGGTCTTAAAGATTTGGGAGTCTGGAACAAAGAAATGATAGTCGAGCATCTCTAGCATGTTGTAGTTGATAAAGACTCTTTGTGGGTAAAATGGATTAACCAAGTGAAACTAAAAAGAAAAAGTATGTGGGAAGTTACTAAAAATGTATCTTATATTTGGGGTTGGAGGAATATATTGAAATTAAGATAAGAAGTTAGAAGGTTTATTGTAATGAAATTGGGTGATGGAGATAGTGCTTCTATGTGGTTTGATAACTGGAGTGATATAGGTGCTTTGAATGATATCATTTCATATATAGATCTATATAATGCAGGACTAAAAGCTAATATGAAAGTGAATTAGGAGTTAATGGTGAATGGTAACTGGAACTGACCAATGCAATGGACTAGAAATATCCTATGACAACTCAGTTATAAAACATTCTTCCTAATAGCCATAAGAGAGATGAGATGTCATGGAAATGTAGAGAAGAAAGAGAGGGAAAATTCTCTGTTAAACAAGCATATAAAGATCTTTGAATGAAGAGGGAAATGCAAACCAGAGTAAAATTGATTTGGTTTAAACAAAATATTCCCAAATATGCTTTTGTATTGTGGATGGTAGTGCAAAACAAGTTAGTCACTCTCAATAAAGTGAGACAATGAGGCTCATATGATTTGATTTTCTATCCTCTATGCTACAAATATATGGATTCTCACTCACATCTATTCTTTAAAATGCATATATGCAGAATAATTTTGGGCAAAAGTTAAAAAGAAAGTGGGACAATCTTCTTAAAAAGAAAGTGGGGCAATCTTCTTAAACCACAACTCTATTGGAAGTATAATAAGAAGATTGTCCCTAGCTGCTAGTGTTTACTTAGTATGGCAGGAAAGAAATTACAGGCTGTTCAAAAATGAAAAAAGGAGTTGGGAGCAACAATATAGTGTGTTCTATCAAACTGTAAGAATGAGGTTAATGAACCTAAAAGCTAAAAAGACTATTGCATCTTTAAAAGCTTAACAAATTTGGGATGTGAAGATCAATATTGTAAGTAAAACATAGTAGCTGATGGTATTGGGAAGGGAATAAGGAGTGTTTGGATATTAGCTCTGTGATAAATTAGGAATTAGGTGAATTGGTTGGTTTAAGCATATGGCTAGTACTTTAGCTATATGTCTTATTTAGCTTGGAGATTCTATTATATCATATGTGTGTGTTTAAAAGGGGCAACAATATGGTTAATGGTAATTCTCCTTTTCTAGATTAGATGTGTAGCCATGAAGTAGTTTCCTGCTTATGTGGTTGTCTACATGGAGCATCTGTATTGGTTGTTTTCAAAATATTGAAGCATCATTTATAACTAGTCCTAAAAAAGCATCTACGAAAGATTTATGTTTGATCTTCTCTGATATGCTTTATTGCAGAAGACGAGATTCAAGAAAAGTTCTGCACATAAGTGGTTATTACCAGTTTTCTCAGTTTTCATCTATTATATGAAGATTGAGATTTAGTAGTTCATTTCAACAGATGGCCTTGTACCTTGAATATTTGCAACTTTGACTCTTTGGTTTTTCATACAAAATCTCGGTAGGCCTTGGTGAGGTAACTGGTATTTGTTGGATTTCCAAAGTTGTTTAAAGTTAATAGTTCATAAAATGAAAGTTTTCTATTGAGAAGGGTAAATGAACTGGCTGGGTAGTGCAAGTAGTTAGGAATAGAGATTCGTGAAAGATGAGACTTCTTCGTCCTACCAGTGCGTGGATATCACATTGGAGTTGATTAACTGGTTTGATGATGCCTATTATTCTTTATGGACTATTACTATGCTAGTGAGGATGGAGCTGCAGTATGGTATTTAGTCTGTGGGGTGTAATAGGAAATGTAGTCTACAATTTAGTCTCTTCAATGGTGATGAGAGAAGGGCTATAGTATCCATGATGATGCCTTTCATTGTTATTCTCATAAATCCTTTAAGTGTGAGGGAGGGTTGCAGTTGAATGGTCTATGCAAAGTTTCTTTGTAGAGAAAACGTAGTCATGATACTATAGTTTTTGTGAATAAAGTGGTGAATATAGGGTGTTTGGATGGGTGTTTCATTGTTATACGACCTTTGTTTCTTAGTTGTTTTGGTTGCTTGGCAGCTTAATTTGTATGATGATTTGGGCATGTCCTATTTCAATCTTGTTACTTGTTGTAAAGTTCTTTGGTTTTAATGTATATTCACCCTTTTCATAAAATAAAGCTAAAAAGTAAAATGGACAAAAACAAACAAAAAAAAAAAAAAAAAAAATTGAGCTAAATAAACAATGTAATTAATAAATTTTGACTAGATAATACTTTGAAAAAACACTGTAGTGTAAAAAATTATTGACTAGACAATACTCTGAAAAATCTGTCATGAATTGTCTTGTCAAGGAGTGTCACTATCAACTATCAACTAGAAGAATTGTCTTATCAAGAAAAGTGCCAGTATCCGACACAGGAATTGTCTTGTCAAGGCGGATACCAATATTACTAAGGATAGCCCTAACAACACCCATTCTCAACACGTCACTAGAAATGAGGACTAGCATGATTATCCCATGTAACATAAGTACATAATTATATATGTTCTATAGTAACCGTTGTATTCCTTGCTCAAGTAATTGACTAATGATTTTAAAGATGTTAAATGTCGTTGAGCAAATGCAAACTTGCAAAGAAATTGCATGTAAACAACTATCGATACTTCTATAATTCCAAAAAAGCACCAAACCATTATACCAACACATTATATAACATTTTGATTTAATAAAGTATACTCCTCTTGCAAAGTGGGTCCGTCACAGCTCGAACTTGAGGTGCGAAATGACGTTTCTATCAAGCATTTTATCGCTGGCTGCCTGGCTTTGTCCTCCATTAACAACAAATCTTTTTTATATTTAATTTTAAATAATTCAAATTACAGGTTGTTGCACTTTTGCTTTCAACCTATCATAATAATTCATTAATATAAAATATAAAAAAATTCCGCCAAATTTGAACGCTCCTGTTTCATAACAAACACTTCCCCACAAATTTAGGCTAATATAAACAATTAATGATTCATTTTCTTTTTCTTTCTTTTTTCATCTTGTAGCTTTTTTTTATATTCATTGGCTCATTGCTATAGTTATTTCAATTTTCAGTTCATTGAGTTTCATTTGTGGTATAGAGATGGGGAAACCTATTAAGAAGAAATCGCAATCTAGTACTGAAAAGGCTAAACACAACAAAACATCTTCATCAGATCGAGCTTCGAAAAGCATAGATGAAGACACTGCTGTCTTTATTCAAATGTCACAAGAAATAAAAGAAGAAGGAAATAAGTTGTTTCGGAACAATGACAATGAAGGTGCAATGTTGAAATATGAAAAAGCACTTAAGTTGTTACCTAGTAATCATATAGATGTTGCGTACTTACGTAGTCAAATGGCAAGTTGTTATATGAAGTTAGGGGTTGGTGAGTATCCTAGAGCTATACATGAATGTAATTTAGCGCTAGAAGTTGCGCCTAAGTATAGTAAAGCGTTGTTAACCAGAGCGAGGTGTTATATTGCTTTAAGTAAGTTTGATTTGGCTTTGAAGGATGTTACAAATGTTTTAACTATGGAACCGAATAATTTAAGCGCGTTGGAAGTTGAGGGCTTGGTTAAGAAGGGTATGGGAGTTGAAGGTAATGGTGTTGGTTTGGTTGATGAACACATCGAGCCTAGTTTGGTTAAGAAAGTTAAAATTGTGAAAAAGAAGGTAAAAAAGAAGAAAATAAGTGATAAAACGAGCGTTGAAATAGAAAAAGTTGCAACGAGGAGTGTGAAGATGGTGCTTGGAGATGATCTTAGGTGGGTGGAGTTACCAGTCAATTGTAGTATTGGATTGGTGAGAGAGATAATAAGGGAACGATATCCGGGTCTAGATGGTGTGCTTATTAAGTATAAAGATCAAGAAGGCGATTTAGTTACTATTTTGACTACTTCTGAGCTGAGAGTGGCTGAGGAGTTGAGTGATCCTCAAGGTAGTTTTAAATTGTATTTGGTTGAAGTTAGTTATGATAAAGAGCCTTTATATGAGGGGTTGAAAAAAGACCAACTTTCTAACCCTGACAGCTTAATATCTAGTGCTCATGATGTGGCAAAAACCGGGGAAACTGAAAAGGGAAAAAGTTTTATGGAGGAATGGGTTGTCGAGTTTACAAAAGTATTCAAGAACCATGTTGGAATTGATACTAATCCATATCTGGATCTTCACGAGGTGGGAATGGAACTATTTTCCGCTGCAATGGAAGATACTGTCACAACTGAAATATCGCAAAACATTATTGATATTGCGGGTGAAAAGTTCAAAGAAATGTCGGCTCTAGCTTTCTTTAATTGGGGGAATGTGCACTTGAACAAGGCAAGAAAAGGGGTGGCCGTTGCAGAAGACGGAAGTCAGGAATTAGTAGCAGAACAAGTGAAAGTTGGATATGAATGGGCCCAAATGGAATATGTAAAAGCCGGAAGAAGATATGAAGAGTCGCTAAAGGTTAAGCCTGATTTCTATGAAGGACACTTGGCACTCGGGCTGCAGCAGTTTGAACAAGCTAAGCTCTCATGGTACTATGCCATCGGGAGCAAATCTAATATAGAAGAAAGGAATTGTATACAAATTCTGGAACTTTACAATAAAGCGGAAGATAACATGGAAAAGGGTATGCAGATTTGTGAAGAAATGGAAGAACGACGGCTCAATGGATTGGGTTTATCTGATAAACATAGAGTTGAATTGAAGAATGTTGGGTTAGAAGGGATTTTAAAAGATGTGTTTGCTGATGAAGCAGCAGAGCAAGCTGTAAATATTAAATCTCAGATATATATTTTATGGGGTACATTGCTTTATGAACGATCCGTTATGGAATTTAAGTTAAGTTTGCCATCATGGGAAGAATGCTTGGAAGTTGCGGTTGAAAAGTTTGAACTTGCGGGTGCATCAGAGACGGATATAACTGTGATTATAAAGAATCACTGCTCCAACGGAACAGCTTTGGAAGGTAAATTAGACAACTTTGTATAAAACATTATTTTTCATCATAAGACAATTAATTTTTTGTGGAAAATTTTATTGCTGCAGGTCTTAGTTTCAAAATTGACGAAATAGTTCAGGCATGGAATGAGATGTTTGATACAAAACGCTGGCAGACTGGTGTTCCATTGTTTCGGTTGGAACCATTGTTTAGGCGACGGGTCCCAAAATTACACTCTCTCATGGAGCATTACTGAAGTTTCTATACTTTATCTTGGGAAGTTCTAAGGAGCAATGTTGGAACACACTGTGTGATTTTCTCATTGCTGGAGTACGTTGTTGTCAAGGAAGATAGGTAATAACTACAGTTATTTTAATAGCGCATCCTGCATAATCATTAATCAAGAGTGACGCATATCTTTTTGGCAACTAATTGCATCTTAAGTTAAATGTGGCCATAAGCGGACTTTGCAGCATCTGATTATTATGTTATTAGCATTTGGTAGTTCTCTGCAATATATATAGAGGCAGTGATAAAGTTGATACCTTTAAGAATTAAATGGTTATACAAAGTAAAGTTAAGGATGAAGGTAGAATGAGGAAGTAGAGAAGACTTTTAAGAAAAGAAAAAAATGATGCAAGAAGGTTTGGCAGAGATGTAAGATTGTTGAGACGATTGCACAAACATACGCTAACTAAGATGGAAGGTAACAAGGTGTTACAGGTATTTCGTCTCTTTCGGGATAAAAAGAGGATAGTAAGATAAGCTGTAGGCAAAGCATACAAAGAATTGCAAAAGAAGTTAGGAATGAAATACAGTTAAAAAGACATTTTAAACTTGCCTAGCTTTGAGAAAAATTAGGGAGTTAAGTTGCTTCATTAATGAATTCCAAAGGTTTAACAAAACATAAATAGGGAGGCTTGATGAATATTTTGATGACGGTAACAGAAATATCGGACAATGGAACAAAGTGTGGAAGGTGAAGTAAACACACAAATATGTAACATGAAGAAATAGGCATACCGTCATATGACATTCATACAGTCTCGATACTTGTGGGCTTGTGGCCTTATGGGAATCCGAGAGCCTCATTCTCTGCTTATGACTACGTACAATCCCTTGAAACATATCTGTAAGAGAGACTTGCTAGTGAGGCCGTGAACATAGGTCTTTCCTTAGACCAAACCATATATATTTTGTAGTCGTGTTTTGTGTGTGCTTTTATTTTTCCCTTGGCTTTGTTGCATACCCATTTTGCAATTCCAAAACACCAGAAAAGATGTACACCAAGAATTATTTGTTACTATGACAATGCTTGTTCAGTGTCACTAACCTAGGCTTGTCCAAATGGTTGGAACTTGCTTAGTATAACCAGCACTTGCTGAGATCTTCTATGATAGTATCTTGTTCCTTATATATCCGTTAGAACATATTTCCTATGATAGTATCTTGTTCCTTATATATCCATTCACCCAGAATTTCTTTTGCTCTATTTTGCAGGGTTTTTTGTTGATTTTGTATTTAATCTGGTTCTTTTGCTACTGGAAGTGAAATGACCGGAATATTTATTTTCTGGATTCTGCCATCTTTGTCTGAAGTTCGAGTCCTAGAATTATTTCCATATGACGGCATACATCTCAAAGGAGTATGCATCATTTTTTTTGGGCATATGAAGTTGCATAGTTTGTGGAAGATCAAGAACATGCTTGATCTTGTAAACTTTGTTAAAAAGAGATTACGAGTGCGTTATACACGTAATAGGTTATCTTGTTCATGGTGAGCAAATGAGGAGGGAAAAGTGTGATTTTTTTTTTTTTTTTTTTTTTTTTTTTTTGGGTTTAATTCTATAAGAAATTTGATTATTTCTTGTAAATCTCGTGGACCATTTTGTGGGTATACAATCTTGTCATAAAATATCATGTATCAATTTCCCGTTAAGTGTGCCATTAGTAGGTCGTAGGAAAACAATTATGCAGTAATGTGGGACTGTGGGTTGTATTCATGGGCTGCACTATAACCGAAATCTTGTACTGTCAAATGAAGCCCAATAAATTTTGAGGGCCAATTTTTCCTCTAATTAAATACGACAGTCCCTTAGGGGGTGTTTCTTTTTTTCCTTATCTAGGGATTCATGTAGACCCTACTTCTATATAAACCTCTTAATTGGGAGTATATGATAAATTAAGCCTTGTGTATATAGACCATTTAAGAGATTTTTAAGGGCTCCACCTAAAAAGTAATAATATTAAATTGTATTTCTTAGCTAAGGAAAGAAAAGAAACACTCCCTTAATCTCGAGTTCAGTTTTGGAAAAAAAAAATATAAAAGAAATCAAATGAAACTTAAAAAAACTTGTGTTCTTCATATATGTATATACTAAAACGGTACCCGCGCAATGCGGCGGCGGGTACCTGTGACTATATTTTGCGTTATTCTGTTACACATTTAGTTTTCTTTATGCTTTATAAGTAGAGATGGTTAAGCTAAATAATTTTAGTTTGAATAACCAACCTCCTAACAAACTTCCTAACCAACCTGCTTCCTAACCAATTAATTTTGAAATCCTTCTATAATAAAGCAAGTAAAAGTCTGAATTTTAAGTCTTTCTAATTATAGAATAGTTTCAAATGCATTATATAGTAGTATAGATATAGACATATGTGAGATCAATATAGAACTCGAGGTGAAACTAATATATAACTCATATTTGCCATAAAACCAATGAACCAATTATATCTATCCATTTTTTATTTAAATTAATAAAAAACCATTTTTCACATTTAAAAAAAAAACATATCTTGCAAACGGCAAATCTTCAAGCTACAAAAAATACACCATCGCGACGAGAATTAAATTATCTTTATATAGATATTCAACTTTATATACTTTCGTCTAACTTTTTTTTCGGCGATTTTTTTTTAAATTTCCGCCCAGAAAAATCACATGTGATTCGTAAAAATCACAAATGATTTGATTTTTACAAATCATATATGATTCTTACGAATCACATGTGATTCGTAAAAATCACATATATTTTGTTTTTTTAACGAATCATACGTGATTTTTCGGGGCGGAAATTTTGAAAAAAAAAAGTTCGTTGAGAATATATAACAATGCATATCTATAGAAAGATAATTTAATTCTCGTCGCGATGGTATGATTTTTTTCGCGCAACGATTAACGTTTTGCGAGATATTTAATTTTTAAAAGAAGGGTGAAAGTTTTATTTTTTTTTAATTTTGATAAAAAAAAAATAAATGGCTAGGATTGATTTATTGGTTTTATGGCAAATACGAGTTATAAATATACTAGCAATGTACCCGCGCGATGCGGCGGCGGGTACCCTGTGACTATATTTTCTGGTAATGTGATGTTATGCGGCCATATTTTTTTTAAACAATAATTTTATGGTTGGAATCAGTTGGAAAACCCCTTGCATCTTAACCTAAAGGTCAATGGTTCAATCCTCACTCTCTACAAAATGCCAAAGGTCCTTTCCTATCTTAGATAGAACTGGAAGCAGCCTCTCTACCTTAGGTAGGGTAGGCCTAGTAAGGCGACCGCCATACACACACACACACACACACACACACACACACACACACACACATATATATATATATATATATATATATATATATATATATATATATATATATATATATATATATTCAAAAAAAATCCATCTTTTTTACACTATATATATCCCTTATATTTTCATTTTTAATATACACTATTTACATGAACCAAATATCAAAATTAGCCCAAAATCAACTATACCATACAAATAATATACGGCTCAATTAGTAATTAGTCTAAAACTATTTTCAGCCTAAACAAACTTTAATCATCAATATCTATTAAGGCCCATGATAAAACTACCAAACAATTTATGATATCATTTGGTCAGCCCAATTAACAACCAAACCGTTATATAACCCAAATATTAGGACTTATAAATACATTTACAAAACCTAAATTACCTCATTCCTGCCCTAATTTCCCTCACAAAAATACGTAGCCATGATTTGCAGCCACACAAATATCACGTACTCTTCCTTTCTTTCTTATCTTGATAACCGAACATAACCAACAATCTATGTTTGCAAGAAAATCAGACCCTTTTCCTTGAATATCAAATGAAAACTCTCTCTAAGGTTTTATGTTGTGTTGACCGTGATGGTGGTTTTGAGATGGGGTTAGAACTGAGGTAGATGTAGATGTTAGGTTTTATTGTATACTTTCTATTGGTGGATCATAGATGGAATAAGTTTGATGTTTGTTTTAGCTTGATTGATGGTTGTTCTTTTCTTCTTTCGTTTCATCTTCGTTTTTGTTTTGATATGTAACGGTACATTTTTTTTTCTTCTTTTGTGGAATGCATTAATTGGTCGAGGGGGTGACTAGTTTGTGAATTTTGGAGCCGTCCGACCTTCATCGATCTTGTGGTAGCAGTGGCGGCGACTCGGTCAGCGCAGGGGCGACCGGTCCAGTCGATCAACCACTGTGCCCAGTCTAATGGCTTTATTTTTAAGTACTTGGCTTAGTAGCTTGATTAACTTGTACATTATGGTTAAATGATTGTATATTTTGGTGAATGGGTGAATTGATTAGTGTATTAATTATATATATTGAATAGATTGTTGATCTTAAAATCATTGTGCTTTACATACTTGTGCTTTGTGTTTATAACTTGTATTTACTTAAAAGCTATTGTACATTGTGCTTAAATGGTTGTAATTTTTGGTGAAGGGTGTTTTTAATAGCATTCATGTTATTTGGTAGAATTTTGGTCTTAAAATGACACCACGTTGTTTTTTATTGTACATTTTATATGCTTACTTTGTTGTAATTTTGAAAATCGAGTGCATTAAAGTGTCAAAAGATAAAATTGCCTTTACTTTTTAATATTAAATTTTTTCAAATATGAGTATAACTATTAACTTGTAAATTGTTCAAAACCTTATTACCAATATTTCTTTTCCTATTTTTTGCTTACTTTTTTTTTTTTGGAAAATGATAAAAAAAATACATTGAACTTGACACTTTTTCCCATTGTATGTTGCCAACTATTTTTTTTTCATTGTAACACAAAACTTGACATTTTTTTTTTGTTATTGTATGTACTAAGCGTCGCATCGCTAGTCCTTTACACTAACGGTCGTTAGTAAATAACTTAAAATTCCGTTTTCTTCCGATTTACACGTTTTCATCCGTTTTCTTACGTTCTTTTTCCGATTTTACACATTTTCATCCGTTTTCGTCTTGTTTTTTACGTTTTCAGTTGTTTTTACACGTTTTCGTCCGCATTCTTATGTTTTCATTCGTTTTATATGTTTTCATCCGTTTTTACACGTTTTCATCTGTTTTCTTATATCCCCATCCGTTTTTATACGTTTTCGTCTGCTTTTACACGTTTTCATCCGTTTGTATATGTTTTAATTTGTTTGACATGCTTTCGATCGTTTTCATAATAATAATAAAAAAAAAATAATAATAATAAAATAATTAATAATAATAATAATAATAATAATAATAATAATAATAATAATAATAATAATAATAATAATAATAATAATAATAAAATAATAATAATAATAATAATAATAATAATAATAATAATAATAATAATAAAATAATAATAATAATAATAATAATAATAATAATAATAATAATAATAATAATAATAATAATAATAATAATAATATTTTCATACGTTTTTATCCGTGTTTATACATTTTTAAGTTTTCGTCTATTATTATACGTTTTTCTCCGTTTTTCTTATATTTTATCCGATTTCATCCATTTTTATACATATAATATGTATGAAAACGGATAAAAATATATGACCCTTTTCTAGTCAGAATCATGTATGAAAACTTGACATTTAATTTTAAATCACGATTATAAACTCTTGTAAATCTTATAAGTTATAAGTTGTGTAAATCATCAAACTTATAAATTTGGTCAAAAACCGCTTAAGTTTTGGTAGTAAACGGTCATTGTTTTGCAATTTCAGGTTAAAATCTCGCGAGCCTTGATGTAAAACATTATTCCGGACAACTTTCGTGTTTACACTTTTGATGATTCAGATAAAAAAAGGGTCAAAATCATGATTTAAAATCAAATATCAAGTTTTCATATGTTTTTATCCATTTTCATATATTTTATCCGTTTTCATACATATTATATCTATAAAAATGGATGAAAACGGATAAAATATAAGAAAAACAGAGGAAAACTTATAATAATAGACGAACACGGATAAAAACGTATGAACACGGATAAAAACGTATAATAATAATAATAATAATAATAATAATAATAATAATAATAATAATAATAATAATAATAATAATTATTATTATTATTATTATTATTATTACTATTATTACTATTATTTTATTATTGTTATTGTTTGTTTTTTACGTGTAAAAGCAGACGAAAACGGATGAAAACGTATGAAAATGGATGAAAATGTAAGAAAACGAATGAAAACGTGTACAAACTTATGAAAACGTGCAGAAACAGACGAAAACATAAAAAAATGACGAAAATATGTAAAAATAGATGAAAATGTGTAAAATCGGACAAAAACGTAAGAAAATGGATGAAAACGTATTAAAACGTAAGAAAACGGAATTTTAAGTTATTTACTAACGACCGTTAGTGTAAAGGACTAACGATGCGACGTTTAGTACATACTATAACAATAAATGTCAAGTTTTGTGTTAGAATGAAAAAAAAGTTATTTGACAACATACAATGGTAAAAAGTGTCAATTCTTATGTATTTTTTTTTTTTTTTTTTTTTTTTTTATCATTTTTCATTTTTTTTTCTTTACCTTTCTTTTCTTCTTTTTTATTTTCTTTTCTTTTGGTCTAAAAAGAACGCTTGCTTTACATTCGCTTTCTGTTCAGTATTTATTTATTTAATTTTATTTTAAATCACTTTTCTTGTTTGTTCCATTACAAATGATTCCATATGGTTAAACATAATACAATTAAAAGAGTGTAAAACTGCACACAAGCGTAAATGTTTGACACAGCTAGTTGAAACTTATTTTTAAAAGCTACTGGAAGTAATTTTTATTTATGACTCATATAATTTTGAAGAAGCTCATTTTTACAGAAATACAAATATATGCTCCCGTAAATTTATACTTGCGCGTAACACCACTTTAATCGCATGCATCATCTCCAACAAAGTTTCACCTTTTCTTCCCTTAATTCAAAACTTTTAACGCAATCATCAAGCATGAACCAACATTATATAATGAAATGCAGATACAAAGTTGATCGCATTTGACTTCATTATTATATATCTCCGATGTAATTTAATAATGATCCATTTAAAAACTAATCACCATTTTTATAAGTCCACTTAACTAGAATATGCTTGTAATGTTGCTTCACGTTTAGGCAATATGACATTGTTTAATTAGCAGGGAATTTTTATACGAAAAGTCCAAATCACACTAATATAGCAATAATTAATAACTTCGAAGTTTAAATAAGGGATTAATAAAATTTAAATAATAAAAAATAGCACGCAAGTTGTGATGTAACAATGTTTTTGACTGCATATGGTCGCTATTGAATTTGGACATTATTGAATGGACAACTTTCCTGAAAGTACTGGCATAGAAGGTTCCTTCTAGGAATGTAAAAATATTATTCTCGAATACATAGATTGCTCAATCATTTCTAGACAATATGCATACGAAGCAATCATCTACATAGTAATGTAAAAACAAAAGAGCAAAGCCAAAGGTAAAAGTTGTTCCATAAACTAAAATCTTGTAAGTATATGTGAGTATTTGTAATGAAAAATAAATAAAGATCTATCAGAAAATAATTTTTTATTTTATTTATTTTTTCATTTTTTTCGTTCTGTACAAATCTTTGTATGAATTTATAGTTTTCCTAGTTAATTATGAGTTATGTTATGCTGAAGTATAACTAATTGTGTTTTGAATTTTTGAATGATTCTACTAATTCTCTACACAATGCTATTGTGATACGAATGTTTATAAATTTTAGTTGTTAGTTGGTTGAATATGACTGACGGCTAATAATAAACCTTTCACTCGAGTCTCACTTTCGTCTTCCACTTTAAGTGATCCAAACAACTCTAGTAGTCTATTCCACCGAATTAGTGAGAAGCTTACTTGATGTTGATCATGTGGACTTTGTAGATTAAAAAGGTAAAATTAGCTAGTTCTGGAACTTAATGTAATCAAACTGTTGGTTTCATAAAAGTAGATAAGGGGATCAAGTCTTAACATGATAATATGATTCTCTCAATGTTAGTTTCTCATGTTTATATTAATGATTTTGTAATTACCATTACCCTTACCAATATACGGAGTATACAATTATGTACCAAGTATTACTATGAGAAAATACCACCAAAATGTAGTAAACTTGTCACCATTTTCAATTATGTGTAGTGATTTTTTTTTTTTTTTTTTTTTTTTTTTTTTTTTTTTTTTTTTTTTTCCTTCTAAAAAAGTAACAAACTTTCTAAACCCGTCTATTTTGTGCACTCGTTAGCTGCCCAACTTGCCCGTGTCACGTGGTATATACACGCTGGCTTTTTTATTTTTTCTAAATGCCACCACCAATTCCACGTAGACTTACAAATGCCACCACAAATACACGCTGGCTTTTTTGTGTGGATGATAGAATGGTGCATAAACAGATCTTTAGGATAATTTAATATGTTATGGTTGACTTCTTTGATGGGTATTTTTACATAATCTAATTGATAGCATGAAGCATCAACTATTATTACAAGTTTTGGGGCATCATATAAAACTTGATAATTTTTGGGGCCATATGATCCAATTAGACACAGCAGGCTCGAGTCTTTTTTGATGATAAAATTATGAAATTATCACATATACAAATTTTGTGTGGATGTTTTGTAAGGGTGAATCTGTAAATTAACAACTTACATATCCATAACACACAAACACCCACCAACATGTAGGAACTAAATCAAAACCCACAAACACCCAGAAATATGAAATTATCAAGAACACAACACAAATCGAATTGATCACAAATCTTAGTATGATTTCAATTAACTTTGGTCAAATGCAAAATGAAAGATTCTAAACAAAAGCCCTAAACACAATTAGACTCAAACATCACCAATCAAAATTACCCAAATCGTTCATAAACCCTAATCTTCGAAATTCAACCAAACGTGTTTCTGAATAAAATTAATTGATTGAAGCATGTTAAGAACCTAAGTAGGAACATATCCCATCAATAAAATTAAACACAAACACACTCAATTGACTTCCCCCAAATCGACCATAAACCCTAGTTTTCGAATGTTAATCAAGAGAGTTTCTGGGTATGATTAAGTGATTGATTCAGATTTATAACGAAATTATTAACATTTCCCATCAAAAAATTCAAACATAAACACAATCAATTGATTTTACCCAATTCGAAAAAACCCTAACCCTCGAAATCAACTGAAGCAACTGTGCTTGTATCATCAAAGTTACTACATGACAAACCTCTGCACTTTTCATGTGGACTGAAAGCCATTTTCAAGGGTAAACTTGTCCAGTTTCTAAGAGGGTGTGAACAACTACTTCCATTGGAGATGGAAATGATAAAGGAGAAAAAAAAATGGGGATGTGTTAATATTAAGAGGGTGGGGTTACCAGGCATATTTTTAGGAAAATAAAAAACGAATTTGCAATTACACGTGGAATGGGCAAGCTGAGTTGGACCGGGCAGCCAACGAGTGCACAAAATAGACGGATTTAGAAAGTTTGTTACCTTTTTAGGAAAAAAAAAAGATCACTACACAGAATTGGAAATGGTGACAAGTTCACTACATTTTGATGGTATTTTCCCTATTACTATTCATAAGCTTTTTTAATTGTGTAACGTCCAAAATAGATCAATGTAGTTTGTCAATTGTAATATCATGCATCTTTGGCCGATAAGTTGGCACATCACCATCCATGCGTTAATAAAAGTCAGCCACCATTCATCACGGAGGATGGACGGTGCAATAATTTCTTCGTTATCTTCTAACGTAGATTTAACATGAGAGAAAATATTTGCATCGTTAATCCTCAGAAATGTATAATGTCTAACGTTTATAACCAATGGGGGTAACCCAGTGGTAAGGGCCTAGCTTTTTAGGACGAAAATGCCAAGAGGTCTTGGGTTCGAACCTTGGGGAGAAAATTAATCCCCCATTGGCCATGGAGGTTCACCTGCAACGACTCCTGGCTATCCAAAAAGGGTAGTCGCCCAGGGATTAGTCGGCTCACAATGTAGAGTCGGAAACGCAGGTATACAAAAAAAAGTCTAATGTTTATTACTATTATTATATTTCTTTTTATTTTATTTAATTATTTTTATTTTTAAATATTTATTTTATTTATATTCTTTTATATTTTTTTTAAATCTTTTTATATTACTGTTTTTTATATTTTTATTTATTATTATTATTATTATTATTGTTATTGTTATTGTTATTGTTGTTGTTGTTGTTGTTGTTATTATTATTATTATTATTATTATTATTAACAATAAATAGGATTTTTACAAGAAATTGGTGGGGAGCCGAGAAACCAACTGGGCCCCCACACCTCTAGCAATAGCGAAACCAATCCTATTAAATATATGAACGGCAGCCCGCGCTCCAATGTCTTGAGTCGTAGAGAAACGTCGAATACGCTTTAGAAGAGTTACTGCATCTTTTTCAAGTTCTCCAAAATAGGAGAAAGAGAAGGGGAGGAACCCATATCCGATATCCACACATTTGGCCTCGTACTTGACCCGTTTATTATTATTATTATTATTATTATTATTATTATTATTATTATTATTATTATTATTATTATTATTATTATTATTATTATTATTATGATTATTATTATTTAAAATTTTATTTTATTTAAACATAATAAGCTTACATAAAATTAGATAGGAGTCTAGATACAAGTTGTGCTCTCACACATTTCTGAATACAAAAGCTTATTCTATGAAAAATAAAAGCACCACTCCTAGCGTTGTTGTTGTTGTTGTTGTTGTTGTTGTTGTTATTATTATTATTATTATTATTATTATTATTATTATTATTATTATTATTATTTTTTCAACCAACACTTTTATTAACAATAAATAGGATTTTTACAAGAAATTAGTGGGGAGCCGGGAAACCAACTGGGCCCCCACATCTCTTGCAATAGCGAAACCAATCCTATTAAAAATATGAACGGCAGCCCGCGCTCCAATGTCTTGAGTCGTAGAGAAACGTCGAATACGCTTTAGAAGAGTTACCGCGTCTTTCTCAAGTTCTCCAAAAGAGGAGAAAGAGAAGGGGAGGAACCCATATCCGATATCCACACATTTGGCCTCATATTTGACACGTTTACGTTGTGCAGCTTCAATAACCGCACGACCTGGCATAAAATCAATCATACCAGATTGCGTCAAGGGTGACGACCCCGTAAGATCAACACAAACATCAAGCCCACTATCCCAAAAGTAAAGTAATATATCAGCTGGGCGTAAAGATCTGTCCCTATCACCATAAAGCCCAATATCCACCTCCTTACGAGCTGAAATTCCGGACCGAGAGCATATATCAACAAGAACATCACGCACAATATTATGCCGATGTTTAATGCCAACAATACCCGCACAAGAAACCGCGTGATCCCCATAAATATATCCAGTAAAAACACGAGAACAAGCTGAACACAGTACATGAACAGTGAAAAGAGGAACACCCAGCCGATAACACAACACACAACGGTATGTCCGGGCATTCATAGTTTGACCCAATCCAGATATAGGAGCCACCCTGAGCCAATCTGAAGTATGATCCTCCTTAAGAGAGCTCCATAACGCCATCTGACGGGGAGATAGATGAAAGGTAGATTCAACCGTTTGGGTAACCCGATCGAATTATATATCTGCCAATTTCTTCATGAGTTTCGGGGCAGTGACCTCGCTTAGGTTACTCAAAAGGTCAATATCCATATTCTTATTAAAGGTACATAAAGCATCATCAAAGGAGGGACCAACAGTTACAACACCAGAACTATGGAGAAGCTTAGTCTGTAAGCTAGCAGATTGAAGTCTAGAAGCAAGGAAAGCATAGTTCAAGACATCACCTGCAGAATATACACCAAGCCCCCCAAAAGCAAAGGGTAGGGTAGCAAGTCTCCATTGCCAATCACCAAAACCTGGCCCAGAAGCAGTAACAATACGCTCCAATGAAGAACGAAGTGCCACATCAAAAGAAACCTGAGCATACTCAAAGACCCGGGGGGAACATGTACGCATAGAAAAATACAACTTGGAAATACCAGCACATGCACGGAGTAGCAACAACTCACATTGAGGGTCATTAAGTTTAGCAACAGCATCCATAAGTTCAATAGTTTTAGCCACCCTTTTCAGAACAAGCTTACTACCAAACTCAGAATCCACACTAACCGGCCCACCCAATAATTTAACACCATGTAAGGGGCGAGAAATATTGGCGGGAAAAACACCCGCATGTCTGCTTCTGGGATCCTCTTTGGGCCAGAAAACCTCAGTTTTATCAACATTGAGGTGTAAGCCACGATTAGGTCCATCCAACATAATCAACTCTAAGACCTTACCCACAACCAAAGTATCTCCAATAATAGTGCCATCATCCAGATACCAAGCTTGAAAAGAAAGGTTAAAAGAGTCTCTAATCTTACATGCCAGGGGATGTAACACTAAGGCAAAAAGAAGAGGCCCAAGAGGATCACCTTGTTGCACACCTTGATGAGACCAAAGAGTATGCTCACTATAATATAATCTGGCAGGATTGGAGTAACAGAATTCCACCCACCATGAAATAGCCGGGAAATGAAGCCGAACCTCACGCAACATAACAGCCCGATCCACCATGTTGAAAGCGTTTTTAAAATCCACCAACAACATAGAAAGACCAACATCACCCCCTGACCCTCAATCAACCGATTCACAGCATGAAGAATAGCCTCCCCTCCACCCGATACCCCAACACCATATTGTAAATCATCTAAATAACCATCCGAAGAATGGCCAATCATGGACGCACAAACCTTGGAAACTAACCGCCTCCAAACAGTCCCAACATCAATAGGACGTATACCCCCTCCTGGTTTGACCAAAGATGTGAGAGGAGCACTAGCAATGTACTCACCCAACACCCTCGGGCATTTACCAGCAAGAAACAGGTTCACCACTTGGGTGATAGAAGCGACCAACTCATCAGAAATAGCCACAGCTGCTCCATTTAAACAATCCAAAAGGTGTTGGGCACGCAACCCATCCCGCCCACAAGAAGTACCACGAGGGAAACTCTTAATCATGTCAAGAATCGTAGTAGGAGATGCAGTAAGGTGGTGATGATCAATAGGTATATCAGGCAAAAGAGGAGCCGGCTGAAAAGGGTGCTTAGCTCTTAAGTCCTCAAGAGTAGAAACATCATAAGGTGCAATACCAGAAGACGAAAGAACTCTGACCGCAGCAGTATAATGGCTGTCACAAATCTTCCTCTTACATTGCTTAACATTACGGTCACCCAAGTCCAAGCTATCAACATCAATATTAGACCATGGTGGGGAGGGTTCAGCTAAAACCTCACGCACAATTTGCAAACTGCCACCAGGGGTGCCCCATGCACGAATAACATTAACAATATACTCTTCCTGGCGTTGACGCTTAGTAGCCGACCTACACTCTTGGTTACTCCTCGGGCAAAAGGTTTTAAGTAGACAGAGAGGCAAGACTAACAAACCAACCCAACAAGAAATATCATCAGGCGTGCAGATCACCTTATCAAGAGCTCCTTTCAAAACACGAGAGAACTCCAAACGACATTTGGGAGGAATGGATTTGACAGTCCGCAAACCCTTAGAGAATAAAGTATCAAGAAGAGATAAGTCGAAACCACCAAACTCGTCCAAAACCAAATCCTCAACAAGGGCAACATGGGAAGGAACCTGTGGTTTGGTGAGATCATACAACACGAACCGAACAACACCATCACCACAATCAGGAGGTGACACAAAATCATAACCCCCACCATGACGACACTTAGTCCGAAAAGTATGCGTTTTGAGACAATCACCACATAACCATAACCCCATACGCTTAAGAGTAACTTCAACCCTTTCAAAAATAACCAAATCCAACCCAAGGGAGTGTCTAGTAATAGCTTGTGCCTCACCTGTAAAGTGTCGATCACGAAGATGTCTGATCAAAGAGGTCTTAGTAAGACCATTTCCACCACCATCCCGACATCCACTAAGACCCACGAAGGGGCAATGGTATCTCATAAGAGGCATTGGAAGAGACTGAAAGCAGCCCACAATAGCAAGTACAAAATAATCAAAACCAAAAGCTGTTAAACAAAGAACAAATCCCAAAACAGAACCAGCAATGTCGAACACCTTGATAACATGTGACCAATCCTGTAAAGAAACCCAAACCTAATGCCAAAGAACCATACTGCTCATGCATTCGAACTCATATTCGAAAACCAAACCGTATAATCAAAGAATGCACCACTGTAACGATAAAACCAATACCCTAATGCCATAAAATCCAAACCAACAGCTAAACCGAAGGTACCAGGAAAACCCAGCAACAGTTATAGGGAGGCTAACGCAGCAGTATGACATAAACCCAGCAACAATTATAGGGTAATATGGTACTAAGGTGGAAAACCCAGCAACAGTTAACACCAAGTTCGAACAAAAACTGATCACATGAAACCTGATAATGTTATGGAGGATGATAACTGTGACTCCACAACTGTTCTGATGGAACGAATAAAGGCAGATAACCACTGTACAAATATGGTTTCAAAATCGAAACCCTAGAACACAATAACAGGATGACAAACAAAAAAAAACTGAAACCCTAGAATAAATAAGAAAAACCCGATCACCAGATCAGGAGTAGAACGATGGAAACAAAAACCTTAATCAACTGAGGAGGTTGAAGGACGATGATGAAGATACAGTGAGATCAAGGGGATCCCTATTTGATCGTCAAGATCGCCCACAGTTGAGAGAACCGTCTTTATTATTATTATTATTATTATTATTATTATTATTATTATTATTATTATTATTATTATTATTATTATTATTATTATTATTATTATCATTATTATTATAATAGTGATTGGGAGACCTAAATTATGTGCTTAAAGATATGCCTCAACTTGTGTGGCATCATCCTGATTGCTGCAGCCATGAGACCAACTTTTTTAAAAACCATCAGGATCATGCCCCATATGTTTAGCCACATCTTTAGACACATAATTAATCTTCTCAATCATTTTCTTTATTATTATTGTTTTCTCACTTTTCTCTACAAAATCCAACCCAAACATTTATTCATTTTTATTTTTTTTCAAATAATAGAAAACCCAAATCTAAACACCTTTTTACCTCATCTTCATATTCTTCATCCTCATTTTTTTATAAAATATTAACTACCTCATTTTTAAAGTGAATGATATTTGATAGAAGAATAATGTTGAAGAATGTGAAGATGGAGTAAGGATGTGTTTGGATTTCAATTTTCTATTGTTTGAATTTTGAAGCAAGGCTATTAAGATCGAGATCTGACTATACATCTTTTTTATCTTTGTAAAATTAGAATTGTGATCAAGATCGAAAGATCCTACTTAAATATTCACCTGTCTTATACGTCTAGTAACTCGTATTTAAAATGACAATGAAATAAATTATTAAGCAATAAGAGTTCAAATAGTTATAACACTAAATGAAATGAAACGAAACTCACATGGGTTCTGTTGATATAAATAATGTTCAAAAATGTTATTAATATCTCTCAATAAACCTATGTTTTGATAATCACAAAACTCAAATCAAATTAAGTCAAGATTAAAACGTAAACAAGTATTTGGTAACAAATATTTACCTCTACATCTAATATCACTTAAGGTATGCATAAACTAAGCATCTTATGCATTACATGATCAAAGGAAACCTTGTATTAAGACATAACTTTTTATAAAATGATATTAACATTTTATATATATTTGTAAATCATTTTTGGTATTGTTATATTAAACTACAAAGATATGATTTCAAATTTCCAACCAAAAAGGGCAAATTTTATCCAGAAAAACTTTTTCAACGTTCAGGAGGGCGGCCCCCTTAATTTTACTAGGCGGCCCCCTTAATCATTAAGGGGACTGCCCCCTACTTAAGGGGACTGGCACGCTCCAGAACAGTATTTTCTGGCCCTATAAATATTGGATCATTTCACATATTTTTCTCACCTTTTTGCACTATAAACTTTCTGATCCAACCTCCATTTCTAGATCTAAAATCCTTTGATCATATAATTCATAAGTCTTTGTTTCCAAGTGATCCAAAGCTTCATCCATTCAAGTGCAAGAAAAAGAACACTCCTCTACATCCATCTAATTGTAGTAGTGTTGTGATTAGCTAGTTTCACATTGTAGTAGTGTTAGATATTTGTAAAAGTGTTGTGTGAATTTGTTGATTGTAGAAACTAGGTGTGTTGTAAAGTAGTTTAGTAGTTGTGACCTATTTGTGCTTAGAAGAAGGTGTGAAGTTGACAAGGTGTGAAGTATTGAAGAAGTTGTGAAGGTGTGAAGTTGTGAGATTGGTTCTAGCTACGATTAGAACTCGACATTTAGCTTAGTGTCGTTAACTCGTGTAAGCCAAGGTGTGTAAGGTTTCTCCACCATAAGGAGTTTGTTGACATAGTGAAGAAAACTCTCGAGTGTGGTACTCGGGGAGTGGAGTAGGGCAAGGAAGGTGTCCTTGTAGCCGAACCACTATAAATTCGCCTGTTGTGGTTTGATCTTTCTAACTCTATCTTTTCTTCATTCAATTTCAATACTTTCATTATTAGATTAGAATTGCTTATATTGGTTGTTGTTTGAATTCACTTGAGATCGAATCGAAAGTTTTTTTAATAAGCTACAAAATATTTTGGTAATAAATTTAAAAGGACGTAAAACTATTCAACCCCCCTTCTAGTTTTCCACAATTGGTATCAGGAGCCACGTCTAGCAAGATCTTTAAAATATATTGTATTTTAAAACTTGTAACGATCTATGGAATCTGAAAAATATTTAGAAGGGCAATCTATGCAAAGACCACCACTATTTGAAAGTGATGGATTTTTATATTAGAAAAATCGATTCGAAACTTATGTGAAGTCAAAAGATCTAGATCTTTGGCATGTTATTACTAATGGTGATTTTTTACCTATTCAAAATAACCCCGAAACAAAGAAAGATGAAATTGTACCTTTTGAAAAAACAAAATGATGATTTAAAAAGAAAACTTGCTAAAAATAATGAAGCAAAAATGGTTATTTATAATGCGCTATCACGTAAAGAGTACGAAAGGATCTTTATGTGTGAAACCGCAAAAGAAATTTGGAACTCTTTACTAATAACTCACCAAGGTAATAGTCAAGTCAAAGATAATAAGATAGATCTACTTGTTCAACAATATGAGCAATTCACGATTCCGGAAGAGGAATCAATTGATAATGCTTTTGCTAGATTTAACACTATCATCACAAGTTTAAAAGCACTTGATGAGAATTTTTCTAGTAAGAATTTTGTTAGGAAGTTTCTTAGGGCTCTTCATCCAAAATGGCGAGCTAAAGTGACGGCTATTGAAGAATCAAAGAATTTGTCAACATTGCAACTTGATGAATTAATTGGAAATCTAAAAGTTTACGAAGTTATTATTAAGAAGGATTCCGAAATGGTCAAAGAAAAACGAGAGCAAAGCAAATCAATCGTCTTGAAAGCTAGAAAGGAATCTAGTATCGAAGATAGCTCATCTTCCGAAAGTGATGACGAAGAATACGCCATGGCCGTAAGAAATTTCAAGAAATTCTTCAAAAGGCGAGGAAGATTCGTAAGACAACCGCATGATGAAAAGAAAACATTTCAAAAGAGTAAGGATGACAAGAACAACAAGATTAAAAGGAAATGTTTCAAGTGTGGTGATCCAAATCACCTCATTGGAAAATGTCCAATGATGACAAGAGAACAAAATCAAAGAGCTTTTGTTGGAGGCGCTTGGAGTGATAGTGATGAAGATGAGAAAGAAACGACAAAAGAAGAGAAGTGTCTTATGGCGAATACATCAAATGAGGTACGTTCTGAAACCGAATATTTTAGTGATGAAAGCTTATCATTAGATGAAAAAGATCTAGATAATGAATATAATAGGCTATGCAAATTAGGACAACTAGTAATGACCAAAAACAAATGACTAAAATACATAAACAATTAATTAGAAAATGAAGTACTAGAACTAAAAATTAAAATACATCAACTTGAAAAAGGTAAAGAAATTTTTGAATAATGTAAATCATGTCAAGAGCTTAAAGGTGAAAACGAAATACTTGGGAAGAAATTCGTAAACTTGATAAATTTGAAAATAGTAGTCACTCACTTAGTAAAATAATAAGTATTCAAAGAACATCCGGAGATAAAACCGGTTTAGGATTTAATTCAAATGAAGCTTCAACAAGTGATATTAAAAATGTCAAATTCGAAAATGAACCTAATGAACAAAAACCTCCAAAATCTAATCCTAAGTATATACTTATTAATGATAGAAAAATACCTCTTGCCAACAATGAAGAAGTAAAAGCTTTTTATAAACCGTCTTTAAAAAACGAGGTAGGATCTTCTAAACCTAAGACAAGATCTAAAACACCACCACCTAGAAAACCAAATAATCCTAATCCTAGGTCTAAAACATCTCAACCAAGAAGAAACCAAAATAGGCAAAACTATAATAACAATAGTAATCAAATGTGAAACTACCAACAAAGCTACAATCCTTGGGGTATACTACCACCTTTCATGCATCCTAGTCAAATGTTAAACATGTTTGGACCAAACAACTTTGGACTAAAGAGACAATGGGGATCGAATAGCTAGATGAACATTCCTTGAGGCAATCTTGAAGTTTCTCTCAACATAGACTTTTTCAAAGTCTATATGTCATCTTGATGATTTTAAAGATTTTTTTGAAGACCACCGGGTACGCCATTCTTTCACAACTCATTGCCATGCTTAGATAAATATGCTTTATTTGATTACGTTGTTTGCATAGATATAGCTTGCTATTTCCCTCTATTTGTTCGATCATATATATGCATATATATATATATATATATATATATATATATATATATATATATATATATATATATATATATATATATATATATATATATATATATATATATATATATATATATATATATATACTAGATTTCGAAGCCCGCCCGATGGGCAGGCATGACTTATAATGATAATTTTGATGGTGTCAGTTAATGGAAAATTATTTTTAAGTACGTCAATTTCATTTAATTTTGTTATAGTATTAGTTTACGTTTAATTTTTTTTTAAGAAAAGGTAATTATTGTTTTGAAAAAATATGTTAAAGAAAAATAAGACATAAACGTACCAAATGTTTTATTGAACACATTAAGAATGAAAAGAAATAAACAGTTATCAAATATGAGAGAAGAAAGTTTCAAAGTGGCATGCAAGAATAAAGTATCAAAGCATAGCCCGTTCGATGGGTGAGCAAGCCTTATAAATATCGTTAAGTGATGAAAAAACTTAACTTAACAACAATCCACATTTAATTATTCGATCAGTCTTACAACTCAAAAGTGATGCAAAAACTTATTAGTTTAAGAGGCTAAACCAAGTGGCCATATCACATCAAGTAATAATGAAGTTAAATTTTGCTTGATATGAAAGGAAAATATGAAAATAAGAAGGAAAGTAAAGGGTCTTTATATTTACAATGAATATAAATAAACACGTTTTTCGTATGCTTACAATCTTTGAGCTGGCAAATAATTCCTTCTTCGTCTCACAACTTGTTAATTTGAGAAGTGAAATTAGAGCAAATGAGAGTTCAAATAACAATATGATCTGCCACGTTAATGGATACATGTTATAACAATTCACTTATAGTAAAATATATAGAAAATAAAGGGAGATATCGAGTTCAAAGCTGCTAAGCACCAGCTGAGCCGCCTATGAGAGCAATGATTAGGCTAGGGATTACATATAGCTAAGCGCCGGGTCAAGAGGTTTCTAAGACATGGCTTCATACACAGATCCATAAACCCCTGTATCAAAACACAAGTACATAACCTTGCATGATATTCTATGAAATTCAGATCAAGATGGAAAATCTTTTAATACAAAACATAAATACATACTTGCCAGCGTATGTTCCGGTTGTTGTGATGTTCTTGCCCGATGCCAACAATGCAATTGCAAAGACCTTACAACTCCACTTGACCACATAAAACACAACCCAAATCCAATGGAAGCCACTGATATCTGTAACCACATGACTTTATATTCAAGAACTTAGATGATGAAGTTGATTTTCATCGCACTAAAAACATTAAATGTTAGGCAACTTTTGTGTGCGTATAAGTAGAAAAGAAACATGCATAAGTGGTTAAAAGTAGCCTGAAGTTGCTTTTTAATGATATACCTCCTATATCATTTTTATTTAAAAATCTATGTTATTATTGTAAATCAAGAGTCCCAGCTCCGCTGAGATCACAATTCTTATGTCATAGTATTTGACGTCCTTCAAGTATTCCACCACTAAAGTATGTCATAACATCACCAAATGACATATATTCTCCTATAGCTAACAACATACAACTTGCTATGACATGTTGCTTTAGTTTTCAACTATTGCTTTCTATAATAACAAACTTAGTGGAATATAGATTATAGCTAATTGATAAAGAATATTATGATCAAGAAATGTTACACTTGTTGAGTAGCTTCCATTAGTTGTAGTGAATATTCTAAAAACCTAAAAAATTGTAGCTTACCTCGTCAAGACATAAATCATAATAGAATGCAACACAGAGTTAAGGGTCATTTAGTATATAAGAAAGAAATATTCATACTGATCTTAAGTATTATGTCCAAACAACTACTTAATTAATTATAGCACATAGTCAAACAAACAGCTGAACCAGATACGGTTTGAACCGTTACCCAAGTCCAATATTTCAACGTGTGAAATTCTTACTTTCAATTTTAGTTGCTGTCATGGGGTGTTTGGGTGTTTGGTTTACTAATGTCGAGAGTGTTTGGATCATGTGTGGTTTCTTGTTGGATCAGGTCTTTGGTTTACTACTGATTTGGTTGTTTGGCTATTGGTTGGGTTGTTTTACTGAACTATATGCTGAAAGCACCAATAAATATTAGACTTTTATGCATAATTCTTTTTGCTTTTGAAAAACAAATAATAAGGCTAAAGACTAAAACCGAATGTACGTTTTGATATTTTAGCAGAATGAGGGACAAAAGTAATACCCCAAACGGTCTTAAAGCGTTAAAGAAATGGGACTAAAGTTGTAGATTAATGAAAAATGTGCAACCTAACATCGACAGTTTAAAATAATGCACATTCAAATTCTAAAATGTATGTAAAAGCAATCATGTAATATTGAAGTTGTTTTATAACACAAATCTATGTTGCTTATTCAAAAAATAAAAATAAAAATTGTAAATGACGTTTGTTGTGGATTTTGTGTAGTTGACGTTTGTTGTGTAGTTGCCATCTTTGTGTCGATCAGTAATAGGATTTGGTCTATGAAGGTAACCAAGCATCATTCACTTCTTATACTGCTCATAGATATCATTACCAGGTGTTACTTCACCTGGTTGTGAAGCACCAAGACCCAAGTGATCCTTCTTCACGTTACCAGCCATAATTGGATCAGCTATCTCACTCCTAGAACTCCCAAGCCCTTCTTCATCTGCAACTAATTAAAATATATTATATGAAGGTTGGCATTATCATCTTGAAGAAAAAGTTTTTTTTGCCAAACTTAACTTCTTGACTAAAGGATCTATGAATAGCTAATAATTATGATTCGATGTTACCTTTTAATACATAAAATGAAGCTTAAGGTTTATGTCTTATGATTTTGCTAAATTTATTTATATATAAATGTGGTTATGGTCTGCACTAAAAACAATTTTAGTTAGAGGTGGAACCGGGACTGAACTAAAACTGCTAAATTTAAAATATTAGGACCGAGTACCGGACATGATCGAGTATGTTGGTCTCTTAAAGAATTATCTTACTGCTTCTCGAAGGGTGAAGGAGACTTCACTTCTGGGGTGTCATGCCACGCGTCAAAATCTGCTTTTGCTTGTTCTATCAAATACAGAATTTTGGACATCCGTAGTTGTTCTTGATGAGCCACTTCTGGTAAATCTCTTGGTATCATTTCTCATGTCTTCGTCTTGATCATACTGTGACCTCTAAAAGAAGCAACAATGGAATAAGTTAAACATGAATACCAATAGACAAATACAAAAAAAGCATGTACTGTGATAATTAAAGCACCATCTGATCTAAATTAATTGTACCTTATGATCTCTAATTGTCAAACCTGATGCATCTTAAATTCTAAATGAAAAAAATCTTTTAGGCCTTCATCATAAAATTTCCTTAATGTAGTAGGTGTATTTTCATGTCCATATAAACTGTTACTCAAAATTTAAACGTATTTACGAAGTTGAACAGTAGCTTGTTAGATATTCAAAAGCCCAAATAGGACGTCTAGGAAGAATCCCTTTCAGTACTTAAAAGATGTAACTGTTCAGGCATGAACAAAATAAGATGAACATTTCTATAAAGACTGTTTGCACATATGAGAGCAAATATACGTAGTATTGTCTAATGGTGGGAAATTTAACTCATTTATACAAAAACGGGCCAATTCAGAAAGAACGATAAATGTTTGAAATTGGTATACAAATTCCCTTGTGACCCATATTTCAGGGCTCTAACACCATGCCATTTAAGCCTAGTATAGCCAAGTTGTTTATGTAGAATGAGTTGCACAAATTTAAACGCCCACATAATAACGATAAGCCCAAAAACTAAGCTACTCCAAACAACCCTTACCAACCTAATGTCTTTTCTTCCCAGGTAAAAAATAGTTTCATCAAATCGCTGCAATTTCCTAATGTACAATCTGCATCCTTTTGAATGTCATTGCCTGAATTTCCAGATTCGATGCAAAACGAATATCTAACATTAATGTATTTATAACATATCAAAAAATTCATGAATTCATTAGACTTACATGTCTTTCAAGTGAAGTTGATTCACTGTAATCCGTCACTGGAACGTATTTTGGTATCCTTATAGGAGAGTTAGCTTCATGTGAAGAAATAAATAAAATTAACATACCACAGCTTGGTCAACTATAATTCTCAGCAAGTCACTTGCATATATGATCATGTAATATGAATAATGTTTAAATTAATAGCAAATAAACTTGGGTCTGTGATGGAATACCAACCTATGACGAAAAATACAGCATAGGCACATAAATGATGCTCGCATCAGATGTAAATAGCATAAGGTTCATGAGGTTGTAACTGCGCATCAGTGAAATGAGTGAAGATAAATATACTTAAGAGGTATGTTACAATTAGTCCTATTGAAGGTTCTGTGACATTTTTTACAGACCATGCGCCAAGCCTGCAAACAACACAAATTAAATTTTTATTAGTCAAGTCATTAGCTTCAATTAAATGAACAAAAGTATAAACGTGTGAATGTTGTGAGCTGCTGCAATGCACAATTTCTTTTTTTCTTTTTTTTTTTAAATGTAGATAGAAATAAAGACAAATGCAATAGTTGAAAATCTTTATCACTAATGCCAAAAACTACTGTGACTTACATGTACATAAACTCTTTGCAGCTTCAAAACTTGAGTTGGATGAATACCCATTTGATCAGCCATGTATCTATATCAAAACATTATTGTATGAAGATGAATGTGAAGAACTAAATGTAGATAGAAATAAAGACAAATGCAATAGTTGACAATCTTTATCACTAATGCCGAAAACTACTGTGACTTACATGTACATAAACTCTTTGCAGCTTCAAAACTTGAGTTGGATGAATACGCATCTGAGCCATGTATATATATCAAAACATTATTGTATGAAGATGAATGTGAAGAACTAAGACATAAAACAAACATCAAAATCAATAAAGTCCTAAATGTTAAAACTGATGTAACCCAAACACCTCTAAAATGACATAAAATCAATGTCAAAAAATCATCATAAATTTAACCACAAAACAATATATACTCTTTACCCTAAAACAAGTATACCACAAATGCATAAACTTGTTCATAAAAAAAACTTTAAAATCACCTCTTCTTTTTAGTTGGCAGGAGACTCTTTACTGTCATCACATGGATCTAACAAAAACTACAAAACAGAAAAAGAATATAGTTATCAGTCAAATTAATGATATATGTGATACTCACCTCAAGCACGGAGCAGGCAGCAAGATAAGCTGATTCAAAACAGAAAAAGAATATAGAATCATATATGCAGCCACATAATCAATACCCTTATCATTGACTCATAAACAAAACCCAAATAAAACACGATTAAGAATGTAGCTGCAATATATACTCACAATGAATTTTTTGAATTTTTTGTTTTATCAAAGATACCTGGTGAATATTACTGAGTGGAGATGTATACCTTGTATGATTAACTTCTTCTAAACACCATACACAAAAAAAGTCACGATCATTAGAGGATATGGATGAGGAAAAGATGTTATTAGGCTTTTGATTTTGTTTTAATATTACTGAGTGGAGATGTATACCTTGCATGATTAACTTCTTCTAGACACCATACACCAAAAAAGGTCATGATCATTAGAGGATATGGATGAGGAAAAGATGTTATTAGGGTTTTGATTTTGTTTTATGATTTCGGTTTACATATAAATGATGTAACTGCCTTATTTATTATGTGGATAACAATATAACCATGTCATTATGGTTTTCAAAACGTCTAACATAAAAACCTGTTTGTTCTAGTGGTTGAATCACTTGCTTGTGGACGTAAAGACCTAGGTTCGAATCTAGCTTCATGCATTTTTGGACAAATTAATTCCGAATTTTATTTGCTAAAACATGCTTATGTGGCAACTTGATTGTGATGACATGTCAGAAATTGAATTACATGGCAATGACTGGACAATGAGGTGGCAATACGCGTGTAACGCCTCCTGTTATATATATATATATATATATATATATATATATATATATATATATATATATATATATATATATATATATATATATATATATATATATATATATACACTTACTTGCACATAACCTAGATACGTCATTAGTTGACTTTCTAGAACTCTAGGAAATTGTTCATTATCGAACCCTTTCCTTCCCCCTCGCGTTATTCTATTAAGTCCTCTTTTAGAAGACTCATAAATGATGAAGGGATATGAGTCAAGTGGACTTTTATCATGCAAGAACGCCTTCGCACGTGAACACTATGGATGAAACAAACTCCTTTCGCCGACTATATTCTATCTCCGCTATTGATTGGCTCCAAACGGTCAACCTAATGGACCAGGTGATGGTCAACAAGGTCAAACAGCTTAGAAACAATCTCCGTGGAAGTAAAGGGTTTCCCCGGGTCGTTATGTCCCGACGAGGTGTGATGGTAATCGAAACGGGTTTGTGATCGGGTGAATTTGGCCAGGAAAGGGTTTTAAGTGAGTTGTATGATTACACTAAGATATGGGGAATGAAAATAACTTAGAAACACTATATAAACAATTACTGATGATCAGATATGCTAAAAACGTAAGCTAAGTCTAAAAACGCGTTCGTTTGATTTAAATTTACGTTAGCGTACGAAATAAAACGCGAGTTTTGTAAAATAAAATACCTACGGATATGAAAATTACATTTTTACAATCCTAATGATAAAAGAAAATTTTTAGAAAAAGAAAAATATTTTTTACACTATTTAATTAATTATTATTAATTAGTTACTATTTTCCTATTTACTTTTAATTATTAAAAATACCCTAAAATACAATAATTAGGAAATTAACCTAGAAAAATAAAATTTAAATTTGGAAAAATCTAAAATAATATAAAACTAATTTTAAGACTGAAAATATATTTTTGAGACTTTTTAAATAATTATTATTAATTATTAACTATTTATTAATTGATAAAAACTAAAATTAATTATTAAAAATACTAAATGAAAAGAGAAAAATATGAAAAAAATACAGAAATTATTTTACGACTACAGGAACCTAGGAAAATTATAAAAATGAGAAGTGCTTAATGAAAAAGCTAAAAAAATAAGCTAAAAGCTTAAATAAAAGCTATCACTTTATTAAATTTTTGTCTTTTTTGGAATTTTCCTTTTCACAATTGTTTAAACACTTAAAATATGTAACTTTAGTAAAGGGAGTTTGGCCAGAAGCTTATAAATAAGCACATGGGAACACAAATCCTTAACAGTTGGGTATTATAGCTTATTAGGACCTTTTGGTGTTTGAACAAGCTTATAAAAAGCTACACAGTGAAAGCTAAAGGTCAAATAAGCTACAATAGTATTAAGGGACCTGGAAATAAGCAAAAGGAACAGAAAAAGCACTGGCCATAAGCAGTTACAAGGGAATAAGCACTTAGCCAAAAATCCAATTCCACACAGTCCAACTGGGTGTCCTTTGCAGGCCTGTGGGGCCCACTAAAGATTTTGGAAACCCAAGGTGAGAGTGGGACCAATAAGCTTAGCTTATTGGCTCTCTGAAAAGCCAAGTTGTGACCTCTGGGGCCCACTATGGAAGCCAGGAGAGGGCATGGAAGTGGTGCATAAAATCTGAGAACTCAGCTCAAAGGGTGTGATGAGACAAACTAAAAGGGATGAGCAGCCCTTCAAATTGAACTAGAAAGCAAGAAATAAGCTCAGACCCTTCAAGAAGGGCTTAATAGCTTTCCAAAAAGCCAAAGTTTAAACTGTGGGGTCCACTATTAATCTCTGTGAGAACTTATAAAGTTTGGCTTATATACACTGATGTACCAGTGTATCCAGTGGAAGGGACAAAATGCAAAGGTAAGATTAGCTTACCAAATAAGATGAAAAGTACCAAATAAGCATTGAGCCAATGAGACTGGTAGACTAGCTTTACAAAGAACCAAATTTTATAAGCTGAGTCTAGGTAATGAGCTTTTTATGAGCTTATGAAAAAGGCTCACCTACACTGATGAGTCAGTGTAGGGAGTAATTTTGAGCAAACTTTGTGAACATGATAAGCAGTTATGATAAGCAAAACATGGAAAATAAGCATACATGGAATATAATGGCCAGAAGGGCTACACAAAACAACAAATCACACAAGCTAAAGCTAACAAATGAAAATTGTGCAAGCTTATGAAAATGACTAGTAAACCTGTGCACAGGGCATCTTTGTGAAAAAGCACTAACAAGAAGCCATCAAATAAGCAGTTTAATTAAGCTAATAAAAATAACTAAAAATAGCCTAATGAATATAAGCAACAAAATATTAATATCCTTAAAGCACAAGACCTGAAACCTAGTATTAAGGCCTAGAGAAAATTAACTAGTTAAATAAAAAACTGACTAAGTGGTATTTGACTTTTAAAGATAAACACTAAAGTTTGACTAATGTGAGATTTAAAGCTAATTATTTGACTGATTATGTAATATTAGGCTAGTAAGAAACTAAATTAAGCTACAATAACAACTTATGAACTAAATTGAATGATTGTGAGTACCAAATCCGTAACAGTTAACAATGAATAAGAGATTAAAGCTATGTTGACTCTTTTTTGTTAACTAGCTGCTGATTTTATGTTCTTATAATCCTAATTTGACCTAATGTGAGTTAAATGAAACAAATGCCACAACAGAAACAGACAAGGATATAGGTAACAACCCTGTTACAAACACCCCTAATTGTGACAGTTATGCTATGAACTAAATTTCTAAGCTTGATTTCCCACACTTATTGATCTAACACTAATTCCTAACTGTATTTAAGTCTATTTGAACCATAAAATGCTGCTACTAATAATGAGAAAACAGAAATACAATATAGGCTAAACTAAGGCAGTGAGATAAGTAAACTTGAACTGCAACACCTAAATCTCAAACTAGAGTACTCTAATGACTTCAGTAAGCAATCAACAAACACCAATAATCTATGAACTAAAGTAAATAAGCTAATCTAAATGGAGATTCAGAAAATTAATTGGAGACTTACTAACTGAGATACTAAATGGAGTAGGGTAAAAGCTCAACAAAGCCTGTCTTTGGATAGGCTTAATCAACACCAGAGAACATGGATTCAATCACCAGAGTCATTATAACTACTATAAGCACCATCCTTTACAGGTTGACTTTCGCTGACCATTCCATTTACACAATATAAATAGACACAAAGTGGTAAACCTCTCCACAAGCTTTCAATCAGCTTATATGAGCTTATGAAACAACATAAAATCTTAGTTGAGACCACTAACTTGAAGCTAAAGATTGAGGTTTAAATTTGAGTCATGAGTTTAAAGAGTAAATGCAAATTTCATTGATACTAAAACTGAATACAATTTAAATTAGAAATGAGAAGATTACAACTTGAAAACTGATATTGAAATTGGAGTTTACACTATTCTGACATTTAAAATTTAAACTAAACTACCCTAAATACTATTAAAATCTAACACACTTCAACTGCTACAATACTCCATTTTATAGTGACTCCTTAGGGTTTTCTTGACTTTTTGAGCATTTCCCACCATAAACCTTAGCCCTTGGATGACTGGATTCAATCTTGACCGTTTGTCTATTTTGGCGCCAAAATGGAATTTGGCTCCTAGTGATGAGGCGAAAAATGATCCGTTTTTAGGGGGTCATTTAAGCCCGAATCCGACTTTATTTGATCAAATATTGCCCTAAATCGTTCCTTTTGTGATTTTAGGTGTTTGGAGAGTGAATTCTGGAAAAGAGGCTATTTTGGACGTTTTTGGAGCATAAAGTGAAGAAAACGGCAAAGTACCAAAAATCCAAGCTGAAAATACAAGGTGACGGCGTCAAGACCAAAAGCTTGACGGCGTCAGACATGAAGAATTAAATATCGAAGGTGGTGACGGCGTCATATGGAGAGGTGACGGCGTCAAAGTGGCCAAGAATAATTTACCGTGGGTGGTGACGGCGTCACATAGGCCGTCATAAGTGGATCAAGGCCGTCCGAGGAAGTTTATGGCGGCGAGGTGACGGCGTCAGAATTAACTCTTGACGCCGTCAGACTGTTTTTCCTATATATAGTTTTCTAGTTTTTTCATTAAAAAGAGAGAAGTTTTGGTGAAACCCTAAAGACGATTTTGGTGCCTCTTTCATAGGTTTTTCAAGGGTTCCAAACCCTTGAGACCTTGCATTGTAATTGAGATAAGTGTACTTTCAATTCAATCAATATGTCTATGTGTTGGTTGTTTTTCTTTTGTTCTTATCTTAATTCTACTATGCTAGGCTAGATCTCTTTTGTGTTTGCTTAGATCTAATGAAACCTAGATGTTGATTATGTGTTGATTACTTGTCTATTCTTGTTTTGAATGAATCATTTATATGTTAGGCTTAAGAAAACTGGCAGATCTCCAAATGGTAACATGCTTGAACGTCTTAAGAAACATGAACCGAGGCGTACTAGGTCTTTATTGGTTGTATTTAATGCATGAGCCACTGTTTACAATCCCTATAGTTGTGCTGGGTCATGGTGTAGGAGGAGATAAGAGCTCATAGAGTTGGGGAGTTATGTATGCCACCCCACGAATGGTATTAAGGAATACAATCCGTCATTCATACAAGTGTAACAAGTAATTAACATGTAAAAGATATCTTGGGAGTAGTGAAGTCTAAGTAAACACAATTTCTCCAATTACTGCTCACAACCTTAGTTTAAATTAGTTTAATTTCATTTTCATTATTTTATTTTAATTATATAATAGCTTTGGGTTAGTTGATTAGCAACTAATTCCGCCCACTCTTCTAAAAACCGAGATTTTAATTGCTTTCATAAAATATAAAAATACAAAAATAATCATCTCTCACCTCTAGAACTATTAATTAGGTTTTCTAATCCTAGCGACACTATTCCTAAGCTGAACGATCAATCCCCCGGTACTTGTCACTATACTATACTACAACGATCAGGTACACTGCCTGGTGGGGGTTGTAAGCTTCTCGAGATCCCTCGAGAGGTAAAGCAAGGTGCGATTCCCACGCATCAAGTTTTTGGCGCCGCAGCCCGGGGAATAGTTATTGTCTAGGTTAGAATTTCTTTTTATTAGGTCTACTTGCTAGATTCCTTTCTAGTAAGATTTTATTTTTATTTTTAGGTTTTCTCTAGTCTATCTTTTCTTTGTGTCTTTGTTTGTAGTAAAAAAAAAAAAAAAAAAAAAAAAAAAAAAAAAAAAAAAAAAACCTTTCCATTGACTATTCCGTTAGCCATTATGGAGAACGCGAATCCACCAAGTCCGACACTAGAGTTTTACCAGAAAAAATATAATTACACTAGTTTGGATATTACAAGATGGAGAAACGAAATGAGGAGGACAGGATCTTATATTGATTTTATTGAGTACCTTGAGAAAAGAGGCCAAGTGCATAATGCTTTTAGAGAATTCACCTTAAGAGCTCCATCAACCCCTTAAAATGCCTCACTTAGTGAAACCTATGCACTATGTGAGCCTTCACCTAGGATAATTTCGTATGAGCCACCTAGCTGCATGTCATGGTTAGGCCCTACCAGAATACGGGATGAACACATAGGTGACCTTGATGTGATGGAGGATGTAGCCGAACATGATCACATTGATAAAAAAGACCTAGGTTTTATGATCGATGATGATGAATCTCAAGAAACAGATGATGAATCTCTTGGGCAATTTGTATATAGCAGTCAGAATATTGAAGATGATCCTTATGATTCGGACATAGAAGTTGAGATGCCTAGAGAAGCACGTGAGATACTTGGGAGAATGTTAGGGCTAGATCCTGACACATGGAATGATGAGGTGAACAACATAAGCCCACAAAATACTCAACCATCATTTGAGGCACACACACCGCCCGTGACTTACCCGGAAGAAGTAGAAGAAACTTTAGGAATTCCGATGGAGGTAGAACCCTTGGACCAGGCACCACTTAAGGATATAGGTTTGAACACTTGTAGTGATAACCTTACTCCTAGTTCTAGGAAATTTCCTAGTGTTGATGAACCGGAACCTCAATCTTTACACACCTTTCCATCCTTAGATATATTTCTAGGAGACAAAATAGGTTCCGATCCACCCATCAAACCATATTGTACGAATAATCTTAGGACAAAGGTAGTGGACTCTAAGCCTTGTAGAGAGGAAGCCAATATAGGAGTGGAAAATGACCTTGCATGCTTACATCACCCATTTATGATTGATCACAAGAAACATTATGGGTTTAAACCGGGTTTATTAGGTCAAGATGGATCCCCAACTAGGAGTCTTTCGAAGTTGATAGAAAATGATCCCTTTCTAGGAGAAAATATTAATCCACCCATTAACCCGATTGAATTAGTTAAGGTTATGATGATAGGAGCACACCCCTTTGAGCATATAATTCATCCACCACACTTTCCTCACGAGGCATATTTCCACCCTAAGGGTGTGTATCGCTACTTCCACCCGCACTTAATCTTAAGTGTAGGGAAAACCTCCCCTATCTTTGTTAAATAAGGGTAGAGTCAGGCTCGTGACTCGAACAAAAACAAGCGCTTCTTGGGAGGCAACCCATGTTTTGTGTGATTTTATTTGTTTGTTTGTTATTTGCTTCCGTATGCATGCTTTATTTTTATTGTTGGTAGATCATGTTTCTAAACTAAATAGTGGAAATATTTTACTTTGTTGTTTTGGCCTAGTCTTAACACCACCTAAATGTATTTTTGCAAAAGATAAGTGTAAGGGGAAACCCCAAATATGTTTTTAAGAAACAAACCGATCATGATTCTCCACAATATTAAATGAACATGTATATTCGTACTTGTTAGAGTCAAATGCTTGTATTGAGTCATAATGAAGTTTTGCAGGATTTTCCAGGAAGTAGGACTAAGTTTTTCAAGAAATTTTCCGGAAACTTAACATAAGAATTTCTGCAGGTCCATTCTGACGGCGTCAGAGGTTTACTCTTGACGGCGTCAGGAGTTAAAATTTGGAAATTTTACCGGTTTTGTTTTTCTAACGGAGTCTTATAGTTTTTGTGAATTATTAAGTTTTATAATCTCCAGGAAATCTGCAAACTTCATTCCACAAGCATTATATCTTACTTTGTTTTCTAGGATTTAGTAACTTATATAGGATGCCGCCGATTTTACGCGAGGTTGCCTTGTCTACTTTTGTCAGGATTTACAGGTTATTTGTGACAAGAAGATGATTTATATTCTGGAAGGGAAGCTTTGATTGTTCGTTTTCTTGGAAGAAGATTTAACCTGGCCAACTAAAATCCATACCGAGCGAATCAGGGGAGTATTTGATTTCATTCTCTTTACTTTTTAACTTTTACATTCTTTACTTGAACATTGGGGACAATGTTCATCTTAAGTGTAAGGGGAGGGTAAAAAGATGATACCTTACATATGCACTTTCGCTTGAGTTTGTTTTGTTTGATAGTAGATGAGTAATAAAACTACGAGAAATACTTGTTAGTGTAATTTTAGCGCCAAATTTAAATTTTTTTACAACATTTAGGAGTGAAACTTTAGCCATAGCAAGCGTCTCATGGATAGGAGGTTGTATGACTAGCACATAACCGTATATTCAGAAAAATTTTCCACCCAAAAATGTGAGGTTCGCCTTTAGATTTGATAGGAAAAGCATTCATTATTAGTGCTTATGAGTGTACCGGTAGCACTTAGATTCTAGAACTTGCGTTAGTGATGCATCCCGAGACCGCTAGTGAGACTACATTCGTGTGGTAGGATTTACTACATGATAAGAGGCATTAGGATCACCCTTGTGTTAAACCCGTATTATAATTACTTGACCACTTAAGTCATATTACTTGGCTAGTTAAGTCAACTAATTTTTCCCACACCCTTAGCGTTGTACTCATTTTTAGTACACGATACCCCTAGTACACCCCTCCGAGCCTATCTTTTCGTTTCTAACTTTAAGCATTTTACTTAAAGGAAGAATTTGTTACACCCCACTTAAATGTACAACCAAATCGCCTTAGCCTTCCGTGTATGCGCTCATTTTTAGTGCATTATTGTTATTTGTTAAACCCTAAGTTAACTTTCTAATTGATTACATGGTTGCTAAGTCGAGTCATATCCTTGTACATATTGTTTTGGGACTATTGGGACTCATGGGTAAGTACTTATTTTATGGAGTAATGGGGAAGAACATCACTTATTACCCCCATACGTGCGTTAATCTTAAAAGTGCTCCAAGTGTTTTAATTTTCTTAATTCGAGTCATTAGATTAGTTAATTGTAAAGTATGTAAAGATTCAAGTGTAAGGGGAATTCTCATCCCCTATGATGTATTATTTCGGATGGTAGGGTAAGAGTGTATGCAAAAAAAAAAAAAAAAAAAAAAAAAAAAAAAAAAAAAATCGAAAAATCAAGGAAAAGAAAAAAAATAGAAAAAGGAAAAAGAGAAAAAAACATACGGACTACCATCCCGTTTTTATTCTATGTTCATTTTATGTTTTTGTTATTTTTCATTTATTAGCTTAAGTCGAGTCTAGTCTTGGCTTAGTAACGCCATCTTGTACATGTAATTAACTAAGATTGTTAACTCGCCACCAGTAAAATTTCCTTTATCCAACAAAACCGTGTAATTCATATCCCTACACCTAACGTTACAACCCTTTAAAAAGACCTCTTTGATAGTTTATCCTAGGTGCTTACGCCATGTGGTGGAGGTTTGATCCTTTCCCAAGCCTATGGTAATATATTTTGCTATGACAGGTAGTGAGAGATATCTTCCATTTCCATAATGTTATATTACTTTATTACACCCGAGAGATGTGAGTATCTAAACACTATTTGTGAGGTGCTTGTGTATGACCTCCGTGCTTGTCTATTGGTCTTTAGTGGAACGATTATTTGTTGTAATTACTTTTATATTAGTGTTAAATGACCCCTAACTTGTCTTTTGAGTAGAATAAAAGCTCATTTGCTTGAGGACAAGCAAATCTCAAGTGTAAGGGTATATGATGAGGCGAAAAATGATCCGTTTTTAGGGGGTCATTTAAGCCCGAATCCGACTTTATTTGATCAAATATTACCCTAAATCGTTCCTTTTGTGATTTTAGGTGTTTGGAGAGTGAATTCTGGAAAAGAAGCTATTTTGGACGTTTTTGGAGCATAAAGTGAAGAAAACGGCAAAGTACCAAAAATCCAAGCTGAAAATACAAGGTGACGGCGTCTAGACCAAAAGCTTGACGGCGTCAGACATGAAGAATTAAATATCGAAGGTGGTGACGGCGTCATATGGAGAGGTGACGGCGTCAAAGTGGCCAAGAATAATTTACCGTGGGTGGTGAAGGCGTCACATAGGCCGTCATAAGTGGATCAAGGCCGTCCGAGGAAGTTTATGGCGGCGAGGTGACGGCGTCAGAATTAACTCTTGACGCCGTCAGACTGTTTTTCCTATATATAGTTTTCTAGTTTTTTCATTAAAAAGAGAGAAGTTTTGGTGAAACCCTAAAGACGATTTTGGTGCCTCTTTCACAGGTTTTTCAAGGGTTCCAAACCCTTGAGACCTTGCATTGTAATTGAGATAAGTGTACTTTCAATTCAATCAATATGTCTATGTGTTGGTTGTTTATCTTTTGTTCTTATCTTAATTCTACTATGCTAGGCTAGATCTCTCTTGTGTTTGCTTAGATCTAATGAAACCTAGATGTTGATTATGTGTTGATTACTTGTCTATTCTTGTTTTGAATGAATGATTTATATGTTAGGCCTAAGAAAACTGGCAGATCTCCAAATGGTAACATGCTTGAACGTCTTAAGAAACATGAACCGAGGCGTACTAGGTCTTTATTGGTTGTATTTAATGCATGAGCCACTGTTTACAATCCCTATAGTTGTGCTGGGTCATGGTGTAGGAGGAGATAAGAGCTCATAGAGTTGGGGAGTTATGTATGCCACCCCACGAATGGTATTAAGGAATACAATCCGTCATTCATACAAGTGTAACAAGTAATTAACATGTAAAAGATATCTTGGGAGTAGTGAAGTCTAAGTAAACACAATTTCTCCAATTACTGCTCACAACCTTAGTTTAAATTAGTTTAATTTCATTTTCATTATTTTATTTTAATTATATAATAGCTTTGGGTTAGTCGATTAGCAACTAATTCCGCCCACTCTTCTAAAAACCGAGATTTTAATTGCTTTCATAAAATATAAAAATACAAAAATAATCATCTCTCACCTCTAGAACTATTAATTAGGTTTTCTAATCCTAGCGACACTATTCCTAAGCTGAACGATCAATCCCCCGGTACTTGTCACTATACTATACTACAACGATCAGGTACACTGCCTGGTGGGGGTTGTAAGCTTCTCGAGATCCCTCGAGAGGTAAAGCAAGGGGCGATTCCCACGCATCACCTAGCTTCTGATAACTTGTGCCAGGGTCACTATTTTTGGAGTGGGGTGTTTGGATGGAGTAGGGGTAATGATGGAGGAGGGGGGAAGTGGCCTGTGATGATGGAAAGGAGCAGGGTGTTTGCAGGGTTGGTTTTGGAGGGGAGTGGGGATGAGGTGGAGGGTCAAACAGTGGGGGTTTTACTGGGGTAATATTAAAAAAAGGGGGGAAGTGGATTTGGTGTGGAGTGGGCTTGTGAGGGTATTGGGCTGGGAGTTATAAGGAGTGGGCTAGGGTTGTGTTTTAGATTTAGGTTTTGGGTTAAAAGTATTAAGGGTCCGGTTGGTTGTAGTAAATTAGCACAAGGACCATTTTTGTAATTTGAGCAAAGTTGAGGGGCTGAGTTGTAAAATTCCATAAGTACAAGTAAGGACCGAACTTGCCATATTCCATAATCCGAGGGCCTTGAATGATATTTTCCAAAATTTGAATATCCCGTGGATTAGTTATGCCAAAATTCTAAGATGAGGGACCATTTTTGCCATTTTCTAAAAATTGAACTCCAAGGACTAATTTTATAACATTTAAATTCCCAAGGACCTTTTTTAACTTTTCTTTCAAAAAAAACCTTCAGGGACCAAATTTGTCAGTTTTCCAAACTGCAGGGGCTAAAATTGCCCTTTTTTTAAACTTGGGGACCAAAAGTGTAGTTTTCTCAAAGTTTTCACCCAAGGATCGTTTTTGATAATTTTTGACTTTTCTATGCCTTGGGTTGACTTTTCTTTCGTTTTAAAACTTCAGGGACTAGTTTTGTCAATGTTTGAAACTTGAGGGACTGAAACTGCCAATTATGCAAACTTTGTTCGTTTTTCATTTGTTTTTAAACATTTTGCATCTAAAACATATAAAACACACTTTTGGGATAAATTATGTATTTTGATGCATTTCGGAGTGTTTTTGGATGTTTTGGCAGTTCAGATACGATAAAAATGATGAGTATTTACACACTCATCAATCCCCCACACTAAACTATTGCTAGTCCCTAGCAATCTTTTGAGAAAAATTAATGGATTTGAAACTCTTTACCAAAAGCCATTACTTCTGGAGTAGCCAGATGTATCGATTCAAGTAAGAACTACGGTCCACCTGATAACCATGTGATTTTGAGCAAACCACCAGCTGTCAACGGATTTGATTAGTCTTTACCAAAAGCCGTTTGCTTCTGGACTAGCCAACTCTTGATGGAATAGTCAACATCTTGGTGAGCTGATTACCAATTATGATTTTTTCACGGCCTTTACCACAAGCCATAATCTTGCGGGCTAGCCAACTCATTCGCTTTTTAGGATATGGCGAGTTGATTTTCCATACAATTTTGGGCAAATTGCAAGCCATGAACGGATTTGATATATCTTTACCAAGAGCCGTTTGCTCCTGGATTAGCCAATCCTTTTGTCGGTTAGACATGGCGGACTGATAACCACAAAAAATTTTGAACTTTAGTGAAAAATTTTTAAAAATTTTGGTCAAAAACGGGGGTACTAGATGGTAAAATGTGATAAAATTCGCTAGAATTTCCCCCCCACACTTAGAATTGAATATTGTCCTCAATATTCAAAGTCCCGGCTATTATGCCGACTCTTGGAATGTAAAAGGGCAACATTACAATCTAAATGTGGAAACACCATTTTGTTTTTTCACTTTATTGGTAACCACAGCAGGGGTAATTCCCCCACACTTAGGGTGAAAACCCTATAAGCATGCTACTGTTTTTGTTTACCAAGTCGCTAGCTTGACTCGACCCCGAATTCGTTTGTCCTTGGGGAAGCATGATGTGGAAGAGATAATCTCAATCGGACTTTCATTCAAGATGTTTGGACAAACATTTGAAGCACGTGAAAGTTCCACACCGATGAGATATACGGACCCTGGCTCAAAAGAATGATACATGGAAATGCCAGGGTCAAAGATAATGTCTTCATTCCCGAAGGAGTGAAGAACAGGAGAAGTTGGTTCGCCTCAAACAGTCAGATAATTATTGGTCAACCACTTGTGAATGGTCAAGTATAATAGTCAAACAGCTGAGGCAAATGCTTCCGAGGAATACAGTGTTTTCCAGGGTCGTAAGTCCCAACGAGGTGTGCGATGTGATATTATAAACGAATCTGCGATCAGTGAATGTGAACAGGAAAGGTTATAAGTGTGTGTGTGTGTGTTTAAACTAGGGTTTTACAACTTAAAATAACTTAATTAAACTATTGAAATGATTATGTGAAAGCTAGGTATCTAAAACGTAAAAACGTACACCAATTTAAAATCAGACGCGACTGCGTACTGAGAAAAAGGTGAGTTTTAAGGAAAAATAAACTATAAGGGTTAAAAATGAAAATTCTACAAACTTAAACTTAAAATAAAATTAAACTAAAAAGAAAACTATTTTTTAGATTATTTTATTATTTAATATTAATTATTTAAATAAAAACTATTTAACTATTTAATTAGAAAATTATAAATACTACAAATTTAACTAAAAACTTATAAAAATATTTTCTAAACCTAAAATAGAACTTGAAGAAAGTATAAAAAATAAAAATAAATCTTTTTGTCTTTTTGTGAATTTCTTATTAATTAAAAACTATTTATCTTAATTAAATTATTTAAACTAATTTAAATTACAAATATTATTAAACTAACTTAGAAAATTATGAAATTTTTTATGTATCTAATTAACCATCATGGGAATCCTAAAAAATTATAAAAACTTTATTTTATATATTTTTAAACTGGTTAACTAATTATTATTCTATTTATTATTTAATTACTATTTAAACTATTTAATTTATAAAAACTATTAAATGAACAGTATAAATCACAAGAAAATTTCTAAAATTATCTTATGACTTATAGAAGCTAGGAAAAATATAAAATATAGGTTTTACTATATAAAAACTAATTATGCTAATTAAAACTTAATTATTGATTAATTACTAATAAAACTACTTTTAATTCTAATAAATATCAAATGACAATATAAAAATCTAAGAAAATTATTTAAATTACTTTAACCTATAAGGAAATTAATAAAAATATAAAAACACAAATTACTTAATAAAAATCTAAAAATGAAAATTAAAATTTAATTAAATTAAATAGAAACTATCACTTACTATTATTTTGTTTTTTCTTGAATTTTCTTTTTCCAAACTATATTATACCTAAATATAACTAACTTTTGTAAAAACAATAATTTTAGAACTTAAAAATAAGCTGAGAAAAAGCTAATGACCTAGACAGTTGACCAAGTTTGACTGAAAATGGAAATAAGCTCACAAGAGCTTATGTGGGACCCACTTTGGATAAGTCTGGTTCTAATAAGGTATTTGGACTTGTCAAAACTTAATTTGGTTAAATAAGCTCAGTAGAAAAGCTGGTAAGCCACAATAAGCTAGTCCAAAACCTAAATTCAACTCAGAATGGGGACAAGCTTTATGGGCTTATTTAGGTGGGGTCCACTGAGGTACAGGTCAAACAAGTGGTCAAACTAAACTCTCTGGTAGGAGGGGGGTTGGGAAAACCTAACTAAGGGGTGTGGGGCCCACTGTGGTGGTCACAAAACACCACCAAAGGTGGTGTTGTGACTGAGTCTGAACTGAGCAGGGCAACACCTTGCCCTGCAGTTGTGTTTAGGGTTGAGTGGGGCCCACTTACAAAAATCCTAAAAATATAAAAATGGTGGGATACTAAAGTTGAGGTGGTAGAGTGTTAAACCTAAAAAAATCAAAACTTAAAGCCTTCTACAAAATTCACAAAAAATCCTTGAAGTTTTGATAAAATCTGATGAATGCAAATTTTGACTTTGAGAGAAAATTGCTAGTTTGACTTATTTGAGTTTCTAACTTAATTTAGCTACTGATTAAGATGTAATAAGCTATATAGAACCTATAATAAGCTAAAGATGCAAGATTTAAGCTAATGGGTGGGTTTGTGGACCTTAAAGCCTTGACAGTTAACTGTCAAGGACTTTGGAGGTGGATTTTGACTTTTGGTTGTATAAGTGACCTAGTTATTGGTTTCACAGACCTAAGTTACACTAATAAAACATGTATCAAGAGGAAACAATACCAACAAACACCCTGAACACAGAGGTATTGGTTAAACCAAACACCCCCTTAACTATACTAATTTATGATTTTCAAAGCTAAACATGAATTTAAACCACAATATTGATTCCTAACACTAAATTATAACTAAATAAGATTAAATGAACCTGAATCAAGCACAACACAAGCAGAAAACACAAGTTTGTCAAGAATGAGTTTTCTACTGTGAAATTTCAATTTTTAGTTCAAGCTTAATCTAATGAACACAACACTGATTTTGATTAATATTACAACTTATCAATACTATTTAAACATAGAAACACAAAGATCAAAGTAAATAAAGTACAAGAAATATAAAATGCTAAAATTATTAAAAATGCTTACAAGGTGGATTTTGTGTGAGAACTGAGAACATAAACTAAGAATCACCTAACAACTTTCCACAAAGTTACTACTACCCAAAACAATCCAGAATCACACCTTGCTCAACTTCAATCCTTTCTTCACTCTATTTTTTTATTTTCTTTATATTTTATGGATTATTTTTGGTATTTTTCTTTTTCTATTCTAAACTGAAATTTAAAACTTCTAGAAGCTTAAATAAGCTTTGTCAGAGCTTATATGGGCTTATGAGTTAACTTAACAACAACTAACAACACAGATGAGCTTTTTGTGATTTTTGAAATTCAATAAAAAATGCTTAAACTGAAACAACCAATGAAACTTGAAATTGACTTTGATAAAAGATTGTAATACATGAAATTAAACTGATACAAGCTTGTTTGATTGAAATTACAACTGATTGAACAAACTATACTACCTACGACCTAATTAAATTAAACCTAAACTAATACTACTTCACCACTGCTTCATTCCTCTTTTGTAGACATTTCCAGGGTTTGTGGGACCCACTGGGGTGTTTCCCACCACATGTGAACCATTGATAAGGCTTAAGCAATCCCCACCGTTTAAATCTTTTCTTGGCGCCAAAGTCTCCCTAGGTTACTGTAGATTACTTGGAGCGGGTTTTAAGGCATTAAATGGTTGTTGGAGTGTTATGGAGGTGGAGGTGTGAGGTGGAAAGGTAGGTGATGAGGTGGAAGGTGGTATGGTGGATCAGTGGTGGTGGTATGGTGGTATGGTTTTGGGAGGGAAACGGGGGTGGTATTGAAAGGGGTGTTGACCGAGGGTTGACCGGGGGTGGACTGGGCTAAGGTTTGGGCTAGGGGATCACATGGGCTGTTGGTTTGTTTGGATTTAATTTGGTTTTGGGTTTAATAATAATAAGGAGTCCGTTTGGTTTATTAGAAATTACAAGGACCAATTTTGGAATTTAAGCAAAGTTTAGGGGCTGGTCTTGTAAGTTTCCAAAAGTAATAATGAGGACCTAACTTGACAAGTGTGAATAGTAAAAGGGTATATTTGATTTTTTTCATTATTTAAAATACCCGGGGACTATTCTTGCCAAACTGCCAAACTCCAGGGACTTAACATGTAACTTCTCCAAAACTTTCAACCAGGGATCAAATTTGACAACTTGATATTATCCAAGTACCAAAATTGACTTTTTATCCAAAATTTTCCGTCAGGGGCCAATTCTGCCATTCTCTGAAAGTCCAGGGACCAAAACTGACAAACTGCCAAACTTGAAGGACCAATTATGTAATTTCACCAAACTTAACACCAAGGACCATTCCTGCAAAAGATTATTAGTATAAGGACCAAAATTGCTTTTCTCAAAGTTTTTACATCCCAGGGACCATTTCTGTCAATTTCCAAAGTTGAGGGACTAAACTTGTAATTTTGTGAAACTTTGCACCAAAGGACTAAATATGTAACTTTATGATTAAAAAGGACCTTTGATGATATTTTCATGTTTTTAGAATAACCAGGGACTAGTTTTGCCAATTTATGAAACTTGAGGGACTGAAACTGCCAATTATGCAAACTTTGTACGTTTTTCATCTGTTTTGTATATTTTGCATTTGAAACATATAAAACACACCTCTAAGATATTTTAAGTATTTTGATATATATTTGAGTGTTTTTGGATGTTTTGGCAGTTCAGATTAGTATAAAATGATGAGTATTTAGACACTCATCAATCCCCCACACTAAGCTATTGCTAGTCCCTAGCAATCTATTGAGAAAAACTTAATGGATTTGAAAAAACTCTTTACCAAAAGCCATCACTTCTGGAGTAGCCAGGTGTAAGAACTGTGGCACACCTGATAACCGTGTGATTTTGAGCAAACCACCAGCTGTCAACGGATTTGATTAGTCTTTACCAAAAGCCGTTTGCTTCTGGACTAGCCAACTCTTGATGGAATAGTCAACATCTTGGTGAGCTGATTACCAATTATGGTTTTTCCACGGCCTTTACCACAAGCCATAATCTTGCGGGCTAGCCAACTCATTAGCTTTTTAGGATAATGGGGAGTTGAGGAACCATACAATTTTTGGCAAATTGCAAGCCATAAACGGGTTTGAGTTATCTTTACCAAGAACCGTTTGCTCCTGGATTAGCCAATCCTGTTATGGGTTAGACATGGAGGATTGATACCATTTATTGCGTTCTAAGTGAGAAAAAATTTTAAAATTTTGGCTAAAATGGGGGTTCTTGATGGAACATGTGTTTAAATTCGTTAGAATAACGAATCTCCCCCCACACTTAGAACTGAATATTGTCCTCAATATTCAAAGTACCGGGTGTTAAACCGAACTTAGAACGTAAGAAGAAAATATTTCATAGCCTTTATTTAAGATGTATATACATACAATTATATTTTTTTTAGATAAAACTTCTTAAATAGAAGCTATCACTATTTGAATTTTTTTTTTTTTTTTGAAAATATATATATATACAACATGTGGGGTATTTCCCCCACACTAGGATGTTACACACGGGTGAAAACCCATGTTTTTGCTAATGTTTTTGATTCCCGAGTCACTAGCTTGACTCGACCCCGTATTTATTTGTCCATGGGGAAGCAAGTGGAAGAGACAATCTCAATCGGACTTTCATTCAAAACGTTTGGATAAACATTTGAAGCACGTGAAAGTTCCACTCCGATGAGACATAATGAAACCCGGCTCATAATTTATAAATGAGAATGCCGGGGTCAAAGATAATGTCTTCACTCCCGAAGGAATGAAGAACAGGATAGGGAACAGAATATATGAAGAAAAGAAAGAAGGTCATGATGAAAATCATGATTAACTCCTCATCTTCAATAGGAGAATTCATTGTTTCATGAATCTCCTCATTTAAGCTCGTTTGATCAAGACATATTATGGGTATGTCTAGATCAAAATAGAAGTTATCATACTCCGGTGGAGATATGATATGAGTGAGTTCACAAGAGAACTCCTCAAAGGTGAATGATTCGTATTCGGGATTGATTTGAGTGAGTTCACTGGGGAACTCCTCAAAAGTAAATGATTCATAAACGGGAAGAGAATTATAAGAATGAGAAGTGGTGATACCACTTATCTTCTCTTCCGTTTGATCAAAATGGAACGTTTGCAATTCCGGAATAGAATCATTGATCAAAATCTCACTATCCTTGACGGGGATAGGAGATGAAATATGCTTTTCATTAAAAGCCTCGATCGTAGAAATGAGAAGATTAGCATTTAATACTGTAAGACGAAGAGCTTCGTCTTGGATGATTTCTTCCTCATTCTCTTCTTCTGAGTTGACAAGCTCAGAAGGTAATTCCCCCATATAACTTATGTCTCCACAAGATAAAGAATAGTTCTCATCAGAATCAGAGAACATCTCAGTATGATTATTTGGAAAGACAAGAGGGGGAGGGATATCACACATAAGATCAAGAATTCCCTGTGACTCACTTGGGATTGGGACAAGGTTCTCAACACTAGACTTTATGAATTCGTCCGATTCCTTTGCAGGAACAGTGTCAAGATGCTCGTCCCCCATGTTCAAAGAGTGAGTGGGAACCTCGGGTGTGATAACATCATACTTAGGGAGATGAGAAGGACTAGCAGTAATGGAGTCTACAAGTTCCATTATTTCTACTGCTGGTGATTCAGTTATATTCTTTTCTCCCTGTATATGCATGGAAGGAGTCTCAACTGATGAACATGATGAGGTATTATCACTTTCATCATCCTCATCGAGAAAAACAGCATTTTGAAATTTGGTATGTGTTATAGCTGCATGTTCTAAGACTAGTAATTCTTCCATGCTTCTTTCATCTCTAGCAGCATGTTTTTCAACAAGTAATTCCACGATAGATTTATCACGAGAATATGGAATGAGTGGAGACTGTGGGGGAGTGGATGTGTCAAAACCGGAAGGTTGACATTGATCATCATTATGAGGACCCCCACAATATACACAAGAAGAACTTGGTGCATTGTGAGACGACATATTAGCCAACTCCTCTCTAATGTTTTTAAGTTTTTCAAGAACCTCTAGACAAGGGTCTTGCTGGTTTTGAGGAGTTGCTTGAATCATTTGGCACTGTGGAGGTGGGTCTTGAAACGAATAGTCGTAATTGTTACAAGGAAATGGATTCCTTGTTTGACAATCAGAGCTAAAATGTGGACCTCCACAGTACTCACAACAGTAAAACTGTTGAGTCTGGCTTGGTGTATTTTGATACGAAGCATCATTGATATTTAGATAATATGATTCTTGCTCGTATGAATGTGATGGGTAGTTGGAAAAATTTGAGGAGTCGTTGAATGAGTTTTGATTAGGATCATAAGCAAATAAATTACTCGACCCACAAAACAAACAACTCCCGTTTTGAATATCATTACCACATTGTACACATGTACACCAACGACATGGAAAACCGAAAAGAGGCTCACCACAACCGTCACAAGGGATAAAAGCCGGAGGTGGGACAAGTGGTGTGCTCTTAGAGCTAGAAATTTCCACCACTTCCGTTATGGTCTCGGGTTTTTGTTCTTGATAAACGTGAAGATCAGGTAAGTCGTTCTTTTCAGTCATTACCCTAAGCTCAGTACGTTTGCTTGACAAACTTTTAACCGTAAACCGTGAAAGGTTAGGATCAATTTTTGAAGGTTCGTCATTAATAGCACGTATCTCGGGCTGTGAAGGGTAGTTGGAAGAATTTGGTGAATCATTGAGAGAATTTGGACTTATGAACAGATTGCACTTAGTACAAAATCTGTTACTACAATTATTGCCACATTTCTCACAAATACACCGGAGACAACGAAAGCCGTTCTCAATCGGGCTTTTACAGTGAAAACACTTGTAACCGAGAGACGCCATAAGAATTATGTATGAGATGGGTGTAAGAAGGTAGAATCAAAGGGATAGAGGGTATAAAGGTGAATATTTATGGATTTTGTTTTATAGAAATATGGATAAAAGATGGTAAAATATACAATGGATGTATATCCAGAATCACAAATACGCAAAATCGTTTAAAATAAGCGCACAACCTCCCCGGCAGCGGCGCCAAATTTTGGTTCGCCTCAAACAGTCAGATAATTATTGGTCAACCACTTGTGAATGGTCAAGTATAATAGTCAAACAGCTGAGGCAAATACTTCCGAGGAATACAGTGTTTTCCAGGGTCGTAAGTCCCAACGAGGTGTGCGATGTGATATTATAAACGAATCTGCGATCAGTGAATGTGAACAGGAAAGGTTATAAGTGTGTGTGTGTGTTTAAACTAGGGTTTTACAACTTAAAATAACTTAATTAAACTATTGAAATGATTATGTGAAAGCTAGGTATCTAAAACGTAAAAACGTACACCAATTTAAAATCAGACGCGACTGCGTACTGAGAAAAAGGTGAGTTTTAAGGAAAAATAAACTATAAGGGTTAAAAATGAAAATTCTACAAACTTAAACTTAAAATAAAATTAAACTAAAAAGAAAACTATTTTTTAGATTATTTTATTATTTAATATTAATTATTTAAATAAAAACTATTTAACTATTTAATTAGAAAATTATAAATACTACAAATTTAACTAAAAACTTATAAAAATATTTTCTAAACCTAAAATAGAACTTGAAGAAAGTATAAAAAATAAAAATAAATCTTTTTGTCTTTTTGTGAATTTCTTATTAATTAAAAACTATTTATCTTAATTAAATTATTTAAACTAATTTAAATTACAAATATTATTAAACTAACTTAGAAAATTATGAAATTTTTTATGTATCTAATTAACCATCATGGGAATCCTAAAAAATTATAAAAACTTTATTTTATATATTTTTAAACTGGTTAACTAATTATTATTCTATTTATTATTTAATTACTATTTAAACTATTTAATTTATAAAAACTATTAAATGAACAGTATAAATCACAAGAAAATTTCTAAAATTATCTTATGACTTATAGAAGCTAGGAAAAATATAAAATATAGGTTTTACTATATAAAAACTAATTATGCTAATTAAAACTTAATTATTGATTAATTACTAATAAAACTATTTTTAATTCTAATAAATATCAAATGAAAATATAAAAATCTAAGAAAATTATTTAAATTACTTTAACCTATAAGGAAATTAATAAAAATATAAAAACACAAATTACTTAATAAAAATCTAAAAATGAAAATTAAAATTTAATTAAATTAAATAGAAACTATCACTTACTATTATTTTGTTTTTTCTTGAATTTTCTTTTTCCAAACTATATTATACCTAAATATAACTAACTTTTGTAAAAACAATAATTTTAGAACTTAAAAATAAGCTGAGAAAAAGCTAATGACCTAGACAGTTGACCAAGTTTGACTGAAAATGGAAATAAGCTCACAAGAGCTTATGTGGGACCCACTTTGGATAAGTCTGGTTCTAATAAGGTATTTGGACTTGTCAAAACTTAATTTGGTTAAATAAGCTCAGTAGAAAAGCTGGTAAGCCACAATAAGCTAGTCCAAAACCTAAATTCAACTCAGAATGGGGACAAGCTTTATGGGCTTATTTAGGTGGGGTCCACTGAGGTACAGGTCAAACAAGTGGTCAAACTAAACTCTCTGGTAGGAGGGGGTTGGGAAAACCTAACTAAGGGGTGTGGGGCCCACTGTGGTGGTCACAAAACACCACCAAAGGTGGTGTTGTGACTGAGTCTGAACTGAGCAGGGCAACACCTTGCCCTACAGTTGTGTTTAGGGTTGAGTGGGGCCCACTTACAAAAATCCTAAAAATATAAAAATGGTGGGATACTAAAGTTGAGGTGGTAGAGTGTTAAACCTAAAAAAATCAAAACTTAAAGCCTTCTACAAAATTCACAAAAAATCCTTGAAGTTTTGATAAAATCTGATGAATGCAAATTTTGACTTTGAGAGAAAATTGCTAGTTTGACTTATTTGAGTTTCTAACTTAATTTAGCTACTGATTAAGATGTAATAAGCTATATAGAACCTATAATAAGCTAAAGATGCAAGATTTAAGCTAATGGGTGGGTTTGTGGACCTTAAAGCCTTGACAGTTAACTGTCAAGGACTTTGGAGGTGGATTTTGACTTTTGGTTGTATAAGTGACGTAGTTATTGGTTTCACAGACCTAAGTTACACTAATAAAACATGTATCAAGAGGAAACAATACCAACAAACACCCTGAAGACAGAGGTATTGGTTAAACCAAACACCCCCTTAACTATACTAATTTATGATTTTCAAAGCTAAACATGAATTTAAACCACAATATTGATTCCTAACACTAAATTATAACTAAATAAGATTAAATGAACCTGAATCAAGCACAACACAAGCAGAAAACACAAGTTTGTCAAGAATGAGTTTTCTACTGTGAAATTTCAATTTTTAGTTCAAGCTTAATCTAATGAACACAACACTGATTTTGATTAATATTACAACTTATCAATACTATTTAAACATAGAAACACAAAGATCAAAGTAAATAAAGTACAAGAAATATAAAATGCTAAAATTATTAAAAATGCTTACAAGGTGGATTTTGTGTGAGAACTGAGAACATAAACTGAGAATCACCTAACAACTTTCCACAAAGTTACTACTACCCAAAACAATCCAGAATCACACCTTGCTCAGCTTCAATCCTTTCTTCACTCTATTTTTTTATTTTCTTTATATTTTATGGATTATTTTTGGTATTTTTCTTTTTCTATTCTAAACTGAAATTTAAAACTTCTAGAAGCTTAAATAAGCTTTGTCAGAGCTTATATGGGCTTATGAGTTAACTTAACAACAACTAACAACACAGATGAGCTTTTTGTGATTTTTGAAATTCAATAAAAAATGCTTAAACTGAAACAACCAATGAAACTTGAAATTGACTTTGATAAAAGATTGTAATACATGAAATTAAACTGATACAAGCTTGTTTGATTGAAATTACAACTGATTGAACAAACTATACTACCTACGACCTAATTAAATTAAACCTAAACTAATACTACTTCACCACTGCTTCATTCCTCTTTTGTAGACATTTCCAGGGTTTGTGGGACCCACTGGGGTGTTTCCCACCACATGTGAACCATTGATAAGGCTTAAGCAATCCCCACCGTTTAAATCTTTTCTTGGCGCCAAAGTCTCCCCAGGTTACTGTAGATTACTTGGAGCGGGTTTTAAGGCATTAAATGGTTGTTGGAGTGTTATGGAGGTGGAGGTGTGAGGTAGAAAGGTGGGTGATGAGGTGGAAGGTGGTATGGTGGATCAGTGGTGGTGGTATGGTGGTATGGTTTTGGGAGGGAAACGGGGGTGGTATTGAAAGGGGTGTTGACCGAGGGTTGACCGGGGGTGGACTGGGCTAAGGTTTGGGCTAGGGGATCACATGGGCTGTTGGTTTGTTTGGGTTTAATTTGGTTTTGGGTTTAATAATAATAAGGAGTCCGTTTGGTTTATTAGAAATTACAAGGACCAATTTTGGAATTTAAGCAAAGTTTAGGGGACTATTCTTGACAAGTGTGAATAGTAAAAGGGTATATTTGATTTTTTTCATTATTTAAAATACCCGGGGACTATTCTTGCCAAACTGCCAAACTCCAGGGACTTAACATGTAACTTCTCCAAAACTTTCAACCAGGGATCAAATTTGACAACTTGATATTATCCAAGTACCAAAATTGACTTTTTATCCAAAATTTTCCATCAGGGGCCAATTCTGCCATTCTCTGAAAGTCCAGGGACCAAAACTGACAAACTGCCAAACTTGAAGGACCAATTATGTAATTTCACCAAACTTAACACCTAGGACCATTCCTGCAAAAGATTATTAGTATAAGGACCAAAATTGCTTTTCTCAAAGTTTTTACATCCCAGGGACCATTTCTGTCAATTTCCAAAGTTGAGGGACTAAACTTGTAATTTTGTGAAACTTTGCACCAAAGGACTAAATATGTAACTTTATGATTAAAAAGGACCTTTGATGATATTTTCATGTTTTTAGAATAACCAGGGACTAGTTTTGCCAATTTATGAAACTTGAGGGACTGAAACTGCCAATTATGCAAACTTTGTACGTTTTTCATCTGTTTTTGTATATTTTGCATTTGAAACATATAAAACACACCTCTAAGATATTTTAAGTATTTTGATATATATTTGAGTGTTTTTGGATGTTTTGGCAGTTCAGATTAGTATAAAATGATGAGTATTTAGACACTCATCAGAAGTCACCCTGTAGGTGAAGAAAAGGAAGAAAACCATGATGAAAATCATGATTTGATCTTCTTCCTCGATACCAGGCTCATTAGCCTGAATTTGGATTTCAAGGGTTAAGCTCGTAAACATCCCGGGAGGGTGGGTGGGAATTTGCGAATTCTCATGATTGAGTGCATCTCCCCCTGGGCTATCATACTCCGGAGGAGTCATGATATGAGTGAGTTCACCGGAGAACTCCTCAAAGGTGAATGAATCATATTCGGGGAGAGAAATTTGAGAATGAGAAGTGGTACTGCCACTAATCTTCTCTCCCATATGATCAAAAGTAAAGGCTTCAAACTCCGGAATAGGATCGTCGGAGAAAATGTCATTATCCTTAATGGGGATAGGAGATGAAATAGGTTTCTCTTTGAAAGCCTCAATTTTAGAAATTAGGAGATTGACATTCAATAATGTTGCACGAAGTGCTTCATCCTTGATTTTAGCGTCAGTCTCATCATTCACTTCTTCTAAGCTGACTAGCTCAGAAGGTAATCCTTCCACATGACCGATGTCTCCAGAAGATAAAGAATCAGCATGTGAAGTACTAAGCTTGATGTTGGGATTAGAGTTTAAAAGATTTTCAGTTTCTCCCATATCGGCTTCCAAATCAAGGAGACCATCATCACTTCCCAATGGAAGTGGATTGATGTGAGTAAGTTCATATGTGAACTCCTCAATAAGAGGGTCAACATCAGAATGAGGTAATGGTGCCTCTTCATACTCAACTTCTCCATAAGATGTACAATCATCATTAAAATCGGAGAAAGTCTCAAAATGATCTTTTGGATTTTCAGGGTGAGAAGGTAGATCACACACATGATCAAAAGTTCCATGTGACTCTCCTGGGATTGGGACAAGGTTCTCAACACTAGACTTTATGAATTCGTCCGATTCCTTTTTAGGAACAGTGCTAAGATGCTCATCCCCCATATTCAGAGAGTGAGTGTGAACTTCGGGTGTGATGTCAATAGACTGAGGGATTTTAGAAGTACTAGCAGTTATGGAATCTTCAAGTTCCATTTGATCAACGGCTAGTGACTTCGTCACATTATTTTCTCCCTGATTCTCTATGAAAGGAATCACAACTGATGAATCTGATGAATATTTTTGAATAGTAACGATGTTATCTTCATCATCATCACTATCATCATCGTCATCATAAAGAGCAGCATAGCGAAGATTGGCACGTATTTTAGCCGCTCTTTGCTCAATAAGTAATTCTTCCATGCTCATTTCGTTTCTAGCCTCTCGTTCTTCAGCAAGTAATTCTGCCATTGATTTCTCACGAGAATCTTGAAACGATGTGGTAGCCAACTCCTCCTTAAGTTTTTGCAAAATTTCACGAGCCTCTAGTAAAAGGTCTTGCTCGGTATCATGAGGAGTTGCTTGGATCATTTGGTACTGTGGAGGTTGGTCTTGAATTGAATAGTCATAATTGTTACAAGGAAATGGATTCCTTGTTTGACAATCCGAGCTAAAGTGAGGACCACCACGGTACTCACAACAGTAAAACTGTTGAGTCTGGTATGGTGAATTGTATGGATATTGGTCATAACCAAAATTTTGACTATTTTGACAATCAAAACCTTGGTGAGGACCTCCACAATATTCACACGAAAAGTTTGGTGTATTTTGATACGAAGCATCATTGTGGTTTGGATAATATGATTCTTGCTCGTATGAATGTGATGGGTAATTGGAAAAATTTGAAGAGTCGTTGAATGAGTTCTGATTAGGATTATAAGCAAATGAATTCCTTGAACCACAAAACAAACAACTTCCGTCTCGAATATCATTACCACATTGTTCACATGTACACCAACGACATGGTAAACCAAAAAGTGGCTCACCACAACCAACACAAGGAATAAAATCCGAAGGTGGGACAAGTGGTGTGCTCTTAGAGCTAGGAATTTCCACCACTTCCGTTATGGTCTCGGGTTTTGGTTCTTGATAAACGTGAAGATTGGGCAAATCGTTCTTTTCAGTCACGGCCCTAAGCTCTGTACGTTTGCTTGACAAACTTTTAACCATAAACCGTGAAAGGTTATGATCAATTCTTGACGGTTTAGGAGCAATTGTGAGCTTAGATTTTTGGACAACCGTAGGTTGGACGTATTTAGCACTTCCATCGTCAGAGGGAAGTACAGGGTCCTTTGTCACCCCGGTTTCTTGATCCATTTCCCTCACCGGAGAGGGAATAGGGATCGAAGGTCCATCATAATCAACACGATATCTCGACATTTTGGACAAGGCCATAAGTTTTTCAATTTTGCTCTTAAAGGCCCTTTGTTCAAAGAAATCGTCATCGAGAGATGCCATTAGAATCAATTACGGGACAAGTGGAAGAAGTTAGAATCAACAGGATAGAGGGTAAAGGAATGAAGAATCAAAGATGTGGGAGGGTAAGGGTGAATATTTTTGAAGTTTTTGGAAAACATTTTATAAGAAAGAAAATCTTTTTGTGTTTTTGTGTTCGTTGAAAACTAATTTTAAAAAGTTTTCGTCAACTGTTTTGTTTTTGTAATAAGAAAATATGAACAAAGGATGGTAAATATACAATGAGTGTATATCCAGATTCACTAATCTGTAAAACCGTTTAGAATACGCGCACGACCTCCCCGGCAGCGGCGCCAAAAATTGATTGGCTCCAAACGGTCAACCTAATTGACCAGGTGATGGTCAACAAGGTCAAACAGCTTAGAATCAATCTTCGTGGAAGTAAAGGGTTTCCCCGGGTCATTATGTCCCGACGAGGTGTGATGGTAATCGAAACGGGTTTGTGATCGAGTGAATTTGGACAGGAAAGGGTTTTAAGTGAGTTGTATGATTACACTATGATATGGGGAATGAAAATAACTTAGAAACACTATATAAATAATTACTGATGATCAGATATGCTAAAAACGTAAGCTAAGTCTAAAAACGCGTTCGTTTGATTTAAATTTACGTTAGTGTACGAAATAAAACGCGAGTTTTGTAAAATAAAATACCTACGGATATGAAAATTACATTTTTACAATCCTAATGATAAAAGAACATTTTTAGAAAAAGAAAAATAATTTTTGCACTATTTAATTAATTATTATTAATTAATTACTATTTTCCTATTTACTTTTAATTATTAAATATACCCTAAAATACAATAATTAGGAAATTAACCTAGAAAAATAAAATTTAAATTTGGAAAAATCTAAAATAGTATAAAACTAATTTTAAAACTGAAAATATATTTTTGAGACTTTTTAAATAATTATTATTAATTATTATCTATTTATTAATTAATAAAAACTAAAATTAATTATTAAAAATACTAAATGAAAAGAGAAAAATATGAAAAAAATACAGAAATTATTTTACAACTACAGGAACCTAGGAAAATTATAAAAATGAGAAGTGCTTAATGAAAAAGCTAAAAAATAAGCTAAAAGCTTAAATAGAAGCTATCACTTTATTAAATTTTTGTCTTTTTTGGAATTTTCCTTTTCACAACTGTTTAAACACTTAAAATATGTAACTTTAGTAAAGGGAGTTTGGCCAGAAGCTTATAAATAAGCACATGGGAACACAAATCCTTAACAGTTGGGTATTATAGCTTATTAGGACCTTTTGGTGTTTGAACAAGCTTATAAAAAGCTACACAGTGAAAGCTAAAGGTCAAATAAGCTACAATAGTATTAAGGGACCTAGAAATAAGCAAAAGGAACAGAAAAAGCACTGGCCATAAGCAGTTACAAGGGAATAAGCACTTAGCCAAAAATCCAATTCCACACAGTCCAACTGGGTGTCCTTTGCAGGCCTGTGGGAACCACTAGGGATTTTGGAAACCCAAGGTGAGAGTGGGACCAATAATCTTAGCTTATTGGCTCTCTGAAAAGCCAAGTTGTGACCTCTGGGGCCCACTATGGAAGCCAGGGGAGGGCATGGAAGTGGTGCATAAAATCTGAGAACTCAGCTCAAAGGGTGTGATGAGACAAACTAAAAGGGATGAGCAGCCCTTCAAATTGAACTAGAAAGCAAGAAATAAGCTCAGACCCTTCAAGAAGGGCTTAATAGCTTTCCAAAAAGCCAAAGTTTAAACTGTGGGGTCCAATATTAATCTCTGTGAGAACTTATAAAGTTTGGCTTATATACACTGATGTACCAGTGTATCCAGTGGAAGGGACAAAATGCAAAGGTAAGATTAGCTTATCAAATAAGATGAAAAGTACCAATTAAGCATTGAGCCAATGAGACTGGTAGATTAGCTTTACAAAGAACCAAATTTTATAAGCTGAGTCTAGGTAATGAGCTTTTTATGAGCTTATGAAAAAGGCTCACCTACACTGATGAGTCAGTGTAGGGAGTAATTTTGAGCAAACTTTGTGAACATGATAAGCAGTTATGATAAGCAAAACATGGAAAATAAGCATACATGGAACATAATGGCCAGAAGGGCTACACAAAACAACAAATCACACAAGCTAAAGCTAACAAATGAAAATTGTGCAAGCTTATGAAAGTGACTAGTAAACCTGTGCACAGGGCATCTTTGTGAAAAAGCACTAACAAGAAGCCATCAAATAAGCAGTTTAATTAAGCTAATAAAAATAACTAAAAATAGCCTAATGAATATAAGCAACAAAATATTAATATCCTTAAAGCACAAGACCTTAAACCTAGTATTAAGGCCTAGAGAAAATTAACTAGTTAAATAAAAAACTGACTAAGTGGTATTTGACTTTTAAAGATAAACACTAAAGTTTGACTAATGTGAGATTTAAAGCTAATTATTTGACTGATTATGTAATATTAGGCTAGTAAGAAACTAAATTAAGCTACAATAACAACTTATGAACTAAATTGAATGATTGTGAGTACCAAATCCGTAACAGTTAACAATGAATAAGAGATTAAAGCTATGTTGACTCTTTTTTGTTAACTAGCTGCTGATTTTATGTTCTTATAATCCTAATTTGACCTAATGTGAGTTAAATGAAACAAATGCCATAACAGAAACAGACAAGGATATAGGTAACAACCCTGTTCAAAACACCCCTAATTGTAACAGTTATGCTATGAACTAAATTTCTAAGCTTGATTTCCCACACTTAATGATCTAACACTAATTCCTAACTGTATTTAAGTCTATTTGAACCATAAAATGCTGCTACTAATAATGAGAAAACAGAAATACAATATAGGCTAAACTAAGGCAGTGAGATAAGTAATCTTGAACTGCAACACCTAAATCTCAAACTAGAGTACTCTAATGACTTCAGTATGCAATCAACAAACACCAATAATCTATGAACTAAAGTAAATAAGCTAATCTAAATGGAGATTCAGAAAATTAATTGGAGACTTACTAACTGAGATACTAAATGGAGTAGGGTAAAAGCTCAACAAAGCCTGTCTTTGGGTAGGCTTAATCAACACCAGAGAACATGGATTCAATCACCAGAGTCATTATAACTACTATAAGCACCATCCTTTACAGGTTGACTTTCGCTGACCATTCCATTTACACAATATAAATAGACACAAAGTGGTAAACCTCTCCACAAGCTTTCAATCAGCTTATATGAGCTTATGAAACAGCATAAAATCTTAGTTGAGACCACTAACTTGAAGCTAAAGATTGAGGTTTAAATTTGAGTCATGAGCTTAAAGAGTAAATGCAAATTTCATTGATACTAAAACTGAATACAATTTAAATTAGAAATGAGAAGATTACAACTTGAAAACTGATATTGAAATTGGAGTTTACACTATTCTGACATTTAAAATTTAAACTAAACTACCCTAAATACTATTAAAATCTAACACACTTCAACTGCTACAATACTCCATTTTATAGTGACTCCTTAGGGTTTTCTTGACTTTTTGAGCATTTCCCACCATAAACCTTAGCCCTTGGATGACTGGATTCAATCTTGACCGTTTGTCTATTTTGGCGCCAAAATGGAATTTGGCTCCTAGTTTCTGATAACTTGTGCCAGGGTTTCTATTTTTGGAGTGGGGTGTTTGGATGGAGTAGGGGTAATGATGGAGGAGGGGGAAGTGGCCTGTGATGATGGAAAGGAGCAGGGTGTTTGCAGGGTTGGTTTTGGAGGGGAGTGGGGATGAGGTGGAGGGTCAAACGGTGGGGGTTTTACTGGGGTAATATTAAAAAAACGGGGGAAGTGGATTTGGTGTGGAGTGGGCTTGTGAGGGTATTGGGCTGGGAGTTATAAGGAGTGGGCTAGGTTGTGTTTTAGATTTAGGTTTTGGGTTAAAAGTATTAAGGGTCCGGTTGGTTGTAGTAAATTAGCACAAGGACAATTTTTGTAATTTGAGCAAAGTTGAGGGGCTGAGTTGTAAAATTCCAAAAGTACAAGTAAGGACCAAACTTGCCATATTCCATAATCCGAGGGCCTTGAATGATATTTTCCAAAATTTGAATATCCCGTGGATTAGTTATGCCAAAATTCAAAGTTGAGGGACCACTTTTGCCATTTTCTAAAAATTGAACTCCAAGGACTAATTTTTACAACATTTGAATTCCCAAGGACCTTTTTTAACTTTTCTTTCAAAATAAACCTTCAGGGACCAAATTTGTCAGTTTTCCAAACTGCAGGGGCTAAAATTGCCCTTTTTTGAAACTTGGGGACCAAAAGTGTAATTTTCTCAAAGTTTTCATCCAAGGATCGTTTTTGATAATTTTTGACTTTTCTATGCCTTGGGTTGACTTTTCTTTCGTTTTAAAACTTCAGGGACTAGTTTTGTCAATGTTTGAAACTTGAGGGACTGAAACTGCCAATTATGCAAACTTTGTTCGTTTTTCATTTGTTTTTAAACATTTTGCATCTAAAACATATAAAACACACTTTTGGGATAAATTATGTATTTTGATGCATTTCGGAGTGTTTTTGGATGTTTTGGTAGTTCAAATACGATAAAAATGATGAGTATTTACACACTCATCAATCCCCCACACTAAACTATTGCTAGTCCCTAGCAATCTTTTGAGAAAAATTAATGGATTTGAAACTCTTTACCAAAAGCCATTACTTCTGGAGTAGCAAGATGTATCGATTCAAGTAAGAACTACGGTCCACCTGATAACCATGTGATTTTGAGCAAACCACCAGCTATCAACGGATTTGATTAGTCTTTACCAAAAGCCGTTTGCTTCTGGACTAGCCAACTCTTGATGGAATAGTCAACATCTTGGTGAGCTGATTACCAATTATGGTTTTTTCACGGCCTTTACCACAAGCCATAATCTTGCGGGCTAGCCAACTCATTCGCTTTTTAGGATATGGCGAGTTGATTTACCATACAATTTTGGGCAAATTGCAAGCCATCAACGGATTTGATATATCTTTACCAAGAGCCGTTTGCTCCTGGATTAGCCAATCCTTTTGTCGGTTAGACATGGCGGACTGATAACCACAAAAATTTTTGAACTTTAGTGAAAAAATTTTAAAAATTTTGGTAAAAAACGGGGGTACTAGATGGTAAAATGTGATAAAATTCGCTAGAATTTCCCCCCCACACTTAGAATTGAATATTGTCCTCAATATTCAAAATCCCGGCTATTATGCCGACTCTTGGAATGTAAAAGGGCAACATTACAATCTAAATGTGGAAACACCATTTTGTTTTTTCACTTTATTGGTAACCACAGCAGGGGTAATTCCCCCACACTTAGGGTGAAAACCCTATAAGCATGCTACTGTTTTTGTTTACCAAGTCGCTAGCTTGACTAGACCCCGAATTCATTTGTCCTTGGGGAAGCATGATGTGGAAGAGATAATCTCAATCGGACTTTCATTCAAGATGTTTGGACAAACATTTGAAGCACGTGAAAGTTCCACACCGATGAGATATACGAACCCTGGCTCAAAAGAATGATACATGGAAATGCCAGGGTCAAAGATAATGTCTTCATTCCCGAAGGAGTGAAGAACAGGAGAAGTCACCCTGTAGGTGAAGAAAAGGAAGAAAACCATGATGAAAATCATGATTTGATCTTCTTCCTCGAGATCAGGCTCATTAGCCTGAATTTGGATTTCAAGGGTTAAGCTCATAAACATCCCGGGAGGGTGGGTGGGAATTTGCGAATTCTCATGATTGAGTGCATCTCCCCACGGGCTATCATACACCGGAGGAGTCATGATATGAGTGAGTTCACCGGAGAACTCCTCAAAGGTGAATGAATCATATTCGGGGCGAGAAATTTGAGAATGAGAAGTGGTACTGCCACTAATCTTCTCTCCCATATGATCAAAAGTAAAGGCTTCAAACTCCGGAATAGGATCGTCGGAGAAAATGTCACTATCCTTAATGGGGATAGGAGATGAAATAGGTTTCTCTTTGAAAGCCTCGATTTTAGAAATTAGGAGATTGACATTCAATAATGTTGCACGAAGTGCTTCATCCTTGATTTTAGTGTCAGTCTCATCATTCACTTCTTCTAAGCTGACTAGCTCAGAAGGTAATCCTTCCACATGACCGATGTCTCCAGAAGATAAAGAATCAGCATGTGAAGTACTAAGCTCGATGTTGGGATTAGAGTTTAAAAGATTTTCAGTTTTTCCCATATCGGCTTCAAAATCAAAGAGACCATCATCACTTCCCAATGGAAGTGGATTGATGTGAGTAAGTTCATATGTGAACTCCTCAATAAGAGGGTCAACATCAGAATGAGGCAATGGTGCCTCTTCATACTCAACTTCTCCATAAGAGGTATAATCATCATTAAAATCGGAGAAAGTCTCAAAATGATCTTTTGGATTTTCAGGGTGAGAAGGTAGATCACACACATGATCAAAAGTTCCATGTGACTCTCCTGGGATTGGGACAAGGTTCTCAACACTAGACTTTATGAATTCGTCCGATTCCTTTTTAAGAACAGTGCTAAGATGCTCATCCCCCATATTCAGAGAGTGAGTGTGAACTTCGGGTGTGATGTCAATAGACTGAGGGATTTTAGAAGTACTAGCAGTTATGGAATCTTCAAGTTCCATTTGATCAACGGCTAGTGACTTCGTCACATTATTTTCTCCCTGATTCTCTATGAAAGGAATCACAACTGATGAATCTGATGAATATTTTTGAATAGTAACGATGTTATCTTCATCATCATCACTATCATCATCGTCATCATAAAGAGCAGCATAGCGAAGATTGGCACGTATTTTAGCCGCTCTTTGCTCAATAAGTAATTCTTCCATGCTCATTTCGTTTCTAGCCTCTCGTTCTTCAGCAAGTAATTCTGCCATTGATTTCTCACGAGAATCTTGAAACGATGTGGTAGCCAACTCCTCCTTAAGTTTTTGCAAAATTTCACGAGCCTCTAGTAAAAGGTCTTGCTCGGTATCATGAGGAGTTGCTTGGATCATTTGGTACTGTGGAGGTTGGTCTTGAATTGAATAGTCATAATTGTTACAAGGAAATGGATTCCTTGTTTGACAATCCGAGCTAAAGTGAGGACCACCACGGTACTCACAACAGTAAAACTGTTGAGTCTGGTATGGTGAATTGTATGGATATTGGTCATAACCAAAATTTTGACTATTTTGACAATCAAAACCTTGGTGAGGACCTCCACAATATTCACACGAAAAGTTTGGTGTATTTTGATACGAAGCATCATTGTGGTTTGGATAATATGATTCTTGCTCGTATGAATGTGATGGGTAATTGGAAAAATTTGAAGAGTCGTTGAATGAGTTCTGATTAGGATTATAAGCAAATGAATTCCTTGAACCACAAAACAAACAACTTCCGTCTCGAATATCATTACCACATTGTTCACATGTACACCAACGACATGGTAAACCAAAAGTGGCTCACCACAACCAACACAAGGAATAAAATCCGGAGGTGGGACAAGTGGTGTGCTCTTAGAGCTAGGAATTTCCACCACTTCCGTTATGGTCTCGGGTTTTGGTTCTTGATAAACGTGAAGATTGGGCAAATCGTTCTTTTCAGTCACTGCCCTAAGCTCTATACGTTTGCTTGACAAACTTTTAACCGTAAACCGTGAAAGGTTATGATCAATTCTTGACGGTTTAGGAGCAATTGTGAGCTTAGATTTTTGGACAACTGTAGGTTGGACGTATTTAGCACTTCCATCGTCAGAGGGAAGTACAAGGTCCTTTGTCACCCCGGTTTCTTGATCCATTTCCCTCACCGGAGAGGGAATAGGGATCGAAGGTCCATCATAATCAATACGATATCTCGACATTTTTGACAAGGCCATAAGTTTTTCAATTTTGCTCTTAAAGGCCCTTTGTTCAAAGAAATCGTCATCGAGAGATGCCATTAGAATCAATTACGGGACAAGTGGAAGAAGTTAGAATCAACAGGATAGAGGGTAAATGAATGAAGAATCAAAGATGTGAGAGGGTAAGGGTGAATATTTTTGGAGTTTTTGGAAAACATTTTATAAGAAAGAAAATCTTTTTGTGTTTTTGTGTTCGTTGAAAACTAATTTTAAAAAGTTTTCGGGAACTGTTTTGTTTTTGTAATAAGAAAATATGAACAAAGGATGGTAAATATACAATGAGTGTATATCCAGATTCACTAATCTGTAAAACCGTTTAGAATACGCGCACGACCTCCCCTACAGCGGCGCCAAAAATTGATTGGCTCCAAACGGTCTACCTAATTGACCAGGTGATGGTCAACAAGGTCAAACAGCTTAGAATCAATCTCCGTGGAAGTAAAGGGTTTCCCCGGGTCGTTATGTCCCGACGAGGTGTGATGGTAATCGAAATGGGTTTGTGATCGAGTGAATTTGGATAGGAAAGGGTTTTAAGTGAGTTGTATGATTACACTATGATATGGGGAATGAAAATAACTTAGAAACACTATATAAACAATTACTGATTATCAGATATGCTAAAAACGTAAGCTAAGTCTAAAAACGCGTTCGTTTGATTTAAATTTACGTTAGCGTACGAAATAAAACGCGAGTTTTGTAAAATAAAATACCTACGGATATGAAAATTACATTTTTACAATCCTAATGATAAAAGAACATTTTTAGAAAAAGAAAAATAATTTTTGCACTATTTAATTAATTATTATTAATTAATTACTATTTTCCTATTTACTTTTAATTATTAAAAATACCCTAAAATACAATAATTAGGAAATTAACCTAGAAAAATAAAATTTAAATTTGGAAAAATCTAAAATAATATAAAACTAATTTTAAGACTGAAAATATATTTTTGAGACTTTTTAAATAATTATTATTAATTATTATCTATTTATTAATTAATAAAAACTAAAATTAATTATTAAAAATACTAAATGAAAAGAGAAAAATATGAAAAAAATACAGAAATTATTTTACAACTACAGGAACCTAGGAAAATTATAAAAATGAGAAGTGCTAAAGGAAAAAGCTAAAAGCTTAAATAGAAGCTATCACTTTATTAAATTTTTGTCTTAAATAAAAGCTTAAATAAGCACATGGGAACACAAATCCTTAACAGTTGGGTATTATAGCTTATTAGGACCTTTTGGTGTTTGAACAAGCTTATAAAAAGCTACACAGTGAAAGCTAAAGGTCAAATAAGCTACAATAGTATTAAGGGACCTGGAAATAAGCAAAAGGAACAGAAAAAGCACTGGCCATAAGCAGTTACAAGGGAATAAGCACTTAGCCAAAAATCCAATTCCACATAGTCCAACTAGGTGTTCTTTGCAGGCCTGTGGGGCCCACTAGGGATTTTGGAAACCCAAGGTGAGAGTGGGACCAATAAGCTTAGCTTATTGGCTCTCTGAAAAGCCAAGTTGTGACCTCTGGGGCCTACTATGGAAGCCAGGGGAGGGCATGGAAGTGGTGCATAAAATCTGAGAACTCAGCTCAAAGGGTGTGATGCGACAAACTAAAAGGGATGAGCAGCCCTACAAATTGAACTAGAAAGCAAGAAATAAGCTCAGACCCATCAAGAAGGGCTTAATATCTTTCCAAAAAGCCAAAGTTTAAACTGTGGGGTCCACTATTAATCTCTATGAGAACTTATAAAGTTTGGCTTATATACACTGATGTACCAGTGTATCCAGTGGAAGGGACAAAATGCAAAGGTAAGATTAGCTTACCAAATAAGATGAAAAGTACCAAATAAGCATTGAGCCAATGAGACTGGTAGACTAGCTTTACAAAGAACCAAATTTTATAAGCTGAGTCTAGGTAATGAGCTTTTTATGAGCTTATGAAAAAGGCTCACCTACACTGATGAGTCAGTGTAGGGAGTAATTTTGAGCAAACTTTGTGAACATGATAAGCAGTTATGATAAGCAAAACATGGAAAATAAGCATACATGGAACATAATGGCCAGAAGGGCTACACAAAACAACAAATCACACAAGCTAAAGCTAACAAATGAAAATTGTGCAAGCTTATGAAAGTGACTAGTAAACCTGTGCACAGGGCATCTTTGTGAAAAAGCACTAACAAGAAGCCATCAAATAAGCAGTTTAATTAAGCTAATAAAAATAACTAAAAATAGCCTAATGAATATAAGCAACAAAATATTAATATCCTTAAAGCACAAGACCTGAAACCTAGTATTAAGGCCTAGAGAAAATTAACTAGTTAAATAAAAAACTGACTAAGTGGTATTTGACTTTTAAAGATAAACACTAAAGTTTGACTAATGTGAGATTTAAAGCTAATTATTTGACTGATTATGTAATATTAGGCTAGTAAGAAACTAAATTAAGCTACAATAACAACTTATGAACTAAATTGAATGATTGTGAGTACCAAATCCGTAACAGTTAACAATGAATAAGAGATTAAAGCTATGTTGACTCTTTTTTGTTAACTAGCTGCTGATTTTATGTTCTTATAATCCTAATTTGACCTAATGTGAGTTAAATGAAACAAATGCCATAACAGAAACAGACAAGGATATAGGTAACAACCCTGTTCAAAACACCCCTAATTGTAACAGTTATGCTATGAACTAAATTTCTAAGCTTGATTTCCCACACTTAATGATCTAACACTAATTCCTAACTGTATTTAAGTCTATTTGAACCATAAAATGCTGCTACTAATAATGAGAAAACAGAAATACAATATAGGCTAAACTAAGGCAGTGAGATAAGTAATCTTGAACTGCAACACCTAAATCTCAAACCAGAGTACTCTAATGACTTCAGTATGCAATCAACAAACACCAATAATCTATGAACTAAAGTAAATAAGCTAATCTAAATGGAGATTCAGAAAATTAATTGGAGACTTACTAACTGAGATACTAAATGGAGTAGGGTAAAAGCTCAACAAAGCCTGTCTTTGGGTAGGCTTAATCAACACCAGAGAACATGGATTCAATCACCAGAGTCATTATAACTACTATAAGCACCATCCTTTACAGGTTGACTTTCGTTGACCATTCCATTTACACAATATAAATAGACACAAAGTGGTAAACCTCTCCACAAGCTTTCAATCAGCTTATATGAGCTTATGAAACAGCATAAAATCTTAGTTGAGACCACTAACTTGAAGCTAAAGATTGAGGTTTAAATTTGAGTCATGAGTTTAAAGAGTAAATGCAAATTTCATTGATACTAAAACTGAATACAATTTAAATTAGAAATGAGAAGATTACAACTTGAAAACTGATATTGAAATTGGAGTTTACACTATTCTGACATTTAAAATTTAAACTAAACTACCCTAAATACTATTAAAATCTAACACACTTCAACTGCTACAATACTCCATTTTATAGTGACTCCTTAGGGTTTTCTTGACTTTTTGAGCATTTCCCACCATAAACCTTAGCCCTTGGATGACTGGATTCAATCTTGACCGTTTGTCTATTTTGGCGCCAAAATGGAATTTGGCTCCTAGTTTCTGATAACTTGTGCCAGGGTCACTATTTTTGGAGTGGGGTGTTTGGATGGAGTAGGGGTAATGATGGAGGAGGGGGAAGTGGCCTGTGATGATGGAAAGGAGCAGGGTGTTTGCAGGGTTGGTTTTGGAGGGGAGTGGGGATGAGGTGGAGGGTCAAACGGTGGGGGTTTGACTGGGGTAATATTAAATAAACGGGGGAAGTGGATTTGGTGTGGAGTGGGCTTGTGAGGGTATTGGGCTGGGAGTTATAAGGAGTGGGCTAGGGTTGTGTTTTAGATTTAGGTTTTGGGTTAAAAGTATTAAGGGTCCGGTTGGTTGTAGTAAATTAGCACAAGGACCATTTTTGTAATTTGAGCAAAGTTGAGGGGCTGAGTTGTAAAATTCCAAAAGTACAAGTAAGGACCAAACTTTCCATATTCCATAATCCGAGGGCCTTGAATGATATTTTCCAAAATTTGAATATCCCGTGGATTAGTTATGCCAAAATTCAAAGTTGAGGGACCATTTTTGCCATTTTCTAAAAATTGAACTCCAAGGACTAATTTTTACAACATTTGAATTCCCAAGGACCTTTGTTAACTTTTCTTTCAAAATAAACCTTCAGGGACCAAATTTGTCAGTTTTCCAAACTGCAGGGGCTAAAGTTGCCCTTTTTTGAAACTTGGGGACCAAAAGTGTAATTTTCTTAAAGTTTTCACCCAAGGATCTTTTTTGATAATTTTTGACTTTTCTATGCCTTGGGTTGACTTTTCTTTCGTTTTAAAACTTCAGGGACTAGTTTTGTCAATGTTTGAAACTTGAGGGACTGAAACTGCCAATTATGCAAACTTTGTTCGTTTTTCATTTGTTTTTAAACATTTTGCATCTAAAACATATAAAACACACTTTTGGGATAAATTCTGTATTTTGATGCATTTCTGAGTGTTTTTTGATGTTTTGGCAGTTCAGATACGATAAAAATGATGAGTATTTACACACTCATCAGCTATTATCTTTCAAATCTCACCCATCAACCCATCTTTCACTCACATTTATACTTATATACATATATACATATATACACTTATTCACATATTCCCGAACACACCTCAAACCCCTCATCAACTTAACACTTTGATCATTTTATCCAAAATTGTCAAAGGTACATTTCAATTATCGAAACGGTAATTAAAAATTGTTAAGTATTTTATCATCGTGCCAATAAACGTTTACGTATTTTTTGATATATTATAAATCTAATTATATACATATAAATATATTTGTTCCAGAAACTAATTCCGCGAAAATTCAAAAATTTCAAGGGCGGCCCCCTTAAAGATTAAGGGGACCGGCTTGTTATCGGGGGCGGTCCCCTTAATGTTTAAGGGGACCGGCCATCTGACACTCCCAAATCCGTTTTCCACCTTATTTCCATTCCCAAACACTCCATTTGCTCATATATTTCTTCCCCACCACTGCTGAGTACGAACCAAAACACTCAAAACCATCAAAATCCTCCACCATATCACCAATCCGGGGTTATTTCGCAAGAGGCAAACATTAACCAAACATATAACAACATCTTTTGTAAGTTTTCCAACATGCATTTCATCACATTTCATTCAATTTGGTGTCTAATCAATAATTAGGCATTTTATTAAAATTTATTTTAATTCGAATTTTAGTGAAATAGAAGCTAGGAATTGAACTACCAAATGCTTCCGATAGGATTAGGATGATGTATTGCAACTCAAATTTAGTATAACATATCATTTTGTCAAAATCATTAATCGCCCATAAACCCTTGTTGAATTTTATTTTTCAAAAGGTACATTGTTGATATAACTCTTAAAAACTATTTAAAACTCACTACATTACATTGTTTTAATGTTATAAACAATCAAAACATACTTTTCAATTCGTTATAAAGTGGTTCTTGAAGACAACATGGGCGTTTGGTTCATGAACAAACTATAACTATATGTGGTTATCCGAAACTTAAAACTAGCTCATAAAATTTGTTAATACTACTAGAATCAATAGATGTCATCAAGATATATAATCAATATATATATATATATATATTGATGTTTTAGGATATTTTTATCTAGTTAAGGGAGCGTTTGGTTTATCTCGAAAAAAAAAGAGATTTTGAAAACGAAAATTCGCTTTTTAATCTTTTAAACATGCTCATGTTGTGTCAAACTCTTATGAAAAAGCAAGATATATAATCTAATATATATCTAGCCTTATTTCGAAATGAATTATGATTTCATACTCTTTGACATCATATATTCTAAACGAGTTTAAAATCAAAATAAAAGGAACATTATGAAACTACTTCATAGAATATTTTTTTTGTGTTGAAGTAGAATTTCGTTCCACATATATTGCATATATATATATATATATATATATATATATATATATATATCACATATGCATGATAGTTGTTTTTATCTTAATTTTATTTTTGTTGTTATATTGTTTAGGTGAAAATGCCTAAGACCACGGTTGGTGATGTCTCCAAAACCAAACAATATATTCCAAATGTCTCTTTTACTCCCGGCATGTCTCCTTCAGTTGTATGTTTCTATCGTCCCATTGAAAATAGAAACATTCAAGAAGGAAGAATTGTCGATCCATCTTTCTATGAATCTGATCAAACCGAACGAATGTTCTCCAATATTCGTTTTGAATGTCTTTACCAAATCAACGAACCAATCACTCCTCGTTTTATCCTCGACTTCTATAGCCAAGTGACGGTGCAAACCGATCCCTATGGTCATCTCCTTATTTCCTTCATGATTCAAAATCAATTCATCACTCTTACTCTTGCTCAATTTGGACAAATCCTTAGAATCCCATACAACGGCCAAGCCATATTCTCAAATGAATGGGATCTCTCCTCTCTTGAAAGAAATAGTCCTCAGGATGGCCCCTACTATTCTGAGATTCCTAGTCCTGATTACATTCGTCGAATGCTTGAACTAGAACGTCGTACGACTAGTCGAGTAATCAAGTCGAAGAATGTCGATATTCATGCAAATCAAATCCTCCTCAAAGAGCTAAGCCAAGATATGAAAAAGTGGGAAGAACTCATTCGCGAGAATGCGTTTGGTACAGGTGGTCACCGTGATCATGTCACGGCGAGCATTGCCCACATGTTATATTGTGTAATTGCAGAAGAGCAATACAATTTGGCTTATCTTTTTATTCATCGAATCATGTCCGCCAAAAACACCACAAATGCCAATCTTCCTTACGGTATGTTCCTCACACGACTTTATCGTTATGTGATGGAACATTACCCACATCTTCAAAGAGATTACTACGCTCATATCCTTCCTACTTTGAACCAACTTACTCGTGTTCGTACTCGTCGTTCTCGAAGTGACAAAGGAAAATCTCGTGTTCCTTTGTATTCTAGGCCTCGTGGTTCTACATCTCATCGTGAGGACGATGATGATGAGGAGGAAAACACCTCACGTGTTAGTACTCCATCCCCCACGACCTTTATTGAAAATCTTTCCGATATTGATGATACCGAGTATCAAGTTCCTCTTCCTCATGAACGTACCGATGAGCTTCTCTTCACTCGTCAAACGTCCATCATCAACCGTCAACAACAAATACATGAAGAACTTCGAGGAGGATTCAAATCCGTTGAGAAGATGTTTAGGAAGATGATTGGGAAGAAGAAGAAGTAGAAGATATTGACGTATTGCTACTTGTTATTATTTGTTTCTATTAGACATTTGTATGGTTTGTTATTTGTTCGATTCATTCGGAAATACTTGTGTTATTTCTTGTTTATCTCTTGAATGATGTTTAGACTTTAACTATTATCTTGCTACTATCTTAATGCTATGATATGGTTCTTTTCAATGTGGATTATAATATGTTAATTTGCATGCAACATTTGGTTATATATATATATATATATATGTTTATATATCATCATTCCTAGAGTATATACTTCTAATAGAGCTTGCTGGAAAAACACACTTGAAAAATCACCAAATTCTGCAAATTTTGGGTTTCTGGTCGTCTGGGAAAACACCAGATGGGCGGCCCCCTTAATTCCCTAGGCGGTCCCCTTAATCATTAAGGGGGTCGGCCTACAATTAAGGGGACCGGCCATCTGGAACTGGGTTCACTATTTTCTTTTGCATCTTGTGAACCCTTTCTCTAGTATCAGCTACCATTTCCCATTTTAACCCAACTGATTTTAGAATCTCATTTAACCATTTCAAATACATACCTAAAACAACCATTTCCATACTATAAATTCCCTCCATAATCACCATTCTTCATCTCATCATTCATCATCTAAATCATCATGATTCCACCAAGCACCTCACACTCCAAAGCCTCCAAGAAACAAAAGCTTGTGGTCATCCCCCCAAAACAACTCTTCATTGACTTAACAAATGAAGACAACAAAACCCCATCACCTCCACCCAAATGCTCATCCCCAAGTGCACCCAATGCACCATCTAAAACACCTTCCACTCATGGAACTTCCTCATCCTCCATACCCTCAACCTCATCAATCAATGACTACATCAACTCACACTTATCACCACAAGTATCATCACTACTTCCTACACAAGAACCTATCTCCACCCATCTTACCATCTCACTTTCACCAATAACACCTCTTGATGCTCATCTCTCATCTCCACCAATTACACCACCATTCTTTGCCAATCTCGTGCATTGGAGGCTACTTGAATCCCATGGGGATACTTGTCTTTGTTGCATCCACAACCGCACCATCATCTTTGGTCTTAGAGATGAAATTCAATATATGTTTTCATATATTGAACATTTGCTTACCAACCCACCACCACCACCAACTCCACCATCCTCTCCAATCATTCCTCCACCACAATTCTCACCCATTCCTCACCATCATGCTCTCCAAATTAGGCATTTGATATGCTTAATAAATAAAGCCTCTACCACCCTTTTGCTTGCAAGCTCTATGAAGACCATGTACTCTTTGCATGATGATGTATTTTCCTAGTTGTTAATTTGTGTACTAGCTTTTCTACTTGTAATCCTTATTGCTACTTGTATGTTGTGTCTTGCCACAACCATTTCTTTAATATGAATGCTTTCTTTCAACCATGCTTATTTTCTTTCTTATCACCTAATATATGTTTGCATGAATATACTTGTGCTTCTAATATTTTTATTTTGCAAAGCATTCCATAGCTCGTTCTCTTGGTGCCCCCAAACGAGGGGGAGTACACATCAAGGGGGAGTAACTTCCCGTCAAATTTTCACGTTTGAAAATTGTCGGCATAACCTTTTTGATTCTACAAAAAGGGGGAGAAGTAAATATAAACTCACTAAAATACTTGTTTAAAAACTAATTTTTGAGTTAATGAGTTTAAGTTTTGTAATCATCAAAAAGGGGGAGATTGTTGATATAAATAATGTTCAAAAATGTTATTAATATCTCTCAATAAACCTATGTTTTGATAATCACAAAACTCAAATCAAATTAAGTCAAGATTAAGACGTAAACAAGTATTTGGTAACAAATATTTACCTCTACATATAATATCACTTAAGGTATGTATAAACTAAGCATCTTATGCATTACATGATCAAAGGAAACCTTGTCTTAAGACATAACTTTTTATAAAATGATATTAACATTTTATATATATTTGTAAATCATTTTTGGTATTGTTATATTAAACTACAAAGATATGATTTCAAATTTCCAACCAAAAAGGGCAAATTTTATCCAGAAAAACTTTTCCAACGTTCAGGAGGGCGGCCCCCTTAATTTTACTAGGCGGCCCCCTTAATCATTAAGGGGACCGCCCCCTAATTAAGGGGACCGGCACGCTCCAGAACAGTATTTTCTGGCCCTATAAATATTGGATCATTTCACATATTTTTCTCACCTTTTTGCACTATAAACTTTCTGATCCAACCTCCATTTCTAGATCTAAAATCCTTTGATCATATAATTCATAAGCCTTTGTTTCCATGTAATCCAAAGCTTAATCCATTCAAGTGCAAGAAGAAGAACACTCCTCTACATCCATCTAATTGTAGTAGTGTTGTGATTAGCTAGTTTCACATTGTAGTAGTGTTAGATATTTGTAAAAGTGTTGTGTGAATTTGTTGATTGTAGAAACTAGGTGTGTTGTAAAGTAGTTTAGTAATTGTGACCTAGTTGTGCTTAGAAGAAGGTGTGAAGTTGACAAGGTGTGAAGAAGGTGTGAATTATTGAAGAAGTTGTGAAGGTGTGAAGAAGGTGTGAAGTTGTGAAGAAGTTGTGAGATTGGTTCTAGCTACGATTAGAACTCGACATTTAGCTTAGTGTCGTTAACTCGTGTAAGCCAAGGTGTGTAAGGTTTCTCCACCATAAGGAGTTTGTTGACATAGTGAAGAAAACTCTCGAGTGTGGTACTCGGGGAGTGGAGTAGGGCAAGGAAGGTGTCCTTGTAGCCGAACCACTATAAATTCGCGTGTTGTGGTTTGATCTTTCTAACTCTATCTTTTCTTCATTCAATTTCAATACTTTCATTATTAGATTAGAATTGCTTATATTGGTTGTTGTTTGAATTCACTTGAGATCGAATCGAAAGTTTTTTTAATAAGCTACAAAATATTTTGGTAATAAATTTAAAAGGACGTAAAACTATTCAACCCCCTTCTAGTTTTCCACAGGTTCATAATACTAATTTATCTAATCAGTGATTAAGGACGATTTATTTTTAGTCTAAAAAAAATCTATATATTTTACGCTTATATGACACTTATAAGGTTGCTCATGCTCGTTTTCCTTTAGTAAAAAATATAAAAAATAAATAAATAAAATATATATATATACATATATATATATATATATATATATATACATATAATATAAAATAAAAATAAGAAATAAAATAATTAATTAATTAATTAAATAAAATAAAAAAATAATAATAAACGTTAGACATTATATATCCATGAGGACTAACGACGCAAGTTTTTTCTTCTCAAGTTAGATCCACGTAAGAAGATAACGAAAAATAATTTGCACTGTTCGTCCTCGGGGAATGTATGGTGTTACAATTGACAAACCAAATAGATATATTTTACCCACGGCTTCACAAACAAATAAGTAAATACCACATAATTTTAGGCACAAAACTAGGCGTATATTTAGGCACCTCAATCATTTCTCGTATTGGAAAATAGTGGTGTTGCTTTAGTTAGAGATGGCAAAACAACCCGAACCCGACGGGGAAATCCGAAACCTGAACTAAATGGGGCGGGGCGGGTCATGTTAAACGGGTTACGGGGTGGGTTTGGGGCTTAAACGGGGATTTTAATCGGATTTGGGGCGGAGAGCGGGGAATCCTCGCCCCGCCCTGCCCCGCCCGAATAATATATAGACATATACAAATATATCTATACATATATAATATTTTTTTAGTATTTATGTAATAAAAATACATTACTCTAATATTGTTATTTTATTTATTTATTTATAATCTTTGTAAGATTGCAAAATTGTGATTATAGAAACTCGTTTAGTGTCATATTTTCAAGTTTTATTTTTAGTGGTATAATTTATCATTATCTATAATACTATAAGATTAAGTCCCTAAATTTAATGTGGAGTTATGATGATAGAGTTTTTAGAGTTAGAAACAAGTTGGAGTCGTTTAGTAGTTACATAGAGTACAAGATAGCTAATGCTCGGAATTCAATGCAGCCTCATAATAGCTATACAATCATGAAAGGAGATGAAGTGCAAGGGTTGCCCGAATTGATCACATGCATTTAGTATAGAATTAAAGTCGGTTAGATGAAGTGCAAGGGTTGCGAAATGTTGCAAGAATAATTAATGATTTAACCTAATTCATGCCTATATAAACCGGCGAAAATCACATTTAGTATGTACATTTGAAGATGATTCACACATCTTTTAGATCTTTGATCGTTGGTAGCGGTATGTAAATTCTCTTTTGCAACATTTTGGAAATGATTCACACATCTTTTTGGATCTTTGTAATTAACTTGGTCTTCTTTTTTTTCTTAATTTAGTTATCATACGCAGGTATCATGAAAATCACACAAGATCATGCAAGCTCAGATAAATGGAACCAAAGATTGGGATACCAACTATTTTCATTGTTTCTTACATATTTAGGTGATTGTTATAGATAAGCATATATATAGATATATGTATTATGTTAATGCATTTTCATATACAAGTAATTTATGTGCGTTTTCTATTGATGTAGCTCACATGTGCGAATTGATTCAAAAAAATGTGCACGAGCATGTATGTAAAGTACATTTAGATGGTTAAATGATACTTTTTAACGTGATTAGTTTATGTAAGTAGTTGCTTTCGAATGCTCTTTGAGAAATATTATAATGAATTTATTGTGTGCAATTGAATTATTATTGAAAAGAAGAAGGTCCGCGCATCGCAAAGTGTTTTCTTTTTCTATATGTAGAATCATTAGTGAGAAACCAATATTTACGCCCATTAAATGAGTTTGCCATAATAGCAAAATACGACATATTAAAAATATCACATTGAGTAATGAATAGAAAGGAAAAAATACATAATTTTGACTTAAATCCGTTTGTAAATTATAATATCAAATAAAAAAGTTGAGTTTTAAACATAAGCAAAAGTTCAAACTTTTATCGAAAAATAAAACCGGTGCATTTAATGTGAAGTATATACAACATCGAGATGAAAGTGCAAAGCTTGCCGAAATTTATCACATGATATTTAGTAATTAGTATAGAATTAAAAGTCGGTTATGGATTGAGATGGAGTTGAAAAGGTTGCAAGAATAATTGATGATTTAACCTAATGCAATATATATAGATATATGTATTATGTTAATGCATTTTCATATACAAGTAATTTATGTGTGTTTTCTATTGATTTAGCTCACATGTGCGAATTGATTAAAGAAAATGTGCACGAGCATGTATGTAAAGCAACATTTAAATGGTTAAATGATACTTTTTAGCATGATTAGTTTATGTAAGCATGCAACTTGAATAATGAATATAAAAGAAAAAGTACATAACTTTTGCTCAAACCCATTTGTAAATTAAATAAATTAAGTTTAAGACATAATAGTGGAGTCCAAAGGTTTTATGAATTATTAATAGTGTGTTAATTAATATTCATTTAGTTAGTTATTTAGAATTGAGTTTATTGATAAAATTTATTAATATAAGTTAGACTTCAATGTTAATTTTCAATGAAATTAGTTGTACAATAAAATGAGATGAAGCTAAAAAGGTTTGTAACGATTTTTATACAGTTTATGTAGTATTATTATATATACATTATTACACAAACTTTAACTTACAAACTTAATAAAGAAAATATTTAACGCACATTAAACTATGACCAATTAGATAGACCATGTGTGCTTCATATTACCATGCAAAAACCATCTAATGGACAAATATTGTAGGGCTAAGTAATAGACAAAAAAAAAAGCCATTTTTTTATCATGCAAATAAATAATAGGCTAAAAGAAAGAAAGATATCACAACTTATTAACCAAAAGCTCATATATAAAATACAACACCACAAAAGCAAAACAACATCAAACAATTTAAAATTTTTATACAAGAAAGTTAAAACATTTCATACAACATACTAAACAATAATTAAGTATATACTCGCCAATATACAGAAAGAATACGCGATTAACAATTAGATTCTTAGCCCGTGCGTAGCACGGGTTCTGCATGCCTCGTTTATTTATAATATTATCGTTGAAAACTTAAGAAGGCTTTTTTTTTTAATTGATAATTAATAGGTTCTTAATTTTTCAAGTTATAGCTAAAGTTCTAATAATAATAATAAATGTGAAATAGTACGACTTTGGTCAAGAGTTACACCCAAAGAGGACACCCCGATAAGATCCCCGATTAATACGGGGCAGGTTTGTGGGAGCATCGCGCCCCGATGGGGATCGGGGCGGGTTTGGGGAGCACTTTGGTAATCGGGTTTGGGGATGGGAATAGCCGCCCCGCCCTAAACCCGCCCCGTTGCCATCCCTAGCTTTAGTACACCTCTACCCACTTTTGATTATTCCCCCCCCCCCCCCTCTTAATTAGAAAAAGACAATTTTTTATCCTTTTTTCTATACTTTTATCTTTTAATATTTTTGTCTTTTTAAACTTTAACTTTCTTTCCGTAACAAATAAATAATACGATTTTTTTAAAAAAAAAATCAAAAAGAAAATAAGAGAATTTAAAAATACATCAAATTATCGATAAGCTAATTTTGTTGTTGTTGATGTTGTTGCCAAACATGCTCCATTCGTGTGTACGACGTTATCACGTAATTCTTTGTTTTTCCGGTAATGTATTTCGCACATGTCGATCCAAGTCCGTTGTACATTTGCTTCCAGACTAATATAAAAGTCGTTGAAGTCATTTATAGCAAACTTTGATATTTCAAAATTATGTTATGCAATATGATGCAAGTATACATGACACTTCGTATTTTGTTGACTTCCCAAGCGCGCGCCAGTTGTTGTATAATACCCCCAACGTCCTTGGAGGACACCAAAAGCTCATTCGACATCCTTTCGTGCACTTTCTTGTCGCCTTTTAAAGAGTCAATGTTTCTCGCCTTGTGCTACCGTAAATAATTTGACAAAGGTGGACCACTGTGGGTAAATACCGTCAGCTAGGTAATACCCTTTGGCATATGTAGTTATGTTTACTTGAAACGGAGCTTCAGCGGCTATGTCATCAAGTAGGTCGTCGAATAAAGGAGAATTATCTAAAATGTTAAAATCATTATTCGCACCAACTATCTCAAAAAAATACATGCCAAATCCAAAGATCGCACGACGCAACAACTGCAAGCATAATAGTTAGGTATTTTTATCACCCCTTCCATATTGTTCGTGTCACGATTCCGGATAATTTTTCCATTCCTAATGCATACCGTCAATGCTTCCAAGCATTCCCGAAAACCCTTGAACCCTCTTGTGACATGCGTATATATTTTGAATGTTATTATAGTCGGGTTTTTTAAAAACTTAGGCATGAATAAATCAATAATGCACTTAGTAATATGATTAGACAATCGCGTGCACAATGTTCACCCATTTGTAAATATCTATCAAATGCATCGAGTGATATGTCGTATGCTAATTGGCGTATGACGGAAGTGCATTTCATAATCACACTTAAACGAGTTTGACCCGTACAATCGGGTTTGACTTTAAAGAACTGAAAATAATCGGGAAGAGGATCGTTAGTTTCAACACCATGCATTATTTCTAAAAAATAGTTTTGAGCTCATATGATATCGGCGTCTGCAATAGTACTCCGGATATTTTGGATCATCACCAAAATAGTCATTCAACAAACGTTCTTCAGCAACATCACGTTCCCAGTAAATCGGATTACGGATTGAAGTGCCTAAATGTATGCCTAAAATTATGTGGCATTTGCTTATTGGTTTGTGAATCCGTGAGTCCCTTATTTACAACCAACAGGATGCTGACACTCAATTTTAAACACAAAATTAAGCATACATTTAAGCACTCTAATTATTTCTCTTTCAATACACCAACTTTATACTCGGTGTTTTTTATTTACTGTTTAACGTACAATATTTATGTCCTTTAATGTCACTTTATTATTATAGCTCAAATTACATTCCTAAACACTTTTATATAAAAATATGATATAATTAACAACTTACATTTTATAATTTTTAATTATCGGCTTACAGTTTGTAGCTAACTGTTTACATCAACAACTACTATTACTAAACGTACCCTATATCAAAGAGCCACTTGCAAAGAGTAGAGCTTCGTTGACTTAATTGCTTCTAAACCGTTCTTTCTGTTCTAGATACACGATTCACCAAATGTATACTGAATTCGGTGCCTTTATGCTATATTTAGGGCCTGTTTGGTATGTGGGGTTTATGTGGGTTTAGGATTTAATTAATGCATATAAGATGTTTGGTTATGTTTTTGAGTTTTGGGATTGGAGTTGTAACCCATATACAATGTTCTAAAAGGCGTGAGGCGTGGCGTGGCGGCACAGCCACGCCTCAAGCCTTACGCGCCTTTGCGAAGCCTTGGCGTTTCTTAAGGCGTGCTTAAGGCGGCAACAAAATATTTATAAATTTATGTATTTATAATTTTATATCATTTTATAAGAGGAATTTCAAATACTAAAGCCCAAATCCCAAATAGCCAGGCCCAAATACGAGGCCCAAGTAGGAATTAAGTTTTGAAATTACGAGGCCCAAGAAAGAAATAACCCAAATACTTGAAATTCAAGCCCAAATCCATAAATCCCCTAAATGCTTCTAAAAATGGCGCCACGCCTTAAAAAAAGGCGCGCCTTTGCACGCCTTTTCACGCCTTATTCCATGCCTTTTCACACGACGCCTAGACCTCACGCCTTGGTCCATTTCGTGGCGTCGAGGCCACGCCTCGCGCCTTGGCGACGCCTTGCCGGCGCCTTGGCGCGCCTTTTAGAACAGTGCCCATATATAAGGGGATGTGAAAAAGTAGGGTAGTTTATGGGGTTTTATGACATTTGGGACCACATATTTGTTTCTTCCTCTCTTCTCTTTGTCTTTTTTTTTTTTAACTTATACTATAAAACAAAAAAATATATATTTCTCTTCTAATTATTAATATAAATAAATTTTAATTATATTTTAATATATAATATATATTTTTAAATATTATTTTCTCTCTCATACTCAAACCTAAATCCAAATTCTAATCTATAACTTTACATTTAAATCCAAATCCTAATCTAAACCCATCTACAAACCAAACGGGCCCTTAAACCTTGTTTACTAATCTTCCATCTTTAGGATAGATGACTTTTATCCTATTTGATTGAATTAGTCTTTTTTATCATTATTATTTTTTTAATTTTTAAGTTTATCATGTATTAATTAAACAAAAGCTTATGTTTTAATGCATTTAATACACATTAATTAAACTTAAAAATTACTTTAATTAAAATTTATTTTTAAATTAATAAATATAAAGTTTCATTGTTTAAACCTATAAAACAATGCCCCGAAAGCACTTGTTAAACAATCTTTTTATCTTCTTGTAAAGGTATATATACCTGTTTACAGGGCCGTCTCATGAATTGGTGAAATTTTTAAGGGCCCTGTACGAAATTATATAATGAGGCATTTCGATAAGCAATGTTATATATAAAGTGTCACCATTTTTAAGATATAATACTATTAGTTATCAAAACGTTCTAACATATTACTCATTTAAGATATTTTACCATCCAAATACTCTTTTATTTGTTAAAAATATGTCGACACATGCATATAATTATTAACGGGACAAATTTTGGGGCCCTTTAAAATTTTGAGGCCCTGAACTGTTGCTCACCTTGCACACTCTCAAAGCCGGCCCTGCCTGTTTACATTCTAATTCTCTCCTACCCGACTTTAATGAGATTGTTATTGTTATTGTTATTGTTGTTGTTATATTACTTTTATCCTATTTGACTAATTCAAAAGTGACCAAATATCATCTCATTTCATTACTTCTAAGTTCTAACTATTGCTTTTTATACCAAATATCATCTCTTTCATTACTTCTAAGTTCTAACTATTGCTTTTTACAAATAAATAACTAGAACATATATCTCCATCTTCAACTTACCATGAATAAGAGTATTATAGAATTCGTCACTACAAGAGAGGATAAGGGTAACCCACCACTAAAACCATAAAAAATCCCACTAAATTCCGTTCACACCATACATCATATAAATTTATTGTATATATTTTTCATGGTAAGAAACGAAAGTTTAATAGTGGGATGCATCAAGCCATCACACAATGTTTCGACTTTTAGTTATTAACAAACTTTTAAAGAAGTCAACTGATAATTATCTCTAATGCATTTAAAAAATAGTTTTTCTAACTTGTGTCATGATGGCACAAGCATTAAATTGTTAAATGAAGTCAAATGTTTTTTTTTTTAATTACTTAATTTTCATATAAAAATGCATAATTTTGGTAAACATAATAAACTAGTTGGAAAATCGCGCGTTGCCGCGGGGTGTTTTCTGATAGGAAAAGTGTAATAACGGTCGGTAGCTACTTAACGTCAATTTAGTGACTAAGGACTGACTTTGCAATAGACGTATAACATGAAGGACCAATGATGAGTGCTTATTCACACATCATTTTTAGGCTTTAAAACATACCAAATACTAACTAAATATGCCAAGAGAATGTGTGTTTTTGTATTTGTGTATGTGCAGGTACGGATATGTGAAAAATGAACAAAAACAAAGTCAAAACCGACAAAAACGAGCACGAGATTGGAAAAAGATAAAAAGCCGAAGCCGAGGAAGAAATTTATCCAAGAAAAGCCCAAAATGACAAAAGTAATCCTTAGAGATTCAGAGAATAACAAAAGAGACTCTTAGTTGAAATATGAAGACCTTTACAATAATGGCCCTCCAAGTTTCAGCAAGTTGTCAACTTTGGTCCTTTGAAGAACTTTGGAAGAAAAGTCAACTCAACTCCTCCAAGTTACAAGATCGTTACGTGTAGTATTTAGTTGCATTTGTAGCGTTTTAATATGTTTTAAGTAGTTTTCTCATGTTTTGTAAAAGTCTAGGGGTTAATTATGCAACAAACTCAAAGATTAGAGAAGCCCTAACCCCTAGCCTATAAATAGATCTCATAAGCCTCATTTGAGAGGTTGGGAAGTTTTAGGGTTAGTCTTAGGGTTGTTGAGGGTTGGTCCTCTTAGTAGTATGAGTAGTGTAGTTTTATTTTTATGAAGTATGTGTTTTATTTTACTTTCTCTCTCAAGCTTTATCTTTCTAAAAATCTTTAATTTTTAGTTGTTAAAATCTTGTTTTTATTGGTGGGATTTATAGTTTATGGTTAAACTAGGTTGTTTAGTAATAAATTTGGTGAAAAACATTAGTTTTTAGGTTTTATTTTGGATCAAAATGGTGTTTTGTAATGTTTTTAATTTTATCAAGTTAGTGTTTTAATTTTTTTTATCGAGTTACAAAAGTTGCAAAAATAAAAAAATTATCGAGTTAAAAAAAAAAAAAAAGGAGTTTATATCGAGTTACATATTTTAAAAAATGTTGAGATTGAGCTTTTGAGTGCCAAGGGCTTATTTGCAATTTTCAAATTATCGAGTTACAGAAAACAAAAAAAAAAGTTTTCGAGTTTGGAAATTTTACAAACATATATCGAGTTAGAGTTTAACTACTACTTATCGAGTTTGACTTTTTCTTGGCTGCGTTGCAAAAATGGTTATCGAGTTAGCATTTTTGCAATCCATCGAGTTTGGTTTCTTTGTCCATCGAGTTTGAAAAGTTTTTCAAATAACCGAGTTTGGCTAAAAAAATATAGTAGTGGTTATCGAGTTTAGTTTTTGTTATTTTTCTAGTATTGATTTTACCAAGTTTCATTTTTTTTTGGCGAGTTAGCCAAGATTATCGAGTTAGATAATCATTGCCTCATCGTTTATCGAGTGAGGTTCTTTTATGCTTTATGCTAAGGTGAAACTCTGCCGAATTTTATTTTGGTTTATCTAGTTTGTTTCTTTTATCGAGTCTTTTTATTTTATCAAGTGACTTTATTTTATTAATATGAGTTTCGAGTAGTTTATTAGTGTTTGCTTGGTGGCACGAGTTTGTGAGTTAAGTGTGGACATTAAAGAGGATCGTGATTAATAATCGTTATGATTATTTAGACTTGTAATTTTATTATTTGAAGGGCAAAAGCCGGAGAATAATCAAATTACAAATCTAGTAATTATTTTCTTTTTAAAGGATTATTTTCAAAATAAACCAACGTTGTGAGAAAATTGTCTTGTTTAAGGAAAATAATTCGTCGTCAATCCTTGGCCACACTTGATGAACTTATTCACGTCGCTTAGCAAACATATTGTTTTTAAAGTCTTTTCCCGTCTTAATTTCTTTTCGCGTTTTAAATCTCGTTTTCTTTAGTTATTTTATCCAAGTCTTATTTTTCTTTCTTGTTTTCAATTTCTTATTGTTTTATTGTTTTTAATTGTTATTTCATTTCCTTTAGAATAAAAACTCTAAAAATTCTCAAATATATTATCTCATTCACTTCACAATCACGCGACTCAAGCCGACTCAATCGCCGTCTTACCTTCGTTGGGATAACGACCCGGGGAACATACTTTCACGAGTGTTTCTTCGGAAAATAAACATATACTACAAAAAAGACTTCAAATCAAAATGGCGCCGCTGCCGGGGAAGGTTTGAAACGAGAGCGTCGTACTTGTATCATTTGTTGGTGATTTGAAGATCCTTCTCCCGAGAAGTTATCTTTTTTTTATAAATATTCTCAAAAAAAAAAAAAAAAAAAAAAAAGTTTATACAAAAAGATTTTCTTTTTCTATTTTAATTTTCTTTTTCGATAATTAAAAACCAAAAATAATCTTCTTCTCCTCTTATCATTTGATTCTTCTTCTTTAATCCTCTAAACCAATAATTCTTATGGATTCGACTTGTTTTAAATGTGGGAAACCGTTCTTCGGAGGTTCATGTGTTTGGTGTACATGCGGACGGTGTGGTAACGATATTCAAGACGGAAGTTGTTGGTTTTGGGATTCAAATACGCACAACAACTGTCCAAATTTTTCCGACTACCAACCTCAGCCCGATTCATTCAATCAACAAATTTGCAAAGAATGTGGATTTACTCATGGATTTTGTATGTGTTATGCTTCAAAAGCTGAACCCACATTCACCTCCGATCATGATCCGAACTTTTCCAATTATTATCACAACGATTTCAATTCTTATGAGCAAGTACCATATTTCAATGATAATTCGTTCCAAAGTTTATCTAATTTTGAAAATTGTGGGGGATCGTTTGAAAATTTTTGTTATGAGCCGAATTCATGTTACGATTCTCATGGTTTTAACCAACCCCCACAAACTCCCGACATGGTTCAAGTTTCGAATGAAGTTATTGATGAAATGAAATCCCTTACTGCAATGGTATGAGAGTTCATGGCTAATCGTATTACATATACTCCCGATCCTAATGAGAAGTCCATGGAAGAATTACTTGTCGAGGAAAGAGAGGCTAAATTACGAAAGACTTTTATTCACGACGATTCCGATGATGAGGATTCCATCCAAATTGGGGGAATTTACACTTCATCTGCTGAAACCACACCCGTCGAAGAAGAAAAGAGTATTGCAGAATTATTAGCAGAAGAGCAGATGAAGAATATCCGAGCTTTATATGCTACTAAAAAGGTCGACGTAGACGTTCTTGAAATTTCCGATTCATCTCCGAGTGGCAATCCCACTCCATCCTCTGATCCCCTCATTTCCGACTCTTTCCATCCTTCTATAGAACCAGTTGAGATGAGCGATGTCTTTTTAGATGAGATCGAGGCTTGTCTTGCTAATAATCATTCTGATTCCGACGATGATTGTACTTCTTTATCTTGTGGAGATATCGATTACATTGAGGAGTTACCTTCTGAGCTCGTCAGCTTAGAAGAAGAGAATGATGAAGAAGTTGACACTGAAATTCAAGATGAAGCTCTTCGTGAGAAATTATCCAAAGTTTATCTTCTTATTTCTAAGATCGAGGCGTTGAATGATCCTCCGATTTCTTCTCCTATCCCCAATATGGATAGTGATTTCTTACTCGAGCTTGAAATTTTTCGATTTGAAGAGACGAGTAGTGGCAATCCCACTATTCATGCTGATATCTCTCTTCCGGATTATGAGCGTTTTATCTTTGAGATCGACTCTATATCTATTTTCGATAATCCGTTACGTAACCCTCTTTTAGAGGATGTCGATCCATTTCTTGCTGCGGATGACTCGATACCACCGGGTATTGAGAATGACGAGAATGATATTCTTTTCGATTCACTTTCTTCTCGTCCGCCCGCGAAACCACCCGATGTAGTTTTTGAATCAGATACGAATGAAGATATTTTTGAAGTGGTGGATGAGATTTCTGAACATGATGTTCCTGTGCTTGATATTTTACCCACCCAACCCACCCATGATTCTGAACTTGAATTTGCTTTTATCATCTGGATGTTTTATCCGTTCTTTGCTTATCCCCTCATTTCTTCACTTTTTCACTCCACCGGGAGTGAGGATACCGTTTTTGACCCCGGCATCTCCGTTTATGCCAGTTGTCCGTTTTATCTGCTCTCCCCAAGGACGAATTAATTCGGGGATCGAGTCAAGCTCATGTGACTCGGAAATAAAAAACAAGCGCTTCGTGGGAGGCACCCCATGCTTATCCATTTCATTTTCTTTATTTTCTATTTTCTAATAACGTGACTTGAGTCGGGCGACCTCTTCCATATCTCGTGTTTTTGTGGTTGTTTATGAATGTTCAGGAATTTCCCCGAAGTTTGAGGACTCTCTTGCTCGTGGTTTGTCGTTCTCTCCACTCGAGTCTCATTCTTCGCTGCTCTTTCGGAAATTCACCATATCCAAAATCTTATCGACTAACGTTTATCTCTTAGCATACTTAATAAACGGCCTTAGATTTTACATAGGATTACCTTTACCCTTAAAACATTGAGGGCAATGTTTCACTTTAGTCTGGGGGGGGGGGGGGGGGGTGAATCTTCGATTCGATTTGACCTGTACCATCGTCTGAGCTGTTAACTTACACAACTCCGTTTTCCACAAAAAATTTTAATTTTTGTCACCGCTTTATAAAAAAAAAATAATAATAATAAAAAATAAATAAAAATAAATAATTATGAAAAAAAAAATGAATGAAAAAAATATATGATATGAATAATAAGTTTTGACACCTTGTTTTGATTTTCCTACCGGTGAGAGTAGAAATAAATGTTTCGACTTGACCGGGCGTGTTGAGCCCTAGCTTGTTTCCTTTAACCAAAATAATCAAAAGATTATGGCTAAGCATCCGCGAATCTCATTATTTGGGATTTTAAATTTGCGGAGATCGAGGAATGATAGAGTTTATTTAGAAGTTTCGTGCTATACACAGATCACATTACTGGGATTTAAAAAACCCACGAGAGGTACTTGTGGCCACCTTGTTCCCAACAGAAACGTCACCCATATATAATAGATGTTCTAGGTTAATTAGTGGTATTTCGGTTTGAATAATATTTAGTTCTTTATTTTCTTAAGAGAATTTTTGCTTTAGAAGTTGGGTACATATCAAGGAACATAAAAAATAAGAGCAAAAAGTGAAAAATCAAAAGTCAAAAGTTGATTATCTATGTGGTTTTGGAGCTACCCGATAAGCTTCCATTGATGTATTGAGAAAAAAGTCAAGAAAGAAAAATATGAAAAGAGTGAAAAAAGTAAGAAAAGTGAAAGTTGAAGTTGTATCGAATAAGAGCTTATGTATGTAAATAAGTTGTTGGCGCGTGAGGTGCATGTGATAAGTGATTAGTAATCAGTCACATGAGGTGCACATGATTGTACTCCGCAACTTATATCTTTGCTATTGTATGTACCCCAAATTCCTTGATGTGGACCGAATTTCTATTGCAGTGGTTCTTAAGAGAAAATGAATAACTACTTATCGTTTTAACTTAGGTATCACTATCGGACTAACAAATATCGAAACGAGAAAATATGAAGCAATTCATTTCTCACAAATTTAAAATCTTGAGATACAAAACTTAGGACCTGGGAACAAGAGGTAATACACAATTAACTTTTATGGGCAGTGTTAGCATCTAACTTCTGGATAAACAATGATCTCGATTTTACGCTTAGTTTGGGGGCTTGTGAAAAATCAAGGATGACGATTTTTATCCGTATGGTCTCTTCTCTGTGAGAAGTGTTTCTACTCGTTGACCCTGAAAGTTATCAACAGATAAGAATTGATAATGAAAGTCAAGGCAAACTGTCACATACATAAAAACAAAAAAATACAAAAAAGAGTAGTAGTAGTTGTTGTTCATGAAAATCGGAAAACGGAGCGTTTTTTAGAATAAATGATTTTACTATCTCTTTTGAACATCATTGCTACTTTACAACGTCAGTAAAGAGAGGTTTTGAAATTATTTATCTCTTAAGCGTGAGGTGACGACATTGCGTGAGGACACGGCAATACCTTAGTCTGGGGGATTTTGATGAGTGCTTATTCACACATCATTTTTAGGCTTTAAAACATACCAAATACACCAAATACTAACTAAATATGCCAAGAGAATGTCTGTTTTTATATTTGTGTATGTGCAGGTACGGATATGTGAAAAATGAACAAAAACAAAGCCAAAACCGACAAAAACGAGCACGAGATTGGAAAAAGGTAAAAAGCCGAAGCCGAGGAAGAAATTTATCCAAGAAAAGCCCAAAATGACAATAGTAATCCTTAGAGATTCAGAGAATAACAAAAGAGACTCTTAGTTGAAATATGAAGACCTTTACAATAATGACCCTCCAAGTTTCAGCAAGTTGTCAACTTTGGTCCTTTGAAGAACTTTGGAAGAAAAGTCAACTCAACTCCTCCAAGTTACAAGATCGTTACGTGTAGTATTTAGTTGCATTTGTAGCGTTTTAATATGTTTTAAGTAGTTTTCTCATGTTTTGTAAAAGTCTAGGGGTTAATTATGCAACAAACTCAAAGATTAGAGAAGCCCTAGCCCCTAGCCTATAAATAGATCTCATAAGCCTCATTTGAGAGGTTGAGAAGTTTTAGGGTTAGTCTTAGGGTTGTTGAGGTTTGGTCCTCTTAGTAGTAGGAGTAGTGTAGTTTTATTTTTATGAAGTATGTGTTTTATTTTACTTTCTCTCTCTAGCTTTATCTTTCTAAAAATCTTTAATTTTTAGTTGTTAAAATCTTGTTTTTATTGGTGGGATTTATAGTTTATGGTTAAACTAGGTTGTCTAGTAATAAATTTGGTGAAAAACATTAGTTTTTAGGTTTTATTTTTGATCAAAATGGTGTTTTGTAATGTTTTTAATTTTATCGAGTTAGTGTTTTAATTTTTTTTATCGAGTTACAAAAGTTACAAAAATAAAAAAATGATCGAGTTAAAAAAAAAAAAAGGAGTTTATATCGTGTTACATATTTTAAAAAATGTTGAGATTGAGCTTTTGATTGCCAAGGGCTTATTTGCAATTTTCAAATTATCGAGTTACAGAAAACAAAAAAAAAGTTTTCGAGTTTGGAAATTTTACAAACATATATCGAGTTAGAGTTTAACTACTACTTATCGAGTTTGACTTTTTCTTGGCTGCGTTGTAAAAATGGTTATCGAGTTAGCATTTTTGCAATCCATCGAGTTTGGTTTCTTTGTCCATCGAGTTTGAAAAGTTTTTCAAATAACCGAGTTTGGCTAAAAAAATATAGTAGTGGTTATCGAGTTAGGCTGTTCTCTCTAGGGACTCAAATGCAATTTTTTATCGAGTTAGTTGCAAAAGATTTCTTTCCGAGTTTACTTTTTTTATTAAATTGTCATCGAGTTTAGTTTTTGTTATTTTTCTAGTATTGATTTTACCAAGTTTCATTTCTTTTGGCGAGTTAGCCAAGATTATCGAGTTAGATAATCATTGCCTCATCGTTTATCGAGTGAGGTTCTTTTATGCTTTATGCTAAGGCGAAACTCTGCCGAATTTTATTTTGGTTTATCTAGTTTGTTTCTTTTATCGAGTCTTTTTATTTTATCAAGTGACTTTATTTTATTAATATGAGTTTCGAGTAGTTTATTAGTGTTTGCTTGGTGGCACGAGTTTGTGAGTTAAGTGTGGACATTAAAGAGGATCGTGATTAATAATCGTTATGATTATTTAAACTTGTAATTTTATTATTTGAAGGGCAAAAGCCGGAGAATAATCAAATTACAAATCTAGTAATTATTTTCTTTTTAAAGGATTATTTTCAAAATAAACCAACGTTGTGAGAAAATTGTCTTGTTTAAGGAAAATAATTCGTCGTGAATCCTTGGCCCACACTTGATGAACTTATTCACGTCGCTTAGCAAACATATTATTTTTAAAGTCTTTTCCCGTCTTAATTTCTTTTCGAATTTTAAATCTCGTTTTCTTTAGTTATTTTATCCAAGTCTTATTTTTCTTTCTTGTTTTCAATTTCTTATTGTTTTATTGTTTTTAATTGTTATTTCATTTCCTTTATAATAAAAACTCTAAAAATTCTCAAATATATTATCTCATTCACTTGACAATTACGCGACTAAAGCCGACTCAATCGCCGTCTTACCTTCGTTGGGATAACGACCCGGGAAACATACTTTCACGAGTGTTTCTTCGGAAAATAAACATATACTACAAAAAAGACTTAAAATCAACCAATTATGTAAATTATGAGAGGACTAAATATGCAACGAACTTCTGAGATGAAGGAACAATTTCGTACGGATTTTTAAAGAAAATGTTAAAGATAACGGTCGTTAGCTAACAGCCGTTAAATATCTAACGACCATTAGTTATAACGCTACAGTAACTAACGGTCGTTAGTTACTGTAGCTGGGAATAAAAAATATTAAATGCACTGTAGTTGTGCAAAGTTTTTTGTCCTGACATCCCAAGAAATAGTATATACAGATAATAAGAAAATTATTAATATCAACTAACATAAAAATATGGTAATTAGAGTTCATTTGACGCCTCTTAAACCTCTAACACGATGGCACAAGTTAGAAATTCTCTTTAAAAAATTAAACGCATACTCGCGCAAAGTGAAGCTGTATAATGGCAAATAATTATACTTACGTGTTAAAATGGTATCAAAACTACTAAACACAAGGTGTAATCACCCAACCAATCACCCCTTGGTGATCTAATCTTATTATTAAAACAATATACACCGAAGACTTGTCCCCAACACAGGTTCAAGCCAAGAACAATACAATCAGAAATATGATACTCCCTCTATTAGGTGCTACCTACAAATGACTCACACTCTAAACCAAACCCTTAAACCAAAACAATGACAAAAAACAATACTAGCCAACAAGATCAAGAAGATCTTGATGAATATAGCTACAAAATCAAAACTTAAACTAAACCCAGAAACCCAGAAGATGATGCACACTCTTTAGAGAGAAAACTGTGTGTGGAAACTCAGAGAATCAAACTTGTTACCAAACCCTAGCTCATAGCAATCTATATATAAGCCAATGTTACACTTAGAACCCTGCAAAAGCAAACACAGGTAAACATAAGAGTTAGTGTAAACCCGTTATAAAACTTTTACCTAATTAACCCTGAAGTTTCATAAGTTTTACAAAAGATGTTAATACTTTTAACACCCCCCTCAAACTGATGAAACAAACAAGTTAACCATGCCCAACTTCTTTACCATAACACCATGTTGCACAGTACCAAGAGCCTTAGTCAATACATCTGCAGTTTGATCTTTAGTACCAATGCTCACAGTTTTGATCAACCCGACCTTCTCTCTAATGAGATGAACATCAATATCAAAATGTTTAGTTTTTTCATGCATTACAGGATTAGCAGGAATCTGAATTGCTAATTTATTATCACAATACAAATCCACTAGTAACAAATTCTCATTAACACCCAGGTCCTTTAAAATCTTAAGAACCGACATAACTTCACAAGTGACAAAGGCCATAGACCTGTATTCTGCCTCAGCAGAAGACTTAGACAAAGTATTCTGCTTCTTACTTTTCCAAGATATCGGATTACCATTCACAAACACACAATAACCAGAAACATATCTCCTAGTTATGGGACACTTATCCCAATCAGAGTCAGAGTAAGAAACAACTTTAAAACCTGACTCTTATTGAAACTAATACCACTAACAGGAGCCAACTTCAAGTACTTAAGAACTATCAAAACAAACTCAAAATGAGACTGCAAAGGAGAATGCATATGTTGACTAAGACAGTGCACAACATAAGCTATATTTGGTCTAGTCAAAGTAATATATATCAATTTTCCAACAAGCTTTTGATAAGTAGTAAAGTTTTTCAAATATTTATCATCAATAGTCTCCTTGTGATTTAAAACAATATTTTGAGGCAAAGGAGTCATCAAAGGTCTACAAGCAAGCAAACCATATTGGTGAAGCAATTCAAGACAATACTTCATCTGATTTAAACACAATCCAGTTTTGGTTTTTAAAACCTCAATCCCAAGAAAGTATTTAAGTTCTCCTAAATCTTTAATCTTAAACTTGTTTTTCAAAAACACTTTAAAATTTTCATTTCAAAATTACTATTACCAGTTAAAACCAAATCATCAACATACAAAAGCAGAAACAAAACTGAACTTCCTTTGTTTTTTATAAACAAAGAATGATCATTTTTGGACTACTCAAACCCAGCTTCAAACAGGGCCTTAGACAGTTTATGATTCCACTGCATAGGAGCTTGTTTAACCCATACAAAGACTTCTTAAGCCTACAAACTTTGTTGCTTCCTTCCTTAAAATACCCAGGTGGAGGAAGCATATACACTTCCTCATTTAAGTCACCATATAAAAAGGCATTATTCACATCCATTTGAAAAATACTTCAACTGTTTTGAACATCCAAACTAAGTAAACACCTAACAATTCCCATCTTAACAACAGGACTGAAAGTTTCCTCATAATCAATACCCTCCTTTTGACCAAAACCTTTAGCTACCAATCTAGCTTTATACCTATCAATTTCCCCTGAAGACTTATACTTAATTTTTAAGACCCACTTACTACCAATAGGTATTCTACCAGGGGGTAAATTAGTTTATTCTCATGTATCATTTTCATGTAAAGCACATATTTCATCATTTATAGCATTAATCCGATTAGGATCCTTGCTAGCTTCTTAATAGATAGTAGGCTCATCAGTTTTATTCAAGTTGGAAACAAAACAACAATTCTCAGCACTTAACAAAGAATGACTAGCAAACTTATTCAAACCATATCTAACTTTTCCATCAAGAACAAAATCTAGTAGGTAATCTAGAAGGTCTATTAGACCTCCTAGTACTAGTAGTTCCTTCTTCTGTATGATTGTGTAAAACATTTTGAAACCTAGGCATAAGCACATTTGGATCAGGAAAAACATTTCCATAAGAATTAGAACTATTGCTTTCATCTAAAGGAGTTGCAGAGTCATCACATACTGGTTGCTGTGAACCACCAGATTGTTGTATCTGCTCAGAATTAGCAGTCTGGTCGGTGTTCACAGCTATACCAGGCTGTGGTAGACTGCCTTATCTACCAACAGATGTTGTACCAGCACTATTGTTACCATCATCATTGGGAGAGGGACCAGGACTTTTGGTTTTTGACTCAGACTCAACATTATCAAAAAAATTTAACAAATTTACTTCAGTTTGAAAATCAGAATTAGATCTTTGATTAATTTTATATGGAAAAATAGTTTCATAAAACTTAACATCTCTATAATACAAAATTGATCAATTTTCCAAATTTAAAGGTTTATATGGTTTTTTTACCACTGGCATACCCAGTTAAAACACACTTTTCAGACCTTTCACAAAACTTATCCGACTCTTTAACAATAGAAGCATAACAAAGACACCCCAACTCCTAAGATGTGACAGACTAGGTTCCCTACCATAGACCAAAGAAAAAAGAGATTTTCCATTCAACACGGAGGAAGGCAACCTGTTAATCCAATAGTAGTAGTCAACACACATTCAGAAAAAAAAGAGGTATCCCCCCTGAAACATAAGGCTTCTGGCAACATTAAGCAGATGCCTATGTTTCCTTTCAGCTATACCATTCTGCTGAGGTGTATTTGCACAACTGGTTTGATGTAAAGTTCCCATTGTATTAAAAAAAACTCACCCATTTTATTATTAACAAACTCTGTTCCATTATCAGATCTTATAACTTTGATTTTCTTATGAAATTGAGTTAAAACCATGTTAAAGAAACTCACGAACATGTCAAAAACTTCATCTTTCCTTTTTAACATATACACCCACACATACCTACTAAAGTCATTAACAATCGTCAAGAAGTATCTAAAGCCATCCCTGCTAACCACTTTGTAAGGACCCCAAACATCCAAATGAATGAGGTCACCAAAAATAGTTGATTTATGTTCACTAATGGGAAAAGCATCCCTGGTCTATTTAGCCTTATGGCAAAAATCACAGGGATCATTGTGATCAATATTAATTAAATTTAAAGAACCTTTTAACAACTTTAAAACCTTATAAGCAGGATGTCCCAACCTATTATGCCAGATCTCTTTAGACATAAAACAACTAAGAAACTCACTTTAAATCACACAAACAGACATATTATCAGACTTATCAAACAAATATAGGCCACCATATTCACTACCAGTCCCAACACTCTCTGCTAACTCAAATCCTGAACATAACACTTAGTCTCATCAAAATCAACTCTAAACTTGCTATCCTTAATCAACTTGTTCACAGACATCAAACCAACACAATCTATACTACCTTATAATGTATTTAGGACATCTATATTTAGAAGTCTTAAAATGTTTAAAACCAAAAACATTTCTTTAATAGGAAAGATGCATACACATATAATTAAAAGCCTAGAAATTAAAGTGTCTTTAAAAAGTCTGTGTTGTTACAAGTATAGCTTTCAATGCTTGTAATCTTTTAAGACTTACAAGAAAAGAAGCATAGTGTACACCATTTTAATGCACATAATTTTCAGACTTACAAGACAAGAAGCATAGTGTACATCACTTTAATGCGCATATTAAAAAAAACATTAATGCTATTTAATGTAGTCAATTAATTAACTGGTCAATAAATACAATTAATTCAATTAATACAGTTATTAAAACACCCTTTACATAAGAAATACAAATTATCTTATACAACCAAATTAAACACAATTCCTACATTAAATATCACTAATACAAATAATAAAGCACATTATACAAATATTCAAGCCCGAAACAGGCAACGGACCAAATGGGCTTGAGCCCGAACGGGTGCGGGCCAAACGGGCACAAGCCAACGGGCTCGAGCCTGAACGGGCACGGGTTAAATGAAATTCTTGATATCCATAAATTTATTGTAAAAAAAAACATAATAAATTAAAATACATGATTTACCGGAAAATTTAATTTCAGAATACCCGCCGTTGCAACGCGCGGGTACACTGCTAGTACTTAGGAATAACCACAACATCAAATAAAACAACATTCTTATTAAGTCTCAAATCACCAACATGTGTAATTTTAGCAAGAGTACCATTGGGATGACCAACAGTAAGTTTTAAATCAGAAATATCAACAAGATTAAATATGTTTAAAGTGCTATTGGTAAGATGCTTATTAGCCCCTGAATCAATTATCCACCCCAGGTGATAATTGATTCCATTAAGTTTAACATTAGCAAAAAAAACTGATAGAAATGTTGATTAAAATACACACTGCAGTTAAAAAATGAACAGGAAGAACTGCCTGCCATGTTAGCATGAGCAGAAGTACCAGGTTTCTCATTTATAAGACTCATCAACTTCAAAACCTGCTCATTACTAAGAGACAAATTTCCAGTAGTATTCTTAAAACCATTGTTAACCATAGAAGTTGCCTTAGGATCATTAGTATTATTAAAGCCATTAATAGGTTTAAGGTTAGGATTCTTTTTGAATCCAGGAGGATAACCAATGATCTCAAAACATCTATCTACTATATAACCTTTTAAACCACAATTAGTACAAAGTAAACTGTCATAATTTCCTCTATTATTAGACCCAGAGTTATTATTCCAATTACCATTGTTCCTTTTTCTATTATTATCAAAGGTCTTAGAGGCAAAAGCAGAAACTTGAGACTTATCACTTTTCACAGTAGTACTAGTAGAAGGAACCCCTCTATGCGATTCTTCTCTAGACACAATCACAAAAGCATCCTTAACTTCATGAAGGATTTCCCTAGTTAAAAGGGTGCTCCTTATGGGCTGATAGATGTCATAAAGTCCCATAAGAAACTGCATTAACTTCAACAATTTAGCATGATCATTCAACTCATTCCTAGCTTCACAAGTACAATCAGGTAGTTTGGTAAGAATGTCAAATTCTTTCCATAGAGAATTCAACTTATGATAATATTCAGAAATAGGCAAACCACCTTGTTTAAAACTATTAATTTTTTGAAGCAGATTAAACACAATAGACCCATCAATTCTATCGTAAGTATCTTTTAAGTCTTTCCATACCACGTAAGCATTATCAGAAAACACATGACCAAGATACACATCTTGAGACAAAGAACTTAAGACCCAATTTAAAACCACTACATTACACCTATCCCATTGGGCCTCAAGTAAAGGACTAGCAACATAGGCAGACCTAAGACAAGTACCATCAAGAAACCCCATCTTATTTTTAATTTGCATAGCCAATTTCATAGCACTAGAACAAACCCTATAGTTCTCAACACCAGCCAATTTAATGGTCACAATAGAAGCACAATTAGAGTCATTAGGGTGAAGATCAGAAGATTACTCTGATTCAAACTACTAATCATAATAGTCATAATGAAAAAACAACAAACAACAAACAGACAATAAGCCAAACAGAAAACAAACAATCAATCAACCAGAAACAACTAAACCACAAACAGATCAACAAACAAAACTAAAGAAGACAACTAAGCACCTAAACAACTAAAACTCACACCCAGAGTTAACGTGGCTCAAGCCAGCAAACTGTGAATGGGCACAGCAGGTATTCATACCACTCACGGTGGCAGATCAAGAAGTTAGCCAAACCGTTTACGCCCACTAAACTCAAGACCAGTTAACCCTAAAAGAAGAATAACAATACTTACAGTGCAATAACAAGATGCAACGGAGAAAACCACAATCAATCACTCTAGATTCACTTAGTCTAGGGTAATTGGACCAAGAATTAGCTTAGAAACCACATATCCTCAAACCCCTAAATGTCAAATTAACTATTAATTTTCCAAGAAATCAACACCAAAGCCTTCCAATCGATCAGAAAAAACTCAAAATCTAGGGTTTCAAGAAAAAAACCCTAAATCTTCAATTGAATATACCAAACTTCAATTAAAACCAAGAACACCACGATTCAACAACCAAGAACGTTGAATCAACAACCCAGCACCACAAGATCCACCAAGAAGTAACCAATCAGAACCTAAAGGTCTGATACCATGTTAAAATGGTATCAAAACTACTAAACAAAAGTTGTAATCACCCAACCAACCACACCTTGGTGATCTAATCATATTATTAAAACAATATACATTGAAGACTTGTCCCCAACACATGTTCAAGCCAAGAACAATACAATCAGAAATATGGTTGTCCCTCTATTAGGTGCTACCTACAAATGACTCACACTCTAAACCAAACCATTAAACCAAAACAATGACAGAAAACAATACTAGCCAACAAGATCAAGAAGATCTTGATGAATACAACTACAGAATCAAAACTTAAACTAAACCCAGAAACCCAGAAGATGATGCACACTCTTTAGAGAGAAAACTGTGTGGAAACTCAGAGAATGAAACTTGTTACCAAACCCTAGCTCGTAGCAATCTATATATAAGCCAATGTTACACTTAGAACCCTGCAAAAGCAAACACTCAGCAAACACAGCTAAACATAAGAGTTAGTGTAAACCAATTATAAAACTTTTGCATAATTAATCCTGAAGTTTCATAAGTTTGACAAAAGATGTTAATACTTTTAACATTACGAAATTGTGATTCTTGTTCAACCCTTGATGCAAAATGTGTATTTTTTTTTTAAATTAATATAATGTGTATTTTGGAAAAGTTATCAAGTTTAGAATTGATTAAGGAAAAAAATAATTAAGTTGCCAAGTTTTTAAAAAGTTGCAAGTTTAAAAGGCACTTAAAAGTAATTTAAGCAAACTATATTATTTTAAGTTTTAAATATTTTCAAGATTCAAGATTGATCATTAATGCTTTATAAGTAGTATATATAAATAGTAGTGTCTCATTATTCTTAACATATATACTAAGAAAAATGATACACTCACACAATCTTTACCAAACAAATCTCACACACCACATACTTGTCAAATAAATATGGAGAGTAAGAAGAAAGGAAAAGTGTAATACAATATGATTCGTGCATTACATTTATCACATGTATTTGTAAAAGTATTTTTTGTAAATCTTGTGTGAATGTAACATTTTCAAATTTTAATTCTAGCTAAGGGGTAGTAGTTAAATCTCGTGTGCGATGGTGATTTTTTCATTATCGATTTTTAACAAACATTTTGTTTGTATATATTATTTAATTTTATTAGCTTTGAATTGCAACCGACTAGTTTAATAAAAAGTGGTTTTATGAATCTATACTATATAATAAACAAAGGTTTTGTACAAGTCCTCATAAGCGCGCCTCATTAAAAACCCAATTAATACTCTGAGGTGTCCTACCATATATAGAGAAGATTGTACAACATCACTAAACATTATTTTTTCAAGTGAGAAAATACATAGTCAACATTACCTTTTAATGTTTCGGTTTCACTTATGCGATGGATAAGTGAGATATTTTTGTAAATGAATTAATACATAATAATGCCTGTTACAATCACATCATTCAAAAACACGTTTTATAATTCAATCATCCCAATCTTCCTATACACGCTACATCAACATTCCTGTACAACATTCATAGCATTCCCAAGAAGTCGATCTATGCTACTGGGTTTTCTGGTGTCCAACCCTTAAAATCGGTAAGTATTGCTTATATTCAAATTCAATTTAGGGATTGTATTTGAATCATATAGTATAGCAATGGTTGTTTTTTTTTACTTACCTTGATAAGTATGATTTGGTTGTTTTAAGTAGAAAGTAGAAGTTATGGTAGTGTTTTGAATTCATCAATCATCAATTTTGCGTTTCACTTCCTCCTTAAGTTTCGGTGTAAGGTATTAAATTCAAAACAATATCTTAATTTTGTAAAGTATTTATGTTCTCTGCCTTTGATTCACGCATTCACATAACAAATCAGTTTTTACACAATCAATAATGAGTATGGCGATTCAAAAACACCATAAGCGGATGAGCAGGTAAGCGAGCAAGTTCCAAATAGTCTCTAACTATATGATTACTCAATAATTTCGGTAAGTTTTAATTGTATTGAATCGATCTGGTTTTATTGTGATCATTGTTGTAGGTGACGGTGAATGAAGTTTTTGTCAACAAGCTCAATTTAAGGTGATTAAATCAAATTTTAAGTGTCAATTTTAACTTGCACATCAAGTGTTTGATGAAATATCTTAGGTCAATTTTATGGTTATGAGTCTTGGTTGAATTGTTGGTTATGAGTCTTACAATCTAATGGCTTACAATCTCATATTCTTTTGTAATTGGATTATGAACAGGATTGGAATCACCTGTTGATTGGGATGACCACCATAGAGTTTTTTGGTGTGCATGGTTCACGTTTACATACAATTGTGCTTATTTGTAAAAGATTTGCTTTCAGATGACATCCAAAGGCAAAGGATAAAAATCACGATCTTGCCTGAATGGTATTGTTTTTAGCCGATTATATTTCTGTGATTACTAATTTATTGTGAAAATTTTGGAGATTTACCTTAATAATCTTCTGGTGATTAGGAACCATGGCGTCTTTGTCACTGGTACCAATGACAGTTATGTCACCATATGGAATGCTCAAAGTAAAAAGAGAGTATGTCAGGTATTTGAGCTAAATTTTTGGTAGCATTTAGTGTTGATGTAGCTCTTAATATGGAATTTTGAAATGATTTTTTTCTTGAATGTGTTGAAATTTTTTGTATGGGATAGTGGAATTGTTTCATTTACGGTAAATTTTTGTAGGATAACCAGAATGATGATAAAGTGGATAATCCCATTTTTTTTAAAGGCAGGCTAATCCCATTCTTGATGCATACCTTATAAGAGATGAAGCCGAACAAAATGCCACGGCATCTACCTATGTAGATAAGGTTAGACAACTACAATAATTTATTTCAGACTCACTTTCGAGGGTGTTTGGGACTATTTCTTCTTATGCTCATAATTAAGAACTACTTACAAGTTATAAGCTACTTATAAATAAGCGCCTCTGGAACAGTGTTTGGATTTTCTTATTTTGTTAAAGTTGCGATATAGTCAGATAAAAAAATCAGCAGTCCCAAAGAAGCAATTGAAGCATGTACTAAATTTCTGATACTAAAAGTGATATGCTTAAGTAGTTTGATAATGTTACAGATAGTATATAGTTTGATAAAGGACATGTTTAAAAAATGCTTATTAAGAAAACTGTAATGCTCTACCCAGGTCGCTTGGTGTTGATGGAAAAGAAAGAGGCGGTGGGGATTAAAATATCGATGATTATGATATGGTTAGTCTTCTTCTTTTTTCGCTTGAGTTTTTCAAAATCTGTAATATGGTCCAACCTTCAAAAGCCAACCTAAACAGTTCTTTAAATCTTTGTTTTTTATGGCGTATGGGTGTGTAGGATTACAGGGTGTTCGGTTTAAATTATTAAGTTGACATGGGGTGCATAATGGGGTGAGTCGGGTTGCTTGAAAATGGAAAGAAACATTGCATATAAGGCATTAAATGTAGTATTTCAATGGAAGCTTCATACCAAACCAAAATTGGTCAGAAGTGGTTGCGACGAGTAAAACACCTGCCTTGAAGCCACAACTTGCTGTTGTATTTTGTGAGTATTATGGCTACTAATCCACTCGGTGATGTTGTCCGTTGGAAGGTGCATCTTGTTGTGACGATCACTACAATTATTGCCTACATAATTACCCTGTGTGCAATATGCATCATGGTACGTGCTCAAAGGCAAAAAATTGCAAAGATTATGATCTTGAAATCCTTTTAAAGGTTGCCTCGGGAAATATACGATTGAAATTCTGTAATTTGAAATGATACTTATATTTATTAGATTCTTGATTTGTAAATATTGCATTGAATAATATATAAATGACACTTTATTATGCTATTTAGTTACATTTATAGGAGCAAGGAATTTTATGTCATCTTGTTTAAATTTGATGACAATTTCATATAATGTTGGTGATAAATATCAAGTTAGTTGCACAAATAGTAGTAATAGAATGGTTACCCATGTTTTATCCATATTAATATGAAAATTTGATGACATCATCATACAAATATTTATTTACGTCCACTTATTATTATCCATATTATTATGAAGCGAACCCGCCCATCGGGCGAGTTATGAAGCTAGTTTCAATATACATAGGATGAGTTCTATCAAAACCTAATTGCGACACTTTTTCATATCCCATAAAAATTGAGACAATTAGTAACTACAAATTAATAGTTTTTTTTTTGAACTTACTACAAATTAATAGTTACTCGCTAATATTCATTCATCATTGTTACTCGCTAAAGAAAACTTAATGATCTTTTCTAGTTTTATTTAGATTTGAGTTGCGATCCCCTAAAAAGGGATCAAAATTAAAAAGCGTTTCTAGCCACTAAGCTAGTGCCATGTGTCCCCACCCACTCCCTCCCTTTTTTCTTTAATATTTTTGTTTAGAGGGTATTTTGGTCATTTGATCCATTTTTTTAATTCCACCTTAAATTTCAAATGCAAATAACTTTCAAACGACAAATTTTTACAAAAAACCGATTTCACCATAATTTTTAAAATTTAATCCTCTTTAATTTGGTATAAATTTTTTAAATTTTTTCGAAATTTTTTTTTGACATATTCATTGGGTCATGATTTTCTTGAAAATTTTAGCATTTTCGGCTCTAATTTTGTCTAGTTTAAAGGCCGAATTTTGCAAAACTTAAAACACGAAAGTTGTAGCTTCTTGGCCATTCTTTACCCAGAATTTTGAATCACTCAAATCCAATATGATATGAGTGAGATATCGTATGTTAAAGATGACGTTTTACTCATATTTGTTGCACACAACGTGTTTGATGAAATGTTTAGCTTAGATTTTTAGTCTTAAAATCAAGTTAAATGCACTAATTTTTGTACAACAATGCACCTTTAGTCATTTTATTAATGTAAGATTCAAAAAGTTTTGTTTTTTTTTAACTGATGATCCATATTAACTGATGAACCTTATTAACTGATTTTTAAAAAAGACATTTTGTTCATCAGTTACTTTGGTTGAACCATATTAACTGATGAACCTTATTAACCTTATTAACTGATTTTTAAAAAAGACATATCGCGCGTTAAAGATGACGTCTTAGTCATATTTAGTGCACATAAAGTGTTTGATAAAATGACTAAAAGAGATTTTTCATATAAAAACACATTTAAATGCACTAATTGGTCAAGTTATTTTCAATTTAACAAAACTATCAGTTTGTTTTGTTAAATAGAATTGATGAACCCAAACATTTGATCAAATTGATGAACTTGAAAAAATTGATGAACCTGAAAAAATTGATGAACCTGAAATTTGATGAACCTGAAAAGAACTTTGATCAATTTGATGAACCCAAACATTTGATCAAATTTGATAAACCTGAAATTGATGAACCTGAAAAGAACTGTGATCAATTTGATGAACCCAAACATTTGATCAAATTGATGAACCTGAAAAAATTGATGAACCTGAAATTTGATGAACCTGAAAAGAACTGTGATCAATTTGATGAACCCAAACATTTGATCAAATTTGATGAACCTGAAATTGATGAACCTGAAAAGAACTGTGATCAATTTGATGAACCCAAACATTTGATCAAATTGATGAACCTGAAAAAATTGATGAACCTGAAATTTGATGAACCTGAAAAGAACTGTGATCAATTTGATGAACCCAAACATTTGATCAAATTTGATGAACCTGAAATTGATGAACCTGAAAAGAACTGTGATCAATTTGATGAACCCAAACATTTGATCAAATTGATTAACCTGAAAAAATTGATGAACCTGAAATTTGATGAAACTGAAAAGAACTGTGATCAGTTTGATGAACCCAAACATTTGATCAAATTTGATGAACCTGAAATTTAATGAACCTGAAAAAATTGATGAACCCAAACATTTAATCAAATTTGATGAACCTGAAATTGATGAATTTGAAAAAATTGATGAACCTGAAATTGATTAACCAAAGTAACTAATGAACAAAATGTATTTTTTTTAAAATCAGTTAATAAGGTTCATCAGTTAAAAAAAAAAAAAAAACAAAAAAAAAAAAAAAAAACAAAACTTTTTGAATCTTACATTAATAAAATGACTAAAGGTGCATTGTTGTACAAAAATTAGTGCATTTAACTCGATTTTAAGACTAAAAATCTAATATAAACATTTCATCAAACACGTTGTGTGCAACAAATATGAGTAAAACGTCATTTTTAACATACGATATCTCACTCATATCATATTGGATTTTAGTGATTCAAATTTCTGGGTAAAGAGTGAACCAAAATCTATGACTTTCATGTTTTAAATTTTTCACGATTCGGCATTTATGATGGTACAAAATAAGGTCGAAAATGCCAAAAAAAATCAAGAAAATTAACACCCATTTCGTATGTAAAAAGAAGTTTCGAAATTTTTAACAAAATTTATACCAAATTAAAGAGGATTAAATTTTAAAAATTATGGTGAAATCGGTTTTTTCTAAAAGTTTGTCGTTTAAGAGATATGTGCGTTTGAAATTTGATGTGGAAAAAGAAAAAACGAGTAATTTTACTATTCTGCCCCTATCCAGATTTTTTAAATAAAATAAAGCGGGGACACGTGGCAGCACCAAATTTCTTTTTAGGCTTTGCAATGTTTTGGTACTTTGCAAGAGATCGCTTCTCTATTTAGATATATCTTGAAATGATCGACTAATTAATCTGATGATATAAGAATATATTATATTAAAGTCGCGATTATTTATTTATTTATTTATTTATTTTTGAACTGCTTGTTAGTTTCTCCTTTTCTGCCTTAAGGGGTAAAAGTCTCGGATGAGACTTGAAATTGAGACCTCCCTTTGCCAAACCTCCATCTCTAAGCCGTTAAGAAATTTTGGTGGCCAACTGAGATAGTCCACTTGGTTAAATTCGGGATGTCATGTAGTCGATAGATTTAGTAAGGGAGAATATCTAGAATGATTAATACCACCAACTTTTGCCAGAATCTCAATGGCCACTAGTGGACATGATTGTTATAAGTAAACGAAGGTAAAATCAATAAGTTGATTATCCTTCTTAATGCATTGAACTTTTTAAACTTTTTATATATCTTTACAATATCTTTTCCTTATTAACTAAAAAAGCAAAAAAAAAAAAAAAAAAAAAATCCTATATTCCTATGTCACTTTCAACTCCCTCATGTCCTCGTTACTGCCAATGGTCACCCTTTAAAAGCTAATAATCTATAGTTTGGAAGTTTTGAATGTCTGGTATTGTGAACCAAGGTTATATATACTAATTTATTTTCGGTTGAAACGAAGTCAGAATGATTTATTATATAAACCTTTGATCAATACCACCCAATCATAAAAACTTTGTAAAGTCCCTCTCTCTTTGTGTGTGTGTGTGTGCCAACTTTTTAACAAGCCAGGGAGATGTTTTGCAGCTTTCTAAAAGGTGTAACCCGACGGAAACTGACGGCATTCGAGTTAGGTTTATTCGGTATAACGGTCGGGTTGTGTCTAGTTGTGGTGTTTGTGTTGAGCCATGGTTTAAGAAGTTTACTTTTAGGGAATGTTGGTTTTAATGAGGGTATGGTGTTTGTAAATGGAACAAATTCTATTGGTTTAGTTGATGAAGACTTCATTTGTGCTACTTTGGATTGGTGGCCTCCTCAAAAGTGTGATTATGGAACTTGTAGCTGGGGAGCTTCTTCTATTCTCAATTTGGTTAGTGTTTTTCTTTTTTTGGTTTCTTCGCATTTTTGTTTCTAAGTATGTTATGGTTCTTAGTCACTTGCTTATAAATATAAACTCTTTAAAACAAAATTTCGCGATGATTCGTGTTGTATTCTTAGGATCATATAGAGATTATTAGGATCATATAGAGATTACAAGGGAGTAGTTTGGTAATTATCATGTTTTAACCAACGAGGAAACTTTTAATGGTCATTATCATGTTTTACTATTGTGTCTTATAGTTACTACGGATATAGTCATCAAAATTTTCAGTTTTATTAAGAATAATCTAATCATGAAAAAAAAAATGCCATTAAAAAAATATGGTTTCGGGAGTTATCTGGACCGAAAATTCGAAACAAGCCAATAAGGCCAAAATATTGTGGCTGAAAGTACCACCTAAAGAAAATTGTCAATTTAACCTTTTTTGACTTAGTAAACATCAAGCTATGTTTTTTTTAGTATTGTAATACATTCACTTACGCATGTATTTAGCAAATCCCAACAATTATATACGACAAAGCCTTCTCTTTCTTTCTTTTTTTTTTTTTTTTTTTTTTTTTCCGAAAATGACAGTTGTGTATTTGGGTGTAAAAAGTTAAGACAATGCTTCAATTGTTGATTTTAACGGCATACTTGATTAAAAAAAGTAAAAAACTTGATACTAGATCCAAGGCTCGTCCATCCAAATAATTTCATAATAATAATAATAATAATAATAATAATAATAATAATAATAATAATAATAATAACGAAATGTAGTCATGATATACATGATTAACTAGGGAAGAGAATTTCGACCCGAATCCCGGAACCGAACCGGAACCGTACCGGTACCGTACCGAAACGGTACCGATTCCGATATACGGTACGGTACCGGGACTACAAAATAGGGTGAAAAAAATCGGGACCACTAATTCGGTACGGGACCGGTACCAAATCGGGAAATTCCTGAAAAAAACTGGGAAAACCCGATTTTCCGGTACCGGTATCCGAATCCCGTACGGTACCGGTACCACTAATCCCGTTCTTTTGGTAAGATTTTCTTTACATCTAACTATGTCATAAAAGGCCTATAAAGACATGGATATGGGCAAGACTCTTAGCAAGGGAGATAATCTAACCTCCAGCAATGTTGTTTAGTCAGCTTAGTCAAGTCAAAGAGCACACTTTATCACAAAAAATGGGTAATGGGTATCTGGTCAATTCAATTATTGATATTATTGTTACTATGATTAATTACCTTGTTACGCTTTAGGAAAACCCTAGGTGAAATGGGCCGATATCATTTTTTTTTGTTGACCGAAACCTAATCAAACATATACGCCACTCTATAAATAGCACCACTTTCCATTGTCCAAACCATCGTTTCTGTCAACACAAAAGGGATGGTTTGGACAATGGAAAGCGGTGCTATTTATAGAGTGGCATATGTGTTTCATTATGGTTTCGGTCAAAAAAAGAATAACACACACACACACACACACACACACACACACACACACACACACACACACACATATATATATATATATATATATATATATATATATATATATATATATATATATATATATATATATATATATATATATATATATCGGCCCATTTCACTTAGGGTTTTCCTAAAGAGTAACAAGGTAATTAAACGGTTACTATGATTATAAAGTATATATTTTTTGAATTTGGAAGGACGGGATTACTATGTTAGCCAGTCTTGCAAAAACAGAAGTTGGTCTTACAGTTGAAAATGTAACAATATTAGCGGCGTCAAAACAGCAAGAAGGTCAAACACAAAAAACACATTCCTCAAAACTTGGCGAAAAGGAGTTTACACGAGAAGAGTATCACCTAACCGCAAAAAATGGGAATTTGAATAGTCACACTATACTCCTAAACGGAAAAGTGTTAACTGTAAATACCACAGGTAGCATCCCTTCACTAGATCCAGTACAAGTAAACATGTCGAGCCCGATAATCGTTGCTCCTTTTTCCATTGTATTTGTTCATATACCTAACATACGCCTTAAAGCTTGCACATAGTGGCATATTTGTGATTTATTTACCCATTTTCTTTTAATATTTTTTTAGCTTTAAAGTTGCGGTCCAATTTTATTTTATCGTCACAGCATAAAAAAGACACAAACATAATAGTTTTTCAATTAGTGAACCTTTTGAGATGAATAATCCATCCCGACATCCATTAATATCTATCATCTTGAATCTTGATCATGGTGTACACTAAAAAGATCAAGAAACTTTGTTAAGGTTACCAGATAAAAGGGAATAACTTATTTCCCGGAAAAATGTTGCTAAAAAAATTCTTTTGGTAAGATTTTCTTTACATCTAACTATGTCATAAAAGGCCTATAAAGACATGGATATGGGCAAGACTCTTAGCAAGGGAGATAATCTAACATCCAGCAATGTTGGATAGTCAGCTTAGTCAAGTCAAAAAGCACACTTAATCTGGAAAATAAAGGATCAAGTTGATTTTGGCATGATAAAATGCAATATCACAAAAAATTGGTAATGGGTATCTAGTCAATTCAGTTATTGATATTATTTTTACTATGATTAATAACCTTGCTACGCTTTTTGAAAACCCTAGGTGAAATGGGCCGATATCATTTTTTTTTTGTTGACCGAAACCTTAATCAAACATATACGCCACTTTATAAATAGCACCACTTTCCATTGTCCAAACCATCCCTTCTGTCAACACAGAAGGGATGGTTTGACAATGGAAAGTCGTTCAATTTATAGAGTGGCACATGTGTTTGATTATGGTTTCGATTAAAAAAAATAATAATAAAATAAAAAAATAAAAAAAAGGTAATTGGCCCATTTCACATAGGGTTTTCCTAAAGAGTAACAAGGTAATTAAGTGGTTACTATGATTATAAAATATATATTTTTTGAATTTGGAAGGACGGGATTACTATGGTATTTATCAACCTTGCCAGTCTTGCAAAAACAGAAGTTGGTCTTACAGTTGAAAATGTAACAATATTAGCGGCGTCAAAACAGCAAGAAGGTCAAACACAAAAAACACATTCCTCAAAACTTGGCGAAAAGGAGCTTACACGAGAAGAGTATCACCTAACCGCAAAAAATGAGAATTTGAATAGTCACACTATACTCCTAAACGGAAAAGAGTTAACAGTAAATTCCACAGGTAGCATCCCTTCACTAGATCCAGTACAAGTAAACATGTCGAGCCCGATAATCATTTCTCCTTTTTCCATTGTATTTGTTCATATACCTAACATACGCCTTAAAGCTTGCACATAGTGGCATATTTGTGATTTATTTACCCATTTTCTTTTAATATTTTTTTAGCTTTAAAGTTGCAGTCCAATTTTATTTTATCGTCACAGCAAAAAAAAGATACAAACATAATAGTTTTTCAATCAATGAACCTTTTGAGATGAATAATCCATCCCGAAATCCATTAATATCTATCATCTTGATCATGGAGTACACTAAAAAGATCAAGAAACTTTGTTAAGGTTACCAGATAAAAGGGAACAACTTATTTCCCGGAAAAATGTTGCTAAAAAAATTCTTTTGGTAAGATTTTCTTTACATCTAACTATGTCATAAAAGGCCTATAAAGACATGGATATGGGCAAGACTCTTAGCAAGGGAGATAATCTAACCTCCATCAATGTTGGATAGTCAACTTAGTCTAGTCAAAGAGCACACTTAATCTCGAAAATAAAGGATCAAGTTGATTTTGGCATGATAAAATGCAATATCACAAAAAATGGGTAATGGGTATTTGGTCAATTCAGTTATTGATATTATTTTTACTATAATTAATTACCTTGCTACACTTTATGAAAACCCTAGGTGAAATGGGCCGATATATATATATATTTTTTTTTTGTTGTTGACCGAAACCCTAATCAAACATATACGCCACTTTATAAATAGCACCACTTTCAATTGTCCAAACCATCCCTTCTGTCAACACAGAAGGGATGGTTTGGACAATTGAAAGTGGTTCTATTTATAGAGTGGCACATGTGTTTGATTATGGTTTCGATCAAAAAAAAAAAAAAAAAGAAAAAAAAAAAGAAAAAAAAAAAAGGTAATCGGCCCATTTTACATAGGGTTTTCCTAAAGAGTAACTAGGTAATTAAGTGGTTACTATGATTATAAAACATATATTTTTTGAATTTGGAAGGACGGGATTACTATGTTATTGATCAACCTTGCCAGTCTTGCAAAAACAGAAGTTGGTCTTACAGTTAAAAATATAACAATATTAGCGGCGTCAAAATAGCAAGAAGGTCAAACACAAAAAACACATTCCTCAAAACTTGTTGAAAAGGAGCTTACACGAGAAGAGTATCACCTAACCGCAAAAAATGAGAATTTGAATAGTCACACTATACTCCTAAACGGAAAAGAGTTAACTGTAAATTCCAAAGGTAGCATCCCTTCACTAGATCCAGTACAAGAAAACATGTCGAGCCCGATAATCATTGCTCCTTTTTCCATTGTATTTGTTCATATACCTAACATACGCCTTAAAGCTTGCACATAGTGGCATATTTGTGATTTCTTTACCCATTTTCTTTTAATATTTCTTTTAGCTTTAAAGTTGCGGTCCAATTTTATTTTATCATCACAACATGAAAAAGATCAAGAAACTTTGTTATCTATCATCTTGAATCTTGATCCATCCCGACATCTATTAATATCTTTCATCTTGAATCTTGATCATGGAGTACACTAAAAAGATCAAGAAACTTTGTTAAGGTTACCGGATAAAAGGGAACAACTTATTTTCCTCGAAAAATGTTGCTAAAAAAATTCTTTTGGTAAGATTTTCTTTACATATAACTATGTCATAAAAGGCCTATAAAGACATGGATATGGGCAAGACTCTTAGCAAGGGAGATAATCAAACCTCCAGCAATGTTGGATAGTTAGGTTAGTCAAGTCAAAGAGCACACTTTATCTAGAAAACAAAGGATCTAGTTGATTTTGGCATGATAAAATACAATATCACAAAAAATGGGTAATAGGTATCTTGACAATTCAGTTATTGATATTATTGTTACTATGATTAATTACCTTGTTACGCTTTAGGAAAACCTTAGGTGAAATGGGCCGATATCATTTTTTTTTTTTGTTGACCGAAACCCCAATCAAACATATACGCCACTCTATAAATAGCACCACTTTCCATTGTCCAAACCATCACTTCTGCCAACACAGAAGGGATGTTTTGACAATGGACAGTGGTGCTATTTATAGAGTGGCATATGTGTTTGATTATGGTTTCGGTCAAAAAAATAAATAGTAAAAAGTAAAAATAAAATGGATATCGGCCCATTTCACCTAAGGTTTTCTTAAAGAGTAATAAGGTAATTAAATGATTACTATGATTATAAAGTATATATTTTTTGAATTTGGAAAGACGGGATTACTATGTTATTGATCAAGCTTGCCAGTCTTGCAAAAACAGAAGTTGGTCTTACAGTTGAAAATGTAACAATATTAGCGGCGTCAAAACAGCAAGAAGGTCAAATACAAAAAACACATTCATAAAAACTTGGCGAAAAGGAGCTTACACGAGAAGAGTATCACCTAACCGCAAAAAATGGGAATTTGAATAGTCAACCTATACTCCTAAACGGAAAAGAGTTAACTGTAAATTCCACAGGTAGCATCCCTTCACTAGATCCAATACAAGTAAACATGTCGAGCCCGATAATCGTTGCTCGTTTTTCCATTGTATTTGCTCATATACCTTAAAGCTTGCACATAGTGGCATATTTGTGATTTATTTACCCATTTTCTTTTAATATTTTTTTAGCTTTAAATTTGCGGTCCAATTTTATTTTATCGTCAGAGCATGAAAAAGACACAAACATAATAGTTTTTCAATCAATGAACCTTTTGAGATGAATAATCCATCCCGACATCCATTAATATCTATCATCCTGAATCTTGATCATGGAGTACACTAAAAAGATCAAGAAACTTTGTTAAGCTTACCAGATAAAAGGGAACATCTTATTTTCTTGGAAAAATGTTGCTAAAAAAATTCTTTTGGTAAGATTTTCTTTACATCTAACTATGTCGTAAAAGGCCTATAAAGACATGGATATGGGAAAGACTCTTAGCAAGGGAGATAATCTAACCTCCAACAATGTTGGATAGTCAGCTTATTCATGTCAAAGAGCACACTTTATCGGGAAAATAAAGTATCAAGTTGATTTTGGCATGATAAAATGTAATATCACAAAAAATGGGTGATGGGTATCTGGTCAATTCAGTTATTGATATTATTGTTACTATGATTAATTAGCTTGTTACGCTTTAGGAAAACCCGAGGTGAAATGGGCCGATATCATTTTTTTTTGTTGACTGAAACCCTAATCAAACATCTACGCCACTCTATAAATAGCACCACTTTCCTTTGTCCAAACCATTCCATCTGTCAACACAGAAGCGATGTTTTGACAATGGAAAGTGGTGCTATTTATAGAGTGGCACATGTGTTTGATTATGGTTTCGATAAAAAAAATAAAATAATAAAAAAAAAAAAAAAAAGGGTAATCGGCCCATTTCACCTAGGGTTTTCCTAAAGAGTAACAAGGTAATTAAGTGGTTACTATGATTATAAAGTATATATTTTTTGAATTTGGAAGGACGAGATTACTATATTATTGATCAACCTTGCCAGTCTTGCAAAAATAAAAGTTGGTCTTACATTTGAAAATGTAACAATATTAGCGGCGTCAAAACAGCAAGAAGGTCAAACACAAAAAGCACATTCCTCAAAACATGGCGAAAAGGAGCTTACACGAGAAGAGTATCACCTAACCGCAAAAAATGAGAATTTGAATAGTCACACTATACTCCTAAACGGAAAAGAGTTAACTGTAAATTCCACAGGTAGCATCCCTTCACTAGATCCAGTACAAGTAAACATGTCGAGCCCGATAATCATTGCTCCTTTTTCCATTGTATTTGTTCATATACCTAACATACGCCTTAAAGCTTGCACATAGTGGCATATTTGTGATTTATTTACCCATTTTCTTTTAATATATTTTTAGCTTTAAAGTTGCGGTCGAATTTTATTTTATCGTCACATCATGAAAAAGACACAAACATAATAGTTTTTCAATCATTGAACCTTTTGAGATGAACAATCCATCCCGACATCCATTAATATCTATCTTCTTGAATCTTGATCATGGAGTACACTAAAAAGATCAAGAAACTTTGTTAAGGTTACGAGATAAAATGGAACAACTTATTTTCCTAATGTTGCTAAAAAAATTCTTTTGGTAAAATATTCTTTACATCTAACTATGTCACAAAAGGCCAATAAAGACATGGATATGGGCAAGTCTCTTAGCAAGGGAGATAATCTAACCTCCAGCAATGTTGGATAGTCAGCTTAGTCAAGTGAAAGAGCACACTTTATCTGGAAAATAAAGGATCTAGTTGATTTTGGCATGATAAAATGCAATATCACAAAAAATGGGTTACAGGTATCTGGTCAATTCAGTTATTGATATTATTGTTACTATGGTTAATTACCTTGTTACGCTTTAGGAAAACCCTAGGTGAAATGGGCCGATATCATTTTTTTTTGTTGACCGAAACCCGAATCAAACATATACACCACTCTATGAATAGCACCACTTTCCATTGTCCAAACCATCACTTCTGTCAACACAGAAGGGATGATTTGACAATGGAAAGTGGTGCTATTTATAGAGTGGCAAATGTATTTGATTATGGTTTTGGTCAAAAAAATAAAAGGATATCTGCCCATTTCACCTAGGGTTTTCCTAAAGAGTAACAAGGTAATTAAATGGTTACTATGATTACAAAGTATATATTTTTTGAATTTGGATGGACGGGATTACTATGTTATTGATCAACCTTGCCAGTCTTGCAAAAACAGAAGTTGGTCTTACAGTTGAAAATGTAACAATATTAGCGGCGTCAAAACAACAAGAAGGCCAAATACAAAAAACACATTCATCAAAACTTGGCGAAAAGGAGCTTACATGAGAAGAGTGTCACCTAACCGCAAAAAATGGGAATTTGAATAGTCAACCTATACTCCTAAACGGAAAAGAGTTAACTGTAAATTCCACTGGTAGCATCCCTTCACTAGATCCAGTACAAGTAAACATGTCGAGCCCGATAATCGTTGCTCCTTTTTCCATTGTATTTGCTCATATATCTAACATACGCCATAAAGCTTGCACATAGTGGCATATTTGTGATTTATTTACCCATTTTCTTTTAATATTTTTTTAGCTTTAAATTTGATGTCCAATTTTATTTTATCGTCACAGCATGAAAAAGACACAAACATAATAGTTTTTGAATCAATGAACCATTTGACATGAATAATCCATCCCGACATCCATTAATATCTATCATCTTGAATCTAGATCATGGAGTACACTAAAAAGATCAAGAAACTTTGTTAAGGTTACCAGATAAAAGGGAACATCTTATTTTCTTGGAAAAATGTTGCTAAAAGAATTCTTTTGGTAAGATTTTCTTTACATCTAACTATGTCATAAAAGGCCTATAAAGACATGGATATGGGCAAGAGTCTTTGCAAGGGAGATAATCTAACCACCAGCAATGTTGGATTGTCAGCTTATTCAAGTCAAAGAGCACCCTTTATCTGGAAAATAAAATATCAAGTTGATTTTGGCATGATAAAATGCAATATCACAAAAAATGGGTAAGGGGTATCTGGTCAATTCAGCTATTGATATTATTGTTACTATGATTAATTAGCTTGTTACGCTTTAGGAAAACCCTAGGTGAAATGGGCCGATATCATTTTTTCTTGTTGTTGACCGAAACCCTTATCGAACATATACGCCACTCTATAAATAGCACCACTTTCCATTGTCCAAACCATCCCATCTGTCAACACAGAAGGGATGTTTTGACAATGGAAAGTGGTGCTATTTATAGAGTGGCATATGTGTTTGATTATGGTTTCGGTAAAAAAAAAATAATAAAAAAAAAATAAAAAAGGATATCTGCCCATTACACCTACGGTTTTCCTAATGAGTAACAAGTTAATTAAATGGTTATTATGATTATAAAGTATATATTTTTTGAATTTGGAAGGACGGGATTACTATGTTATTAATCAACCTTGCCAGTCTTGCAAAAACAGAAGTTGGTGTTACAGTTGAAAATGTAACAATATTAGCGGCGTCAAAACAGCAAGAAGGTCAAACACAAAAAACACATTCCTCAAAACTTGGCGAAAAGTAGCTTACATGAGAAGAGTATCACCTAACCGCAAAAAATGAGAATTTGAATAGTCACACTATACTCCTAAACGGAAACGAGTTAACTATAAATTCCACAGGTAGCATCCCTTCACTAGATCCAGTACAAGAAAACATGTCGAGTCGAGCCCGATAATCGTTGCTCCTTTTTTCATTGTATTTGTTCATATACCTAACATATGCCTTAAAGCTTGCACATAGTGGCATAGTTGTGATCTATTTACCCATTTTCTGTTAATATTTTTTTATCTTTAAAGTTGCGGTCCAATTTTATTATATCGTCATAGCAAGAAAAAGACACAAACATAATAGTTTTTCAATCAATTAACCTTTTAAGATGAATAATCCATCCCGACATCCATTAATATGTATCATCTTGAATCTTGATCATGGAGTACACTAAAAAGATCAAGAAACTTTGTTAAGGTAACCAGATAAAAGGGAACAACTAATTTTCCTGGAAAAATGTTGCTAAAAAAATTCTTTTGGTAAGATTTTCTTTACATCTAACTATGTCATAAAAGGCCTATAAAGACATGGATATGGGCAAGACTCTTAGCAAGGGAGATAATCTAACCTCCAGCAATGTTGGATAGTCAGGTTAGTCAAGTCAAAGTGCACACTTCATCACGAAAATAAAGGATCAAGTTGATTTTGGCATGAAAAAATGCAATATTACAAAAAACGGGTAACGGGTATTTGGTCAATTCAGTTATTGATATAACTGTTACTATGATTAATTACCTTGTTATGCTTTAGGAAAACCCTAGGTTAAATGGGCCGATATCATTTTTGTTGTTGTTGTCCGAAACCCTAATCAAACATATACGCCATTCTATAAATAGCACCATTTTCCATTGTCCAAACCATCCCTTCTGTCAACACAGAATGGATATTTTGACAATGGAAAGTGGTGCTATTTAAAGAGTGACATATTTGTTTGATTATGGTTTCTTAAAGAGGATATTGGCCCATTTCACCTAAGGGTTTCTTAAAGAGGAACAAGGTAATTAAATGGTTACTATGATGATAAAGTATATACTTTTTGAATTTGGAAGGACTGGATTACTATGTTATTGATCAACCTTGCCAGTCTTGCTAAAATAGAAGTTGGTCTTACAGTTGAAAATGTAACAATATTAGCGGCGTCAAAACAGCAAGAAGGTCAAACACAAAAAACACATTCCTCAATACTTGGCGAAAAGGAGCTTACACGAGAAGAGTATCACCTAACCGCAAAAAATGAGAATTTGAATAGTCACACTGTACTCCTAAATGGGAAAGAGTTAACTGTAAATTCCACAGGTAGCATCCCTTCACTAGATCCAGTACAAGTAAACATGTCGAGCCCGATAATCGTTGCTCCTTTTTCCATTGTATTTGTTCATATACCTAACATACGCCTTAAAGCTTGCACATAGTGGCATATTTGTGATTTATTTACCCATTTTCTTTTAATATTTTTTTTAGCTTTAAAGTTGCGGTCCAATTTTATTTTATCGTCACAGCATGAAAAAGATACAAACATAATAGTTTTTCAATCAATGAACCTTTTGAGATGAATAATCCATCCTGACATCCATTAATATCTATCATCTTGAATCTTGATCATGGAGTACACTAAAAAGATTAAGAAACTTTGTTAAGGTTACCAGATAAAAGGGAACAACTTATTTTCCTGGAAAAATGTTGCTAAAAAAATTCTTTTGGTAAGATTTTCTTTACATCTAACAATGTCACAAAAGGCCTATAAAGACATGTATATCGGCAAGACTCTTAGCAAGGGAGATAATCTAACCTCCAGCAATGTTGGATAGTCAGCTTAGTCAAGTCAAATAGCATACTTTATCTGGAAATTAAAGGAGCTGATTTTGGCATGATAAAATGCAATATCACAAAAAATGGGTAATGGGTATCTCATCAATTCAGTTATTGATATTATTGTTACTATGATTAATTAGCTTGTTACGCTTTAGGAAAACCCTAGGTGAAATGGGCCGATATCATTTTTTTGTTGACCGAAACCCTAATCAAACATATATGCCACTCTCTAAATAGCACCACTTTCCATTGTCCAAACCGTCCCTTCTGTCAACACAGAAGGGATGTTTTGACAATGGAAAGTGGTGCTATTTATAGAGAGGCATATGTGTTTGATTATGGTTTCGGTCAAAAAAAAAACAAAAAAATAATAAAAAAAAATAAAAAAGAGGGATATCTGCCCATTTCACCTATGGTTTTCCTAAAGAGTAACAAGGTAATTAAATGGTTACTATGACTATAAAGTATATATTTTTTGAATTTGGAAGGACAGGATTACTATGTTATTGATCAACCTTGCCAGTCTTGAAAAAACATAAGTTGGTCTTCGTAACAATATTAGCGGCGTCAAAACAGTAAGAAGGTCAAACACAAAAAACACATTCCTCAAAACTTGGCGAAAAGGAGCTTACACGAGAAGAGTATCACCTAACCGAAAAAAATGAGAATATAAATAGTCACACTATACTCCTAAACGGAAAAGAGTTAACTGTAAATTCCTCAAGTAGCATCCCTTCACTAGATCCAGTACAAGTAAACATGTCGAGCCTGATAATCGTTGCTCCTTTTTCCATTGTATTTGTTCATATACCTAACATACGCCTTAAAGCTTGCACATAGTGGCATATTTGTGATTTATTTACCCATTTTCTTTTAATATATTTTTTTAGCTTTAAAGTTGCGGTCCAATTTTATTTTATCGTCACAGCATGAAAAAGATACAAACATAATAGTTTTTTAATCAATGAACCTTTTGCGATGAATAATCCATCCTGACATCCATTAATATCTATCATCTTGAATCTTGATCATGGAGTACACTAAAAAGATCAAGAAACTTTGTTAAGGTTACCAGATAAAAGGGAACAACTTATTTTCCTGGAAAAATGTTGCTAAAAAAATTCTTTTGGTAAGATTTTCTTTACATCTAACAATGTCATAAAAGGCCTATAAAGACATGTATATGGGCAAGACTCTTAGCAAGGGAGATAATCTAACCTCCAGCAATGTTGGATAGTCAGCTTAGTCAAGTCAAATAGCATACTTTATCTGGAAATTAAAGGAGCTGATTTTGGTATGATAAAATGCAATATCACAAAAAATGGGTAATGGGTATCTCATCAATTCAGTTATTGATATTATTGTTACTATGATTAATTAGCTTGTTACGCTTTAGGAAAACCCTAGGTGAAATGGGCCGATATCATTTTTTTGTTGACCGAAACCCTAATCAAACATATATGCCACTCTCTAAATAGCACCACTTTCCATTGTCCAAACCGTCCCTTCTGTCAACATAGAAGGGATGTTTTGACAATGGAAAGTGGTGCTATTTATAGAGAGGCATATGTGTTTGATTATGGTTTCGGTCAAAAAAAAACAAAAAAATAATAAAAAAAAATAAAAAAGAAGGATATCTGCCCATTTCACCTATGGTTTTCCTAAAGAGTAACAAGGTAATTAAATGGTTACTATGACTATAAAGTATATATTTTTTGAATTTGGAAGGACAGGATTACTATGTTATTGATCAACCTTGCCAGTCTTGAAAAAACATAAGTTGGTCTTCGTAACAATATTAGCGGCGTCAAAACAGTAAGAAGGTCAAACACAAAAAACACATTCCTCAAAACTTGGCGAAAAGGAGCTTACACGAGAAGAGTATCACCTAACCGAAAAAAATGAGAATATAAATAGTCACACTATACTCCTAAACGGAAAAGAGTTAACTGTAAATTCCTCAAGTAGCATCCCTTCACTAGATCCAGTACAAGTAAACATGTCGAGCCTGATAATCGTTGCTCCTTTTTCCATTGTATTTGTTCATATACCTAACATACGCCTTAAAGCTTGCACATAGTGGCATATTTGTGATTTATTTACCCATTTTCTTTTAATATATTTTTTTAGCTTTAAAGTTGCGGTCCAATTTTATTTTATCGTCACAGCATGAAAAAGATACAAACATAATAGTTTTTTAATCAATGAACCTTTTGAGATGAATAATCCATCCTGACATCCATTAATATCTATCATCTTGAATCTTGATCATGGAGTACACTAAAAAGATCAAGAAACTTTGTTAAGGTTACCAGATAAAAGGGAATAACTTATTTTCCTGGAAAAATGTTGTTAAAAAAATTCTTTTGGTAAGATTTTCTTTACATCTAACAATGTCATAAAAGGCCTATAAAGACATGTATATGGGCAAGACTCTTAGCAAGGGAGATAGTCTAACCTCCAGCAATGTTGGATAGTCAGCTTAGTCAAGTCAAATAGCATACTTTATCTGGAAATTAAAGGAGCTGATTTTGGCATGATAAAATGCAATATCACAAAAAATGGGTAATGGGTATCTCGTCAATTCAGTTATTGATATTATTGTTACTATGATTAATTAGCTTGTTACGCTTTAGGAAAACCCTAGGTGAAATGGGCTGATATCATTTTTTTGTTGACCGAAACCCTAATCAAACATATATGCCACTCTCTAAATAGCACCACTTTCCATTGTCGAAACCGTCCCTTCTGTCAACACAGAAGGGCTGTTTTGACAATGGAAAGTGGTGCTATTTATAGAGAGGCATATGTGTTTGATTATGGTTTCGGTCAAAAAAAAAACAAAAAAATAATAAAAAAAATAAAAAAAAGGGATATCTGCCCATTTCACCTATGGTTTTCCTAAAGAGTAACAAGGTAATTAAATGGTTAGTATGACTATAAAGTATATATTTTTTGAATTTGGAAGGACAGGATTACTATGTTATTGATCAACCTTGCCAGTCTTGAAAAAACATAAGTTGGTCTTCGTGACAATATTAGCGGCGTCAAAACAGTAAGAAGGTCAAACACAAAAAACACATTCCTCAAAACTTGGCGAAAAGGAGCTTACACGAGAAGAGTATCACCTAACCGAAAAAAATGAGAATATAAATAGTCACACTATACTCCTAAACGGAAAAGAGTTAACTGTAAATTCCTCAAGTAGCATCCCTTCAGTAGATCCAGTACAAGTAAACAAGTCGAGCCTGATAATCGTTGCTCCTTTTTCCGTTGTATTTGTTCATATACCTAACATACGCCTTAAAGCTTGCACCTAGTGGCATATTTGTGATTTATTTACCCATTTTCTTTTAATATTTTTTTAGCTTTAAAGTTGCGGTCCAATTTTATTTTATCGTCACAGCATGAAAAAGACATAAACATAATAGTTTTTCAATCTATGAACCTTTTGAGATGAATAATCCATCCTGACATCCATTAATATCTATCATCTTGAATCTTGATCATGGAGTACACTAAAAAGATCAAGAAACTTTGTTAAGGTTACCAGATAAAAGGGAACAACTTATTTTCCTGGAAAAATGTTGCTAAAAAAATTCTTTTGGTATGGTTTTCTTTACATCTAACTATGTGATGAGGCGAAAAATGATCCGTTTTTAGGGGGTCATTTAAGCCGGAATTGGAATTTATTTGATCAAATATTGCCCTAAATCGTTCCTTTTATAATTTTGGGTACTTTTGAAGTGAATTCTGGAAAAGAAAGCGTTTTGGACGTTTTTGGAGCATAAAAGTGAAGAAAACGGCAAAGTCTTAATTTTTCTTGCTGGGAACAGTACCTGACGGCGTCAAGAGCAATTTTATGACGGCGTCAGGAGCAAAAATGATGACGGCCCAGAGAAAACGTGACGGCGTCAGAACAAGGCCGTCAAGAGTAAAAGTGGTGACGGCCCAGAGCAGCAATACACATGACGGCGTCAGATCTGGATCTAGGCAGTCCGAGAATTTTATTGGCGGCGAGATGACGGCGTCAGAACTTTCTTCTTGACGCCGTCACCTCATGAAATCTATATATGCTTTTCTAATTTTCATTCATTATGTGTGGAACTTAAGAGGAGAATTTTAGGGTCGAACTTAATAAACTCTAGCTCGTTTGTAACAGTATTTTTAAGGGTTTTCACCCCTTGAAACCCTTCATGTTCAATTGAGATAAGTTTCCTTTCAATTCATTCAATATGTCTATGTGTTGTTTGAATATATCTTATGCTTGTCTTTATTTTAACATGCTAGGCTAGATCTTTTGTGTTTTTGCTTAGATGTAATGAAACCTAGATGTTGATTATCGGTTGATTGCTTGTTTATAGTTGTAATGGATGAATGATTTCAATGTTAGGCTTAAGAAAACTGGCAGATCTCCATTGTGTAACTTGCTTGAACGTCTTAAGAAACATGAACCAATGCGTACTAGGTTTTTATGGTTGTATTTAATGCATGAGCGAATTCTAGTGATCCCATGTTAGGAGCTTCTTAGCCGGCTCGACATAGGAGGGAAGTAGGAGCTTATAGAGTTGGGGAAGTACGTACGCACCCCACGATTGGTATTAAGGAATATAACCCGTCATCCACGCAACTGTAACAAACAATTAACCTGTAAAAGATATCTAGGGAGTAGTGAAATCTAAGTAAACACAATTCTCCCATCTATTGTTCACACCACACTAGTTTAATTTAGTTTATTTACATTTCTGTTATTTTATTTTGATTGCATCTTTAGTTATTAGGTTAGTTGAATAGCAACTAATTCCGCCCACTCTCCCAAAACCCGAGATTTTTACTTGTTTTTATAAAATATAAAAATATAAAAAGAATCATCCCTCACCTCTAGACCTAGTTTTTAGGCTTTCTAATCCTAGCGACACTATTCCTCAGTTGAACGATCAATCCCCTGATACTTGTCACTATACTATACTACAACGATCAGGTACACTGCCTGGTGGGGGTTGTAAGCTTCTCGAGATCCCTTGAGAGGTAAAGCCTGGTGCAATTCCCACGCATCAAGTTTTTGGCGCCGCAGCCTGGGGAATAGTTATTGTCTAGGTTAGAATTTCTTTTTATTAGGTCTACTTGCTAGATTCCTTTCTAATAAGATTTTATTTTTATTTTTAGGTTTTCTTTAGTCTATCTTATTTCTTCGTGCCTTTGTTCGTAATCTTTACCATCCGACATCATGGAAGGTGGTAACATCTTTGAACCCATCAACCCACTACAACAAGACCACCCACAAAACCCACCACTAGCTAACCAACCTCTTAGGCCCCGAACCCTAGGAGAGTATTCCGACCTAGCCACCAAGGCTATCGAAACACCATTGAGCTCTCCCAAGGAGCCAATGTGTCACCCTATCCGACACCATCCGGTTGGAGCAAAGCGGATGTGCATTCCATGGACTTCGTTCCGAAGATCCTAATCAACATCTCAAGGACTTCCTTAAAATCGTAGATTCTATAGACCTTGATGTTACAACTAGAGAGTCAACCCGATTACGCCTATTCCAATTCTCTCTACGTGATCAAGCTAGTCAATGGCTTGAACGTTTACCCACGGGATCCATCACCTCATGGGATGATCTCACCACTCGTTTCCTTGCTCAATTTTTCCCACCGGGGAGAACTACCAAGCTTAGGAATGATATCTTGATTTTCCAACAACGTCAAGGTGAAACTCTATATGAAGCATGGGCTCGTTTCAAGGACTTACTCCAAAAAGTCCCTCATCATGGCATAGATCTTTGGCTCCAAGTCCAAATCTTCTATGACCATATCGATCTCTCCACAAGGCGAACCATTGACCAATCGGCCGGTGGCAAGCTACGTGATCTAAGTGCGGAAGAATCATGTGAACTCATAGAAGATTTTGCTCTCTATGACAATGAAAGTTGGAATGATCCCTGTGATTTGAACAAAACGGTCAAGGCAATATCTTTGCCTTCGAACAATTCTAGCACTCCCGACCGTAGGATCATGGAACTTAAAGGTCGAGTCAAGTTTCTCATGAAATCTTACGAAGCTCCTAAGCCTTCAAGCCAAGTGAACAAAATCGCTTCTTCATGTAAATTGTGTAATGGCCTTCATGAAACTCATAATTGCATGGAGCTTCCAAAACATGCTTATAAGGAATTCACATCGTCACACGTTGGTCGAGGTCCTCGAAACTTTGATGAGGCCTATGAGGCGTGGAAGGATAAACCTAATTTCAGAAGGTACCAAACTAGGAGCGTATCCTTCAATGATTCCTCCCCACTCGAATGGTCCGAGCAATTTCCATCACAGAGCACTCCTAGGCAAAGCTATGAAGATACCTTGCGAAAGTTCATTCTATCTCAAGAATTACAGCTCTCTACGCTTGAGGCTAAATTTAGGCAACAGCAAGCCGATATGAAAAACCAGATTTGTAATCTGTTAACTGCTATTAAAGAGCACGCTGTTAATAAACCAATCAGGCTGGAGAGGTCAAATCCGTTACCGTCATGAATCAACCAACCTCTCCTGTAAAAATAAAAAGTCCTAGTAAACTTTTTAAACATCTATCACCAAAGGTAAATGACGTTAGGGACCCTGTCAACCCCCGAGGGCCGATCCATTTTGTAAATACTATCACAACAATATCTGCTCCTTCACCTAACCTGAACCAACAATCAACTGGAAATATGGGTCATATAGCTAAGGATGAAACCTCAAGGCAGGACCATGAATTGGCCAAGAGCCCTACCAACTCATTCGAGCACTCCGTCACGCAAGAGTCTAGTAAATTGGATGAAGTGAAAGAGAGATCGAAAGAGCATACGAGAAATCCAGCAATTTTGGGTAAATCTATAATAGAGGAACCCGAGAAAAAATTGGTGGATATGACTAATGGGAGTAGTGATAGGACTGAGGGAAGCAACTATAAAGTTTTCAAGATTTCCTGCACTATTAGGAAAAGGCTCTTAACCGATAGTCATATAGATCCTAGCCTCCCTGTCAACATAATCCCCCTTTCCCTATACCACGAAGCCTTCCCTGAACGCACGGTGTATGAAAGGATCAATAATGCAAGGGTAATAAAAGATTTATCAGTCATGATTGGAGAACTTGTCTATAACATCGACCTCACTGTGGTCGATGACATAGACCCTGTCACTAATCTAATGTTAACCAACCTTGTTCTAGGGAAACCATTTGTCAATGAATCGGGAGTAATCCTTGATGAGAAGGATGGTAGTGCATTATTCACCAATGGCGTCAAGAAGGTAATTTTTCGTAGGGGTAATGAGGAGGTGTACGATTACCGTCCATCCCTAGAAGGGAATCTATATGGGTCAAGGGGTGGAGGATCGGGGAAGATAAGGCGGCATGATCCGAATAATCTCAAAATCCCCTGCATGATCGGTCATAAGTATTTCGATAACGTCTACATCAATGTATTCCTACCTAAGAATTTTATGTCCCTATTCCACTATAACAATATCTGTAGATGGGGAATGATTTATAAGGGAGAGAAAGTGGTCGGTAGAGATCATGAAATCCAGATATTCGTAGGAAATACGGCATTCACTATGGAATTTACGATCGTGGACAACATCGAAGACTATGTCGACCCAAGGTTGTCAAAAGTTGTTTTCGGAGCACCCTTTTGTGAAATCACTAATTTAATAGTTGATGACCGAAACGAAATCATGACCTCGCTGATGGAATTAGGACGGTGTCATACCAAACGCCATACAAGAGAAGAGATCTCAAAGAAATCGATTGTAACGGGCTTGATAAGCTAAGTTCTCAACTTATCTTATGTGATGAAGATGCTCGGAGAGGATGTAAGGACACTTCTGATTTATCATGTGGATTCTTTAAGGATGTTAGTAAACTTGGGTCCAAGTATCGAAAAGATGTCTTTGAGTTCGAAGACCCAAAATACCTGCACTATGAAAGCGATACCGAGATAGGGGAAGACCTAGAGAGTGAAACCAAGGATGAGGTCACGTAGTAACCCATGACCTTGAGTCTAGCTACAAGACTCATAAATAAAGAAAAGCGCTTCTTAGGAGGCAACCCATGATTTGTGTGATTTTTATTTTTATTTTGATTGTTATTTGTTTTCGTATGCATGCTTTATTTTTATTGTTGGTAGATCATGTTTCAAACTCAAATGGTGAAAATACTTTATTTTGTCGTTTGGCTTTGTCTTAACTTCATCCAAAGGTATTTCGCAAAAGATAAGTGTAAGGGGAAACCCCAAATAGGTTTTTAAGAAACAAAACCGATCATGATTCTCCACGATATTAAATGGACATGTATATTCGTATTTGTTAGAGTCAAATGCTTGTATCGAGTCATAATGATGTTTTTCAAGATTTTTCAGGAAGTAGGACAAAGTTTTTCCATAAGTTTTCCGGAAACTTAACATAAAGATTTCTGCAGGTCACTTCTGACGGCGTTAGGAAGAAATTCCTGACGGCGTCACGTGTAAAAATCTGGAAATTTTGCCAGTTTTGTTTTTCTAACGGAGTCTTAAAGTTTTTGTTGAATCTTTAGTTTTATAATCTCCAGGAAATCTGCAAACATTCATTCCACAAGCATTATATCTTACTTTGTTTTCTAGGATTTGTTAGCATATATAGATTGCCGCCGATTTTACGCGAGGTTGCCTTGTTTGTTTGGTCAGGTTTAACAGGTTATGTATGACAAGAAGATGATTTATATTCTGGAAGGGAAGCTTTGATTGTTCATTTTCTTGGAGGAAGATCTAACCTTATTACCACACGATCCATACCGAGCGAATCAGGGGAGTATTTGATTTCATTCTTTTACCTATTTTACTTTTACATTCTTTAATTGAACATTGGGGACAATGTTCATCCTAAGTGTAAGGGGAGGGTAAATGATGATACCTTATAGGATACACTTGCACTTGAGTTTGTTTGTTTGATGGTAGGTGTGTAATAAAACTATGAGAAATACTTGTTAGAGTAATTTTAGCGCCAATTTTAAAATTTTTTACAACATTTAGGAGTAAAACTTTAGCCATAGCAAGCGTCTCATGGATAGGAGATTCTATGACTAGCACAAAACCGTACCACTCAGAAAAATTTTCCACCCAAATATGTGAGGTTCGCCTTTAGATTTGATATGAAAAGCATTTACTATTAGTGCTTATGAGTGTACCTGTAGCATTTAGATTCTAGAACTTGCGTTAGTGATGCATCCCGAGACCGCTAGTGAAACTACATTCGTGTAGTAGGATTTACTACATGATAAGAGGCATTAGGATCACCCTTGTGCTAAACCCGTATCATAATTACTTGACCATTTAAGTCATATTACTTGGCTAGTAAAGTCAACTAATTTTTCCCACTCCTTAGCGTTGTACTCATTTTTAGTACACGAAACCCCTAGTACACCCCTCCGAGCCTATCTTTTCGTTTCTAACTTTAACCATCTTACTTAAAGGCAAAATTTGTTACACCCCACTTAAATGTACACCCAAATCGCCTTAGCCTTCCGTGTATGCACTCATCTTTAGTGCATTATTGTTATTTGTTAAACCCTTAGTTAATTATCTAATTGATTACATGGTTGCTAAGTCGAGTCATATCCTTGTACATATTGTTTTGGGACGATTGGGACTCACGGGTAAAGTACTTATGTTATGGAGTAATGGGGAAGAACATCATTTTATTACCCTCATATGTGCGTTAATCTTAAAAGTACTCCAAGTGTTTTGATTTTCTTAATTCGAGTCATTAGATTAGTTTATTGTAAAGTATGTAAAAGTTCAAGTGTAAGGGGAATGTTCATTCCCTATGATGTATCATTTTGGACGGTAGAGTAAGAGTGTATGCAAAAAAAAAAAAAAAAAAAAAAAAAAAAAAAAAAAAAAAATGTATGTATATATATATATATATATATATATATATATATATATATATATATATATATATATATATATATATATATATATATATATATAAAACATACGGACTACCATCCCGTTTCATTCTATGTTTATTTTGTGTTTTTGTTATTTTTCATTTATTAGCTTAAGTCGAGTCTAGTCTTGGCTTAGCAACGCCATATTGTACATGTAATTAACCAAGATTATTAACTCGCCACCAGTAAAGACTGCCTATATCCAACAAAACTGTGTATTCCATATCCTTACACCTAATGTTATAACCCTTTAAAAGACGTCTTTGATAGTTTATCCTAGGTGCTTACGCCATGTGGTGGAGGTTTGATCCTTTCCCAAGCCTATGGTAATCTATTTTGCTATGACAGGTAGTGAGAGATGTTTTCCATTTCCATATTGTGGTATATACTTTATTACACCCGAGAGATGTGAGTATCTAAACACTATTTGTGAGGTGCTAGTGTATGACCTCCGTGCTTGTCTTTGGTCTTTAGTGGAACGATTATTTGTTGTAATTACTTTTATATTAGTGTTAAATGACCCCTAACTTGTATTTTGACTAGAATAAAAGTGCATTTGCTTGAGGACAAGCAAATCTCAAGTGTAAGGGTATATGATGAGGTGAAAAATGATCCGTTTTTAGGGGGTCATTTAAGTCGGAATTGGAATTTATTTGATCAAATATTGCCCTAAATCGTTCCTTTTGTGATTTTAGGTACTTTTGGAGTGAATTCTGGAAAAGGAAGCATTTTGAACGTTTTTGGAGCATAAAAGTGAAGAAAACGGCAAAGTCTTAATTTTCCTTGCTGGGAACAGTACCTGACGGCGACAAGAGCAATTTTATGACGGCATCAGGAGCAAAAATGATGACGGCCCAGAGAAAACGTGACGGCGTCAGAACAAGGCCGTCAAGAGTAAAAGTGGTGACGGCCCAGAGCAGCAATACACATGATGGCGTCAGATCTGGATCTAGGCAGTCCGAGAATTTTATTGGCGGCGAGATGACGGCGTCAGAACTTTCTTCTTGACGCCGTCACCTCATGAAATCTGTATATACTTTTCTAATTTTCATTCATTATGTGTGGAACTTAAGAGGAGAATTTTAGGGTCAAAATTAATAAACCCTAGCTCGTTTGTAACAGTATTTTCAAGGGTTTTCACCCCTTGAAACCAAGGTTTTCAAGATCGGGATCCTACCCAGGATCGTTTTTGTCTTTGCAAGATCGTGATCGTAAGTTCAGATCGGGATCTTAAGATCCTACTATAATGTCATATTTTTAATAGTGCTTGTAATATTATACAAATTTACAAAGTATTATATATATCATAAACAAAAAATTATATGAATGTTTCATCGAAATGTTGTTCTAAATTATGATTATGAAATGTTTAATAAGATTAACATGTTGTTTTTTAAATTTTACAAAAATAATCCAGAAATTTGCAGTTTTTTAGTTTGGTATCCGAGAAAAGTAGGATCGGATCGGATTAGATCTTAAGATCCTATGGTCAAGTTCGGGATCCTATAAGATCTTAAGCTTTCAAAGATCCTATGTAAGATCCGGATCGTTTTCGCTTTGTAGAATCGTAAAAGCGTAAGATCCTAAGATCAGGATCGGGATCCTGACAACCATGCTTGAAACTCTTCATGTTCAATTGAGATAAGTTTTCTTTCAATTCATTCAATATGTCTATGTGTTGTTTGAATATATCTTATGCTTGTCTTGATTTTAACATGCTAGGCTAGATCTTTTGTGTTTTTGCTTAGATGTAATGAAACCTAGATGTTGATTATAGGTTGATTACTTGTTTATAGTTGTAATGGATGAATGATTTCAATGTTAGGCTTAAGAAAACTGGCAGATCTCCATTGGGTAACTTGCTTGAACGTCTTAAGAAACATGAACCAATGCGTACTAGGTTTTTATGGTTGTATTTAATGCATGAGCGAATTCTAGTGATCCCATGTTAGGAGCTACTTGCAGGCTCGACATAGGAGTGAAGTAGGAGCTTATAGAGTTGGGGAAGTACGTACGCCACCCCACGATTGGTATTAAAGAATATAACCCGTCATCCACGCAACTGAAACAAACAATTAACCTGTAAAAGATATCTAGGGAGTAGTGAAATCTAAGTAAACACAATTCTCCCATCTATTGTTCACACCACACTAGTTTAATTTAGTTTATTTACATTTCTGTTATTTTATTTTGATTGCATCTTTAGTTATTGGGTTAGTTGAATAGCAACTAATTCCGCCCACTCTCCCAGAACCCGAGATTTTTACTTGCTTTTATAAAATATAAAAATACAAAAAGAATTATCCCTCACCTCTAGACCTAGTATTTAGGCTTTCTAATCCTATCGACACTATTCCTGAGTTGAACGATCAATCCCCCGGTACTTGTCACTATACTATACTACAACGATCAGGTACACTGCCTCGTGGGGGTTGTAAGCTTCTCGAGATCCCTTGAGAGTTAAAGTCTGGTGCAATTCCCACGCATCACTATGTCATAAAAGGCCTATAAAGACATGGATATGGGCAAGACTCTTAGAAAGGGAGATAATCTAACCTCCAGCAATGTTGGATACTCAACTTAGTCAAGTCAAAGAGCACACTTTATCTGGAAATTAAAGGAGTTGATTTTGGCATGATAAAATGCAATATCACAAAAAATGGGTAATGGGAATCTGGTCAATTCAGTTATTGATATTATTGTTAATAAGATTAATTAGCTTGTTACGCTTTAGGAAAACCCTAGGTGAAATGGGCCGATATCAATTTTTTTTTTGATGACTGAAACACTAATCAAACATATACGCCACTCTATAAATAGCACCACTTTCCATTGTCCAAACCGTCCCTTCTGTCAATACAGAAGGGAAGTTTTGACAATGGAAAGTGGTGCTATTTATAGAGTGGCATATGCGTTTGATTTTGGTTTCGGTAAAAAAAAAAAAAAAAAAAGGATATCGGCCGATTTCACCTAGGGTTTTCTTAAAGAGTAACAAGGTAATTAAATGGTTACTATGATTATAAAGTATATATTTTTTGAATTTAGAAGGACGGGATTATTATGTTATTGATCAACCTTGCCAGTCTTTCAAAAACAGAAGTTGGTCTTACAGTTGAAATTGTAACAATATTAGTGGCATCAAAACAGCAAGAAGGTCAAACACAAAAAACACATTCCTCAAAACTTAGCGAAAAGGAGCTTACACGAGAAGAGTATCACCTAACCGCAAAAAATAGGAATTTGAATAGTCACACTATGCTCCTAAACGGAAAAGAGTTAACTGTAAATTCCACGGGTAGCATCCCTTCACTAGATCCAGTACAAGTAAACATGTCGATCCCGATAATCGTTGCTCCTTTACCATTGTATTTGTTCATATACCTACATACGCCTTAAAGCTTGCACATAGTGGCATATTTGTGATTTATTTACCCGTTTTCTTTTAATAATCTTTTATATTTAAAGTTGCGGTCCAATTTTATTTTATCGTCACAGCATGAAAAAGACACAAACATAATAGTTTTTCAATCAATGAACCTTTTGAGATGAATAATCCACCCCGACATCCATTAATATCTATCATCTTGAATCTTGATCATGGAGTACACTAAAAAGATCAATAAACTTTGTTAAGGTTACCAGATAAAAGGGAACAACTAATTTTCCTAGAAAAATGTTGCTAAAAAAATTCTTTTGGTAAGATTTTCTTTACATCTAACTATGTCATTAAAGGCCTATAAAGACATGGATATGGGCAAGACTCTTAGCAAGGGAGATAATCTAACCTCCAGCAATGTTGGATAGTGAGGTTAGTCAAGTCAAAGAGCACACTTCATCTCGAAAATAAAGGATCAAGTTGATTTTGGCATGATAAAATGCAATATCACAAAAAATGGGTAATGGGTATCTGGTCAATTCAGTTATTGATATTATTGTTACTATGATTAATTACTTTGTTACGCTTTAGAAAACCCTAGGTGAAATGGGCCGATATCATTTTCTTGTTGTTGTTGACTGAAACCCTAATCAAACATATACGCCACTCTATAAATAACACCACTTTCCATTGTCCAAACAATCCCTTCTGTTAATACAGAAGGGATGTTTTGACAATGGAAAGTGATGCTATTTATAGAGTGGCATCCGTGTTTGATTATGGTTTCGGTCAAAAAAATAAAAAATAAAAAAGATGGATATCTGCCCATTTCACCTAGGGTTTTCCTAAAGAGTAACAAGGTAATTAAATGGTTACTATGACTATAAAGTATATATTTTTTGAATTTGGAAGGACGGGATTACTATGTTATTGATCAACCTTGCAGTCTTGAAAAAACAGAAGTTGGTCTTACAGTTGAAAATGTAACAATATTAGCGGCGTCAAAACAGCAAGAAGGTCAAACACAAAAAACACATTCCTCAAAACTTGGCGAAAAGGAGCTTACACGCGAAGAGTATCACCTAACCGCAAAAAATAAGAATTTGAATCGTCACACTATACTCCAAAACGGAAAAGAGTTAACTGTAAATTCCACAGGTAGCATCCCTTCACTTGATCCGGTACAATTAAACATGTCGAGCCCGATAATCGTTGCTCCTTTTTCCATTGAATTTTTTCATATACCTAGCATATGCCTTAAAGCTTGCACATAGTAGCATATTTGTGATTTATTTACCCATTTTCTTTTAATATTTTTTTAGCTTTAAAGTTGCGGTCCAATTTTATTTTATCGTCACAGCATGAAAAAGACATAAACATAATAGTTTTTCAATCAATGAACCTTTTGAGATGAATAATCCATCCTGACATCCATTAATATCTATCATCTTGATCTTGATCATGGAGTAGACTAAAAAGATCAAGAAACTTTGTTAAGGTTACAAGATAAAAGGAAACAACTTATTTTCCAGGAAAAATGTTGCTAAAAAAATTCTTTTGGTAAGATTTTCTTTACATCTAACTATGTCATAAAAGGTATGGATATGGGCAAGACTCTTAGCAAGGAAGATAATCTAACCTCCAGCAATGTTGGATAGTCAGCTTACTCAAGTCAAAGAGCACACTTTATCTGGAAATTAAAGGAGTTGATTTTGGCATGATAAAATGCGATATCACAAAAAATGGGTAATGCGTATCTGGTCAATTCAGTTATTGATATTATTGTTACTAAGATTAATTAGCTTGTTACGCTTTAGGAAAACCCTAGGTGAAATGGGCCGATATCATTTTTTTTTTATGACCGAAACACTAATCAAACATATACGCCACTCTATAAATAGCACCACTTTCCATTGTCCAAACCGTCCCTTCTGTCAACTCCGAAGGGAAGTTTTGACAATGGAAAATGGTGCTATTTATAGAGTGGCATATGCGTTTGATTATGGTTTCGGTAAAAAAAAAATAGGAATTTGAATAGTCACACTGTACTCCTAAACGGAAAAGAGTTAACTGTAAATTTCACGGGTAGCATCCCTTCACTAGATCCAGTACAAGTAAACATGTCGAGCCCGATAATCGTTGCTCCTTTTCCATTGTATTTGTTCATATACCTAACATACGCCTTAAAGCTTGCACATAGTGGCATATTTGTGATTTATTTACCCGTTTTCTTTTAATATTTTTTTAGCTTTAAAGTTGCGGTCAAATTTTATTTTATCGTCACAGCATGAAAAAGACACAAACATAATAGTTTTTCAATCAATGAACCTTTTGAGATGACTAATCCATCCCGACATCCATTAATATCTATCATCTTGAATCTTGATCATGGAGTACACTAAAAAGATCAATAAACTTTGTTAATCTTACCAAATAAAAGGGAACAACTAATTTTCCTAGAAAAATGTTGCTAAAAAAATTCTTTTGGTAAGATTTTCTTTACATCTAACTATGTCATTAAAGGCCTATGAAGACATGGATATGGGCAAGACTCTTAGCAAGGAAGATAATCTAACCTCCAGCAATGTTGGATAGTCAGCTTATTCAAGTCAAAGAGCACACTTTATCTGGAAATTAAAGGAGTTGATTTTGGCATGATAAAATGCGATATCACAAAAAATGGGTAATGCGTATCTGGTCAATTCAGTTATTGATATTATTGTTACTAAGATTAATTAGCTTGTTACGCTTTAGGAAAACCCTAGGTGAAATGGGCCGATATCATTTTTTTTTTGATGACCGAAACACTAATCAAACATATACGCCACTCTATAAATAGCACCACTTTCCATTGTCCAAACCGTCCCTTCTGTCAACTCCGAAGGGAAGTTTTGACAATGGAAAATGGTGCTATTTATAGAGTGGCATATGCGTTTGATTATGGTTTCGGTAAAAATAAAAAATAGGAATTTGAATAGTCACACTGTACTCCTAAACGGAAAAGAGTTAACTGTAAATTTCACGGGTAGCATCCCTTCACTAGATCCAGTACAAGTAAACATGTCGAGCCCGATAATCGTTGCTCCTTTTCCATTGTATTTGTTCATATACCTAACATACGCCTTAAAGCTTGCACATAGTGGCATATTTGTGATTTATTTACCCGTTTTCTTTTAATATTTTTTTAGCTTTAAAGTTGCGGTCAAATTTTATTTTATCGTCACAGCATGAAAAAGACACAAACATAATAGTTTTTCAATCAATGAACCTTTTGAGATGACTAATCCATCCCGACATCCATTAATATCTATCATCTTGAATCTTGATCATGGAGTACACTAAAAAGATCAATAAACTTTGTTAATCTTACCAAATAAAAGGGAACAACTAATTTTCCTAGAAAAATGTTGCTAAAAAAATTCTTTTGGTAAGATTTTCTTTACATCTAACTATGTCATTAAAGGCCTATGAAGACATGGATATGGGCAAGACTCTTAGCAAGGAAGATAATCTAACCTCCAGCAATGTTGGATAGCCTGCTTAGTCAAGTCAAAGAGCACACTTTATCTGGAAAATAAAGGATCAAGTTGATTTTGGTATGATAAAATACAATATCACAAAAAATGGGTATTGGGTATCTGGTCAATTCAGTTATTGATATTATTGTTACTATGATTAATTACCTTGTTACGCTTTAGGAAAACCCTAGGTAAAATGGGCCGATATCAATTTTTTTTTGTTGACCGAAACACTAATCAAACATATACGGCACTCTATAAATAGCACCACTTTCCATTTTCCAATCCATCTCTTCTGTCAATACAGAAAGGATGTTTTGACAATGGAAAGTGGTGCTATTTATAGAGTGGCATATGTGTTTGATTATGGTTTCGGTAAAAAAAACAAAAAAAAATAAAAATAAAAGAAAAAGAGGGATATCCGCCCATTTCACCTAGGGTTTTCCTAAAGAGTAACAAGGTAATTAAATGGTTACTATGACTATAAAGTATATATTTTTTTAATTTGGAAGGACGGGATTACTATGTTATTGATCAACCTTGCCATTCTTGAAAAAACAGAAGTTGGTCTTACAGTTGAAAATGTAACAATATTAGCAGCGTCAAAACAACAAGAAGGTCAAACACAAAAAACACATTCCTCAAAACTTGGCGAAAAGGAGCTTACACAAGAAGAGTATCACCTAACCGCAAAAAATGTGAATTTGAATCGTCACACTATACTCCTAAACGGAAAAGAGTTAACTGTAAATTCCACAGGTAGCATCCCTTCACTAGATCCACTACAAGTAAACATGTCGAGCCCGATAATCGTTGTTCCTTTTTCCATTGTATTTTTTCATATACCTAGCATACGCATTAAAGCTTGTACATTGTGGCATATTTGTGATTTATTTACCCATTTTCTTTTAATATTTTTTTGGCTATAAAGTTGCGGTCCAATTTTATTTTATCGTCACAGCATGAAAAAGACACAAACATAATAGTTTTTCAATCAATGAACCTTTTGAGATGAATAATCGATCCCGACATCCATTAATATCTATCATCTTGAATCTTGATCATGGAGTACACTAAAAAGATCAATAAACTTTGTTAAGGTTACCAGATAAAAGGGAACAACTAATTTTCCAGGAAAAATGTTCTAAAAAAATTCTTTTGGTAAGATTTTCTTTACATCTAACTATGTCATTAAAGGCCTATAAAGACATGGATATGGGCAAGACTCTTAGCAAGGGAAATAAGCTAACCTCCAGCAATGTTGGATAGTCAGCTTAGTCAAGTCAAAGAGCACACTTTATCTGGAAAATAAAGGATCAAGTTGATTTTGGCATGATAAAATGCAATATCACAAAAAATGGGTAATGGGTATCTGGTCAATTCAGTAATTGATACTATTGTTACTATGATTAATTACCTTGTTACGCTTTTGGAAAACCCTAGGTGAAATGGGCCGATATCATTTTTTTTTTGTTGTTGACCGAAACCCTAATCAAACATATACGCCACTCTATAAATAGCACCACTTTCCATTGTCCAAACCATCTCTTCTGTCAACACAGAAGGGATGTTTTGACAATCGAAAGTGGTGCTATTTATAGAGTGGCATATGTGTTTGATTATGGTTTCGGTCAAAAATAATAATAATAAAAAAAAGGATATCGGCCCATTTCACCTACGGTTTTCCTAAAGAGTAACAAGGTAATTAAATGGTTACTATGATTATCAAGTATATATTTTTTGAATTTGGAAGGTCGGGATTACTATGTTATTGATCAACCTTGCCAGTCTTGTAAAAACGGAAGTTGGTCTTAAAGTTGAAAATGTAACAATATTAGCGGCGTCAGAACAGCAAGAAGGTCAAACACAAAAAACACATTCCTCAAAACATGGCGAAAAGGAGCTTACACGAGAAGAGTATCACCAAACCGCAAAAAATGGGAATTTGAATAGTCACACTATACTCCTAAACGGAAAAGAGTTAACTGTAAATTCCACATGTAGCATCCCTTCACTAGATACAGTACAAGTAAACATGTCGAGCCCGATAATCGTTGCTCCTTTTCCATTGTATTTGTTCATATACCTAACATACGCCTTAAAGCTTGCACATAGTGGCATATTTGTGATTTATTTACCCGTTTTCTTTTAATATTTTTTTAGCTTTAAAGTTGCGGTCCAATTTTATTTTATCGTCACAGCATGAAAAAGACAAAAACATAATAGTTTCTCAATCAATGAACCTTTTGAGATGAATAATCCATCCCGACATCCATTAATATCTATCATCTTGAATCTTGATCATGGAGTACACTAAAAAGATCAAGAAACTTTGTAAAGGTTACCGGATAAAAGGGAACAACTTTTTTTCTGGAAAAATGTGGCTAAAAAAAATTCTTTTGGTAAGATTTTCTTTACATCTAACTATGTCATAAAAGGCCTATAAAGACATGGATATGGGCAAGACTCTTAGCTAGCGAGATAATGTATACCTCCGGCAATGTTGGATAGTCAGCTTAGTCAAGTCAAAGAGCACACTTTATCTGGAAAATAAAGGATCAAGTTGATTTTAGCATGCACACAACTTTATCTGCGATAACAAAAAGAAGTATACATTTACTATTTGCATGTATGCTGACCTTGTCGAGAACTGCCGCAGCACATGCGACTGTCATCTATATAGGTTGCTTGTATACCCATCATCCATGAACCAACTGATGTATCTTCATGAGCATAACTCTTCAGAGATGCACTGCAAGAAAAACGGAAATCACATCAAGTGCAAGCTCAAATACCTATTCATGAAATCTCAATAGAAAAACACGGGGTTTAAAGAAAGCAAGGCAAACATGAGTTTAATCATGGACGTATATGGATTCTATAGTGAATCTTGAATAATAACAACCACAAACCTGTTAATGCTAATGTACAGAGCAAAATTTCTAGATAGGATAAAAAGTGAGCCAGCTGCATGCCGAAAGTACCTGTCCAAGACACAATTCATCATGTATGTATGAGTCTGTGTCTGTATGCAATGTACGTATATATGGACATATGTATTATACATGAGTGACGAAATCCTTGATAATCATGTATCATGAAATGTGTTCATTAGAGGGCTAGTCACGTGACTTTTAAAACATAAGAAAATTACTTACGATTTCTCATCACCGAATTTCCACCACTCAGGTTCATACCATTGCTTTCCCCTGAAAATGGATATACAAGCTTCAAAGGTTAAACAATGTAGCAGCAAAACTGAAGTATTGTGTTATTTCATCAAATTTTTTATATAGTAGATATGTTGAAACTTTCCAATGCTTTAACACATGCCACATAGTGGTAACTTGAATAAAATAAGGAAATCAAGAATTCTATAATATGTCCATCGTTTTATTTTTTTAAGTTAAACATTGAACAAAATTTAATCATGTCGCACTGTTAGATAAAGGCCCTTACTCTTCAGAAACTACTTCCCCTGATTTCATGCATCCAATATAAAGACTATCTTGACCAAGACGGCTTTCAAGAAGCTGAATCAACCCCTCTGAAAACAGAGAGAAAAGAATCACATTCATAAAACTTACAACACTAGAATAAACACAAAGATGTACATATCATAACGGTTAAATAAAAGTTACCAAGATCAAGGTGAATATCTTTGTCAACTTTTACATAAAACTCAGCATCCCAATTTTGAACAGCTGTACTGAAGAAAAACTTAGCTTTCTTAGATGATTCTTCATCAGCCTCCTCATGATCATCCTAAGAATCATATAATCAATAATAACCCATCGTGCTACACTGGTGGTAGAACAACAATCTAATATGTACTACACTATTATGTAACTAGTATGACAACTAGACGTATAAACTTACAAGAATCAAGAAATCATTTGTGGAGCGATTTTCCTCATCAATACCGCGGTCCAAGCTGTCACCACGATTAGGACTGCAATTTAAGAGGTAATTTGTTAAAATATGAGCTTGCCCACTAAAATTAATAACAAAAATTATGTCAAACTGAGAGTGATGTAATTGAAAGGTAAAAAAAAAGTAATAATAATAATACAGCAGAACTATCAAAGATAGAATGAAGAAGTTCAAGTATATAGGAAAACCTTCGGCCGATGACAAAACATATGACTATTCCTCTTTCTTCAAGCTTCTTCAAAGACCCGCCTGTCAAATTCACGTAAACTAGTTACATATCAATTTATAAAATAAAGACTGTATTTACTTGTTCATAACATATACCAAGGGGTTACTAGAAAAGGTGTGTAGAATATTGTTCAATCATCAACTGACCTCCAAGCGTCCAAGATTCTCTGAAAGAATTTCTTTTTAACCGATCCCCAAAACCAGTATAGATGCCAATCACAGCATGGAGTTTTTTACTAGAATAGGAACCAGGCTGCTTCAATTGGTTCATGAGAAAACCTTGACTCTTTGCTTGTGTTAGTTCCATCTCAGCTTCCACAATTCTTCTCTCTAAATCCCTGAAAAAGACCATTTGTGACAGTAAAATGTTAACGCATCAGAATTAAATTTAGAAAGTATATAAAAGTGCATATGTATATAGGGGGGATGGTTTGAAAGAGAAGTACGAAGACCGAATGATTACTTGCATCCTAGGGCCATTAGCTTGTCTTCAACAGTAAGAGCCCTTGGTCTCTGCCAAACAAAAACAAAGGAAAATCAATCACACTAGTCAAATCTTCATAAGCAAACTATGATAACAACTATCAATAAAACGATTGGTCAAAGACTCCCTATGTCTCCAATTTACGATCACTATTTCATTACTATAGCTTAGTTTATGGTTCGGGTACTAAAGTTTCAGTCCTTGCTTACGGTAGAATGTTGAAGAAGCATGGTAAGTTAGCAAGAGTCCTAATATCTTCGACATTCCATCATCAATCAAATATTTAATATGTATGGGCAATCATATGTTAGAAACTATACCTGGGCAGAATTCTTCATCAGCAGATTAGTTAATAAAGTTCTGTTTTCAGCATCTTGCCACAACCTAGATAAAACCAAATGATGAGCATTTCTCAGATAAAAAGAGAATTATTTGTACTGAAAACAATTAAACTGTAAATTGAGAACTATTTAAGTGCCACAATTACAAATGTTGGTCAATTTACTAACAACATCCTGCATAAAGTATCATGGAACTAATATCGACCGATTCATTTATAATGACTGTCTTATTTATAGTATTGGAAAGTTTTAATCCACGTCTTATATGATGTTCTAAGGATCTTCTTCCTTCTGAAACTATATCAACTGTATCCCACTATATCTCAAAAACTTAACCTTATTTACTAAAAGATGGTAAATAGTACAAATTATACACAATTTATCGGTTTTAGTGTGTTAAAAATGCTGGACATATCCACATGGATACACTTATATAAGTTAAATTATGTTATTGAACATGACCTTATTTCAGAATCAAGATTAATACAAATACTTCAGTTTTATACACTTAAAACAACATAAAGATAACCAACCACATTATTCTAACACAACTATCCTGAAGTAAATAACCAACCACATTATCCAAAATTTATTTTATCAAGCCTTAAATAAGAATTCTAGCTAAACAAAACTGAGGTCTGAGGGTGTTTGGGATTGCTTATTATTCTGTATATAAGCATAAGCAGCTTATAATAAGCAATTCAGAAAAAAGTGTTTGGATTTGCTGATGTGGTATAACGAATGCAAATAGCCACGAAAGTTTATATAGTTCAAAATGTCAATCGAACCCATTTAAGTTAATGGTTTTGGAAGGGCAAAAAAGTAACAATTTGCTTATTATGAACTAGAGGTGTCAATTTAAGACCCATTCGATAAATACGGGTCAAATTGAGTAAATATTACTGTATTATGTGATGGGCTTGTTTGGCATTATTGGGTATTTGGTGAAAAGCCCAATTGTATAACAATTATCCAACGGGTATAGGGCGGGTCAATAAAAACTAGAGAGCTTCTTTTAACTTTTTCATTTTTTACTCAAATTTGTGAAAACGGGTGGGTCAACCTGACCCGAGACTCATTTGACCTGGACCGTTTCAAACCTTGCTCCCAAATGACCCATTTAAACCCAAATGCTGATTCACCCCGTTACCCGACCCGCCCATTTTGCCACTTATATTACAAACTGTTTTATTTTTATCCAAAATAAGTTGATAAGCGGAAGCAATATGTTTTATCCAAATGCGCCAAATTTCAAACTGCTCATAATCAGAATAAAAATAAACAATCACAAAAGGGTTTTGCAATATCGACAATTATTAATAAATAAAACTTCAGACAAACACATTCCGTAAATAGTATGATCATCTTATCTATACTACTATATAATGTATTTGGGACTATTCTATAATTAGAAAGGCTTAAAAATTCAGACTTTTACTTACTAATTATGAAAACAACCACCCCTAACAATCACCCCCAACAATTTATAACCACTTCAACAACCACCCCAAACAATTTATAACCACCTCAACAATCACCCCCAACAATTTATAACCACCTCAACAACCACCCCAACAACCATTTTCCACCACCTCACCTCCCTCCTCTTCACCCCAACAATCCGCCCCGCATCGCGCGGGCACCTTTCTAGTATTTCCTAACTAAACAAAAACACATATGCAACAACTTAGATGGCCTAGTGGCAAAGAGCTTGTAGTAACTATTATACAACTCTAAGTGGTCACGTCAACCTTTCTAAAAAGGTAAGCGCTTTACCCAGTTTGAGTCTGTGTGGGCTCAAATCACGTACATTAGTCCCCCAAAAAGTCGAAAAACCATGGTTACCAAAAAATAAAACAAAAATACACATATTCACCCCATCAAATACAAAAAGAAATATTAAACCAAAAATACACTCTTTTTTTGGTAGCCATGATTTCCGAGCTTTTGACCAACTATTTTTGTGATAATAGTGACAAGTCTTTTACCACTAGGGCAATAGGCCGCTGTTTAGTAAATAGTAATCACATAACTCATAATAATCATATAAAATAAAAAAAATAAAAATAAAATAAAAATAAAAAACACACACACACACAACGTAACAAACTATGTTACCTGCCAGCAATATAAAGCCACGCGAGACACGAAAAAAACGCAAGTAAAATCGAGGGTGTAGACGACGATGTTTTGGAAGAAGACAACGACGATGATGATGATGATGATCGCCACCTGTGTTTATCATGTTTAGTTATCTTCGTCGTCGACGTTGGTAAGCCCTCCTTGTAATACGGAGGGCCGTTATCCATTTTTAAACCTCAAATTTGTTTGTATATAAATTTGATAATTAGGGGTTTAATTATCAAGGAATGAATGTTTTTGTGTTGAATTGATTTGATTAGTGGAGAAATACATGAAAAAGTGTTTGGGTGTGTTTGTGTTTTGGGGTGAATTTGAAATATGGTTTTATATTGTATTGTTTTTTGTTCCTTTTATTCTGTTTTTTGAAGACTTTAAATTATATGTTTCACGAGACATGCAGAACCCGTGCTACGCACGGGTTAATAATCTAATTGTTAATCGTGTATTCTTTTTGTATATTGGTGAGTGTATACTTAATTATGGTTTAGTATATCATATGAAATGTTTTAACTTTCTTGTATAAAAATTAAAATGTGTTTGATGTTGTTTTTGTTTTGTGGTGTTGTATTCTATATATGGGCTTTTGGTTATTAAGTTGTGATGGCTTTGTTTCATTTGGCCTATTACTTATTTGCATTATAAAAAAATGGTTTTGTTTCTTTTTGTCTATTACTTATTTACTTAGCCCTACAATACTTGTCTATTAGATAGTTTTTGCATGATAATATGAAGCACACGGGGTTTATCTAATTTGTTATAGTTTAATGTGCGTTAAATATTTTCTTTATTAATTTTGTAAGTTAAAGTTTGTGTAATAATGCATATATAATAATGACACATAAACTGTATAAAAATCGTTACAAACCTTTTTAGCTTCATCTTATTTTAATGTACAACTAATTTTATTGAAAATTAACATTATAAAGTCTAATTAATATTAATAAATCTTATCAATAAACTCGATTCTAAATAGCTAACTAAATGAATATTAATTAACACATTATTAATAATTCCTAAAACCTTTGGACTCCACTATCATATCTTAAACATATTTTTTTTTAATTTACAAATGGGTTTGAGCAAAAATTATATACTTTTTCTTTTATATTCATTATTCAAGTTACATGCTTACGTAAACTAATCATGCTAAAAAATATCATTTAACCATTTAAATGTTGCTTTACATACATGCTCGTGCACATTTTCTTTAATCAATTCGCACATGTGAGCTACATCAATAGAAAATACACATAAATTACTTGTATATGAAAATACATTAACATAATACATATATCTATATATATTACATTAGGTTAAATCATCAATTATTCTTGCAACCTTTTCAACTTCATCTCGATCCATAACCGAATTTTAATTGTATACTAATTACTAAATATCATGTGATAAATTTCAGCAAGCCTTGCACTTCCATCTTGATGTTGTATATACTTCACATTAAATGCACCGGTTTTGTTTTTCGATAAAAGTTTGAACTTTTGCTTATGTTTAAAACTCAACTTTTTTATTTGATATTACAATTTACAAACGGATTTAAGTCAAAATTATGTACTCCGTATTTTTTTCCTTTCTATTAATTACTCAATGTGATATTTTTAATATGTCGTATTTTGCTATTATGGCAAACTCATTTAATTGGCGTAAATATTAGTTTCTCACTAATGATTCTACATATAAAAAAAGAAAACACTTTGCGATGCGCGATCCTTCTTCTTTTCAATAATAATTCAATTGCACACGATAAATTCATTCTAATATTTCTCAAAAAGCATTCGAAAGGAACTACTTATATAAACTAATCAAGCTAAAAAGTATCATTTAACCATTTAAATGTTGCTTTACATACATGCTCGTGCACATTTTCTTGAATCAATTCGCACATGTGAGCTACATCAATAGAAAACGCACATAAATTACTTGTATATGAAAATGCATTATATATATATATATGCTTATCTATAACAATCACCTAAATATGTAAGAAACAAAGAAGATAGTTGGTATCTCAATCTTTGGTTCCATTTATCTGAGCATGCATGATCTTGTGTGATTTTCATGGTACCTGCATATGATAACTAAATTAAGAAAAAAAAGAAGACCAAGTTAATTACAAAGATCTAAAAGATGTTTGAATCATCTACAAAATGTTGCAAAAGATAATTTACATACCGCTACCAACAATCAAAGATCTAAAAGATGTGTGAATCATCTTCAAATGTACATACTAAATGTGATTTTTGCCGGTTTATATAGGCATGAATTAGGTTAAATCATTAATTATTCTTGCAACATTTCGCAACCCTTGCACTTCATCTAACCGACTTTTAATTCTATACTAAATGTCATGTGATCAATTCGGGCAACCCTTGCACTTCATCTAACTGACTTTTAATTCTATACTAAATGTCATGTGATCAATTCCGGCAACCCTTGCACTTCATCTCCTTTCATGATTGTATAGTTATTATGAGGCTGCATTGAATTCCGAGCATTAGCTATCTTGTACACTACGCAACTACTAAACGACTCCAACTTGTTTCTAACTCTAACAACTCTATCATCATAACTCCACATTAAATTTAGGGACTGAATCTTATAGTATTATAGATAGATGTTTGTTTTAAATACAAAATTGTATGTTTCATGTGATATTTAATTCATGTTTGTTTTACATAGAAAATCGTATGTTTCATGTGATATTTAATACTAGTATAATTTAAACAAGTAAGTTATTTTGATGTACTGAAAAAATGTTTCGTATGTTTCATGTCGAAAGTTTATTAAGGTTGCATGTGTTTTTAAAAAACGTTTTCTTTTTCAATATCCGTAGATGTGCATACTTTTTTTTTTCCTATCGCTCTCTCTAAAAAAGCAACTGCTTAATGTTTTCTCTTTTATTTGTATGTGATGCAAACATTTATGGAAAAGAGCTTTTGGTTTTTCCTCTTTTATTTGAACATACGAGTCATTCACCTATGCGATCCACACATGTTATATCTAATTATTTTTTGCGTAATGTTTGTGTAAATTGTGTTGTTGTAAGTATGATAGTAAACGTTATAATTGAGATATATTAAGAGATTGAACAATATCTCAAATTATTTGATCTTTGGTATTCTAAATAAGCTTTGTGACAAACCACATACCTTAATATTTTCATTAAAATTACTGATAGTTATGCTAAAATAACGAAACATAAGTATAACAATCCAGTGCCAATACACATCTCAAACTCTTTATATGTGGCTCATAGAAGTACTAAGCAAATGACATAATAGAATTAGCATAAACTTCAATGATACAATGTAGACAACGAAACATCTACATAACAAAGTTGTCATAATCTTCTTGTCCGTCATTGCTTGTATCTTAGTTTTTGAATGGTTTCTCTTCATATTCGATATGCGACCATGTTCAAGTGATAAATAAGTACACCCAAGAAATGTCACTTCAATCCCAAATAAGCAATACCGTACAAAAACCCTGTAGTCATTTTTTTAAAAATCATACCAATTCTAGCCGTGAAAAAAGTAACCCCGCAAAAATATAAGTCCAAAATACCACTCATTAAATAAATTATTAAAGCATTATGTATCCACAAAAGAATGTTCGATAACATTTTACGATAATAATTAGCCCATCTTTTCGGTTTGCAGCCCAACCCAAGAGATAGGATAGTAATCCAATCAAACATTTTAGTCTAATAAGCAAATCAATGATCTAGTCCACTATCTATCCTAAATACACAGTTTATAGAACTTATATACACAACCCATATCTCATAAGATACCTAAAAATCCTCTCTTAAGAGACGCAGTCACCTAATCTTTCTCATCTTTGTTAAACCGCCATCACCAACATCCCTCCCAACAAAAAAAAACGCATTAATCATCCTTGCATCCACCATCTCCTATCACAATATACCTACAAACCATAACCCATATGCTATGAACCATAATTCTTTCGTGTTCTTTAATCCCAACCCGAAGAACAAATCTTTCACGCAAAAAAAATCACCAAAGGTTCTATGGGTATTTTTTTTTTCTTGTGACCGACGAAAGAGGTAGCAAGAATTTCAGCTTCAAGATCTCATATGAGGTCTCGGGTAGGTTCCTGTTCTGATTCTCGTTTTTTAGATCTATGGGGATATGGGTTCATACTAAAAAAATCTTTAAAAGATTAGAAAAAGTTGAACCGAATCTGAGAACTTTGTATTTTCGTTTCTTGTTTGTTTGATGTGAGTTAGGGAGAGATTGTGAGTGTCCATGGCCGTGTCTAGATATAGGTAATTTTTAGAATCGTAGATGGGGTGAATACGGTTTTTCAGCTTTTTCAAAGTTTTCAGACATCAAGCCTCAAATATCACCAAGTGGTTATACAACAATAATCACAACCACAAATACAACTAAAGTATATAAAGCATGTAAAGAAACACCACGATATATATTGGTTTGGGATGGGAGTTTATACCATCCGTATGTCTAGAATCCATGACACCTATACTATTCCACTATTAAAACACCTCTACAAATAGTGTTTGGATTAACTTATGTAGTTTCAAGTTACACCGCTGAGCAAACAAAAGCTACAAAAAAGAGAATAATTAGTTTCAAATAGGTATATATCTCAACTCTAACATGATTTGTTTACTTAATTGTGATAGGAAGTTCAACCTGACATGAATACGTTTACTAAATGAGTTAGTGATGTCGATTCGTTTATTACTTACTACAATTTAAAGGTACACAATAAGGTGGGTAGATTTATTAGGTACCATAATTTAAAGGTACACACTAAAGTGGGTTGTTATAAAGGAACTATTTCTATCTTATGTGACTATGTGATGCGCGTAAATAGGTTTTGCATATTGGTTAACACTTAACACATTCATTTCTAAACGAGATTTAAAATTCCTTAAAAACCTTCGTTATGGGACTTAGATACCTAACGAATTTGAATACATTATTTCTCACATACATTAACAACCTATGCATGAAAAATGAAAAAGCTGTTTCAGCCAAGGTTGTTATGGACAAGGTTTTCTCTTCACAGATGAAGGTCAATTCTTCAAGTTCTTCCTCCTCGTCTCTTGCAGTTGTGGATCTCGCGGAACCGGCTGTTTTGGAGGAGGTGATCAAAGTTAAGGTTACGAATAGGTGTTTAGACTATAAGGAAAAAGTTGGTGTTATGGGGTTTAAGTGCAGGTGTAGGGAGACTTTTTATGAGAGTCATAGGTACCATGAAGAGCATAAGTGTGAATCTGATTTCAAGAAGACTGGATGAGATTTGATTTCGAAGGCGAATCCTGTTATTAAGGTTGATAAGGTTAACAAGATATTAAATGGATCGAGTCAGGTCAAGTTGGGTAGGTTTTGATTATTGCTAAAAGTTATATTATGTTTGTTGTAGGATCTCATCAAGTCATCAACCAAAGCATAAAGAAAATATGGTTTCGTGGTGGGGTTATAGGGCTTTAGATTTAATTTTATATACTTTTTTACTTTGTGTTATAATGGTTCTTTTGGCCTTTTTGCCTTTACTTGATTTAAACATGTTTGGTGCTATAAGCTAATTGAATCTTGAACTTGTTAATGCGGTCTAAGTCATGTTTGCCATCAAAGTAGATGTAGGTGAAGTTGAGATACAAGCGGTATATAGGGTAAAGTTAAAACATAAATACAAATATCCGTGAGAATGATAAGAATTATTTTTTTTTCAAAAGTTCGCGAAAAAAATTCAAAAAATTCCACAAGATCGGATATGCTTTTGCATAAAACTTTTGTGAAAGAAGTTTTTCAAATTTGATCTTTTACACGTCTTTTTTTATTACACAAAAAATGAATTTTGATGGGCAAAATGTTTTATAAAGGTATCATACTTAATACTTTTTATTTTTCTAGGTAGCGTACTGATGAGGCGAAAAGTGTACCGCTTTTAAGGGGTCATTCAAACCCGAATTCGAGATTATTTGATCAAATATTGCCCTAAATCGTTCCTTTTGTCATTTTAGGTACTTTTGGAGAGAAATCTGGAAAAGGAAGCATTTTGGACGTTTTTGGAGCATAAAAGTGAAGAAAACGGCAAAGTCTCAAATTTCCTTGCTGGAACAGTACCTGGCGGCGTCAAGCCTCTACACATGACGGCGTCAAGAGTTACAAAAGAGGTGGATGTGGACTTATAACTTGACGGCCCAGAGTATTTTCAAGTTTATGGACCTGATGGCGTCACCAAGGCCGTCAGGGTCCAAATACTAGTGACGGCCCAGAGTATTTCTCCACATGACGGCGTCACAAATAGATCTAGGTAATACGATTTTATCAAGGCGGCGAGTTGACGGCGTCACGATCTAACACATGACGCTGTCAAAGTGTAAAGTCTATATATAGTTTTCCAAATTTCATTCATTAGTGTGCAACTTTGAGGGAAAAAACCCTATTCCGAATTTTATCAGCTTTTCAAGGGTTTCAACCCCTTGATTCTTCCATGTTCAATTGAAGATAAGTATTCATTCAAATCATTCAATATGTCTATGTGTTGTGTGATTATATCTTACGCTTGTCTTCTCTTTAACATGCTAGGCTAGATTTTCATTGAGTTTGCTTAGATGTAGTGAAACCTAGATGTTGATTAATGGGTTTATTGTTTGTTTATAATGGTTATGGATGATTGTATTCGATGTTAGGCTTAAGAAAACTGACAGACTTCCATTGGTAACTTGCTTGAACGTCTTAAGAAACGTGATCGGAGGTGTACTACGATTTTTGGTTGTATTTAATGCGTAAGAGAATTCTAATGATCCCATGTTAGGAGCTTCTAACGGCTCGACATAGGAGTGAAGTAAGATCTTATAGAATTAGGGAATATTGTACACGGCCCTACGACTAGTATTAAGGAATATGACCCGTCATCCATGCAATTGTAACAAGTTAATCAACCTGGAAAAGATATCTAGGGAGTAATGAAATCTAAGTAAACACAACTTTATGATGAGGCGAAAAGTGTACCGCTTTTAAGGGGTCATTTAAGCCCGAATTTGAGATTATTTGATCAAATATTGCCCTAAATCGTTCCTTTTGTCATTTTAGGTACTTTTGAGGAAGAATCTGGAAAAGGAAGCATTTTGGATGTTTTTGGAGCATAAAAGTGAAGAAAACGGCTAAGTCTCCAATATATGCTGAAAACAATACCTGAAGGCATCAATAATTGCTCTTGATGGCGTCACGACTTGGAAATGGGTTGGATAAATAAAATACACGTGACGATCCAGAAGGTTTTTGAAGGAGTTTGTGACGGCGTCACCCTTTAAGGTGATCAAGGCCGTCACGTGTAAATTAAAGAGTGATGGCCATCAGGATTAAAGAGTGACAGCGTCACGTGTTAATGGAGGTAGGCCATCACGTGTTAAATTAAAGAGTGATGGCCCAGAAGACTTCCGGAAGGCATCACGTAGGCCATCACGTGTTAACTTGTCACAACTTGCGCGCGCGGTAGCTGTTACTGTTTTGGCCATAACTTTTGCATATGAACTCGGATTTGAGCGATTCAAAAAAAGAAACGATCGGGACGAAAAGATCTACAATTTGGTGAAGAAAATTTGGTCTTGACGCCGTAAAGTTCGGTCTGATGCCGTCAAGATCGGGCCGACAGAAAATCTGCCTATAAATATAACCTTATTACTTCACTTTTTGTAAGCCCTAAACCCTAAGGTCGATTCCTGGGTTTAGGTAGGTATTTTTCTAGCAACTTAAAGGGTTTCAATCACTCCATAAACATATTGTAATGGTTTGATGATTCTATCTTAATTCATGTCTTCAATTTTCATTATTGTTGCTTGTTCTTCATTAATTATGCTTGGCTAATTCACCTTGTGTCTACTTATGATTGTGTGAAACTTGTATATAATTGATTAGATCTTATTGATTCCTTGATTGATGTTTGTGTCTATCTTCATCAATTAGGGTGTGACAACTTCAATGGGTCTAGTTGATTTAGCTTATAATTCTTGTTTCCTATTATCTCTTGTTTAATTGAATGATATCGATGTTAGGCTTAAGAAAACTGGCAGACTTCCAATTGGTAACTTGCTTGAACGTCTTAAGAAACATGATCGGAGGTGTACTACAATTATATGGTTGTATTTAATGCGTAAGAGAATTCTAATGATCCTATGTTAGGAGCTTCTAACGGCTTGACATAGGAGTGAAGTAGGATCTTATAGAGTTAGGGAAGATCGTACACGGCCCTACGAATGGTATTAAGGAATACAACCCCTCAATTAAAACAATGTGTGACAATTCAATAGGTAGAATTGGATAGCTAGCAAGGAGTAACATATCATAGGTAGACATGCTTCACTTTCCCTTGTAGAATCTTAATTTACTTCTCTTGCACATTAGTTTAAGTAGTAGCTTTTGGGTTAGTTGATTAACAACTAATTCCGCCCCTTCTTCCAAAACCCGAGATTTTTACTTGCTTTTCATAAAATATAAAAACACAAAAAGAATCATCCTTCACCTTTAGACCTAGTTAGATTAATTTCAATCCTAACGACACTATTTCTGAGTTGAACGATCAATCCCCCGGTACTTGTCACTATACTATACTACAATGATCAGGTACACTGCCTGGTGGAGGTTGTAAGCTTCTCGAGATCCCTTGAGAGGTAAAACCTGTTGCGAGGGCGCAATTCCCACGAATCAAGTTTTTGGCGCTGCTGCCCGGGGAATAGTTATTGTTTAGGTCGAAATTTATTTTGATTAGGTTACTCATTAGATTCCTTTTTAGTGAGATTTTTATTTTCTTTTTATTAGCTTTCTCGTAGTCTACCTTTTCTTTGTGTGTTTATTCGTGTAAAAAAAAAAAAAAAAAAAAAAAAAACTTTCCATTGACTCTTCCATTCACCACTATGGAGAACGCGAATCCACCATACTACCAACCACGTAATTCACCCACTCCAAATGACATCTTGATGTTTAAACAACATGAAGATGAACCTATCTATGATGCGTGGGCTCGTTTTAAATATTTACTCCGAAAAGTCCCTCATCATAATTTCGATCTGTGGTCCCAAATTGAAATATTTTACCATCGTGTCGACCACTATACCAAAATGGACATTGACCATGCCGCAGATGGGGACCTTTGGGGATTAAGTGCTGAAGAAGCATGGGAAGCCATAGAGAATTGTGCCATACTCACCAAAAAGATTGACAACCCAACAAACGTTGTTACTGATCAATTGATAGCAAGTTTAAGGGAACAAGCAAGAAGTTTGTTTGAGGATAATAAGTCTATAGATGAGATACCTAGGTGCATGGAGTGGTTTGATTCCACTATAATACAAGATGAACACATAGGTAATCTAGATACAATAGAGGATGAGGTGGATAATCCAAGCCCACAAAGTACCCCACAAGTCCTACCATCATTTGAGGCACACATACCACCCGTGACTTACCCGGAAGAAGTAGAAGAAACTTTAGATTCTAGGGAATTTCCTAGTGTTGATGAACCGGAACCTCAATCTTTACACAACTTTCCATCCTTAGAAATATTTTTAGGAGACAAAAGAGGAACCGACCCACCCATCAACCAATATTATTCGGGTAGTTTTAGGAAGAAGGAAGCCATTCACTCACCCCCTACACCTCACGTGGCATATTTCCACCCTAAGGGTGTGTATCGCTACTTCCACCCACACTTAATTCTAAGTGTAGGGAAAACCTCCCCTATTTCCGTTAAATAAGGATAGAGTCAGGCTCGTGACTCGAACAAAAACAAGCGCTTATTGGGAGGCAACTCAAACTTTATTTGTTTGTTTGTTTGTTTGATTTTATTTGTTTCAGTATGCATATTTTATTTTTGTTGTTTATGGCTCAGGTTTCAAAGTAAATTGTGAAAATGCTTTATTTTGTTTTTAACTTCGTCTTAATTGCATATAAAGGTATTTTGCAAAAGATAAGTGTAAGGGAGATCCAAATTTGTTTATAAGAACGAAATTGAGCATGATCCACAACAATATTAAATGAACATGTGTATTAGTAATTGTTTGAGTCAAAAGCTTGTATCGAGTCATAATGATGTTTTGCAGGATTTTCTAGGAAGTAAGGCATAAGTTTTTCCAGAAATTTTCTGGAAACATAACATAAAGATTTCTGCAGGTCACTTCTGATGGTGTCATGGTTTAACTCCTGACGGCGTCACGTGTAAAATTCTGGAAATTTTGCGAGTTTTGTTTTTCTAACGGAGTCTTAAAGTTTTTGTTAATTCTTTAGTTTTATAAACTCCAGGAAATCTGCAAATATTCATTTCACAAGCATTATATCTTAAATTGCTTTCTAGGATTTGTTAGTATATATAGATTGCCGCCGATTTTACGCGAGGTTGCCTTGTTTGATTTCTCAGGTTTAACTGGTTATATATGACAAGAAGATGATTTATATTTCTAGAAGGGAAGCTTCGAAGGTTCATTTTCTTGGAGGAAGATCTAACCTTGTTGACACACTATCCACACCAAACGAATCAGGGGAGTATTTGTTTTCATTCTTTTACCTGTTTTACTTTTACATTCTTTAATTGAACATTGGGGACAATGTTCATCCTAAGTGTAAGGGGAGGGTATATGATGATACCTTATAGGATACTATTGCACTTGAGTTTGTTTGATCGATGGTAGGTATGTAATAAAAATAAGAGAAATACTTGTTAGTGTAATTTTAGCGCCAAATTTAAATTTTTTTACAATATTTAGGAGTGAAACTTTAGCCTTAGCAAGCGTCTCATGGATAGGAGTTGTATGACTAGCACCAAACCGTACCATTCAGAAAAATTTTCCACCCAAATATGTGAGGTTTGCCTTTAGATTTGATAGGAAAATCATATATTACTAGTGCTTATGAGTGTACCGGTAGCATTTAGATTCTAGAACTTGCGTTAGTGATTCATCCCGAGACCGCTAGTGAGACTACATTCGTGTAGTAGGATTTACTACATGATAAGAGGTATTAGGATTACCCTTGTGTTAAATCCGTATCATAATTACTTAACCATTTAAGTCATATTACTTGACTAGTAAAGTCAATTAATTTTTCCCACACCTTAGCGTTATACTCATTTTTAGTACACGATACCCCTAGTACACCCCTCCGAGCCTATCTTTTCGTTTCTAACTTTAAGCATTTTACTTAAAGGAAGAATTTGTTACAACCCACCCAAATGTGAAACCAAATCGCCTTAGCCTTCCGTATATGCACTCATCTTTAGTGCATTATTGTTATATGTTTAAACCCTTAGTTAATTATCTAATTGATTACATGGTTGCTAAGTCGAGTCATATCTTGTATATATTGTTTTGGGACGATTGGGACTCATGGGTAAAGTACTTGTGTTATGGAGTAATGGGGAAGAACATCAAAATATTACACCCATATGTGTGTTAATATTTAGAAGTACTCCAAGTATTTTGATTATCTTGATGCGAGTCATTAGAGTAGTTTATTGTAAAGTATGTAAAAAGTCAAGTATAAGGGGAATGTACATTCCCTATGATGTATTCTTTTGGATGGTAGGGTAAGAGTGTATGCAAAAAAAAAAGTATCAAGAAAAAGAAAAGAAAAAAAATATAGAAAAAGAAAAGAGAAAAACATACGGACTACCATCCCGTTTCATTCTTTGTTTGTTTTATGTTTTTGTTATTTTTAATTTATTTGCTTAAGTCGAGTCGAGTCTTGGCTTAGCAACGCGATATTGTACTTGTAATTAACCAAGATGATTAACTCGCCAGCAGTAAATATTGCCTTTATCTAACAAAACCATGTTTTCCATATCCCTACACCTAACGTTATAACCCTTTAAAAGACCTCTTTGATAGTTTATCCTAGGTGCTTACGCCAAGTGGTGGAGGTTTGATCCTTTCTCAAGCCCGTGGTAATCTATTTGCTATGACAGGTAGTGAGAGATGTTTTCCATTTCCATATTGTGATATATACTTTATTACACCCGAGAGATGTGAGTATCTAAACACTATTTGTGAGGTGCTAGTGTATGACCTCCGTGCTTGCTTTTGGTTTATAGTGGAACGATTATTTGTTGTAATTACTTTTATATTAGTGTTAAATGACCCTGAACTTGTATTTTGATTAGAATAAAAGCGCATTTGCTTGAGGACAAGCAAATCTCAAGTGTAAGGGTATTTGATGAGGCGAAAAGTGTACCGCTTTTAAGGGGTCATTTAAGTCTGAATTCAAGATTATTTGATCAATTATTGCCCTAAATTGTTCCTTTTGTCATTTTAGGTACTTTTGAGGAAGAATCTGGAGAAGGAAGCATTTTGGACGTTTTTGGAGCATAAAAGTGAAGAAAACGGCAAAGTCTCCAAAATATGTTGAAAACAGTACCTGAAGGCGTCAAGAATTGCTCTTGACGGCGTCACGACTTGGAAATGGGTTGGATAAATAAAATACACGTGACGATCCAGAAGGTTTTTGAAGGAGTTTGTGACGGCGTCACCCTTTAAGGTGATCAAGGCCGTCACGTGTAAATTAAAGAGTGTTGGCCATCAGGATCAAAGAGTGACGGCGTCACGTGTTAATGGAGGTAGGCCATCACGTGTTAAATGAAAGAGTGATGTCCCAGAATACTTCCTGAAGGCGTCACGTAGGCCATCACGTGTTAACTTGTCACAACTTGCGCACGCGGTAGCTGATACTGTTTTGGCCATAACTTTTGCATACGAACTCGGATTTGAGCGATTCTGATGTGTGGGGATTGCACCAGGCTTTATCTCTCAAGGGATCTTGAGAAGCTTACAACCCCCACCAGGCAGTGTACTTGATCGTTGTAGTATAGTATAGTGGCAAGTACCGGGGGATTGATCGTTCAGCTAGGAATAGTGTCGCTAGGATTAGAAAACCTAAATACTAGATCTAGAGATGAGGGATGATTCTTTTTGTATTTTTTTTATATTTTTTAGAAAGCAAATTAAAATCTCGGGTTTGAAGGATTTGGGCGGAATTAATTGCTAGTCAACTAACCCAATACTAAAGACGCAATCAAAATAAAATACTAAAAATGAAAATAAACTATATTAAACTAAAGTTGTGAGCAATAAGTGGGAAAAATGTGTTTACTTAGATTTCACTACTCCCTAGATATCTTTTACATGTTAATTACTTGTTATAGTTGCGTGGATGACGGATTGTATTCCTTAATATCATTCATGGGGTGGCGTACTTACTTCCCCAATCCTATGAGTGCCTACTTCACTCCTATGTCGAGCCTGCAAGAAGCTCCTAACATGGGATCATTAGAATTTACTCATGCATTAAATACAACCAATAAAACCTAGTACACATCGGTTCATGTTTCCTAAGACGTTCAAGCATGTTACACAATGGAGATCTGCCAGTTTTCTTAAGCCTAACATTGAAATCATTCATCCAATACAACCATAAACAAGTAATCAACACATAATCAACATCTAGGTTTCATTAGATCTAAGCAAACACAAGATAAATCTAGCCTAGCATGGTGGAATCAAGACAAGCACAAGATATAGACAACCAACACATAGACATATTGATTGAATTAAGAAAAGACTTATCTCAATAACACATGTAAGGATTCAAGGGTTGAAAACCCTTGAAAAGCTGTAAAATTCGTATATGGTTCGGCCTTAGGGTTTCTCCAAACTTGTTCCTCTTTTTAATGAATGAAAATTAGAAAACTATATATAGATATTAGAGGCTGACGGCGTCAAGAACAAACTTGTGACGCCGTCATCTTGCCGCCAAAATAATCCTCGGACTGCCTAGATCTACATCTGACGCCGTCATGTAGTCCACTTTTGCAGGCCGTCACACATTTAACTCTTGACGCTCTACTTGTGACGCCTTCATGTTTGTACTGGGTCGTCATGGTCTTTACTCTTGACACCGTCAAATTCTTCCTCTTGACGCCGTCAAACACTTTTTCCAGCATGAAAAATTAAGTCTTTGGCGTTTTCTTCACTTTTATGCTCCAAAAACGTCCGAATTGCTTCCTTTTACAGATTTCACTCCCAAAGTACCTAAAATCACGAAAGGAACGATTTAGGGCAATATTTGATCAAATAAATTCAATTTCGGGCTTCAATGACCCCTAAAAATGGATCATTTTTTGCCGTATCATATACCCTTACACTTGAGATGTGCTTGTCCTCAAGCAAATGCGCTTTTATTCTAATCAAAATACAAGTTAGGGGTCATTTAACACTAATATAAGAGTAATTACAACAAATAATCGTTCCACTAAAGACCAAAGACAAGCACGGAGGTCATACACTAGCACCTCACAAATAGTGTTTAGATACTCACATCTCTCGGGTGTAATAAAGTATAAATTACAATATGGAAACGGAAGATATCTCTCACTATCTGTCATAGCAAAATAGATTACCATAGGCTTGGGAAAGGATCAAACCTCCACCACATGGCGTAAGAACCTAGGATAAACTATCAAAGAGGTCTTTTAAAGGGTTGTAACGTTAGGTATAGGGATATGAAATACATGGTTTTGTTGGATATAGGCAGTCTTTACTGGTGGCGAGTTAACAATTTTGGTTTATTACATGTACAATATGGCGTTGCTAAGCCAAGACTAGACTCAACTTAAGCTAATAAATGAAAAATAACAAAAACATAAAATGAACATAGAATAAAAAGGGATGGTAGTCCGTATGTTTTTTCTCTTTTCTTTTTCTATTTTTTTTTTCTTGTTTTTTCATTTTTTTTTATTTTATTTTTTTTCATACACTCTTACCCTACCATCCAAAATAATACATCATAGGGAATGGAAATTCCCTTTACACTTGAATTTTTACATACTTTACAATAAACTAATCTAGTGACTCGAATTAAGAAAATCAAAACACTTGGAGTACTTTTAAGATTAACGTACATATGGGGGTAATATATGATGTTCTTCCCCATTACTCCATAACATTAGTACTTTACCCATGAGTCCCAATCGTCCCAAAACAATATGTACACGGATATGACTCGACTTAGCAACCATGTAATCAATTAGATAGTTAACTTAGGGTTTAACAAATAACAATAATGCACTAAAGATGAGTGCATACACGGAAGGCTAAGGCGATTTGGTTGTACGTTTAAGTGGGGTGTAACAAATTCTTCCTTTAAGTAAGATGCTTAAAGGTAGAAACGAAAAGATAGGCTCGGAGGGGTGTACTAGGGGTATCGTGTACTAAAAATGAGTACAACGCTAAGGGTGTGGGAAAAATTAGTTGACTTAACTAACCAAGTAATATGACTTAAATGGTCAAGTAATTATGATACGGGTTTAACACAAGGGTGATCCTAATGCCTCTTATCATGTAGTAAATCCTACTACACGAATGTAGTCTCACTAGCGGTCTCGGGATGCATCACTAACGCAAGTTCTAGAATCTAAATGCTACCGGTACACTCATAAGCACTAATAGTAAATGCTTTTCCTATCAAATCTAAAGGCGAACCTCACATATTTGGGTGGAATATTTTTCTGAATGATACGGTTATGTGCTAGTCATACAATCTCCTATCCATGAGACGCTTGCTATGGCTAAAGTTTCACTCCTAAATGTTGTAAAAAAATTTAAATTTGGCGCTAAAATTGCACTAACAAGTATTTCTCATAGTTTTATTACACATCTACCATTAAACAAACAAACTCAAGCGAAAGTGTATTTGTAAGGTATCATCATTTTACCCTCCCCTTACACTTAGGCTGAACATTGTCCCCAATGTTCAAGTAAAGAATGTAAAAGTGAAAAAGTAAAAAGAATGAAATCAAATACTCCCCTGATTCGCTCGGTAAGGATAATAAGGTGGCCAGGTTAGATCTTCCTCCAAGAAAATGAACAATCAAAGCTTCCCTTCCAGAAAAATAAATCATCTTCTTGTCATACATAACCTGTAAATCCTGAGAAAACAGACAAGGCAACCTCGCATAAAATCGGCGGCAATCTACATAAGTTACTAAATCCTAGAAAACAAAATAAGATATAATGCTTGTGGAATGAAGTTTGCAGATTTCCTGGAGATTATAAAACTTAATAATTCAACAAAAACTTTAAAACTCCGTTAGAAAAAACAAAATTGGTAAAATTTCTAGATTTTTACATGTGACGCCGTCAAGAGCAAGCTCATGACGCCGTCAGAAGTGACCTGCAGAAATTCTTGTGTTGAGTTTCCGGAAAATTTCTGGAAAAACTTGGTCCTACTTCCTGGAAAATCCTGCAAAACTTCATTATGACTCGATACAAGCATTTGACTCTAACAAATATGAATATACATGTTCATTTAATATTGTGGAGAATCATGATCGGTTTGTTTCTTAAAAACATATTTGGGGTTTCACCTTACACTTATCTTTTGCAAAAATACCTTTGGATGAAGTGAAGACTAAGCCAAACAACAAAATAAAGTATTTTCATCATTTTAGTTTTGAAACATGATCTACCAACAATAAAAATAAAGCATGCATACGGAAACAAATAACAATCAAACAAAATAAAAATCAAACAAATAAATAATGCTTGGGTTGCCTCCCAATAAGCGCTTGTTTTTGTTCGAGTCACGAGCCTGACTCTACCCTTATTTAACGGAAATAGGGGAGGTTTTCCCTACACTAAGGATTAAGTGCGGGTGAAAGTAGTGATACACACCCTTAGGGTGGAAATATGCCTCGTGAGGAAAGAGTGGTGGATGAATTATATGCTCAAAGGGGTGTGTTCCTATCATCATAACCTTACCTAATTCAATCGGGTTAATGGGTGGATTACGATTTTCTCCTAGAAAGGGATCATTTTCAATCAACTTCAAGAGACTCCTAGCTGGGGATCCATCTTGACCTAATAAACCCGGTTTAAACCCATAATGTTTCTTGTGATCAATCACAAATGGGTGATGTAAGCATGTAAGGTCATTTTCCGCTCCTGTGTCAGATTCCTTTCTACAAGGCTTAGAGTCTACTACCTTTATCCTAAGACTACCCGGATAATATGGTTTAATGGGTGGATCGGAACCTATTTCAATTCCTAAATTTTCATCCAAGGATGGAAGATTAGGTAACGGTTTTGGTTGAGGCTCCGGTTCATCAAAACTAGGAACTTCCCTAGAACTAAGAGTAAGATTATCATTATAAGTATTCAAACCTATATCCTCTAGTTGTGTTTGGTCCAAGGGTTCTACCTCAATTGGGGTTCCTATAGTCTCTTCTACTTCTTCTGGGTAAGTCACGGGCGGTGTATGTGCCTCAAATGATGGTAGGACTTGTGGAGTACTTTGTGGGCTCATGTTATTTACTTCACCATTCCTTGTGTTAAGATCACCTATATCCTTAACATGTGTTTTATTATAATCTAACCCTAACATTTTCCCAAGTATCTCATGTGCTTCTCTAGGCATCTCAACTTCTATGTCCGAATCATAAGGATCATCCTCAATATTCTGACTGCTATATACAAATTGCCCAAAAGATTCATCATCTGTTTCTTGAGATTCATCATCATTGATCATAAAACCTAGGTCTTTTTGATCAATGTGATCATGTTCGGCTACATCCTCCATCACATCAAGGTCACCTATGTGTTCATCTTGTATTATGGTAGGGCCTAACCATGACATGCAGCTAGGTGGCTCATACGAAACTATCCTAGGTGAAGGCTCATATGGTGCATAGGTTTAACTAAGTGAGGCATTTTGAGGGGCTGATGGAGCTCCTAAGGTGAATTCTTTAAAAGCATTATGCACTTGGCCTCTTTTCTCAAGGTACTCAATAAAATCAATATAAGATCCTGTCCGCCTCATTTCATTCGTCCATCTTGGTATATCCAAACTGGTGTAATTATATTTTTTCTGGTAAAACTCTAGTGTCGGACTTGGTGGATTCACGTTCTCCATAATGGTGAACGGAAGAGTCAATGGAAAGGTTTTTACAAACAAAGACACAAAGAAAAGATAGACTAAAGAAAACCTAAAAATAAAAATAAAATCTTACTAGAAAGGAATCTAGCAAGTAGACCTAATAAAAAGAGATTCTAACCAAGACAATAAATATTCCCTGGGCTGCGGCACCAAAAACATGATGCGTGGGGATTCCACCAGGCTTTACCTCTTAAGGGATCTTGAGAAGCTTACAACCCCCACCAGGCAGTGTACCTGATCGTTGTAGTATAGTATAGTGACAAGTACCAGGGGATTGATCGTTCAGCTAGGAATAGTGTCGCTAGGATTAGAAAACCTAAATACTAGATCTGGAGATAAGGGATGAGGGATGATTCTTTTTGTATTTTTTTTATATTTTTTAGAAAGCAAATTAAAATCTCGGGTTTGAAGGATTTGGGCGGAATTAGTTGCTAGTCAACTAACCCAATACTAAAGATGCAATCAAAATAAAATACTAAAAATGAAAATAAACTATATTAAACTAAAGTTGTGAGCAATAAGTGGGAAAAATGTGTTTACTTAGATTTCACTACTCCCTAGATATCTTTTACACGTTAATTACTTGTTATAGTTGCGTGGATGACGGATTGTATTCCTTAATATCATTCATGGGGTGGCGTACTTACTTCCCCAATCCTATGAGTGCCTACTTCACTCCTATGTCGAGCCTGCAAGAAGCTCCTAACATGGGATCATTAGAATTTACTCATGCATTAAATACAACCAATAAAACCTAGTACACATCGGTTCATGTTTCCTAAGACGTTCAAGCATGTTACACAACGGAGATCTGCCAGTTTTCTTAAGCCTAACATTGAAATCATTCATCCAATACAACCATAAACAAGTAATCAACACATAATCAACATCTAGGTTTCATTAGATCTAAGCAAACACAAGATAAATCTAGCCTAGCATGGTGGAATCAAGACAAGCACAAGATATAGACAACCAACACATAGACATATTGATTGAATTAAGAAAAGACTTATCTCAATAACACATGTAAGGATTCAAGGGTTGAAAACCCTTGAAAAGCTGTAAAATTTGTATATGGTTCGGCCTTAGGGTTTCTCCAAACTTGTTCCTCTTTTTAATGAATGAAAATTAGAAAACTATATATAGATATTAGAGGCTGACGGTGTCAAGAACAAACTTGTGACGCCGTCATCTCGCTGCCAAAATAATCCTCGGACTGCCTAGATCTACATCTGACGCCGTCATGTAGTCCACTTTTGCAAGCCGTCACACATTTAACTCTTGACGATCTACTTGTGACGCCTTCATGTTTGTACTGGGTCGTCATGGTCTTTACTCTTGACGCCGTCAAATTCTTCCTCTTGACGCCGTCAAACACTGTTCCCAGCATGAAAAATTAAGTCTTTGGCGTTTTCTTCACTTTTATGCTCCAAAAACGTCCGAATTGCTTCCTTTTCCAGATTTCACTCTCAAAGTACCTAAAATCACAAAAGGAACGATTTAGGGCAATATTTGATCAAATAAATTCAATTCCGGGCTTAAATGACCCCCTAAAAACGGATCATTTTTCGCCTTATCAGATTCAAAAAAAGAAACGACCGGGACGAAAAGATCTAAAATTTGGTGAAGAAAATTTGGTCTTGATGCCGTCAAGGTCGGTCTGACGCCGTCAAGATCAGGCCGACAGAAAATCTTCCTATAAATATAACCTTATTACTTCACTTTTTGTAAGCCCTAAACCCTAAGGTTGATTCTTGGGTTTAGGTAGGTGTTTTTCCAGTAACTTAAAGGGTTTCAATCACTCCATATACATCTTGTAATGGTTTGATGATTCTATCTTAATTCATGTCTTCAATATAAAAACACAAAAAGAATCATCCTTCACCTTTAGACCTAGTTAGATTAATTTCAATCCTAACGATACTATTCCTAAGTTGAACGATCAATCCCCCGGTACTTGTCACTATACTATACTACAACGATCAGGTACACTGCCTGGTGGGGGTTGTAAGCTTCTCGAGATCCTTTGAGAGGTAAAACCTGTTGCGAGGGCGCAATTCCCATGTATCACTTTCCTCATTATTGTTTCCACCACATTAGTATAATAGTTTTATTTTCATTTCTGTTATTTTATTTTTATTGCATTAGTAGTAAATTGGGTTAGTTGGCTAGCAACTAATTCCGCCCACTCATTCAAAACCCGAGATTTTACTTGCTTTTTATAAAATATAAAAATACAAAAGAATCATCCCTCACCTCTAGACCTAGTTTAGTAGGCTTTCTAATCCTAGCGACACTATTCCTGAGTTGAGCGATCAATCCCCCGGTACTTGTCACTATAATATACTACAACGATTAGGTACACTGCCTGGTGGGGGTTGTAAGCTTCTCGAGATCCCTTGAGAGGTAAAACCTGTTGCGAGGGTGCAATCCCCACGTATCAAGTTTTTGGCGCCGCAGCCCGGGGAATAGTTATTGTCTAGGTTAGAATTTCTTTTTATTAGGTCTACCTGCTAAATTCCTTTCTAGTAAGATTTTTTTTTTCTTTTTTTTTTTTTTTTTTTATTTTTTTTTTATTTTTTTAGTCTATCTCATTTCTTTGTGTCTTTGTTCGTATAAGGTTTGTCTTTATGGATTTAGAGAATCGCCGTTTAGAAGTTAGCAAGAGGCTTATAGCGCGTAAAAGAAGAAAGAGGGAAGCTAACACATTTAAGGAATTTAGTAAACCCCTCCAGATGAAAATCGAGTTTACATATTTCTCTCCAACCCCTGAGGAATTGAGTTACCATAGATTCCTTTTACAACACCCCTACCCCTCAAAATATAGGAAAATGCCATGGATTAGGAAGCATAACTATAGGAACATAAAAATTCCTTGCATGATTGGGTACATGTCTAGAGAGCATACATACATTGATTTAATAGCACCCATGAATATTATGTCTAGGCTCTACTACAACTGGATAATGAATGAAAGGTTAAGCCCCAGAAAAGACCCCTACAACCCTAATCGACTATGTAATTTTGTCAGGAGAGTGAAAGGGATACACATCTTTGTAGGAAATTTTACTTATCAATGCGACTTTGTAATCCTAGAAGATGTTAGAGGCATTATAGATCCACACTTAGGAGAAATGGTCCTAGGGCAACCTTTTGTTGAGACGACTAAGATGTATTGTGATCATGGGAAGGGAATAGTTCGGTTTACTGATGGGATAGAAAAGATCACTTTTATGATGCCTCACATGAGGGAAGAATTAAAGGACATCAAGAATTTACCAATTGATGAGATTCGACCTTATGAGATTAAGGAAAACGGAATTGATGATGATGTTTACTATGAGAGGAGGCGAACATACTATTCAGGTTGCATGAATCTAGGCCCTGAGTACAAGCATGATGAGAATTGGGTTAGATGTTTTGAATTAGCACAAAAGTGGGAAAGGAAAACGTAGCCTGATGAGGCAAAAAATGATCCGTTTTTAGGGGGTCATTTAAGCCCGGAATTGAATTTATTTGATCTAATATTGCCCTAAATCGTTCCTTTTGTGATTTTAGGTACTTTTGGAGTGAATTCTGGAAAAGGAAGCATTTTGGACGTTTTTGGAGCATAAAAGTGAAGAAAACGGTAAAGTCTTAATTTTCCTTGCTGGGAATAGTACCTGACGGCGTCAACAATTTCTTAATTACGGCGTCAAGAGGAAAACAAGAGGTGAAGAGGGTAGAGTCCATGACAATCCAGAAAGTTTTTACACTAGGGCCTGACGGCGTCACCATAGGCCGTCATGGCCCCATTACTCTTGACGTCCCAGAGAAGATTTACTCTTGACGGCGTCAGATCTGGATCTAGGCAATCCGATTTTATTATGGGTGGCGGGTTGAGGGCGTCAGAATTTTCTTCTTGACGCCGTCACCTTGGAAAATCTATATATACTTTTGTAATTTTCATTCATTAAGGGAGGACAATTTTAGGGACAACTTGAATAAACCCTAGCACGATTTTAACAGTATTTTCAAGGGTTTTCACCCCTTGAATCCTTTCATGTTCAATTAAGATAAGTATCCTATCAATTCATTCAATATGTCTATGTGTTGTTTGAATATATCTTACGCTTGTCTTGATTTTAACATGCTAGGCTAGATCTCTTGTGTGTTTGCTTAGATGTAATGAAACCTAGATGTTGATTATAGGTTGATTGCTTGTTTATAGTTGTAATGGATGAATGATTTCGATGTTAGGCTTAAGAAAACTGGCAGACTTCCATGGTGTAACTTGCTTGAACGTCTTAAGAAACATGAACCAATGCGTACTAGGTTTTTATGGTTGTATTTAATGCATGAGCGAATTCTAGTGATCCCATGTTAGGAGCTTCTGCAGGCTCGACATAGGAGTGAAGTAGGAGCTTATAGAGTTGGGGAAGTACGTACGCCACCCCACGATTGGTATTAAGGAATATAACCCGTGATCCACGCAACTGTAACAAACTATCAACCTGTAAAAGATATCTACGGAGTAATGAAATCTAAGTAAACACAATTTTCCCATTTATTGTTCACACCACTAGTTTAATTAGCTTTATTTACATTTTTGTTATTTTATTTTGATTGCATCTTAGTTATTGGGTTAGTTGACTAGCAACTAATTCCGCCCACTCTTCCAAAACCCGAGATTTTAATTGCTTTTATAAAATATAAAAATACAAAAAGAATCATCCCTCACCTCTAGACCTAGTTTTTAGGCTTTCTAATCCTAGCGACACTATTCCTGAGTTGAACGATAAATCCTCCGGTACTTGTCACTATACTATACTACAACGATCAGGTACACTGCCTGGTGGGGGTTGTAAGCTTCTTGAGATCCCTCGAGAGGTAAAGCCTGGTGCAATTCTCACGCATCATAGCCCATGACCTTGAGTCTAGCTACAAGACTCGTAAACAAAGAAAAGCGCTTCTTGGGAGGCAACCCATGTTTGGTTTGTTTTTAATTGTTTGATTGTTATTTGTTTCCGTATGCATGCTTTATTTTTTATTGTTGGTAGATCATGTTTCAAACTAAATTGTGAAAATGCTTTATTTTGTTGTTTAACTTCGTCTTAACTTGATATAAAGGTATTTTGCAAAAGCTAAGTCTAAGGGGAAACCCCAAATTTGTTTATAAGAACGAAATTGATCATGATTCGCCACAATATTAAATGAACATGTATATTAGTATTTGTTAGAGTCAAATGCTTGTATCGAGTCATAATGATATTTTGCAGGATTTTCCAGGAAGAAGGACATAAGTTTTTTCTGAAATTTTCCGGAAACTTAACTTAAAGATTTCTGCAGGTCACTTCTGACGGCGTCAGGATTTAACTCATGACGACGTCACGTGTAAAATTCTGGAGATTTTGCGAGTTTTGTTTATCTAACGCAGTCTTAAAGTTTTTGATAATTCTTTAGTTTTATAAACTCCAGGAAATCTGCAAACATTCATTCCACAAGCATTATATCTTAAATTGCTTTCTAGGATTTGTTAGTATATATAGATTGCCGCCGATTTTACGCGAGGTTGCCTTGTTTGTTTTCTCAGGTTTAACTGGTTATATATGACAAGAAGATGATTTATATTTATGGAAGGGAAGCTTTGAAGGTTCATTTTCTTGGAGGAAGATCTAACCTTGTTGACACACTATCCACAAATCAGGGGAGTATTTGTTTTCATTCTTTTACCTATTTTACTTTTACATTCTTTAATTGAACATTGGGGACAATGTTCATCTTAAGTGTAAGGGGAGGGTAAATGATGATACCTTATAGGATTCAATTGCACTTGAGTTTGTTTGTTTGATGGTAGGTGTGTAATAAAACTAAGAGAAATACGTGTTAGTGTAATTTTAGCGCCAAATTTAAAATTTTTTACAACATTTAGGAGTGAAACTTTAGCCTTAGCAAGCGTCTCATGGATAGGAGTTGTATGACTAGCACCAAACCGTACCATTCAGAAAAATTTTCCACCCAAATATGTGAGGTTCGCCTTTAGATTTGATAGGAACAGGATATATTATTAGTGCTTATGAGTGTATCGGTAGCATTTAGATTCTAGAACTTGCGTTAGTGATGCATCCCGAGACCGCTAGTGAGACTACATTCGTGTAGTAGGATTTACTACATGATAAGAGGCATTAGGATTACCTTTGTGTTAAATCCGTATCATAATTACTTAACCATTTAAGTCATATTACTTGACTAGTAAAGTCAATTAATTTTTCCCACACCTTAGCGTTGTACTCATTTTTAGTACACGATACCCCTAGTACACCCCTCCGAGCCTATCTTTTCGTTTCTAACTTTAAGCATTTTACTTAAAGGAATAATTTGTTACAAAACCCACCCAAATGTGCAACCAAATCGCCTTAGCCTTCCGTGTATGCACTCATCTTTAGTGAATTATTGTAATTTGTTTAAACCCTTAGTTAATTATCTAATTGATTACATGGTTGCTAAGTCGAGTCATATCTTGTACATATTGTTTTTGGACGATTGGGACTCATTGGTAAAGTACTTGTGTTTTGGAGTAATGGGGAAGAACATCAAATTATTACCCCCATATGTGCATTAATCTTAAAAAGTACTCCAAGTGTTTTGATTATCTTGATTCGAGTAATTAGATTAGTTTATTGTAAAGTATGTAAAAATTCAAGTGTAAGGGGAATATACATTCCCTATGATGTATTATTTTGGATGCTAGGGTACGAGTGTATGCAAAAAAAAAGAAAAAAAAAATCGAAAAAATTAAGAAAAAGAAAATAAATAGAAAAAGAAAAGAGAAAAACATACGGACTACCAACCCGTTTCATTCTATGTTTGTTTTATGTTTTTGTTATTTTTGATTTATTAACTTAATTCGAGTCGAGTCTTGGCTTAGCAACGCCATATTGTACATGTAATTAATCAAGATGATTAACTCGCCACCAGTAAATATTGCCTTTATCCAACTGATGAGGCAAAAACTGATCCATTTTCAGGGGGTCATTTAAGCCCGGAATTAAATTTATTTGATCAAATATTGCCCTAAGTCGTTCCTTTTGTGATTTTAGGTACTTTTGGAGTGAATTATGAAAAAGGAAGCATTTCGGACGTTTTTGGAGCATAAAAGTGAAGAAAACGGCAAAGTCTTAATTTTCCTTGCTGGGAATAGTACCTGACGGCGTCAAGAGGAAAAACAAGAAGTGAAGAGTATGGAGTCCATGACGGTCCAGAACACTTTTGCACTATGGCGTGACGGCGTTACCAAGGCCGTCACGACCCCTTAACACATGACGGCCCAGAGGAGAAATGCTCTTGACGGCGTCAGATCTGGATCTAGGCAATCCGATTTTATTATGGGCGGCGGGTTGACGGCGTCAAAATTTTGTTCTTGACGCCGTCACCTTAGAAAATCTATATATAGTCTTTGTAATTTTCATTCATAAGGGAGGAGAATTTTAGGGACAACTTGAATAAACCCTAGCTCGACTTTTACAGTATTTTCAAGGGTTTTCACCCCTTGAAACCTTTCATGTTCAATTAAGATAAGTATCATTTCAATTTATTCAATATATCTATGTGTTGTTTGAATATATCTTACGCTTGTCTTGATTTTAACATGGTAGGCTAGATCTCTTGTGTGTTTGCTTAGATGTAATGAAACCTAGATGTTGATTATAGGTTGATTGCTTGTTTATAGTTGTAATGGATGAATGATTTCGATGTTAGGCTTAAGAAAACTGGCAGACTTCCATAGTGTAACTTGCTTGAACGTCTTAAGAAACATGAACCAATGCGTACAAGGTTTTTATGGTTGTATTTAATGCATGAGCGAATTCTAGTGATCCCATGTTAGGAGCTTCTGCAGGCTCGACATAGGAGTGAAGTAGGAGCTTATAGAGTTGGGGAAGTACGTACGCCACCCCACGATTGGTATTAAGGAATATAACCCGTCATCCACGCAACTGTATCAAACTATCAACCTGTAAAAGATATCTAGGGAGTAATGAAATCTAAGTAAACACAATTCTCCCATTTATTGTTCACACCACTAGTTTAATTAGCTTTATTTACGTTTTTTTATTATTTTATTTTGATTACATCTTAGTTATTAGGTAAGTTGATTAGCAACTAATTCCGCCCACTCTTCCAAAACCCGAGATTTTTACTTGCTTTCATAAAATATAAAAATACAAAAAGAATCATCCCTCACCTCTAGACCTAGTTTTTAGGCTTTCTAATCCTAGCGACACTATTCCTGAGTTGAACGATCAATCCCCCGGTACTTGTCACTATACTATACTACAACGATCAGGTACACTGCCTGGTGGGGGTTGTAAGCTTCTCGAGATCCCACGAGAGGTAAAGCCTGGTGCAATTCCCACGCATCACCAACAAAACCTTGTTTTCCATATCCCTACACCTAACGTTATAACCCTTTACAAGACCTCTTTGATAGTTTATCCTAGGTGCTTACGCCAAGTGGTGGAGGTTTGATCCTTTCCCAAGCCTATGGTAATCTATTTTGCTATGACAGGTAGTGAGAGATGTTTTCCATTTCCATATTGTGATATATACTTTATTACACCCGAGAGATGTGAGTATCTAAACATTATTTGTGAGGTGCTAGTGTATGACCTCCTTGCTTGCTTTTGGTTTTTAGTGGAACGATTAATTGTTGTAATTACTTTTATATTAGTGTTAAATGACCCCTAACTTGTATTTTGATTAGAATAAAAGCGCATTTGCTTGAGAACAAGCAAATCTCAAGTGTAAGGGTATTTGATGAGGCGAAAAGTGTACCGCTTTTAAGGGGTCATTTAAGCCCGAATTCGAGATTATTTGATCAAATATTGCCCTAAATCGTTCCTTTTGTCATTTTATGTACTTTTGGAGAGAAATCTGGAAAAGGAAGCATTTTGGACGTTTTTGGAGCATAAAAGTGAAGAAAACGGCAAAGTCTAAAATTTCCTTGCTGGAACAGTACCTGACAGCGTCAAGCCTCTACACATGACGGCGTCAAGAGTTACAAAAGAGGTGGATGTGGACTTATAACGTGACGGCCCAGAGTATTTTCAAGCTTATGGACCTGACGGCGTCACCAAGGCCGTCAGGGTCCAAATACTAGTGACGGCCCAGAGTATTTCTCCACATGACGGCGTCACAAATAGATCTAGGCAATAAGATTTTATCAAGGCGGCGAGTTGACGGCATCACGATCTAACACATGACACCGTCAAAGTGTAAAGTCTATATATAGTTTTCCAAATTTCATTCATTAGTGTGCAACTTTGAGGGAAAAAACCCTAGTCCGAATTTTATCAGCTTTTCAAGGGTTTCAACCCCTTGATTCTTCCATGTTCAATTGAAGATAAGTATTTCATTCAAATCATTCAGTATGTCTATGTGTTGTGTGATTATATCTTACGCTTGTCTTCTCTTTAACATGCTAGGCTAGATTTTAATTGTGTTTGCTTAGATGTAGTGAAACCTAGATGTTGATTATGGGTTTATTGTTTGTTAATAATTGTTACGGATGATTGTATTCGATGTTAGGCTTAAGAAAACTGGCAGACTTCCATTGGTAACTTGCTTGAACGTCTTAAGAAACATGATCGGAGCTGTACTATGATTTTTGGTTGTATTTAATGCGTAAGAGAATTCTAATGATCCCATGTTAGGAGCTTCTAACGGCTCGACATAGGAGTGAAGTAGGATCTTATAAAGTTAGGGAATATTGTACACGGCCCTACGAGTAGTATTAAGGAATATGACCCGTCATCCATGCAATTGTAACAAGTTTATCAACCTGTAAAAGATATCTAGGGAGTAATGAAATCTAAGTAAACACAACTTTCCTCATTATTGTTTCCACCACATTAGTATAATAGTTTTATTTTCATTTATGTTATTTTATTTTTATTGCATTAGTAGTAAATTGAGTTAGTTGGCTAGCAACTAATTCCGCCCAGTCCTTCAAAACCCGAGATTTTACTTGCTTTTTATAAAATATAAAAATACAAAAAAATCATCCCTCACCTCTAGACCTAGTTTAGTAGGCTTTCTAATCCTAGCGACACTATTCCTGAGTTGAACGATTAATCCCCCGGTACTTGTCACTATACTATACTACAACGATCAGGTACACTGCCTGGTGGGGGTTGTAAGCTTCTCGAGATCCCTTGAGAGGTAAAACATGTTGCGAGGGTGCAATCCCCACGTATCACGTACAATTTTTTTTTTTGCTTTTAAGTAATTTTGTTTTTTGTCTTTTTGAACTTTTATGTGTAGCGATGACTAGTGATAACCATTTTAACCTTCCAAATTATATAAATGGTCCCTGTGGGTTAGCAAAAATTGCATCCACCATCCCTAAGGTAAATTGCATAAATGGTCACTGTTGTTTGGAGAAAATTGCATCCAATGTCCCTAAACTTTTTTGTAATCCATTCCTTATACGTTTTCGTCCGTTTTATTCGTTTTCTCCCGTTTTCTTACATTTTCATACGTTTTTGTCCGCTTTACTACGTTTTGGTCCATTTTTATAAGTTTTCATCAATTTTTATACGTTTTAATCCGTTTTTCTTATGTTTTGGTCTATTTTTATACGTTTTCATACATTTTGATACGTTTTCATCCATTTACTTAGGTTTTCTTACATTGTTATCTGTTATCATATGTTTTTATACATTTTCGTCCATTTTGATTTGTTTTCATGCGTTTTTAAAAGTTTTCATCTGTTTTTATCAGTTTTGGCCTGTTTTAATACGTTTTCGTCTGTTTTTATACATTTTCGTTCGTTTTTAACGTTTTCGTCCACTTTTATACGTTTTTATCCATTTCTATACGTTCATATAAGACCCGTTACGTTTTATACGTTTTCTTATTTTTTTTGTTCATTTTTATATATTTTCATCCGCTTTTATACGTTTTGTATGTTTTTATGCGTCTTGTACGTTTTCATAGGTTTTTTAACCGTTATTAACAATTATTATCCATTTTCATATGTATAAAAATGTATAAAACCATACAAAATGGACAAAAACGTAAGAAAACATATAAAAACGTAACGGGTCATATATGAACGTATAAAAAATGATGAAAACGTATAAAATGGACGAAACTGAATAAAGACGAATGAAAACGTATAAAATGAACGAAAACGTATAAAAATGAACCAAAACTGATAAAAACGTATAAAACGGACGAAAATGAATAAAAATGGACAAAACCTTATACAAACGCATAAAAACGTATGAAAATGTAAAAAAAAACATATAAAAAATGGACAAAAACATATAAAAACGGATGTTAATGGATAAAAATGTATGAAAACCTAAGGAAACGACGAAAAAAATATAAAAATGGATGGAAATGTATAAAAATGGACCAAAACGTAGTAAAACGGACGAAAATGTGTAAAACAAGAAAACTTAAGAAAAACTGACGAAAATGTACAAAATGGATGAAAACGTATAAAAAAGAATGAAAACAAAAACGTAGATAAAATGTATAAAAAACGTATATAAAAACGTAACAGTTCAAAACATAAGAAGTGGATAAAAAAAAGTTTAGGGATGGTGGATGCTATTTTCGCTAAACCACAGGTGACATTTATGTAATTTACCCTTGGGACGGTGGATGAAATTTTCGCAAATTAATAGGGCAAAATGGTTATCACAGGTTTTCACTTCCCATAAAAGTTCAAAAACGTAGAGTTATCGGTATAAATAATATTGTGCATCAAATGATTCATAAAGGTATCATACTTGATGGTTTGACCTCCAAGTACCCAACTATTTTTGACTTTTTGGGCAAATGTTTTATAAATGTATCATACTTGACACCAGGGTAGCGAACAAAATTTTTTGGTTTTCAGCAAATAATTTCCTAAAAATGTTATTTATATCTTTCGATAACTCTACGTTTTGATGATAACAAAATGTGAAAACACTTTACGTCAAAATTAACATAAACAAGTTTTTAGTCGAAATATCCTATTTCTACGTAAATCAATCTAGGTAAGAACAAACAAATTTACAACTTGACAAATGATCACAGAAGCGAATTTGTGTTTCAAACTTCACATTTTTAATGTGACAAAATACTTTTTTCAAAAATACACTTTACAAATTATTTTTGAATTATAAAGAAACTAGCAGGGTACCCACGCGATGCAGCGGCGGGTACCCTGTGACTATATTTTCTGACAACGTGATGTTTTGCGGCCATACAGTTATTACAAAAATAATTTATAAATAACAATAACTTTAGTTAAGACAGTGATATAATTTTATCATTGAAATCATGCATCCAACTATCCCCGACTTCACGAAAAAATAAGTACGCGCCTTCATGAAGATCAACTTCAATCTCAAATAAGGAATACCGTACAAAGCCCCGTAGTCATTTTGTCAAAAACATAACAATTCTAGCCGCGAATTATGTATCCCCGTGAGAATTTAGTATGGTCCAAGTCATACCTTCGTCCAATAGTAAGCCAAAATTGATCCAAACAACCAAAAAATTAATCAAATTTTGCAACCCATAATACATTATTCCAACAATTTCGAGTAGGCCCAATATTTGTTTAATTTTCGGGAAACCCAACAATCAAATAACTCCCAAAAATTAAGAATACTCATAGCCCATCAGTTTTTTAAAAAAAATGGCTCGTAGCCCATCTTCAAACATCGGCACCAGCCCAAGAAATTGCAAACCCGGTCTAGAACAAAAAAATACCCGATCCAAATTAACAGTTATAATAACTCCTTTACCCCTAATTTTTCACTCATTAGTTTAACCCTAATAACAACTCATAATCTGTCCGCCCCCATCTTTGTCTTATCCTCTCATTTTCCAGATCCAACAAAACATCCACATCTTTGTTTCATAACAATTAATTCAATCCAACTTTTCTTTTCTGCTGACTATACGAAGACGAAGGGTCTTCCACATCTCAGGTAGGTTTATCATCTTGTTTTTTTTTTAACCGAACGAAAGATGAATGAAACGGTTATGTTTTGTTCTTTCTTTGGATGGTTCAGATATTAATTGAAGTTTGTGCTTCAAAAACATGATTGATGATGATATGTCTCTTGTGTCTCATGACTTTGAACGTGTATTCGAATACACAAAGAGAGATTTCTGAGATCACTTTTGTTGTTTTATTTTGATTGAGTCTCAACGAATCAAAGAAAGAAAATAGCATACTTGTTATATTTCTTCATTATTGATTCGGATAGTCCCCTGTTAAAGTTCTTCATGAATTATCGGATATCAAAAGAAGTGTTTTAGCTTCTCAAAGAAATATAACAAGTATGTTATTTGTTCGTGGGAAAATTTGAAGGATTTATTGTTAATTTCTTGATTACATAATTTGCTATCTAAAGATGAAAAGTAAATTTGATTATGGAGGATTGTACATTATGTTTAAGTAATTGTAATAATAGGTCTAGGGGTGTTTTAAATGTTATTTAATGTATAATTGTAAGATTTTGGTCTGAATTTCGAGTTATGCTTGTTTTCATTGTACACAATTCTTTGCTTGTTGTAATTCTGAAAAATCCTTGCTTTAAAGTGTTGTAAACATTGCATAATTTTTTGTACATTTGAATTTTTTGGAGAGAGAGTCCTTTGTCTATTATATGTAGTATAGATGTTTTAATTGGAAAAACAAGTTTAAAATCCCCAACAACTATTTCCCCCCCCCCCCAAATCAGCTCCAAACTTCCCCAAATAAACCTTCACCACTAAAAACAAATTTTGGAGCGTCTCTGTCTCGGACGGTACCACTAAATTTAGTGGTACCGTAGGGTATTTACTGGTACCGTACCCCTGTAACGGCTAAATTTTCATTGCCTATAAATACCAACCCACTTCACAGTTTTTGGGTATCCTTTTTCACACAAAACTTTCTGAGTTTAATCCCCTATTCACACTTACATTTCATTTATCATTAGTTAGTTTTCTTTTGTTTAAAGAGTGATCCTTTCATCTAACCAAAGATCATCTTCATTCCTTTATTACTCAAGAGAAGAACACAAAGTATCAAGAATATACAAAGTGTTAAAGTCTTTGTGTAGTGCACTTGCATTACTTGTAGTTTACTTGTTGTATCTTGATATACATCAAGTGTCATATTCTTGTTTAGTCATATTGTGTGGATCATTGTGATCTTTTTGAGATCTTGGAGATCTCTTGTAGCTTGTGTGTTAGTGTGTTGATCAAGTGGATCAAGAGTAGTGTGTGAGGATCGTGTTGATCGTGTGATAAGTAAGGATCATATAGATCGAGTGAGAAGTTAGGATCGTGTGGATCGTGAGTGAGATTGGTACTAGTTAGATCAGTACTCGACATTTAGCTTAGTGTCGAAAACTGTGATAAGCGACGTTGTACGGTTTTCTCCGCCTGAAGGGAGCTTTGTTGACATAGTGCTTAGAACTCTCGAGTTGGGTACTCGAGGAGTGGAGTAGAGCGAAGAAGAACTTCGTGACTGAACCACTATAAATCTCGTTGTCTCGGTTTGATCTTTCCATCTCAACTCTTTATATTTATTGTTTACGTTAGATAGTGTAGATTAGTGTTCATATTGGTGTTGATTGATTTAACAAAAGAATTGAACCTAAGTTTTTCAAAGAAACTTTCTTAATAAAGGAAAATGAATCGAGAAAATTATTCAACCTCTCATTCTAGTTTTCCACAATATTTTTCGGTTTTAATTATATATAAATCGGTATGTGTACATATATGACAATTTTAAGTTTTAAATTGGATATATATGTAATTCTAAGTTTTAGATTAGATATATATATATAAACTTTTAAGTTAGGTTAGATATATATGTAATTTTGAAGCAAAAGAGGGATATACATTCTCAAAAAAAAAAAAGTTTGTCATTTCATCCCCCCCCCTCCAAAAAAAAGGACAAGATATTTTGAAATTTCAATTGATAAGAAGAAAGAAGATAACGAGGTGTATGTGGGTGGGTAGGTGGGTAGTGGAAAGGTGAGAGAGGTAGGTAAGAAAAGTGTGAGGGCGAGAAAATATAAAAAAGATTGTATTTTGATCTTTAAATACTATTAATAATAAGACAAAATATCAAATCAAATATACTTTTATTATAGATGAGAGTTATTTTGCATACTAAATTTTTCTTACATATCAAGATACTCATCCTCACTCTTTATAAAAAAGAAATCAATTATTGAGATTAAAAGCATTTTAATATCTCAAATAGTTTTTTATAATTTAAATATCTTATAAACCGTTAATCGTTAAATGAAAATAATTACACCATCTCAACAAGCATTTAATTATCTTTCTATAGACGGACACTTTGATATACCTTCGGAAAAAAAAAAGTTTTTTTTCTTCGTTTTTTCGTCCTTCTTTTTGATTATTTTCATTACTGAAATTTGCATGAAAAATTACATATGATATGTAATATCACATATGATATAAGTATTAAATCACATATGATATCATATGTGATTTAACACTGATATCACATATGATGTTATTAGAATATTCAAATTAGTGTTTAATCAAATGTAATTTTTTATGCAAATTTCAGTAACGAAAAAAACGTAAAAAAAAAAGAAGTGAAAAACGCGAAAAAATAATTTTGTCGAAAGTATATATCAAAGTGGCTATCCATAAAAAGATAATAAAATGCTAGTCGTAACGGTACATTTTTTGCTTAACGATTAATGGTTTGAAAGATATTAATATTTGAAAATAAGGATGAAAACCACAACAATCCAAAAACTTTACTACTCTTAAATATATTGGTGGGTTTTAATTGATTAAAATGTGTGTATTTGAGTTTGTGTTTGAGCTTGTGTGTGTTTTTCGGTAGTGTGCTTGATTTTTTTGGTAGCCTTTATGTTTTTTAGTTGTAGGTTGTAAACCAAGAAGAAGACATCACTTTTATTTTGTTCCTTGATTTATATTTCTTTCATTTATGTATTTAGTCCCTGTTCTTTGCATTGCTAAGGTACTTTAGTCATTTATTTACTTCTTTTTTTCTTAATGGGTAAACTGCAAAAATTGTCCCTTAACTTTGTCAATTTTGCAAAAGTTGTACTCATACAAGAATTTTAGCAAAAAGTATCCTTGAGGCTGACGTTTGTTTGCAAAAACGGTTTTTTGCCTAACGATCGTTAGCGAAGCCCGTTAGTCAGTCCTCACGTGCGTTGCACGTGAGGGTATTTTTGCCATTTCAACTTTCCCGCCTGCATGACAAAACTCTTCCCACCCAGGCACGATAATCGACGAGGACATTGTTTTCTAATCAAATGATTCGTGTAGAACAGTTTAAGACAACCAAATCATACACACAAATGATTCGAACTCCCTTGTTTCAACACTTACCCACAAAACAATACCATGGTAATGTTATCTCCAGTTTGGCAGATTCGAACTCCCTTGTTTCCAGAATATGAGCTTCATGCTATTTACGGTAAGTTGTCATTTATTTTTATTATTCGAACATGCATTTGTACTACATTGTATGATATGTCATGGTTTTCATACTTAAAAGTTGTTATTTGTTTTCCTAATTAACTAGAGTTGAATGGTACACTGTTCACTCTCAAAATTCACCATAAAGGGCTCTTCACATATCCACCAAACCGAAAATATTTTTTTGGAGATATAGCGTATGTTGACCGTGATACTTCAGCTCATGGTTCATCTAGTAGGGCTGGAAGCAGGGATGATGAGAATTTTTTTTATCTCAGAACTGGATGATGATGAGCTTGTTATTCCAACCCCATGGTCTGATGAAGGGAAGAACAAAATAAGGGCAAGAAGGTTGAGTGGTGAGTACGAGTTCAAAAACCTCATGTTCGAATTGGATTTCTTTATAAACTATGATGAAATCAAGGAGAAGCGAAGCAAAGAGGCAGAGACGAGTAAGAAAGAGGGTGTGGCAGATGTGAATGAAAGTGCTAACAAAGAAAAAGAGAAAGTTAGTAAATAGGATGTTGGAAAGGGTATGGGTGAACCTGAATTTCAACATGTTTTGGAAGGTGAGGTGGAAGTGGATGGTGGGTTATACCACGTACAAATTGACAAGCGTGTTCTGGATGAAATTGAAAATCAAACTATGGATTATCAACCATGTTATGGACCTATTGAAGAGGCAGAAAATGATTCATTGATTCAAGAGGCAACGAATGATTTGTTGGAGATAGTCAAAGAGGATGATTTCGACCACAAAAAAATTGTAGTTGATTGACTGGATGATCAACCAGCCTATGTACCTGATCAAGATCCAGATATTGATATGTTGTTTGTTGAGTTAGATTTTGTTATTCAAAATATGCCAATTCTTCAAAATAAAGTCAGAGATGAAGCTGTAGTAGTTGTTGATGAAGGTCCAACAGCAGAAGTTGAAGATAGTTTGGAAAGGGCAGACATGGACGTTCCAGGTATAGTGGATTCACCTGCCAGTGTACCTCAGGTATACAAAAGAAGAGAAGAAAGTTGGATCCAGCTGAAAAGGATGAGAAACCAGTAGAATCAGATGAGGAGGTTGATTCCAAGTGAGTTGGGAATGATCAAGGTCAGCACAAGGTAATGGTGAAGGTTGTTCTATTTATTTTGTTTATCTTAAGCCTTGGGATGGATTGTTTTGGAACAATATAGTTTATGTAGGTCGAATAACATTTTAATGTTGTGTTTAGTGGTAGTTTGTGCCACATGTATGTTTATGAACATGTTTATGTATTGTTGATCGATGTTATGTACTAGCAGCACTAATATATCTTCTAGCAGCACAACACACAAGTAAAGTTTAGGGTTTTAATTACATGCAAATTATGTCCCTTGACTTAAGTATCTGGTTTAAATAAAATGGGCCATATCACGTGCCAAAGATCCGTTATCATAACATTTAGCTTCTTCCCCAATTCAAAAACTCATCCAAACACATACCTAATAAACACTAAAATAAATCATTCATTCGAAATGGCTTCATCGTCATCTTTGGTTCGAAGTCTTCGTCCTCCACCACCTACCTATTGCGAGCATGAGGAACCTGTTATTGAACAAACATCACGAACCATCTATCATCCTTTAAGGCGTTTTCTAGGCTGCATAAATTATTATAATGTAAGTGATTTTTACTTTGTTTATCATTGGGGTATATGCTAATATGTCTAAACATGTAGGGTTCAAAATGTCGCACCTTTTACTGGCTTGATCCTGAATTACTAAGTGACTACCACATAAAAGAAGTGCACAAATTAATTCAAGTGGAAAAAGGATTGAAAATAGACAAATGTAGTTTGAATGAAAAAATAAGGGACTTGCAAAGGGAATTTGACTATCAGAAGTCTTATTTGCAAAACCAAGTCTTACTTCTGCAAATGGAATTGAAAGAAAGCAAATCCGAGCTACTGGTTTATAGGAAATGTGTTGTTATAATGGCTCTGGTTGTTGCTTTTATGTTGTTTGCAGTAAAGTTGGTGTAGAAGTCAGAATGTAATCTTGTAATGTATAAGTACAAGTGTGCAAGATGTAATGTAATTGACTTTTGTTATTGACTATTAGCTCTATGAATAGAGCTCTGTATTCGCATTTTTAAGTTAATGAAGTTATGTAACAACCTTTTGTTATTGACTGTTAGCTCTATGAATATAGTTCCTCATTGACATGGATTCATCCTTACTTCATTCAACAAATGTTTGACATACAAAAGTCAAACAATGTCAATTGTTTATTTTTATTGTTACAAGGTTGTTACAATCTCAATTAGTCAGTTCCTCATTGACATGGCTTCATCCTCACTTCATTGGACAAAAGTTTGACATACAAAAGTCAAACAATGTCAATTGGTTATTTTTATTGTTACAAGGTTTGTTACAATCTCAATTTGTCAAACATGATCAATTAGAGTAATGAACAAATAAGGATAATTAAGCTAATCATTTTCCATTACATGTTAAATAAAAAAGAAAATGTACATCAAACAAAAGTTACACATTCTTAAGACCTAAACAACCAATTTTGGAGATTTCTCCGGGTCAAAGGCCTTATGTGCAGCTTCGTAATCCAAGCCATCCAAGGCCACATCATCATACTGCTCTTCATCTTCAGGCACGCATGGCTTGGTTCGACCATACTCCTTTTCAACTATAGCAAGCTGAAGCAATGCTTGTTTGCTTGATTTTTTCTTCTTTTCTAAAGTCCACCACTGCAACCACACATTCACATCCCTTTGCTCTTCTTTTCCTGCACATAATATACCATTATTAAAGATTAAAAAATGACAATATTTATAAGAGATTAGGCATTGAATGATTAAAGTATTTGCAGCAGTATCTCAAAGAAATGTATAAGTAATTTATAGATACCTTTACCTGATTCTCCACTGCTTGAAGACTCTCCTTGAACACGTTTTTTCCTGAAATGAAAGACACATTAGATTACTAATATATAAAATTTGGTGAAAGATATATTATTGAATCTTTACATCACTAATCTATTAACATACTTTGAGTTTTTGTTACTTGAAGCACCTCCGGATCTCTTTCTGTTTCCTGACATACTATATGATACTTTGTTGCAGGTTTATTTTAAGACTTTGGTAACAAACGATTTGTGATGTATGTGATACATGGCAATGAGTATAAAAAAGGGATTTTGGAATTCAAAACGTCCAATTGCAGTTTCCAAGATGCAGGTGCGAATTGAAATCATAGGAAGGAACTTTGGAAGACTCATTAGCATTTAATGTGTTTATTTCAAACTTTTTATGTTGAAGTTGATTATGTTTGTTACATCTTAATGAAGTGATTAATTATTTGTCACATGTGTTGATGTTGATTATGTTTGTCATATCTTAATGAAGATAATATGTGAAGAAAACAGATATACATGGTGGTACTATAAGGAAATAAATCCATGTACAATAATATGTTAAACACAAACTTCATTACACTAATCATATGCTCCATAATATACTAATTAATTGCATCACAAAACTTAAAACCGTCAACAAATTGAAAGACAACACAAATTCATCCAAAAATCCATTTTTAAACTTATAGTTAAGCGGATAGATTGCAGTAGTAACAAATTTAAATACACATAGGACTACATAAACCATCCTATATATGACACTAAATTAACCATCCTATCAACCTACATCGTTTACTACATCACATTGTCTACAGATAAACCCATATGGTTCATCCTACATCAGCTAATTACATACCATTGTATAGTGACAAACCCATTTGGTTTATCATACATCAGATACTTGCACAAAGTTTATCCAACTTACAAAAACTTTCAAACATTGTTTCAACCATCAACAACCATCAACACACATCAAACCTTAAAACCCTTTGGGACCTGTTTGTGTCATCCGTTAAAAAGAAGCGGACCCTTGCAGCTACACCAAAGCCGGTTTCCTGGCTCAACTCCCTAAAAACAGAGCATGAAACAATTGATACCTTCCTCCTCACATTCCCTCGACCAGGTACCACCACTGTTCTCTCACGAACTTCGAACACTTTCTGTATCATTTGGTGCTTCACAACAGCGACAGAGTACCCATACAAGTTGTATTTGTGCACAATTTTTGATGGTATAGTCTGTTACAGAATGTACAAAACTTAGCATTAGTTTTTTGGGGGTTATTCTAACACACATTATGATCTATAAATCATCCTATCAGACACGCAATATCTCAGACAAATGAAAATGAAAATGCTACAAGTGTGTTACTACTGCTGCATATTAAGCTTATTCAGGATAAGTCTGCTTATGGAATTCAGTGCTGCTAGTACTAAGTTACAACTACTATAGTTTGATAGTTGTTTAGTTTGATGGCATAGTCTGTTACAAAATGTACAAAACTTAGCATTAGTTTTTTGGGGGTTATTCTAACACACATTATGATCTATCAATCATCCTATCAGACACACAATATCTCAGACAAATGAAAATGAAAATGCTACAAGTGTGTTACTGCTGCTGCATATTAAGCTTATTAAGGATAAGTTTGCTTATGGAACTCAGTGCTGCTAGTACTAAGTTACAACTGCTATAGTTTGATAGTTGTTTAGTTTGTAATCTCATTGAAATTGTAGCATAACAATTTGATAAATTATCAAAGCTTTCAAGACACTTACAAGTCGTCCATCTCTCCAGAAGCATGCAGTCAGTGTTCTGTAGAATGCCCTATCTTCTTGGTCATGGACAGTGTGAAACGACCATTTGCACATTCAGTTCATCCGTCGGGGTTCAAAATCTGAATTTAATAATACAAAATGAGTAAGTTACAGATAATCCAAAATGTTAAACAGATATCATATACTTGATGTAGTTAAAGCTAATAAAGGAAAATATACCATAGTCTTGTGGTTGGTGACACAAGGAATTCATGGCAATATTGGTGTTGTATGTCTCCGCAGTTGTGATGGCCCCTCCATCAGGTTCAAACAACATCACATTATATTCCTGGCCCGGGACAACCTGAGTAAAAACCATCCACTGACCACGGCTCATATTCAAGTCTCGAATCAGTGTCAACCAACCACAACCATACAAGAAAGAGTGGACGTATCGATCATAGAGATGATCACTAGCTACCCTAACATTGTAGTCAGTCGTGTTAGCGGAAACCAAGACCGAATCAGTAGGGTTTGGACCATCCAGATCTCTCATAAAGTCTTCCTGCAACGACTGCATAAGCAGAGATAAGTCTGTGACAGGCACTAAACATCTCCAAAATGGGGCACTCTCGGGTTCATAATTGTGAAACTCCAACCCATCCTCACCATAGCAAGTTACATAAAACAGATCCTCACCCTCTTTAACAAAATGTATGTACTCAACATCAGAACAGGTGATGTTGTGAATGAAAAAATCATTCCACCTCGCTCCCTCAACAACACACTTTAATTCTGAGACTCTCCTTACACGAACTTTCCATCTAACCCCCCCCCCCCCCCCAACAGTTAACTAAGTAAATAAAACCATTGGCATGATAGGAACCTCCTAGAACATAATCATTATGCAGTTCCTGTATATGAAAATTAATTTTTAACCATTGTGAATTAAATACTAATTAAACTAGTTTCTTAGATAAATAACAGCTTGTCAATAATGGTGTTAACTTACAAACTCATCCAAAACATGTTGAGGATTGTCCATAGTGTAAATAAATTGATTACCAAATATGGTTATTGCATTAACGATTAAGGTTACAAAAAAATGCAAATACCGTCTGAACGAAGTAAAAAACTGTAAATGTGGTTACCTGGTACGTGTGTTTTTTGAAGAATCACGAGTGCTAAGCTCCGATTGTATTGTTTCAGATATTGGGTTGAAAGAAGATAGAACGTTTATGTGTGTGTGATTTTGTTAATGTTAATGTATTAAACACGACTTAGTTTGGTTATTTGCAAAAATGTCCTCGTCGCTTTTCGTGCAAACGAGTAGCTGAAGTGTGTTAAAGGCGGGAATAGTGAAATGACGAAAATACCCTCACGTGCAACGCACGTGAGGACTGACTAACGAGCTTCGCTAACGATCGTTAGGAAAAAAAAACCATTTTTGCAAACAAGCGTCAGCCTCAAGGACACTTTTTGCCTAAGGAAACCTGCTCAGGGACACTTTTTGCTAAAATTATTGTATGAGGACAACTTTCGCAAAATTGACAAAGTTAAAGGGCATTTTTTGCAGTTTACCTTTTCTTAATTTGTTGTACTCTTAATAATTAAAGTTGAGGGAAAAATTCAAATGCATACTCTTATTTTGATGCATACCAAGGGACAAATTCCCACCATCCATCTAGTTTGATCCAATGGTGGAGATTAAATGGGAAACATAAGTCCATGTTTTTTTTTCATTTTTCTTTTTCTTTTTGTCTTTTTTATAATTCTTTTTTTTCTTTTCCTTTGTTCTTTTAATTCACGTAGTTTTTTTTCCTTTTTTTCCTTTTTTATTATTCTTTCAATTCCCGTTTTTTTTTACTTTTCTTTAGTTCACTTTTTTTTAATTCACTTTTTTTTAGTTCACGTTTTTTTTCGCTTTCATATGTTTTTTTACTGTTTTCATACATTTTCGTCCGTTTTCATACGTTTTTGTCCGTTTTCGCCCGTTTTTATACGTTTTCGCCAGTTTTCATACATTTTGTTCGTTTTCATACGTTTTCGTTCGTTTTCTTATGTTTTTGCCCATTTTCGCACGTTTTCCTTTGTTTTCTTACGTTTTTCTTTGTTTTCATACGTTTTTGTCCATTTTCATACGGTTTCGATCATTTTAATACGTTTTCATCCGTTTTCTTTCGTTTTCGTCCATTTTTCATACGTTTTCATCCGTTTTTAGACGTGTTTTTACGCTTTCATACGTTTTTATCCGTTTCATAGATATTCATCCGTTTTCTTGCGTTTTCATCCGTTTTCTTGCGTTTTCGTTCATTTTCATTCGTTTTCGCCCATTTTCATTCGTTTTCTTTCGTTTTCGTCCTATTTTTCATACCTTTTCTTCCTTTTTCATACGTGTTTTTAAGCTTTCATACGTTTTCGTCTGTTTTCAAACATATTATTCTGTTACATTTTTGTCGTTTTCATTTGTTTTCGTCCGTTTTTCAATGTTTTTGGCCATTCTCAGACATTCATACGTTTCAGAATATCACAAGTGATATTCTGTTATATTCAGAATATCACCAAAGTAATATTCTAAATATCACAAGGGATATTCAGTTAATCACCCAAGTTTTCATACATGTTCGCCCGTTTTCTTACGTTTTTGTTCGTTTTTTATGTTTCTGAATATGACAAGTGATATTCAGAACATCATTTGTGATTTTCTGAACATCACTTATGATTTTCTTATGTTTTCGTCCGTTTTCATATGTAATAATCTATTTTCTTACGTTTTCGTCCGGTTTCATACATTTCTGAATATCACAATTGATATTCAAAATATCACTTGTGATTTTCTGAATATCACTGGTAATATTCTGAATATCACTTGTGAGTTTTTGAATATCTATCACTTGTGATTTTTTGAATATCACAGAATATCACTTATGATATTCAGAATATTATTTGTGGTACTCAGAATATCACTTGTGATATTCAGAAAAGCACAAAATATCACATGTGATATTCACAAAATTACTTGTGATATTCCGAATATCCCTTGTGATATTCTGAAACGTATGAAAACATCTGAGAATGGCAAAAAACATTGAAAAACGAATGAAAACGACGAAAATGTAAGAAAACGGAAGAATATTTATGAAAACAGACAAAAACGTATGAAAGCGTGAAAACACATATGAAAAAGGAAGAAAATATATGAAAAATAGGACGAAAACGAAAGAAAATGGATGAAAACAAATGAAAACGAACGGAAACGAAAGAAAACGGATGAAAACGCATGAAAACGGATAAATATGTATGAAACAGACAAAAGCGTACGAAAGCGTAAAAACACATCTAAAAATGGATGAAAACGAATGAAAAATATCACTTGTGATATTTAGAAAATCACTTGTAATATTCAGAAAAGAATATCACATGTGATATTTAAAAAATCACTTGTGATATTCAGAATATCATGGAATATCACTTGTGATATTCAGAATATCACGGAATATCACTTGTGATATTCTGAATATCATAGAATATCTCTTATGATATTCAGAAACGTATGAAAATGTCTGAAAACGGCCACAAGAATTTAAAAACGGACAAAAATGAATGAAAATGGATGAAAGCGTAAAAACACATATGAAAAAGGACGAAAATGTATGAAAAATGGACGAAATCGAAAGAAAACGGATAAAACGTATGAAAACGAATGAAAATGGACGAAAGAGTAAAAAAACAGATGAAAACGCAAGAAAACGGACGAATATGTATGAAAACGGACAAAAACGTATGAAAGCGTAAAAGCACGTCTGAAAATGGACAAAAACGTATAAAAAATGGATGAAAACGTAAGAAAATGGATGAAAACATATTAAAACGAACGAAAACATATGAAAACGGACGAAAATAGACGAATATCACTTATGATTTTCTTATGTTTTCATCCATTTTCTTACGTTTTCCATACGTTTTTAAATATCACAATTGATATTCAGAGTATCACTTGTGATTTTCTGAATATCTATTACTTGTGGTTTTCTGAATATCACTTTTGATTTTCATGTTATAAAACATTTGTTGAAAATCACTTGTGATATTCAGAAAATCACTTGTGATATTCAGAATATCACTTATGATATTTAGAATATCATTTGTGGTACTCAGAATATCACTTGTGATATTAAGAAAATCAAAGAATATCACATGTGATATTTGAAAAATCACTTGTGATATTCAGAATATCATGGAATATCACTTGTGATATTCTGAATATACAAAATATCTCTTATGATATTCAGAAACATATGAAAATATCTGAAAACGGCCAAAAGCATTTAAAAGTGGACGAAAATGAATAAAAACGTATGAAAGAGTAAAAACACATATGAAAAAGGACGAAAATGTATGAAAAATGGACGAAAACGAAAGAAAACGGATGAAAATGGACAAAAATGTATGAAAACGAACGAAAACGTAAGAAAACTGACGAAAACGCAAAAAAAACGGACGAATATGTATGAAAATGGACAAAAACGTGTGAAAACGTAAAAGCACGTCTGAAAACGGACGAAAACGTATGAAAATGGACGAAAACGAAAGAAAATGGATGAAAACGTATTAAAACGAACGAAAACGTATGAAAACGAACGAACACTGTGGGAAACTAGAAGGGGGGTTGAATACCGACTTGTTTTCTTTAGTTTAAAATTTTTTTTGTGCAAGACTTAGATTCGAGTGTGGATGAAATCAACCAACACCAATATGAACACAATACTATGCTAACACAATCAAATAATAAATATGTAAAGAAAAGAGATGGAAAGATTAAACCGAGACAACGAGATTCATAGTGATTCGGTCACGAAGCTCTTCTTTACCCTACTCCACTCCCCAAGTACCACACTCGAGAGTTCTAAGCACTATGTCAACAAAGCTCCCTTCAGGCGGAGAAAACCGTACAACGTCGCTTACGTTATTTTCCGACACTAAGCTAAATGTCGAGTACTAATCTTAGCTAGTACCAATCTACCACGATCCTAAATTTTCACACGTTCCACACGATCCTAACTTTTCACACGATCCACACGATCCTCACAAGATCCACACAATCCTCACAATCTACTCTTGATCCACTTGATCAATATTAAATCACACAACACTCAAGAGATCCTCAAGATCTCAACAAGATCACAATGATCAACACAACAACTAAGAGATACTAAAACACTTGATGTATATCAAGATACAATCAAGTAGACAACTAGTAATGCAAGTGCACTACTATATGACACCAACACTTTGTATCTTCTTGATACTTTGTGTTCTTCTCTTGACTAGTAGAGGACTAGAGGTATGTAGATGATTCTTGGTTGGATGAAAGAATCACTCTTGACTAGTAGAGGTATGTAGATTATTCTTGATTGGATGAAAGAATCACTCTTTAAATAAAAGAAAACTAACTAATGATCAAAGGAGTGTAGAAAGAAAAGGAGGATGGAAACCAGAAAGTTATGTGTGTGAAAGGATAGCCAAAACCTGGGAAATGAAGTGGTATTTATAGAATCTGGAAATTTGACCGTTTTAAAGGGGACGACACCACTAATTGTCACACGGTACCACTAAATTTAGTGGTACCATGGTACCGTGCCAGACAAAAATGCTCCAATTTTTGTCTTTAGTGGTGAAAGTTTATTTGGGGAGTTTGGAGCTGGTTTGGGTAAAATATAGCTGTTAGGAACAATTTTTGAAATGATTTTCCTAAATAAAACATTTCTTAATAATTCAAAAATAATTTGTAAAATGTATTTTTGAAAAGAAAGTTTTGTCAATCTAAAAATTTGAAGTTCAAAACACAAATTCACTTCTTTGATCATTTGTCAAGTTGTAAATTTGTTTGTTCATACCTAGAGTGATTGATGTAGAAATCGGATATTTCGACTAAAAACTTGTTTACGTTAATTATGACGTAAGATGTTTTCACATTTTGTTATCATCAAAACATAGAGATATCGAAAGATGAGAATAACATTTTTAGACATTATTTGCATCAACAATCTCCACCTTTTTTATGATGACAAAACATAAACTCATTTTATGTGAAAAACTAGTTCCGACAAGTTTTTAGTGTGAGTTTATATCCACTTCTCCCCCTTTTTGTCGAAGCAAAAAGACTACGAAGGCTCCCCCTTGATGTATCCCCCTCATTTGGAGCATACCAAGGAATCGAGCAATGGTTCTTGCTACAAAACAAAGTTAGATGACACGAGAAACATATCTAACATGTAGCAACTAAGACAAATATCGAACCATGACTGAACAACTAAGATAAGATAATAAGCCCATGCATTGAAAGGAAATTCACACATAAAGTGTGAGTACATTAAAGACATAACAAAAGTTATAACTACAAGAAGCACATATTAATCTGTAGTGACTTGAGGGGTCCTAAGATTTGCTTCTAGTCCAAGATGAAATCCTAAGAGTTATTCATGATAACTAAACATAAGAATGTTTAGTTGAATGGGCTAAGATATGGTGATGGTGACATGATTGGTGGTTGTGGTGGTGTCAAGAGTTGTTCCAAATAAGAGAACATGTAGTAGAGTTCATCTCTTAAAGAGGAAATGAGGTTACGGTTGTGAAGACAACATAGGGAATTAGCACTATATATATCAACCGGATTAAGTTGAATCGGAGGGCCCATGATTGGTGATGGAGGTGGTGGTGAGTATGTTGGTGATGGAGTAGGCATAGCATAGTCCAATGGTGTGATAGGTGAGAGTGTGTAGTCCATGGATGATGGCATGGTGTTGAAAGAGGAGGATGATGAAGATGCCCTAGTAGATTATGATTTGGAAGGAGCATTAGGTGGAGGTGATGAGTTTTGATTGCTTTGGGAAGGTGGTGTTGTGACTTCATCATCTTTGGTGAGATCAACAAAGAGAGGTTTGGACAAGGGCCTAATGGTGATTTTAGGTTTCTTGGAGATGTGAGATGTGGATCCTTGTGTGGAAGCCATGGAGAATGAAGGGTGTAAGGATGATGATGAGTTGCAAGAAATGCTTGCAAGAGTGAAGCCTTATATAAGCAAGAGTAGTGTAATTTGAATTAAAGGTGATAGGATGTCCTATGAGGGTCTAGAGGACTCTTAAGGTGCATGAGAGTGTGTAAAATTTTGCAGTTTTGGAGGATAGGGATACATAATTCTAGAGGAAACAGTAACTTTTGTCTTAGCATGGGACGGTACCACTAAATAGCATACAGTACCACTAAATTTAACGATGTCATGGCATGTTTAGTGGTGCCGTGTCCTGGGAAGAATGAAATTTTTCTATGATACCTATGTTTTAGGAGCTAGAGGGACTTTCCTAGGTGGACTATTTGAAGGAAATGATAGTGCCTCAAGTCACCAAGGATAATTTCAACTTCATTAGGTTCCATCACATTCTCGAGTTGAGCTCGCACCACTCCCACATCCATAGGGTTGTCATAGATGTCGTAGTCGACAGAGGAGGCAGAAATGAAAATGGAAGATATATGAAACTCATTAATGGGTTCTATGACAGGTTTGACAAGTGAGTATTGTGGACCGCGAAGGTATGGGTGGAAGTTCATGATGAAGTGATAAAGACGAGTTAGGAACATCCCATAAGGTATTAACTTAGTTTTGTTACCTTTGAGATGTACAATTAGGCAAGGTCGTATGGTTGATGAGTGAGGACACAAAACAACATATGAGCACAACAAGCAAGAAGTTGCTCACGCACACCTTGTAGACTAAGAATGTTTTCCTTAAGGATGATTGCTCGAGAGAGCAATTCTTGACGAATCTTTGCCAAACGAATTTTCGTTTGATCGAGAAAAGGAATATACTTGTGAGTACGAAGGAGTTTAGTGAGTTCGCTTGGAGAGGGTATATAGGAACAATAAGGACTATCCTCTTCTCTATAGTTGAAGAGTGACTCAAGACACCAATCTTTGGTGTAGGCACATTGCCCATGATTGGGAATTCAAAGAATATGAGCAAATTGCTCAAGAGTAAGGACAAACTTAAAGTTTCGAATCCAAAACCAAAGTGATAGAGATTGATCCTCGTTACATACGAGTTCAACTTGTCGAAAAAATTCCACCACAAAACAAGGACAAATGTGCTCGTTAATGTGTAGCAGACAATCGAGACCTATAGCCCTAAATGACATGTTGATATCTCTATCATAGATTAGAGAGGGATCAACGACACGACCTTCATGAAATCGATGGGTTTCAAGATTTATATAAGGATGGATGTGATTTCTAGGTGTTTTTGGTTCGTGAGAGATGTCAAGCATGTAGTTATCGGTTGAGAGGTGATAAAAAACATAGAGGTGAGACATGGTTGGAACCTATAAAAGATAACTTGTTTTTAATCATTAAGGATGTTTATCATGAAGATATGTGCCTAGTGTATGCCTATATGCAAACTATGTGGAGATGCGATAATCTTGACTCTAAAATTAACTTAATAAGATTATCCAAACACTCCTAATTTTGCTTTTGCTCAATTGAATATTTCGAAGAGTACATATTAGTTATGTAATTCGATTAATATTCATGAGATCATGTATGCATGAGAAAATGTTTTGAATTTGAATCAACAATGCACAAAAATAATATTTCATGATCCTAGATTTGTGAGGTTTTGGAAATTATGGAATTGGGTTTTAGGTTTGGAAGATTTATGTGTAATTTGCTAATCTAATCTCTTAACTGGGATTCTATGTTGGAATTCTATGTTGGGAGAATTTAAAATAACTTATTAAGAGATCCCCAATTCCAATTCTTTGTGTAAAAACAACCCTAGACTCAAGATCAAAGAAAGATTAAAATTAAATAACTTATAATTGATGATAAGAGACTAGTAATGATTGATTTCCTTGAAGAATAATGCCTCCAATATGATTTTGAGATGGTGTAATTGAGATTTGGGTTGTGAGGTTCGACTTTGACAGTAATGGAGGAAATTGGGAAAGTTCAAATGTGAATTGTGAGGGAAAGGAGACTGATATACAACAATGTCATACCTACGGTACCATGGTACCACTAAAATTAGTGGTGCCGTGGTCTGCTGGAACAAATTTTGTCCTTTTTTGATTTTTAATGAACAAGTCTCGCTGACTTAGTGAGACTCTTTGACACGAGGAAAGAATTTATACCTAATAAATTATTCTAACGAGAGAAAGACGAGCTAAACTAGACAATACGAGATGACTTCAATAGTCATTAGAGAGATATGAGGGATGACCTTAATATTTCAAATGAAATATTCAAATAGTCATAAGAGGAGGTTTATGGGATGTGTTCCATCATTCCTAGACCTAGACGGAGACAGTAAAAGGATTCGTGTTTGAGAGGTTTCGTTAGAATGTCAGCGATATTGTCTTGAGAGGGAACTTTCTCAATAGAAATGTTTCCTTTTTGGACATTATCGCGAAGGAAGTGGTGGCGAATTTCGATGTGTTTAGTACGAGAATGTTGGACGGAATTCTTGCTCAAGTCGATGGCGCCTTTGTTGTCGCACATAATCGGTATGTCATCTAGATGGATGTCATAGTCGATAAGAGCTTGCTTCATCCATAGTGCTTGTTGACATGCCTTTCCGGCGCTTACGTATTCGGCTTCGGTCGTGGAGATAGCAAGAGTCGTTTGTTTCTTGGAGAACCAAGAAGTTAGATAACAACCCATGAAGGTACAAACACCACTCATACTTTTTTGATCCACATAATCTCCCGCATGATCAGAGTCAGCATAGACAATAGTTTCTACGCCGGTCCCCTTGGGATAATATAATCCCAAGTGTATAGTGCCTTTAACGTCGGAAGATATGTTTAACTGCTTCAAGATGAGAGGTTTTGGGATCCTCTTGAAAGCGTGCACAAAGGCAGACACTAAACATGATATCGGGCCTACTTGCCGTTAGATATAATAGACTACCTATCATGCCCCTATACTTAGTGTTATCTACGAACTCACTTTCTTCATCTTTCTTGAGTTTCACTTCCGTAGATATGGGAGTTTTCATGGGCTTAGACTCTTCTAGACCAAATTTCTTAAGCATTTCTTTAATATACTTAGATTGATTAAAGAAGATACCATCTTCCATTTGTTTTATTTCTAGACTAAGGAAGAAATTTAATTCGCCCATCATGCTCATCTCAAACTCGTCATGCATGATTTTAGAGAAATCATTGCACAATTTAGGACAAGTTGAGCCGAATATAATGTCGTCGACATATATTTGAACAATAATGAGGTGTGAATCACGTTACTTCGTGAAGAGTGTGTTGTCAACCATTCCCATGGTATATTCATGTTTAAGCAAAAATGCCTTTAGTCTATCATACCATGCTTTAGGAGCTTGTTTAAGACCGTAGAGGGCTTTCTTGAGTCTATAAACATGATTCGGTTTTTCGAAATCAACGAATCCTGAAGGTTGTGCTACATATACCTCCTCATTGATAATACCATTTAGGAATGCACTTTTCACGTCCATTTGATATAGTTTAAAGTCTAAGGCACAAGCATAGGCAAGGAGTATTCTAATAGACTCTAATCTAGCTACGGGTGCATAAGTTTCATCGTAATCAATTCCTTCTTGTTGATTGTAGCCTTGAGATACTAATCTAGCCTTGTTCCTAGTTACGACGCCATTTTCGTCGAGCTTATTTCTAAATATCCACTTAGTTCCTATGATGGTTTGATTCTCAGAAGGAGGTACTAAATCTCATACTTTATTTGCGGTGAATTGGTTTAACTCTTCTTGCATAGCAACTATCCAGCTCTCATCCTTAATCGCTTCACCGACATTCTTAGGTTCTACGGTGGATACAAAACAAAAGAAATTACTTTTGTTTTGTGCTTGTGACCTAAGAGTTCTTTGGTTAAGATTTCCTATAACATTTTCTATCGGATGATTCTTGGATTCCTTAATGTTAACGACTTTGTCAACTTCGACTATTTCATCCTTAATGTCATTTTCTAGAACTTTCTTGCTATTAACCTTAGTAGCTTCTTCCTCATATAGATCATCATCCACCAAGGGTGATGTTTTCGTGGGAGGAGGACTTTCATAGAATGTCACGTTAAGTGATTCTTCGACTTTCATAGTCTCCTTGTTAAGAACTACATAGGCTTTACTATTTTGGGAGTAACCTAGGAATACACCTTCGTAAGACTTTGGGTCAAACTTGGTGAGGTAGTATTTGGTGTTTAGAATGAAGCACTTGCTTCCAAATACTCTAAAGTAGTCTAATTTAGGTTTTCTTCCTTTCAAAATTTCGTATGGTGTTTTGCCTAATATTGATCTAATCAATATCCTATTAAGTATATAAGTTGAAGTGTCTACGATATTACACCAGAAATTTTGCGGAATAGATTGCTCATTGAGCATTGTTCTACTCATCTCTTGCAGAGTGCAATTTTTTCGCTCAACTACCCCATTTGATTATGGAGTGCGTGGAGTTGAGAAATTGTGAGTAATGCCATTAGCATCACAATAAACTCCAAATTGCACTTCATTATCAAATTCCCGACCATGATCCGTCCTAATAGACACTATCTTACAGTCTAATTGATTTTTTTACCTTTTTATAGAAGATTTCGAATTCTTCGAAAGCTTGTGTCTCATTCTTAAGAAACATAGTCCAAGTGTACCTAGAGTAATCATCTACTATTACTAGTGTATAGTAATTTCCTTCGTAGCTATGTACATCGGATGGACCGAATAAGTCCATGTGAAGGAGTTCTAGGCATCTAGTGGTAGAGGCCATATTCTTGGCCTTGTGACTAGAATGAGCTTGTTTACCAACTTTACAAGCATCACAAAAATGTTTATCGAACTTAAGCTTCGGAAGATTTCTAACTAATTCTTTTGATGCCAATGATTGTATTAAACGCATATTGGCATGACCTAGTCTCCTATGCCATAATGTGGAATTGTCATCTATAGTTGCTAGGCAAATCTTATCCTGAGGTGTATTTCCTATCCTCATAACGATTAGGCCATTTTTCCTAACTCCTTTGCCTATGGTCTTGCCATGCTTAGTTATCTCACTACCTTCTTCCGAGAAGATTCTACACTTATTGTCAACCATTTGACTAATACTAAGCAAATTAAATCCTAGATTATCTACATGCTCAACATTTCTAATATTAAGGGAGTCTTGAGTAATCGTACCTTTGCCAATAATGTTGCCCTTAAGTTTGCTACCGAACGTAACATTACCTCCATTGTACGCATTGTATGAAGAGAATAGACTTCGGTTACCCGTCATGTGATTAGTACATCCACTATCTTTGATCCGTTCATCCGGCTCCAAGTCAATTCCCAAGCATATCTATTGAATAGGATAGAAACTCAAACATTTGGTCCCCAATATCTCATGGGTCCAAAGTTGTAAGTGTTAAACATCCTATGCATTATTTGCATTTGACTAGGATGTTGGAAAGGATGGGAAATTTCCCAGGGCAAGTAACTTTGTTGTCGAAAGTTATTCCAGGTTGTTGGATTTTTTGAATAACTTTGTTTTCTAAAGTTACTTCTCTGTTGAGGAGTCCTTGACCGAGGTTTAGGCAAATTGGTTTTCCTAGGTGGAGGAGTCTTTGATCTAGAATTAGGTTTTACAAAACCAAGTCCAGGTGTTGACAAAGGTTTATAAATACTTTTGACTTCCTTTTTACTAACCAAAGGTGCTTCAACTTTGTTAATTACTTTGTGATTTAGTTCAGGGCTTAAATTATTTTTCAGATTCGACTCTGTTCTGTTCTTTGCACCACACGGTACCACTAATTTTAGTGGTGCCGTCTGTACCTTTAATGGTTCCGTCCACTGTTTCGACAGAACTTGTAGGTTTACTAAATTCTACTTGTTTTGTTTTACTTGTTGAAGCTTCTTTTTCAAACTTAATGATTTTCAATGCGTTTTTCCTAAGTTGTACATTCTCTACTCTAAGGTCTACTCTAAGGTTGTAACATGTCTCACAGCTATCATCACAATCCTTTCTTTTATCAAGTTCTTTTATTTGATCTTTTAGTTCCAAGATTTTCTTTTCCAGTTTGTTCAATGTTACTTTTAATGTTTTGTTTCTAGTTATTATTTTAGAGCTTACCTTACATAATTTATTATATTCATCATATAGCATGTTATCATTTATAGACGATTTTTCTTCACTATAGTAAGAAAGATCAGAGTGTACCTCACTTGAAGCTTGAGCCATAAGACACGTTTCGTCATTGGGCTTCATCTCCTCATTATCATCACTATCACTCCAAGACCCTCCCACTAAGGCTCTTTGGTAGTTGTTTCTTGGTGGCTTAGGACAATCTCCAATGAGGTGATTTGGGTCTCCACATCTAAAGCATTTTCTATCATTCTTTCCTTTCTTATCGTCTTGGTTCTTTGAGAATGATTTATTCTCGTCACGAGGTTGTCTAACGAATCTACCCTTTCTTCTAAAGAACTTTTTAAAGTCTCTAACCGCTAATGCATACTTTTCATCTTCACTATCGGAGTTAGGGCTTTCCTCGTCACTAGACTCTTTCTTAGCTTTCAATGCTAGAGATCTAACTCTCTCACTTTTGCCTTTGACTATGTCGGAGTCTTTCTTGATTATCATTTCATGAACTTTCAAGTTTCCTATGAGTTCATCAAGTGATAACGTCGCTAAGTTCTTTGACTCTTCAATGGCGGTGACCTTTGCTCTCCATTTGGGATGTAGAGCCCTAAGAAACTTCCTAACATAGTTCTTGCTAGAATAACCTTAATCAAGAGCTTTAAGACTAGTAATAATAGTATTAAATCTAGCAAAAGCACTATCTATGGTTTCATCTTCTGGAATGGAAAATTGTTCATATTGTTGAACAAAAAGATCAATCTTGTTCTCTTTGACTTGATTATTACCTTGATGGGTGACTAACAAAGTTTTCCAAATTTTCTTTGTCGTATTGCACATAAAAATTCTTTCAAATTCCTTTTTTGGCAAAGCATTGTAAATTACCATTTTAGCCTTATCATTTTTGGCTAGCTTTCTTTTAAGATTATCACTTTGTTGATCATAAGGAATAATTTGACCATTTTCAATAGGTTTAAAGTCACCATCGGTAATAATATGCCAAAGATCAATGTCTTTTGATTTCATATACGTTTCGAATCTTGTTTTCCAATAAATAAAATAATCGGTTTCAAAAAGTGGTGGTCTTTGCATAGATTGCGTTTCTTGATATTTGTCGAAATCCATTGATCGATTCAAGTTTTAAAATACAGTTTACTTTAAAAACTTGCCTGACGTAGCTCTGGTACCAATTGTCGGAAACTAGAAGGGGGGTTGAATAGTTTACCGACTTGTTTTCTTTAGTTATAAAAATTTCTTTGTGCAAGACTTAGATTCGAGTGTGGATGAAATCAATCAACACCAATATGAACACAATACTATGCTAATACAATCAAATAATAAGTATGTAAAGAAAAGAGATGGAAAGATAAAACCGAGATAACGAGATTTATAGTGGTTCGATCACGAAGCTCTTCTTCGCCCTACTCCACTCCTTGAGTACCACACTCGAGAGTTCTAAGCACTATGTCAACAAAGCTCCCTTCAGGCGGAGAAAACCGTACAACGTCGCTTACGTTTTTTTTCCGACACTAAGCTAAATGTCGAGTACTAATCTTAGCTAGTACTAATCTACCAAGATCCACACGATCCTAACTTTTCACACGATCCTCACACAATATTCACGATCCTCACAAGATCAACACAATCGTCACAATCTACTCTTGATCCACTTGATCAATACTAAATCACACAACACTCAAGAGATCCTCAAGATCTCAACAAGAACACAATGATCAACACAACAACTAAGAGATACTAAAACACTTGATGTATATCAAGATACAATCAAGTAGACAACTAGTAATGCAAGTGCACTACTATATGACACCAACACTTTGTATCTTCTTGATACTTTGTGTTCTTCTCTTGACTAGTAGAGGTATGTAGATGATTCTTGGTTTAATGAAAGAATCACTCTTGACTAGTAGAGGTATGTAGATGATTCTTGATTGGATGAAAGAATCACTCTTTAAACAAAAGAAAACTAACTAATAATCAAAGGAGTGTAGAAAGAAAAGGAGGATGGAAACCAGAAAGTTATGTATGTGAAAGGATAGCCAAAACCTGGGAAATAAAGTGGTATTTATAGAATCTGGAAATTTGACCATTTTAAAGGGGACATCACCACTAATTGTCACATGGTACCACTAAATTTAGTGGTACCGTGCCAGATAAAACGCTCAAATTTTTGTCTTTAGTGGTGAAAGTTTATTTGGGGGAGTTTGGAGCTGGTTTGGGTAAAATATAACTGTTAGGAAAAAAATTTGTAATGATTTTCCTAAATAAAACATTTTTTAATAATTCAAAAATAATTTGTAAAATGTATTTTTGAAAAGAAAGTTTTGTCAAACTAAAAATGTGAAGTTTAAAACACAAATTCACTTCTTTGATCATTTGTCAAGTTGTAAATTTGTTTGTTCATACCTAGAGTGATTGACATAAAAATCGGATATTCCGACTAAAAACTTGTTTACGTTAATTTTGACGTAAGATGTTTTCACATTTTGTTATCATCAAAACATAGAGATATCGAAAGATGAGAATAACATTTTTAGACATTATTTGCATCAACAAAAACGTATGAAAACATAAGAAAACTGGCAAAAACGGGCGAAAACGTAAAAAAATGGACGAAAACAGTCAAAAACGTATGAAAACGGATGAAAACGAGCGAAAACATATGAAAACAGTAAAAAACGTGAACTAAAAAAAGTGAACTAAAAGAAAAGTGAATTAAGAAAAAGGCGTGAATTGAAAGAACAACAAAAAAGAAAGGAAAAAAAAACCAACGTGAAGTGAAAGAAAAAGAAAAAATAATAATAATAATAAAAAAGACAAAAAGAAAAAAAAAAGTAAAAAAAAAACATGGACTTATGATTCCTATTTAATTTTAGGTTAGTCCCTACCATTTAGATAAAACTAGATTGATGGTCGGCATTTGTCCCTTTATATGCATCAAAATTAGAGTATGCAAAATAAAGTGCCTATTAAAGTTGAATCTCTTATATAATGTTTTTATTTTTTATAAAATTTAAATTTGTTGTTTAAAATGTTTGAATTAAAAAAAAAAAAAAAAAAAAAAAATTGTGACACTTGAATAATGTCTGATCGCTGGAGAGAGAAAGCTGACGTGATAGTGGATGACTTGGTTCACCACCATGTCGTAATTTTCTCCTGATAATAAGGGAAGATTCTAAACACTGTCAGTGTCACGTGCATTAGGCCCATTCTGGATTTCAGAACAATAATGATCAGAAATATGTTGATAAAGAATTAAAGATTGTGTGGACTAGATTTTTCTCAACAAGTAATTTCTGTCTGGTTTTTTTTTTTATTATATACGGAGTAATAATTGCCGCAAAGAGAAATACTGGCATAAACCAAACCTACTACTCAACTCAACCAAAACTGCCGATCGATATGCTCACAGTTACTGAAAATTGCCGTATATCCCCGCCAACAGGCAGCGTAGGAGAAAGGCATCTGCCACTTACTTTCTTCGACGCCATGTGGCTAGTTTTCTTCCCTGTCCACCAAGTTTTCTTTTATGAGCTTCCTTGCTCTAGAGATCATTTCACCAAAACAATTGTTCCGAATTTAAAACACTCTTTGTCAATCACTCTTCAATACTTTTTCCCATTTGCAAGCAAGTTAATTGTGTTTCCTAATCCAAAGGATGGAAAAAAAGCTGAAATACGTCATATGGAAGGAGATTCGGTTGCAGTGACCTTTGCAGAATGTACTCTAGATTTCAACCATCTAACAGGAAACCATCCTCGTAACTGTGACGAGTTTTATCCACTTGTACCTATGTTGGGACGTGCCTCAAAAGTATGTGATGAGTATGTTAGTATCCCAATTTTTTCGGTGCAAGTGACACTTTTCCCGAACGCTGGGATCTCTATCGGGATCTCAAACCACCACTCACTTTGTGACGCGGGTACGAGGTTTAATTTTCTTCAGGCATGGGCCTCAATTGCTAAAACTGGTTCGGATGAGTTATTCTTAGCTAGAGGACAACTGCCGTTATATGAAAGAGTGATCAACTACCCAAGCTCCCTAGATCCAATCTATTTCAATCAACAAGGGGTCGAAACTCTTGACGCGCAATACCAAGTTCCTCATCTTGATAACAAGACGGATAAAGTTCGTGCAACCCTTGTTTTGACACAAACAAATATCAATCGCTTAAAGGAATGGCTACAAACCCAAGAGCCAGCAGTTAACTATGTTTCATCATTTTCTGTAGCATGTGCTTATGTATGGAGTTGCCTAGCTAAGTTACGAGCTCGTATAGGGGAACTTAAGGACGAAAAAGAACTAGAAAGGTTTCTTTGTCCGGTGGATTGGAAGCCTCGACTTGATCCACCGATTCCTAAATCTTATTTTGGTAATTGTTTGGGGCCATGCCTTTCAAATGAAACAAAAAGCACATTGTTAGCAAGTGACAAAGGATTCCTTATTGCTGCTGAATTAATTGGTAACGCATTAAGTGAAACGGTTAAAAAGAAGGCGGATGAAGTCATAAAAGATGCTGAGACATGGCTTGAGCGGGTGTTCAAGCCAGTGCGTACTACCGGGGTTTCTGGAACCCCAAAGATAAATATCTACGATGTGGATTTTGGATGGGGGAAGCCGAAAAAGCATGAGACTCCCTCAATCGATTACAATGGTTCTATTTCTGTTAACACATCCAAAGAATCACCTCATGATATCGAACTTGGTTTATCTCTTCCTGCTAAACAAATGGACGTGTTTCTTTCAATTTCTAAAGCCGAATTAGAGAGCACATTTTATGAGCACGAATGAGACATTTGCTTATACATATGGATCTCTTGTTGGTTGGTGTTGGTTAAGGTTTTGTCTAAGCTTTCTTGGTGCTAGGTGTTGGGTGTTTTAGGTGTTTGTTTCGGCCGGTTATTGTTTTAGGGTGTAGTCATTTACTTTTATGTGTCGTTTGTTGGCGATTTTTAGGTGTTCTTCTTGTGGGATGTCTTTGGATTTGTTGTATGTTGTATTGGTGTACAGTATGTATTGTGTAGCTACTTGCTAGTTTTATTTATCCGTTCAGGAAAAAAAAAATGGTCTCTTATAATGTTCCATTGTCCATGTTTATTTGATTTACTTGATGTGAAATAATTCGCGGGTATTCAAATGCAATTTTATTTTAGGGTGAAAGCTGAAAACACGCAAAATAATATTTCAAAACACACGATGTACGCAACGAACTTTCAAAAAGCTGAAAACACGCAATATACTTTCAAATTTGGAATAATGTACGCAATATGACCTGGAACCAGCAGGTTACCAGGTTTCAAACTTTGAAAATTGACAGGAATAGTCCCTGTGGCTTGCGTCGACTTTCGCTGGTCATCCTTGGACTTTTTTTCACCTACAAAAGGTACAATAACAGTCCCTATGGTTTGCGTAGACTTTCACATTAGTCCGTTTTTATACTTTTCCACCCGTTCTCTTACGTTTTTATCCGTTTTCGTCCGTTTTTTTACGTTTTCGTTCGTTTTTATACATTTTCATCCGTTCTCTTACGTTTTCGTTTATTTTTTTTTACGTTTTCGTTCGTTTATAAACGTTTTCACACACGTTTTTACACTTATTTCTACACACGTTTTTACACACGTTTTCACAAACAATTTTACACACGTTTTTACATACGTTTTCACACACGTTTTTACACTCGTTTCTACACACGTTTTCACAAACATTTTTACACACGTTTTTATATACGTTTTCACACACGTTTTTACACACGTTTTTTGATTGAGCCCGAACCACCTAACTTAAATTGACCAAGGAATGGTCAACAAAGTCAGACAGCCTAGAATCAATGCTCCGTGGAAGTATAGGGTTTCCCCGGGTCGTATGTCCCGACGAGGTGTGAATTGTAAACAAACGGTTATTTGATCGGGTGAATTTGGATGAGAAAAAGGTTTGTGTGTGATTGAACTATAGAATCTACAAGGAAATAGCTTAAATAAGCTATATAAACAAGACGGGAAAGTTTGAAAACCCAGAAACGTTTAAAACTTAAAACGTGTACGTTCACGTTTAAATAAAACGTAAACGTACGAAATAAAACGCGAGTTTTAACAAAATAAAATACTTACAAAAGTGAAAATCACATTTTTACAATCCTAATAATAAAAGAAACTTTTTAGAAAATTAAAATTACTTTTTACACTATTTAATTATTTAATAAAAACTAATTAATACTAATTATTAATATTTAAACAACTTAAATATAATACAATATTATTTAAATACTAAAAAGGTGAAAATAAAATTTCTAAAATTATAAAATAACTAAAAATAAGTTTTAAAAATAAAAATAAGTGTTTTTGTCTTTTATGATTTTTCTATTAATTAATTACTTATTAATTACTAATTACTAATTAAACTATTTTAAATTAAGAAAATTACTAAATGAATAGTGAAAATTCTAAGAAAATTTCTAAAAATATTCTACAACATATAAAAGCTATAAAAAATATAAAAACTAAGTTTTACCTTATAAAAACTAATTATGCTATTTTAAACTTAATATTAATTAATAATTAATAAAACTAAAATTAATTCTAATTAATACTAAATGAGAAAATAAAAATCTAAGAAAATTAATATAAATACTTTAATATAAGATATAATTAATAAAAATATAAAAATGACAAGTACTTAATAAAAATTTAAAAATGAAAATTAAAATTAAATTACATTAAATAGAAACTATCACTTAAATTTAACTTGGATTTTCTTGGATTTTCTTTTGGAAACTTATTTTATAACTAAAAACAAAAACTTTTTACAAAAACAACTTTTTTATAAACTTAAAATAAGCTGAATATAAGCTAAAATGGTCAACAGTTGACCACAGTTGACCAAAATGGAAAATGAGCTTAAACTAGCATGTGTGGGACCCACTCTGGTTGAAACAGGTGTGGATAAGCTATTGGTACATGATTAAGCTAGAATGAGCAAGAGGGGACCACAGGTTAAGCCAATAAGCAATCAAAAAGCACTTTGAAACTTATGTAAGGACTGAAAATGGGACAGAAACTTAGGCTTGATTCAAGTGGGGTCCACAGGGTATTAGGTCAAACCACTGGTCAAACCTGGTACCCTGGTAGGAGGGGAGTGGAAAGGTGCAAGGTTTGTGCATTGGGGCCCACTGAGGTGGCCATAAACCACCACCAAAGTGGTGGTGGTGGGGAGGATATCTGCTGAGACAGAGCACAGCTTGTGCCTGTAACCTTGTTTGGATGGATGGTGGGACCCACAGAAATTTCACAAAAATAAGCTTGTACTGAGACCTTGAAATTTAGGTGGTAGAGTATATTATCTAAAAAGCACAAGCCTTACAACTAACTACAAAATTCTCTAAAATTCCTTGAAATTTTGGAAAACTTGAGATTAAGCAAATTTGACTTTTTCTAAAAACTTGTTACATTGACTTTTGTGGATTTGTATTAGATCTAACTACCTTAAATTGATGAATTAAGTTATTTTGGAGGTAAATTAAGCTGATAGAACCAGTTATGATATGAAATGATGAGTATTAGGACTCAATGACCACCACAGTTAACTGTGGTGGTGAGATTTTTGTTGTTTTGACTTTAGATGCTAAGTGATGAACTATTAAAGCCTAACTCACCCTAAACTTACTTAATGCAATGTATTTAGACCTAGGTGACAACAAAATAACAACAGCAACAAACTTAAACCTGCAAATCCAAACACCCCTTTACACTAACTGTTATGAGGTTTGAGAAGAAAGTTGAAACTTTAAACCATGGAACTGAATCTAGGACTACACTAGCAGTAAATAAGCATGATTAAACTGACATAAGCAACAAGTGAAGTACATTAACAATAAATTTAAAGAAATTGAAACTTGCTTACTATAACTTCCACTCTGAGATGAGTAACCAGGGGTAACCAAACTACAACCTACATCCCCCCTTGGGGTTCTAATACCCCTGAAATCCAAATACAACCAAGTCTCTTGCCTTCTTCTTTCTTGAAGACTGATTTTTATTTTCTTTTTATTTTTCTTTGATTTTTCTTGGATTTAAGTAAAACTGAATTAGAAGTCTTCTAGGTGGAATCTAAGCTTCAACAAACTTATAAATGACTGATTTGAGCTTAAAGGACATGAATGAACAACAACTAACAAGATTCAAGCAAAGTGTCAAATTTACTTGAAAATGTAAAAAAAAATGAATTTGAAATTTAGAAACTGAAACTGAGATACTTGAACATTAAACTTTCATTAATATTGAAAACAAGATACAAAGTGAAATTAAACTGGAATTTAAAGGTTTCAAGACATAAAATTAAGTTTACACTACGAATTGGTCTAAAAACATGTGACAATCTTTAATCTCTTTTTTTTCTTGATCTTTTATAGTCCCTGTGGCTTCCTTGGACTTTCCCACACCTCCTAGAACCGTAGGATGCCTTCTTTTGATCTGAGCCTTTGATTTCTCTTTTGGCGGGAAAACTGAATTTGGCAGTTGGTGGTGTTTGGTGTAATAATAAATGAGGAGGGGGGATGTATGGGTGTAGGAGAGGGCATTAATGAAGTTTGGTGGAGTTGGTGAGGACTTTGGAGGAGGGGGGAGGGAACCAGTTGCAGAAAACGTGGGAAAGGAGATGGGTGAATAGTGGTGGTGTTGGGTTTGACCACGTGGGTTGACTGGGTGGTATTAGTTTTGGTTGGGTGGGCCGGGTTTTGTTATTTTGGGCTTGGGGTTGTTTGGTGTTGGACCAGGCCAGGGAAATGGGTGGGTTAGGTTAGTTTGTTTAGTATGAAATGTAATCACAAGGACCAATTTTGTAGATTTTAAAAACCAAGGGACTGAAAATGTAAAATTCCCAAAGTGGTCACAAGGGACCATTCATGCATAGCTTAAATAACCAAAATCCATTTTTTGCAATTTTTTGTATTTTTCAAAATTCCCGGGGACTAAAAATGATAATTTTCAAAGTCCGGGGACTAAAATTGCCAATTTATGAAAATCTTTTATCCAAGGACCAATATTGAACATTTTGAATTTCCAAGGACTAAAAATGAGTTTTCATCCAAAAATATTCCACCGGGGACCAAATCTGCCAAAGTTTGAAACTCCAGGGACCAAAAGTGTAAATTTCCAAAACTTTTCCAATTTTTCACCAAAGGACTAAATATGACCACTTATGATTTAAAAAGGACCTTTGGTGATAATTTTCCATATTTTGAATATCCAGGGACTAGATTTGTAATTTTATGAAAGTTGAGGGACTGAAACTGCCAATTTTGCAAACTTTGTGCGTTTTTCATTTGTTTTTGCTCATTTTGCATCTAAGACATATAAAACACAATTTTGAAATATTTTTAGTATTTTGATGCATTACTGAGTGTTTTTGTATGTTTTGCAGTTCAGATTTGACCAAAAATGATGAGTGTTTGAGCACTCATCATTTTTACATACGTTTTCACACACGTTTTCGCAAACGTTTTTACACACGTTTTTATATACGTTTTCGCACACGTTTTTACACACGTTTTTATATACGTTTTCACATATGTTTTTACACACGTTTTCACAAACATTTTTACACACGTTTTTACATACGTTTTTACACTCGTTTCTACACACGTTTCTACACACGTTTTCACAAACATTTTTACACACGTTTTTATATACGTTTTCACACACGTTTTTACACACGTTTTTACATACGTTTTCACACACGTTTTTACACACGTTTTCGCACACGTTTTTACACACGTTTTTATATACGTTTTCACACACGTTTTTACACTCGTTTCTACACACGTTTTCACAAACATTTTTACACACGTTTTTATATACGTTTTAACACACGTTTTTACACACGTTTTTACATACGTTTTCACACTCGTTTTTACACACGTTTTCGCACACGTTTTTACACACGTTTTTATATACGTTTTCGCACACATTTTTATATACGTTTTCACATACGTTTTTACACACGTTTTCACAAACATTTTTACATACGTTTTCACACACGTTTTCGCACACGTTTTTACACACGTTTTTATATACGTTTTCGCACACGTTTTTACACACGTTTTTACATACGTTTTCACACACGTTTTTACACATGTTTTCGCACACGTTTTTACACACGTTTTCGCACACGTTTTTACACACGTTTTTATATACGTTTTCGCACACATTTTTACACATGTTTTAACACACGTTTTCGTTCACATTTTTACACACGTTTTTATATACGTTTTCGCACACATTTTTACACATGTTTTAACACACGTTTTCGTTCACATTTTTACACGTTTTTCACTTGTTTCTACACACGTTTTTACACACGTTTTCACAAACAATTTTACACACGTTTTTACATACATTTTCACACACGTTTTTACACTCGTTTCTACACACGTTTTCACAAACATTTTACACACGTTTTGTCCATTTTTTTAAGTGGTCGTCCATAAAAAAAATTAGAAAAAGAATTTTGACAAAAAAAATTGTAAGGAATTTCAAAAAAAGATCAGAAATAAAAAATCGGAAAAAAATTCCGAAAAAAATTTCTGAAAAAAATTCCAAAAAACGTGTGTAAAAACGTTTGTAGAAACGTGCGTAAAAACGTATATAAAAACGAGTGCGAAAACGTGTGAAAAAACGTGTAAAAAACATATGTAAAAACGTATGCGAAAACGTATATAAAAACGTGTGTAAAAACGTGTGCGAAAACGAGTGTAAAAACGTGTGTGAAAACGTATGTAAAAACGTGTGTAAAAACGTGTGTGAAAACGTATATAAAAACGTGTGTAAAAATGTTTGTGAAAACGTGTGTGAAAACGTGTGTAGAAACGAGTGTAAAAACGTGTGTGAAAACGTATATAAAAACGTGTGTAAAAACGTGTGCGAAAACGTATATAAAAACGTGTGTAAAAACGTGTGCGAAAACGTGTGTAAAAACGTGTGTGAAAACGTATGTAAAAACGTGTGTAAAAACGTGTGTGAAAACGTATATAAAAACGTGTGTAAAACCGTGTGCGAAAACGTATATAAAAACGTGTGTAAAAACATGTGCGAAAACGTGTGTAAAAACGTGTGTGAAAACGTATATAAAAACGTGTGTAAAAATGTTTGTGAAAACGTGTGTAGAAACGTGTGTAGAAACGAGTGTAAAAACGTATGTAAAAACGTGTGTAAAAATGTTTGTGAAAACGTATATAAAAACGTGTGTAAAAACGTGTGTGAAAACGTATGTAAAAATGTGTGTAAAAACGTGTGTGAAAACGTATATAAAAACGTGTGTAAAAACGTGTGCGAAAACGTATATAAAAACGTGTGTAAAAACGTGTGTGAAAACGTATGTAAAAACGTGTGTAAAAACGTGTGTAAAAACGTATGTAAAAACGTGTGTAAAAACGTGTGTGAAAATGTATATAAACGAACATGAACAAGAAAATTCGTCCGTTTAAACGTCCCTGTCCGATTATTTGTCAGGTTAAAATTAAATGAACGAACATGAACATGACTCCGTTCGTGTTCGTCCGGTTCGTTTACAACCCTAGGCTTGATACACATCATATAACTTAACCGATAAGAGCGGCAAATTCATGTGACAACAATTTTCTTCATCGTGAACAAAACACTTGTAGTAGTAGAGAGCTCAAAACATGTGCCAAATTTTCTTCTTCATGTTTACAGTAAAACGTAAAACTGATGTTGTGCTATATGATCAAACATATGTCACTAAAGAGTATTGTTATGAGGGAAAGTTCAGGCAAAAAGGACCTACAATCAACCTAAATAGAAATAGGTTACACGTCTATTATCTTAAAACACATCTATGTAGAAAATGAACGCTACAAGCAAAATAGTTTTGTTTTGTTTTGCGGGTCCCATTCCAATCCTGTAACCTGGTCCACAACATAATAATCAGATATAGAACTCAGGGCCCTCCAACTCGTAACAGCAGCTAGCAGATATGGTGATGTCTAACTCCTTGCAGCACCGGGCATCAAATTTGCAATAGAAGGAACACCTTGGTTCCTCATCTCTTCTTGTGCCTTTCTAATTTCTTCCGGATCTGTTTCGGATGCAAATTAATAAATTCGTCCAATTGAAGTGAAAACAGATGTAATAAATTATATGGCTACCACATGCTTCTGTACATATGCAATTTTGGTAGAAGTAATGGTAACATTGGTAGTAATATCTAGAGGTTTACTACCAAAACACATCCTCCATAGCGGTCTTCTAATTAGAACCTATAGTACTCCATTTTTATCATTGTTGGTTATTTTGAAATTTTCTTTCATTTGATAATCGAGAGTAAAAAAAGTCAAAATGGACCAACCTTCTAGAGTGAAAAAACTTTAAAGATGAGAAATGACAAAATGATATAAAATACTTACCCATGTTCTCAACTAGTTTGGGCATCAAGAACACCACCACAACCATAAATCCAATCATGAGACCCATTGGACTCTTCACAATAGACATTATGTTAAAAGGTTCCCTTATCTGCAAGCACAAAGAATGAGTCAAGGCAACTTGCGGATAATTCAACCAAATTTTTTATTGGGTAAAAAGGATTCACCCTAGTAAAATATATTAATCACAGAAACAATAATTACAATGGAATGTGGCTGCAATTCAACCAAATTAGTACCATACAAACTCTTAATGCACAAAAATTCATAGATTTCTCATATAAGTTACAGAAACAAAATATGCGGCACAGATAAACATGCATAATGTTCCACAACGCACGTTGCATAGTGCGAAAGTTTAAGTTTCTGTGATGCGTATTCATTTTTGGCCTAATTTGCGTTTGATTTTAGGTATTAGGTTTTTTGTAAAATCAAAGTCCCCGACCCAACCCATATAATGTATCACCCAATTACAGAACACAGCCCAACCCATAAATATACTATGAAATCAGAAAGTCCAAATCATACTTTGGGTTTGAACCAAGTTGTCGGTATAGTAACCATATGCAAAACACGTTTTTGTAGTTCCTTAACAAAAAATCATTTAGAATAGTGATGTCAAAGTCAAACAAAATAATTACCAAATGCAAATTATTCTCATTAACCCGAATGTCAAAACAAGTACTCCCACCCTTCAAGAGACTTGGACACATCCAATTCTAAAATGGCCCAAGAAAATAAAATTCAATAGTGTCATTGTTAAAAAGACATTGTCATACTTAATTGTCTGCACAACATGCTCCTATTCATCATTATAGTAGGTTATTTAGGAGATTATATTAAAGCATGTAGTTATTTCACAAGACAAGAAATCTAACATTTAATTTAGATTTATGCATCTTTCACCAGTAGAAGGAGCTACTACTTAATTAAAATCCATATCCATATATAATAATATGTCCAACTAACCTCATAATATTGTTCCTCTCTCAAAGGCTCCAAAACAAGCTCACTTAGACCTCTTCTGGTCTCTGTTAGTGCTGCTTGAACCTTACCAGGGTTTCTGGCACTGACATCCACACGTACCTAGTTCAAATATGTAAGAAATTAAATTATTTGGAAAATAGGTTGGATTCTAAAGCAAAACTGGGGGGAAGGGAACATACTGGTGAAAACAAATAACCCATGGCATCAACTTCAATAAGGTGGGTCCCAGCAGGCACGTTGTGGCTTTAAGGGTGTGTGGTTAAGGAGCTTCAGCAGTGACGATTAAAAAATAATAGATCATATATGCACATCTTAATAGACACATATGCACATATTTGAGTTCCTTGCAAGATTGTGCACTTATGAGACCTATTGACACTAGCTTTAAGCAAATTAACCCAAGTGTGACTAAAAACTTTGGAAGAAAGAAATCAAACTAAGAATTGGGCACAGTGTAATACTTTACCAGAGTGAAAACAGTGGGTTTTTTTTATTAACAATGGTTTCCGACCTTTTCGCTGACTAAACAACAGGGCTTGAGGCCATTGCTACACAGATTCAAACCACATAAAGCTGGGTTGTTTGCACCAAGCAGGATTCGTACCTCACACATTTTAGTGATTATAGTCACAAGCATTTTACCACTTGGCCACCCCGGAGTGGATAAGTGAAAACAGTGGGTGACACGGTAGTATTTATCTCCTGTTGAAAGACATATGGGTCTGGGATGCCTAAATCCTAAAAATCACTGATAAGTTATATCCTGCAATTTAAGTGCAAACCCTTGTGGCCTTATCCTACTGTGGCCCAGTCAAGTGTACTCTTATTAATAATATAATAGCGAACTGAATTTCAGTTGAAACAGTGTTTTAATGAATATTGAAGTAAAGAAGTAAACTTTCAGTTGTAGGATACAATGAGAAGTAACCATCAGGCTTTAGAAAGGTGACTTGTTGACCACCGTTCAATATGACTCTGGCATTGTTAGCCTTTACTGGCAAACCAAAACCTTTCACACCGTAACCTGCAAGTAATCAAAATTAAACAAAATTATCAGAAAACTACAGTGTTTCTTACAGCAAATAATGAACTTGAAAGTGGATAAAACTGTATTGTTTCTTAAATCAAAATCCTGATTCAGATATAATACATAAAACAATCACACACTAAAAAGGATAGGAAGCTCTAGTCATGAACCACCTTTGGAATATAGCTGCTAAGAAGGATTATTTATGGGTCAAGTGGGTAAAGAATGTTAGACATACATAAAGAAGTGTATGGGATGTGAAGTATGCTTTGAAAGTAAGTTGGGGTTGGAAGAACCTTTCATTCTTTTGGCATTAACGGAGAAAGTAAGGTCTCATGTCAAGTATAGCATTGCCGTGTTGGTAATAGAAGTATATGTCTACTATAGCTATATAGCATGATACGTGGACTGGTACTCAACCATTATCAAAAGACATCAGCAATAGAGCTGTGTATGCAGCAAGGCTAGCTGATGTGGTGAATGGTCATAAATAGAAATGGCTAGAAGGATGGAAAAGGAAGTATCCTGCGATCATTCACTTGCAAGTGCCAAAAATAGACAAACAGAAAAAGGATGAAGCAAACTGGGTAGAAAGAACAGGAAGAATACTGAAGTTGTCTGTGCAACATGTATGGAAAGATATAAGAAATGCAGGTCAAGAATATTTAGGCATTATTATAAGACTTGTTTTTGCTTTAACAATCTACTATATATGGCAGGAAAGGAATGTATAGCAGTTTCAATAGGTGCAGACATTGGGAGACCTATGTAAAGAAGTGATAGATACAATTCGTGCAAGACTAGCTTGAAGGAGAAAAAGTATCCTGGTGTGTGAAGTGGTAAAGCTATGACAGGTCAAGCTAAATCTAGTTGCTGATAAAAGCTTCATAGTGATCATCCTAATAAAGTTGTACTGTATTATAATAACTAGAACGGTACCCGCGCAATGCGGCGGCGGGTACCTGTGACTATATTTTGCGTTATTTGGTTATTCGGTTACACATTTAGTTGTCTTTATGCTTTATAAGTAGAGATGGTTAAGCCAAATAATTTTAGTTTGAACAACCAACCTGCTTCATAACAAACTTGCTTCCTAACCAACCTGCTTCCTAACCAATTAATTTTGAAATCCTTCTATAATAAGCAAGTAAAAGTCTGAATTTTTTAAGCCTTTCTAATTATAGAATAGTCCCAAATGCATTATATAGTAGTATAAATATAGATAAGCATTGGAGTTGTAAGAAATAACTCTGTTGCATCACTCTCTTTGTTTAGTTTTCTGTTATTGTGTTTAGAAGCACTATAAAATTACCATGCGAGTGTCCTTGAAATTTTGGTCCTTACTAATAAAAGCTTAGCCCTTGACCATTAATATAGGACCAAAAGCAAATTTTTTATAAAGATGAAAGGGTGAAGACCTTAATTTAAAGACAAACATCAAGATGTCCATTAGAAGAAATTACGTACCAGGAATTTTCACTCGGCCATTAATAGTATAGCCACCTCCATTCCTGCAAATCAACAAACATCAGAATAAATAAACAACAACAAAAACATTAAAATCTAAGAGAATAAAATTTCAAATTTATTATTGAGACAATATGTGTAGAGATACCTATTATTGTTTATTGGCATCCCAAGATCATATTCACTTGCGTACACAACTCTTAGTAGTAAGTGTATACAACATATTTATTTGTGTCAATGGTTTATCTAAAAAGGGATATCAACACAACGGATGCTTAAATCGGTGTGCCTACAAAGAGTACAAACATGTAGAGTCTGTTGGGTGGACCTATGTGGGCTTTAGCATGATATAAAGCTTTCACATGCACCATTACTAGTCGGAATCATATTATTAAAAACTTCATAGTTTGTCTTCAGCAACTTCATTATTTCACCATCATTAACTAATGTCCAAGACATATATTACCGGGGTAACCCTTTACCCAAAAAAAAAACTAATGTCCAAGACATATATTAACTCTTGTTAAGTCATATGTGCCTTTGTTACTCCGTACCTCCCAGAGTTCCACACTACCACCTTGATGTATGAAGTCGGATTTGTCTTATTAATTCTATTTACTTTGTTCGTTGGATTCTTAGGAATTCCTTTCAATCAAGATGTGGATATTTTAACAAAATGACTCTAACCAACTTCACCATGGTTAACTAATCTCCAAATGATATGGTTACTTGATGGCTTATATTATGATTTACGAGAAATTTGAGATGTAAAACTTAATCAACAATATGTCCAGCTTAGCACTTTCCAATCATACATAGTTTCTACTCCGTAAATAGTTTCCTAATCAGCAAAATGTACACAGTTACAAATACTCCCTTCCATCTCAAATTAATAGTCCATATTTTTATCGGTAGCATAATCATCTTTTGATACAACTTTGATGACAACCATATATCTACCGCTTTCTCCTGCATAATTATCCATTCTAATTTTAAGTATTGTAACTATATCTCCTAATGAACTATATACTCACTTAGTAGATCCTTTGCCAAGATTTAAAACATGTATTTCATTAAATCAAATTATCATACAATCTCAACTTCATTCAACAAAATAATCAGATCTTCTACTGAAACAAATACCAACAACCTTAACATCATCGATCAATCATTAAAATTATAAAGTTAGGGTTTGTAAAATAAAAGTTGTTGGAAAAAGAAAAATAGACTTACTTAGGTGCGATGGCGAGTGAATAAGATGTGAAAAGAGATAATAAACATGATAATTGGAGTAGTAAGAGAGTGGATCTTTGTAGAACAGCCATGGAAGATGAGAGAACGGAGATACCAGTGTTTATGTTTAGAATAATTGAGTTTTTGGGTACTGAATTTGTGGCCCCATACGAAAATAACTTAGAAAGAATAATTTGCAATATCAGTACTTGTGTTTGAGACAAACTGCAGGAGTAGTCCTTTTGAAGTAGGGGAGCATAATAGACCACGGACCGGACCGGACAGAACCGAGAAACCGGACCCAATTGGACTGACCAGACCGGACTGAATGTATTTTGGTCCGGTCTTTGGTTCACGTTTTTTCTCATATTCGGTCCGGTCCGGTTCAGTTTTACACAAAATCAGTCATTATGCTTTGTTGGACTAGACCAAACCGACGAACCGGATCGACATCGAATTGACCTGAATCTAGACCAAACATTTCGGTTTGGTTTTTTTGGACAAAATTGGTTTTCGCTCCAATTCAGTCCGATTTTCAGACCGTGCTCAGCCCTATTTTAAAGAGCTTTGGTATGAGAACATACAAAAATCATAATATATAAATATATATATATATATATATATATATACACTAGACGAGTACCCGCGCATAACAGCGGTTTTTAGCGGCAGACAATTAACGATATGCGAAATTTTGGTAAGTGTTTCGTATAACGTTCTAAATTTAAACGTGAAAATATCAAAATGAAATTGCAAACGGTGTAACATATGATAATTCAACTATAGCAAAAATTCTTAAAAAGTATCAAACGACATATAAAAATATTTAATAAGACTAAAAAAGAAAACATTACATCAATTATGATACACTAACTAAAAATACACGTTACTCGTAGTGTAAAACTTCTTGATACACGATATTTGAGGTGTAGATTCCTGTTTGACGGCCCTCTTTGACTGGTTTAACCAATACCTTTGTTGTTCTACGGGATATCCCTCTAGACAATGCCACATAAAGCTGGTCATGCAAGAAAACAGAGTCGGGATATCCCTCTAACCAATACCCTTGAGCTTTATTAATAGTTATCGCAAAGCTAAGGCGAATAGGGAATTGTTTTCTCTTTAGTTTGAAAGGGAACACTCTAACTCCAGCGTGTTGTCCGACAACAATCTCAGCATTGATGACATTAGGATCAAAACGTTTACATATTAACCTCGTGCCATTACACAAATTAGTAAAGTTTGACAATTATGTGTATCTTTAAAAACTTGAAAGGAAATTATTTTATAAATTAGTAAACTTTGACAATTAGTAAATCAGTTATGATGTATATCTTTTTTCAAAATAGTTGATTTGTCAATTATTAATCCATTGTAATTGTTGGAAATATATCTTTATTAAAAATAGTTGATTTGTTTATAACTTTCACGATACTCTTTTACAGAATACATGATTTGTAATATATTATGGACAAATATTTGTTGTCTAAACCTTGTTCCTCTTTGACAGTGAATGAAATATTTGGCCATACAAAAATATATTCGTATCTATGTTGTCAACTACAAAGCAATACTATACAAAACATGCAACAACATGTAATACCACCAGGCCAAAATTAAAATTTAATCTATTAATGACGTGTTTTGACTTTGTTATAACTTGTCTAGATCTTGTCATATGAATCAATAGATTAGCAAGGTTTTGAATTTGTTATAAAGAAGTTCCATAAATTAGTAATCAACTTTGTGTCAATGCACATTTGATAGATCATATAAAAAATAAATTCATTTTCTAACCTGAAGGTCATCATCAATGTTCCTTTCATTTTGCATTTCCATTCTTTCTTGTAGTGAAACGATTTATTGAATGAATGATAGGCTATGAAGTAGTGTGTTTATATAGCCAATACGCAATAGGCATAGTTAAACTTGATTTTTCCCTTTTTCCTTAAAATATAGGTGTTTAAAATTGAAAAAATATTATAGCGAATGAGAATTTTGTTCAGGAATACATGATACTTTCCTTCATATGTGTTAAATGCACTGTGTTCATTGACCATGAAAAACTCTCCTCGAATACAAAACTCTAATATGCAATAACGAACCAAAATCTCTTAATCTCAATTTATACGCATGTCGACATTAGTAAAACATGTATGGCTATATATTATATTTTGTATGTTTCATACATCATTGGACCCCACTTTTACCAACATGTTCTAATATAACTTACATGTGTGTATGTAAACACAGATTTTATAAGTATTCTCATCCTTATCGCTTGACACCAAAATACAACACACACCTAATATAAACAAGGTATGCTATATCTTCATATTTACCATGCATGCGATCACCAAAACACATGCAATCTACATATGTTTATAACTCAACATCTGCTTATAATCTTATACTTTCCATGTTTCATGTTTGCTCATATGTTAAACCGCACCTACTGGTCTCTCGCCAAAAGTGATTTACAATTTTGTGTTGATAGTATAAACATATCGTTTTAACCGGACTCGACAATCATTTGCTAGCAAAACATTTATCGTGTTCATGTTGCGTTATTATTTTATATATGTGATCGATTGACAGCATGATTATCATATGATATGTATGTCGATGATAGATAGAGGTTTACCTTACGGCTGAGTCAAGAGTGATTGAAAAGAAAGAAAAGTGGTACTCGAAATCGACCACACACGATCACCAAAACTGCTATGAAACACGAACGCATGTACGACTTTAGTGGTCTCAAACGAAGCCTCAAACTCATACGCGAATTGATATAAAACCTGCAACCTCTAATGAATCGAGACCGAATATCAACCTTCACACCAACAGATCGAACAGGACCAACCACGAAATCACAACCAAGATTAAACTTGTATATTTACCTTTTGAATGAAGGATGCAGAAACTCAAAGTTCATGCAATCATGCGTCTAGTTTACTCATATGGATCGTGAAGGAGGTTATGGATTGTTTGACAGGTTTATGAGGCATGAGTGTGTTTGCGTTTTCATAAATGGGTGTGATATCCCGTATATGTGATAAATGAATGAAAGCTATATATATGTCAAAATAATATTTTCGGATTTTCTCCAAACCGTGGAGAATTTAAAAATGGAATGGAGCGTTTCTTGTTTTAGCAAAAATGATCATATCTTCTTAAGGAGGAAATACGTGTGGAATTTTAAAGAAAATGAATGTGTCGTGGGACTTTAAGTGTAATTAAGAGTAATGAGTTTCAACATTTTCATCTTAATTGTTCAAGTTTCCTTAATTAATAAGGGCATTATGGGGATTGACCAAAAGTTAAGTTTTCACTTTTTCACTTTGACCGTTTTGTTTTTATAAGTAGTATATATATATATATATATATATATATATATATATATATATATATATATATATATATACTGACAACTATTTGTCTCATCTAATATACACCAAAAGTGTTGTGCACATCATAATTATGCCTTTGTACTATTGTACTATATGCATCACTAATGTGATTTTGTAGTGTGCATATTAACTCTCATCTCACATGTTCTATCATAACTTAAATCTACAACTATTTAATTGAAAAGCTTATCCACATCACGAAATATCATTGCGAGACTATAATTACGCACTAAAGCTCTTCACAAAATCACAAGTAATGCGCACGCAATTTCAAAGTCTTATGTATTACGCCTGTAATTCAAACAAACCATGAAATGGTTTAAGCAATTAATTTAATTGTTTTTTACTTTTACTTTAATCAACATGCTTTAAGAGATTATACCAACTGTTATGGAATTGGGTACATTTTAAAGCTTAGCATTTAGTGACAGTGTGACACGAATGAAGTAAAAGTTTGTGCATTAACGATAAGATAACAAAAACAAAATTTACAACTTGTACCAAAGGGGATGTTTGTCAAAGCTTACATTTTAGCTTATGAGTTTATCTGACTAAGCTTATGTCATAAGCTTATTCTTTAAATTTCCTCTATAAACCTTTGTGGAATGGGAATGTTTATATGCTTGGTGACAAATCACCATAAACCATCTCTATAAACCCCATTAGAGGTGCTTTTATCATATACCTATATCTTAATTAAACACAAACATATCGCACAACACACTCAAACACATCAAGCGCTGCTCACCACCACTGATTGACCTTAAAATTTGGCCTTCACGCATGGTCTTCTACAAAAGCGTACCAATGTTCACGTGTTGTAATGAGCCTTAGTAGGACACCACATTGATAACGTTAGTAATATCTACCTTTTTTTGCAAGAGTAATTTCGTTATCTAAAACATACATACAAGTTAATATGATCATGTGTGTACCAAAATCTGAAGCAACAATGCAAGAGTAGCTCAGCTTTTAAACAATTACTGTAATAACTAGCATAACTGAAAATTTGAAATCACAACATTGCTAAAAGCCTCTCTAGTTTCATAAAAAAAAAAAAAAAAAAAAAAAAAAAACAAAAAAAAATCCGTTTTCTACACATTGTTCAGCTTATAAACAATGGTGGAAACATTTGTTCATTCCATAACATACATTAAAAGACTAGACTTCTTGAAGACCTTGTGCCAGAATGTCAACATGCTATCTTGTGATTTCGTTATCTCATTTGCTCTCACTTCAATGGAGCCTTTTTAATTTCATGCCTACATAGTAAACCAAATAAAGGTTATCACGAAACTGCAGAAGGTAGTCAAAATAGAATAAAAGAAAATAACCATTAACAATAACTGCAGATATCTGTTAAGCTATAGGAGTATAAAACATACTATTACATAGAGTGTAACAACTTTATCCTTAATATGTGATACAAAACAAAGTTCATTAAAATTGAGTAAGGGCTTTTGATACTGCACTTAAGATTACCATAGAATGTCATTATAGAATGGTATCTTTACATATTATCGAGTAAACATTTTCACTGTGGCTAAACAGGTATAAACTGTCATGGAAAATTGTGTACAGTTTGTGATAGGAACATTACATGGCACATGTTAGATACACTCACCGATGACATGGCATGATAATACTAACGTGGGAAATAAAAATTTGTAGAACAGTAGCGTGCTTTAGACAACATATAGAAAGATAAATGGGAAGAAAGACGAAAGAGATTACATTTCAGGTTCATTAGCGGCTTCTTTTCGTTGTCAACAAGTTCAAGTACAAACTCATCTCCTGCCTTTAATCCATTTGCAGCGAAAATATCCTTAAATCCCCTTATACGAACACGACCATGTGTGCGACGTGTGTGGCAAACTTTTGTTGGCCACAGCCTTTGTTTTTCATCCATCACAACCATTTCACTGTTGTTCATGTTGAAAAATCCATTTGACCTTGCAAAACCCAATGGAACATGCTGCAAAACATAAAGGCATTCATAAACTTAGTATAATCAAGTATATCGCAAGGGTTAAACATCAAATTCAATTACCACATATGAGTCCTTGATACTAGATGCTGTAGCAATGGACTTGAAACAGTGATTTTCCTTCTTCTCTCGGGTTTCCTCCAATAATCCTGGGATCCATATATCTCATGTTTAGGAAATCGTACAAAATAAATGGATTCAATCAAGATACTAGTTTTGGATATTATTTTTATTTTTTATTTTTGCAAGAAAATACAAACATGCGTTTTCGTTTATTTCCTATCAGTCATTATACTTGTCTCTAACAGATTATTTTATCTCCCGTTTGGGTCATTTTGTAACCCTATATATTTTTCAGGTTATACATACCTAGAATCACTATACATTTAACTTTTTTTCTAAAAGATGGTCAATTTTTAAAGCCCATTTTGAGAGTTTTGGGCCACAAAATGACTCAAATGAGAGAAAAGACTTTTTCTAATGACTCATATTTATATATATAACCAAAAAAAAAAAAAAAAAAGACCAGGAAAACATGACAAATGATAAAGTACGTTGGTATGCAAAGAAACTTTGTAATTAATTTAGTACTTGAAATAACAGCAACAGGCTTTTCGCCATTCTGGATGAGCTCAAACTTAATAATGTCTCCATTTTCTAAGCCGTTTGTGATACAAAGTTTGTGCAATCCACGTCGAATGTAGTAGGACTTGCGCAGCTTTTCCATTTTAACTGTCCATGTGCCTTCCTTTTCGGCGTATTTTAGGATCATTTCTCCGCTACTTAATCTATTTGCTAATGCAAATGCCTTCGGAATTAACTACATCAATTAAAAATGATTTCCCCGTGAGAGAAGATCAGCAACATAACACAATATTAAAATCTTCAAATTACCAGCAACTTTCGTGACATGTCATGGTGCTTCAAAGTGCCAACAAAGTGACGATGACAGTTTAGGCCTTCTGTTTCCACAGCTTCATGAGATTCAGCCGGCTCTATTTCAAGATCTAATGCTAGAAAAAAAGAAAAAAAAAAATGTTTAGGGCACAAAAGATATTACTTAATTTTAGAGTTCAAATGGGATAATTTTCAACCCCAAAATGGGTACTCGCATCCTTGAAGGTTCATGTAGTCCAGTACAAAAAGAATATTAGTTTTTGAAAACGAAAAACACTATGTTTGCCTTAAATGTCAAATAACTCTTTGTTTTGAGTGAATAAGAGATATAAGAAAACAAGATCTTACGATAAAAATTTGCCATAGAAGAGATCTCAGTTTGTACGAATTCAAGCTTAAAACGGTCTCCTTGTTTTAGGCCATTCTCAGTATAAAAGGCAGGCCATCCTCGTCCAATGTAATAATAATTTCCTTTATAGATCTTTAAGTCAACGATCCATGACAATTTAGTTTGACCATTTCTGAGAATCATCTCTCCTGCTCTAAATCCATTTGACTTGGTAAAACTGGATGGAAGAAACTATACCAGAAAATATTAGTCACACACTTGCCATGATCAAACAATAAACTACTGTAAATGTTATGCAAAAAGCCAAAGGTACATTTTGCCTAGTCAGATCAGTTGACTTATGAAAGTCAACATATTTTCTTCAAAAGTCAAAATGTCCCATTATCCTTTCTATTTTAATTACCAATTTATTTGCAGGAACCTTCAAAGTGCCAATAAAATATGGATAATTGCTGTGATCAGGAGTCATAGTTTTCTCAGACTTGAGTGATTTTGTTGATTTGTTTATGTATGTATCCTTCACTTTCGGGGTCTTCTTCAATACTACAAATCCATGCACACATTCATTAGCACTTATATGAACTTGAATTTAAAACATGTTCAATATAAGGTCCCCTGTAAAATATGGAAAAATGCACTCACCATCAATGTCGGTTTTACGTTTCCCAAATGAGTTTTCTTCCAGGCATGCTTTTTTTGTTTTCCTTGTCATATCTTTATGGATGGGATATTCCCTTTCGCATGAACTAGTGTCGAAAACCATGATATCAAAAACCATATTCCCTTCGTGCTTAAAAACCACAAAATCAAATTCTTGAACACCATTTTCCCTAACAAATGTTTCCCAACCTTCTCCAAACACCCAATCTTTATCTATCTTCACATGCCATTTTCGACACCCCCTTTTCAATATGGCAGTTTCGTTTTTCCTTCTGCTTACTAAATATTTTTGATATGATATTGGTATTGACTGCAAGAACAGATGCAAATGTAATCAATATTCCATGTTAAAGATGTTCAATATATCTCAGGCATTCATATATATATGAATCTCAAAAACTGTTATGCAATTTAGAACTTGCAAACATGGGCTTTTAGACTTTTACAAAATGTAAGCAAAACTTATAATTATTGGTCAAATTTTCAAATAATCGCTGCATATAAACATCATGTCAAGATTTCTTAAAAAATCATAATGTGTTACACATAACAAGTGCTAATCTATCAACAAGTTTTGATGAGATATAGAGTTATAGACTAACCAATTGGGAGTTGAGACCAGTTTTGATGAACTTGAAAAAGCAGCTAGGAGATATACACTTGCTTGGAGGACCTCTCATGGTGGTTATCTCATCTGCACCTTACACTATCTGTTTCTTGAGAATGTGAACTGCAAATAAAGATATCAAAAAGAATAAGAGATCCTGTGTTAATAAATTAGGTAGATAGATGTCATTAAGACATTGTAATCTGACCAAATTTTGAAAAGCAGAAAAGATGTCTTATTTTGATGGTTCATTTCTTAAAAGTTCTTTTATCAGCATGAATAAATTTTTAACTCATGCAACTACTATCCGGATCTGTAACGTGACTTACAAAACAATAGTGATGGTGTTTAATATGACATTTTAGTAGCGAAAACTAGAGAAACAGTTTTATCACCTACTTAACATGTAAACAAAAATTTAGTTAACTAGATTACATGTAAATTAGTAGATCACTAGAGAAAAGTAGACAAGTGATCATAACTTTTTAGTAAACTTGAACTGAAATATGCATTGATTGTGTTTTTCACAGTATCTAACAAAATGGTCACGAGTTATAATAAACTAACCAAATTTTCACATTAGCTTAACAAAATTTGGAATCCTCGTGTTTTATCACATTATCTAATTAAACCTTTGTGACTTATCATAGAGTATATAGTCCGCATAAAAAATTTAGTTTCATCTAAAACTTGAACCAGCCCGAACTTTTAAAACAGCTTGAATCAACCGAATTAGTTGTCCCAAAATGTATCAACCAAGTTTTTGAATTGATTATAGTTGCACATCATTATATTTCAATAAGCATAAAGAAGAATGAAATCTTTTGATATTGGGAAAAACTTGATTACTCATGTATCTTTTTTTTAAAAACTCTTAGTTTAAAATGTAAAATAGATTGTGTAAACTTTAAATAGACCACTGTTGTATTGTAAAGACCTTGGTTTTCTGTACCCAAGATTTTTATACATCAAAGTGTCAAATTTGTAGTTATTAACTGCAAAAGGTAAAGAGCTGTACGTATTATTTAAGGATTGATGGAACAAGTCGAACCTGGTAAGCACTGTATTAACTTTAATTAAAATATACTGTAGTAACCATACTGTACGTCAGTCCCTTCTAGACAAACGAGTTATAGTTTGTTAAGGTAAAAAAAGTATTTATAACTACCTTGAAATTTGAAGATCAAAATTAAACAATGCAAAAGCCCCTGCTGTTTCTCATCTTGTTTCTGCTCGGAAACAATGATAAAAAGATGTGATCCTTTCGTTACATACTGAAGAACGTTTGCTTCTTGAAAACCATGTGTCATATTGCTACATTCTGGTGGGGTTGCCTCATTTACGCTCTAACTTCAGCGGGCCCTTCTTCATGCCTATCGAGTAAAACAGATGAAGGTTAATTTAGAAAATGCTAAAGGTGGTCAAAATAGGGTGATAGAGAATCAACAATAACTTCACAAACTTACTCGACAATAGCAGTATAAAAGGCATCGTTTCTACAATTCTACGTATGGTGATACAGAATATCGTTCCTTAGAATTTACTGACAGCATTAATATTGATAGATAAGGTTCCTTTAACTTGTCGTTATAGAATGGTATTTACCTTTTGAATTAAGTATGCATTTTAACTACGGCAAGAGGGAGTGTAAGCTTTCAATCAGTTTGTGGCACGTAAAATATATGGCGCACATTAGTTACATCTATCATTATATTGAAGACATGCAATTATAAAACTAATGTGGCTAGATATAAAAATTTCAAGTTGCTATCATGCCACATCATCATATACAGTAGCAAGTTAGACAGTATAGTTGGCGTAATTCAAACATTATATAGAAAGAGAAGTGTGAAGAAAGAGATTACATTGCAAGTTCATAAGAGGCTTCTTTCCATTGTCAACGAGTTTAAGTACAAACTGTTGGATATAATCGGTTATGTGTCGGGATTCACGTATGCATGGCATGGCATGGCTAGAGTTTTATTAAGCAAGTCTTTATGCTTCTAATTTAGTTTAAAGTTGAATTAGTAAAAAGTCTGTCCGGGTCTTGTGTATGTGCATTTCTACGTTGGGTAGAAAGGGTCATAGTTACCTGTTCTTTAGGTAGAGTTGTGTTTCCTAGTTTGTAGGCAGACTAGTTCTACACACGTCTTTCTTGTAAGGCTATATATAGCCATGTGATCTATGAATAAAACCATCTCTTTTCCTGAATTTATTTCTTTACCCACTAATCATATATTTCAGAGTTTCTAGTTGTGAAGTTTCAAATCTACATTTGGTATCCAGAGCTTTTTTCATTTGAAGGGGCTGTAAGTTGATCAAAAGTTGAAGAGTTACGAAAGCAACTTCTACTCCTGATCTTCCTGTTCATGATAAGAGTCTAACCGACGGAGGTGCGTGAAAAACGTGTTGGTCCCAAAGTTGTGTATGGTGAGAGAGATTCGATAATATGAAATTGCAAATAAACTTGAAAACTTTGTAAATCTTTCTAACTCGAATTTCGTTACATATGTTCATGTATATATAGTATGCGAATGGTTGTGTTCGAACCATTGCAACGTTTCACTAGAAGGTTGTGTTGGTTCTGTTTCATTCGAACAGGTACAATTAAACAACACACCTTTTCGGTTATTAACTAACTTCTAGAAATAACTAACTATTAACTAACTTAACCGCTATTCGGTTATTTACTTTATAACGAACACGTTTTGGTCCTTGGAGTTTCTTCTGTCCGAGAAGTAGCATGCAAGATTACACGCTCACATTCTCCTCCTTAATCTTTCTCCTCCTTAATCTTGAATGTTGCTTCGTCCTAAGTCTTGAACTCCGAGCATTTGTCGCATAGTTGCAAACTTGAGTCTTGCTAAGGCCTTTGTTAAAATGTCTGCTCATTGTAGTTCTCCATTTACGTGTTCAACCTTGATATGACCATTCTCTACACATTCCCTGATGAAATGATAGCGAATGTCGATGTGCTTGCTTCTTCCATGAAATACTGGGTTCTTCACGAGTTGTATAGCTGATACGTTGTCAACTCTAAGTGTTATCCTTTTTTCTTCTGTTCCAGTCAATTCACTAAGTAAGCGTTTTAACCATAAAGCTTGACATGCTGCTGCAGTAGCTGTCATGAATTCTGATTCACATGATGATAGTGCCACTGTCGGTTGTTTCTGAGTACACCAGGTAATAGGTGACTCTCCAAAGTAAAATACTATGCCAGTAGTTCCTTTTCCTTGATCAGTGTTAATTCCATAACTACTGTCGTTGTAACCTGTAATTTTGCAGCCGCATTCTTTCTTGTATATTATTCCATGTTCCTTTGTTCCTTTGATATATCGGATTACTTGTTTTACTGCCTTTAGGTGAATTTCCTTCGGGTCTTGCATGAATCTGCTGAGTAGTCCGACTGGGTAACTAAGATCTGGTCTTGTGTGCAGTAAGTACCTAAGACTTCCAATTAAGCTACGGTAGTAAGTTGCGTCAACTGAGTTTCCACTATCTTCCGCCTTGACCAACTTAGTGCCGGGATCCATAGGTATCTTCGTATCATTACTGTCCGTCATACTTGTTTCTTTCAAGATCTTGTTAATATATCCTGTCTGCTTGATTGTAATTTCTCCTCCTATCTGTGTAACTTCTATCCCAAGGTAGTAAGCTAGCAACCCTAAGTCGCTCATTTTGAATTTATCTTCCATCTGGGATTTGAACAAGTCTATTTCTTTCTTTGGAGTGCCCGTGATTATCAAATCGTCTACATATACTCCAACAATAAGCGTAGAAGTCTTGCTTCTCTTTGTGTAAATTGCTTGTTCGAGATTACATTTCTTAAAATCTAATGACTTCAAGGTTTGATCAAGCTTCATGTTCCAAGCTCTAGGCGCTTGTCTAAAGCCGTACAAAGCTTTAGTTAGCTTGTAGACTTTATCAGGGTTTCCTTGCTGAATAAACCCTTCCGGTTGTTTGACATAGACTTCTTCTTTCAATTCTCCATGTAAAAATGCTGATTTTACATCTAAGTGGTGTACTGGCCAACCATGATATGCTGCTAGTGCTAAAATTAACCGAACTGTTTCTATCCTAGCAACTGGTGCGAATACTTCATCGAAGTCTATTCCTTGTTCTTGTACATAGCCTTTTGCTACTAATCTTGCCTTATGCTTGATGATCTTCCCGTGTGCATCCCTTTTGGTTTTATAAACTCATTTTAGTCCGATTGCCTTCTGGTTTTCAGGCAATGTAGTAAGAGTCCATGTGTTATTCTTGTCGATTGAATCTAATTCAATTTTCATGGCCTCAATCCATTTCTTATCTGTTGATGCTTCCTTATAGTTACGGGTTCTTCTCCTATGAATAATAGACTTTCCGTCTCAACTATTTGTGCTGTCCTATATATATCCTTTATTTCTTTGAAACCTCGTACTGGTGTATCATCAAATCTTTGTTCTGAGCTTCCAAATGAGCTTAGAGTAGTTTCTATATCACTTTCTGAGTTAGGTTCGTAAGCGTATGCTGGTAGTGTGGTTGGTGACTCTGGATCTGGTATTGGTTCGGGTGTTTGAACTTCTTCATGATACGTATTATCAATGTTTTCTATGTTGACTGGTGTAAGATTCTCGTTGTCAACTTCGTCTACCACAAAACTAGTCAAAAATGTGTCTTGTGTACTCGTATCATATTCACTATTATCCCACTCCCACGGTTTTGTTTCCATAAACTTTACGTCCCTACTAACGTGTTTCTTCTTTCTTACTGGATCATATAGCCTACATGCTTTTGATCCTTCCTCTACGCCTAAATAAATCATCGGTATGCTTCTGTCATCTAACTTCTTCAAATGAGGTATCGTTATCTTAGCATAAGCTGTGCATTCGAATATTCTTAGGTATTCCAGGTTCGGTTTTCTGTTGTAGAGGGCTTCATATGGTGTTTTATCTTCCAGGGCTTTGGTAGGTACCCTGTTGAGTATGTAAATGGCGTGTTTGACTGCTTCCGCCCAAAAAGTTAAGGGTAACTTCATTGCTTTCATCATACTCCTAGTAGTTGATAAAACTATCTTATTCTTTCTTTCTACTACACCATTCTGTTGTGGTGAGTACGATGCTGTTAACTGTCTTGCGATACCATTTTCCTTACAGTAGTTGGTGAATTTTTTAGATGTAAATTCACCTCCTCTATCTGTTCTTAGCATTTTCAATTTCAACTTCAACTCCATTTCTACCTTCTGCCTAAATTCCTTGAATGTGTGAAATGCCTGATCTTTCGAGGTTAGAAAGTAGGCCGACATAAAACGTGTACAGTCATCTACTAATAAGAAGATGAGCTTCTTTCCAGAATTTGTGGTTGGGCTTATGGGACCACAGAGATCTCCATATACCAAGTCCAACGGGTTCTTGGATCTGAATTTAGCTTTGTTTGGAAATGGTGTTCTAATGTGTTTTCCTAATAAGCATGCATCACATATTTGTCCTGCATATTTTATTCTCGGTATCCCTTCTACTAGACCTTTTCTTGTCATCTTGTCTAATGCGTCAAAGTTTAGATGACCCAATCTAGCATGCCATAACCATGCTTGGTTATCTATGTTTGCTAAGAGACATATAGGTGCTTCAATGTGTAGTTTGATACTGTAAAGTCGATTCTTAGATCTTTCTACTTTCATCAACAAATTCTTGTTCTTATCATACAAAGTCAGTTTGTTTCCATCCATGATGATCTTGCAACCTATCTCGGTAAGTTGTCCTAGACTAAGTGTAATACCTCAAATTCTAAAACAATGCAAAATTACCAAAATGCCCTTATAAATAAAAATTTAGATAAATAATTATAAATAATATCAAATAAGCCCTAAAACTCCATAACTTGGTTACATATGATCAAAATAAATTAGGTATGAATAATATATGTTACTTTTGTAAAAATAATAATAATAAAAATTCTGCATAAATATTATATGGCCGAATTATATATTTAGAATATATATATGTATATATTTATTACTATAAAATAGAAAACAAATCCCAAATCAAATAGGAAACTTATATAATCTTTTATTTGGGACTTATCACAATAATATACAGCCAAGATAAGTTTTTTTATCCATATATATATATATATATATATATATATATATATATATATATATATATATATATATATATATATATATACACGTTTATAAAATTTAGATAACCTATAATAGATCTTTAAAATCCCTAACCGACTCAAAAATCCTCACAGTCGACTCAAATTTTTCTGAGGTTCCCTAGTATTTTTCCTGGACGTGTTTTAGGTATAAGAAGGTGAGAAAAATCGTGGTTGAGGCTGTGGTGGCTTGGTTTGATCGTTGGATTTGTTTTGCTCGATTTAAATTAAACCAAGAGGTAAAAATTCATTCTGCTTGTTCACTCTTTGTAAAATCTTTCTGGTATTTTTCTAGTAACCTATATATCATATATTATCAGTATAAAATATTAGAATCGAGCCATGCATATTAATATGATCAAACGAATTTATATGTAACCATAAACCCTAAATCGACCTAAAAACCCTAATCGGCTAAATCTAATTGTTTGTGTTTCGACTTTATTTTATTCAGATCCTATACATGTTATTTGACTATAATAAAATTGGTTCCATGATGATCAAAGTGTAGAAACTAGTTTTGGATTTATTTTGTAATCGGTTAAATAAGAAAAATAAAATAAAAGTAGAAGTGGATCGAATTAATTAGGGTTAGGGTTTTTGGAAATTTTACTGCATTAAATGAGTTTTAAGGATGATGTAATAATTGGGTAATGATTGGAAAATATTAGGGTTAGGTATTGTGGATTATTTTGTAATCGAATTGGATATTAAAAAGTATAGGGTTTGTTTTGTAATTTTACAAACTTAAGGATTATTTTTGTAAAGTATATTGGACCAGGGGTAACTATATAAAATTAGTTCAAGGGTAGAATGTATAACATTTGTAATTAAACGGATTAATTTGTAAGTTATATAATAAAAAGGGTGTTTATTTAAAATTAAGGGTTTGTTTTGTAAATTAGGGAAAGTTAACTTATTAACCCTAAACTTTTGAAAGTTGACATGTTTTATCCTAACTTATAATTATTTGTTATAATGAAACCATAATTCCATAATAATGATTTACTTAAAGTGTAAACCTAAATTACTGTGTAATCTTTCTAATTAGAGAAACTTACTAATTTGAGAATCTTATTAAATAATGGAAAATTACTAAAAGTAGAAAGCTGACTAAAGTAGAGTAATCTGATTTAAGATAAAGTTATTAACAAATTAAATGATCACTAAATCAGGTGGATAATTAAAGAAGAAGTGAACTCTTCCTTTCATCTCTGTCAGCTTTGCTTTTGAGGTACGGATATTCTGACCTTACTCTTAAGGTTTCCTTTGTGATATGAAACTTTGATATGAATCTTTAATATGAACTTTCTGATTTGAACTTCTGCTATGATAAACCTTTCTGTTTGAACCTTCTGATATGACAACTATGATTTGAACCTTTATTATTAACCTTATGATTACCTGAGCTTCACTAGGCATGGGGGTTCCATGTCCGTGTCATAGATGCACCTATGGCATGACTCTAGGGCAGTAGAGTGATGTTCTGCCACGTCCCTTCCGTTATATATGAATGTGTACTAATTTTCAAGGGCGTATAGATGCATCCTAGATCTGTTTTCTGTTATGATATGATATGATTCTGTTTAGTGAGTGGTTGTACGTGCAATGTACCCCTTTCACTTCCGGTACAATGGAGTCTGCAGCTCCTTGTGCAAACTTATGATTTGACGGCTATGATAATGTGATATGATATGATATGTTTATCTGAGCTCATGGTATTATTTTGGTTTATGATTCTGTTTATACAGGTGACTGTATAGATTCCTTAACCTACACAATTTATTTCCGTATTATCTGTTATACCTAAATATGTTTCCCCAAATTATATCTTTTGTACTTCAGCATTTATTTCAGTTTTCTTTTGTTATATCCGTTCACTGAGCTTTTGTAGCTCAGCCGCATTTCTTTTCTCCGCTGCAGGTATTCAAGATAGCTTTTGGATTAGCTTTCTGGGTTTGAGTGTAGAACTGAGTGAAGAATTTAACTTTAGCTATTTGAAGTAAGTTTTCTGCTTTTGATCTGTCTGTTTGTTCTGATGTAACACCATAATTTTTGACATTTTTACCCTTGTCGGGTTGGGGTGTTACACTAAGTATGTTGCTCTTGAGGTTTGGTATGTAGTAAACGTCCGAAACTATCTTTTGTTGTTGGTTTCTACATCCTAACAATATTGAACCTCTACCCTTTATCTCTACATACGATCCATCTCCAAAACGAACGCGTCCAGTGATGCTTTCGTCAATATCTTTAAAGTGACTCTTGGTTCTGGTCATATGGTTACTTGCACCATTATCTAAATACCATATGCTAGTATCTGTTGTAGCATAATTTTGGGGTTGTATTTGACCTTCGTTCAATAAAACTTCTTCAGTTTCATATGTAGCCATTAATAGTGATGGTTCTTCGTCTTCTAAGATAAGGTTTGACTATTCCTGATTTGTTGATGGTTTTCTACACTCATTCCTTACATGTCCTAGTTTTCCACAGTTGTAACATGTAAGTTTACTCTTGTCCCATGCTGGTTTATTATTTTTATCTCTATGGGATGAGTTTCCGCCATTCTAGTTGTTTCTATTTCCCTTATTCTGCCAGTTTCCTCGTGAGTAGTTTGATCTACCACCGCGTTTGTAAAAACGTTTTCCTCTCTTAGAGTGTTCGCCTTGTGTGAATAATAAATTATCCTGGCTTTCTACTTGTCCTCCCTTTCGGAGTTTTATCCTTTCCTCGAATGCCTTTAGTTTTCCTACGATCTCATCTATTGTAATATCATCGAGATCATTTGTCTGTTCTATGGATGCTACTATCTGAATGAACCTATCTGGTGTAGAGTCTAATAGTTTTCGTACTAAAAATGATTCATCCAAAGTCTTTCCTAATTCTTTTGCCTTTGTGGCGTAGCCGTTCAATTTGGCTGAAAATGCATCCACCGTGTCATCTTCCTTCATCTGAAGGGTCTGAAATCCAATCATCAATGATTGTAACCGTGCTTGTCGCACTTTTTCTTCTCCAACGTGTCTCTTCTTCAATGATTCTCATAATTCCTTTGCCGTCTTACAACTTGCTACTTGTAAAATAACATCTTCGGTCAACGCTTGATATAGGAGGGCAGTCGTTGCCTTATCCTTCTTATCATCTAGTTGCGTATTTTCCTTAGGTTCTATTTTTTCCCATAAACCATGTGCTTCTAGTATAACCTTAATTTGTATTGCCCATACCGTGTAGTTTGTGGTTTTGAGTTTAGGGCATTGGTATTGTGCAATAGGTGTTACGGGTTTCACGGTATTGTGTGATGTGCTTGCATCGTCACCGGCCATCTTAAAGGTGTTAATGATTTTCACCTTCGATTTGTGTGGGAATTTCTAACTAGTGGTAACGCTTAAAACTACGGGAACAAGAGATAGTTTTTGGGAAAACTTATAGATACTATGAATTTCTAATAGTATAAAACTATGTATCTATACTATAATAACGAAATGAAATCCAAAAGTTTAAAAATTTTGTGACCTTGTGTGTTTAACACACGTGTATTCCCTTGGTGTTGATACGAAAAATATACCAACTATTCTTTTCTTTTCCCTCGTAGTCCAAATTCAAACCGTATGCTTTGATGTTATTCGACTTGAATTCTTCACAATTTTACCACTCTTCGTACCACGTTGTTCTTCTTTATATCGACTTGCAGAGATGTCCTAAACAATTTGTTTCTTGTCTCGGTTTGATACTTCTTCCAAGTCTTAAGATACCCTCGGTATCTTTCAACAAACAAGCAAGTTTGCTTGTGTTTCCTTCGACTACACTTCGGTAGTATGCCAACAAGTGAGATCCTTGTTGCCCTTCGTTGCTTGTACACAATCTACAATATTTCTTTTCTTTTGTTCCACACCGCGTCTAATATTGTATATGTTGTTCCAAAAAACAATCCTCGATTGTTTTCCTCTATTCGGTATACCCTTTTCTTCAATCCAAGCAGCGAGTCTTTTCTTTTTTAAAAAACGTTTTCTTCTTCTTCTCCTTTGTCCGCGACAAGGAGTCTTGTTTTGTTGTATGAAACTTGAAAGCCAACAGAAATATACAAAGTTTGCTTCGTCTGAAATTTCTGTCGCGTCCAAAAACAAGCCAACACAAACAATTAAGTCACCACTTCGTTTGGTGCTTCTACGAATGCAATTTCTACACAAGTACGGTCGTGCACTACTTTCCTTTCGTCTAAAGTTATCTAAGGGTCACGTATAATGTTTTATACGTTACGGTTTGTTATGTTTCCTGAAAAACGAAATGGTTTTCAGTGTTTGGTTTCTTTGGTGATCGGTTTGTCTCAACAGGTTTTGTGTTTCAGTTTCGTGAAAGACAAACGATGGCTCTTGATGCCAAATGTTGGTCCCAAAGTTGTGTATGGTGAGAGAGATTCGATAATATGAAATTGCAAATAAACTTGATAACTTTGTAAATCTTTCTAACTGGAATTTCGTTACATATGTTCATGTATATATAGTATGCGAATGGTTGTGTTCGAACCATTGCAACGTTTCACTAGAAGGTTGTGTTGGTTCTGTTTCATTCGAATAGGTACAATCAAACAACACACCTTTTTGGTTATTAACTAACTTCTAGAAATAACTAACTATTAACTAACTTAACCGCTATTCGGTTATTTACTTTATAACGAACACGTTTTGGTCCTTGGAGTTTCTTCTGTATGAGAAGTAGCATGCAAGATTACACGCTCACAAAACGAATGTGAAGGATCCGTCAAAGCAGGTGGCTTTGGATTTTGTTCGTTTAGCAGGTTAAAGAAAACGGTAAAAGCAGTAGCTCGTTTTCTTGATCGGGTGAATAGAGCTCTTGGACGGGTTTGATCAGAAAAGGAGTTGAAGTTGTCAAAAAAATGGCGCTAGTACCTGTTAAGGAGGCAGGTTCGATGTCGTACTAAGTTCCGGTTTTAACCGCAACAAACTATCCGGTATGGGCTGTCAAGGTCAAGTCCATTATGGATGCATATGGTTTATGGGGGACGGTTGAACCACGAGTACTAGGTGAAGAACCTAATGCATAGAAGTCAAAACAAGCTCTTGCATTTTTGTTTCAAGCCATACCAGAAGACATGGTGTTGCAAATGGCGAGTTATAACGATCCAAAACAAGTATGGGACGGTCTCAAAATGCGGTACATGGGAGTAGATCGGGTGAGAACGGCTCGCCTTGCAACATTGAAAAGGGAGTTGGAAAGCTTGCGCATGAAGGAGGGAGAAACCGTGGATGAGTTTGCAACCAAGTTGAGTGGTTTAGCTTTGAAGGCAAGGGGCCTTGGGTACGAGCTTGAAGAAGTAGACATGGTGAAAAGGCTACTTGATACTATGCCTAAGTCGTTTCTCCTGATTGTGGCTTCAATTGATCAATGCTTTGAATTGGACTCGATGTTATTCGATGAAGCCGTTGGAAGGTTGAAGGCGTACGAGGAGCGTATCAAAGGAGCTGAGAAGATGGAAGACACTCAAGGTGGTTTGTTGTTGGCAAGTGACGGGAAATCGCACGGGTGTAAGCATTGTGGCGGTGGAAGCTCGAATCGAGATGACTTTGGGCGTGGCCGGGGAAGAGGCCGTGGGTCCGTGAGGGGTCGAGATAGAAACGAGAGGGTCCGGGATAAAAGCCACTTGAAATGTTACAAGTGTGGAGACTATGGTCACTATAACAACGAGTGTCCGAAAAATGAAGAAGCGAATTTGATTTCAGAGGAGTCGATGTTGTTGTGAATGGACGGGTAAATAACCGATTAAGCGGGTGATTGTTGGATATAATCGGTTATGTGTCGGGATTCACGTATGCATGGCATGGCATGGATAGAGTTTTATTAAGCAAGTCTTTATGCTTCTAATTTAGTTTAAAGTTGAATTAGTAAAAAGTCTGTCCGGGTCTTGTGTATGTGCATTTCTACATTGGGTAGAAAGGGTCATAGTTACCTGTTCTTTAGGTAGAGTTGTGTTTCCTAGTTTGTAGGTAGACTAGTTCTACACACGTCTTTCTTGTAAGGCTATATATAACCATGTGATCTATGAATAAAACCATCCCTTTTCCTGAATTTATTTCTTTACCCACTAATCATATATTTCAGAGTTTCTAGTTGTGAAGTTTCAAATCTACACAAACTCATCTCCTGCCTGCAATCCATTTGAAACCCAAATGTCCTTAAATACCCTTATATGAACACGTTTTTGTGTGGCGCAAAATTTTGCTAGCCAAAGCCTTTGTTTTTCATCCATCAACAATCAAAAATTAGTATAATCGATAATATAATATGGGTTTAACATTATGTTCATTTACCACAACAGATTTCTTGATACTATATGCAGTAGCAATGGACTTGGAACAAGCAATTTGAGCGGCCTTCCTCTTTCGGGTTTTCTCCTCTGAAAATACTGACATTGATATATCCCATATTTAGAAAATTATAGAAAACAAAGTAGTTCAGTCAGGATTATAATCTGGGACTTTTTTAAGCAAAAAAAAAAAAAAAAAAAAAAAAAAACCTCCAAGGTGCATTATTATTTGTCTCGTTTTAGTCATCGTACTTGGAGTCATTAAAAGATGATTTTATCTCCTGTTTGGGTCATTTTTGGACTCACACACTTTTTACCCTATGCAAAACATAACAAACATACAAACTTTTTATATAAATCTAAAAGTCCTAATCATAATTCAACATTTATTTAAAAAAAGGTGGTAAATTTTTAAGCCTTTTCGTAAGAGTTCTCTAGTGACTCAAATGTACAAAAAATTATGATCACTTAAACATGACAAATGAAAAAGTACGTTGGTATTTTATTCTGAAAAAAAACATTGCAATAAATTAATATTTGAAATAACAGCAACAGGCTTTCCCCCATCTCGGATGAGCTCAAATTTAATAATATTTACAGCTTTTAAGCCATTTGCGATACAAAATTCATGTAAACCACGTTGAACATATTAGGACTTGAGCTTATTATGCATTCCCAGGTTAACTGGCCACGTGCCTTCCTTTTCTGCATATTTAAGGATAATTTCTCCAGCAGTTAATCCATTTGCTAATGCAAATGCCTTTAGAACATACTACACCAATTAAAATGTTATTTCTACATTTCTTAGAGAATATCAACAACCTAAGCACGATGCTATCAAAATTGTTCAAATTGTATACCAACAACTTTCGTGAGGTGTCATGTTGCTTCAAAGTGCCACCAAAGTGACAATGGCAATTCAAGGCTTCTGTTTCCACCGTTTCACGAGATTCAACTGGCTCTTCTGAAAGATCTAATGCAAAAAATAAAAGACAAATTAGAATTTATTCACGACACTAAAGATATTACTTAATTATAGAGTTCAAACGGGCTAACTTTCATGTTTCAACCCTGTGCAAGAGAAGGTCAAGGTTAAGTCAGAGGACTAATTGGGTAAAAATTGTAAAGTAGAAGTGTTTAGTCATAGCTGATACTTTAGTATAAATAAAGTTGTAATTCAGTTACTCATTTCATTCATTCAATAATAACAAAATTTCCCTCCAATTTCATTTTTCTCCATTAAACTTCTCATGGAATCAGAGCTCTATTAATGGAGTTCTGACCGTTTAAATCGTTATAAAATCGTTAAAACTATTCACAATTGTGCTAGTATGTGTCTAGTGTGAATAGTTTGTTCTCAATATGTTGTTCTCCCTGTGTTTCTGATCGTTAAGTAGTTCTTTGATCTTTACTTTATTCTTCTTGATTCTTGATGGCGTCTTCATCATCAAATGCATCCTCCATGACTGAACCAACACTCTTTCAAAATCCGTTGTACCTACACCCTTCAGATGGTCCTGGTTCGTTGACTGTGCAAGAGAAGCTTCAAGGGAGTCAGAACTATCGTTCTGTAATACACCATTAATTATTAGTGGTTGAAGAGGTGAACACTAGGTTTGAGAATACCTTGTATGGGTATTTCCTTGGTCAACGTCTTGCTTTTCTTGTTGTTGATTATTTTGTACATAATGCGTGGACTAAGTATGGTATCCAAAAGGTAATGATGAATGCAAAGGGTTTCTTTTTCTTTAAATTCAATTCTAAGAAAGGTGTTGATGATGTTCTTGCAAACGGTCCTTGGTTAATTCGAAATGTACCTATTATTCTTAAACCATGGACAGTGAACACCAATTTACTTAAAGAGGATTTGACAAACATTCCGGTGTGGGTTAAATTCCATGATGTTCCTCTTGCTATGTTTTCTGATGATGGTCTTAGTCTTCTTGCCACATTGATTGGTACACCCAAACGGTTAGATGCTTATACCAGCCAAATGTGCAAGGAATCATGGGGCCGTAGTAGTTTTGCTAGATGCATGATTGAAGTGAAATCAGATGAGGTGCTTAGGGATAGCCTCACTGTTGAGATACCTTTACTTGATGGGTCGGGTGTGACTATTGAGAAGATACGGGTTGAATATGAGTGGAAACCACCTCTTTGTGATAAGTGTAAGATATTTGGTCATACTCTGACTAACTGTCCTAAAGTTATTATACCTCCTGTTCCACCTGCTAAGCCTGTTAATGATGGTTTCAATACTGTCAATAACAAAAAGAAAGTAAAGCAAGTTGGTTCTACAATTCCGGGTCACGGAGGGTTTACTAAACCTGTTGTGGGTAAGCAGTTTCAGTATCAACCCAAAAAGACTCTCCTTGAACCTAAGAAAGTGGATGGCACTAAGAAGAAGAATTCTGATGTGGCTAGTTCTAGTGGAACGAAGATTTCTACATCTAACCAATTTGATGCTCTTAATATGGATGATACAGATGGTTTTGGTATTCCTACTATTACCACCAACAAGGATGTGGATTCTGGTCGTACAATGGAAGTTAATAAGGATGAGTCGTTAAACAGTAATGCATCACAAGGACCGCTTGCGAGTGATTCAATGGAAACAATGGAAGTTGGTTCTACTCCTATAGTTGAGAAAATTGGGAAGCTTGAAAAGCTACTTATTGATGGGAAAGCTACGCTTTTGGATGATGATGGCCATCCTATTCCATCTACATCTTCCACTAAGAGGGCTAACTCATTTTCAAAGGTGGGTGAGGTTGTGGTTTCTGATAGTGATGATGATAAGGTTCTTAATATGTTCGACGAATCAGCAAATCTTTTTGGTGGTGGTCATGAGCGTGAAGATGAGTTTGAAGACTATGACAATTATTCGAAGCAAATTTATGATCTTCCAGGGAATTTGGATGCTCTTAATGCCATTTATGGCTTTAATCTCCAAGGTCGTAGGAAGTAGTCTATATTTTTGTCAGAGTCTTTTGTTATCATGTGGATAGTGGTTTGTTTTCTTATTTAGAAAATAGGAAGTATCTTGTTATGTAAGCTTTTCGCCTATGTAACAGGCTGAGATATGGGATTCACCTATATCCATTGTACTAAAATGCTTTTTGGAGTAATATATTTACCGGGTCGTTGACCTTTTACCAAAAAAAAAAAAATTGGTCTTTCTACAAAGAGGAAGTTAGGTTTTATCAGAGGTACTGTTCCTAGATCCACAACTGATCCAAATCTTGCAGAACTTTGGGATACTTGCAATAATATGGTGATTTGTTAATTAATTGGTTCTGTAAATGAGTCTATTGCAAGATCAATTATGTTCATTAGAACTGCAACAGAAATTTGGAGTCAGTTAGAGAAAAGATTTGCATTAAGTGATGGGTCAAGGAAGTAAAAATAGAACAAAGATACTTATGAAATAACACAATCAGGGAGTTCAGTTGGTGAGTATTACACTAGGATGAAAGGTGTTTGGGAAGAACTTGATAGCATCAATGTACTGCCTGTGATTTTTGTTATTTTAGAGGAAGTTGGTGTGTTCTTGAATGCTTTGAGTAAGCAAAAGGAGGATCAAAGATTATTTCAGTTTTTGAATGATCTTGATGATTATTATAGCAACCAAAGAAGTCAAATTCTTATGATTGCTCCTTTGCCAAGTGCTGAATCTGCTTGTTCTATGATTCAACAAGAAGAGACACAAAGACAGTTGTTGGATCTTCTAGTTTTGAGTCTACTGCACTTCTTAGCAAAGGAAAGTTTCAAGAGAAATGTTCAATTTGTGGTTTTAAATGGCACCCTCTAAAAATGTTGGGAGAAAGTGGGTTATCCAAATTAGCATCTTAAGTACAAGGCTAGCAAGCAGTTTAAGCCAAAAAGAAGATAAGGCAAGGGTTTTGGTCAAGTGGTTCAGAGGACTGCTGCTCATGTGGAAGGTGGTAATGTGAGTTTTACACCACAACAGTTTGAACAATTGATCAGGAGTTTTCAGATGAAAATGGCTTATGATGGTGACACTAAAGTTGCTCAAGACTTTGCTGCAGGTATTGCTTGTTTACACAGTCAATTAGATCTGTTAGAAGTGTTAGAAAATTAGATTTATGACACTGGTGCAACAGATCATATGACTCCTGAGGAAAAACAAATTTTGGAGCCTTACATGCTACAAATTAAACTGCCAAATGGAAACACCTCTGTGAAATCACATGTAGGAAAAGTGCATTTGAATAATGGTATTTTGCTTAAAGATGTTCTAGTTGTGCCCTTTTTTAAGTTCAGTTTACTGTCAGTTCCTAGTTGACTGAGGATAATCAGTGTGTTGTATCCTTTTATCCACATCTTTTTGTTGTCCAGGACTTGGCAACCAAGAAAGTGACAGGATTGAGTAAGAAGAAATCTGGCTTATATCATCTCCTGAATGTTCCAACAGACAAGGTTGATGTTGTTTTTAGTTCTTTGGTAAAAGCAACTTTACACAAGTTTTCTCTTTCGGTTGTTGGAGGTACTTTGAATAATATTAGTTCTTACTCTCTTTGGCATCATAGGCTTGGCCATGTATCTGATTCAAAGTTGAAATTCATGAATGATTTGCCATTTACAGTGTCAAAGTCTCATAATAGTGATTGTTTGTCTTGTCCTATGGCCAAGTTTGCAAAATTACCTTATGCATTGAGTGAATCTCATAGTTCTTCTGATATGTGTCTAAAAACACATATATTTTACCATGTTTAAACCCACAAAAACGACCAAAAGCACACAAATAAACAATAAAATGTTACAAATATCTTTGAAATGTGTTTTTGCGTATTTCAGATGCAAAAGGATTGAAAAAGATTGAAAAACAATAATGTTTGCATAAATGGCAAGTCTAGTCCCTCGAGTTTCAAATAGTGACATATTTGGTCCCTGAAAGTTTAAATTTTGGAAAATAATAATTTTGGTCCTTACACTTTTGGAACTTTGCAAAGTTGGGGCTTATAATAAATTTTGGAAAGTTACATAACATGTCCTTGAACTTTGCAAGTTTTACATTGTTGGTCCTTACGGTTATATTTTCTAAACACCAAACGGACCCTTCCTTTTTAATATTAACCCAACACCTAAACCCTTTTAACCCTAAGCCCAACACCATCCCTCCTAAGCCCAAAACCCCAAGCCCAAACCTACACTTAAATAATAAACGTATCCCTTATAAGTTTATAATAAAACGTATACCCCCACCACCAGTCAACCAACACCTTCCTCATCCCCAACATTCCTATTATCCAACAAGCAACCCCCCTCCTCCAAACCTGCAACACGCAAGCATCACACCCCCACCTCAAAAGTATTACCCACAATCACCCCCACCAATGCCTCACAAACCCATACCTACCTCTGCCACCTCACCCATCCACACTACCTACTTTGGGCGCCAAAACAAAATTGAAGGATGAGATCAAGTGTTCTATAATTGGACGGGTGGGATTTATTTAAGAAAGCAGAAGACAGAAGCACATGAGTGAGATGGAAATCCTAGTTCTAATTTCATATAAATAGAGTCTTTGTAAGCCATAATTTGGCAGTAGGTTGTAGTAGGTAGTAGAATTCAGTAGGTTTTAGTTTAATTTTCAATTATGTTTTAATATTGTTTTAAACCCTTTGTATTTTCTTTTCAAATGGAATGAAAATTTAAGATTGTCTTATTGCTTATTTTACAGCTTTTTAATTGCTCATCCTAGTTAGCTATTATAACTGCTTATTTAATGCTTATTCATCCTCATATGCTTATTTAGGTAAGCTTAGTATTTTTCCATCTTTACTTGTTAAGTTGTGGTGTAAGAGTAGTTGGTTCAGATAAAATAGTCAAGCAGAAACCTCTCACAAGGGTGTTTGGAACAAGAATTTTCATCACCAAAAATCAGCTTTATTCCAATTTTCTATGTTCCATTAGTTATGTTTAAGTATCATTAGTTGTTTCGAATCAACATTTTATACTTCCATTAAGTTTTTATGAGCCTTAGTTGTTTTTATAAGATTCCGAGTGTTAATTGCTTTTAAGAAATCAGTAGGCTGGTATCTAGCTTTAGTGATTTAAGTTTCTTGAATCTAATTGTTTTAGCTGCTTGAAGGATTAGTTCACTTGTTTCCTCCCATTTCTACCCATTTCGACAACTACATTAGTACACCCCTCTGTCCACCTAGCCTTTTTCAAATATGATTTTAGCACTTATTAGTGGTCCTAATTGCGTAACTTTTGTTCCTAGGTACTCCTTGGTAGCTTGTTTAATTTATTATAATTTTTTCTTATTTTTGCATTTTTCTCTTACAACTTATTATTAAGCTAAAAAAGAGCCCCCTAGGCCTGCTACTGCTCCCCTGCACCAGCTTGTACGTTTCATCAACCAAACTTCCAAGGCCTGCACAGGGTGCATCAGTGGGCCCCACTACTTGTTTTTGGCTCTTTTGACTCCCCCTAGATTCCTAGCTTGTTTCCCCCTTAGTATCAGTTTGAATGAGCTTATTTGGTAGCTTATTGAGGGCTGCAAAACCCCCACTCAGCGGCTTTTTCCTGCAGCCTACTATCCAAAAACCCCCCACATCAGCTTCCAAAATAAGCTCGTACTAGTTCCAAAATGTATGAAGTTTTTTTCACATCTTCTTTGTCAGCTTATTTACATGTCAGAGTGCTTTTTATGGTTCAGCTTATTATGGAACAGCTTGTGTATTAGCTCAAAGATACCTCTTAAGCTGTTTTGAGGTCAGTTTGATTTGTTTTAGCTTTTGTACTTAATTGCTGTTTTGTTGCTTATTACGTATTTAGAATAGAGTATCAGTTTGATTTTAACTCTTTTTAGCTTATTTGGTTGAGTTTGTGACTTACTTGGGCTGGTTTTTAGTATTGTACAAGTCCCGAATATAACTTCTAGATTTCTATTATTGCCTTAGTTAAATTACTCATAACTGCTAATCCTTTTAGTTTTTTTTACTGCTTAATATTGGTTTTCACAATAAGTTGTAGTTATGAAAGGTACTTGTTTTCATGTTCTTAGTAAGTTGGTTAAATAAAAATTGAAAAAAAAAAAAATAAATCACAAAAAGTGCAAGAGGTGGGATTCGAACCCTTGACCTCCTGCACCTCAAAGCCTCAACACCACACCACTTAATCAACGTGCCCTTGGGACTTTTTCATTAAATCATTACAAAGTTTAATATTAGACCCCTTTGTTGTTTGCTTAGCTTATTAGCTTTTCAGCTTTTGGTAGCTTAATTCTTGCTTATTTTTATACTGCACCACCACATTTTTTATTTTTCCTGGGTAAACATTAACGTGTAGTATTTTCTCAAAAAGTTTTGTAATTTTCAAAAATAGTTTAGTATTTTTTACAATTAAATTTAGTTATATTAGTAGTTAATTAATAATAAATAAATAAAAAGTCAAAAAAATATTTTTCTTTTTCTTAAAATTTTCTTTTATCATTAGGATCGTAAAAATATAATTTTCATGTCCGTAGGATTAGCGTAGCTCCCGATTCACTTTTTAATTTGCGCGTTGACGTTATTTTTAACATAAACGCGCGTTTTTAATTTTAAATACGTTCTAGGGTAATTTGGCCTTACCTTTTAGTTAAGTTAGTTTATTTAACTTGTTATCACTTGAATTTCCGTAGTGTAATCATTTAAATCACTCAAACCCCTTTCCTGTTCAAAATCACCCGATCACAAACCCGTTTTCTATACCATCCACACCTCGTCGGGACATAACGACCCGGGGAAACACTATACTCACCGGAAGTATTGGTCTAGGGTGTTTGACTTTAGTTGACTGCTTTAGCACCCAATCAAATGGCGCCGCTACCGGGGAGGTTGTGCGCGTATTCTAAACGTATTTGAATATTGGTGATCTTTCTATACGATTACTCAAGGATTACTTTATGTGATCTACGAGGAAACGATTTGGACTTTCTATATGATTACCAAAAACATCTTAAATAAATTTTCAACAAACACAAAAAAACCAAAAATATTTTTTCTTACCCTCTATCCGTTTGATTCTACCTTCTTATACCCCTCTCATGTATAATTCTTGTGGTGTCTCTCGGCTACACGTGTTTTCACTGTAAAAGCCCGATTGAGAATGGCTATCGTTGTTTCTGGTGTATTTGTGAGAAATGTGAAAATAATTGTAGTAACAGATTTTGTACTACGTGCAATTTGTTCATAACTTCAAATTCTCTCAATGATTCACCAAATTCTTCCAACTACCCTTCACAGCCCGAGATACGTGCTATTAATGACAAAACATCAAGAATTGATCCTAACCTTTCAGGATTTACTGTTAAAAGTTTGTCAAGCAAACGTACAGAGCTTAGAGCAGTGACTGAAAAAAACGACTTGCCTAATCTTCACGTTTATTAAGAACAAAAACCAGAGACCATAACGGAAGTGGTGGAAATTCCTAGCTCTCAGAGCACACCACTTGTCCCACCTCCGGATTTTATTCCTTGTGTTGGTTGTGGTGAGCCGCTTTTCGGGTTGCCATGTCGTTGGTGTACATGTGAACAATGTGGTAATGATATTCGAGACGGAAGTTGTTTGTTTTGTGGTTCGAGGAATTCATTTGCTTGTGATCCTAATCAGAACTCATTCAACGACTCTTCAAAATTTTCCAACTTCCCATCACATTCATACGAGCAAGAATCGTATTATCCAAATCACAATGATGCTTCATATCAAAATAAACCAAACTTTTCTTGTGAGTATTGCGGAGGCCCACACTACAGTTCTGGTTGTCAATCAGGCAACACACTTGTCTATGAGCAATTTCCTAATAACAATTACGACTCACACCCACATCAATTTTACTGTTGTGAGTATTGTGGAGGTCCTCATTTTAGCTCGGATTGTCAAACAAGGAATCCATTTCCTTGCAACAATTACGACTATTCGTTTCAAGACCCACCTCCACAGTACCCAATTATCCAAGCAACTCCTCAATACCTGCAAAACCTTTGTCATGAGGTTCTTGAAGCATTGAAAGAACTTAAGGAGGAGTTGGCTACTACATCATTTCAAGATTCTCGTCAGAAATCCATGGCAGAATTACTTGCTGAAGAACGAGATGCTAGAAACGAAATGAGCATGGAAGAATTACTGGCTGAGCAACAAGCAGCTAAAATGCGTGCCAATCTTCACAATGCTGCTCTATTTGATGACGATGATGACAGTGATGATGATGAAGAGAACATTGTTACTCAAAAAGATTCATCGAGTACATCAGTTGAAATCCCAACAATCCAAAAATCGCAGGGAGAAAAGAATACTAAGGTACTAGCAGAAGAATAAATGAAACTTGTACAATCCATGAATGCTAGCCCTTCTCAACTCCCTCAGTCTGTTGTTATCACACCCGAAGTTCCCACTCACTCTCTGATCATGGGGGACGAGCATCTTAGCACTGTTCCTGAAGAGGAATCAGGCGAATTAATAAATTCTAGTGCTGAGAACCTTGTCCCAATCCCAGGAGAGTCACAGGGAATTCTTTAGCATATGTGTGATCTTACTTCCCCTCTTGAGTGTCCAAAAGATCAATTTGAGACTTTCTCCGATTTTAGCGATGATTATACATCTTATGGAGACATTGAATATGTTGAGGCATTAGTTCCATATTCTGATGCTGATCATTTTCTTGAGGAGGTCGCCGAAGAACTCACTCACATCAAACAACTTCCAATGGGAAGTGACGATGATCTCATTGATTTTGAAGCCGATCTGGGAGAAATTGAAAGTCTCCTTTATCATGATCAGTCACTCACTTCTTATCCAAACAATCCAATAGAGAATGTTGATCACTTTGTTCCTAAAGCATTCAAAACAACTCTCACCAATCCTCTGTTTGAATTTGAATCAGAATTCACTTTGATTTCTGATAATCCAATCTTTGGTACTCAGATTGAGGATTGTGATGAGTCTACTCCGGAACATGAGTTCACAAATTTACATCTTGTGATTGATTCTCTTAGCGAGGAGTTCTCTGGTGAACTTTCTCATATCATATCTCCACCGGAGTATGATAACTTCCATTTTGATCATGACACACCCGGGATATGTCTTGATCATGTAAGCTTAAATGAGGAGATTCATAATGTAGAAATTCTGGATTCTCCTATGGGTGATGACGAGTTAATCATGATTTTCATCATAACTTTCTTCCTTTTCTTCACCTATCCCGTGACATCTTCTCTTCTTCACTCCTTCGGGAGTGAGGATACCATCTTTGACCCCGGCATTTTCATGTATCTTTCTTTTGAGCCGGGTACTTATCTCATCGGTGTGGAACTTGTGGAAAACTAGAAGGGGGGTTGAATAGTTTACCGATTAAAATCTTTTTAACTTGTTAAGTTACCTTTGAAACTTTTCATTTGATCAAAGATATATACACAAACACAATTTATAACATGCAAGTAAATGAAAGAAATGATCAAACCACAACACGAGTATTTATCGTGGTTCAGCTACAAGGTCTCTTTTTCCTTGCCCTACGTCCACGCCCCGAGTATCCAACTCGAGAGTTACTTTCACTAGTCAACAAGCTCCTTTCACCGGCGGAGAAAACCTTACACGTCGCTTATACTTTTACCGACACAAAGCTAGATGTCGAGTTCTTTACCAAGGGTACAACCACTCCCGTTAGTTCTTTACAAGGGTACAACTACTCCCTATACACTTTGTATTCTGAGGACTAAAATACTAACCGATCACTACTGAAAATACACAATCAAATGAAGTGTAAACTACTCAAGTCTACACAATGCAAAGCTAACAAGTCTTGCAACGTTGTGTTGAATACTTGTTACTTTTAGTAAGCTCGTGAATCTCTTTGCTACAAAAAGAAACTTCACATATGAAATGTTAAGAGGTTAGATGAAAGAATGAATGTGTGTGTAAAATATATTGTCAAGTGATGAGCCAAAATTCAACTTGTGGCTCAATATTTATAGCCAAACCTTCTGCAGGTCTGGCGGATCAGGCGGACCCCTCAAAAGGGTTCCGCCCGTGTACCTCCAGGGCACCGCCGGGCTTGCAGTTGGTTTTGCAATAAATCTTGCAAACCAAACAAAGTCACATCTCATTACTCTTGCAAACCAAACAATGTCACATCACATAATATCAAGTCAAACACTAAACTTGCAAGCAACAACAAAGTAAGTCAAACACATTTCTTTCCATAAATGTATAATGACAAAACTTGCCATAAATGTGATGTGACAATTCTATTTTTAGAAAATAAAAAGTGTTGTGTTTTATGAAATGTAAAATGTAGCAAAAGTCTAGTTTATGCAAGTCTTTAAAACTAAGATTATGTTTTACTTAGAAACTAAAGTTTACATTTGTCATTAACAAAACTTAGCGAAGATCGTAAAATATAAATAACGGTTTTAGGCGATATTTGTATAAACAATCTCCCCCTTTTTGTTGATGACAAAACATAAACATTGTTTTTAAGTAACTCACAAAATCTTGGTTTTTAAGAATTAAAAAAATTAATATTAAACTTGTTTTACTTAAGTTATGAAAATCATATTAAGTTTTGAAAGTTTAGTATATTTCTCCCCCTTTTTGTCGAAACAAAAAGTCACTTGCTCCCCCTTGCTTGTTACTCCCCCTAAAAGGAGTGCCAAGGTGGGAAACGTGGATTTTGGATCCTACAAAAAAATGGTTAGTTGGTGATATATATATAAAGCCAAGTTTGTAGTTACCACACACATTGCAACCACAATACAAATGATCAACGAACAATGCACGAAAGTAAGTAGAAAGAAATAGCATTCCAAGTAAAATTTTTGACTTAGAAAAGTCAAAGGACATGAAATGTGTAATATTCTTCTACTTCTAAAAACTTTAAAATTAACCAAGAAAGAAAAATAAAAGCCTAGTTTCCTAAATTGGGGCAAACGACCTCCAAACGGTTGTCTAGGATTTGTTTGGGTGAGAAAGAGCATCCAAACGTTCTATAACGTGTTGGAATGCAAACCGGGTTTCATCTTGGAGTTGGTGAAGCAACGTTTTGATGCTTGCACCCATTTGCTCACAATTTGAGCAAACATGGGGATGAGTGGGTGGAAATGGGTGGGTTTTGGTTTCTTGGTTTGAGGGTTGGTTGGTTTGTGGTTCTTGGGTGGATGATGGGTTTGGTATTGAATCAAGCAAGGTGGTTTGAAATTCCATTGCTAGATGGAGGTGGTTTTCAACCATGTTTTGTATATCCTCATATGAGGGAAAGAAAGACTCAAAGTTTTGAGCTTGAGAGTGTGGTGGAGTTGGGTGATCATGGTTTTCAAAGTTTGGTTCTCCATAAAAAGGGCCATGGATGTCATTGTAGATGGGGTGGAACAACAATGGTTTGGGTTGATGATATACTTGTTGTGGTGGTTGGGTGTGGTTAAAATGCTCATTTTGGTCAAGAATTGACTTTGGTGAAAAAGGCGGTGGTTGTGAAGGTCTTGGTGGGAGATCATTAAGATCTTGGACAAAAGGGTGTGGTGATGTGGGAGGAGACTCAAATAACTCCATAGGTTCCATTTTGGGTAATGGTGATGGTGATGAAGTTTTGGATGGTTGGGTTGGAGCACTTGGTGGACTTGGGTCAATGGGTGATTTAGTAGGTGGTGGAGTGAGCTCATTGGGTTCATTTGGTGATGGTGATGGAGATGCAAGGTTCAAAAAGTGTTTATTTTTTATAGGTGATTTGAATTCATCCGAAGATGAGGAGCTTAGGTTGATGGGTTGATTTGACCATAGTGGTTTTACACTTATCCGGGCGGTTTTCCAGATGGGTCTTGAAGGTTGGTTGGTGATTGTTGACTTAGTCATGGTGAAAAAATGGTGTAGAAGTTTTAGAAATTATGGTGAAGAAGGTGTGATTTGATAGTGTTTAGGATGGCTTAATTTATAGTGTTGAAGGATTATGGAAAGGAGTGTTTGGATTTGATGTTAGTCCATACAAAAATAGAGGTTTCTAATGATTTGGAAAACTAATTGTGGGTTGTCAAATCATGGAAGTCAATCCAATGAAAATGGTGAAGTGAGAAGACAAGTTTTGCACTAAATACTTAGTGGTTTTGGTGGATTTGTGGTAGTATAAATCTCAGGGATTTCAAGGATCCCTTAAAAGGGTTCCTTCCTTTATGTGTGAGGGGTCCTTGAGGTTGTTATGGCAAATTTTGAATTTTGGCGGGAATTGGTTTGGGTTAAGTTTATGGAAGAAGGAGTACCCTATTATGCTAAACACATTGCAAGAGATGGGTTTCTACCTAAAAGGATTGGATTTTGGTGTTTGTATGTTGAATTGGTGAAAATGAAAACAAAAATTCTGCAGGTTGCTGGCAGCACCCTCAGAATACATAGGCGGAACCCATTTGAGGGTGCCGCCTGGTCCGTTGGGCCATTTCTGGAATTCCCAGAAATTGCACTGGTGGAACCCAATTTTGGGTACCGCCAGATCCGCCAGAGCCTCAGAAAGTGGCAGTCCACGTTTTTTACCCGCGAGACGATTTTCAAAATTTTCGAAAACACGTAAAATTCAAAAGATAAGGCATTTCTGGTTTGGCAATGCAAAAATTAGATACGCAGACACACATTTCATAGGAGTTTGACCTTGAGGTCGAGAATTTCACTATAGTTAGTGAAAATATCATAAACTTGAAAATTTGACAACTTGCTAAGAGTTGTCTACCTGCATCAAAGTTAGATACTACATGTTCCAAATTGTATCAAACATTGTACTAACGCACAAATACATCACAAATATTGTTTAAACGACCAAATTTGTTCAAATACCACCTAATGCCAAACACTCCTACACACCCGCACTCATTGACGGTCAATATTGTTCTTGAGCTTTCCAAGGAATCTTCCAAGATTCTTGAACATCCCCTTTGTTTGCTTGAACTCTTCCGACTCATTAGGAATATCCGGAAGTTGGGATAGGTATTCGAGAGGTAGGAGCCTAGAGTTTGGCAAATTGTCATCTTCACTCATTGAGGAAGATGAAGATGAGGTAGGAGGATGAGGACGTTTTCCTTGGGCCTTGTAGACTCTCTTATCACTAAGTGGAACAAAGGTGTGTGGAATGAGAGTGTAGTCAAGACGAAGACCATTTGGAGTTGGTGGAATGGGTGAGATGAACCTAAAGAGACGGGTCAAGAGCATTCCATATGGCATAGCCGTTGTGCCATGCACGGGAATGTCGGCCATTCTCTTGGCCATGTAGTAGGCAAGGTTGAAGGGTTGCCTAACAGACAAGGAGTAGAGCATGTAGCAAAGGAAAAGGTTGATATGGTCACGGTTCCCTATTGTGCTAATGACATTGGCTCTAAGGACTTCCTCCCATTTCTTGAATTGGGACTTGAGTTCGTTCATTTCCATTCCATATGGGTCCTTATCGACCTCATTCCCCGAACGAGTTCTCCTAGTGGTGGTGGTCCTAACAAAGAGGTGGTCACGGAGTACGTCTTTTGAGACAAGGGGTGTGTCATAAGGGTGGATACGGTCTTGGAGGTTGTCAAGAGTTGAGAGGGAGTGCAAGTCGGAATAGAGGCAAGTACCACGGTTTGGGACACCTAGGATTTGAGCAAACTCCTCAAGAGTGAAGGAGTATTGATGACCGCTAACCCTAAAGTTGATAGACATATGACCATAGTCATCCGTGGAGAGGACGGAGAATGCATAGAACTCTAGAATGAACCTAGGACAAATAGGCTCGTCGATATTAAAAAGGCACTCAAAGTTGATTGTGGCAAAATCGGCGTAAAGGTTTGTGCCTTCTAGGAAAGACGGGTCAATGGTTCTACCCTCATGTACGTAGTGTTTTTCTAGGGCTTTGAAAACGTTTACTTGGTTTGGGGTAAGGCCTTTGGTTTTGTGGTGTTTTGGTAGGTACTTAATGGTGTCCTTGTGGTCGTAGTGGGTTAGAGGAGGCATGATGATTCCTAGAACAACAAAATTTCACATTTTAGTTTACGTAAACCACTATTATAATATGGATGTTCTAGTGTGTGCCTATATGAAAACAATGTGGAGGTGCGGTTATCTTGACTCATTTTGATGCTTCAAAATCGTTTTTTGCAAGTTTTGTTATAAAACAAAAGATAACCCAAACGCTTCTAGTTCAATGTAGCTTCGTTTGAATGTACCCGAAAATACATATTGGTTATGTATTCCCTTTAGCATTCAAGAGACATTATGCAAGTGATGTTTTAAACATAACGTTTTGATTTTGTATTCTCAATGTGAGACGAAAAAAATATTTGTCCTACTTGTGAGAAATTTTTAGAAGGATTTGACATGGGGTGTTTTAGCAAACATGTTTATACTAATTAAAGATGCAATTCCTAACTATGGGAAACATGATTAGTTTTATTAAACACCTAATTCTTATGCATGAGTTTTTCAAGTTAGTGCATAACCCCAAGTTTTTGTTTTTGTGCAAGAAATAGAATTCCTAGACTCAGATAAGGATTGTAATCATGTTTAGAATACTTACAATGATGATTGAATTGCAATGTAAATGGATGGAAGACCAAGAATTCGTAGGTATGGATGGATGGTCAAGTGAATAGTAGCAGTTTGGAAGTGGTGGTATGAGATAATGGGTGTTTGGTTTAATATAAACAAAGATTTTGGTTCTGCAGGTCGGCGGATACGGCGGACCCTTGGAATGGGTTCCGCCCGTTATGTCTGAGGGTTCTGCCGACCCTACTGAGAAAAATAGTTATGGATTTGTTTTGATTTTTGTGATTTTTGTCTAATGTCCAGAACTACAATGTAGGTTCCATGAGTCCTAATCCTAGCCTAAGAAGGTTAAAAGGTTCACGTTTAAGGGGTTTTGTGAGAATGTCGGCTATGTTGTCTTCGGAAGAAACTTTCTCAATTGAGATATTTCCTTTTTGAACGTTGTCATGAAGGAAATGATGACGGATTTCAATATGTTTGGTACGAGCATGTTGAACCGGGTTTTTGCTAAGATCAATGGCACCTTTGTTGTCACAAAGAATTGTGATGTCGTTGAGTTGAATTCCGTAGTCGACAAGAGCTTGCTTCATCCAAAGAGCTTATTGACATGCCTTTCTGGCCGAAACGTACTCGGCTTCCGTTGTTCAGATAGCAAGAGCCGTTTGCTTCTTAGAGAACCATGAGGTGAGACAATGTGCAACAAAAGTACAAATACTACTTGTGCTTTTTCTATCGACATAGTCACCGGCATGATCCAAGTCGGCATACACTATGGTGAATATTCCCGTTCCTTTGGGATACCATAAACCTAAATGTGTAGTGCCCTTAATATACCTAAAAATCCTTTTAACGGCTTCAAGATTGGTAGTTTTAGGATCTTCTTGAAAACGAGCACATAGACAAACACTAAACATAATGTCGGGTCTACTAGCCGTTAGGTAAAGTAGATTACCAATCATACCTCCATATTTAGTGCTATCTACGGATTCACTTTCTTCATCCTTGGTAAGTTTAGTTTCCCTGGACATGGGAGTTTTGATAGGTTTTGAATCTTCTAGTCCAAATTTCTTAAGCATACCCTTAGTATATTTAGATTGGTTAAAGAAGATACCATCTTCTAGTTGTTTGATTTGGAGTCCTAGGAAAAAGTTGAGTTCTCCCATCATACTCATTTCAAACTCATCATGCATATTTTTGAGAAATCCACACATAATTCTTGACAAGTCGATCCAAATATAATGTCATCAACATAGATTTGGACTATGATAATATGTGAATCTTTTTTCTTAGTGAAGAGAGTATTATCAACTAAGCCCATGGTATACTTATGGTCAACTAGGAATGTTTTAAGTTGATCATACCATGCTTTTGGAGCTTGCTTAAGTCCGTAAAGAGCCTTTTTAAGTTATAAACATGATTTGGTTTTTCAAAATCGATGAAGCCCGGTGGTTGAGCAACATACACTTCTTCATTAATGACTCCGTTTAGAAATGCACTTTTGACGTCCATTTGAAAAAGTTTAAAATTGTGTGCACATGCATACGCAAGTAAGATTCTAATTGACTCGAGCCTAGCAACCAGAGCAAAAGTTTCATCGTAGTCAATGCCTTCTTGTTGGTTATATCCTTGTGCAACTAGCCTAGCTTTGTTTCTAGACACAATTCCATTTTCATCCATTTTATTACGAAATACCCATTTTGTTCCAATTATAGTTTGACTCTTTGGTTGAGGAACTAATGTCCATATCAAATTGGTTTAACTCTTCTTGCATTGCAATTACCCAAGACTCATCTTTAATGGCTTCATTAATATTTTTAGGTTCAATGGTTGACACGAAACAAAAATAGTTGCTTTCATTTTGAACTTTTGACCTTAGTGTTCTTTTGTTAATGTTGCCGATGACACCATCTAATGGATGACTTTTAGATTCTTTGACATTGACAAGTTCTTTGTTAAATAGTTCATCTTCTTTGTCATCACTTAAAATTTCTTGATTTTCTATTGCTTGGCTTTCAACTAAGTCATCATCTACCAAAGGTGATGTCTTAGAGGGAGGTGGACTCTCGTCAAATGTTACGTTCAACGATTCCTCGACTCTTAAGGTTTCTTTGTTCAAAACAATGTATGCTTTACTATTTTGTGAATATCCAAGAAATACACCTTCATAAGACTTTGGGTCAAATTTGGTGAGATAATTCTTAGTGTTAAGAATGAAACATTTACTCCCAAACACTCTAAAGTATCCTAATGTAGGCTTTTTACCTTTATATAGTTCATAAGGAGTTTTATTCAAAAATGGTCTAATTAAGACTCGATTTAAAATGTATTTTGATGTGTCAACGGCATTACACCAAAACTTTTGTGGAATGTTTTGTTCATTAAGCATTGTTCTACTCATCTCTTGCAATGTCCGGTTTTTACGTTCTACTACACCATTTGATTGAGGAGTACATGGAGCCGAAAAGTTATGAGTTATACCATTATTATCACAAAAGTTTCCAAATTGAAATTCATTATCAAATTCACGACCGTGATCCATTCTAATAGACACAATATTAGACCCTACTTGATTTTCAATTTTCTTACTTAGAATCTCAAATTTATCAAAAGCTTCATTTTTACTTTTCAAAAATTTTGTCCAAGTATATCTTGAGTAATCATCAACTATGACCAAAGTGTAGAAGTTGCCTCCATAACTTTGTATAGCGGATGGACCAAATAAATCCATATGCAAAAGTTCTAGACACCTAGATGTAGAAACCAAGTTTTTAGCCTTATGGCTATTATGGACTTGTTTACCAACTTTGCAAGCATCACAAAAGTGTTGGTCATATTTCAACTTAGGTAGGTTTTGAACTAATTCTTTGGAGGAGAGGTTTTGGATTAGTCTCATGTTAGCATGTCTTAAACGTCTATGCCATAAAGTTGAAGATTCATCTAATGAGGTAAGACAAAGTTTGTCTCTAGATGTTGGATCCATCTTCATGACATATACGTTATTCTTAAGGACACCTTTGGCTATGGTTATACCATCTTTAAGTATTTTACTTCCGTTTTCACTAAAAAGAATATTATACTTATTACGACAAAGTTGACTAATACTAAGGAGATTAAAACCTAAGTTATCAACATGAGCTACATCATCAATAAAAAGGGAGTCATGAGAGATTGTACCTTTTCCGATGATTTTGCTCTTAGCATTACTACCAAACGTAACATTACCTTCGTCACATTTGTGATAAGAAGTGAAGAGGCTTTTGTTACCCGTCATGTGCCTTGAACAACTGCTATCTTTAATCCATTCATCTGGTTCCAAACAAACTTTGAGGCACACCTATTTTATGAAAAACACTCAAACATTTGGTCCCCAATTTCTCATGGGTCCATTTTGGTTAAGCATGCCATTAATTTGTTCCAAGTATGAAAATAGAGCATAAGGGTTCCATGGCATGTGGTTTGGAGTTTGGTAATGTCTAGGAGTGTTTTGGTTCCAAACATGTTGGTAGTTTGGTCGAGCATTGAAGTTGCTCTTTGGAAAGGGGCGTTTGGGAATTGGAGACTTAGGTCTTGGTTGAGTAGTTTTAGCTCTAAATTCATTTTTACTAAATCCTACTCCAGTTTTAAACACATGTTTTGTTCCATTTTTGTATGTAACTTTAACAAATTTTGAACGATCCGAAGTGGATGGAGTTACTGCTGCAGCAGACCTGGCGGAACCTTCGGGACCAACGGGCGGAACCCTAAATTGGGTTCCGCCTGATCCGCAGGCTGCTGTAGCAATTTTATTTGTTTCTTGAGCAATCTTTTCTTGTTTCATTTGGCCCTTTGAAGTTTCTATTTTCGTAAATCCTAGTCCTGTTTTATCAAAGGGTGACTTTTGAAGTTTCATAATTTCATCCGCACAAGAAATGCTCTTATCGAACTTCTTAAACTTTGTGGTTTGTTTTATTAGATCATTTTGAGTAATTTTGAGTTTCTCAACTTCTAGTTTAAGCTCTTCACATGATTTTCAAGGTGTGTCAATACCTTTACTCCTTTCTAATCTCTTAGCCTTTTCTTTTAACTCATAAATTTCATTTTCTAAAAACTCCTTTTTAGTTTTCAAAAAATTATTTTTGTTTATGATTTTTAGGCTCAATTCACAAAGTTTGTTATATTCTTTTTGTAAAGTGTCATCATCAATAGAGGAGTAAGATGAGTCGGATAATACCTCATTTGAGTTGTGAGCCATGAGAGCGATATCGTCATTCTTTGGCTCATCGTCATCTCCTTCATAATCACTCCAAGCACCACCCACAAAAGCTTGTTGAGGTTTGCTCTTGGGTGGTTTTGGACATTCTCCTACAAGATGACTTGTGTCTCCACACCTATAGCATTTTCTTTCAACCTTTCCTTTCCTATCATCACGATCTTTTCGGAAAGTTTTCTTGTCATCTTTAGGTTGCCTTACAAACTTTCCTCTTCTACGAAAGAACTTCTTGAAGTGTCTAACGGCCATAGCATATTCCTCATCATCACTATCCGAAGTAGATTCTTCATCATCACTTGATTGGACTCTAGCTTTCAAGGCAATGGACTTAACTTTTTGTTTCTTGCCTCTAACTAGTTCCGAATCTTTTTCCATTACCATTTCGTGAACTTTGAGGTTTCCAATTAGCTCATCAAGTGACATGCTTGAAAGATCTTTGGATTCTTCAATTGCCGTCACTTTTGCTCTCCACTTCGGATGGAGTGCTCTAAGAAATTTCCTGACAAAGTTCTTACGACAAAAAGATTCGTCAAGTGCTTTAAGTGAAGTAATAATCGTATTAAACCTAGCAAAAGCATTATCAATAATTTCATCTTCGGAAATAACAAATTGTTCATAATGTTGAACAAGAAGATCAATTTTGTTATCTTTAACTTGTGAGTTTCCTTGATGAGTGACAATTAAAGATTGCCAAATATCTTTGGCGGTTTTACACAAAAAGACTCTTTCATATTCTTTCTTAGGCAAAGCGTTGTAAAGCATCATTTTAGCTTCATTATTTTTACCAATTACTACCTCCGTCCCAAAATTATAGTTCCCTTTTGACTTTTCCGGTCCTTCTTTCTTAACTTTGACTTTAAATATTTTCGTTTGTGTTATAATATAGTTGATGAAAATTATACTAATGAAAAATACATTTAAAACTCAATCCATTCATATATTTTGCATCAAGTATTATTTAATATAAACAAAAACATTTAAGGTCAAAGTTGAAAAATGAAGACCGAAAAAGTCAAAAGGGGACTATAATTTTGGGACGGAGGGAGTAATTTCTTTTGATCATCATCTTTGATGTTAATAACTACGTTATCACCATCAATAATTATATACCACAAATCTATATCTTTAGATTTCACGTAAGTTTCAAAACGGTTTTTCCAATATATAAAAACATTTGCTTCAAAGAGTGGTGGTCTTTGCATAGATTGCCCTTCTTTGTAATTTTCAAAATCCATGGATCGTTTCAAGTTTTAAAACAGAATATATTTTAAAAGCTTGAGTAACGTAGCTCTTGATGCCAATTGTGGAAAACTAGAAGGGGGTTGAATAGTTAACCGATTAAAATCTTTTTAACTTGTTAAGTTAGCTTTGAAACTTTTCATTTGATCAAAGATATATACACAAACACAATTTATAACATGCAAGTAAATGAAAGAAACGATCAAACCACAACACGAGTATTTATCGTGGTTCGGCTACAAGGACTCTTTTTCCTTGCCCTACGTCCACGCCCCGAGTATCCAACTCGAGAGTTACTTTCACTAGTCAACAAGCTCCTTTCACCGGCGGAGAAAACCTTACACGTCGCTTATACTTTTACCGACACAAAGCTAGATGTCGAGTTCTTTACCAAGGGTACAACCACTCCCGTTAGTTCTTTACAAGGGTACAACTACTCCCTATACACTTTGTATTCTGAGGACTAAAATACTAACCGATCACTACTGAAAATACACAATCAAATGAAGTGTAAACTACTCAAGTCTACACAATGCAAAGCTAGCAAGTCTTGCAACGTTGTGTTGAATACTTGTTACTTTTAGTAAGCTCGTGAATCTCTTTGCTACAAAAAGAAACTTCACATATGAAATGTTAAGAGGTTAGATGAAAGAATGAATGTGTGTGTAAAATATATTGTCAAGTGATGAGCCAAAATTCAACTTGTGGCTCAATATTTATAGCCAAACCTTCTGCAGGTCTGGCGGATCAGGCGGACCCCTCAAAAGGGTTCCGCCCGTGTACCTCCAGGGTACCGCCGGGCTTGCAGTTGGTTTTGCAATAAATCTTGCAAACCAAACAAAGTCACATCTCATTACTCTTGCAAACCAAACAATGTCACATCACATAATATCAAGTCAAACACTAAACTTGCAAGCAACAACAAAGTAAGTCAAACACATTTCTTTCCATAAATGTATAATGACAAAACTTGCCATAAATGTGATGTGACAATTCTATTTTTAGAAAATAAAAAGTGTTGTGTTTTATGAAATGTAAAATGTAGCAAAAGTCTAGTTTATGCAAGTCTTTAAAACTAAGATTATGTTTTACTTAGAAACTAAAGTTTACATTTGTCATTAACAAAACTTAGCGAAGATCGTAAAATATAAATAACGTTTTTAGGCGATAGTTGTATTAACAGAACTTTCACGTGCTTCAAATATTTGTCCAAACAACTTGAATGAAAGTCCGATGGAGATTGTCTCTTCCACATCTTGCTTCCCCAAGAACCAATGAATTCGGAGTCGAGTCAAGCTAGCGACTCGGTAAACAAAAACAGTAGCATGCATATAGGGTTTTCACCCTAAGTGTGGGGGATTTACCCTACTGTGGTTACTAATAAAGTGAAAAAATGATGTTTCCACATTTAGCTTGTAATGTTGCCCTTTTACGTTCAAAGAGTCGGCATAATAGCCGGGACTTTGAATATTGAGGACAATATTCAATTCTAAGTGTGGGGGGTATTCTAGCGAATTTGATCACATTTTACCTTTTAGTACCCCCGTTTTTGGCAAAAATTTTAAAATTTTTTCACTTGAGCTTCAAAATTTTTTGTGGTTATTAGTCCGCCATGTCTAAACGACAAAAGGATTGGCTAATCCAGGAGCAAACGGCTCTTGGTAAAGATATATCAAATCCGTTGATGGCTGACAATTTGCCCAAAATTGTATGGTATCTCAACTCGCCATATCCTAAAAAGTGAAAGAGTTGGCCAGCCCGTAAGGTTATGGCTTGCGGTAAAGGCAGTGGAAAACCATAATTGGTAATCAACTCACCAAGATGATGACTGCATTCCATCAAGAGTTGGCTAGTCCAGAAGCAAACGGCTTCTGGTAAAGACAAATCAAAACCATTGAAAGCTGGGGGTTTGCTCAAAATCATATGGTTATCAGTGTACCATAGTTCTTACTTGAACCGAAACATCTGGCTACTCCAGAAGTGATGGCTTTTGGTAAAGAGACTTCAAATCCATTAATTTTTCACAAAAGATTGCTAGGGACTAGCAATAGTTTAGTGTGGGGGATTTGATATGTGTCTAAAAACACATATATTTTACCATGTTTAAACCCACAAAACAACCAAAAGCACACAAATAAACAATAAAATGTTACAAATATCTTTGAAATGTGTTTTTGCATATTTCAGATGCAAAAGGATTGAAAAAGATTGAAAAACAATAATGTTTGCATAAATGGCAAGTCTAGTCCCTCGAGTTTCAAATAGTGACATATTTGGTCCCTGAAAGTTTAAATTTTGGAAAATAATAATTTTGGTCCTTACACTTTTGGAACTTTGCAAAGTTGGTCCTTATAATAAATTTTGGAAAGTTACATAACAGGTCCTTGAACTTTGCAAGTTTACATTGTTGGTCCTTATGGTTACATTTTCTAAACACCAAACGGACCCTTCCTTTTTAATATTAACCCAACACCTAAACCCTTTTAACCCTAAGCCCAACACCATCCCTCCTAAGCCCAAAACCCCAAGCCCAAACCTACACTTAAATAATAAATGTATCCCTTATACGTTTATAATAAAACGTATACCCCCACAACAAGTCAACCAACACCTTCCTCATCCCCAACATCCCTATTACCCAACGAGCAAACCCCCTCCTCCAAACCTGCAACACGCAAGCATCACACCCCCACCTCAAAAGTATTACCCACAATCACCCCCTCCAATGCCTCATAAAGCCATACCTACCTCTGCCACCTCACCCATCCACACTACCTACTTTGGGCGCCAAACAAAATTGAAGGATGAGATCAAGTGTTCTATAATTGGACGGGTGGGATTTATTTAAGAAAGCAGAAGGTAGAAGCACAGGAGTGAGATGGAAACCCTAGTTCTAATTTCATATAAATAGAGTCTTTGTAAGCCATAATTTGGCAGTAGGTTGTAGTAGGTAGTAGAATTCAGTAGGTTTTAGTTTAATTTTCAATTATGTTTTAATATTGTTTTAAACCCATTGTACTTTCTTTTCAAATGGAATGAAAATTTAAGATTGTCTTATTGCTTATTTTACAGCTTTTTAATTGCTCATCCTAGTTAGCTATTATAACTGCTTATTTAATGCTTATTCATCCTCATATGCTTATTTAGCTAAGCTTAGTATTTTTCCATCTTTACTTGTTAAGTTGTGGTGTAAGAGTAGTTGGTTCAGATAAAACAGCAAGCAGAAACCTCTCACAAGGGTGTTTGGAACAAGAATTTTCATCACCAAAAATCAGCTTTATTCCAATTTTCTAAGGTCTATTAGTTCTGTTTAAGTAACATTAGTTGTTTTGAATCTACATTTTATACTTCCATTAAGTTTCTAGGAGCCTTAGTTGTTTTTATAAGATTTCGAGTGTTAACTGCTTTTAAGAAATCAGTAGGCTGGTATCTAGCTTTAGTGATTTAAGTTTCTTGAATCTGATTGTTTTAGCTGCTAGAAGGATTAGTTCACTTGTTTCCTCCCATTTCTACCCATTTCGACAACTGCATTAGTACACCCCTCTGTCCAGCTAGCCTTTTTCAAATCTGATTTTAGCACTCATTAGTGGTCCTAATTGCGTAACTTTTGTTCCTAGGTACTCCTTGGTAGCTTGTTTAATTTATTATAATTTTTTTTTTTTGCATTTTTTTTCTTACAACTTATTATTAAGCACAAAAAAAGCCCCCTAGGCCTCCTACTACTCCCCTACACCAGCTTGTACGTTTCATTAGCCAAACTTCCAAGGCCTGCACAGGGTGCATCAGTGGGCCCCACTACTTGTTTTTTTGGCTCTTTTGACTCCCCCTAGATGCCTAGCTTGTTTCACCCCTAGTATCAGTTTGAATGAGCTTATTTGGTAGCTTATTGAGGGCTGAAAAACCCCCACTCAGCCGCTTTTTCCTGTAGCCTACTGTCCAAAAACCCCCCATATCAGCTTCCATAATAAGCTCGTACTGGTTCCAAAATGTATGAAGTTTTTTTCACAACTTCTTTGTCAGCATATTTACATGTCAGAGTGCTTTTTATGGTTAAGCTTATTATGGAACAGCTTGTGTATTAGCTCAAAGATACCTCTTAAGCTGTTTTGAGGTCAGTTTGATTTGTGTTAGCTTTAGTACTTAATTGTTGTTTTGTTGCTTATTACGTATTTATAATAGAGTATCAGTTTGATTTTAACTCTTTTTAGCTTATTTGGTTGAGTTTGTGACTTACTTGGGCTGGTTTTTAGTATTGTACAAGTCCCGAATATAACTTCTAGATTTCTATTATTGCCTTAGTTAAATTACTCATAACTGCTCATCCTTTTAGTTTTTTTTACTGCTTAATATTGGTTTTCACAATAAGTTGTAGTTATGAAAGGTACTTGTTTTCATGTTCTTAGTAAGTTGGTTAAATAAAAATTGGAAAAAAAAAAATAAATCACAAAAAGTGCAAGAGGTGGGATTCGAACCGCTGACCTCCTGCACCTCAAAGCCTCAACACCACACCACTTAACCAACGTGCCCTTGGGACTTTTTCATTAAATCATTACAAAGTTTAATATTAGACCCCTTTGTTGTTTGCTTAGCTTATTAGCTTTTCAGCTTTTGGTAGCTTAATTCTAGCTTATTTTTACACTGCACCACCACCTTTTTTATTTTTCCTAGGTAAACATTAACTTGTAGTATTTTCTCAAAAAGTTTTGCAATTTTCAAAAATAGTTCAGTATTTTTTACAATTAAATTTAGTTATAATAGTAGTTAATTAATAATAAATAAATAAAAGGTCAAAAAAATATTTTTCTTTTTCTTAAAATTTTCTTTTATAATTAGGATCGTAAAAATATAATTTTCATGTCCGTAGGATTAGCGTAGCTCCCGATTCACTTTTTAATTTGCGCGTTGACATTATTTTTAACATAAACGCGCGTTTTTAATTTTAAATACGTTCAAGGGTAATTTGGCCTTTTCTTTTAGTTATGTTAGTTTATTTAACTTGTTTTCACTTGAATTTCCGTAGTGTAATCATTCAAATCACTCAAACCCCTTTCCTGTTCAGAATCACCCGATCACAAACCCGTTTTCTATACCATCCACACCTCGTCAGGACATAACGACCCGGGGAAACACTATACTCACCGGAAGTATTGGTCTAGGGTATTTGACTTTAGTTGACTGCTTTAGCACACAATCAACTTCTGTGTTTGATTTGATTCACATTGATGTGTGGGGGCCTTACAAAGTGCCAACAGAAGGAAGGTTTAGGTGTTTTTTGACAGTTGTTGATGATTGTAGTAGAGCTACATGGACTTACTTGCTGGTACATAAATTTGATTCTTTTGTAGCTTTAAAGTCCTTTCTTATGTTTGCATCTACTCAGTTCAATAAGAAGGTCAAGGTTATATGGTCTGATAATGCATTAGAAATTTTGAAAGGTGAATGTGTTATTTTCTGATAAATAAAGGAATTCAGCATCAGACCTCATGTGTAGACAGGCCACAACAGAATGGGAGAGTAGAAAGAAAGCATAGACATATTCTAGATACAGCAAGGGTATTAATATTTCATTCTCACTTACCTTTGAAGTTTTGGGGTGATTGTGTTACAAGTGCTACATACTTGATAAACAGGCTTCCATCTTCTTTTCTTGGAAACAAAACACCTTAAGAGATTTTGCTAGACACAAAACCTTCTTATACTCATTTAAGGGTGTTTGGATGCTTTTCTGTTGTAAGTAATCCTTCAAGAGTGCCAGACAAGTTTGCTCCTAGAGGTGTACCATGTGTTTTTGTGGGGGTATCCTTCTAATCAAAAGGGTTATAAGTTCTACAATCTTCAAAATCATACTTGTTTTGTATCAAGAGATGCAACCTTCTATGAGCATATTTTTCCTTATGCTACTGATAGTGTGCAGAATTTCTTGTCACCATTACCAACCACTCTTCCTTGTCAATTTACAACTAACTACACTGAAGATGTTCAAAATTTCTTCCCTACAAATCAATCTCTAGTGGATACTTCACAAAATGAAGTTATGTCTGATTCATCCCCTGCATCATCCCCTGTTTCCTCCGTTTCAACAAATGAAACTCATAATTCTGAAATACCTCCTATTCAGCCACCAGTTAATAACACTAATGAACCTACTAGAAAATCTTCTAGACAATCTACATTGCCAACAAAGTTGAAAGATTTTGTTCTCAGTCAAACACCAAGAGCAAATTAGGTATCTCAAACACCCCTTATAACTGAATTTCAAGTGTTAATCAATGCTTTTCTAGCTCAAAGTGATCCTGTAAGTTTTAAGGAAGCTGTCAAAGATCCAGGCTGGTGTGAAGCAATGGGTTGTGAACTTAAAGCTTTGGATGATAATGGTACTTAGGAGCTAACTGTTTTGCCAAAAGGAAAGACTACAATTGGTTGTCATTGGATTTTTAAAACAAAGTATAAAGCTGATGAGTGTCTAAATACTCATCATTTTATACCAATCTGAACTGCTAAAACATACAAAAACACTCAAATATGCATCAAAATACTTAAAATATCTTAGAAGTGTGTTTTATATGTTTCAAATGCAAAATATGCAAAAACAGATGAAAAACGTACAAAGTTTGCATAATTGGCAGTTTAAGTCCCTCAAGTTTCAAAAATTGGCAAAACTAGTCCCTGGTTATTCTAAAAACTTGAAAAAAGTCATCAAAGGTCCTTTTTAATCATAAAGTTACATATTTAGTCCTTTGGTGCAAAGTTTCACAAAATTACAAGTTTAGTCCCTATACTTTGGAAATTGACAAAAATGGTCCCTGGGATGTAAAAACTTTGAGGAAAATCAATTTTGGTCCTTGTACTAATAATATTTTGCAGGAATGGTCCTTGGGTGATAAGTTTGGTGAAATTTCATATTGGGTCCCTGGAGTTTGAAGATATGGCAAAACAGGTCCCTTAAAGTTTCAAACTTGACAGTTTTAGTCCCCGGGTGTTCAAAATGGGAAAAATATCATTAAGGGTCCTAGGGAAGTCATAATTGTCACTATTAGTCCCTGGATGAAAGTTTTGAAGAAATTACACATTTAGTCCCTAAAGTTTCCAAATTGGCAAAATAGTCCTTGGGTATTCAAACATGGAAATTTACCTTTATTGCCCTTGTACTATTCATTAGTGACAAAAATACACCTCTTGGATAACTTTAGAAGACTTACACTTTTAGTCCCTATAAAAATGAAAATTACAAAAATGGTCCTTGTCTACAATTAAACCAACCGGACCCTAAGTTATTATCTAAACCCAAAATAAAACCTACCCAACAAATAACTTATCCAAGTCCACTACCCTTTACACCCCCAGCCCATCCTTTTGTTCTTGGCCCAACCACAAACATAAGCCCACCCCCGTTAATAATATAAACGGGGTCAACTCCCCGTTTGACCAAACCATCCCCAACCTCCTCTCCACCTGCTACACCATCCACCATACTACTCCACCACCACTTGCACCCTCCTACACCACCTCACTACCCCCTCTGTCACCCTTACAACTAAACCCACCTCTAAAGTTTACTTTAGGTGATGCCACGTATCACTCCTACACCTCTGCCAACACCTACAACTGCCACCACCACCTCTGCCACCCTGACTCCACCACACCCCTTATCCCTTCAATACCATACATTCCAAGACTAATAAATGCACCTAAACCTTCCCTACTACACGCTACAGTCAAATTGGCACAAAACCAATTTTCCCGCCAAATTGAATCAATGGCTTGGATGAGTTTCACTCATCCAATGGTGCTGGGATATGCTCTGTGGGATCCAAAAGACCCATTGGGAGGCTATAAAAACAAGGGGAAGCAGAAGTGAGCAAGGAGTAGATTAGAGTAGTTAATTAGTGAAGATTTGTTTTTGTATTAGTGCAATTTTAATTAAACAGTTGTAATCTTTAGTTTAAGCATTCAGTTTTCTTCCTTATTGTTGTAATTCAAGTTAATTTAAATATCAATTTCAAGTTTTGTTATGTTAAATTCAGATTTAGTAATTTTTAAGTAAAATTGACATCCTTGCTTGAATCTTGATAAATCTTTTGTTTCCTGTTCCATTTAGTTTACTTAAGTTAGTTTATAAGTTTTTAAAAGATTTAAAAGCTTTAGAATAAGTTCAAATTCAGTTTAGATAAAAATACCAAAAAATCAAGAAAATAAAGAAAAAAAAAAGTCAGTTTGTGTGGAAGAAGAGGCTTGAGCAGGTTTCAACAAGGATGGCAGTTGGTTTTAGTGCCTTTTGGAAGGCTTTAGGAAGTATGAATGGGTCTTGGTTCTCTGTTCCTAAGTTGGAGTCAGTTGTAAGTTACTTTCCACCATTTTAATGTGTTACTGTAGAATAGCTTATAAACTACTTTTTGACTGTTCAATTTAGTTTCCATTTAGTGTATTCAGCTTAAGTAATGAATAGGAAGCAATAGAATAGGTTTACTTGGTCTAAATTGCTTTTAATCCAAAATCAGTCAACCTTATAGGGGTGTTTGGCTCAGGTTGTTTCCCTGGGTTTTAGGTTTATTTTCTCAATGCTTGTTGTTGAAACAAGTCTAAATAGGCAACAATGGCTCAGTCAGGTCACTAAAATAGGTCTTGTTTGCAAAATAAGTCAAAAATTGCTTGTTGTCTCATTTAACTTAACTGTCATGAGATTTAGGTTGTATAATCCTAGGTGTATATACATAAGTACTATAAATAGCTTAATCCAGTCATAATTTAGCTTAAAACAACATCTCTAGTAATCTAGTGTGATTAGAATCTCATTAAAGTCAAAGTAGGTTGCAAACTCAAAAAGTCAAATTTTCCTTGTGTAGAAAAATCCAATAATTCAAGGAATTATTGTGATTTTTCTGCTAGGTTTTAGGCCTTGTTTTTTTCAGGAGATATAGTATATCTGCTGAACTTCAAAATTTCACTCTCATCTTATTTTTGCTAATTTCCTGGTGGGCCCCACTTGTGCCCAAACACAGCTGCAGGGAGAAAACCTCCCCTGTGCAGCAGACCCATAGTCCTACACCACCAACTTTGGTGGTGTTTTGTGGCCACCTCAGTGGGTCCCACACCATAAAAATAGGTTCTCCCAACCCCTCTCCTACCAGACTCTTAGGGTTGACCAATAGTTTGACCTGAATCACTGTGGACCCCACCTGAATTAGATCCTTAAGTTTGTCCTAGTTTCTAAGTTCATACAAGTTACCAAAAGCTTATTAAGTGCTTATTAGCTTATTCCAAGGGCTTATCTGGCCAAACTTAGCTCACACTTGTTCAAACAACTCATTAGAACTAGATTTCATCATAGTGGGTCCCATACAAGCTTATTTGAGCTTATTAGCTTATTCAGTCAACCAAAGTCAACTGTGGAGGTAATAAGCCCCCACAGTGCTTATTAATACGCTATAAAAAAGTTGTTTTTACTAAAGTTGTTTATTTTTAAGCATAATATAGTTTTGTAAAAGAAAAATCAAGAAAAACAAATATAAAAATAAGTGATAGTTTCTATTTAATTTAATTTAATTTTAATTTTCATTTTTAGATTTTTATTAAGTAAGTTGTGTTTTTATATTTTTATTAATTTCCTCTTATATTAAAGTATTTTTAGTAATTTTATTAGATTCTTATATTATCATTTAGTATTTATTAGATTTAATATTAGTTTAATTAATAATTAGTTAATAATTAAGTTTTAAATAGCATAATTAATTTTTATAAAGTAACACCTAGTTTTTATATTTTTCATAGCTTTTATATGTTATAAAATAGTTTTATAAATTTTTTCATAATTTTCTAAGTCATTTTAGTATTATTTGTAATTTAAATTAGTTTAAATAGTTTAATTAAGATAAATAGTTTTTAATTAATAAAAAGCTCATAAAAAGACAAAAATATTTCTTTTAAATTTTTATACTTTCTTCAAGTTCATTTTAAGTTTTAGAAATTATTTTTACAAGTTTTTAGTTTAATTTGTAGTATTTATCATTTTTAAGTTAATTTAAATTAGTTTTAATTAAATAGTTAAATAAGTTTTTAATTAAATAATTAATAATAAATAATAAAATAATCAAAAAAATAATTTTCTTTTTAATTTAATTTTCTTTTAAGTTTAAGTTTATAGAATTTTCATTTTTAACCCTTGTAGTTTATTTTTCTTAAAACTCACTTTTTTCTCAGCACGCAGTCGTGTCTGATTTTAATTTGGTTTACGTTTTTATGTTTCTGATTCCCGTGATTGTTAATATTCTTATTTCTAATCATTCCATTAGTGTAAACAAACCCAAACCTTTATCTGGTTACTTCCCATTCAATTCACCCGATCACAAATTCGTTTTTAATACCATCACAACCTCGTTGGGACATTACGACCCGGGGAAACACTGTATTCCACGGAAGCATTGGCTTGATTAGTTTGACTTTTACGGTTGACCATTCACAAGTGGTTGACTAATAAAAGTTGACTAGTTTAGACCCAATCAAAAGCTGATGGAACAGTGGAAAGGAAGAAAGCTAGACTAGTGGTACAGGTAAATAGACAAAAGCATGGAGTTGACTATCAAGAAACTTTTGCACCAGTTGCAAAAATGGTCACTGTTAGATCACTTTTAGCTGTTGCTGCACTCAAAGAATGGCAAACTTGTCATATGGATGTTTCAAATGCTTTTTTGCATGGTGATTTATTGGAAGAAGTATACATGAAAATACCTTTGGGCTATAATAATGGAATGGGGAGTGTGTAAAAGATGATTCACAATTGGACAAGAACCTAGTTTGCAAGCTTAAAAAGTCATTGTATGGTCTTAAACAAGCACCAAGACAATGGTTTTCTAAGCTTTCTTCTGCACTGGTTTCTTTTGGATTTGTACAATCAAAGACAGACTAGTCATTGTTTGTTAAGAACGATAGTCAAAAGTTTACAGCAGTTTTAGTCTATGTGGATGATTTATTGATTACTGGAAGTGATGAGTCAGAGATACAAAGTTTTAAGTCTCAGCTAAGTTCAACTTTTCACATGAAGGACCTAGGTGAGGTAAACTATTTTCTAGGACTTAAAGTGTCAAAGTCTGATCAAGGAATCTTTATTTATCAGCATAAGTATGCAATGGAGTTGTTAAAAGAAGGTGGTGTTCTGAATTGTAAGTCTTATAAACTTCCAATGGATCCAAATCTAAAGTTGCAAGCTGATCAAGGTTCTCCATTGGCTGATCCAGAGGTTTATAGAAGGGAGGTGATTTGTACACCACTAAAATTGGTGTGTACACCACTAAGTATGAAGTATATAGTTGTACTATATGCATTATCAACACAATTTAGTGGTGTGCACACCAGTTTTAGTGGTGTACAAATCACCTCCCTTATAGAAAGTTCATTGGCAAGCTGATATACTTAACAATTACTAGACATGATATATGTTACACTGTTCAATTGCTAAGTCAGTTTATGCAAGCTCCAATATCTGTTCATATGCAAGCTGTTAAACACTTGTTGAGGTATTTATTGCAAGCACCAGGTTAAGGTATCTTATTAGCAAAAGATTCAGCAATTAAACTAAAGGCATACTGTGATTCTGACTGGGCTAGTTGTCCTATGACAAGAAGGTCAACCACTGGATATTGTGTAACAACCCACTAACTTCCCCTTAGGTTAGAAATGTCTTACTAACTTAACTTAGGCCCTCACTAAGCACAATATAGGATTAGAAATGCCTTACTAACTTAACTTAGGCCCTCACTAAGCACAATCTAGGATTAGAAATTCCTATAGGATTTTCTCGAGCTAAATTTTTGCTTTATTATATCCTTATGACCTAACTAACCTCTAGACAAGCTCACGTATCCACCTATGCCAACCACTACCATGTTTACTTGATGTAAACATCCTGGCATGTCAAGTCAAGGTTACAAACATATTTTCACTAAGAAAACTATCACTCTAGTACACCATACTTGCTAGAAAACCCTAAATGCACTTATGTGTTCCCGGTTAGCTTTAAAACCCTAATTACTTATCTGAACTAACTTAAAAGTGTTTAAGGCTTAGGTATGAGTTACATTAGTTACCTTAGGATATAATAGACCCCCTAGATCATAGTACAACTCTCTAGGACATAGGTACAAGTACCTTAAGCACAAAACCCTAATTAGGTTATAACTTCCCGAAACTAGGTCTAAACTATCCCAAATCTTTACCATAAGTTATCACCACTTAGTATAAGCCTCCTAGGACATTATATTAGTTACTAAACACCCTTAGGACCCTGAATTAGGCACCAAACCCTAGGCAAAACCCTAAAATCTTTCTAATTAAAACTAGGTTAAAACTAAACCTAAAAACCTAAAACATGCTACTATACTACTTGTAAACCACCAAGCAAGCACCCTAGCACCTCCCCTTAACTAAGCTAGCACCCAAACACCTCTAAGCACCCAAGCAAGGAAGTGCATCACCTCCTTGTCACCTCCTTCAACCTCTCGGCTACCCTACACTGTAACCGGCCTATGGCGCCCCTAGCTACTCCTAGCTCGTCCTCATCACCTCCTAGACTTGCCAAAACCTCCCTAGCTCTGCTTACTCAACCTTCCCCCTCCTCGACACCTCAGCTCCCTTTTCTTGCTTGCTACTCCTTCGCGGGCTATAAATACCCCTCCCCCTCTCCATTTCTCTTCACACCTTTCTCTCCTCTCTACCTTAAACCTTTCTATAGTGTAAGACCCTAAGAAGCCATAGAAGTAGATTATAGAAGCCCAAGCCTTGTCGAGTTGTGGTTTTGGCCAAGAGATACCCTAGAAACCCTAGTTGCCTCGTTAACCTTTGCACGACCTAGGTAAGCCTTACCTTTGAATCTAATAGACTTAGAATAGACCTAGGACTCTCGGAACATGCATTAGGAACCATAGCATAGCCTTGATCATTTAGTTTTAGAAGTTTTATATTTGAAACCCTAGAAATAGAAAAATAGGAGTTTGCATGCTAAATTGCTATACTAAGTGCTATAGTGTGAATTATATGAACTTTGTTTAGCTAAACATAAGCTTAGAAACCTAGTTGTTTTATAAAAAATAGAGCTTACTTGAAATTAGGACTGGTTTTGTAAAAGTTTCCATGCATAGGGGTATATATCTTAAATTCCTGAAACTATAAAGTCTAGGGACTATTTTTGACATTTCCTAGAAGTTATTAGTGCAAGGAATCATTTTGTAAAGTTTTGAAACCTTAGGATATAAATTAAAATAAATTATAAACTAAAAAGGACTAGTTATGCAAATATTATAAAGTTAAGGGTAAAAAGGGTAAATAATGAAAGTTAATATAGTTTAGGGACCATTTTTGTCATTTCTCTAAAATATATAACTATAGGGATTAAATGTGCAAAAGTTAGAAAGTTATATGCTTAATTGTTATAAGTTTATAAGTATAGGGTAGAAAACGTAAATATATAAACTTGAAGGGTAAAAACGGACTATTTTCACATAAATATAAAACCTATTTAAGTTAGAAGCATAACACAATACTAGGGAGTTTCATGCGAGGACTCCTATGTAGATATTTCGTTTTGACGAGTTTGCTGTGTTTACGAATTAAAGTGTCCTGGCTCCTCAAACGATTATTGCATATACTTCTAAGTTATGATGGCCCGAACGGTGTTATGTTATAACTAAACCTTAATAACAACATAACTCAATAGTAGGGAGCTTCGAGTGAGGAGTATTAACTTCTGAATTATAATGGCCCGAACGGTATTATGTTGATAACATAATACAATAGTAGGGAGCTTCATGTGAGGAGTCGTATACTTCTGAATTACGATGGCCCGAACAGTGTTATGTATATATAAAAACTCTAAGAGTGATTAGTTAAGAAAACCTAGACTAATACTTGACATACACACACCTACACTACCCCCAGGATACGTGAGTGAGTTGTCTAAACCCCTACTTTACTTACCTTAAGACCCAGGTGAGTTTTCATAGCCTCACTTTTAAATGTTTTACAACCCTGTGAGGGGGATACATGCTTTAAACCGAATAAAAGTCTTTTTCTTTGGTTATTGCACGAGTAAACTATCTGCCAAAATTCATGAATCTAATCGTTTGGGATATTTTGCCCACGCGAACGCGAATATAGTTGATAGATCTATTGGAGTTTGACAACTCCCGTTGATACTACATCTTTCTTGATGGTATCAATAAGTACTATATTTGAACCCACTAAAGATTAACTTTGGCAAGTTATCCTTCCCATCCCCTCATGGTCGGGTCTGCAGCCCCCCATGACCCGGATTGTTAACGTGTGGTTCATGAGCTTAGTGCAATATACCTTCTATCAATAAAACCTTTCCACACTTAGGGTTTAAGCTGAACCCTACAGAACTTGTATTCATACTCTATCTACTTAAACCTATGACTCTCACTCAACATTCGTGTTGACTTTTAAGCATGTTATCCTAGGTAATTAGGCACTATAGGAACCTTGGCACGGAGAAGTACTGGACATGAGGACGTCCAGAATAGTTAGCATTCATTAGTTTTGTGTCATAAAACGTATCTTAGGGACCTCTCTTTTGGTAAAAGTACATCTTTTACTGTAAAAACTTTGATGAATAAATGAATGATAACATCTTTTTCAAAAACATCTCTTTTCGAGTCGTTTTCTATTATCTTGTCTTTGATTCCATGAGTAATACCGCAAACACTTAATCCGCTGCGATCAGTGAAAAATGGGGGTGTTACATATTGCATACTCTTAGGTGACTCACCAGTGTCTTGGAAATCTAAAAAACAAGCAGTGGTATCTAGATCATCAGCATAGGCAGAATACAGGGCAATGGCATTAACTTGTTGTGAAGTAACATGGCTTGTAAGTTTGTTCAAAGATCTTGGTATAAAGAATCTCCAACCAGTTAACTTGTTTTGTGATATTCAAGCAGCTCTGTACATTGCAGCCAACCCAGTATTTCATGCCAGAACTAAACATATTGATATTGATTGTCACTATGTTAGAGATCAAATGAAAGCTGGGCTGATGAATCCTTCCTATGTTAGTGCTAAATCTCAACTAGCAGATGTGTTCACAAAGGTTGTAACATCAGAACAACATCATACTCTATTGAACAAGTTGGGAGTTTCTGTGCCATCCAACACTCCACTTGAGGGGGAGTGTGCAAGAGAAGGTCAAGGTTAAGTCAGAGGACTAATTGTGTAACAATTGTAAAGTAGAAGTACTAGTTTAGTCATAGCTGATACTTTCGTATAAATAAAGTTGTAATTCAGTTACTCCTTTCATTCATTCAATAATAACAGAATTTCCCTCCAAGTTCATTTTTCTCCATTAAACTTCTCAAACCCCAAAACAGATGCTTCCTTGAAGGATCATGTAAAATTTGGTCAATACAGTACATTCCTCAAGAATTACCACATAAAATTATAAGCAAAAAGCATTTTAACTTTGAAAATGAGGAACATCATGTTTTAGCTTAAAAGTCGAATAACTCTTATGTGAATAAGAGAAATAAGAAGATAATATGATACACATTCAAGCTCAAAATGGTCTCCTTGTTTAGGCCATGCACATTGAGAAAAGGCGGGCCATCCTTATCCAATGGATTGATACTTTCACGAATAGATCTTTAAATCAACCGTGTATTAACCAGAGACGTTCCCGGTCAAAAGCAACCAAGAACTATTTGGTGATGATGCACGACTACGTCCGGCCGGGAAACCACGTGATGAGTGTCTAAATACTCATCATTTTGTACCAATCTGAACTGCCAAAACATACAAAAACACTCAAAAATGCATCATAATACTTAAAATATCTTAGAAGTGTGTTTTATATGTTTCAAATACAAAATATGCAAAAACAAATGAAAAACGTACAAAGTTTGCATAATTGGCAGTTTCAGTCCCTCAAGTTTCAAATATTGACAAAACTAGTCCCTGAAGGTTTTAAAATGAATAAAAAGTCAACTTAAGTCCTTGGGAAACCAAAAATGTTCACAAAACATCCCTGGATAAAAGTTTACACAAACTGGCAATTTTTACCCCTCAAGTTACAAAATTGGCAAAATGGTCCCTGGGTATTCAAAATTGGAAATTTACAAATAATACCCTTGTACTATGCATGAATGACAAAATGGAACAATTTTGATAAACATTTTGAGAAATTACAATCACAGTCCCTTAAAAATCCAAATTTACAATAATGGTCCCTAAAGTTTGTGGAATTGGCAGATTTGGTCCCTGAGGTTTAAAATAATAAAATTCATACTTGTGGTCCTTGTACTAATGGTTAATTGCAGGTTTAGTCCTTATTTAAAGTTTAGAAAAATCACAAACAACAGCCCCTCAACTTTGGAATAATTACACATTTGGTCCTTGTGATTTTCTAAGCTAAAAACCAAACCGGACCCTTGTTATTTAAAACCAAAACCAAAAACTAATCCAGCCCACCTATCCCCTAAGCCCATTCAACCATAAGCCCAGTCCAAACCCACCCTGCGTTATTTAAAAACGCGCTGACCCGCGTTGACCACCCAAAACCGCCAAACACCCCACCACCACTGTTCATCCCTCTCCTTCCTCACTGCAAACCAAAACCAGGTGGTTTCACTACCACCACCTCACCTTTCCAGCTCACCCTCACCTCCTTTCCACCTCACACATCAAACCAGATGGGCATTTAATGCCTTCTCCACAATTTTTCACTCCCAAACCACATCTAAACCTCTGTTTCTTCCATAAAGCACCCACTTGCCTAGAAACCTTCCATTTTGTCTCCTGACACCTCCACAAGCCCACAATAATCTTTAATTGCAACCCTTTGCCTCCACGTTAACGTGGAGGACTTTGGCGCCAAAAGTGATTTTAAACGATCATGATCAATTGGACATAATGGATGGCTCAGATGAAGTGGGAAAGGCTCAGAAGACAATTCTAAACCTAATTGGAGCATATAAAAGGAAAGAGAAGCAGAGGAGTTCCATATCTAGTTTATTTTCAATAATTGTATGTCGTATTAATATTTTCAAAAGTTCAAGTGTAATTTTAAGCTTTCAAGTTTAAGTTTAAGTGTTCTCAGTGTATTAGTAATCTCTTAAGTTAATAAAATTCAAGTTTGTTTTGTTATCTCAAGTAATGCAATTTCCAATTTCATTTCAGATTTCTCAATAAGCTATAAGTGTTGTTCTTAGTTGATGTTACAGACTCAATAAGCTCATATAAGCTCCTCAGAAAGCTTGTGTAAGCTTTTAGAAACTTAATTAATCAATTTAGTGTTCAAGGTAAAAAATTCACAAAAATACAAAAAAAAAAAAGAAAAATTCAAAAATCAGTTCTTCAAGCATGATCAAGTAGGAGCAAGGCAAATATTGGATGGTCTTGGGTTAGTGAATCTGTGGAGATTCCATAGGGTTGTTCTTGGTTCTTGGCTCCAAGCAGGAAAGCAATTTGTGGGCCTAACAGCTTCACAAGGCTGACTGGTTGGTTTGGGAGGAGTCAAAATTTGGCGCCGCTGCCGGGGAGGTTGTTGCGTATTTCAAAACGGTAAAAGTTTAGTGGTTTTCAAAAACCCTCCTGTACAAATATCACCACTTTGTAAATTTTTAAAGAAAAGCAAAATCATATCTGAAAACGTTCATTAACATTTCTCCTGAAGTGTTAACAACACCAAACAAATCATAAACAACAAAACAAACTGTGAAGTTAAATTACTTCGTATCTTTACGATTACAACCTATACAGTTGGTTTAAGGTAAGTTCTGACATTAAATTGCGAACTTAAGAGGGATCCATTTATTTCCTCCCGCCAGCCTGCGAGTAATCTTAAAGGAACGATTTCGGTTAACGAATCAGTTTCAAAAATATTTTCCAAGTTTTTTCACCCATACACGAAAAGCCAAAAACATTTTACTGTGAATATAATTACATAAAAGTCTACTACCGCAAACCAAGGCAGAACACCTACCAACTGGGGGTGTGAACATAATAAGTTCCCAAACCTAAAAGATTAAAAACTTACCATTGTATCCTTGTGAATAGTGTACCTTTTTTAAAGGAGCTGTTCATTTGTGATTATTGGGTTTAAGTTCGCTGTAGTTTTGCCTCGATCTTGTGTTGAAAACTAATTTTTGTGCATGCGCACTCGTTCACAAACAAAGAATAAAAAGAAGAAAAACGTACCCGAGTTACGTATTGTTGAAGAAGAACACACATCAAAAATGAACGACGAGCCCCCATTCCTTCCCAAGGATGAGCCAGTTCCTGACACCCGAACTATGGAGGAACTGTGTCAACCTACTATGCAAGGGAGGGGTGGACCAATTGCACCACTCACTATTGGAGCCACGGATTTGGATTAAAACACCACATGATACAACAGATCCAGAATACGTGCCAGTTCCACGGATTGCAGGGTGACGATGCCAACAGGCATCTCGACAAATTCTTAACTGTCACCCAAAGCATGAAACAACATGGCGTCGCCGAAGACAGCCTACGTTTATACTTGTTCCCCTATTCTCTCGCTCATCATGCGACTTCATGGTTCGATCGACTTCCAAAGAATTCAATCCACACTTTTGATGAGATGATCACTAAATTCCTGGCCAAATACTTTCCACCATCTATGGTCACAAAGCTGAGGAATGATATCAGCAACTTCAGACAGCTTCCCGAAGAATCCTTATTTGAGGCATGGGAACGCTACAAACTTGCAATTGATCGGTGTCCTAATCATAACATGCTTCTTGTCACCATTATTGATACCTTTTATAATGGTTTGACACTCCGTCATCGTGACACCATCAATGCTGCTGCTGGGGGCACCTTTATGAAAAGGACCCCTGAAGAGTGCTATGACTTAATCGAAAACATGACTGCCCATCATAATTTTTGGGACTCCTCTGCTGAGAGGAACGACTCATTTAAGTCAGACACTCCGGCAAGCAATGAAATATCAATCCTAGCTAAAAGGCTGGATGATTTGTCTACAGCAGTTTTGCGTATCCATCAGAATAATCCTAATCAGGTCAAAACTGTTAACCCAAGTTGTGAAACTTGTGGTGGTCCACATACGTACACAGATTGCCCAGCTTCCGGTGGCTTTTCTCGTGAAAACGTGTCTGCAGCTCAAGGTTCCTATAACACGGGAGGTAATTCTTACCAACCGCAAGGGGACCGAAACCTTTTGAGCTACCGTTCTAATAACTATATTGGACCACCAGGGTTTAATCAGCCTCAAAACAGGAACCAAAATTTTAACCAGAATCGAATGAACCAAGGTCATAACAACCAAGGGAATTTCATCTCTAGTCAAAATCAGTTTAACCAAAATCAGAACCAAGGGAACTATAATCGTAATCAAGGTCAGAACAATTACCCACAGGGTAATTTTCAACAACAAAACCACTTCCAAGGTAACAACAATCAGCAACATGGGAATTTCCAAAACAATCGGGCTCAAAATTTTCAAAACCAAAATCAAGCCATTGTTCCAACTGGACCATCACATGATGAGTTATTAAAACAGTTTATGAAATCCCAAGAAGAACTAAACAGAATGCTGGTTAGTCAAATGTCTAATTTCCAGAAGTCTTTAAATGATCGACCCTCGGGCTCAGGTACAACTTTACCTAGCAACACGATCGCTAATCCGAGGGGCGATGTAAAGGCGATCACCACAAGAAGTGGAGTTTCTTACCAAGGACCTACAGCTCCCTCCACCTCATCTCCTATCCCTGTGGAGGAATGTGAAACTGAGGATACTACGGATACGGTACTTCCTAATAATAACGGAGGTACCAATGACATCCCTCCTCCAGTTATCCCGGTCCCAACTCCCCCTAAAAGGGTCGTGTTTGAAACTACCGAAGGTCCTGTTGAAAATTCAAAAGCCAACCCAAAACCAACAATTCCATATCCCTCACGATTGCAAGACCAAAAGCTCCGTGAAAAAGCTAATCATCAGATGGAAAAATTCTTTCAGATTTTCCAAGAACTACACTTCGATATTAGTTTCGCGGATGCTCTTCTTTTAATGCCCAAATTCGCATCGACAATCAAAAATCTGTTGAGCAATAAAGAAAAACTGTTTGAGATGGCACGAACTCCACTCAATGAGAACTGCTCTGCAGTTTTGTTGAAACAGCTTCCCGAGAAGCTAGGAGACCCCGGGAGATTTCTAATACCATGTACTTTCCCGGGTATGGTTGAATGTTTTGCCTTGGCCGATCTTAGTGCAAGCATCAACTTAATGCCTCACTCAGTTTGGAAAAAGCTCTCTCTTCAGGCACTTAGTCCCACATGCATGACTCTCGAGCTTGCAGACCGTTCAATTTCACGTCCCCTCGGTATTGCCGAGGACGTATTTGTAAGAGTGGGACAGTTCAATTTTCCGGCAGACTTTGTCGTTGTTGATTTCGATGCAGATCCAAGAGTTCCTCTCATTCTTGGGAGGGGATTCTTAAGAACGGGACGTGCATTAATCGATGTTTTCGATGAGGAAATCACGTTACGAGTTGGCAATGAAGCGATTACGTTCAACCTTGATCGAACCTCGAGATACTCCTCGAATTATGATGCTGAATCGGTCAACCGAATTGATGTCATTGACATTGCATCCGAGGAGTATGCTCAGGAATTCCTTGGATTCGCTGATAATTTTCCGAGTGGCAATCCCACTATTTCTTCTGATCCCATAATCGCTAATTCTTCTCCTTCCCTCACTCCGTTTGGGGGAAGTGATTTCGTCCTTGAGGAATTAGAGGCCTTTCTCAAAAGTGATTCAGTTCCCGAAGGAATTGATTACCAAGAGATTGACCCGGAGGGGGATATACTTCTCCCTGAGGAGTTATTAAATAAAGATCCTTCTCCCATTCCTGTTCTACCTCCGCAACTTCATAAGGTGGAAGTCAAATATGTTGAGAAAAATGATGACTTCCCCGAGGTTGAACTTAAGGACCTGCCTCCTCATCTAGAATATGCATTCTTGGAAGGTAACGATAAGTTACCGGTCATTATTGCAAAAGACTTAAAGGATGAGGAGAAAACCGCGCTGCTCAAGGTTTTAAAGTCCCACAAACAAGCAATTGCTTGGAAGCTCTCAGACATAAAGGGTATTAACCCGGATTTTTGTACACACAAAATCCTAATGGAAGAGGACTTTAAACCTACTGTGCATCATCAAAGAAGGGTAAATCCAAAAATCCACGAAGTTATAAAAACTGAAGTTATCAAACTTCTTGATGCGGGATTGATTTACCCTATATCTGATAGTCCTTGGGTAAGCCCAATACATTGTGTTCCAAAGAAGGGTGGTATCACGGTTATCACAAATGAGGACAACGAGTTGATACCAACTCGTTTGGTTACAGGGTGGCGAGTATGTATTGATTACAGAAAACTTAACGAAGCCACCCGTAAAGACCATTTTCCTCTGCCCTTTATGGACCAAATGCTCGAAAGACTAGCAGGAAATGAGTATTATTGTTTCCTTGACGGCTTCTCGGGATACTTCCAAATTCCCATTGATCCACAGGATCAAGATAAAACTACCTTCACATGCCCTTATGGGACATTTGCCTATCGTCGCATGCCTTTTGGGTTATGCAATGCTCCGGGTACTTTCCAGAGGTGCATGATGGCTATTTTCCATGACATGATTGGAAAAACCATGGAGGTATTCATGGATGACTTCTCAGTCATCGGGAATTCTTTCGACTCGTGCCTCTCCCACTTAGAAAAAATGCTTCAACGTTGTGAAAACACTAATCTTTGTCTAAACTGGGAGAAGAGCCATTTTATGGTTAAAGAGGGCATTGTCCTCGGCCATAAAATTTCAAAAAGTGGGATTGAGGTCGATAAGGCCAAAATTGATGTTATTGCTAAACTGCCTCATCCCACCACTGTTAAAGGAATAAGGAGTTTTCTCGGACATGCCGGATTCTATCGGAGATTCATTCAAGATTTCTCCAAAATAGCCCGGCCTATGACTCATCTTCTTGAAAAGGATGCTCCTTTTATCTTTTCCCCAGAGTGCATCGAAGCTTTTTCTATTTTAAAGAAAAGGCTTACTGAGGCACCAATCCTTGTTGCCCCCGACTGGGACTTACCCTTTGAACTTATGTGCGATGCTAGCGATTATGCTATTGGTGCAGTTCTGGGGCAACGCAAAACCAAACATTTTCAGCCAATACACTACGCAAGTAAGACCATGAACGAGGCTCAAACACACTATACCACCACAGAAAAAGAATTATTAGCTGTGGTATATGCCTTCGAAAAATTTCGGTCTTACTTAATCTTAAACAAAAGCGTGGTGTATACGGATCATTCGGCTTTGAAATACCTGTTCACTAAACAGGATGCAAAGCCAAGACTACTCCGTTGGGTCCTGCTCCTCCAGGAATTCGATATTCTCATAAGAGATAAAAAAGGAGCAGAAAACCTTGCTGCTGATCACTTATCCCGGTTAGAAAATCCTCATCAGGATATTCTCGAGAGAAAAGAAATAAATGAAACTTTTCCTCTGGAGACTCTAAATCTCATCTCTAACCGGGATAATACCACAACCCCATGGTTTGCCGATTTTGCAAATTACCGTGCGGGAAATTTCGTTGTGAAAGGGATGTCGTCCCAACAGAAAAGAAAATTCTTTAAAGATGTAAAACATTACTTCTGGGACGACCCCTACTTGTTCAAAATATGTCCGGATCAAGTCATCCGACGGTGTGTCCATGGCCAAGAAGCCATGGAAATTCTTAAAGCTTGTCATGATGGACCCACGGGGGGACATCATAACCCAAACTACACCGCCAAAAAAGTGTTTGATTCAGGATTCTTTTGGCCCACGATATATAAAGACGCCCATGAACTTATCAAAACCTGTGAGGCTTGCCAGCGTCACGGGAATATTTCTAAAAAGAATGAGATGCCGCAAAACGCCATCCAAGTCTGTGAAATATTTGATATGTGGGGCATTGATTTTATGGGGCCATTCCCGTCTTCACGAGGGAATAAGTATATACTCGTCGCTGTCGACTATCTGTCAAAATGGGTTGAGGTAAAAGCCTTACCCACCAATGATGCCCGAGTAGTTTGTAAATTTTTAAAATCTCTCTTTGCCAGATTCGGGACTCCTCATGCCATTATCAGTGATCGTGGTACTCACTTTTGCAATGAACAATTTGCAAGAGTAATGCTGAAATATGGTGTAACTCACCGTCTTTCTACAGCATACCACCCCCAAACAAGTGGGCAGGTGGAGGTCTCAAATCGGGGTATTAAGAGAATTCTCGAGAGGACGGTTGGTGAAAACCGTGCCTCTTGGTCGGATAAGCTGGACGATGCATTATGGGCTTTCCGCACTGCTTACAAAACACCCATAGGGTGTACTCCATATAAGCTAGTGTACGGGAAAGCATGTCATCTTCCGATCGAATTAGAACATAAGGCCTATTGGGCCTTAAAACATGCAAATTTCGACCTTCAGACAGCGGGTGATCACCGTAAAGTTCAACTAAACGAACTAAATGAATTACGTGATCAAGCTTATGAAAATTCTTTAATCTATAAAGAAAAGACTAAAAAGATACATGACTCTAAAATAAAGAACCGCGTTTTCAACGTTGGTGACATAGTTCTTCTTTTCAATTCAAGATTGAAAATTTTTTCGGGTAAACTAAAAACCCGTTGGTCTGGACCATTTACTATAACCAAAGTATACCCATATGGAACTGTTGAGTTATTACAACCCGACGGTCCCAATTTTAAAGTAAATGGTCATCGGTTAAAACACTATTTTGGAGGGGACATACAACCAATGGTTGTCCCGGATCTCCAAACTTACCCCATGGACCAATAAATTCGGGGTCGAGTCAAGCTAGGGACTCGGTTAACAAAAACTAGTTTCCCCAAGGACAATTTTAATTCGGGGTCGAGTCAAGCTAGTGACTCGGGAATCAAAAACAAGCTACCTCAAGGACAAATAAAATTCGAGGTCGAGTCAAGCTAGCGACTCGGTAATCAAAAACAGTAGCAATATGGGTCGTCACCCATATTTCTGTCTTCTCATCCCTTTCTAACACCCTAGTGTGGGGGAGACGAACCACATGTTGTACATATGTAAAATATTTTTTTCAAAAAAAAAAAAAAAAAAAAAAAAAAAAAATGGTACAAGTCAAATAAAAAGAAAAAAGTGAGTTTGTATGTAAATAGAGTAAAATAAAAAGGTTAATAGTATTGCCTCCTTACGTTCTAAAAACTTGGTGGGACACCAAGTATTGTGAATATTGAGGGCAATATTCAGTTCTAAGTGTGGGGGAGCGTTCTCACGAATGCAAAACACATGTTCCATCAAGAACCCCCATTTGATCAAAATTATCAGTTTTTTCACACTTAGAAATGCGAATAATGGTATCAATCCTCCATGTCTAACCCACAACAGGATTGGCTAGTCCAGGAGCAAACGCTCTTGGTAAAGACTTCTCAAAACCGTTGATGGCTTGCAATTTGCCAAAAATTGTACGGTTCCTCAACTCCCCAAAAACAAATGAGTTGGCTAGCCCGCAAGATTATGGCTTGTGGTAAAGGCCGTGGAAAAACCATAATTGGTAATCAGCTCACCAAGATGTTGACTATTCCATCAAGAGTTGGCTAGTCCAGAAGCAAACGGCTTCTGGTAAAGACAAATCAAATCCGTTGACAGCTGGTGGTTTGCTAAAAATCACACGGTTATCAGGTGTGCCACAGTTTTTACGCCTGGCTACTCCAGAAGTGATGGCTTTTGGTAAAGAGATAAAATCCATTAATTTTTTCTCAAAAAGATTGCTAGGGACTAGCAATAGTTTAGTGTGGGGGATTGATGAGTGTCTAAATACTCATCATTTTGTACCAATCTGAACTGCCAAAACATACAAAAACACTCAAAAATGCATCATAATACTTAAAATATCTTAGAAGTGTGTTTTATATGTTTCAAATACAAAATATGCAAAAACAAATGAAAAACGTACAAAGTTTGCATAATTGGCAGTTTCAGTCCCTCAAGTTTCAAATATTGACAAAACTAGTCCCTGAAGGTTTTTAAATGAATAAAAAGTCAACTTAAGTCCTTGGGAAACCAAAAATGTTCACAAAACATCCCTGGATAAAAGTTTACACAAACTGGCAATTTTTACCCCTCAAGTTACAAAATTGGCAAAATGGTCCCTGGGTATTCAAAATTGGAAATTTACAAATAATACCCTTGTACTATGCATGAATGACAAAATGGAACAATTTTGATAAACATTTTGAGAAATTACAATCACAGTCCCTTAAAAATCCAAATTTACAATAATGGTCCCTGAAGTTTATGGAATTGGCAGATTTGGTCCCTGAGGTTTAAAATAATAAAATTCATACTTGTGGTCCTTGTACTAATGGTTAATTGCAGGTTTAGTCCTTATTTAAAGTTTAGAAAAATCACAAACAACAGCCCCTCAACTTTGGAATAATTACACATTTGGTCCTTGTGATTTTCTAAGCTAAAAACCAAACCGGACCCTTGTTATTTAAAACCAAAACCAAAAACTAATCCAGCCCACCTATCCCCTAAGCCCATTCAACCATAAGCCCAGTCCAAACCCACCCTGTGTTATTTAAAAACGCGCTGACCCGCGTTGACCACCCAAAACCGCCAAACACCCCACCACCACTGTTCATCCCTCTCCTTCCTCACTGCAAACCAAAACCAGGTGGTTTCACCACCACCACCTCACCTTTCCAGCTCACCCTCACCTCCTTTCCACCTCACACATCAAACCAGATGGGCATTTAATGCCTTCTCCACAATTTTTCACTCCCAAACCACATCTAAACCTCTGTTTCTTCCATAAAGCACCCACTTGCCTAGAAACCTTCCATTTTGTCTCCTGACACCTCCACAAGCCCCCAATAATCTTTAATTGCAACCCTTTGCCTCCACGTTAACGTGGAGGACTTTGGCGCCAAAAGTGATTTTAAACGATCATGATCAATTGGACATAATGGATGGCTCAGATGAAGTGGGAAAGGCTCAGAAGACAATTCTAAACCTAATTGGAGCATATAAAAGGAAAGAGAAGCAGAGGAGTTCCATATCTAGTTTATTTTCAATAATTGTATGTCGTATTAATATTTTCAAAAGTTCAAGTGTAATTTTAAGCTTTCAAGTTTAAGTTTAAGTGTTCTCAGTGTATTAGTAATCTCTTAAGTTAATAAAATTCAAGTTTGTTTTGTTATCTCAAGTAATGCAATTTCCAATTTCATTTCAAATTTCTCAATAAGCTATAAGTGTTGTTCTTAGTTGATGTTACAGACTCAATAAGCTCATATAAGCTCCTCAGAAAGCTTGTGTAAGCTTTTAGAAACTTAATTAATCAATTTAGTGTTCAAGGTAAAAAATTCACAAAAATACAAAAAAATAAAGAAAAATTCAAAAATCAGTTCTTCAAGCATGATCAAGTAGGAGCAAGGCAAATATTGGATGGTCTTGGGTTAGTGAATCTGTGGAGATTCCATAGGGTTGTTCTTGGTTCTTGGCTCCAAGCAGGAAAGCAATTTGTGGGCCTAACAGCTTCACAAGGCTGACTGGTTGGTTTAGGAGGAGTCACTACGCACCGGGAAAAAAACAAAAGTCTGATACCTCGACTAGCACCGAGGGAAGTGCGTCAAGCAATTTGGAAGCTATGTCATCTGAGCTTCGACTTAGAAGGAAAGCGGCCCAAGCGGCGTACGAGGCGGCTAGAGTGAAAGATGAGACGATAACGCGTTTGGAAGAATTTAAATTTCTCGGTATGAAAATGAGTGACACAGATCCGGCCGCGGCGTATTGGATCGAATTGGAAAAAAAGAAAATCCAAGAAAATTATAAGTTGACACCACCGCCAACCGACTAGTTTAATTTAATTACTTATCGTATTTTATTTAGTATTTTTTCATTTCGTAGTATCTTTCGTAATTTCTTTTATGACGTTTTTTTTATTGTAATATTTTTTATTTCGTATTGTAATGTTTAATTTTATTAATGAAGTGTTAGAATGGTGCTTTCATAAAAGGACCATATATAGGGAAAATTTTGATGGTTGTTGGTATTGATGGTAACAATGGTATTTACCCTCTTGCATATGTTGTTGTTGAGGCCGAGTGTAAGAGTTCTTGGTTATGGTTCCTACAAAATCTTGGTGATGACCTTGATTTACAACCAAATTATAACTACACTTTCATTTCAGATAGACAAAAGGTATAATTAATTCTATTAACACTACTTATATCAAATTCGTTAAACATAAGAAATGTTTTAATCCACTGATGCGGATTTCTTAAGAACTCCGAAAGAAGTTTTACAATCTCCTACGCAGTATACCAAACCTTTGTAGTGTAGTATAGAGTTCTAACGGGCTAACTTTCAAGTTTCAAACCCAAACAGACACTTGCTTCAAGGATCATGTAAATTTTGGTCAATACAGTACATTCCTCAAGAATTACCACATAAAATTATAAGCAAAAAGCATTATAACTTTGAAAATGAGGAACATCATATTTTAGCTTAAAAGTCGAATAACTAGTGAATAAGAGAAATAAGAAGATAACATGATACACATTCAAGCTCAAAATGGTCTCCTTGTTTAGGCCATGCACATTGAGAAAAGGCAGGCCATCCTCATCCAATGCATTGATAATTTCACAAACAAATCTTTAAATCAACTGTGTATTAGTTTGACCATATCTGAGAATCATATCTCCGGATCTTTATCCATTTGAGCTAGTAAAATTTGCAAGGTACAATACCAAAAAAATATCAACTACACATTGGCCATGGTCAAACGAAATACCTAATATTATCCCATAAGCCAAGGGTACATTTTGCTTTGTGAGAACATTTGACTTATGAGAGTCAACGTTTGTTCCCAAATGTTAAAATGTCTTGTTATCCTTTTTATTTTAGTTACCAGTTTACTTGTCGAGCTAGGAGTCTTCGAAATGCCAATAAGATTTGGATGATTGTTATGAAGTATGATCACGAATCATAGTTTTCTCATACTTACGAGATTCTGTTGATTTATTTATGTTTTAGGATCTTTTCCAACACTACAAAATCATGTGCCCATTCATTAGCATTTGACATGAACTTGAATCTTAATGTTATTTGATATACTAGTAAATGATAAATATCGCATTTTGTACTCACCATCACTTTTTGCTTCTGGGCATACTTTTTTGCTTTTAATATCGTTAACTGATCGATTGGATATTCTCTTTCGCAGGAACTAGTGTCAAAAACCATGGTATCAAAAACCATATTCCCTTCATGCTTAAAAACCAAAAAATAGAAATCTTGCACACCATTTTCACTTACAAAGCTTTCCCAACCTTTCCAAACACCCAAACTTCATCTATCTTCACGTGCCATTTTTTTGACCCTCTTTTCAATATGGCACTTTCGTTGTTTCTTCTGCTTTTTTAATATTTTTGGAATGATATAGGTATTCACTGCAAGAACACATGCACAAATAGGGACCACATATGTGATATATATATTTTTTTGAACGGCGGATTTTATTAAGAGCTAGCAAAAGCTAGAAAAGATTACATAGAAGTAATAGTGGCAATAGGATTATACAACCAACCTACCCAACTAATCTTGCCTTTGGAATTTCTAGAAGAAATCCACATAAAGGATTGAGAAACAATGGAATCCCAAATCGCCGACTTCTTAGGAGGGGTACTGGGGAAAATCAAATGATTACGAAAATTCCAAATGGACCACAAAAGAGTACCCCCGACTCCCTCAATAAACGAACGAACCTTGGAAGAGACATGTAAGCCGTCTAACCAAACATACCACTCCTCAATATTGCCGCAAATAGGAATGTCCAAGTCCCACCATTTAGCGAAAAGGGACCACAAGTCTTTAGCCAAACTACAATTGAAGAACGTGTGATTCAGCGTCTCTATGTCACCTTGACAGGAAGGGCAGATAAGCGAGATGACATCTATACCACGCCTATCTAAGTTTACCCTAGACGGAAGCTTGTTAAGCTTCAACCTCCATAGAAAAACATTAACTTTAATGGGGAGCAGCCGATTCCAGCGAGTGGCTTCATTACAAGTAACCAACAACCTAGAGTCCAGTAGAGAGCGAATAGAAGCAACAGAAAACCCCGAAGAACCATCCAAAGACCACTGCCATATGTCACGCTGATTAGATAAAATAGTGTTCCTAATGACGTTTTTTAAAGCATTAAACTGAACCAACTCCACACCGCCTCTAGGGTCCCTCCGTAAAACTAGAGACCAGTCACTAAGGCCAACACGGCTTGCAATAGAGCACCTTTTATCAGTGTCAAGAAGAAAAACGCGAGGGTACAACGTTTTGAGAGGCTGGTTCCCACACCAAATGTCAAACCAAAAACTTGAATCCAAACCATTACCAATCTTACGAGAACAAAAGGAAAAGAGGTTAATACCTTTTGATTTGAGGTTATTAATCGATGAGAGAATAGTGTAACACCCCCAAAATTCGGGTCCAGCGGAAGCATACATGTCATTGGGGTGCTACGAAAATGGTATCATAACGTAAGGTACAAAGAATGGTTTTTATTTCATTCGGTGATAATAAAATGCATTAACGAAAAACATTAAGTTTACATTTTATAAAGGAAGTGCGGAAATACAGGCCCATATAAGAGTTTAAGCGGTCCCAAATATATGTCAGAGTTGTCTATGACCATGCCATGCCATGCCATGCCAAAGCCTTCAATAGTTAGCTATCGCCTTAACCTGAAAATACATGCTAAAAAGTGTCAACACGAGGTTGGTGAGTTCATAGGTTTATAATAAAATAGTAGTATTGTGAGTTCACATGAGAGTTTTGTGACCATTGTGTGGCTCAAAATATCATGAAAATAGTGTTTACCTTACAGTAAAATTAGAGTTGTGGACCATGAGTGGAGTGTGTGATCATTAAAACGAAAATAATGTCACATAGTAAATAGTCTATTACGCTAGCACTAAGTTCATGCAACCGAAGCTATAACAGTGTGCATGCTCAAAGAGCATGTTAGGGGCCCGGCAAGTGTTTATCCCAGACACTTGTGTTTCGACATGGTATACGTTCGCGTTTGCCTATCCGGTCAAACCGAACGGGGGAGTTACCCCCAATAGATCTATTTATAACATTCGCGCTTCCCAGCAGGAATTGACGGTTCATGAGTTTGGGCATAGTGGGATTCAAGGGCTTAGGCTAATCCGCGTAATAGTTTAAATAAAGCATAAGTTTCAGTGTGGTCCATAAAAGTGTTTGCATAAAAGCAATTGTCATTCAATAGTGCGTAACAGCAATGATTTGTAAAGTGTTTTGCATATAAGCAATAGTTCATAGAGTGCATTGCATAAAAGCAATAGTTTATAAAGTGTGTTGCATAAAAGCAATAGTTCATAAAGTGTGTTTCATAAAAGCAATAGTTCGTAAAGTGTGTTGCATATTTATAAAATACTTGTATATGTGAGAAAATAATCAAGTATGCAACCAATATACACATAGGTGCATTTGAATAATCAATCAAGTATTCAGAGAAACAGTAGTGTTTAAGTAAACAATTGCGCATTCAAATAAAACAAGCATTGAGTTTAGTCAAAAACGAGCATGTATTCTCCTCCAAAACAGTTATAAAACAAGTAAAAGTAGGGGTCATGAACTCACCTTAGCCACAGCAATGTAATAATCACGACTGACACGACTGGCATCTAGAGCTAAATCACAACGATATTCCCGAAAGATAGGTATGATGAGTACAATGGTATAGAGATTGCGTAACCTAATACATATACGATTATCTCAGAAAATAGCTCGCAAAACAATAAAGTCTATAAGAGGACAAGGTGTCATAGTTTTCGTGGATCAGTCGTATCGTTACTTATAAAAAGTTTAGTATTAATGATTTCGTAAAGAGGTTTCATGTTTCGTGAGGTGGTAAGAAAGTACAGACTCCGAATGTTACTCACGCCAAAGTGGAAAAGATATCGACAAACAACTCACACCAAAAGAAATAAACGTTGACATAGTCGAGAAAATACTAACAGCGCTCAAGCTAACCAAAGAAAAGTATAGCCCATGACGACAATTAACCATGTAATATAAAATAGGTAAGTTTCAATGTTTGCCCCAAATTCCCAATAGTTTATATAAAACATGCACGTTTTATAAACAAAATAAGTTTGAAGTAACCATATGAGTAAAAGGCTTTTCAACTTCATAAAACATAAATTTATATTCTTGTCGGGTTTTATAAGAATAAAAGGTTTTGAACGATGAATAAAAGTTTAGAAAGTCCTTTATGTTTTTATAATAAAAGTCATTTTATAATAAAAATATTAGTTTGGATTGTTTTATGAACTTCGGCGTAACGCGTCCGTTTATATCACATTCCCAAGTCATCATGACTAATAAAATAAAATTTCTCAATAATTTACAAATAAACGATACTTCCCGACAATTTATTAGAAAACTAATAAAAGTATTCATTGATTATTAGACAATATTTACTTATTGTATGTCCGTTACGAATCAAATATATTAAATTCATATAGAGTCTAATATATTGTATTCGGTTCAAGTTCAATAAATCCATATTGTCCAACGTCCAATGTCTAAATCAGTACATATTCAATAGTTTTAGTCACAACCCCTTTAGTCCGTTATAAGTATCCGTATTGTTCAAGCCAAGTATCAATTTTCAACTCCCAAGTAACCGAAACGTATAGATGAGCACACAAGTCCAAATAAATGATTATGTTGGTTAGATACTTCAAAAATCAAAAAACATGCATTACTATTACAAGTTTAATGAAATTTTTAGCAAAACAAACTCTTTCAATTAATTACTAATGGGCTCAGCCCTTTGATAAATCAAACAATCAATTCTTACCATGTGGACTTGAGACATGCACAGAAAAATGCGACTGAATCACCTGAACAAACTCACGCTTAGTTTATTTTGAAATCAAGAATCATAAACACATGTTTTCACAATTTGACACTCAACTGCTATGACTTGTTACATTGTTTTAACGGTACGACTCGCCTTTGAATCGAGACCAAGCTACCCAAACCAAACTAGTATCACCACACTTGTGGTGACCTCGTCGGACCAAACGCTTAAACAAAGCGAACACACCACTCTTGTGGTTTGCCTTATATCAAATCTGAACACAACAAGAATAATAGTCCGAGATTATGAGCTCAAAATAATACCAACTGTGAACAACATTTCGACAAGGAAAAATAAGTCGAGACACAAGCTGAATGAATAGCAAATCCAAAAATCTTACGGGTGCAACCCGACCCGTTTATAATAGATTCAAACAAACACCATTTTAACAGTTCCTTACCACACGAAAGCTTGTTAAAATCAGTTTTAATTCATCTTTTAGATCCACAAAAGTCTGTAAAACTCGTTTATAATATAAGTTTCATCCACGAAAAACATTAACACATCAATAACTATAATCGGTTTATATCAAAATAACAAATGTGGGTGTCGACTTACCCACAAATGGGAGAGAAAATAAGAAGGACGTGAGGCGGAGAGACGAAGGCAATGGTGGTGACGGAGGTGGTGGCGGCTGAGGTGATCTACACGGACCAAACTTCGAACCAAGGTCACGATCTATCTCCAACGATCACCCTCAACACCTTGGACCTTCACTTTTCTTCAATACGAATGAGGAGAGGTGGCGCGTGGGAGGTGGCAAACAACGCGCGTGTAGTATGCCAAAACGACGAGGAGGTGGTGAGGATCACCATGGTGGTGGTGGTGTGTTGCTTTGGCGGGCGGTGAGATGTAGAAGGTGGTTGTGGTGGCGCGTGCACCACAGATCTATGTTCAACATAACAAGACAAAGGTGTGGTGATTGTATTTTGTGACGGGGAGTGGTGGTGCTGGGCGTGGCTGGCCGGAATTTGTGACCGGAATAATGAGAGGAGGGAGAGGGATGATGGAGGCTCAAGTTTTGGCAAAATGGGTAATAACCCTAAGTGTGATATGTGTTGTGCTTATATAGGTACCAAAACTTCTAAGAAGATAACAAAACAAAATAATAGATTTTTGGAACTAGAGGGATGGCGAGTATAAATATAATCCAAGGACCATATATGTAATATCTGTAACCTTTCTTAAAATGAGACTCGGGGCTTGATACGGATAGATAACGATCATTTCCATAACACATAAATTTCACCATCACGCTCAGAATATTATTTCCAATAAAACTGACTATAAATATGCCTCGTCTCTCAAAACAATTTCAAACTCAAAATAATTGATCGATTCTCCGGATAGAACATAACGGAAATTTTCGGGTTGTTACAAATAGATCCCCACGTGCTGCGCTTCGGTCTGGTAATGGTGTCGCAATTAATCCCCCTTCCAGGACCATGAATGCTATTAATGACGCGAACCCAGAGATTGGATTGATCGCAAAGATATCTCCAAACCCACTTAAAAAGTAGACCGATACTTAGACCGAATATGCTGCCTATTCCAAGACCTCCTTCACGTTTGCTAGCAAGGCTTTTATCCCATTTGATCCACGTCAATTTTTTCTCATCAAGATCTCCACCTATAAAGAACTTATTACGCATGGCCTCTAGTTTTTTTCGAATGGCAACAGGCACCGGGTACAAGGACATATAATATATGGGAAGATTACTAAGAACCGATCTAATTAAAGTGAGGCGACCACCAACAGATAACAGCCGAGCTTTCCAAGAAGACAACCTCGAAGAAAACTTTAAAAGAACGGCATTCCAATTAAGGCATCTCGCCATGTTACAACCTACAGGAACACCAAGGTATTTCAAAGGAAATTTAACCGCCCCACAACCAATAATGCTAGCCATTTGAGAGACTTCCGCTTCAGAAACCCCAACTCCGAGAACAGAACTTTTGTGAATGTTTATTTGAAGCCCCGAAATGAGAAAGAAACAACGGAGCATGCTGATCAAATTTCGAGCATTAGTCCAAGACCATTCCCCGAAAAAGATGACATCATCCGCGTACATCAAATGAGAAATACTCAAATTATCTCTACCAATATTGACACCTTTGAAAAGACCTAGTGCCTCAGCCTTGCGAGTGAGAGCATGTAAACCCTCCATAGCCAAAATGAAAAGGAAAGGAGACATCAGGTCTCCTTGTCGAAGGCCCCTATGAATACCAAACTCTTCCGTTGGAGAACCATTAACTAGCACGGAGGAACGAGCGTTATAAAGACAACCCCAAATCCAAGCGCGCCATGTAAAACCAAACCCGAGCTTATCCAAGATTAAATCTAAAAAATCCCAACGCAAAGAATCAAAAGCCTTTTCGAAGTCAACTTTGAAAACCATAAGCTCTTTCTTGCGTTGACGATGCCATGCTAGCACTTCATTTAATATAAGGGGGCCATCAAGTATGTTTCTTCCTCTAATGAAAGCTGATTGCACGGGATTAACACATTCACTAATAATGGAACTAAGTCTAGTAGCTAAAAGTTTGCCAATAATTTTGTATTGGCATCCTATTAGACTAATGGGCCGAAACTCAGAAACGGACTTAGCGTTGGCTACCTTTGGAATTAAAGCAATGAATGAGGAGTTACAACCTTTTGGGAAAAAATTAATACGAAAATATTCATGCACAAAACGAACCACATCATCTTCAATTAGATCCCAGAAAGTAGTAAAGAATTTAAAAGTAAATCCATCGGGACCCGGAGCTCGGTCACCACCACAATCCCAAACAGCTTTTTTAATCTCACTGCGAGAGAAAGGCCTTTCCAAAAAATCACGTTTACTAGGGGAGATAGGATTAAGAAATTCAGTTTCCAAAGAGGGAGGGATACCGTTTGGCTGTTGAAACTGAGAACTGAAATGCCTTAAGAATTCCGCCTTGACCAAAGAGGGATCTTCAATCCAGTCGCCATTTTTGAGAATACCTTTAATAGCCAATTGACGCCTATTTTTCTTAAGAGTTCCATGAAAGAAACTAGTGTTTTCATCACCTTCTAGAGCCCATTTTATCCTAGCTTTTTGAGCTAAGTCTTTCGCCTCTACACGCTCTAAGTCTCCCAAAACCGCAAGCGAATCTCTACGATTTTTGAAGTCATCCTCACTAGCAATACCGAGATCAACCTTAATATCAATGGACGAAAGCTGAATTAGGTGCTTTTTCTTTAAATCAACAGATTCTGACTTTTTCTGACCAAGCCACCCACGAATAACATGTTTGAGATGCTGCAGCTTTTTCTTAAACTGAACCATACCATTCTCATTAGAAATACCATCATTAGTCCATGTATTAACAACGAGTTCATGAAATCCCTCCAACTCAAGCCAAGAGTGAAAAAACCGGAAAGGAGTCGGACCATAATCAACATGAGAATCCTTTAAAAGGATGGGCCTATGATCCGGGGTACCTTTCTCTAATACAACTCCTGTAATATGAGGAAAATACTTCAAAAAATTATCCGAAACCAAATATCGGTCAAGTTTACTCATCTTAGAACCCCACTTGTCCGTCCAAGTGAATTTATAACCTCCTAAAGGAATATCAATAAGGGACGAATCTTAATAAGGGACGAATCTTCAATAAACTCATTGAAACACTTAGCTTGGCGATCATTAAAAACCGATCCAAACCTTTCGCTAGCATCCCGAACTTCATTAAAATCACCCATCACAACCATGATGCCATCCCAAGACACAATCAAATTCAATAAGGATGACCAAAGAGCAATTTTACTTGAAAAATTTTGCGGAGCATACACATTAATCCACCTAATATTGAGATTACCGGGAACCCAAAGCCCGTCTACAACAACAAAATTATCGTTGCAAACAATGTTGGATTTCAAAAAAACATTTCTATTCCAAATACATATGATACCACCCGACATACCTCTAGCCGAAGATGAAGCAAAATCAAACTGGGAATTGCCCCACAACTGACGAAGAACCCATAAGCTTACTTGAGACATTTTAGACTCCTGAATGGCTAACAAGTTAACCATATTCCTATGACAAAGATCACGAATCCACCTTCTTTTATTAAGGTCTCCAAGACCTTGAGCATTAATAGAGAAACAATTCATTAAATCACATTGGTGTCTCCTGTATTAACAATGAGAGAAGCAAGCGTCTTTTCGCAACCTTCCATATTAAGGCCCAAAGCCAAGCCAACCTTTATAGTTTCCTCAAGTCTAGCCAACAAAGAAAAACCAGGTTGTGTAATAGCTTCCTTACTTGAAAGATTATTAATAGAATCAGAAGCATGTACATCGCATTTTGGAGAGAACCCAGGAGGAAATTCGGGAGTTTCTGATTTGGAATCTTTCCTGATTGCCTTATTAATAAGAGGTTCTAACCCGAATGGGTCACTATCAAGTGAAGGCATCTTCGGACTAATGGGAGTTACATTCGGAATTGAGGAAGGTACATCCTGTACCTGCTCTTGAGTATCTTTAACATGAAAATCAGTATCTTGACAAGCATCACCTTTGATCTCAATATCAGAACCTGCCTCCTCATCCTCGAATAAGTTATCACCTTGCTCCTCAGCCCTTTCATTAGAACTTGAATCATCACTGTCGGTATCATTACCCAAGAAATTAGGTTTCCAGCTACAAAGCTCTCTCACTCTAATAGCATAGGTGACATTATTAAGAGTCACGAAAGTTGTAACAAATACCAATGGAGCATGTGCAGACTTGATACAAACTCTTTTGGAAAGTCTATTGCTATGATCTGAATCATCCATGAATAGGACTTCCCCCCACTTACAACAAATATTGGTGAATACATCGTTATGCCAAGCTCTAATAGGGACTCCTTCAATTTCAAGCCATAAAAGGCGTTCCTCCACTACAAAATCGTCATGCCAACCTTTTAGAATAGAGAACCAGGTGTTAACACCTTTGTGGTTATGAAATTTATCCCTTGCCTCTTTAGAGTTAAAATCAAAGAGAACCCAAAGACCTCCCAAGTATTTAAAATCAACATCCAAAAAACCCTCTGAACTACATATAGTACGCGTATTAGCAATGGAGCGAAAATCCTTGAAACATCCAATTAGCGCCAAAGGAAAATCAATGGGCGTATCAAGAGTGATGGGGATAGAGGGTGTACTGGACTCACTAGCAAGATTAGAACCAGTACCAGGCGAGTGTTTTGCAACATTAGCATAAGATGCAGCCTTATGAGAGGAGGAAGCATTAATGTTATGAGAAGGAACATCTTTTGGAGTTCTATCCTTGGGAGGACCATTCGACTGTCTCTCCACCGCCATACGATCAAATCTCGCTACATTAGCATGTAGACGCAGCTTACCAATCCAAATGCTATTCAAAGAGTGAATCAGGGCTTCTGAATCAACAACCTTAATAAACCGACAAAAACCAAACGTCTGGCCAAGCTTGTTTTTGTGTTTAGCAATGAAAACATCCGCAAGAGTCCCTTTTTTACCACAAATATTCCATAACTCACGTACCGTGAGGTGAGAAGGGAAATTGGAAACATACACGGAGGTGGAAATCTTCGATAAATCATTCGCCATAGACTGGTAATCAGGGAACTTCAAACGATTAAATACCGATTTGGGATTCTTCCTCCTGACCTTAATCCATTCGTTATCCCCCATAGAAAAAGGTTAGGGTTTTGAAAAATGATTAAAAATTTGGTTTGACAAATTAAATGATTAATTGATTGAAGAAAAGGTTATTTTGGATTGAAGGGAGATCAATTTAAGAAAATGATTTTTGAAATTGATTTGATTTTGGAAAAGGTTAATTGGGGTTGGGGATGATGATCGCCAGGAAGATCGTCATTTGGGAGTAATAAATTCTTGTGCTCAAACATGTGATATATGTTGTGGAATAATCGCGATAATATCCCACCGACTAGGTAAAGAGTGTGAATCTTTCAAGTTTCAACACAAGTATACCTCAAACTAGCTTATTGAAAATTAAGACACTATGAAATGAACAAGAGAATGGAACACCAAACTTTCTTATATATTTCTCAATCAAAGAAACACATTGCAGAACTAGAAACCTACGTACAAAAGAAAGGAAGATAGAACACTGCAAGATTGCTTGTATGTGTGTTTTGGTGTGTCTGAAACCAAATGCCAAGCATCCTATTTATAGCCTCAAAGTATTCTCAAGTAGCAAGCAACTTGCACAACTTGCTTATCTTCAAATCCTGAAAATCTTTGCAAATCTTTGATAAGATTCCATATGGGTGAATTCATTGAATCTTAGCAACATGTATTATTATCCAAATATGAGCCATCAGTTAACAAATCTCCACCTTGGCTCATCAACCATCGTTGGTGGAGTCTTCAAACTAATCTTCAACTTTTCACAACATTGATCAAGCCCAAACAGTAATTGAACTTGATCCCAGCTAATACTTTAGTCAGCATATCTGCGGGATTCTTAGAAGTATGGATCTTCTGGATTCTGACTCCACCTTACCTTCTTCCAGTATCTCTCGTATGAAATGATACCGAACATCAATTTGCTTTGTCCTTGCGTGATAAACTTGATTCTTCGCTATGTGAATTGCACTCTGACTTTCGGAATGCATCGTGACAAATTTCTGATTGATTCCAAGTTCGCCTAGCAACCCTTGAAGCCAAATTGCCTCCCGGATTAAGGAGGAAGAAATTTGTCTTTGTTGTTACTATAGACTGTGGCACGACTAAAGAGTATGTTGAGATTATCAAAATGATCATTGAAATTGTGAGATTGGACAAGAAGGGGGAATCTATAGGATTAGTATTATCAACAGCTTCATCGATGTCTGAGATACATTCTTCTTTGAAGTCTAATAAAATCAGTTCTTCAGAATTCAGTGGTAGTGAGATATGCTATCCATCTTCAGGTGAAGAAGGTTCCAAAGGTCTTCCGTTTGTTGTGGATTCTGATTATTCTTCGCATATTGATTATCTTTGGGGAGGTGATCATTTGAAGAATACTTTAGTTCATTGGGCTTCGTCTATAAGAGGAAGAAAGAAAGATAAAGAACTAGCTGCAGCATGTGATTCAGGATTCAAACACTGTTTTACATTCAAAATCAGAAACTTAGAATCCGTAGATAAGCTAGAAAACTACAAATCAAACAATAGTTAACCCAAAAACTGACCACGTCAAATTTTGTCTAGTTCAAATTGTAACAGCTTATTTGAAAATGCCCGTCCATGTTGTTTCAAATATCAAGCTTTTATCAATAGGTGTTAGAAAGAGACGAGTTAGTCATAGATTGTGTTTGTGTACTCTAACCAATTAGATGGTAGCCTAAAATAGTCCATCGTTAAATAATGTACAATCTCATAAAAAACTCAACAATCACTCACTATGGCCATAACTTGGATCCTATTCTGTAATTTGCAGTTTTTTACAGCCTCTCGTGAAGCTTGTGACCCCTCAACGCTCTCGATACTTGGTCACGGTGACCCCTCAACGGTCCCCAAACTTCGTCGTGTTAGACAAGTGTTACACTATCGCCACTCAAGTATTCCGGATTAAGGAGGCAGGACGAGTGTACTTCATTTTCATTACATTGGAGTGTTGGAACAATAACCTATGTATGGGTAGTTATTCTCACTTATTCCAAGTTACATCTTTTATAATAATGAATGTAATCAAACGCCAGGCATAATGCATGAGCATTAACAATGACATGTTGGCAAGGAGGACCAGGTTAACCATCTCAAGGAGTGTGCAAATAAAAGAATGATTCACAATATACAAGTCTAGTAACAACTGAAAGAAAATGACAATTAAAACTAACTCCAAAATCTTTTTATCGCTATGTTACCATAGTTGCATTGAACAACATTCCAAAAGAGGGAGTCACATGCAAAAACCTTTGAAATCATCGACCAAAATGAGAATTGGGTTTTACTTGGGTGGTGCAGTTTGCCTGCCATCTGGAATAGCATAAAGAACAATCGGTTTTGAAGGTGTGATGAAAGGAACATCACACCTGAAGTAGCCTTTTCTCTCCAGCTGTATTATTTCTCCAGGCTTCAAATCTCTCATATTTGCATCCCCAACTGCTGCAATTTCTTTCTTAGTTTCTGGGTTCACCACGTCACCGAAGTCCTCATCTTCGTCCACCTGCAACATAAAACAGATTATAAACTCTTTCCAAAAAGAGATACACATTACAACTATTCATTTCAACCCACCCATTATGCCAAGTATTCATTTCAACCCACCCATTATGCCAACTATTCATTTCAAGCAAATATAAATGTTCTTTTAAAAAAATTATAAATAATTAGCTAGATCAGAAAATGAAGAGCAAATATACCTTCTTTTTCGTGATTAAAAAACCAAACTCCACCAGAGTTAGAAGAGGAAGCTCATTAATCTCAGGTAACCACGTAAGTTTGAGTTGTGTATCCTTAAAAGATCCTTGGAGATGGAGTTTTCCAATTAGTTCAGTCACATTTCCATCTGAATCCTTCTTGATCTCTTCAACGATTGCATTCCCCCAATCCATTAATGTAACCTCCACATTAGGCAGCTTATTCTCAGCTACAGCCTTGGCAACAGCTTGTTCTATGGCCTTAGCATCAGCTTGTTCGATCCATATCTTCTTGGTACATGTTGTAGCCTTCTTTCCAGCCCCCTCATATTTCTTATGCTTTGGAATCATTTTCACAAACAGAGTCTCGGGTCCATCTGTCAAAGTCAACAACACGCGACCTTCCTCAGCAATTGCGGTATGCCGGGGACAAATGGGATCAATTATTCTTTTGTTGATGTTCCAAAGCTTATCCCATTCCATCAGATTCAGATTCTTTGATGCCCCCTTTTAAGAAAATGCAAATAAATAAATAAATAAAGAGTAAGATATAGCAACTATAAAAGTAAAGGTGGCACTTTCAACCCAATTAATTCAAATTATGCTTAAAAGACTTACCTGCTCGAGTATGAATTGTATCAATGCCTCAACTTTAAGACCTCTGCGTACAATTCCTTGTATTGTTGGGAAACGAGCATCATCCCATCCATCAACCTTTCCATTCTCGACAAACCATAGAAGCTTCCGTTTGCTAAGAAGTGTATAAACAAAATTTAACTTACTAAATTCATATGTATAAACCTTCCTGAGCCCCATATCCTCTTGAATCCGGGAATACTGAGCCTTTCTGTCTTGATACTCACTAGATCGAAGAGCATGCGTGATACCTTCAACAGAATCAACAAATGGACAGGCAAAATCATAAGCCGGGTAGATTTTGTACTTTGAACCGACTTTGTGATGCAGGGTCGGATTGCAACGGTAATAAACCGGGTCCCGAAGTGTCTTGTTTGGATCTTGCATATCCAACTTGCCTCTCAAACAGCATAGTAAGCCTCTTTGAGATCCAGCTTCCATCTCTTTCCATAAGTCAATGTTTTCAGCAACTGTGTTGTTTCTACATTTAGAATCAATCCCATCCATTCTCTCTTTCTGCATTTGCTCACATGGAGTATCGTCAACATAAGCCTTTCCTTCTTTAATCAGCTTTAACGCCATTTCCATGAGCTGTGGGAAGTAATCAGAAGTAAATGTAACCTTCTCGTAACTAATACCCAAAGTCTTGATGTCGACTAAAAGACTTTCAACGAACTCGTTACTCTCCTTAGATGGATTCGTATCATCAAAACGGATGATTATTTTCCCGTTGTACTTTTCAGCAAAGTATTTGTTCATTAACACAGCCTTTGCATGGCCAATATGCAGATAACCGCTTGGTTCGGGTGCAAATCTTAAGCAAACTTTTCCCATCTCAGCATGAGGTAGATCCACCTCAGGTCTGTTACTGGCTTTCACATCTTCTTTAGTTCCTTGCTTGCCATTTTCGTTTGACTTTGATGGTATAGAGTCCTTTTTCTTTGTATAAAGTGATGTTAAGTCGTTCAATACAGTAGCATGCTCGCTCGATATCATGTTGTACAACCGAGTTAGACTTTGGTACCTCTTTGACTTCATTAAACTTTTCCACCGCTTACCGGCTGCAAATAGCGACAATTTTAGCAATTATGGTACTAACCAAAAAGATAGTCCAATAACTAAAGGTGGCAAATCCAACCCATTTAAAAAACCTTATACGAAAATAGGTCGAATAATCAAAACTTCAAAAGTATCTAACCAGTCGAGAAGGCACCAAAAGTGTATTCTTAACGCATAAAGCCTCATGGACCATTTTATTAAGAAACCATTTCTTTATTTTATTTTTAATAGTATATTTGTAATTGTATATTTAATAGGCACACTTGTTATATATAATATTAAAATAATATCAAATATACCAGAAAGTGTTTTTGAGGTTTTACTTAACCTGCTCGACATTACCTAAATTAACCCACTATATAACCAGCCCATTTTGGTCCCTATAGAGAATACAAAAATAAAAGGCACAACTATTAGGATTTACCAGCAAGATACGACCAGATGGTAATGTCTGCAAGTGACAAACTATGACCAACCAAGAAAGTGTTGTGCAGCAAAAAACCATCAACTATCTTACAAGCCCCCTCGTATTCAGAACCAGACGAAAAAATACGGGCGTAGTCAAGCCACTCATCAATCTACAAGAAGCACATCAAAACCAACACAGAAAATAAATAATCATTGTCACAGTAACAGAAGAGCAAACTAAATTCAAGTGTAATTATGACAAATAAAAAACACCATATTCACCTGCGATGTTTCGATAGCATCTCGCTTGTACAAAGTAGGAATGGTTGTTGCTATGTGACCAAGATACCGAAGTACATCTGTGCCATGCAGCAGCGTCCTATAAGAAAACTATCAAGTAAATACTTATATCACTCAAAATTATTCGGTTATTAGAGGAGCAAGTAACTGTGCAATACCCGTTGGGAAGGACAAGAACGGGTTGAGATGCGGACGCGAGACTCGCCTCAACAGTAAGCGAAATTGCAGTAAGGCCAGCTACAGCAAGCACAGACAAAGGTGCTGTCCCGTCTGATGCAATTAACAGCTTCAGATCCATCATAACGACAACCCTTTTAGGGCTTCAAGTTGATTATAAACCTGGAAATCAGAAAAACTTAAAAACATGTACTTGTAATAAATTGCTGATATATGAAGTAAACCTATCATGACAGTACATCCTAACCCTTCCAATTATAAAACCCGTGACCAGAGTTCCGAAAAAATAGCCCGAAAACACGGAGGTTAGTAATCTACATAATCATGTAAGGTTCTGCATGATTTGGTATAGCCAAATTGTCCAATCAGACAATCTGGTTTCAATTTTCGGTTTTGTAAACTAAAACCTAAATCATTATATTAGCTTTAAAAAATACTTGCTATCCGAATACTGTTATTTACTTTACTCAATCGGTATTGGCGATCTTACCGGCCAACACTTAGCTAAATGATGAAAATTGCACATACTACAGAAGCGTTGTTTCAACAGATTTCACAGATTGCAACACCTTAAACTCACTACTACATCTTACGTTTTCATTTAACAAGCAACATCTTAATTAAAGAACATACAAAACCATCAAGAAGATGCTATGTTTGGCAAGATTAAGGGTAACTGTTTGTTTTAAAAACGCATTTGGTAACATAGTTGTAGCGGAATAGACTTAATACTTATCCAATCAGACAATTTGGTTTTGACTTCTCCCTTTTTAATCAGTTTAAACCAAAACCTAAAGTATCATATTGGCTTTCAAATATACTTACTAGCCTAATATATTTATTTACTTTACTCAATCGATAGTCATCTAAGCACACAGTATTTCTGATCTTACCAATGCAGCTAAATGATATATTCTTTTGCAAAATAATGGATTAACTAGCTTTAAGAAACGGACTTGGACACCTCAGATATTACGACATCTTACGCTTTCGTCTATCGAGCAACGTATTAAAAAAGATACAAACTGTAAAACCGAGGCCATGTTTGGCAAAACTAGCAGTAACCGTTTGCTTTATAAACGCATTTGGTGAAATAGTCGTAGCTCTTATTTTATGGGGTGTTTGTTTAAGCTTATATGTGTGCTTATTTGGTTTCGGCTTGTATTTCATAAGCCTCAAATTCTTGGCTTATTTTGAGACTTTTAGGCTTATATAAGTTTATCATATGATAATAAACTTACATAAGCCCACAAGTCTCAAAGACTTTGCTTGGTAAACGGGTTGATTATTCAGGGCGGTCAGTGATTGTCGTGGGCCCTTCACTTTCATTACATCGATGTGGATTGCCTGCGAAATAGCAATAGAAGCCAAAACATTGGGGCTTATGAAATATAAGCCGAAACAAATAAGCTCGTACACTTTGTTTCAATGGATAAACTAGTTCTAAACTTTAAATACGCTTTCATTTAACAAAACTAACAGTATCTTTAATACTTAAACGCTAATAGAATAGCAAAAGCATTATATTCTAAACGCTCCTAAAAGCAAGTATAAAAATATTAATTTGAACAAATCAAAGATACTAATAAATATTGCATGCATATACCGAACAAGATATACTGAAAATCAAAAACTAGTAATTAGAAGCCCTAATTATCAGGTCGAACAGACTAATGAAGCTATTGAACTAATAATAACAGATAATTAATTAGCATTAATATAACTATAATTACAAGCCTTGACTTCGATATAAATATGATTCATACCGGAGACGTGCTCACCCGATGATGTACTCCGTAATTAGGTTTTACCACTATTTTTTTGTTTAGTCAGTATGTCGAGTATAGAATAAGGGGAGTTTGTTGACGCCTTATATAGGTATGGGTTATTTGGTTTTAGGTATACCTAGTTTTTAAATTTTAGCATAATAGTGGTAGTTATAAGTTTAGTGGTTATTTATTTATTTATTTATTTTTTATTATTTTATTATTTTTTATTTTTATTTTTTTAATAATTCTTTTAAAATATATCATTATTAGAGGGGGTTATTATATGATTTAAATGAGAGTTAAATTTTTAAGTTTTATATTAATTTTTTAATTTTCTTTTTACAATAATGTTTTATGTATTAAATTCTAAGACTTCCTTTTATAACATATCTCAAATGCTTTATAATATAGCATAAATATTTCATAAAATTTGTATAAGTAGAAAAAAAAAAGGCGAATTTATATAATAAAAAAATTACATTATTTCGAAGTGTTTTTGCAAAACTCTTTCTCATCAAAAAAAATTAGACCAATGGTAGAGCTCAATTTTGCCACGTAGGCAAAATCAAGCAACATGATTGATCAATAAAAAGTCAAAATTGAATTGATTTTGGTCAAACTTTAATAAATTTGGTGGAGAAATTTGGTTAAGAAAAAACACATAAAAATATTTGTGTCAAATTTGTGAAAACAAAAACTTAAAAAAAAATGAAGTAATTAATAAAACTTTAGTGGTTGAATTTTACAAAAATTATATAAAGTTAAGTGTAAAATTACAAATTTTCATATTTTTTTAATAATTTTATAAAAAATAACAAATAACCTCTTACAGTTTATACCCCTATAATTATAAGATGAACTTTGTTTAAAATTATATAAGTATTAGTATTATTTTCAGACTTTCGTCTATTAAAATTACAAAATTTTCTAAATATACGAATTAGTTTTAATATACGTTAAATATTTTTTAAAACTAATATTCGTTTTAAACTTTTATCAATTAAAATATTTTTTTTACTATATACGTTAAATAAGGACTCATGTTATTTTATTTGAAAAGTTTAATTTATGTGTACACGGGCTTGAATATTAAATACGGCTAAACTATTGTTAACGGGAATATGAATATCAAATGTAAGCACAGATTACTGTGATATGAAAATAAATATACGTTATTTTACTTATAACAACGATTCATGAAATTCTTATTTAAAGTTTATATATGGATATCCAGAAAAAAATTTCTGAAAAACTTTAAGGAGCATATTTTAACTTCATCACTACGAAAGGTGTCCCATGGATGACATACTGATATATCTCCTATTCGTGCTGATTATATGCTACTAAACTCGCACATTTTGTACAACACGATATGAATAATTAAAGTTAAACAACAACATTAATCTCAACGTCAACATCTATGTCAGTTAAACAAAGTTAAATCTTCAACCAACAAATTTTTTTACAAAATATTATTATAATAGATTTTATTACATAATAAAAAATCCTAGACAAGGTATTAGTTGTAATTATATCACAATTTTCACGGGTAAATTCTTATATGTCCATATACTAAACTAAAATTTTAAAATAAATTTTATTCATGTGTAAACTCCGTGCGTGCACGGGACTTATAGCTAGTTTACTATATAAGATATTTTAAATTTAGGCGCACAAAATAAGCTTGTGCAACATGAGCTTCTTCAGTACATAGATCATCTTCTAGATCATTTGTACATCACATACTTGTATCATATTTGTGTGTAATTGCTTGTTGTGTTGGTGTGGTTCTTCCATTTGTAAAAGAACTCGGTATTTAGCTTTGTACCGGAAAAATTGTAAGGGACGTTGTGAGGCTTCTCTGCCGGACAAGGAGTTTATTGACATAGTGCTTAAAAACTCTCGAGTTTGGTACTCGGGAGTAGGGGTGAGCAAATGGACCGAGAACCAAACCGGAACCGAGAACCGAACTGGAACCGACCCAACCCGAACCGCATTTTGGAACCGCGGTCCGGTTCTCGGTTCTTAGATATTGCAAATTGTGGTTCTCGGTTCGGTTCGGTCCGGAACCGCGGGTATCGGTTCCGGAACCGAAGAACCACACGACTTTTCAAATAAATATAATTTTTATGGAATGTTTAGTTTTTTAAGTTAACGATTATATATTTATGTCTTCGTACTAGTTAATACTTGTCCTTTACTGCGAGAGTTATATTAATTCACATGTTGAATGAAATTTATGCCTTCGTACTGGAATGTTTAGAAAAATACAAACTTCATTCGTTATATAACAAGTATGTAAACTATGTATGTATAGAACATTGTTATTTTTAACGAGCAACTTAACTTTGATTAGCCAGCTCATGTATATCACTTCAATAATAATATGTGAAAAGTAATTCTCATATTAACAGAGTGCTCTATCACAAGAATGTAAGTCTGCTACTTCGTTTTGAAAATGTGGCTATTTTTGTTTAACATCATTTTATAAAAGACGTAGCTCGAATATTCTGCTATATGTTTAACATCATTTTATAAAAGACGTAGCTCGAATATTATGCTATATACTTTAATCATTCAATGTTCTTTGTGATTTTGACTTAGATTAGTGAAAACACATATAAAATATTGAATTTTGGGCGGTTTTTAAAAAATTACGGTTCCAATCGGGCAGAACCGAAATACCCGAACCGGAACCGAGAACCGAACCGGCACCAAAACATGTTCTGCGGTCCGGTTCTCGGTTCCTAAATTATGAGGATTTCGGTTCTCGGTTCTTGCGGTTCCGGGTCGGTTCCGTGCGGTTCCAGAACCGTGCTCACCCCTACTCGGGAGTGGAGTAGGGCAAGGACTGGTATTGCGTTCAGATTGCATGGAGCCGTAGCATGGGGAGGGGGCTTAGAATCCTTTTGCCGCCACAAGGCTGGCTAATCGTACGCAGGAGGCTCGAAGACCCCTGTTTCTGGAAGGCACATGAGCCCGAACGCTATGTTGAATGTGCGACCTCGTAAAGAGTTTCACCATGATATTTTTGGAACATCAAGATGTCATTTATAAGCTTGGTAGTTCTCCCCGGTGAGAAAATTTATGCGAGGAAGCGAGAAGTAAGATCAAGCCAAGTTGACATGGATCTCGTGGATAGACGTTCAAGCCAATTGCTAGTTTGATACTCACATTAGTGATGTGTTGAATTTGCCTAGTAATAACAAGTGGTTTGAAGTAGATTTTGCTTTGATGCTTCGATTCTCTGTAATATCAATTGTATCAGAGTTGTTGCCTATTTTCTAAGATTTTCTGTAACTTATGCATTTAGATTATCTTTAGCATTTGCCAAAGTTATGATCTTGGATAAATTATGTTACAGCAAAATACAGACCAATATCATAAGTCAATCCAATATTTTTTTTAAGTCTTGGTACATACTAAGCTCATACTTTATCTATTACATAAAACTAAAAAAATCTATTTTAACCTCAATTTTCTGGGACTCTCTTCTATCGCACAAATACACATCCATTTAACATATAGTTGCTGAGAACTGTAAATAGTTTTCATTATTTCCACTAGAATGTGACATTCACCATCAAAATTGCAAAATAAACTCAAAATTGCAAAACCAACTTCAAAAATTAAATTTCATACGAATGGTCTATAAATTTCATTGTTGTGTAACACTATCATCACACCGTAATCTACCAAAATAATCCATTAACCATACAACCCATTGGGCATCAAATCTTAAGATGATACCATTAAACCTAGGATGCCATTGCACTTGGTCTAGTTGCAGCTTCAAGAATATTCCAAGTGTTCAGATGAGTATCATTAAACTCACTGATATCTAGTTCCAACCTCATGCTTATAGCCTTATAGTGCCATTGTTCATATGTGTCCAAATGTGTAAACTCTGCATGAATGCATTGACCTCCTGCTCTAGTTCAGCCGTCTCTAGTAGGAGGTGGGGAAAAGATGGAATCTTTGACTTCCTGAAGTAAACAAGGAATGTCAAAGAAATCACCTGACTGGGAACTACTAGACGGCTGATCAGCTGAGGATGGTTGATCGAATCTCGGTGGTGACATCCAGGATATACACACTCATAAAGCAAAAATAAAGTCAAATGCAGAAACAAAATTCAAACAAAAAAAAGAAAAAAAAAATCAATCACAAGTAATGTATTTAATACAGTCATCCAAATTGAACGGATCCATAGGCTAGAGTTCCCTGATGTCAAAATATATGACCAACAAAGAAATGTCAAGAGTCAAGACGACTAGATAAGGAGAATGAAATCATGTAGATGATTGTCGAAATGGCGGAGGAGGAAGATCACAGTGACCATAAGTCTGCTCAGTACGAGTCTTATAGTGCATATAAAAAGCCTCCAGTGTGTGCTCAAGCTGCTCAATCCGAGTATCATGGTTTATCTGCAAGAGTTCCAATATGGCTTGGGTCTGCATCAGCTACGTGAGTAATACAAGTGGAAGCGAGTCTCCCCTCACCAAGAAATAAACAAGATAAACAACTGAAATACAAGTCTAACACAAGTATGAACATAACTAACAATACCGTAATATATCTAACACAAGACCTTCTAAGACCTTTGTTTTGAATGAAATTCGACAAGTAGTGTAGTATAATTCATGCCATGTACTTTGATTATGCTTTAGGATGAAATTAGACAATTAGTGTGTATCAAACTTTATTTTTCTTTCCTATTGAGTGTAAACGGGTAAACGAATGATGCTTTTCCCTCTTCAGGCTACCCGGGGAGGGCGAGTACTTCACTCAAATTTACGCGGCCTAACGCGGATATCCTTGACCACCACCAAATGTGCACTTACTGAGATTATTAGACCTCTTGTGTATGATATTCATAATCATAACATGCATGATTACATGTGGTTTGGATCGAATTAAAAGAGGAGAAGAAGAGAGTTTTAGAGAGAGAAAGTGGGAGCCTTTTCTAGAGAGAGAAACAAGTGAAATGTATTAGACTAATGAAAGGTCCAACCCTCTCCCTTGGTGGGAGAGGGGTATTTATAGTTCCAACTAAAACGCCCACTCCCGGGCTGTAGATTAGGTGTACAGTGGGTAAAGACTCGTCCTTCCTCCAAGGTGTTACTTAAACTAATAAACTACTAACTAAATATTACTAAGACTACGAGCTATGTAATGCTAATCTACACTCCGGGTGACCGAGTGATGCGTGGGAATTGCATCAGGCTTTACCTCTCAAGGGATCTCGAGAAGCTTACAACCCCCACCAGGCAGTGTACCTGATCGTTGTAGTATAGTATAGTGACAAGTACCGGGGGATTGATCGTTCAACTTGGGAATAGTGTCGCTAGGATTAAAAAACCTAAAGACTAGGTCTAGAGATGAGGGATGATTCTTTTTGTATTTTTAGGTTTTTATAAAAGCAAGTAAAATCTCGGTTTTGAAGGAGTTGGGCGGAATTAGTTGCTAATCAACTAACTCAATAACTAAAGATGCAATCAAAATAAAATACTAAAAATGAAAATAAACTAAATTAAGATAGTGGTGTGAGCAATATATGGGAGAATTGTGTTTACTTAGATTTCACTACTCCCTAGATATCTTTTACAGGTTAATTACTTGTTACAATTGCGTGGATGATGGATTGTATTCTTTAATACCATTCATGGGGTGGCGTACTTACTTCCCCAATCCTATAAGCTCCTACTTCACTCCTATGTCGAGCCGGCTAAGAAGCTCCTAACATGGGATCACTAGAATTCGCTCATGCATTAAATACAATCATAAAAACCTAGTACACATCGGTTCATGTTTCTTAAGACGTTCAAGCAAGTTACACAATGGAGATCTGCCAGTTTTCTTAAGCCTAACATTGAAATCATTCATCCGTTACAACTACAAACAAGCAATCAACCTATAATCAACATCTAGGTTTCATTACATCTAAGCAAACACATGAAAGATCTAGCCTAGCATGTTAAAATCAAGACAAGCATAAGATATATTCAAACAACACATAGACATATTGAATGAATTGAAAGAGGACTTATCTTAATTGAACATGAAAGGTTTCAAGGGGTGAAAACCCTTGAAAATACTGTTACAAACGGCCTAGGGTTTATTAGGTTCGACCCTAGTATTCTCCACACAAGTTCCTCTCTTATGAATGAAAAATAGAAAAGTATATATAGATTTTGTGAGGTGACGGCGTCAAGAGTAAATGTCTGACGCCGTCATCTCGCCGCCAAATAAATTCTCGGACTGCCTAGATCTGAGTTTGACGCCGTCACGTGTATTCCAATTGCAGGCCGTCACCAAAATAACTCTTGACGCCCTTCTCTTGACGCCTTCAGGTTTTCACTGGGTCATCATGGATTTTACTCCTGAAGTCGTCAGAATTTCCTTCTTGACGCCGTCAGGTACTGTTCTCAGCATGGAAAATTAAGTCTTTGCCGTTTTCTTCACTTTTATGCTCCAAAAACGTCCAAAATGCTTCCTTTTCCAGAATTCACTCCCAAAGTACCTAAAATCACAAAAGGAACGATTTAGGGTAATATTTGATCAAATAAATTCAATTCCGGGCTTAAATGACCCCCTAAAAACGGTTCATTTTTCGCCTCATCATATACCCTTACACTTGAGATTTGCTTGTCCTCAAGCAAATGCGCTTTTATTCTAGTCAAAATACAAGTTAGGGGTCATTTAACACTAATATAAAAGTAATTACAACAAATAATCGTTCCACTAAAAGACCAAAGACAAGCACGGAGGTCATACGCTAGCACCTCACAAATAGTATTTAGATACTCACATCTCTCGGGTGTAATAAAGTAATATCACAATATGGAAATGGAAAACATCTCTCACTACCTGTCATAACAAAATAGATTACCATAGGCTTGGGAAAGGATCAAACCTCCACCACATGGCGTAAGCACCTAGGATAAACTATCAAAGAGATCTTTTAAAGGGTCGTAACGTTAGGTGTAGGGATATGGAATACACGGTTTTGTTGGATATAGGCAGTCTTTACTGGTGGCGAGTTAACAATCTTGGTTAATTACATGTACAATATGGCGTTGCTAAGCCAAGACTAGATTCGACTTAAGCTAATAAATGAAAAATAACAAAAACATAAAATGAACATAGAATGAAAAGGGATGGTTGTCCGTATGTTTTTCTTTTTTCTTTTTCTATTTTTTTTTCTTTTTCTTGATTTTTTCGATTGTTTCGATTTTTTTTTTTCTTTTTTTTTTTTTTCTTTTTTTTTTTGCATACACTCTTACCCTACCATCCAAAATAATACATCATAGGGAATGAACATTCCCCTTACACTTGAATTTTTACATACTTTACAATAAACTACTCTAATGACTCGAATTATGATAATCAAAACACTTGGAGTACTTTTAAGATTAACGTACAGACGGGGGTAATAATATGATGCTCTTCCCCATTACTCCATAAAATAAGTACTTTACCCATGAGTCCCAATCGTCCCAAAACAATATGTACAAGGATATGACTCGACTTAGCAACCATGTGATCAATTAGATAATTAACTAAGGGTTTAACAAATAACAATAATGCACTAAAGATGAGTGCATACACGGAAGGCTAAGGCGATTTGGGTGTACATTTAAGTGGGGTGTAACAAATTCTTCCTTTAAGTAAGATACTTAAAGTTAGAAACGAAAAGATAGGCTCGGAGGGGTGTACTAGGGGTTTCGTGTACTAAAAATGAGTACAACGCTAAGGGTGTAGGAAAAATTAATTGACTTAACTAGCCAAGTAATATGACTTAAATGGTCAAGTAATTATGATACGGGTTTAACACAAGGGTGATCCTAATGCCTCTTATCATGTAGTAAATCCTACTACACGAATGTAGTCTCACTAGCGGTCTCGGTATGCATCACTAACGCAAGTTCTAGAATCTAAATGCTACAGGTACATTCATAAGCACTAATAGTAAATGCTTTTCCTATCAAATCTAAAGGCGAACCTCACATATTTGGGTGGGAAAATTTTCTGAATGGTACGGTTTTGTGCTAGTCATACAATCTCCTATCCATGAGACGCTTGCTATTGCTAAAGTTTCACTCCTAAATGTTGTAAAAAAATTTAAATTTGGCACTAAAATTGCACTAACAAGTATTTCTCATACTTTTATTACACATCTACTATCAAACAAACAAACTCAAGCGAAAGTATATCTGTAAGGTATCATCATTTTACCCTCCCCTTACACTTAGGATGAACATTGTCCCCAATGTTCAAGTAAAGAATGTAAAAGTGAAATAAGTAAAACGAATGAAATCAAATACTCCCCTGATTCGCTCGGTATGGATAATAAGGTGGCCAGGTTAGATCTTCCTCCAAGAAAATGAACAATCAAAGCTTCCCTTCTAGAATATAAATCATCTTCTTGTCATACATAACCTGTAAAATCTGAGAAAACAAACAAGGCAACCTCGCGTAAAATCGGCGGCAATCTATATATGCTAACAAATCCTAGAAAACAAAATAAGATATAATGCTTATGGAATGATGTTTGCAGATTTCCCGGAGATTATAAAACTAAAGATTCAACAAAAACTTTAAGACTCCATTAGAAAAACAAAACTAGCAAAATTTCCAGAATTTTACACATGACGCCGTCAAGAGTAAACTCGTGACGCCGTCAGAAGTGACCTGCAGAAATTCTTATGTTAAGTTTCCGGAAAATTTCTGGAAAAACTTCGTCCTACTTCCTGGAAAATCCTGCAAAACATCATCATGACTCGATACAAGCATTCGACTCTACCAAATACGAATATACATGTTCACTTAATATTGTGGAGAATCATGATCGAGTTTGTTTCTTAAAAACATATTTGGGGTTCCCCTTACACTTATCTTTTGCGAAATACCTTTGGATGAAGTTAAGACTAAGCCAAACAACAAAGTAAAGTATTTTCACCATTTTAGTTTGAAACTTGATCTACCAACAATAAAAATAAAGCACGTATACGGAAACAAATAACAATCAAACAAATAAATAAATAAATAAATAAAGCTTGGGTTGCCTCCCAATAAGTGCTTGTTTTTGTTCGAGTCACGAGCCTGACTCTATACTTAATTAACGGAAATAGGGGAGGTTTTCCCTACACTTTGAATTAAGTGCGGGTGAAAGTAGCGATACACACCCTTAGGGTGGAAATATGCCTCGTGAGGAAAGTGTGGTGGATGAATTATATGCTCAAAGGAGTGTGCTCCTATCATCATAACCTTACCAAATTCAATCGGGTTAATGGGTGGATTGAGATTTTCTCCTAGAAAGGGATCATTTTCTATCAACTTCAAGAGACAACTAGTTAGGGATCCATCTTGACCTAATAAACCCGGTTTAAACCCATAATGTTTCTTGTGATCAATTATAAATGGGTGATGTAAGCATGTAAGGTCATTTTCCACTCCTATATTGGCTTCCTCTCTACAAATCTTAGAGTCCACTACCTTTATCCTAAGACTACCCGGACTATATGGGTTGATGGGTGGGTCGGCTCCTCTTTTGTCTCCTAGATGTATATCTAAGGATGGAAAGTTATGTAAAGATTGAGGTTCCGGTTCATCAACACTAGGTAATTCCCTAGAACTAAGAGTAAGGTTATCACTAGAAGTATTCAAACCTATATCCTCTAGTGGTTTTTGGTACAAGGGTTCTACCTCTGTTGGGACTCCTAAAGTCTCATCTACTTCATCCGAATAAGTCACGGGCGGTGTGTATGCTTCAAATGATGGTAGGACTTGTGAGGTACTTGGTGGGCTTAAATTTTCAACTCTATCCTCCATCTTATCAAGATTACCAATGTGCTTAGCTTGTATTGTGGTGAAATCAAACCACCCCGTGCACCCAGTTATCTCATCTATAGGTTTATCCCCAAACAATCTTCTTGCTTGTTCCCTTAAACTTGCTATCAATTGATCCGTAACAACATTTGTTGGGTTGTCCATTTTTTTGGCAAGTATGGCACAATTCTCTATGGCTTCCCGTGCTTCATCAGCACTTAATTTCCAAAGGTCCCCATCTGCGGTATGGTCAATGTCCATTTTGGTATAGTGGTCAACACGATGGTAAAATATTTCAATTTGGGACCACAGATCGAAATTATGATGAGGGACTTTTCGGAGTAAATATTTAAAACGAGCCCATGCATCATAGATAGGTTCATCTTCATGTTGTTTAAACATCAAGATGTCATTTGGAGTGGGTGAATTTTATGGTTGGTTGATGGGTTCAAAGATGTTACCATCTTCCATGATGTCGGATGGTAAAGAGTTACGAACAAAAACACGAAGAAATAAGATAGACTAAAGAGAACCTAAAAAAAATAAAAATAAAATCTTACTAGAAAGGAATATAGCAAGTAGACCTAATAAAAAGAGATCCTAACCTAGACAATAACTATTCCCCGGCAGCGGTGCCAAAAACTTGATGCGTGGGAATTGCACCAGGCTTTACCTCTCGAGGGATCTCGAGAAGCTTACAACCCCCACCAGGCAGTGTACCTGATCGTTGTAGTATAGTATAGTGACAAGTACCGGGGGATTGATCGTTCAACTTGGGAATAGTGTCGCTAGGATTAGAAAACCTAAAGACTAGGTCTAGAGATGAGGGATGATTTTTTTTGTATTTTTAGGTTTTTATAAAAGCAAGTAAAATCTCGGTTTTGAAGGAGTTGGGCGAAATTAGTTGCTAATCAGCTAACCCAATAACTAAAGATGCAATCAAAATAAAATACTAAAAATGAAAATAAACTAAATTAAGATAGTGGTGTGAGCAATATATGGGAGAATTGTGTTTACTTAGATTTCACTACTCCCTAGATATCTTTTACAGGTTAATTACTTGTTACAATTGCGTGGATGACGGATTGTATTCCTTAATACCATTCATGGGGTGGCGTACTTACTTCCCCAATCCTATAAGCTCCTACTTCACTCCTATGTCGAGCCGGCTAAGAAGCTCCTAACATGGGATCACTAGAATTCGGTCATGCATTAAATACAATCATAAAAACCTAGTACACATCAGTTCATGTTTCTTAAGACGTTCAATCAAGTTACACAATGGAGATCTGCCAGTTTTCTTAAGCCTAACATTGAAATCCTTCATCCATTACAACTATAAACAAGCAATCAACCTATAATCAATATCTAGGTTTCATTACATCTAAGCAAACACATGAAAGATCTAGCCTAGCATGTTAAAATCAAGACAAGCATAAGATATATTCAAACAACACATAGACATATTGAATGAATTGAAAGAGGACTTATCTTAATTGAACATGAAAGGTTTCAAGGGGTGAAAACCCTTGAAAATACTGTTACAAATGACCTAGGGTTTATTAGGTTCGACCCTAGTATTCTCCACACAAGTTCCTCTCTTATGAATGAAAAATAGAAAAGTATATATAGATTTTGTGAGGTGACGGCGTCAAGAGTAAATGTCTGACGCCGTCATCTTGCCGCCAAATAAATTCTCGGACTGCCTAGATTTGGGTTTGACGCCGTCACGTGTATTCCAATTGCAGGCTGTCACTAAAATAACTCTTGACGCCCATCTCTTGACGCCTTCAGGTTTTCACTGGGTCGTCATGGATTTTACTCCTGACGCCGTCCCGATTTCCTTCTTGACGCCGTCAGGTACTGTTCTCTGCATGGAAAATTAAGTCTTTGCCGTTTTCTTCACTTTTATGCTCCAAAAACGTCCAAAATGCTTCCTTTTCCAGAATTCACTCCCAAAGTACCTAAAATCACAAAAGGAACGATTTAGGGTAATATTTGATCAAATAAATTCAATTCCGGGCTTAAATGACCCCCTAAAAACGGTTCATTTTTCGCCTTATCACCGAGCCTTTCACGTGAATATTTATATTCCTAACAATCTCCCCCCTAAGGGAGGTCACCCCGGAAAATACAAATTGAATTCTAGCATTCTATTCTTCAACTTGAATCTTCGTAGTTTGTAGTCAGTGATTCTTCATAATCATTAATCTTTGTGCTTCCGGCAGTGGACATTGGATGACTTGTTTTATGTGTTGGATGATCTTTGACTTTGCTTTGAGTGTATCATCCAAATGAATGTCTCCAAGTCATCTTTGTGCAATATCATCTTCATGTGACGTAGACATCTTTGTATCGACATGCTCACACTTTTCAGGATCATGATCTTCTGCAACAGAGTTATGGAAGCGATGGTTGAGGCTCATTGAATGATCATGATTTCCTTGAGTATGATGACGAAGGGTGAGCATGTGCTGATGGATCTGCATCTTTTCAGTAATCAACTACAACCGTCATAATTTCCTGCAAGCAAACAGTTAGCAATAAATCAACTGGTACTTACAGGTTTGGAATTAGATATCGTCAACAGCATAGTGTGAAGACTCCTTCTAACCCTTACCAAGACCGTTCCCAATCGGCAACCCCTGAAAGGAGTTACACGATCTACCTAAGTAAATCAACGACTGGGTGAGTCGTTGGAGTTCACTCCACGACTGTAGACCATTGGTAACTGCCGTGACCACTAAGCGTAATTCACAAGGAATTACCGAAGCGACCTGCTTTTAGGGCTGTTTGATGTTAACCCTGGCAGGAATTTCCACTCAATCACTGGGAATTACATATGTATATTCCCTCATAAGTGTTCTTGGCAGATTGCTAAGATCTGCGAAGGACTCAAAATATTACAGCTGGTGTCCTTAATGTTGAACAACCAGTGTAGAAGAATCAAGTGTTCCTATGAGATCTTTATGCATCTCGAGGCTCTAGACTCGATAAGTGCTAGATTTGGTTTTCCTATGCGGAGACTAGGGAGAGGTCTCCTGCTTCAATATCAACCATCTCTAAGAGATACGTTGATAGATTACACTGGTTCCCCGTGAGAATGAAACAAGTCCTTTTAAGAGAACTTGAGTAGCAAGAAGGTTTAATGCAGTGCGTCACTGGGTCCATGACGTCTTTTCTTCAATACTGATGTTACCTTGGTAACCACCAGTAGCAAATAAGTTGAACCCGGTTTCTGCCCTAAGGTTGAATAATTGGAGGGCTTTTTCTTTTCACCCTTTCTCATTTCATTTCTTTTTAATTCTTCAACCCCTTCTTTCTCCATTCTCACGTTTCTCCTTTTTTAAATCATTCCTAAGGACTTCTACTCTAACTAGAGGGTATTGTACTTAGGTAGATCCCTCTGGCTCTGGCGGATCATAGGACGGTTTTCCTAACCTTAGCCACCTTATAACTTCATGACTATCCTATGTTGCCATACACCAAATCATTGAAAATTCTCTCAACGTGTTTATGATTTAAGAAATACATTTTGTTAACACGTTGAGAGTTTTATCATTTTCAAAAATGATCCCCTTTAACATGTGCTCATATGTTTTTTTTAGAAATTTGCACATGTCGGGGTGAGTTGCACTTTTTGAATTGATTCACCTTAAGTGAACATGACCGATTCGAGACATGCTTACATCACTAAATAAACTAGCTTGAAATTATTACCCAGCCTGGTCAAGTTCACAAAAGATTTATCGAAATGGTACATTCTACTAAGACAAGTCCTTTTCGAGACACGCTTACATCACTGGATAGACCAACTTGAAGTTATTACCCGTCCAGGACTAGTCTTTTCGATTGATGACAATTATTGTTTCGTCAATTCATTGGTCAAGTCTGAGATGCACTCACATAAGATGCCATATCCTTTTTGTCACCACAAATCATTTGCTCCCCCACCAATATGTGCATTGATATACAAAAGAGTTTATCACATATGGAAGAGCTTACAATTAAGTCCAAAACATCACATTTTTAATCAGATTTCATATTTCAATCACATTTTCTCCCCCGATCAAAAATTTCAAACCATTTGAGATTTGAAATCCCAAGTGATTTAAATAGGTTCAAAGATTTTGGGAGAAAAATGTGGCCAGTTTTAAGAATGACTAATTATGAGACGTTACATTTGCTCCCCCTCAATCCTTGAGGGAACATGTTATGTGTTAGAAATGATGACTTTATAAATGATTTAGAGTTTAACGAGAAACTCATGAAAAATTCATATTCTAACACATAACAATCACATTTTATTTACTGCTTTTTATGTACAAAGATCTTGTTTTGATGATATAGAGTTTTTGAAATCATTCTCCCCCTCAATCGATGACCCATTTTCAATTTATCATTTTACTCAAAAGATTAATCATTCAGCATCGATTGAGTGGCAAATTTTATATAAAATTTCAAGTTTGATTGATTTTCAAAAATCATGGTACCACCAAGTTTAGAACAAATACTTTCCCGAAGAATCATTGAAGAGAAGGTATTCGTGGTGTAAAGAAGACTTCTCTTCTTATACAAGAAATGATGCACTGAAATGTACATCAAGTCGATGAAACATGGATATAAAGTAATCCATGCCCGGGTGAACTTCACCCAGTAAGAGGAACAACCATCATTTTGGCGACGAGTTTTCCCCATTTAGAAAAGCGGGTTGCTATCTAAAGTAATAGCAAGCCATAATTTTAAGTCCGGGTTGCAGCCTGAAATGACTGCAAGCCATAATTTTAAGTCCGGGTTGCAGCCTGAAATGACTGCAAGCCATAATTTTAAGTCCGGGTTACAGCCTGAAATGACTGCAAGCCATTAAATTTAAGAAAGTTTTGAGAGACGACATGTTTTAGAAAAACATTATTTGAAAAAGAAAAACTCTTGCTCAAGCATATGTATGATTCCGTGTCATTATTGAATGACATTTCTAGAAACGTACATAATATTGATTACACATGAGACATGTCGTGAGAAGAATATTTTTGGATTTTTGTAATTTTTCAGATTATTATGGTTTTTATAGGTTTTATATTTTTCTATTTTCTTTTTATTTTAAGCTATGTACAAAGGATATGTGAAGCAAAACCCATTACTCCTCATTCTCTTCCTGAAGACATATGAGTGATCCTGGCGTAAGACTCTTCATTCCAAGGCACTGGAGAATAAATTGAAACCGTTCTCTTAAGAGAGCCTTAGTGAAGAAATATGCCACCTGAAATTCTGTCCTCACGAAGTAAAGTTCCACTACCCTTTACTCAACATGTCCCACCACACCTTTGGAGATTCCGATTGCCAGGAGAAACTTTGACAGTGCATCAAACCATGTCCTAGGCGCCTGCTTTAGACCATAGAGAGCCCTTTTCAAATGATAGACATGGGTCGGACGATCAAGATCCACAAATATTTTAGGTTGACTGAATTGAAGAACTTCATTCAGCTCGTCATTAAGAAATGCAATTATCACATCCATTTGATAGACTGTCATGTTCTGACTTGCAGCATTGGTGAGAAACATTCTGATAGCTTCAATACGACCAACCAGAGCGAAAGATTCCTCTAAATCAATGCTTTCCTGTGGACGATATCCCTTAGAAACAAGCCTTGCCATGTTTTCAGAACGACATCATGCTCATCAATTTTCACTTTGAAGATCCTCTTAAGAGCTATAATCATTGCACAGTGTGGAGGTAGTACCAATTCACATACTTCAAGTCGATCGAACTTGCGAACTTCTTCTTGCATCGCATTAACCCAATAGTCTTTAGGGATAGCAGTCTTGAAATCTTTGGGTTCGACTTTGGATAGTACAGAATTATAAAAGCACCACAAGGCATATGTGACAAGTTTCCTTCGTGTGGACACGGGTTGATAAGGATTCCCAATAACTTTCTCAATCGGATGATAATTGGTCCATTATCAGAGAAACTCATGTGGTTAAGGGTAGGGAACTGATGTAGCCATGTAAAGATCTCCTGAAGAAAATGCCTTTGATGAAGATTCAGGAGCAAGTATGATATCGAACGAAGCCACATCAGGAGGAGCAAATGAATTCACTTCAAAAGAATTGTTGTCTGCAATGCCTTGATGTACTGAAGGAGATTGAAGATTTGACGATGATGGTGAATAACTTGCAGATGGAGCATCTTGATCAAGTCAAGTAGACACTGATGGACCATTTAAGTTGTATAGAACTGGAGCAGCGGTAGCTGGTGGTGTCAGTGTATCATCAGTAGGTGTCTCAAAGTATTCAATAATCATTGGGTTAAACAAGAACTTCAAGATCTCATTTGTAGTTAGTACAAAAGATACTGCAGGAGTGGGATGCTGTTCAAGACCTGAACTGATTGGTTCAGGAGACAAAAGTTTAAACACAGGTCCTGCACTGATGTGTACAGGAGCCGTTCGCTCAGTCAGCTCAACGAATGTGACGTGAAAGGTTTTCAAGATTTATCGGGTTTGTATGTTGTAGATTCGGTATCCCCTGCGATCATGAATCAGCTCATAAGGAGTTTTGTTGTGAAGAGTATGTATCATTTATCGGTTTTGGGTGTAACAAGCTATAGTAATTGCTTCCGCCCAGGGGAACATCGATGCCTTGGAAAATATTAGCATGGTTCATGCAGCTTCTACTAGAGTACGGTATCATTTTTTAACAACGCCGCTCTACTGAACAGAGCGTGGAACATTTTTCAAGTAGGTGATGCCAATACTTTTGTAAAATTGAACGAGTCGTTTATTAACAAACTCATTTTCGTTGTGTGTGCGGATGATTTTGACGGTTTTGTTGAGTCATACTTGTAGCTGTTTAATGAGTTTGATGATAACCTCTGGAGTCACGTCCTTGGTTGACAAAAACTTCACCCATGTAAACCAAGAATAGTCGACAACTATCACAAGAACATACTTCTTCCCATTAATACTTTGCATTTTCATTAGTCCGCATAGATCCATGTGAAAGGTGTGAAGAACTTCCATGATGGTATTGACAGTTTTGGATTTGTGTGTATGCTTCATGCTTTTGCCCAGTTGACAAGCCGAACAAAGATGATCTTTTTCACACTTTGATCTGGGCAGACTACATACAAAATCCTTGCAAGCAAAATCATTGATGGTACCAAAGTTCAAGTGATTTGAATGTTGGTGCCATAGCCACGATTTGTTCTTTGAGGCCATAGACTGCAAGCAAGAAGGAGAAGGCCGCATCATGTCTTCAAATGGAGATAGTGTACAGGTTAGTGCCACAACTGATTTTAAGAAGATCAAGACCATCCAATTTTACTGGAGAAGCATGAATGTTTACAGAGAGCAAATTCTAGATCCGAATCACAGAATTGACCAATCAGAAACAAATTATGACCAAGTCCTTCGACGTAGAATACCCTGGAGATTACACTGTCACCAAAATGCATAATCTCCTTAACCCATAATTGCCCAAAAATGGTCATTCCCGAATTATAACTGTCCCGATAAACAAGTTCACAAAATTCTTGAGCTGTAAGCAATCCCCATTCATATGTAATGAGCAGCCTGAGTCCAAATGTTAAAGAACGATCTGTACGACCTATATTTGAAAACAGACGAAAGAAGAGAATTTGGAGTGCCAGATCCCCAATTTAAGTTGGGTTCCAGTTGGTTAAAGCAAACAAATTCTGGAGCAACTGAGACCTTAGGTTCATTTGTTTCAATGGTGGAAGATTCACTAGTCGAAGCAAGGGGCCTAGTTGAGGGACACTGGGTCTCTAAAGGGAAAGTTCTACCAGTTGGCTTCCATTTCTTAATGGGCACTACTTTAGAGTTAGTCATCCTAGTTAAAGGGCACTACTCTCCTAAAGTGAACTTCCTTCCAGTGGGCTTCCATTGATAACCAGCATTAACAAACAGTTTTCCTGTTGCTTTACAAATTTGTCTAATTTGTTTAGCTCTCCAAACTTTCTTAACTGGGGGTTTGTTAAACGACTTCAGAAATTTCTCAACACATTTATCATGATTACTCGAAATTAAGCATTCATTACATGTTTTGCAAAGTGAATTAGGATTTGAAGTATGATTCCTTTTATTCAACTCAGACTTATAGTTCCTCATGTGGTCTTCTACTTTCTTCTTAGGAACACTTTTAGCCGGTGAAGTCTTATCCTTCTTTATATTTCTCATTGGTTTTGACTTTCTAGCTTTAGTGTCATGATGTGTGCTTATTCACACATCCTTTTTAACCTTAAATTAGACCAAATACACCAAATACTAACCAAATATGCCAAGAGAATGTATGTTTTTGTATTTGTGTATGTGCAGGTACGGATATGTGAAAAATGAACAAAAACAAGGCCAAAACCGATAAAAACGAGCACGAGAATGGAAAAAGGTCAAAAGCCGAAGCCGAGGAAGTAAAATGATCAAAGAAAGCTCAAATCATCAAAATAAAACATCAGGAATTCATAAAGTTGCATAAATGGTCCCTGGTGAAAGATTTGAAGAATTGGCAATTTTAGTCCTTGCACTTTCAAATAATGACGGAATTAGTCCCTGAAAGAAATTATTGAAGAAAAGTTGAAGTTAACCTTCAATTATCAGAAAAAGTCAAGAAATACCCTTGGGAGAAATGTTGGAGAATTACAGAATTGGTCCCTAAAATTCAGATTTATACAACTTTGGTCCTTCTTAAATTACCTATCCTACTACATAACACTAAATCGGATCCACAAAAATATAACTAACCCAAAACCCTTTCTTGGTCCAAAACAACTAAGCCCACTACCTTTAAATATCTTACCCGGTCAACAAACCCACCCCGATCAACATTACCCACGGTCAACGTAATAAATAAAACACACCCAAAAATATTACCCGCCCCCCAAAACTAAACCAACCCAGAAATTACCACTATTCAAAGAACCCTAACTCACCCCTCACCAAAATTACCTCACCTCATAATAATTACCCCAATCATTGAGCTTCTAGAAGCTGATAGCAAGGACAGAGGATGAAAAGAGCACACGTGGACGAATGGAAAAGAATACGCATGATCAATCACATCACTAAATCAATCTAAGAGTCCAAATTGATTGGAAGTGTCTGGAAACGCATCTAATGGCTATGATAGGACCCAAAGAAGCACAGGGAGTCGTGGATCAGTGACCTGGCATCCCATCTCAGGCTATATATACCTCCCTCCTCACTCACAGATGAGGTGTTAGATTTTAGAGATAGATTAGGGTAGGAGTAGGTTTAATATAGTAAGTGATAATTTAGTGTAATTTTAGTTTTTTTAGTTAAATTGTATTTCATATTTCAAAGTTGTAATTTGTCCTGGTTTTAATGAAATTTGAGTTTTCATATTAATTCCTTGTCATTTAAATTCTCAAGCTTATTACTGATTTCAAATCTGTCTTTAATCTTTCATTCCATTTTCATTAGCTTATATTAGTGTTAGCAATCATTGTTGTGCAATACAGATTCAAGTATTCTAATATACAAGCATTCAATAAAAGTCAAAAGTTTGGGGTTCATGTGAGTAAATGGTGATTCAGATCCTGTTAATGGTTATAGAGGTAGCAGAGCTTAATAGAGCCTATCAAAGATAGGCTGTGTGGGATTGTACCTCTCTGTTTGGCTGAGAGGTGGTTTGTAAGTACTTATTTTAATTTTCAAAGTTTTAAATTGCAGTCTTAGTATAATCTAGTGTAGATCTTTGATGTGTTGTTTGTTACTGTTTCATTGAGTTTAATTGTTATAATATTGCTTGGGGGTTAGTAGTTTACATCATTAGGTTAGTTTGCTAGTTTATTGTTTCATCATCTGTCTTTAACTTAGATCTGTGTTGCTTTTAAAATTTAAGTTTAAGATCTGTGTAGTCGATTAACTTCTGTGTGATATATTATTTTTAGTGTAGTAATTGTGGTTTGGCTTGGTTGTGCACTGAGTTGGTTCATGTTTAGTTGCTTCTGCCATTATTAGGAGTGTTTGGCTTAATGGTTTGTGGTGTATTCCTGGTACCTATTTGCTTAATCTTCTGCACACTTCAGTAACTATAGGTTCATTTAGGTTATATAAGCTACAAGATCAGTCACCTTAATAACAAAAGTCAAAACAAGTTAGAAACGTCATTTCTGTTTGCCTTAAGTAGTAGTGTGCATCTGTTAATCTCTATATTGATAGGTTTAGGGTGGATTCAAGTTAATTAAGTAATTAGGCATCTTAGCATTACACATAGGATAAGTTCTGATTGATAAAATCTGGAAAAGGTCAAACCTAGGATTGTAATTCAAAAGTAAAAAATATCAGGGCTGCAGGTCCAACATCAGCTGAACTAGGGTAATTTTAAGGCTCTAATTAGGTTTTAAATTTGGTTTTGTTTGTTTTTTTAGGAACCCAGTGTGTAGTGAAGCTTTTGCCCCCATAAGTTTACATTTCTCAGCTTATTAAGATTGCTTATTTAGCCTGCCATTTTAGTTCATTGAACCAAGTTCTGTTTTTAAGTTTAGGCCTGCATTTGTGTTTGGGTGATCATATTCTGAGATTAGTGTTTATTTGAGTTCTATTATACCCTTAGTTACTGTTTCCATTGACTTTTGCCTATTGCCTATTCTGCTCAGCTTATTGCTTATCTCCATATTGCTTATTGCCATCTGTTTTGGTCCTTTATCTGTGTTACTGTAATCATTTGTTCTAATCTCTGTTCCATTAAGCATATCTGAGTCAAATATACACTGAGTCAAAGTTTGGGTCAAGATAGTCAAGTATTGCTTATAAATAAGCTCTTTTCAAACTGCTTATTGGGTCCAATCAGCTTATTTGGGCAAAATTTTTAGAATTTTTATTTTTCCTAGGTCTTTTATAATATTTTAGATTTTGCAGAATTTTTTCAAATTTTTCTAGCTTAATTTTCTATTTTTCTTATTTTATTTTCATTTTTATTCAATTTTAAATACTTTTTAATTACTAAAAATTCCAAAAAAAATCAGATTAGCCAAGAAAAATCTAAAAATATTTTAGAAATTTATTTTCATTTATTTTAGAATTTTATAAATTTATTTTGCATTTTTCCCATTAATTTTGAATTTAATTTGAAATTTTATTACTTTTTAATTAGATTTAATAGTTTTTAATTCCTAAAAATTACACAAAAAACCGAAAAAATTAGTTTTTACTTTTAAAATTACTTTTTAGTTATTTTATAAATTTCAAAATTTAATTTTCATTTTTCTCACTTTATTTTCATTTTCTTTTAATTTTTAATTAGTTAATTAATTTTTAATTCACAAAAAATAAATAAAAAGTCAAAAAAAATATTTTTCTTTTTCTCAAAATTTTCTTTTATCATTTTTAACTTTTAAAAATTATTTTCAAGTCCGTAGGAATAGTGTAGCTTAAAATTCACGTTTTATTTCGTACGTTGACGTTTAATTTCCGTTTTAGCTTACGGTTTTCGATTTCTACGTTACGTTTTTGGTTTGATTAATTGAAATACATGCTTAAGTGATTATTTGGGTTTCATTTACTTATTCATTAGTATAATGTCATCAAAATCACTTTTTACCACTTTCACGACGGGAATTGAGAATTCCATTCACACCTTCGTTGGGACACGACCCGGGGAAATACTTTCCTAAGCATTTCTTCGGAAAAACAAACCTACACTACTAAAACGACTATATCAAATGGCGCCACTGCCGGGGAAGGTTGAAGTGAATATTTGATTTTCGTTTTTCGAAATTGCGTTTTGTAAACATTCCTTGTATATATTTTCTATAAAAAAAAAAAAAAAAAAAAGAACTGAAAAATCAAAAACACTTTTGCTAAAGTGTTTTCAAAAATACAAAAAAAAAAAAAAAAAAAATAAAGTTACAGCCTCGACTCTCCCGTGGAAGGGAGGGCGTTGTAAACCAAATAAGCTTAACAACATAAGAACGGGTGAAATTAGTTGCTAATCAGATTACTTTAACTCTACGACCGAATAAGCGGAAAATACGGATAGCTTTGACATTAAATTGCAAGCTGAAGAGAGAAACACTCTTCTCTCCCGTTCTGTCGCGAGTAGATTTGAAGGAAACGGTTTACAATTAACGTAACGTTTGAAAAAACAAAAGAGAATAAAAGTTTTAAATTTTTGAATTTTGTTTTCCAAAAAGAACAATACAAAAAGATTGCCTTTTCTACTTTGATTTTCTTTTTCAATAATTAAAAAACAAAAACAATCTTCTTATCCTCTTATCATTTGATTCTTCTTCTTTAACCCTGTAAACCGATATTTCTTATGGATCCGACTTGTTTTAAATGTGGTGAACCGTTCTTTGAAGATTCATGTGTTTGGTGTACATGCGAACAATGTGGTAGTGATATTCATGATGGAGTTTGTTTGTTTTGTAATTATCCCGAGTATGTTCAAAACACAATCCTTCAAAACATTCCCGATTACTATCCAACACCACCGCCGTCTCCGTTCACTTGCTTTAATTGTGAAAATCCATCCGACGAAGGATTACTGTGTGGACAATGTTTTTGTACTCAATGTGGATACGCGAATTGTATATGTTATGCCTCGAGTACTGAAATGTCTTATGCTTGTGATACGAGTTTTGATAATTATCCTCAAAACTTCAATCTTCCTTTTCAAAACTCTTATGAGCAAGTACCGTATTTTAATGGTGATTCATCAAATTTTGAAAATTGTGGGGGATCGTTTGAAAATTGTTATTATGAGCCGAATTCATGTTACGATTCTCATGGTTTTAACCTACCCCCACAAACTCCCGATATTACTAATGAAATTTTTGAAATTAAATCTATTATCGAGAAGTTAAAAGAAATGGTGGCTAATCGTTATACGCATACTCCCGAGCCTCATGTGAAATCAATGGAAGAACTTCTTGCAGAAGAAAGAAAAGCTAAATTTTGTGAGTGTTGTATATACGACGATGATGATTCCATGATTACGATTGTTCTTAACCCTAAAAAAGAATCTATCTCTCCTTCCGTAGAACCCGAGGGCTCTCTAAAAATGGGGGACGAGAATCTAAACACTATTCCGGCAACGGAATCAGACGAATTCAATAAGTCTAGTGTTGAGGACCTCGTCCCAATCCCAAGTGAATCCGGGGAAATTTCTAACGGTGATGGTGAATTTGTTGAAAATAATCGTCTTGTTAATCATGTTGATACGAATGATATACCGTTTGATGATAATCGTGCTGAGATATTTTCCGATTCTGATAATGACGATTCTATATCTTGTGGAGAAATCGACTATGTTGATGAAATACCTTCTGAGCTCGTCAGCTTAAAAGAAGAGAATGATGAAGATATTGAAACGAAAATCCAAGATGAAGCTCTTCGTGAAAAATTATTTAATATCAATCTTCTCATTTCTAAGATCGAAGCATTGAAAGATCCTCCGAATTCTTCTCCTATCCCCGATATGGATAGTGAGTTCTTACCCGAGCTTGAAATTTTTTGATTTGAAGAGACGAGTAGTGGCAATCCCACTATTCATGCTGATATCTCTCTTCCAGATTATGAGCGTTTTGATTTTGAGATCGATTTTGTGCTTATTTTCGAAAATCCATCACGTGACCCTCTTTTAGAGAATGTCGATCTATTTCTTACTGCGGATGACTCGATACCACCGGGTATTGAGAATGACGAGAATGACGTTCAAAGAAATATTCTTTCCGATTTACCATCTTCTCGTCCACCGGCGAAACCACCCGATGTAGATGTAGAATCAGATACGAATAAAGATAATTTTGGAGTCGTGGACGAGATTTCTGAACATGATGTTCCTATGCTTGATATTTTACCCACCCAACCCACCCGTGATTCAGAATTTGACTTTTCTTTTATCATCTGGGATATTTTATCCGTTCTTTGCTTATCCCATAATTTCTTCACTTTTCCACTCCACTGGGAGTGAGGATACCGTCTTTGACCCCGACATCTCCGTTTATCATGCCGGTTGTCCGTTCCATCTGCTCTCCCCAAGGACGAATTAATTCGGGGATCAAGTCAAGCTCATGTGACTCGGTAAACAAAAACAAGCACTTCGTGGGAGGCACCCCATGCTTATCCATTTCATTTTCTTTATTTTCTATTTTCTAAGTAACGTGACGTGAGGGGGGCAACCCTTTCCAAACTCGTGTTTTCGTGGTTGTTTGTGTATGTTCAGGAATTTCCCCGAAGTTTGAGGACTCTCGTGCTCGTACTTTGTCCTTCTCTCCACTCGAGTCTCATTCTTCGCTGCTCTTTCGAAAATTCACCATATCTAAAATCTTATCGACTAACGTTTATATCTTGGCATACTTAATAAACGGCCTTACATAGTACGTAGGATTACCTTTACCCTTAAAACATTGAGGAAATGTTTCACTTTAGTCTGGTGGGGGGGGGGGGGGGTGAATCTTCGATTCGATTTGACCTGTTACCTTTGTCTGAGCTGTTAACTTACGCAACTCCGTTTTTCCACCAAAATTAAAAAAATTTGTCACCTTTTTATTTGAAAAAAAAAATGATATACGGTATAATATTAAAGATTTGACACCTTGTTTTGACTTTCCTACCGGCGAGAGTAGAAATAAATGTTTCGACTTGACAGGGTGTGTTGAGCCCTAGCTCGTCTCCCTTAACCAATATAATCAAAAGATTATGGCTAAGCATCCGCGGATCTCATTACTTGGGATTTTAAATTTGCGGAGATCGAGGAATGATAGAGTTTATTTAGAAGTTTCGTGCTAAACGTGGAGTAGTTGGATCTCTTTAGAGCCCACGAAAGGTACTTGTGGCCTCCTTGTTCCCACAAGATTGCACACCAATAAAAATAGATCTCTAGGATTAATTAAGTGTATGGGGTTTGGGCAATACTTAGTTTTTTCTCATTCCCAACAAAATCTCTGCATATGGGGGTTTGGTACACATAGGGGTACTGCCAGTGTTACGGTGAAATAGACTATTGCATCTTGCCGGTTCGCAGCCGATGTTGTGATCTTAGTAAAGGCCGTAGGACTCGGGGTTTGGCATATGATTATGAATATCAATAATAATAATCCAAAGCCAAATATAAAGGCAGAGGAATCCAAAGCTATAAAAAGCAGCGGATCTAAATCCAAGGTCATAATAAAGCTCTTATATCTTGGCGGCTCAAAAACCGTTGTTGTAAAAGAAATAAAGGACTAAGGACCAAGTGTTATTAAAGTGGTTATAATTATGCAAAAATGCCAAGCTTCGACTCCGGGGGTTTCCCTAATAAAAAGCTTCCGTTTCGGGTCTCAAACATGGGAAGTCTCGGTCGTAAATAAAAAGGGGGGCCTCCACAAATCGTGTTAAATCAGAGACCTTCATGTGGACCCGATTTCTTTATGCAAGGGTTTTCGAGGGAAAGTTTGGAAACTGCTTAACGTTCAAATTTTGTGCTCTTATTAGACTAATAAATATCAAAACGAGAAAATATGAAGCAATTCATTTCTCACAAATTAAAATCTTGAGATACCAAACTTAGGAACTGGGAACAAGAGGTAATTACACAAGTAACTTTTCTGGATAGTGTTAGCACCTAACTTGTGGATAAACAATGATCTTGATTTTACGCTTAGTTTGGGAGCTTGTGAAAAATCAAGGATGACGATTTTTATCCGTATGGTCTCTTCTCTGTGAGAAGTGTTTCTACTCGTAGACCCTGAAAGTTATCAACAGATTAGAATTGATAATGAAAGTCAGGCAAACCGTCACATATTTATAAATGAAAAATACAAAAAGAGTAGTAGTAATTATTATTCATGAAAATCGAAAAACGGAGCGTTTTTGAGAATAAATGATTTTAATATCTCTTTTGAACATCATTGCTACTTTACAACGTCAGTAAAGAGAGGTTTTGAAATTATTTATCTTTTAAGCGTAAGGTGATGACATTGCGTGAGGACACGGCAATACCTTGTCACTATTAACTCCTTTAGAAGGACTGATGGGAAACTTAGTCTTTTTCACTTCCAGTTGCTGAACATGTTTTGATGTGTTGGGATCTAAAGTTTCCAAAGGTTCAACAAAGGTAACATGCTTGTTTGTTGACATAGAGGATGATGTAGATGACCTATCTTGCTTGCTATCAATCTTAGGACATGTACCAATAGCATATTCTAATAGTTCCTGAGATATATTAGTAAGAAAGCAGGCACCTACAATAGCATCATCGAGTGGTTTTGCTATCCTATCCTCTTCAATGGTTTCATGAAGCAAGTCAAGTCACTCCTTAAGATTTTTAAGATAGTCACTATGAACTAACTTATTATTCCTAAGGGGAAGAGGAACATTCACAACATCAATTGCGTACTTCTTACAAGCAGAAACCTTTTGAACAACATTATCACAAGTGATGATTGGCATTTTCCCTTTCACCTGAGTCTTTAGATTCTCAATCTCTTTAAGCAAAGAAGTTATCTTTTCATTGTTTTTATCACGTGTGATCTTAATTGAATCATATAACTCTTTGTAATGCTGTTTAACTTTTGAATTTTCAACTCGAAACCAATCGTTTTCATGTTGCAATTTATTGATGGCATCTTGAAATCGATAATTCTGAGAATCTATAGACTGTGGTTTTTGGGTGCCAATCACATCACTATTGTTAGACTTCAATTGGGCAATTTGTGCCCTCAATTCGAATCGTGTTAGTGTGAGCTTGAATTTTTTCATCATGTTTGGCTAATTCAAAATATGCATCAAATTCAGGAGCATCCGAAGATGTCTTGGCATTTGAGATTTTAATTCTTTCTTCTAAATGTTGACACTATAATTGCAAATTAAGATTATCAACCTCTAGTTTTGACAAATGCCTGACCATGTTATCATGGTCATCGTTTTGAATTTTCTCACGCAATTTTAAATTCTCCCCCTCAAGCTCAACAACACGATTCTGGAGAACATTTAAAGCAACATACATTTCATGAAATTGACAAGCAGTAAATGTAGAATCAGTGGCAGTATAGAATACATCTTGAGCAATACATTTAGCAATCAAGGTATCATTCATGATAAGAGCATTTTTCCTCGCAATTTCACTATATTGAAGATCTATTGCAGTTTGTTTTCCCTCATTTTCCACTTCTTTAAAAACCTTTTTCATATCATCAACATCCTTATTTAAGGTTTTTTGAAGACCCTCAAAATGTTCCTTGAGAAGTTTAAAGAATGGCATGACCTCAGTTAAATAACAACTTTTTGTTTGTTCAAAACCCTTTTCCCCTTCAGTAATACCCGTTGACGTAATTCTCTTTTTACATGTTTTATCAAAATCAGTGAATAATAGACCAAGAACATATAGAGCAATTAGAGTATTATTTTGCGTCGGGAGAGTTAAAGGGACAAGATGCCTGGGTGTATTTAGTGGGTATAACGTTGGATTAGCTATCTTAAACATGGTACGAGTTTCACCCACAATTCTTTCTTCTTTCATTTTTTCTAAGTCTATACTCCAAGATATTTACTCTGGGGTAAACCTTATTTGAGGGACAAAAAGAGCTAATCGTTTATCTTCAGAGTAATTGTTAGGAATACAATTATTCCTATAGAAGACTCGGTCACCTAATTATTGTAATAGCATTGAGTTAGCTCATAGTTAGGTTAGTTATTAGTTAGAAGTATATTAAGTAACATCGTGGAAGAAGGACGTGTCTTTACGCACTGTATGCCTGATCCACAGCCCGGGTGTGGGCGTTTTATCATTTATTTGTTAGGATAGTATATATACCCCTCTCCACATGTGGAGAGGGTTGGACCTTCATTCATATCAATCTAATACTCTCTAGTTTTCTCTCATTCTTTCTAAGGTTCCAATACTTCTCTCTTTTCTTCTACACCCACGAATCACAACCACCACCATGGAATACATGTTTGTGACTTGATATTATATCCTACAATTGGTATCAAGAGTCAAGGTTTCATCTTAGGGCTTGGATATTCGGATTTGGTGTGGTTTTTGTGAGTTTGTAGTGTTTTATTGAAAATATCTTGGTTTGATCTTTCTAGTGTTATTAGATGTGTTAGAGATGTACTTTTATGATCCTTGGTGTTAGTACAACATTGTGTTTTAGTTGGTTATACTATATCATAAGCTTATTTGAAGTTTGGATTGGGTTTAGGTCGAAGTTCTTTGTTGCGATTAGCTCCACTGTTTCATTGCTTATCTGCGGTTTGCTCCTGATCTCTATGGTTAGTTTGTCTGCGATTACTATTTTGGGAATACAAACAAATCGCAAGGAAAGTAACAGTTTTGGACTATTGTCAACTGCGACTAGCTCCTGCGGTTAGGTGGTATGCGTTTAGTATCTGTGGTTTACTAACTGCGACTAGCTCCTGTGGTTAGGTGGTCTGCGTTTAGTTTTTGTGGTTTGCTTTTCTTGCGGTCACCACAATTGCGGTTTTGATTATTCTGCGGTTTGCTTCGTGCTGTGGTTAGTGCCTTGCGGTTAACTCTCCTTGTGGTTACCTATCCTGCGGCTAACTTTCCCTGCGATTTGCTCAACTTGCTTTTAACTCCTCCTGCGAGTTGTGCATCTTGTTGCGACTAACTCCTACACTGCGGTTTGGTGGTTTCAGTTGCGACTTTCTCTAATTGTTTGGCAAGTTACCAAGTGATGAGATTCATGTGATAGGTTAATCATTTTGCAATTCGTGAATTGTTGTAACCTTAGTTGTTTCAATTAATCTAATTGTGATCTGACGTTGTGAGTTAATCCTTACGACTTGACTAATCTCAATTGGATATATTGCAACTTGACTTGTCACAACTTAACACTTGATGCAAACTGTGACTCATCTGGTATCTCTCTCTTAGCTTAATCTGCTGAATATATCTTCCGGTTTCTTTTGTTGACTTTAGTAAAATCTCTAGAAAGAATCATTTCTCGGTTTAAGTCACAAAAGCTGTAAAATCCCGTTTGAAGACATTGAGATGTCGACAGTATCAGATGACATTCAAGCTGCTGGGTCCGACACCCGACCTCCGATGCTAGACAGGACAGATTATGAATCAGGGGCACAAAGAATCAGACTGTATTGCTTGGGTAAAGAAAATGGTGAGAACATTCTGCGATATATTGATGAAGGTCCTATGTAGATGGGTACAACCAGAGATGCTATCTCCACGGCTAAGGATGGCTCTGTCGTTCAGAGAATTGATAGACCACACACTTATAATGATCTCACTGATGTTGAAAAGAAGCGCTATGATGCTGACATTCGAGCCTCCAACATAGTAATACAAGGGTTACCCAAAGATGTGTACAAGCTAATCAACTTCAACACTGAAGCCAAAGCTATGTGGGACAATGTCAAAATGCTTCTGTCTGGCTCAGAGCTGACCATAGAAGACTGTGAATCTCAATTGTATGATGAGTTTGAGCATTTCAAAATGAATCCTGGTGAAAACATTACCGATTACTATGTCAGATTTCACAAGCTGGTTAATGACATGAGAATGATCAGAATGACAATGCCCAACATTCAACTCAACTCTAAGTTTGTGAACAACATGTCACCTGAGTGGGATCGTTTTGTCACTGCTGTCAAGCTCAACAAAGGATTGAGAAATATGAACTATGAGCAATTGTTTGCTTATTTACAACAACATGAGAAGCATGCCGCTTATGATCGTCAATTAAGAGAGAAGCTCAATCCAACTGTCATCAATGATTCACTTGCTTTCATGACTAGTATGGTGCCAACTAATAAAACTGTGTCATCAATGGATCACTCATCTCTACTGTTAGCATTAAAAATATGTATTATAAAGTGATGGTCATTCTCATATTGTAACTTTGTGTCGTTTGTTAAGATTAGTAATAGTTTAGTCATTGGGCCTTGGACTTAGCAAGCTAATATGTTATATGCTATGTTTCATAAGCCTAGTTATCCAACCATGTAACCAAGTCCAAGCCCAAGCCCAAGCCCAAGCCCATAGAAAGCCCATAGGGCATCTCATGTTAAGAGCTATTTAAACACCTCAAAGGCTCATTTGAGGTGTGTGCTTGTGTGTGTATTTGTGTGTGTTTTCTTTGAATAAAAGTTCTCATTTCTTATCTCTCTCTCTCTCTCTATACACGAAATACTTATATACAAATCAAGTCACCATCTTTCAATCTCCACTTCATCTTTGCTTCTACTATTGGTGTGATAAAGTTGTGAAATCTAAGGTCCAACAAGTGGTATCAATCGCCTAACAATGTTTTAGGAGGGTTGAGGGGTTGTTGTGTTTCGTTTTTTTTAAGCTTTATACAAGAGTTTTTTATAAAAAGTTTCTCACTTTCCTTGTTTTTCTTGGTTTTTAACACTTTTTTGCTTACAAACTAGTGTTATAAACCTTATCTAATAAGAAAGTTTTAATCTTTTTGAAAATTTCTAGCTTAAATACTCGAATTTGGTTTTTGTACTTGTTTTCTAGATCTCAAAAAAGTTTCATAAAAATCATCAAGTTTTGAACTTTCTTCAAGTTTTGGTGTTTTTTAGCCTAGAAGTACAAGAATCTTGGATTGCAAAAGTCATTTGGGTGTGCTTTAAGCCTATTCAAAAAACAGTCACAATTTCGAAATCACCACCAATTTTTGAAATCACACTTTGACCAATTTTCGAGAACACCAGAAACTGACTCCGTTCGTGATCATAGTTGGATACTCGGTATTTTCTCTCTTGTATAAGAAAGAAATTACTTCGACTTGTGGCTAAATTTCGAAATTGTATAATTTCGAAATTTGTGTGATTGGGTTTTCGAAAAAATAACAATTTTCGAGAACATTGCAAGGTTTTCGAAAACTACAAAATTTCGAGAACACTGTTTTTTCGAAAAATTGAGAAATTTCGAGAACATTGATTTTTTGAAAAATTCAAAAATTTTCGAAAACTTAAATTTTCGAGAACACTGTCTTCGAGAATACAAATTTCAAGATCCAAATTTCGCAATCCTAAGTTTCGAGATCACAAAGTTTCGAAATCCCAAAGTTTCGAGAACACAGCAAAGTTTCGAGAATTTTGACAAAAGTGAGGTTTTTGACGATCTAACTTCAAACGGCCATAACTTTTGAACCGTAACTCCGTTTTCGACGAATCAACTGTGAAAACGACCGTGAGACAGAGGAGAACGACACGCTAAATAATTTGTTGATTTAGGAGAAGTTTCGAGGCCTAAAAACGCTCTGAGAAGAAGTTATTGAGGTTTTAAGGTTTTCAGTCAAAATTTTCACCATAAAAACTTGCATCAACTCACTCTAAACTCTACTCCTATTTCGTTAGAACGATCCAAGAATCAACTTTATCCATCTACACTTCATCAATGGCATCTCAGCAAGACATTCATGCAGCCGGTGCGGAAAACTGACTTCCAATGCTTGAAAAAGGTGGATATCTCCCATGGACAAGCCGTATGCTTCGTTACATCAAAACAAAGGATACCGGGCACCTAATGATCAAATCCATAGAAAACGGTCCATTTCAGCCAAGACAAGTTCAAATTCAAGGTAATCCAAATACTACACCTCCTACTGAACCAGTAGTGCGTATACAAACAGAAGAAGATTACACTGATGAAGACAAGGCGCAGATCAAAGCTGATGATATGGCAATGCATTTAATCCAACTTGGATTACCACGGGAGATCTTTGCTGCAGTCGACAGCTGTGAAAGTGCTCATGCTATGTGGGAACGTGTTAGAAGAATATGTCATGGAACAGAAATTGGACAACAAGATGTTGAGAACAAACTTCTTACTGAATGGGAGAACTTTACATCCACTAAAGGTGAACAGATTGAATCTTACTACACAAGGTTTTGCACTTTGATGAATGAGTTAATCAGAAACAAGTTGACACCACGAGCAATTGCAACAAACATCAAATTCCTCAATAACCTTCCAGAGGAATGGGGTCGTTATGTTACAATTGTTAATCAGACAAAGGACTTACATCAGGTGAATTATGATCAACTCTATGACTTTCTGAAGCAAAACCAAGCTGAGGCTAATGAAGTTAGGAAAGAAAGATTGGCAAAGAATCATGATCCTCTCGCACTAATTGCTAATACACCAACACCATTACAAGTGAACACTCAACAACCATCATCACCTATTCACAACTACATGCAACCATCATGCATTCAACAACCAACACCGGTCTACCAACAACAATTCTACCCACAACAACAACAAGTTATTCCACAACAGACATACCCACAATTCCAAGAACCAGAATTCACTGACAATGATGAAGCTGTTGCAGCATTGACTCAAGCGTTTGCTTTTCTGTCAAAGACATTCCAAGGACGCTATTCTACACCAACAAACAACAACCAAAGGATTTCATCGAATACTCGCAATAGGCAGATCGCTCAGCCGAGTTTCAATATGGGCAACGGAGGCCAAATGGTTGGAGTTTATGGGAATCAGCAAGGATATGCTACGGGATTTAATATGGGCAATCAGAATATGCAGAATGCAGGTCAGTATGCAGGGAATCAGTATGGTCAGAATGCAGGGAATCAGTTGGGTCAGATTGTTGGAAATCAGAGGGGTCAGAATGTTGGTAATCAGGCAATGGGTAATCAGAATAGAAATGTTGCAGCTCCAGTAGTTGGGAATTTGGGAAATGTGCATCAGGGTAATCCGGTAAAGTGTTTCAACTGCCAGGGTGTAGGTCATATGGCACGAAACTGTCCTACTAAGCCAAACAAGAAAGATCTAGCGTACTTGCAGAAAGCAGTGATGTTGGCACAAAAGGCAGAGGCAGGATTTCAGTTGAACGCAGAGGAGAATGACTTTATGGCTCTTATGGATGACATGGAAGATAGAGAAGATATCGATGCGAACTGCATATTCATGGCGAATCTTCAGGAAGCTAAGTATGACACGGATTCTGACACACTTCCTGTTTATGACACCAATGCACCATCTGAGGTATCTAACTTCAACACATGTCACAATAATGATATATTTGATATGTCTCCTCATGAGGAACAACATTTTGAGAAGCAAGCACCCACTTATGATACATTCCTGGACACGCCAAGTTGTTGCAATACTCCTTCAGCAACTCCAGATGTGAATCATAGTGGAGGCTTCGTTTCACAGCATGCTGAGAATGATGAGGAAACACGTGCTTTGTTTGAATCATTATTGAATAATTGTCATATTGAAATTGAGAATGTGCAAAAGGTCAATCGCGATGTTAAGGCCGTGAATGTTAAATTGACCGCTGAGCTTGAGAGTTACAAATCCACCGTTAAAGCTTTTGAATTTCATAACAAAAGATTGTCTGAATTAGAAACTGGTTATCAAAATTCCGTTTCAGAGAAACAACAATTGCAACTCAATTTTGATACACTTGATGTTAATTCTTTCAAAAAGATAAAATCTTTAAACGCGGAAATTTCTGATTTACAAAACCAACTTTCTAAACAAAAAACAGCTTATACCAATCTTGAAAAAGAAATGGATGAGTTGAAAAAGGATTTTGCAAAGAAAGAAGACAAACTTTTGGAAGAAATCGTAGAGTCAGAACACATGATTGCTCATTTAGAAGAATTAGTGGTTAAGTCGGGTCAGTCGAGTCAAACAATGAAAATGATTTCAAATCAAATTAATCCGATTTACCATACGAAACATAAAATGGCTCTTGGTAACAACACCCCTTGTAATCTCAAGAAAGCTCAACAAGAACAGAATGTTTTGTACAATGGTAATGTGATTTATGCCAAACATGATCCTCCCGTCGTTCGGGATTCTGTGCTAACGATTGAACATGTCGAAGAGAGCATAAATAAAATGAAACAAAAGGATTTGAAACCCATTGATTACAACAAATTGAACAAACTTTCGGGAATCACTTTTGTCCAACAAACAGAACCATCTGCGTTTTCCATAAAACGACCATTTGCGAAATTCTTGTTTAAAAAGAAAGTTGTTTCCAAATCACTTTCAAAACTGGAACAAATGTCCTCTAACAATACTTTTAATACAAGTGAGGCTAGAGAAATTTTGGATGACGTTAAAAAGAGAATTCAAGAACTTCAAAATATTGTTGCCTCTAAAACTAGCATCAATATTAACAACTGGCATTCTAGTTTTCATATCGAACAGAAAAAGGTGTTTCAAAACGAAATTACTATCCCACTTAATAACATCAGTGCAAGGGTAATCCATTTTGAACAAGCTTTCTTAAAAGAAACGGCCGACTTTGTCTAGGACCACAAATCCCTGGTAAACGAAGCTAATGATGCTCGTGAAAACATGAATGTTTTGGAAAACCTTAATGATTCTCTCTTCGAAGCTGTTATGACCACTGACATTATGTCCATCATTTTACAAACATATTCTGTTCAAAACGATGAACGACTAAGAGCTGAGACCTCCGCAATTGTTTCAAAATATGAAAATGCTCTCATAAAGCTTGAAAAAGAAAATGTGTCATATTTTAAACAACTTGATCGAAAAAAGGAAGAATGGAAGTATGACAAATTGTCGTATGAGCGTGACTTAAAGAAAATGAAAGAGCAAAATGATTTTTTGAGGGCTCAGCTTGAAAGTCAAAAATGAAAGGGTGAGGAAACTAAGTTTGCAAAACCATTGACTTCGGAGAAACCAAATGTTTCAAACACGGTTCAAAAACCTAAAATGTCAATTTCACGGTTTGCTCCAAAAGTCGATGAGAAAAAGGATTTGACAAAACCAGTCACTCCAACACCCTTGCCCAAGATAAGTGAAAATGATAAGATTGTTGATAAAGGAAAAGCGGTTGTCGAAACTCCTAAAGTGTTAGCACCTGGCCTTTTTAGGATTAGTCCCACTAGTGCGTCTGCCTCAACATCTAAGACAAATGACAAGTGCATAAAGGCTAATTCTAAAGAGTCTAGGGATGCTAAAAAGGACAACAATATAAATCCTAATGTGTGTGCCTTACCTTCTACAGGATTAGAAAGCACCTCTAGGAGCAGCAGACTAAAGCCTAGGAGCGATACAAGGAACAATAGAGTCTCGCCTGTCTCTACGAGTAGTTGCAAGAATAAAGTTGAAGAAGTAGAAGAACACCCTAGGAATTTATCGCTTTTTAATAAGAAACATGATTCATCTGAATGTAATGTCGAAAGTACTGGTTCTAATGCATGTAATGACTCTGTTTGTTTAATATGCAAGAAATATTTAATTAATGCTGTTCATGATGAATGTGTTTCTAAGAATGTGAATGTTACGCCTGCGCAGAAGAATGTTCCAAAAAGACCTAGTGCTAGATCCAGATCTATAGAAAGATTAGTTGCACGATTTAGGACTACCACTATTAGTCGTATGCCTAGGAACTATCTTAAGTTTTGTATGTGGATTCCGATGGGTAGAGAGTTCACTCTTAAGGACGGCAAATTAGAAATAACTCAAGCTAAACAAGTAGCAACTGTCTATGAGTGTGATTCTGCTTTTACTCCTAACCCCATGGAACCAAATTCAACACGGTTTCCAAATACAAACTCTTCTGTTCTTGGCAGGTTATCGAAATATGTCTTTGGATCGTCGACTCGGGTTGCTCCAAGCACATGACCGCTGCTGATCAATTTCGTCTGGAAATTCTTGGGAACTGTACGCTTTGGAAATGATCATGTAGCAGCTATTCAGGGTTATGGAGACCTTCGGTTTGAGAATTTTTTAATCACTCGAGTTTACTATGTCGAAGGGTTGGGACACAACTTGTTTTCAGTCGGGCAGTTTTGTGATGCAGATTTAGAAGTGGCTTTCAGAAGAAACACGGTTTTTATTAGAAATTTGGTTGGTGATGATCTCTTAACTGGTAATCGTAGTACAAACTTGTATGCTATCGACATCAACCAAATGGCTTCTACATCACCAATTTGTCTTATGACAAGGGCAACCGAAACTAAGTCCTGGCTGTGGCATAGACGTTTATCCCATCTCAATTTCGACACCATCAACAAGTTAGCCAAAGACAACATCGTCACCGGTCTTCCTAAGTTCAAATACACCAAGGAACACCTATGTCCATCATGCGAACAAGGAAAAAGTAAAAGAGCATCATATAAACCCAAAACTGTACCTAGTTCGGAAGCAAGGTTACATATGTTGCACATGGACTTATGTGGCCCAATGAGAGTTGAAAGCATTAATGGGAAGAAGTGTATTCTCGTTATTGTTGATGATTATTCAAGATACACTTGGGTAAAGTTTCTGAGATCAAAAGACGAAGCACCAGGCATCATCATCACCTTTCTGAAGCGTATTCAAGTTCTACTTCAAGCTCCAGTAAGGATTATAAGAACAGACAATGGCACAGAATTTACAAACCAGGAGTTAAGAACTTACCTTGAAGATGTTGGAATCACACACCAAACATCAGTTGTTAGAACTCCATAGCAGAATGGGGTAGTTGAAAGAAGAAACCGAACTCTTGTGGAAGCTGCTCGCATAATGCTCATTTTTTCTAGTGCACCTCTATTCTTATGGGCTGATGCTGTAGCCACTGCTTGTTTTACTCAAAACCGATCCCCAGTCCATCCGAGATTCAATAAAACCCCATATGAGCTAGTGAACAACCGTAAACCTGACATCTCTTACCTTTACGTGTTTGGCGCCTTGTGCTATCCGACGAATGACAGAGAAGATCTAGGGAAGTTAAAAGCTAAGGGTGATATTGGAATCTTCATTGGATATTCAGAAAACTCGAGGGCATTCAGGGTGTATAATAGAAGAACGAAAAAGATAATGGAGACGATGAATGTGAAGTTTTACGAGATTTCACAAATGGCTTCTGAGAGATACGCTCTAGAACCCGCGCTTAATCCGATGGCTTCTAATCAAAACGGATTAGGACCCGCACCAAACATGCAGACTTCTGGACACATCAGTTCAGGACTCGTACCTCAAGGAGCTTAGTCAACAAACACGGATAAACCTTCAGAACAAGAACTGGAAAATTTCTTTGAGTTAATGTTTGGTGAATATTATGGTGGAACTTCGACAAATGCCTCTCAACAACATTCCCTTGCACCCGCTCAAAACCATCAACCACCACCACCATCACAAGATGCATCTACAACAATCGAAGCTGAAGCACCAACTACATCAACATCATCTACATCAACTCAAGCAACTCCAGTACTTGAAACTGTTCTACCAAGAGTTGATGAGCAAAACCAAAACACAAATTTTCAAGAAGAACCAATAAATAATTCAAACGATGTTACGTTAGAAGAAGAAGAAGAAGTATTTGAAAACCCGTTTGCAACAGACTCTGCTGAATCTTCTTCAAGGTTACAAGAACCATCTAACACACATTCGTTACACCCAAGGTACCCTTCTACGTTTCAATGGACAAAAGACCATCCAATAGAACATATTATTGGTGAACCTTCAAAGCCAGTTCAAACAAGGAGACAACTTGCCACCGTCTCGAATTGTGCATCTACATGTGCTCAATCAGTCTCAAAGAACCAAAGAACATTCGGGAAGCAATGGCAGAAAACCCTTGGATTGAAGCGATGCAGGAGGAATTTCTTCAATACCTGTTACATGATAGTTGGGAACTTGTTGAACGACCACTTGATAAACGAGTTCTCGATCTCAAGTGGTTGTGGAAGAACAAACTAGATGAGGAAATGACTGTTATTCGCAACAAAGCTCGTCTCGTGGCTAAAGGTTATCCACAAGAAGAAGGGATAGATTTCGAAGAATCATTCGCGCCTGTAGCTAGACTTGAAGCAGTCTGAATTTTCTTAGCATATGCAGCTCACAAAAACATCACAGTCTATCAGATGGACATTAAGACAGCTTTCTTGAATGGAACTCTGAAAGAAGAAGTGTATGTGAGTCAGCCAGAGGGATTCATCGACAAAGATCATCCAGACTACGTCTACAAGCTTAAGAAAGCAATTTATGGTTTAAAACAAGCTCCAAGAGCGTGGTATGATGAACTATCATCTTTCTTGCTCAAAAACAATTTCACAAAAGGAACGGTTGATGACACCTTATTTATCAAAAAAGTCAAAGATGACATTTTGATCGTTCAAATTTACGTGGACGACATTATTTTTGGATCAACCAATCCTAACCATTCAAAACATTTTGAAAATCTCATGAAAAGTAAATTTGAAATGTCCATGATGGGGGAACTAAAATTCTTTCTTGGTTTACAAATACATCAATCCCCACGTGGTATTTTTATCAATCAAGCTAAATATACAATAGAGATTTTGAAAAAACATGGAATGGAAAATTGTGATTCTGTTGGTACACCAATGGTCACTTCACCAAAAATAGGTGCTGATTTGTCTGGGAAACCTATTGATCCGAAGAAATATCGGAGCATGATCGGTTCTCTCATGTACCTAACTGCTAGCCGACCAGATATTCAATTTGCTGTATGTTTATTAGCACGGTTTCAGGCAAAGCCTGCCGAACTTCACCTCAAAGAGGTTAAACGGATCTTTCGATACCTACGAAGCACCATTAACATGGGACTTTGGTATCCGAAGGATTCGGGGTTTAATCTAACAGCATTTTCAGATGCAGACCATGCTGGTGATCAAGTTACAACAAAGAGTACATCAGGTGGAGCACAATTTTTGGGTGAAAAGCTTGTAAGCTGGTCGTCAAAGAAACATGATTGTACTGCGCTATCAACTGCCGAAGCCGAGTATGTGTCTCTATCTGCGTGTTGTGCCCAAGTTCTTTGGATGCGGACACAGCTCACAGATTATGGCTTTACTTTTGACAGAATACCTATGTATTGTGACTCAAAAAGTGCCATAGCCATCTCGTGCAATCCCGTACATCACTCTAAGACGAAGCATATCAAAGTCCGCTACCATTTCATCAAAGAATACGTGGAAGAGGGTACTGTTGAATTATTTTTCGTTAAGACAGATTACCAACTCGCCGATCTTTTTACTAAAGCCCTTCCAAAAGAAAGGTTTGACTATTTAGTTCGACGAATTGGCATGCGAAGCCTAACTCCTGAGGAGCTAGAACGTCTTCTCGAATCTTCTTGAAAATGTTTTCAAAACCGCTTCGCTGTAAATATTTTTGAAAAAACAAAATACAAAATTTGAAAAACCAACAAAAACAAAATACAAAAATATAAAATTTCAAAAAATTCAAAAAAAATATAAAATCAAAAAATCCAAAAATATTCTTCTCACGACATGTCTCTCGTATAAATCAATATTCTGTACGTTTCTAGAAATGTCATTCAACAATGATACAGACATGTACAGATGCTTGAGCGGGAGTTCTTTTTTTTAATGTTTTTCTAAAACATGTCGTTTCTCAAAATTTTCTTCACTATGGCTTTCGTATACTTCAGTACGAAACCCGGACTTCAATGATGACTTCTGATTATTTTCAAATCAAGGACTCGTACGTTCAAAGACTAAATCTTTTTCAAAAAAGTTCGAGTCTAAACAAACGAAAAAGATTTCAAGCATAAACTCGTTTTCAAACAAAATTCTTGAGCACTTTTTCAAGATTGTTCAAAAGATTTCTCAAAATCTCTCAAAATTAGTGCTCAAAGAAAACTCCCTCTAAACCCTTAAAATTGATTTTAAATGAGCTATCATTAAGGAGGAGTATAAAAACAAAAATGTTCCAAATTCATGCAAAATCTGTCCTTCTCTCCAAAAGCCTTTTCTTAAACTGTTGATATAAAAAATATCACGATATGCTATTTTTGAGGGGGAGAAGACATGATTAAAATGTGATCAAAGATGTGTAAAGATTGTGACTGAATCTCAAAAGAGCTCGACTCAGATAGTACCAATGAATTGACGAAGCTTAAAATGTCAGTAATCGAAAAGACTTGTCCTGGACGGGTAATAATTTCAAGCTAGTCTAACTAGTGATGTAAGCGTGTCTCGAATAGGAATTGTCTGAGTAGAGTGTACCATATCGAGAGACTTTCTTTGGACTTGACCAGGACGGGTAATAATTTCAAGCTAGTCTAACTAGTGATGTAAGCGTGTCTCGAATCGGTCATATTCACTGAAAGTGGATCAATTCAAAAGTGCAAACTCCTTTCGCATGTGCAAATTTCTTAAATATTCATGAGCACATGTGAAGGGGGAGTCCTTCAAAAGAAATGCAAAACTCTCGAAGTGTCAACAAAATGTGTTTTATTATCATAAACACTTTGAGAGATTTTCAAAAAAAAAGGTTTTTTGGCATGTGATCAACAATAGGATAGTCATGGAGTTATAAGGTGACTAAGGTTAGGAGAAACCGTCCTATGATCCGCCAGAGCCGGAGGGATCTACCCAAGGACAATTCCAATAGATTAGAATTAGAAGTCCTTAGGTATGATTGAAAAAAGGAGAAAATGAGAAAGGAGAAAAAAGGGGTTGAAGAATTAAAAAGAAAAGTTATGAAAAAGGGTGAAAAGAAATAGCCCTCCAAATGTTCAACCTTAGCGCAGACACCGGGTTTAACTCATATGCTACTGGTTGTTACTAAGGTGACACCGATATTGAAGACAAAGACGTCATGGACCCAGTGACGCACTGCACTAAACCTTCTTAACCACTCAAGTTCTCTTAAAAGAGCTTGTTTCATTCTCACGGGGAACCGGTGTAATCTATCGACCTGTCTCTTAGAGATGGTTGATATTGAAGCAGGAGACCTCTCCCTAATCTCCGCATAGGAAACCAAATGTGTACTTATCGAGTCTAGAGCCCCGAGATTCATCAAAAGATCTCATAGGAACACATGATATTTCTACACTGGTTGTTCATCATTAAGGACGCCAGATGTAAACTTTAGAGTCCTACGCAGATCTTAGCAATCTGCCAGAACATTTATAAGAGGATTCACTTTTGTGATTCTCAATGATTGAATGGAAATTCCTGCCAGGGTCAACATCAAATAGCCCTGACAGCAGGTCACTTCGGTAATTCTTTATGGGTTACGCTTAGTGTTCGCGGTGGTTTCAAACGGTCTACAGTCGTGGAGTGATCCCCAGCGACTCACCCAGTCATTGAGCTACTTAGTAGGTCTCGTAAGCTCTCTCGAGAGTATCTGACATGGGAACGGCCTTGGTAAGGGTTAGAAGGAGTCTTCACACTATGCTGTTGACGATCTCTAATTCTTATCTGTAAGTACCGGATGTTTTATTGCTAACTGTTTATATGCAGGGACACTTCATCTCCATGGCGACAGATTCCGCATGCTCATACATACATCTGGAAGTTAAAGAAAGCTCCCTCAAAGATCTATACAACACAAAGTTCAAAGAAAGATTCTACGCCAAAAAGAAGAATCTACAAAGTATAAAGACTAAAGATCAAAGTGAAAGAAAGGGAACTACGTGCATATGAATATCAAAATCCAAAGATGTATGAGCATGTTGGAATGGCAAACAACCACCACAGACGCAGAAGTGACGAATGGCAGATAACTCCACATCACAAAGGAACAAAGAACGATGAAAAATCAGTTATCAAAGATCACAAAGCATGAAGGAACAAAGACTAAAGACTATTCTATAATGACACACAAAGTTAAAGACAAAGAACACGGAAGAACCACTCACGTGGAGCATCATTCGAATGACCACCCCTTAGGGGGAGATTGTTAGCATTAAAAATATGTATTATGAAGTGATGGTCATTCTCATATTGTAACTTTGTGTCGTTTGTTAAGATTAGTAATAGTTTAGTCATTGGGCCTTGGACTTGGCAAGCTAATATGTTATATGCTATGTTTCATAAGCCTAGTTATCCAACCATGTAACCAAGTCCAAGCCCAAGCCCAAGCCCATAGAAAGCCCATAGGGCATCTCATGTTAAGAACTATTTAAACACCTCAAAGGCTCATTTGAGGTGTGTGCTTGTGTGTGTATTTGTGTGTATTTTCTTTGAATAAAAGTTCTCATTTCTTATATCTCTCTCTCTATACACGAAATACTTATATACATATCAAGTCACCATCTTTCAATCTCTACTTCATCTTTGCTTCTACTATTGGTGTGATAAAGTTGTGAAATCTAAGGTCCAACATCTACAATCATCGGCTGCCATGAATACTCACCTCAACTCAGGATACTCTCATACTGACAAGATGATTGACAATTTTTCCAATCAAGTGTATCTGCTAGATCAACATTTCAGGGCTGCACTCCCATCTTCCAACAATCAACTCAGAACTTCTTCCAATCCACGCAATCAGGCTATTGTGGAAGTTGGAAAAGTAATGGTGCAAAACGTTTAGGGAAGACAAAATGTGAATCAAAGGAATGCTGTGCAGGGTAACTTTCAGAACAGAGTTGCAAATGTGAATCAGGGACAAGGAAGGTAACCAAAATGTTACAACTGTGGGGGTTTAGGTCACATTGCCAGAAACTGTACTCAACCAAAACGTCCTCAAAACTCAGATTACTTTAAGGACAAAATGTTGCTCATGCAAGCTCAAGAGAATGGAGTGGTGCTTAATGAGGATGAATTGACATTTCTTGCTGGGGATGATGGAAAGACATTCGATGATGATGTGGATGAACAACCAGTTCAGGACTTAGCTCTTAATGATCCAAACATCTTCCAAGCAGAAGTTGTGATGCTTTTGACTCAGATGTTGATGACGAACCCACTGCTCAAACAATCTTCATGGCTAATTTATCATCTGTTGTCTCACCCACTCAACAATCTGATCGATCCAAATCATCCATCATATCTGAGGTACTAAAATTATATGATATATGTGCTAACAACAATGAACAAAAGACCATCAATGATATATGACAGAATAATGTTCGTGAATCAAATGAGGCTGAATTGGAAACCATTAATGTGTTCCCAAATGAGCAACATTCGGATCACGACAGTATTTCTGATGTATCTTGTGGAAAGTCTTCTGTTGTAAGTGATAATGATGTAATGCATGAACAAACGATATATAACGAAGTACAACAAACAGACATTGCTGAATTAGATAGTGCAAATTTGTGGAATAGCAATATTGTCCCATATGAACAATATGTAAAGCACAATGTCAAGTCTATTGTATCAAGTAATATATCCTCTGTTGATGATGATATGTGTGAATTGGATGAGTACACTGCTGTTGCACCTGATGACACCCTAATCACTAGGATAAATACTCTTAAGGATCGAGTAAGGTTCTATGAACAACGCGCAAGATTTGAGTTAACTGAACGTGAACAAAAAATTGAATTGCAAATGCATGCTTACATCACTGAACAAAATTTAAAGGAAATGGCCTTTAAACAAGTGATTAAATCTTTTCAAAATCAACTTGATCGTGTTCTTAAGGAAAAATAGGAAATTCAGGATTGTTTAAGTCTTCTAAAATGTGAATTTCAAAAAAAGGAAAAGAAACTATTAAACGAATTTACCAACCTTAAGCAGTTGAAAAACAAACTTGAAAACAAGTTGTATGTTCAAGGCCAAACATGTCAAACAGCTCAGATGATGGAAAAGCACATTAAACTTCGGGATAAGCATAGTGATAAGGATTTAGGATTGCCTAAAACAAACTTCCTTAAGAGCGTTAGAGCCTCTCAACCTGCCCTCTATGATGCTAAGGTTATGCGTACTCCCAACCATGAACCACCAAATAGTTGGTCCGATAAAGAATTGGATGAACTTGATTCTGCCAATAGAGAGAGATTTGATAAAAAAAAATGAAGGATCCAAAGTGCATTAAACACCGAGTCATTGTTAAGCCCCATGATTATTATGAACAAAACCGAGTGACTGTTTTTGAACCTCAAACTAAGTTAACACTAGAACAGGTATTTTGGCCCTTAGACATTGAGAAAATAAAAGCTGGGGAAATTAAGGCCAATACATCCCAAAAGTTAGCTGCCCCAACGGTGTATCCCCCCAATACACCGATGCATTTAGTTCAGTTGTCACTTCCCACGCAATGTAAAACTCTTATTAGCATTTATGTCCTGTGTCAAATGTTCACTGATGTTGATAAAACATGCAAAAAGAGAATCACACCAACGGGAATCACTGAGGGTGAACGGGGATTTGAGCTAACCAAAGAGTGTTACTTAACTGAAGTCATCCCATTTTTTAAACTAATCAAAGAACATTTTGAGGGTTTACGACAATCCCTTGATTTTGAGCTTCAGGAAATGAAAGAAGTGTTTAAAAATGTGGAAAACGAGTGTAAACAAAAAGCAATAGATCTTCAGGATAGTGAAATTGCCAAAAAAAAAAAAAAAAATTCTCATCATGAATGACAACTTGATTGCTAAATGTATTACACAAGATGTGTTTTACACTGCTACAGATTCTTCTCTTAATGCTTGTCAGTTTCATGAAATGTCTATTGCTTTGAATAACCTTGACAATCGTGTTGTTGAGCTTGAGGGGGAGAATTTGAAATTGCTTGAAAAAAATTCAAAATGATGATCATGACAACATGGTCAAGCATATTTCTAAACTAGAAGTTGAGAATCTTAATTTACAATTAAAATATCAACATTTAGAAGAAAAAAATGAAAATATCAAAGGCCAAGACATCTTCTGATGTTCCGGAATTTGATGCATATTTTGAGTTAGCAAAAAGGGATGAAAAAATTCAAGCTCACACGAACACGATCAGGTTATTGAGGGCTCAAATTGCCCAATTGAAGTCTCCCATGAATGCTGTGATCGACACCCATAAACCAATGTCTGCAGATTCTCATAAATTTCAACTTCAAAACACAATCAACTTACTTAAACATGAAAATGATTGTTTTCAAGCTGAAAATTCTAAAGTTAAACAACATTACAAAGAGTTATATGATTCTATCAAGATCACTCGTGATAAAACCAATGAAAAAATAACCTCTTTGCTTAATGAAATTGAGAATCTAAAGACAAAGGTGAAAGGGAAAATGCCGATGTATAAAAGTGACAATATCAATTCTGTGGTTTGTAATTGTAAAAAGTAAGCATGTGAGGCTGTTTTTATTCCTCTTCCCCTTAAGAACAATGAGCTAGTCCATAGTGATTACCTTAGACATCTTAAGAACTGCCTTGACATGACCCGTGAAACCATTGAAGAAGATAGAATAGTAAGACCATCTGATAACTCCCTATCAGATGTTTGCTTTCTTACCAAGCGGTCACAAGAGTTGTTAGAATATGCCATAGGTACATGTCCCAAGATTCCCAACATGCGTGATTGATGCGTAGGGATTGCACCAGGCTTTACCTCTCGAGGGATCTCGGGAAGCTTACAACCCCCACCAGGCAGTGTACCTGATTGTTGTAGTATAGTATAGTGACAAGTATCGGGGGATTGCTCGTTCAGCTAGGAATAGTGTCGCTAGGATTAGAAAACCTAAATACTAGTTCTAAAGATGATGGATGATTATTTTTGTATTTTTATAGTTGCGTGGATGACGGATTGTATTCCTTAATACCATTCATGGGGTGGCGCACTTAATTCCCCAATCCTATGAGTGCCTACTTCACTCCTATGTCGAGCCGGCGAAGAAGCTCCTAACATGGGATCATTAGAATTTACTCATGCATTAAATACAACCAATAAAACCTAGTACACGTCAGTTCATGTTTCCTAAGACGTTCAAGCATGTTACCATTTGGATATCTGCCAGTTTTCTTAAGCCTAACATCGAAATCATTCATCCAATACAACCATAAACAAGTAATCAACACATAATCAACATCTAGGTTTCATTAGATCTAAGCAAACAAAAGATAGATCTAGCCTAGCATGGTGGAATTAAGACAAGCACAAGATATAGACAACCAACACATAGACATATTGATTGAATTAGAAGAACACTTATCTCAATTACACATGTAAGGGTTCAAGGGCTGAAAACCCTTGAAAAACCTGTAAAATTTGTAACAAGTTCGGCCTTAGGGTTTCTCCAAAACTTCTCCTTTTTTATGAATGAAAATTAGAAAACTATATATAGAAAACTGAGGCTGACAGCATCAAGACCAAATAGGTGACGCCGTCATCTCGCCGCCAAAATAATACTCGGACTGCCTAGATCTTTAAGACTCCGTTAGAAAAACAAAACTGGTAAAATTTCCAGATTTTTATACGTGACGCCGTCAAGAGTAAACTCATGACGCCGTCAGAAGTGACCTGCATAAATTCTTATGTTAAGTTTCCAGAAAATTTCTAGAAAAACTTGGTCCTACTTCCTGGAGAATCCTGCAAAACTTCATTATGACTCAATACAAGCATTTGACTCTAACAAAAACAAATATATATGTTCACTTAATATTGTGGAGAATCATGATCGGTTTGTTTCTTAAAAACATATCTGGGGTTTCCCCTTACACTTATCTTTTGCAAAAATACCTTTAGGTGGAGTTAAGATTGGGCCAAAACAACAAAGTAAAGTATTCCACTTTTTAGTTTAGAAACATGATCTACCAACAATAAAAATACAGCATGCATACGGAAACAAATAACAAACAAACAAAATAAAATCACACAAAGCATGGGTTGCCTCCCAAGAAGCGCTTGTTTTTGTTCGAGTTACGAGCCTGACTCTACCCTTATTTAACATGAATAGGGGAAGTTTTCCCTACACTTAGGATTCAGTGTGGGTGATAGTAACAATACATACCCTTAGGGTGGGAATGTGCCTCGTGAGGAAAGAGTGGTGAATGAATTATATGCTCAAAGGGGTGTGCTCCTATCATCATAACCTTACCTAGTTCAATCGGGTTAATGGGTGGATTAAGATTTTCTCCTAGAAAGGGATCATTTTCAATCAACTTCAAGAGATTACTAGTTGGGGATCCATCTTGACCTAATAAACCCGGTTTAAACCCATAATGTTTCTTGTGATCAATAAATAATGGGTGATGTAAGCATGTAAGGTTATTTTCCACTCCTATATTGGCTTCCTCTCTACAAGGCTTAGAGTCCACTACCTTTATCCTAAGACTACCCAGACTACATGGGTTGATGGGTGGGTCGGCTCCTCTTTTGTCACCTAGATGTATATCTAAGGATGGAAAGTTGTGTGAAGATTGAGGTTCCGGTTCATCAACACTAGGTAATTCCCTAGAACTAAGAGTAAGGTTATCACTACAAGTATTCAAACCTATATCCTCTAGTGGTGTTTGGTACAAGGGTTCTACCTCTATTGGGGCTCCTATAGTCTCTTCTACTTCTTCCGGGTAAGTCACGGGTGGTGTGTATTCCTCAAGTGATGGTAGGAGTTGTGGGGTACTTTGTAGGTTTGTGTTATTTACCTCATCCTTCCTTGTGTCAAGATCACCTATATCCTCAACATGTGTTTCATTATAATCTAACCCTAACATTTTCCCAAGTATCTCACGTACTTCTCTAGGCATCTCAACTTCTACATCCGAATCATAAGGATCATCCTCAATATTCTGACTACTATATACAAATTGCCCAAAAGATTCATCATCTGTTTCTTGAGATTCATCATCATCGATCATAAAACCTAGGTCTTTTTGATCAATGTGATCATGTTCGGCTACATCCTCCATCACATCAAGGTCACCTATGTGTTCATCCTGTATTATGGTAGGGCCTAACCATGACATGCAGCTAGGTGGCTCATACGAAACAATCCTAGGTGAAGGCTCATATGGTGCATAGGTTTCACTAAGTGAGGCATTTTGAGGGGCTGATGGAGCTCCTAAGGCGAATTCTTTAAAAGCATTATGCACTTGGCCTCTTTTCTCAAGGTACTCAATAAAATCAATATAAGATCTTGTCCGCCTCATTTCATTCGTCCATCTTGGTATATCCAAACTGGTGTAATTATATTTTTTCTTGTAATATTCTAGTGTCGGACTTGGTGGATTCGCGTTCTCCATAATGGTGAACGGAATAGTTAATGAACTTAATTTACTAACAAAGGCACAAAGAAAAAGATAGACTAAAGAAAACCTAAAAATAAAAATAAAATCTTACTAGAAAGGAATCTAGCAAGTAGACCTAATAAAAAGAAATCCTAACCTAGACAATAACTATTCCCCGGGCTGCGGCGCCAAAAACTTGATGCGTAGGGATTGCACCAGGCTTTACCTCTCGAGGGATCTCGGGAAGCTTAAAACCCCCACCAGGCAGTGTACCTGATCGTTGTAGTATAGTATAGTGACAAGTACCGGGGGATTGATCGTTCAGCTAGGAATAGTGTCGCTAGGATTAGAAAACCTAAATACTAGTTCTAAAGATGATGGATGATTATTTTTGTATTTTTATATTTTTTTAGAAAGCAAATAAAAATCTCGGGTTTTAAGGATTTGGGCGGAATTAGTTGCTAGCCAACTAACCCAATACTAAAGATGCAATCAAAATAAAATACTAGAAATGAAAATAAACTAAATTAAACTAAGGTTGTGAGCAATAAGTGGAGAAATTGTGTTTACTTGGTTTTCACTACTCCCTAGATATCTTTTACACGTTAATTACTTGTTATAGTTGCGTGGATGACGGATTGTATTCCTTAATACCATTCATGGGGTGGCGCACTTAATTCCCCAATCCTATGAGTGCCTACTTCACTCCTATGTCGAGCCGGCTAAGAAGCTCCTAACATGGGATCATTAGAATTTACTCATGCATTAAATACAACCAATAAAACCTAGTGCACGTCAGTTCATGTTTCCTAAGACGTTCAAGCATGTTACCATTTGGAGATCTGGCAGTTTTCTTAAGCCTAACATCGAAATCATTCATCCAATACAACCATAAACAAGTAATCAACACATAATCAACATCTAGGTTTCATTATATCTAAGCAAACAAAAGATAGATCTAGCCTAGCATGGTGGAATTAAAACAAGCACAAGATATAGACAACCAACACATAGACATATTGATTGAATTAGAAGAACACTTATCTCAATTACACATGTAAGGGTTCAAGGGCTGAAAACCCTTGAAAAACCTGTAAAATTCGTAACAAGTTCGGCCTTAGGGTTTCTCCAAAACTTCTCCTTTTTTATGAATGAAAATTAGAAAACTATATATAGAAAACTGAGGCTGACGGCGTCAAGACCAAATAGGTGACGCCGTTATCTCGCCGCCAAAATAATACTCGGACTGCCTAGATCTACATCCCGTCATGTGTTAGGGTCTTCCAGGCCGTCACGCATTTTACTCTTGACGCTCTACTTGTGATGCCTTCATGTTTGCACTGGGCCGTCATGCAATTTACTCTTGACGCCGTCAGGATGTTGCTCTTGACGCCGTCACCTACTGTTCCCAGCAAGGAAAATTATGACTTTGGCATTTTCTTCACTTTTATGCTCCAAAAACGTCCGAATTGCTTCCTTTTCCAGATTTCTCTCCCAAAGTACCTAAAATCACAAAAGGAACAATTTAGGGCAATATTTGATCAAATAAATTCAATTCCGGGCTTAAATGACCCCCTAAAAGTGGTTCATTTTTCGCCTCATCAGTGATAAAAATGGCACATCCTCATCTAGGAATTTGAAGAAGCATGTTACTTTTGAAAAACCTCTAGCTAGTTCTGATCATAGCACATCAACACCCAAAAACCAAACAACTTTGCAACAATCTAATGTTCCCGTCATCAATTCTACAGGAGTAATGAATGTCACTAAAGCTAGCGGGTCAAAGCCTAAAGGCAATACAAGGAATGATAGGACTTCGCCTGTTAAGAGTGATCAAGGGAAGAAAGTAGAAGACAACCTTAGGAACAATAAGATTGATTTGAATGAAAAGAATCGTGTTGATTCTAGTAGTTGCATTAAGTGTACTGTAATTAATTTGAATTCTAATGCAACTTGTAGGACTTGTAACGGTTGATTAATTTCTGGTAATCATGATGAATGTGTTGTGTCCTTTTTGAAATCCTCTTATAAATACCTAGCTAAATCTGGTAAGGCACATAAACAGGATAACAATACCTGGAAAGCTATAGGAAAAGTATTTAACAGTGTAGGATATCAGTGGAAACCGACTGGAAGAAAATTCACTCTAGGGAACCGGTACCCATTGACTTACATGCCCGACCCTAAGTCTTTAGAGGTTAAGAGATGGAAGGCTACTGGTAGAAAATTCCTTTTAGTGACCCAATGCCTTAATAGTAAGACAACCGCTTCCTCTGGCATCAGTTTATCTGTGAGAACCAATGAAAATACTGATCCTGTATCTCTTAAGTATGCATGTGCTAACCTATTGGATCCCAATTACACTTAGGGATCCATGTTTTTTAGTTATCCATATTTGTCTGGTTTCAAATGCAGGTCGTACAAATCGTCCTGTGGTATTTGGACCCAGGCTGCTCAAAACATATGACTGGGGATCGCTCTCGGCTCAGAAATTTCGTGAAAAAGTTTATCGGGATAGTTAGATTTGGAAACGACCACTTTGGGGCTATTATTGGGTATGGTGATTATGTGTTTGGTGATAGTGTGATTTCAAGAGTTTACTATGTGGAAGGACTTGGGCACAACTTATTCTCTGTTGGTTAATTCTGTGATTCTGATCTCGAAGTGGCTTTCAGAAAACACAGATGTTTCGTTAGAGAATTGGACGGAGTTGATATCCTTAAGGGAAGTCGTGGTACAAATTTGTATACCATCTCTATCGAAGACATGATGCGGTCCTCTCCTATTTGCTTACTTTCTAAGGCCTCAAAAAGAAAATCATGGCTATGGCACCAACGTTTGAGCCACTTGAACTTCGGCACCATAAATGAGCTCTCTCGCAAAGATCTTGTTTGAGGCATGCCCAGATTGAAGTATGAAAAGGATCATCTCCGCTCATCATGTCAATTGGGTAAAAGCAAGAAACAAACTCATAAACCAAAACCCACCAACTCCAACACTGAAGTACTCCATACCCTTCACATGGATCTGTGCGGACCCATGAGAGTGCAAAGCTTCAATGGGAAAAGATATATTCTTGTTATTGTGGATGACTATTCAAGATTCACATGGGTGAAGTTTTTAAGATCCAAGGATGAAACTCCCGATATTATTATCAAAATCATCAAGCAGTTGCAAGTAAGGTTCAACAAAACTGTTAGGATCATACACACAGACAATGGAATTGAGTTTGTTAACCAACAACTCACCCAATTCTATGAAAGTGTCGGCATCAGTCATCAGAAGAGTATTCCTCGAACTCCTCAACAAAATTAAGTCGTTGAAAGACGGAATCGCACACTAGTTGAAGCTGCTCGCACTATGCTGATATTTTCAAAGACACCAATGTTTCTATGGGCTGAAGCCATTGCTACTGCTTGCTACACTCAAAATTGGTCATTGATACATCCTCTCCACAACAAGACACCGTATGAGCTGGTGCATCTCAAAAAGCTTGATCTCTCCTTTCTTCGTGTATTTGGTGCCCTGTGCTACCCAACTAATGATAGTGAAGACTTAGGGAAGCTTAAAGCTAAGGCTGATATTGGGGTATTCGTCGGATATGCAGCAGATCGAAAAGGGTACCGAATCTACAACAAAAGAACCCGACAAATCATGGAAACAATCCATGTAACGTTTGATGAGCTGACAGAGCATACGGCTTTAGGACACACCAGTTTTGGACCCTCACAAAATCTTCTATCTCCTGGACCAATAAGTTCGGGACTTGTACAGAACTCCAATCATGTCACTCCTTATGTTCCTCCCACGAGTGAAGAATTTAAAAAGTTATTTGAACGTATGTTTGATGAGTACTTTGAGTCACAGCCACCTCATGAACCGGTACAGCTGGCTGTTAAACCTAATATTATGGCTGTGAATGCACCTCAAGATACAAATGGTCCATCTGTTTCCATCTCTCTTGATCCGGATGCACCAGAATGCAGCAACACTCAAAATGAATCAAATATACAATCGTCTTCTGAACACCAAGGAGTTACATCTGATAACACATGGGAAGTCAATCCTTTTGCACCACCTGAGGAAGAACCATTTGAAAATGTTTTTGAACCTGAATCCTCCAATGAAGCATCTTCCTCAGAAGATTCAAACAATGCTATATCAGTTCACTATCGTCAACCTCATAAACATCTCAGAAAATGGACAAATGATCACCCTATTGACAACATCATAGGAAACCCCTCATGACCTGTATCCACCAGAAAACAACTTGCCACTGATGCCATGTGGTGTTTCTTCAACTCAGTTTTATCCAAAGTTGAGCTCAAAGACTTCAAAGATGCCCTTACAAATTTGTCTTGGTTCACTGCAATGCAAGATGAAATCCATGAGTTTGATCGTCTTGATGTATGGGAATTAGTACCACCACCTGAATGTGCGATGATCATTGCTCTCAAATGGATTTTTAAAGTTAAGCTTTATGAGCATGGGGATGTGTTGAAAAACAAGGCTCGTTTAGTTGCGAAAGGATATAGTCAACAAGAGGGTATTGACTTTGAAGAATCATTTACACCGGTCGCTCGTATCGAGGCCATTAGAATCTTTCTTGCCAATGCTGCCAGCAGTAACATGATTGTTATCAAATGGATGTTAAGACTGCCTTCCTGAATGGGGACTTAAAGGAGGTGGTTTATGTTACTCAACCTGAAGGTTTTGTAGACCCAGAAAGACCTAATCATGTATATCGCTTAAAGAAGGCACTCTATGGTCTCAAACAGGCTCCAAGAGCTTGGTATGACACACTTTCCAAGTTTCTTCTTGCAAATCGATTTACCAAGGGTGTAGGTGATCCTACCTTGTTCACTAGGAAGACTGGAAACAACCTTCTTCACGTTCAAATCTATGTTGATGATATCATCTTCGCATCATCTGATTCCAAGGAATGTGATCGCTTTGCTACAGAAATGAGTTCCAAGTTTCAAATGTCCATGATGGGACAAATGTCTTTCTTCTTGGGGCTACAAGTTTCACAAAACCCGAGCGGCATCTTTATCAATCAAGCCAAGTATGCTAGTGACATCGTCAATAAGTTTGGCTTTGATTCAAGTGACACAGTTTGTACACCCATGGTTGAAAGATTCAAACTCGATGATGACTCAGCTGGAGTAACCATTGATCAGACCAAATACAGAAGCATGATTGGATCTCTCATGTACCTCACAGCGTGTGCGCCGGATATCAATCCAAGCCTACCAAAAAGCATTTGGAAGCTGTCAAGAGAATCTTCAGATATCTCCAAGGGACAATCCATATGGGTCTTTGGTACCCTAAAGACAATGCAATGGCTCTCATGGCCTACTCAGATGCTGATCATGCGGGGTGTCAAGATACTCACAGAAGCACTTCTGGAGGTGCTCAATTCTTGGGTGAGAAACTTGTCAGCTGGTCATCCAAAAAGCAGATGTGCACTTCAATATCATCCACAGAAGCAGAATATATAGCTATGTCCTCATGTTGTGCTCAAATTTTATGGATGAAATCACAACTATCAGATTATGGGTATAACTTCAACAAAATTCTGATGTATTGTGATAACAAAAGTGATGAGGCGAAAAATGAACCACTTTTAAGGGATCATTTAAGCCCGGAATTGAATTTATTTGATCAAATATTGCCCTAAATCGTTCCTTTTGTGATTTTAGGTACTTTGGGAGAGAAATCTGGAAAAGGAAGCAATTCGGACGTTTTTGAAGCATAAAAGTGAAGAAAACGCCAAAGTCTTAATTTTCCTTACTGGGAACAGTAGGTGACGGCGTCAAGAGTAATTTCCATGACGACCCAGTACAGATTTGACGGCGTCACGAAGTAGGGCGTCAAGAGTAAAATGGATGACGGCCTGGAAATGCATAACACATGACGGCGTCAAAAGTAGATCAAGGCAGTCAGAGAAGTATTTTGGCAGCGAGGTGACGGCGTCACAAGATTTGTCTTGACGCCGTCAGACCCTATTTCCTATATATATTTTTCTAATTTTCACACATTAAGAGAGAAGTTTTGGAGAAACCCTAAGTATGAACTTGGTGCAAATTTTACAGGTTTTTCAAGGGTTCTAAGCCCTTGATACCTTTCATGTGTAATTGAGATAAGTATTCTTTTAATTCAATCAGTATGTCTATGTGTTGGTTGTCTATATCTTGTTCTTGTCTTAATTCCATCATGTTAGGCTAGATCTATCTTGTGTTTGCTTGGATCTAATGAAACCTAGATGTTAATTATGTGTTGATTACTTGTTTATAGTTGTTTTGGATGAATGAATTTGATGTTAGGCTTAAGAAAACTGGCAGATCTCCAAATGGTAACATGCTTGAACGTCTTAGGAAACATGAACTGATGTGCACTAGGTTTTTATTGGTTGTATTTAATGCATGAGCCACTGTTTATAATCCCTATGGTTGTGCTGGGCATGGCATAGGAGGAGATAAGAGCTCATAGGATTGGGGAGTTAAGTGCGCCACCCCATGAATGGTATTAAGGAATACAATCCGTCATCCATGCAACTATAACAAGTAATTAATGTGTAAAAGATGTCTAGGGAGTAGTGAAATCTAAGTAAACACATTTTCTCCACTTATTGCTCACAACCTTAGTATAATTTAGTTTATTTTCATTTTTAGTATTTTATTTTGATTGCATCTTTAGTATTGGGTTAGTTGACTAGCAACTAATTCCGCCCAAATCTTTCAAACCGAGATTTTTAATTGCTTTCTAAAAAATATAAAAAATACAAAAATAATCATCCCTCACCTTTAGAACTAGTATTTAGGTTTTCTAATCCTAGCGACACTATTCCTAGCTGAACGATCAATCCCCCGGTACTTGTCACTATACTATACTACAACAATCAGGTACACTGCCTGGTGGGGTTTGTAAGCTTCTCAAGATCCCTTGAGAGGTAAAGCCTGGTGCGATTCCCACGTATCAAGTTTTTGGCGCCGCTGCCGGGGAATAGTTATTGTCTAGGTTAGAATTTCTTTTTATTAGGTCTACTTGCTAGATTTCTTTCTGGTAAGATTTTATTTTTATTTTTTAGGTTTTCTTTAGTCTATCTTATTTCTTTGTGCCTTTGTTCATAACTCCTCACCACCCGACATCATGGACAACGGGAACATCCTTGAACCCGTCATCCCACCACAACAAAACCCACCACTAGAACCCCTTAGGCCCCGAACCTTAGGAGAGTATTCCCGACCTAGCCACCAAGGCTACCGAAACACCATTGAGCTCACCGGAGCCAATGTGACCCCCTTGCGATCCGACACCATCCGGTTGGTGCAAAGCGAATGTGCATTCCATGGACTTCGTTCCGAAGATCCAAACTAACACCTTAAGGACTTCCTCAAAATCGTAGATTCCATAGGCCTAGGTGTTGAAACTAGAGAGACAACCCGATTACGCCTATTCCAATTCTCTCTACGGGATCAAGCTAGTCAATGGCTTGAGCGTTTACCCGCGGGATCCATCACCACATGGGATAACCTCACCAATCGCTTCCTTACTCAATTCTTCCCACCGGGGAAGATTGCAATGCTTAGAAATGACATTTTGATGTTTGAACAACATCAGGGTGAAACTTTCAACGAAGCATGGACCCGTTTTAAGGATCTCCTCAATAAGGTCCCTCATCATGGTATAAACCTTTGGTTATTAGTCCAGATTTTCTACGACCATGTTGATTACCGCACTAAGCGCACAATCGATAGGGCAGTGGGAGGTAAACTGCGTGATAAGAACGCCGAGGAGTCCTGGGCGATTATCGAGGAGCTCGCCGCTGATAATCATGAGATGTGGGAGTTTAATCATACAATAAAAGTGGCCATCAATGCAGTCTCAACATCTAGAGGAACTACCGAAATCCCCGATGAACTCCTATGCAAACTCGAGGCAAAAGTTGACTATTTTGAGGAAAGGCAAAGGAGACCTTTAAGTCCTAGACGGGCTACTGTCAATTCTGTCTCAAAATCAACTTCGGCACCATTATCTGAGTCACCTTCTAGAGAAAATGTCGAGACTTTTCAGAACTATGCCCCACCTTGTTCCCCTCCCGAGGAGCTTAGCTCAGAGTTTGAAGCTAGGATGAGAGAATATATGGCAACTCACTCAGATCGGCTTGCTAGATTCGAGGAAGCAGTTTATAAGCAAAAAGAGGAAATGCAAGAGAAAATGAATGAGATGATGAGTTTATTAGAGGAGTATGCCAACCAGAGAACCCCCGAAAGAATGCTACTAAGGAAATAAAGCACCACTCCCACTACCCAATTTGTTAATTCCATCACAATTGTCCACAAGGATAACGAGAAGGTAGAAGCCCCTGCTAAACAGACCTTAGAAAGACCACCAGAATCCCAACCCTTGAGTCACTACCTGAAACATGATATAAACGAAAACACCATAACAAACTGGATTAAGGGTGATGGGCGTAACCAACCTTCCTAACAGGGTTCTGAGAATGAGGAAAAAGTAAAAGATGAGTATGATACGTTACCTGGGGGATCAGTATTCGAGAGGCTATTGGTACAAAAAGTGGCTACTAAGCAGATAGCATGTGGGAACTTTGAGATACCAACTAGCATCGGGGACTTGAAATATCTTAGTGCTTTCGCCGACCAAGGATCGGAAGTAAATCTTATGCCCCTAACTATTTACATCCGACTAACGTCAAAAATGCCTGCCCCTACTCGTGTTAGGTTATCCCTCGCTGGACACTCATATGTATACCCCCTAGGAATCGCAGAAGATGTATTAGTTAATGTCGCAGGATTCATGTACCCCGTTGATTTTATGATCATCGATGATAAAGGAGATGGGTGCATGCCAATCATCCTTGGGGCACCATTCCTCGCCACCGCTAGGGCTGTCATTAAGTATGAAGGAAGGAAGATTGAGCTTAAATCTGGAAAAAGAAAGATTAGCTTCCCCATGACTCCGCGAAGTGGACATGAGAATTTGAGTTGGAGAAAGATCAAAAACAACATTGACACGACACCCATTCGTGTTCAGAATAAAATTCTTGCATGGGAGGCAAGAATTAAAAGCTATAAGGAGGCTAAATATGAAAGAAGCAAAAGCAATAAGGTTCAGATCGAATTCAAACATACTCAACCCGCAGAAAATCATGTACCATTTGAGGAAGGGAACTTGGTGCTCTTGAGACACCTAGAAACAAAGATACCACCAGATAAACCGAGTCCTTGGTGGTATGGGCCTTTCATAATTGAAGGCGTAAGCCAAGATGGGATAGCTAACTTGAGAAGCGAAGTTGGTGGAATGGTGATTGCAAGTATCGATAGGTTAAGGCACTACCACCATAACAGTAATGATCGCAACTACATGGGGTATATCATTTCAGGGGATGAGGTCACGTAGTAACCCATGACCTTGAGTCTAGCTACAAGACTCGTAAATAAAGAAAAGCGCTTCTTGGGAGGCAACCCATGTTTTGTGTGATTTTATTTTTGTTTGTTTGTTATTTGCTTCCGTATGCATGCCTTATTTTTATTGCTGGTAGATCATGTTTCTAAACTAAATAGTGGAAATACTTTACTTTGTTGTTTTGTCCTAGTCTTAACTCCACCTAAAAGTATTTTTGCTAAAGATAAGTGTAAGGGGAAACCCCAAATATGTTTTTAAGAAACAAACCGATCATGATTCTCCACAATATTAAATGAACATGTATGTTCGTACTTGTTAGAGTCAAATGCTTGTATTGAGTCATAATGAAGTTTTGCAGGATTTTCCAGGAAGTAGGATCAAGTTTTTCCAGAAATTTTCCGGAAACTTAACATAAGAATTTCTGCAGGTCACTTCTGACGGCGTCACGAGTTAACTCTTGACGGCGTCAAGTGTAAAAATCTGGAAATTTTACCGGTTTTGTTTTTCTAACGGAGTCTTATGGTTTTTGTGAATTATTAAGTTTTATAATCTCCAGGATATCTGCAAACTTCATTCCACAAGCATTATATCTTATCTTGTTTTCTAGGATTTAGTAACTTATATAGGATGCCGCCGATTTTACGCGAGGTTGTTTTTGTCTATTTTCTCAGGTTTTACAGGTTATGTATGACAAGAAGATGATTTATATTCTGGAAGGGAAGCTTTGATTGTTCATTTTCTTGGAGGAAGATTTAACCTGGCCACCTTATTATCCATACCGAGCGAATCAGGGGAGTATTTGATTTCATTCTTTTTATTTTTCTAACTTTTACATTCTTTACTTGAACATTGGGGACAATGTTCATCTTAAGTGTAAGGGGAGGGTAAAATGATGATACCTTACATATGCACTTTCGCTTGAGTTTGTTTTGTTTAATGGTAGATGTGTAATAAAACTATGAGAAATACTTGTTAGTGCAATTTTAGCGCCAAATTTAAATTTTTTTACAACATTTAGGAGTGAAACTTTAGCCATAGCAAGCGTCTCATGGATAGGAGATTGTATGACTAGCACATAACCGTATATTCAGAAAAATTTTCCACCCAAATATGTGAGGTTCGCCTTTAGATTTGATAGGAAAAACATTTATTATTAGTGCTTATGAGTGTACCGGTAGCATTTAGATTCTAGAACTTGCGTTAGTGATGCATCCCGAGACCGCTAGTGAGACTACATTCGTGTGGTAGGATTTACTACATGATAAGAGGCATTAGGATCACCCTTGTGTTAAACCTGTATTATAATTACTTGACCATTTAAGTCATATTACTTGGCTAGTTAAGTCAACTAATTTTTCCCACACCCATAGCGTTGTACTCATTTTTAGTACACGAAACCCCTAGTACACCCCTCCGAGCCTATCTTTTCATTTTTAACTTTAAGCATTTTACTTAAAGGAAGAATTTATTACACCCCACTTAAATGTACAACCAAATCGCCTTAGCCTTCTGTGTATGCGCTCATTTTTAGTGCATTATTGTTATTTGTTAAACCCTAAGTTAACTTTCTAATTGATTACATGGTTGCTAAGTCGAGTCATATCCTTGTACATATTGTTTTGGGATGATTGGGACTCATGGGTAAAGTACTCATTTTATGGAGTAATGGGGAAGAACATCAATTATTACCCCCATATGTACGTTAATCTTAAAAGTGCTCCAAGTGTTTTGATTTTCTTAATTCGAGTCATTAGATTAGTTTATTGTAAAGTATGTAAAAATTCATGTGTAAGGGAAATGTTTATTCCCTATGATGTATTATTTTGGATGGTAGGGTAAGAGTGTATGCAAAAAAAAATAAATAAATAAATAAAAATTGAAAAAATCAAGAAAAAAGAAAAAAAAATAGAAAAAAAAAGAAAAAAGAGAAAAAACATACGGACTACCATCCCTTTTCATTCTATGTTCATTTTATGTTTTTGTTATTTTTCATTTATTAGCTTAAGTCGAGTCTAGTCTTGGCTTAGCAACGCCATCTTGTACATGTAATTAACCAAGATTGTTAACTCGCCACCAGTAAAACTTCCTTTATCCAACAAAACCGTGTATTTCATATCCCTACACCTAACGTTACAACCCTTTAAAAGACCTCTTTGATAGTTTATCCTAGGTGCTTACGCCATGTGGTGGAGGTTTGATCCTTTCCCAAGTCTATGGTAATCTATTTTGCTATGACAGGTAGTGAGAGATATCTTTCGTTTCCATATTGTAATCTATACTTTATTACACCCGAGAGATGTGCGTGTCTAAACACTATTTGTGAGGTGCTAGTGTATGACCTCCGTGCTTGTCTTTGGTCTTTAGTGGAACGATTATTTGTTGTAATTACTTTTATATTAGTGTTAAATGACCCCTAACTTGTATTTTGACTAGAATAAAACCGCATTTGCATGAGGACAAGCAAATCTCAAGTGTAAGGGTATATGATGAGGCGAAAAATGAACAACTTTTAAGGGGTCATTTAAGCCCGGAATTGAATTTATTTGATCAAATATTGCCCTAAATCGTTTTTTTTTGTGATTTTAGGTACTTTGGGAGAGAAATCTGGAAAAGGAAGCAATTCGGACGTTTTTGAAGCATAAAAGTGAAGAAAACGCCAAAGTCTTAATTTTCCTTGCTGGGAACAGTAGGTGACGGCATCAAGAAGGAACTTCTGACGGCGTCAAGAGTAATTTCCATGACGACCCAGTACAGATTTGACGGCGTCACGAAGTAGGGCGTCAAGAGTAAAATGCATGACGGCCTGGAAATGCATAACACATGACGGCGTCAAAAGTAGATCAAGGCAGTCCGAGAAATATTTTGGCGGCGAGGTGACGGCGTCACAAGATTTGTCTTGATGCCGTCAGACCCTATTTCCTATATATATTTTTCTAATTTTCACACATTAAGAGAGAAGTTTTGGAGAAACCCTAAGTACGAACTTGGTGCGAATTTTACAGGTTTTTCAAGGGTTCTAAGCCCTTGATACCTTTCATGTGTAATTGAGATAAGTATTCTTTTAATTCAATCAATATGTCTTTGTGTTGGTTGTCTATATCTTGGTCTTGTCTTAATTCCATCATGCTAGGCTAGATCTATCTTGTGTTTGCTTGGATCTAATAAAACCTAGATGTTAATTATGTGTTGATTACTTGTTTATAGTTGTTTTGGATGAATGAATTTGATGTTAGGCTTAAGAAAACTGGCAGATCTCCAAATGGTAACATTCTTGAACGTCTTAGGAAACATGAACTGATGTGCACTAGGTTTTTATTGGTTGTATTTAATGCATGAGCCACTGTTTATAATCCCTATGGTTGTGCTGGGCATGTCATAGGAGGAGATAAGAGCTCATAGTATTGGGGAGTTAAGTGCGCCACCCCATGAATGGTATTAAGGAATACAATCCGTCATCCATGCAACTATAACAAGTAATTAACGTGTAAAAGATGTCTAGGGAGTAGTGAAATCTAAGTCAACACATTTTCTCCACTTATTTCTCACAACCTTAGTATAATTTAGTTTATTTTCATTTTTAGTATTTTATTTTGATTGCATCTTTAGTATTGGGTTAGTTGACTAGCAACTAATTCTGCCCAAATCTTTCAAACCCGAGATTTTTAATTGTTTTCTAAAAAATATAAAAAATACAAAAATAATCATCCCTCACCTTTAGAACTAGTATTTAAGTTTTCTAATCCTAGCGACACTATTCCTAGCTGAACGATCAATCCCTCGGTACTTGTCATTATACTATACTACAACGATCAGGTACACTGCCTGGTGGGGGTTGTAAGCTTCTCAAGATCCCTTGAGAGGTAAAGCCTGGTGCGATTCCCACGTATCAAAAGGTGCCATTGCTCTGTGTTGCAACAATGTCCAGCACTCCAGAGCCAAGAATATAGACATTCGTCATCACTTCATCAGAGAACAAGTATTGAAAGGGATAGTGGAACTCTACGTTGTGAGAACAGAGTTTCAGCTGGTTGATATATTTACAAATGCTCTTTCTCGGGAAAGATTTCAGTTCATTCTCCCACGACTTGGGATGAAGAGCCTTACTCCAGAAACTCTTAAGTCTCTCCAAGAAAAGAATGATGATTGAAGGATTGGCTTCACATATCCTTTGTATATAAGATTTATCAAAAAGAAAATAGAAAAATATAAAACCTATAAATACCATAAAAATCTGAAAAATCACAAAAATCCAAAAATATTCTTCTCAGGACATGTCTCTTGTGTAATCAATATTATGAACGTTTCTAGAAATGTCATTCAACAATGACACGGAATCATACATATACTTGAGCAAGAGTTTTTCAGTTTCTGAATAAAGTCTTTTTCAAAAACATGTCGTTTCTCAAAACATTCTTCAAAAATATGGCTTGCAGTCATTTCAGGCTGTAACCCGGACATAAACATTATGGCTTGCTATTAATTCAGATAGCAACCCAGTTTTGAAAATGGGGAAAACACATCGCCAAAAAGATGGTTGTTCCTTTTACGGGGTGAAGTTCATCCGGGCATAGATTACTTTACATCTGTGCACCCTCGATCTAATGTACGCTTCAGTGCATTATTTCTTGATAAAGAAGAGAAATCTTCTTTCTATCACCAAATACTTTCCCTTCTATGATTTTTTCGGAATGTATTTGTGCAAAACTTGGTGGTACCATGAGATTTTGATTGAAAATTGATGAGGCGAAAAATGGTCCATTTTTAGGGGGTCATTTAAGCCCGAATCCGAATTTATTTGATCAAATATTGCCCTAAATCGTTCCTTTTGTGATTTTAGGTACTTTGGGAGAGAAATCTGGAAAAGGAAGCAATTCGGACGTTTTTGGAGCATAAAAGTGAAGAAAACGCCAAAGTCTTAATTTTCCATGCTGGGAACAGTAGGTGACGGCGTCAAGAGCAAATTTCATGAATTTCCATGATGACCCAGAAGAGTTTTGACGGCGTCATGTGGGAAGGGCGTCAAGATTAAAAGAGTCATGACGGCCTGGAAGTATATTAGTCTTGACGGCGTCAGAAGTAGATCTAGGCAGTCCGAGGAGAGTTTTGGCGGCGAGGTGACGGCGTCACAAGTTTATTCTTGACGCCGTCAAACCTATTTTTCTATATATAGGTTTCTAATTTTTCACATTTAAAGAGAGAAGTTTTGGGAGAAACCCTAAGTACGATTTTGGTGTAACTTTAAAGGTTTTTCAAGGGTTCCAACCCCTTGATACCTTGCATGATTAATCAAGATAAGTGTTCTTCTAATTCAATCAATATGTCTATGTGTTGGTTGTCTATATCAAGTTCTTATCTTAATTCTATCATGCTAGGCTAGATCTCTTTTGTGTTTGCTTAGATCTAATGAAACCTAGATATTGATTATGTGTTGATTACTTGTTTATTCTTGTCTTGGATGAGTGATTTATATGTTAGGCTTAAGAAAACTGGCAGATCTCCAATTGGTAACATGCTTGAACGTCTTAAGAAACATGAACCAACACGCACTAGGTCTTTATTGGTTGTATTTAATGCATGAGCCACTGTTTACAATCCCTATAGTTGTGCTGGGCATGGTGTAGGAGGAGATAAGAGCTTATAGAATTGGGGAGTTATGTGTGCCACCCCATGAATGGTATTAAGGAATACGATCCGTCATCCATGCAATTATAACAAGTAATTAACGTGTAAAAGATATCTAGGGAGTAATGAAATCTAAGTAAACACATTTTCTCCAATTACTGCTCACAACCTTAGTATAAATTAGTTTATTTTCATTTCTAGTATTTTATTTTGATTGCATCTTAGTATTGGGTTAGTTGAATAGCAACTAATTCCGCCCACTCTTCCAAAACCCGAGATTTTTATTTGCTTTCCATAAAATATAAAAATACAAAAAGAATCATCCCTCACCTTTAGAACTAGTATTTAGGCTTTCTAATCCTAGCGACACTATTCCTAAGCTGAACGATCAATCCCCCGGTACTTGTCACTATACTATACTACAACGATCAGGTACACTGCCTGGTGGGGGTTGTAAGCTTCTCGAGATCCCTCGAGAGGTAAAACCTGTTGCGATTCCCACGCATCAAGTTTTTGGCGCCGCAGCCCAGGGAATAGTTATTGTCTAGGTTAGAATTTCTTTTTATTAGGTCTACTTGCTAGATTCCTTTCTAGTAAGATTTTATTTTTATTTTTAGGTCTTCTTTAGTCTATCTTATTTCTTCGTGCTTTTGTTCGTAACTCTTTACCATTCGACATCATGGAAGGTGGTAACATCTTTGAACCCGTCATCCCACCACAACAAAACCCACCATTAGAACCCCTTAGGCCCCGAACCTTAGGAGAGTATTCCCGACCTAGCCACCAAGGCTACCGAAACACCATTGAGCTCACCGGAGCCAATGTGACCCCCTTGCGATCCGACACCATCTGGTTGGTGCAAAGCGAATGTGCATTCCATGGACTTCGTTCCGAAGATCCAAACCAACATCTTAAGGACTTTCTCAAAATCGTAGATTCCATAGACCTAGATGTTGAAACTAGAGAGACTACCCATTTACGCCTATTCCAATTCTCTCTACAGGATCAAGCTAGTCAATGGCTTGAGCGTTTACCCGCGGGATCCATCACCACATGGGATGATCTCACCACTCGTTTCCTTGCTCAATTTTTCCCACCGGGGAGAACTACTAAGCTTAGAAATGACATCTTGATGTTCCAACAACGTCAAAATGAATCTCTTTATGAAGCATGGACTCGTTTCAAGGACTTACTCCAAAAAGTCCCTCATCATGGCATAGATCTTTGGCTCCAAGTCCAAATTTTATGACCATATCGATCTCTCCACGAGGCGAGCCATTGACCAATCGGCCGGTGGTAAACTACGTGATCTTAGTGCGGAACAATCATGGGAACTTATAGAAGATCTTGCTCTCTATGACAACGAAAGTTGGAATGATCCCCGTGATTTGAACAAAACAGTCAAGGCAATATCTTTGCCTTCGAACAATTCTAGCACTCCCGACCGTAGGATCATGGAACTTGAGGACCAAGTCAAGTTTCTCATGAAATCTTACGAAGCTCCTAAGCCTTCAAGCCAAGTGAACAAAATCACTTCTTCATGCGAATTATGTAGTGGTCCCCATGACACTCGTGATTGTGTGGAACTCCCCGGAACAGCTTTTGAGGACTACGCATCCACGCGTACCGACGAAGCGGGAGATAAGTGGTACACTTTCAAGCCCGAGCCAAACACTTACGGTGATTCATACAACCCTTCTTGGAAAAATCACCCAAACCTTAGGTGGAAACAAAATCAATCCAATTCTTCCAATCCGCCTAATCGTTACCAACCAAACGGTCCACCATCCAACCATACTCTCAACAACAATCCTTCTAACAACTATGGTAGTACCAACAATCTTGAAGGATTGATGACAAAATTCATGGCATCTCAAGAAGCTCGCATATCTAAGTTTGAAGCCGATTTCAAACAAAAGCAAAGCGAGATGACCACTAGAATTGATGTATTGTTGAAAGTTCTCAATGACCTAGAAATGGGAGCACTCCCGAGCGACACGGTCAAGAATCCGAAACTAACTGTTAATTCCATATCCTCAGTTTCGTCACCCACTTCGTGTCCACAATACTACTCGGTTAAATCAACGAGCACGTGTTTCATTCAAAACCAAGTTCCCCAAAAGGACCAATCAAATAAAACACCCACTATAGAGCCGGTCAAAAGCATAGTTGAAACACCTCTTACGCAAGACCTTGACGATGAATTCAAAGAGCTTCACCTTGAACGCCCTGTCATTGATGTCTTAGCGCGTGCTCCTTACTATAGTGCCCTCCTAGAAAAATATGAGAAGTGTAAGCTAGGTAAAAATGGGACCGCCTTCGTTCAAAACAAGTTACCTAAAAAGCTTGATGATCCGGGTATATTTGTTTTGCCTTGTAAGATAGGAAGATCCGAAGCTTTCGACACACTAGCCGATTTAGGGTCAAGCCTCAACTTGATTCCCTTGTCCTTATTCACCGCTCTTAAGCTAGGAAAGTTAGAGGAAACGGAGGTATTGATAGGGCTAGCGGATGGGAGTATTGCCCATCCGGTTGGAATGATTAAGGAATTAGTTGTTCATGTAGGAAAGTTAACTATATTAGCGGATTTTCACGTCCTTGACATGGTTAGTGACACTACATGCCCATTATTGGTAGGAAGAGGATTTTTAGCAACCGCTAGTGCCATGATAGATTGCAAGGAATCCAAGATAGCGGTAGGTGAAGGCGATACTTGGTCGGTGTACGATGTAAGGAAACATAGTTATGATTGTGATGATGAACCGACACCGCATTGGGTCGAGATGAATAGGAAACCATCTAGATATGGACCTTGGATAGAAAGGAACTTTATAGGACCTCAATGCCCATTTTATCTAGAGAGAGATTTTGTTGAAAAGACACATTCGGTAGAACAACTCATAGCTAGAGATGAAAAGCTAGACCCCTTTGAGGGCCCGTTAGTCTTTAGGAAGATGATTGAGTTATTAAGCATAATGCCCATCAACATAGAGAGGAATAAATGGAAAAGAGAGGGAGACAAGTGTAAATGGAGGTGGGATAAGCCACCTAAAGAAGGTAACGAGTCATGGCATATTAGAATGACCTTGTATGATCCGGATGGAGAAAAGTTTGAAAGGTCATACCATACTAAGGAAACCGATAGAAAGTTGAAACCTAAGTTTGATCCCAAAGATATCCTCAACGAGGAGCTCACCCGTATCACGTAGTAACCCATGACCTTGAGTCTAGCTACAAGACACGTAAATAAAGAAAAGCGCTTCTTGGGAGGCAACCCATGTTTTGTGTGGTTTTATTTGTTTGATTGTTATTTGCTTCTGTATGCATGCTTTGTTTTTATTGTCGGTTGATCATGTTTCTAAACTAAAATGTGAAAATACTTTACTTTTTTGTTTTGGCCTAGTCTTAACTCCACCTAGAAGTATTTTTGCAAAAGATAAGTGTAAGGGGAAACCCCAAATATGTTTTTAAGAAACAAACCGATCATGATTCTCCACAATATTAAATGAGCATGTATATTCGTATTTGTTAAAGTCAAATGCTTGTATTGAGTCATAATGAAGTTTTGCAGGATTTTCCAGGAAGTAGGACCAAGTTTTTCCAGAAATTTTCCGGAAACTTAACATAAGAATTTCTGCAGGTCAATCCTGACGGCGTCAAGAGTTAACTCTTGACGGCGTCACGTGTAAAAATCTGGAAATTTTACCAGTTTTGTTTTTCTAACGGAGTCTTATGGTTTTTGTGAATTATTAAGTTTTATAATCTCCAGGAAATCTGCAAACTTCATTTACAAGCATTATATCTTACTTTGTTTTCTAGGATTTAGTAACTCATATAGGATGCCGCCGATTTTATGCGAGGTTGTTTTGTCTATTTTCTCAGGATTTACAGGTTAGGTTTGACGAGAAGATGATTTATATTCTGGAAGGGAAGCTTTGATTGTTCATTTCCTTGGAGGAAGATTTAACCTAGCCACCCTATTATCCATACCGAGCGAATCAGGGGAGTATTTGATTTCATTCTCTTTACTTTTTCACTTTTACATTCTTTACATGAACATTGGGGACAATGTTCATCTTAAGTGTAAGGGGATGGTAAAAAGATGATACCTTACATATGCACTTTCGCTTGAGTTTGTTTTGTTTAATGGTAGATGTGTAATAAAACTATGAAAATACTTGTTAGTGCAATTTTAGCGCCAAATTTAAAATTTTTTACAACATTTAGGAGTGAAACTTTAGCCATAGCAAGCATCTCATGGATAAGAGATTGTATGACTAGCACATAACCGTATATTCAGAAAAAATTTCCACCCAAATATGTGAGGTTCGCCTTTAGATTTGATAGGAAAAGCATTCATTATTAGTGCTTATGAGTGTGCCGGTAGCATTTAGATTCTAAAACTTGCGTTAGGGATGCATCCCGAGACCGCTAGTGAGACTACATTCGTGTGGTAGGATTTACTACATGATAAGAGGCATTAGGATTACCCTTGTGTTAAACCCGTATTATAATTACTTGACCATTTAAGTCATATTACTTGGCTAGTTAAGTCAACTAATTTTTCCCGCACCCTTAGCGTTGTACTCATTTTTAGTACACGAAACCCCTAGTACACCCCTCCGAGCCTATCTTTTCGTTTCTAACTTTAAGCATTTTACTTAAAGGAAGAATTTGTTACACCCCACTTAAATGTACAACCAAATCGCCTTAGCCTTCCGTGTATGCGCTCATTTTTAGTGCATTATTGTTATTTGTTAAACCCTAAGTTAACTTTCTAATTGATTACATGGTTGCTAAGTCGAGTCATATCCTTGTACATATTGTTTTGGGACGATTGGGACTCATGGGTAAGTACTTATTTTATGGAGTAATGGGGAAGAACATCACTTATTACCCCCATATGTACGTTAATCTTAAAAGTGCTCCAAGTGTTTTGATTTTCATAATTCGAGTCATTAGATTAGTTAATTGTAAAGTATGTAAAAATTCAAGTGTAAGGGAAATGTTCATTCCCTATGATGTATTATTTTGGATGGTAGGGTAAGAGTGTGTGCAAAAAAAAAAAAAAAAAAAAAAAAAAAAAAAAAAAAATCGAAAAAACAAGAAAAAAGAAAAAAAAATAGAAAAAGAAAAAGAGAAAAAACATACGGACTACCATCCCGTTTCATTCTATGTTTATTTTATGTTTTCGTTATTTTTCATTTATTAGCTTAAGTCGAGTCTAGTCTTTGCTTAGCAACGCCATATTGTACATGTAATTAACCAAGATTGTTAACTCGCCACCAGTAAAACTCCCTTTATCCAACAAAACCGTGTATTTCATATCCCTATACCTAACGTTACAACCCTTTAAAAGACCTCTTTGATAGTTTAACCTAGGTGCTTACGCCATGTGGTGGAGGTTTGATCCTTTCCCAAGCCTATGGTAATCTATTTTGCTATGACAGGTAGTGAGAGATATCTTCCGTTTCCATATTGTAATTTACACTTTATTACACCCGAGAGATGTGAGTATCTAAACACTATTTGTGAGGTGCTTGTGTATGACCTCCGTGCTTGTCTATTGGTCTTTAGTGGAACGATTATTTGTTGTAAATACTTTTATATTAGTGTTAAATGACTCCTAACTTGTATTTTGATTAGAATAAAAGCGCATTTGCTTGAGGACAAGCAAATCTCAAGTGTAAGGGTATATGATGAGGCGAAAAATGGTCCGTTTTTAGGGGGTCATTTAATCCCGAATCCGAATTTATTTGATCAAATATTGCCCTAAATCGTTCCTGTTGTGATTTTAGGTACTTTGGGAGAGAAATCTGGAAAAGGAAGCAATTCGGACGTTTTTGGAGCATAAAAGTGAAGAAAACGCCAAAGTCTTAATTTTCCATGCTGGGAACAGTAGGTGACGGCGTCAAGAGCAAATCCTTGACGGCGTCAAGAGCAAATTTCATGAATTTCCATGATGACCCAGAAGAGTTTTGACGGCGTCACGTGGGAAGGGCGTCAAGAGTAAAAGAGTCATGACGGCCTGGAAGTATATTAGTCTTGACGGCGTCAGAAGTGGATCTAGGCAGTCCGAGGAGAGTTTTGGCGGCGAGGTGACGGCGTCACAAGTTTATTCTTAACGCCGTCAAACCTATTTTTCTATATATAGTTTTCTTATTTTTCACATTTAAAGAGAGAAGTTTTGGGAGAAACCCTAAGTACGATTTTGGTATAACTTTAAAGGTTTTTCAAGGGTTCCAACCCCTTGATACCTTGCATGATTAATCAAGATAAGTGTTCTTCTAATTCAATCAATATGTCTATGTGTTGGTTGTCTATATCAAGTTCTTATCTTAATTCTATCATGCTAGGCTAGATCTCTTTTGTGTTTGCTTAGATCTAATGAAACCTAGATATTGATTATGTGTTGATTACTTGTTTATTCTTGTCTTGGATGAGTGATTTATATGTTAGGCTTAAGAAAACTGGCAGATCTCCAATTGGTAACATGCTTGAACGTCTTAAGAAACATGAACCAACGCGCACTAGGTCTTTATTAGTTGTATTTAATGCATGAGCCACTGTTTACAATCCCTATAGTTGTGCTGGGCATGGTGTAGGAGGAGATAAGAGCTTATAGAATTGGGGAGTTATGTGTGCCACCCCATGAATGGTATTAAGGAATACGATCCGTCATCCATGCAATTATAACAAGTAATTAACGTGTAAAAGATATCTAGGGAGTAATGAAATCTAAGTAAACACATTTTCTCCAATTACTGCTCACAACCTTAGTATAAATTAGTTTATTTTCATTTCTAGTATTTTATTTTGATTGCATCTTAGTATTGGGTTAGTTGAATAGCAACTAATTCCGCCCACTCTTCCAAAACCCGAGATTTTTATTTGCTTTCCATAAAATATAAAAATACAAAAAGAATCATCCCTCACCTTTAGAACTAGTATTTAGGCTTTCTAATCCTAGCGACACTATTCCTAAGCTGAATGATCAATCCCCCGGTACTTGTCACTATACTATACTACAACGATCAGGTACACTGCCTGGTGGGGGTTTTAAGCTTCTCGAGATCCCTCGAGAGGTAAAACCTGTTGCGATTCCCACGCATCAAAAATCAAATTGAATCTAAATTTTGTTAAAAATTTTCACTCAATCAATGACTTCAATATTTTATAAAAATATTTCAGTTATAACATCCGTCATTGATTGAGGGGTAGAGTGATTTCTCAAAATCTTATGTATCATCAAAACTCTCCACCCTTTGTACAAAAACCTTGCAACATAACGATTTGTGATGGTTATGTGTCAGAATGAGAACATTTTCAAAGAATTTTCGTTAAAACTTCAAATCTGTTGTAAACTCATCAAACCTGACACATAACAACCTCCCTCACAGATTGAGGGGGAGCAAATAAAAAATTCCTTTTTATCAGTAAATATTAAAATTGACCGCATTTCTCTCCCAAAAGCTTTCTAACTTATTTAAATCAATTGAGATCCAAAATCTCGAAAGATTTGAAATTTTTGATCGGGGGAGAGAATGTTATTTAAATATGAAATCTGATAATCAAAAGTGCTCTTTGGGATTCAATAAATAGGCTTCCGCGTATGTGCTAAACACTTTCGAATATCGATGCACATATTGAGGGGGAGCAAAAGGCGTTTGTGGAAGTAATACCAAAGACCGATCATTTATCTTTATGCATGGAGTTATAAGGATAGATAAGGTTAGGTATGAGTTCCCATGATCCACCAGAACCGGAAGGATCTTCCCAGGGACAATCCTCTAGATAGATTAGAAGTCCTTTGGAATGATTAAAAAAAAGGAGAAAAGTGAGAAAGGGAAGAGTGCGGACTGAGATAGAGCTAGGACTGGAACAAACCCAACAAGGTGCTAGTGGTGAAGTCTCGGTAAGCACTGAAGGGGTTGAAGAATTAAAAAGAAATGAAATGAGAAAGGGTGAAAAGAAATAGCCCTCCATATATTCAAACTTAGGGCAGAAACCAGGTTCAATTCATAATCTACTGGCGTTTACTTAGGTAACACCGGTATTGAAGACAAGACGTCATGGACCCAGTGATTCACTCCACTAAACTTCTCAACCACTCAAGTTCTCTTAAAAGAACTTTTTTCATTCTCACGGGGAACCCTGTGCAATATATCGACTGCTCATTGCGAGCTATGTTGATAACTAAAATAGGAGACGCCTCCCCAGTCTCTAGGAGCGGATCAAAACGCAGAGCCATGAGATCATCCATAAATCTCACTAGGACACATTCCAAATATGGTTATTGTTTCACACAATGTGGAAAGTAAGATAAAATATTTAGAGTCCTATGCATTATCCTTGTGGTATTGCCAGAACATCCGAGTGATATGAAAATATTCACAATGAAGATGGAAACTCTTCTAGAGCGAACATCACTCAAGATCTTGGTAGGTGACATGTGAGATCCATCTTGGATCAATGATCAAGTGACAACTGGAAAGAAACAATGGTGCGATTCAACATTGAATCAAACTTGTTCCAGGAAATGGATTGACGAATACTTTTGCTAAAACCTTTCAATGTGCTCACAAACAAATTTTTCGAGCACATTGATTGTGTATAACCTTTCAAACAAAAGTATTTTTGATGAAAATATGATTCAATGCTTAAAACTCTCATCGTGTCTCAAAAATGTTTATCATATGACACGCGAGTGATTTCTATAAATCAATTTCTCATCAATCCGTGAACATTTATTCACCGATTCACTCTATCGTGTTGTCTGCTTTGAGACGTTCCGGTATGAGAACATGCTAAGTATGAAGATTCCGAAGTGGATTCTTTGGAAAATTCATTACTACAAGCTGGAAATTCATGTCAAGGAGAGTCTTCTTTAAAAGAGACTCTACCTGATCACAGGTCGGTTTTCACAAAACCGGAGGGTAGTCTGTCCTCGCAGAACGAATGACAAAGCCATATTGGTTCTCTATCTTTATTGCTAACTGTTTTATTTCAAGGACACATATAAAGATGGCGTTGATGGCTCCTATTTTCAGCATAATCGAGTCAATCCATACCTCATGCTCACACATCCACCTCACTATCAATGATGAAGAGAGACTTACTACAACGAATGTTGAGAGACTACCAACAATGTTTCCGCAACTCTGATGAAAATTCTCATGATCCGCAACTCTGATGTAAAGTCTCCTGATCCAGAAGGGTGTGAGCATGATGGTCCTTAAGTCACTACATCACATGAAGGCGATACTTCTGTGGATGAGCTTGGAGATTTACGGTGGCTGATGATCTCAAAGAAGCTCAAAGATCACACATTTCAAAGGAATCCAAATCACAAGTTCGTTGCTTGATGTGCAAAGTGTGCAGAAAAGTGAAGAATCAGAACCTACGAGCTACAATGACTTATGAATGCATAAGGATCAAAGAGCTTAATTTCCGAGGTGACCTCGCTTAGGGGTAGATTGTTAGGAATACAATTATTCCTATAGAAGACTCGGTCACCTAATTATTGTAATAGCATTGAGTTAGCTCGTAGTTAGGTTAGTTATTAGTTAGAAGTAGATTAAGTAACATCATGGAAGAAGGACGGATCTTTACCCACTGTATGCCTGATCCACAGCCCGGGTGTGGGCGTTTTATCATTTATTTGTTAGGATAGTATATATACCTCTCTCCACATGTGGAGAGGGTTGGACCTTCATTCATATCAATCTAATACTCTCTAGTTTTATCTCATTCTTTCTAAGGTTCCAATACTTCTATCTTTTCTTCTACACCCACGAATTTCAACCACCACCATGGAATACATTTTTGTGACTTGATATTATATCCTACAGTAATCATATTTGTACATAATTTTTTTTGTAATGCACCAGGAATCATTTAATTTTTCAGCCAATTACTCTCTAGTTATAACTTCTATCTCATTGGTCTCATCATCGGATCGCACATCAAGAGGGGCATGACCAGGCTTAAGCATAACATTTGCATCATATAATGCAGGATGGGCATCTCTAACGCTCCTAAGGCAATTAGATTTGGGTTCACCTACATCCTTTTCACTATTTTCATCACACAACTTTCTATGCTTTTGTATCATTTGAGAAGTTTGAATGGTTTGGCCTTGTGTGTTCAACTTGTTTTCAAGCTTGTTTTTTTAACGTCTTAAGTCTAGAAAAACCATTAAAGAGTTTTGTTTCCTTATCCTGAAAATCAAGTTTTTGAGTAATTATACTCTTTTGTATCTCCTGTTCACGTTTGACAGTTTGATCAAGTTGATTTTGTAAATATTTTAACTCTTGTTTCAATTTTTCTTCCTTTAAGTTACGTTCAATTATATATGCATGCATTTGCCAATCCATTTTCTGTTCACGTTCGGTTAGCTCAAATTTTGCACGTTGTTCATAACACCTAACTTGATCTTTAAGAATATTAATCCTAGTGATCAGAGTGTCATCAGGGATATAAACATTGTGCTCATGCAACTCACAATCATTATTGACAACAGAAGATGCACTACTTGGTACAACTGACTCTTCGTTGTGTTTCACATATTGTTCACATGAGAAAACATCGCTATTTCCCATATTAGCAGTATTTGAACCAACAACATTTGTCAGTTGTACTTTGTTAGGAATCTCATGTTTATCGACTATGTCATTCAGTTTGAGTAGCTTAGCACGTGAAACCTGTTCTTTCATCGGTCTGACATATGCATCCCCATCCTGTGTAGCAAGAAGAGTCATTGAACTGTTGGTGGAGTCAAGCTTATCAGTTTCTGATCCTCTGTCATCGGTGACAACTATCCCAGCATTAGATGCTCTACCCGAATCCACAGTAACATCACTTGATTGCACCCGACATGCCTTCACCTTGTCTTCGTACTTGAGTTTGTGTTGTGCTCTTTCCATGATGTACTCCTTCACATTATCCAAGAGTTGGAGTAGTGTAACTCTGAACACGTCAACCTCAATTTCCATGTGATCAGCAAAACACTTCATTGTCATCTGACTTTCATAGTCATAAACCATAGTGGATTTTGAATTGATGAACACTTAAAGTTGTTTGTTGAGTACACAAAGTGCAGCTATGGATCCAATCTTGGAAAATTCTCCTTGGTCAAGTTGTTGTTGTAGTTGATCTAAGTTAAGAATCATTGTGTCTGTGAAAGTCTGAACATCTTGACCGAAGAGAGTTGCAAATGCACGTTCAAATCCCATCTTGAATCCAGTTCCCTCTAAAAGTACCGAGAGGTGTGAATGAAGTTGTCGAAAGCATTCAATGCAGCAATCCTTTGCATCATCAAGTAATTTAATTGGCTGATGAATCACATGGTTCGAAATCATATGTTCATTGCAGTATTATCAGGCACAAGTACGGTTATTAGTTGCACATGGTTCGAAATCATATGTTTGAGTATCTCTGAGATGACAGAATCTGAAGAGTTTGACATGATGTGGACGTGCACCGGATTTTACACTTCTATGACTTAAACCGAGAAATAGAATCTTTCGTGGGATTTTACAAAATCAAGAAGAAACCGTGAAACACCGAAAACTGGAATTGAACTTGATGATCAGTTGATTGACTAGGTTATATGTTGTTTAGTTGTGATCTTGGTTCGGTTTATGCAAGTTGGGCCTCGAAAATTTGGTGAAAATTTGGTCTAAAATCTTAAAACCTCAATAACTTCACTCCAGAGGTGATTTGGGCCTCGAAAAATTCGTTTCACGACTTTGTCATGAAACCTCACAATATTTAGCCTGTTCCGGACGTTTTGACAGCTGATTCGCTGAAAACGGAGTTACGGTTCAAAAGTTATGGCCGTTTGAAGTTTTGACGTAAAAAGTCAACTTTGGTCAAACTACAACTTTAGCAAATCGCTAAACACCACCAAATCACTGAAGCTAATCGCTAAGTAGAGGTAATCGCTATCTAGAGGTAATCACTAGAGTTAAATGCTAGAGTTAAACGCTAGAGTTTAACGCAAGAGTTAAACGCTAACTGGACTTAACCGCAAGATGAGTTAAACGCAAGCCATGGTAAGGTAACCGCAGAGAGGAGCAAACCGCTAAAAGAAGCAATCCGCAGGATGAATTAAACGCTAGTGAGGTAAACGTAGAAAACGCAAACCACAAGAGCAAACCACAAACAACAAACCGCTAACCCAAAACTCTAACACAAACTGCAAGATTTAACCGCAAGCCACTAACGTCCAAAATAGTCACTGTCTTTCGTTTTGTCCTTATACCCAATAAGGTAAATGCTACCAAGCAAACCTCTAGAAACCTTAGCAAACCACAATTAAGAAACGAGGCAGAATAGCAAACCGCAACCAAGCATATACCTCAAAATCAATCACAACTTCAAACTAACGTTAGATATAGCATACCCAACTGAAAAACAATGTAGTACTAACACAAATGATCACAAAAGTACACCCATAACATATCAAATAACACTAAAAAGATCAAACCAAGTTGTTTTCAAAGAAAACTCATCTAACTCACAAAAGCCACACCAAATCCGATTCTACAAGGCCCTAAGATGAAACCTTGGCTCTGATACCAAATTGTATGATATTCATAATCATAACATACATGATTACATGTGGTTTGGATCGAATTAAAAGAGGAGAAGAAGAGAGTTTTAGAGAGAGAAGGTTGGAGCCTTTTCTAGAAAGAGAAACAAGTGAAATGTATTAGATTAATGAAAGGTCCAACCCTCTCCCTTGGTGGGAGAGGGGTATTTATAGTTACAACTAAAACGCCCACTCCCGGGCTGTGGATTAGGTGTACAGTGGGTAAAGACCCGTCCTTCCTCCACGGTGTTACTTAAACTAATAAACAACTAACTAAATATTACTAAGACTACAAGCTATGTAATGCTAATCTACACTCGGGGTGACTGAGCCTTTCACGTGAACATTTATATTCCTAACATCTTGTGAGGAAGTCAAGTGACTTACCACTAGGCCATTTGGTGATGATTTCCTATTGAACGTATATACTTTTAATTTATCAGATTAAATGTGTATCGTTACGATTTACGAGTGAAGTTCGATACATTTGAATAGATAATCACTTAAAAATGCATTGAACTTATAGCTAAACTATACAATAGGATAAATTAAATTTTATACATGTAATAGGAAAACAAAAGTTCGATACACACTAAAGGTTAATATGTCAAGTTCGACACATTTCCAGACAATTATCCATATGCTATAATGTGAGAAATGTTGTTTCAGTTTTGGTTTCATTGTGTTACAATTTAGGACTCAACAAAGCCTTCAAGCAAATATTATGTCATACTCGGGTGAGCTAAAATCAATACCCATTTGACATTAAAAGAAAGTAAATCAAACAAGGAAGCAACAAGAGGGAAATAGAGACATGATTCATAAAGTATTTCTATTAAATCAATGTATGCGTACCAATTGCTTAACGTCCTGTAATTCAACTTCTTTTACCTTCTCTATCTGCAAAGAGAAAATGTGTCGTTAATCCGGAAAAATATATAGTGGGGTTTATTTTCACTTTTGCTTTGAGCGAGTTTCGACGAGTTTTATCGAATACCTTGTGTAACTCATCATCATCAACACAAAGGCGAGTTGGATAGAGCACTCTTACACCCTTCATTGAGCATTTTTTGTTGCATTTAGGGCACTAACAAGTAATAACAATAAAAAATAAAGAACAATAATCAGTAAAATAATAAACCAAAAACCAAGATTGTGTTTACAGATCATAGTTGACAAACCTTCCCAGAACCCGAGCTTCTGTTAAGCCATTTCTTTATACATGAGAAACCATATATATGCCCACAAGGAAAACAACTGCAATCCACACAGTTAGTCAACATGGTTCAATAACCAAGCAACATAAGTAAGCATTTAACAAAACACAATAAACTGTTCGAAGAGGGTGTTTGGCCTAGCATGTCGAAAAAGCTTATGGCTTTGGCAAAAAGATATTTCTTAGGGAGATTAACATAAAGCTTTGTTCCGCTCTTCAATAAACTATTAAGCACATTTGATAAGCTTAGCCAATAAGTATGCACATGTATCAATTAATAAGTTCTTTTCTTTGGGTAACCATGGTTTCTGACCTTTTTACCAACTAACCTACAGGGTTTGAACCCACCGCCACATAGACTCAAACCTATTAAAGACTTTCCTTTTTAAGAGCTTGGAATTGAGGGAACATATACAAAAAGTTTATTACGCTCCCAAGCCAAAAAGCATTTTTCTTTCTTTCTTTTCTTTTTTAGCCACAATATAGAAGACTTAAAAGCATTAATAAGCTAACCCTGATTATCTTCACTAAAATGTGAGAGGTTACAGTTCGATTCCTTCTAGGTGCAAACAAGTCTATGTGGCGATGGGGTCAAACCTTGTAAATTAGTTGGATAAAAGATCAGAATCCATGGTTACCCAAAAGACCCATTTTGAAAATAATATGCATAATTAATTTATTTAGTACCACATCTGATGAGGACCAACACTACTCCAAATTTGAAAGCAAATAGGACAAACATAAATTTCATTTATGTCTATCAACTCTTTGTTTTCTCCATCACCACCAACATTTGCTTGGGAACATGTACCATCACAAATCAATGTTGAAAGCCTAGGTGACGTCATTTCTTGCTCTCTTTCCGTCAATCTTGAATCATCATCATTGTCCATTTTCCCACTTATGTCCAGAAAGAGTAGTAGAAGCTCTGTAAGCCTTTTCAAATATGTTTTAGGGTAAAATGCAAAAATAGTCCCTAAACTATCACGAAATCGCAAAAATGGGACCGAAACAAAAAGTCACGCAAAAAAGCCACTAACATTATGTAAATTTGCAAAAAAACCACCGAGAGCCATTTTCCGTTAGTTTTCCCGTTAACTGCCTAGTCATCAAGGGTAGTTTTGTCTTTTTACTGTACATACTTATTAAATTTGCCGCCATAATCAGCTCTGTGCCTGGGCATCGATTTGACATGACTTCAATGGCTAAATTTGCAAAGTAACTAAAAAGTTTTAACCCCATAAACCCCCGCACAATCCACACATTCAAATCATGACTCGAGGTAACAGTAAAAAAACACGGCTTCGAAAATGGAATCATCACCAAACACCGCAATAATCACCACCACCATAACCACAACCACCACCACTAACACACCCCAAGAAACTTCAATGTTGGTGACCGCAACAACTTTGACACAACTCCCATGTCTATGTTGTCATTCAGAAGACACAAAATTATGTTACTATAACAACTACAACACTTCACAGCCTCGTCACTTTTTCCGTAGCTGCCGCAGACACTGGACTCATGGTGGCGTTCTCCGGGACATCCCCGTTGGAGGTGGTACTCGAAAAAACAACAAAAGGAAAAAAAAACCATGAACCCCACCACCAGTTCGGGTTATTGTGTTACCACTTTTTCTACGCCGAAGAACCAGGCGTACCAGTGCCATCTGACGCCTCCACCTATGGATGATGCCGGAAATGTGATGGTTCCGTTTGAACCCAATGTGTTTATGCCATCGCTGTTTGAGGGTGTTGGGTTTGAGGATGGTGTCTGGCCATTTTGTAGCAATTAAGCTAGTTTCTTTGTTTTATGTTTGTCTTTTGTTGGTAGTTGTTGATGTAACCGATCTGATCTTTTGGTGAATGGAAAACTCTGGTTTGTACAATATTGGCGGGAAACTAAAACTAACTAGCTAATAACTAACTGAGCCTTCTAGAACTACTTAGCTACAATGGAGTGTTTGGTTCTTAAGTTATTAGCTTGACTTGACTGTTTTGACCTATGTTGAGTAGCATCCCATTATCCCCCACGCAAATTGGCAGTGTATAAAGGGTTATACAGAGCCAATTTGGAAAACAATTGTAGTGCAGAGGTTTGCTTAGGCCCTTTGTGAGAATATCAGCCAATTGTGACTTGGTTGGTATGAAAGTGGGTAGAATTTGACCACCTCTAATCTTGTCTCTTTCAAAGTAGCAATCAATTTCTATATGCTTGAACCAGTTTGGAAGCTCTGTACAAAGGAGTGTTTGTTTCTGCAGTTATTAGGTTGACTTAACTGTTTTGACCCATGTTGAGTAGCATCCTCATTACAAATCCGTGTAACCATTGACTATCCGTGTAACCTTATTCAAATGAATGTGCAGGCACAAAAATACCCAAAATTTCTCAAATTGACAATCAAGTTTGACTTTTATAAATGACAATCAACGTTGACAATCTTTGTTTTAACTTGTAACATAGCATCATAACATAAGTAACAAAGCAAAATAACATAATAAATCAACAAACAAATAACATAATTGATAATATAACATTAAAATTGACAAAAAAAACATAACGTGACATTAAAATTCAAAACATAACATTGATAAAACATAACGGGTAACATTAAAATTCAGAGGAACATAACATGGTTGATAAAAAACATTGAAAGAAACTCTAAAGTCCCTTGACAAATGCGTGCTTGTTGAAAAGCTTGAGCTTCGCTTCGGCAATCTTCTTCTTCAATTCCAAAAGCTCGATAACATCAGACTTTTGAAGCTTCTTAAAGTACTCCAAGCACTTGAACATCTGCACCGAGGGATGCACAAGTTCCATTTTAGCCATGTACTTGTTCCTTTGAAGAACAATATTAAGCAACTCTTGATATGCCTTAAACTGATCTTTCACATACTTGACATCACGATGTGTCTCCCTATCAAAATACACCGTCATCTGGTATGGTAACTCAATTGAGTGAGCAGCCGCTGCAAGTTCCTGAAGAAGCACAAATTGAGACATTCTTTTGTTCCTTTTTTTATGTTTTACTGTGTTTGTTTAGTAGATGAATGAGGAAGTTAGTTAGTTCATAGCATATAAATAGGCGTGGTAATTACATGTAAAAATGTGTTTTAGGCGTGTTTGGGTAATAAATGCTAAACGTTTGGGTTACCAACATACACATCCCAAAATTGCCTAGTTTTTTTTTGCTTCCATTAGATTCGATAAAATGTTATGCAACCATTGACCCTAGTTAAGATTACATAACCGATACATAAACTTTAAGAAAGTAAATATTGTTATAATCTTCTACAAATTATTGAGCTAAACAAAAAAGCATAACCATTATTTAGCATCATCCTTGGGTTCCTTGTCAACATCATCCCTGGGTTTCTTGTCAGCCATCAGTCTTCGCCTCTCGATTGATCTTCCTTGGTCTTCAAACTTGTCCTCTGCAAGCATTCCATCTTGCCCAACTCCATTTTTTTCAAGCACTTGAAGTGGCTCATCTCCTTGTTTAGCAACCACTTTGTCCTTAATCACATCTCCTTCAACAACTGATATACATCCCTCATTTCCAACTACTACAGCACACTGATCATCTAGTATCACAGCCACATCACAAACTCTTTGTTCACCATTTCCAACTACTACAGCACACTGATCATCTGGTATCACAGCCACATCACAAACTCTTTTTTCACCATCTCCAACTACTTCATCACACTGCTCATCTAGAATCACATCCTCATCATGAACTCTTTGTTCACCATCATCACCATCAACACCATCAACATCCACAAGTGGAAGCAAACTGAAACTAATTGGTTCAGCATAAAGAGCATACACCTCTGTTCCTTCTCTAGCTGCAACTACATCATCAAGTTCATCCATTGCTTGATCTATTTCAGCAAACATGTCACTAATCTCTTGAGGCTCTTCAGGCTCTTGAGGCTCTTCAATCGCATGCATCTCTTCATGTTCAGGTACATCAACTAAACGGTATAGATCATCATGCCATTCTTGAGCAACCTCTTCATCACTTGTGTCATCATAATACGCATCATCAAAATTGCGATCATAAAAATCGAGCAAACCTGTAGACTCCTCACTTGAATCCTCCACAGTAAAGTCTTGGTCAATCTCTTTCAATAACCTTCTGAATTGAAACTCATCACTCATCCTTTTTGTATGATCTGCAATCATTTTTTCGGCACAAAATGTTGGTGGGAAGTCACTGTTAGAATCAGTATCAAAAACAGGTCCAGCCTTCTCAGGTTGTCTTGTGTTATGCCACTCTTTATGCCACTCTAACAATAGTAATTTCTGATAACGCTCAAAATTAACATATTTTTAGTCGCGTTATTATTTGATTTATGAGTGGAAATTGGTCATATTTGTATATATTTGTTACTTAATCGTGGAAAAGTGTTTATACATGCAAATATAGCCAAAAGCAGGTAAAAATGATTAAAAATGAAGAAATGAAGTGGACATGCATTTTTGGAGAGTTTCAAGAGGATCAAGGAAGAAAGAAACGTTGCATGGACAAAAGGATTTGATAAAGACAAGTTTACTACACGAAACTATCAAGGAAATATCAAGTTCTAATGGACAAAGTCATGCCACGAAGAAAAATATTGCATGCAATGTAAAACGACGAAGAAAAGACATAGAAACATGTTCAGAAAAAATCCAACCGATCGGTTGCAACCCGCAACCGGATCGGCTGGAAACGTGCCAAGATTGACCATCCGATCGGATGGCAAGAAACCGATCGGATGGGGTTAACTGAAGTTACAAGTTTTGCATTTATTGGCGAATTTACTCCCCATAATCATGTGTGGCTGATCATTTCTGCTTATTAACTGAGGATGGACGTTTTTACTTAAAGGATAAGTGTCATTATGCTATATAATGAGCACTTAGGGCATAGAGTTACTTGTACCACCATTATCTAACTTAGTATTACACCAAATCTTGTTAGTTTATCTTATATTGCCTGAAAGTTTACTAAGTGTTGTAAAAACATCCAGAATGTGTTGAGTTAGAGTCTCAAGCATTGGTTCGAGTGTGGAGTTGTTTACTTACGTTAGTGAGCAATTGGAGGAGTGTGGTTGCTATTCTCAAGACTAGGTACACCTTAATACTTATAATGAACAATTGTTACTTTAAGTTTTATGAAAGTTTTCTTATTTACTTGTGTTTTAATATGATTGCTATGGAGTAATTTGTGATATACTTGTGTATATAATGTGATTGGTTAATGGAGTATTATTTTATGAAAAAGGTGATGCATGAAAACATATCTATTTTATGAGTTTGTTGATATAACATCTTTTCTTGCTTAATTTGTCGGTAAAAACAATTTCTTGAAAAATAGGTCCGAAAGGATTTTCAACTTGTTTTTATTCCAAAATATTAATGCACCAAATTAGTATGGAATAGGATGCTTGACAACCATCTTATTTACTTATTAAAATAGATTTTAGACGATTTCATCACGAAAAAGGACTGAAAGGATTCGTAGGAATTCATAAGAAAAGAATTGATTTTCTAAACAACCATGTGTTTATAGGATTGTCATACTAATTTGATATGTCCGAAAGGAGTCATTTAGGTGATCGAATTCTTAGTAGTAGTGAAAACATGATATACATCATAGATTGTATAACTACTCATTTTTAGTTGTGCATCATAACAAGTTTTATACCAAACTTCGTACTCAAATTGTTACGATACTCCTAATTACCAATCAAGGAATTATACACAAGTATATGTTTAGTTTTTATTGAGTTTCTTTTAAATTACGATTTTACATAAATTTGGATTGACAACCCTTATTTAACAAACGTTTTTCTTATTACTAAAACCACCAAATCCCTTCGGATGGTCTCGACTTACCCACCTTTATTACACCGGACGAGTATACTTGCTCGTATGTGCTAGATAATAATCGGATAATTCGTGTTTATAAATTTTAAAACTTGTACTAATAAAATGCACATCAAGTTTTTGGCGCCGTTGCCGGAGATTTGATTAATTTTCTTAGTTTTTAGTAATAAAATTGTTTGTAATTTGTAAAATTTTAATGTTTTTAGAGTAAAAAAAAAAAAAAAAAAAAAAAAAAAAAAAAAAAAAAAAAAAAAAAGTTGGTTTTAACCAACCGAATCGGATGGATAACCATCCGATCGGTTGGTGGTCTCGGTAAATTTTATAGGATTCTGTTTTTAGTAATTAATTTTTATTTTTCTGTTTTTAGTTAATTAGTTTTAATAATTATATAATTAATGTTAGTTTTTAATAGTTTTAAGTTGCAATTATTAGACATTTTAATGTTTTAGTAGTTTTAATTTTAATTAATGATTTAGTAATTTTTAAAGACACCTTAGTTAATGCTTTCATTGTTTTTAATTTCATAATTAAAGTTTTATTAAATATTAGTTTAAAAAAAATTAATTTAGTGTAAAAAACTCCAACTGATCCGGTTGCGGGTTCCAACCGATCGGTTGGAGGTGGTCATTTGTGCCAACCGATTCGGATGGGTTTCAAACCGATCGGTTGGGCGTCTCGGTAAAATTTTAGACATTTTTAATTTTTAGTTTATTTTCTATTCTTTGTGTTTTATTTAGCTAATTAACTTGTTCTTATTTCATATTAAGAGTTATTTGATTATAACTAACCCTCATGCTAATGATTTGGATTTTTTTTTTTATGGTTATGTTATAGTTAGTAAGTGCTTAAGTTGAAATGGAGAGTTTGAGTCAGATTTCTGCGTATTTGAAAGACTTGGAATATATGTTCAAGGATTCCTTGGAAAAGTTGGAGAGTATGTTGGAAAAAGCTAAGTTGGATTTAGAAGGAGAAGAGGTTGTTGGTGACAATGTTTCTTATTTGCCACATGAAATGTGTTACCCAAAGAAGGAAAAGGAGAGAAAAGTTGTTGTTTTCACTAGAGCACCACCTAAGAAATATGATGCTCCACACATGAGGTATTCTACACCTTGTGCGGTGGAAGGAGTTAAAGCGTGGGATGCGGAATTGAATATGGAATATGGAGACAATTACATTTCGGAAGAAATGCTTGACAAACTTGGTTTTGTTAGGCTTGATTATGGAAGTTATGGTAAGAAGGAAGTGAAAGGAGTTAGAGTGAATATTCATGGTCACATCTTTAAAGTTGATTTTGTTGTTTTGGAGTATACTAATGAAGATGAACCGGAAGTGATTTTTGGTAGAGATTTTTTAGTGAATACCAAGTGTAGTTTGGATTTTGCACTTGGGGAGTTGATAATTAACATAAGTGATTTGGAAGAAGGGAAGAGTGTGAATGATATGCTTGTTGATGTTTGTGAAGGAATGGAAATGATGAAGGAAGGAAGGGATGAAGTTTGTAAGATGGGGAAAGCTAACCGAAACAAAACACCATTGAACAAATTAACCCAACCCTCCACCAAAAAAAAAAACAAATCATCATCATCATCATCCAAAACACCACCTAATTAACCAAAAAGTACCAAACCTTTAACCAAAGAGTAAAAATAAGCTATCTTGGAAAATCTTGAAGCAAAAATTAGTGAATTGATGGAAAACAAACCGGTCATTGAGGTATTGAGGAATTATATGGAGTATAGGAAGAAATTAGATGGAGTTATTTGGCAAAGTCTAAGTTGGAGGATAATAGTTTTGATGAAGTAGAGGAGATAAGGATAATTGAGAATGGGCTCCCAAAGAAAATGAATGATCCCGGAAATTTTGTTTTACCGGTTAAAATTAATGGGACAACTCCTTTATATGCATTAGCTGATACGGGTTCTAGTGTGAGTATTATGCCTTATCCATTGTATCATAAGTTAGGATTAAGAGACCTTACACCTAACAATTCTAAACTCACTATGGCGGATAATTCTAAGGCAAAAGCAATGGGAGAAGTAAGAAATGTGAGAGTTCAAATTGGTTATCAAGCATTCTTGGCGGATTTTCTTGTGTTGGATGTTGCGGTTGATAAGGAACTACCTTTGTTGTTAGGTAAACCATTTTTAAGAACTTGTGGAGCTATAATAGATATGGGAAGAGGTACCATGACAATTGATGATGGAGTTCTTAAAAATACTTACTATCCAAAGCCTAGAGGGGGTAGTAATGGAGATGATAATGATGAGGACCAAGAGGAGGATTACCTTGGTTGCTTTGAAGTAGGAAGGGATGAAGATGGTAGACCTAAGTTTGGTCCATGCACACCTAGTTTCTTTGATATTGAAGATGAAATGGAAAGAGTTCTAGCAATGGAGGCTTTCTTTAATCAATTTAAAAATATTTTTGTGTTTAACAAGTTGACAGATTTTCTTGGAGCTTTACCGGTCCAATTGAAGAACTTGGAATGGGGTTCCGAAGGTCATAGCATTTACAAAAGAGAAGAAGGAGATGGTGATTGGCATTGCAAATTTGATATCACATGTCCTAGTGGAAGGAACTTTGCACGAACTTTCAAAACTCAAAAGACTACTAGGAAGTTGGCAAACAAGTATCGTGGAGAAGACATTCTTAGGAATGAATATTTCTATGGATGAAGAAGAATGATCACAAGAATAAAGCACATCTTGTGCTAGTTTGTTTGTTTCGTACTTTTATTTTTCATGCATTTTATTTTATGTTTTTAGGTTTTATGCATTTCATGTTTGAATGAGACTATTTATTTATCTATTTATTTATCTATTTATCTATTTATCTTTTTATTTAGTTTTAGTTTTTAGTTCTTAGAGGTTAAGTTATATTTTTAGTTTTAAGTTTAGAAGTAGAAGTAGATGACCAAAATTTTTTGTAGACAAAGTGTGTTTGAAATACATACAAGATTATAAGTTTGAGAAAAGAAAAAGCTACTAGCACTTGTGTCAAGTTTAGTAGTGGAGAAAAAAACTTTGAAAAATCAATTTCATACCAAACCGAACGGATGGATTCACAACTGATCGGATGGAGTTGAATATATAAACCAAAATTTTCAAAAACTTAAGAAAAACACATACACACAATCCACCAAAAATTGGGGTTAAAAATTCGACCATAAGAAGTTGTTAGAAGGTTGCAGGAGTGATAATTAATCATCAATGGCATCAAGTCAAGTAAGTTATATAGATGAGGCGAAAAATGAACCGTTTTTAGGGGGTCATTTAAGACCAGAATTGAATTTATTTGATCAAATATTGCCCTAAATCGTTCCTTTTGTGATTTTAGGTACTTTGGGAGTGAAATCTGGAAAAGGAAGCAATTCGGACGTTTTTGGAGCATAAAAGTGAAGAAAACGCCAAAGTCTTAATTTTCCTTGCTGGGAACAGTAGGTGACGGCATCAAGAAGAAAATCTTGACGGCGTCAAGAGTAATTTCCATGACGGCCCAGTACATATTTGACGGCGTCACAAGGTAGGGCGTCAAGAGGAAAATGCATGACGGCCTGGAAACACATAACACTTGACGGCGTCAGATCTGGATCAAGCCAGTCCGAGGAGTATTTTGGCGGCGAGGTGACGGCGTCACAAAATTTTTCTTGACGCCGTCAGCCCCTATTTCCTATATATAGTTTTCTAATTTTCTCATTAAAAAAATAGGAGTTTTGGAGAAACCCTAAGTACGAACTTGGCACGAATTTTACAGGTTTTTCAAGGGTTCTTAGCCCTTGATACCTTTCATGTGTAATTAAGATAAGTGTTCTTTTAATTCAATCAATATGTCTATGTGTTGGTTGTCTATATCTTGTTCTTGTCTTAATTCCATCATGCTAGGCTAGATCTATCTTGTGTTTGCTTGGATCTAATGAAACCTAGATGTTGATTATGTGTTGATTACTTGTTTATGGTTGTATTGGATGAATGATTTCGATGTTAGGCTTAAGAAAACTGGCAGATCTCCAATTGGTAACATGCTTGAACGTCTTGGGAAACATGAACTGACGTGCACTAGGTTTTATTGGTTGTATTTAATGCATGAGTAAATTCTAATTATCCCATGTTAGGAGCTTCTTAGCCGGCTCGACATAGGAGTGAAGTAGGCACTCATAGGATTGGGGAATTAAGTGCGCCACCCCATGAATGGTATTAAGGAATACAATCCGTCATCCACGCAACTATAACAAGTAATTAACGTGTAAAAGATATCTAGGGAGTAGTGAAATCTAAGTAAACACATTTTTCTCCACTTATTGCTCACAACCTTAGTATAATTTAGTTTATTTTAATTTTCAGTATTTTATTTTGATTGCATCTTTAGTATTGGGTTAGTTGACTAGCAACTAATTCCGCCCAAATCCTTCAAACCCGAGATTTTTACTTGCTTTCTAAAAAATATAAAAATACAAAAATAATCATCCCTCACCTTTAGAACTAGTATTTAGGTTTTCTAATCCTAGCGACACTATTCCTAGCTGAACGATCAATCCCCCGGTACTTGTCACTATACTATACTACAACGATCAGGTACACTGCCTGGTAGGGGTTGTAAGCTTCTCAAGATCCCTTGAGAGGTAAAGCCTGGTGCGATTCCCATGTATCAAGTTTTTGGCGCCACAGCCCGGGAAATAGTTATTGTCTAGGTTAGAATCTCTTTTTATTAGGTCTACATGCTAGATTCCTTTCTAGTAAGATTTTATTTTTATTTTTAGGTTTTCTTTAGTCCATCTTATTTCTTTGTGTTTTTGTTCGTAACTCTTCACCACCTGCCATCATGGCAAACGACGAATCCTTTAACCTTAGAATCACTAGGAGTCGTAGTTCCACTAGAAACCTTATCTTGCCTTATGTGGAACCCGAAAGAGAAATGCATAGATTGAGACAATATCACTCAACTTCTGAACCATCTAGCGTTGCCATCGATTTTGATGCACCCCCTTCTGAAGAAAATTCAGAAAATCATGTTACAACCCCTAGCTCCCAACCCAACGACGAAATGAGTACCCCCGCAACTCCCATTCCTAAGCGCCTTAAGGACTACTCCTCCCCAACCCCTCGTGGCTTCTCAAACGCCATTGTCTACCCAAACGAACACACCAACGAGTTCTTGCATGCAAACGATGTTTGGCTTGTCCAAAGTGTGTGTAAGTTTTATGGATTAGATGAGGAAGATCCAATCCAACACATTAAAGACTTCTTGAAAATAGTAGACACCCTCCATACGGATGGGGCTACTAGAGACACGTCCCGATTGCGATTCATTCCTTTCACCCTATTTGAAAAAGCCCAAGAATGGTATGATAAACTCCCTTCTGAATCCATTTTCACATGGGAGCAACTCATATCCAAGTTCTATGAGAAGTTCTTTCCACCTGGAAAAACCTCAGCGTTTAGAGATAGGATCCTCCGTTTCCGAAAAGGGAAGGACGAACCCTTCCATAAATTGTGGATTAGATTCAAAGATTTAATAAGACAAGTTCCCCATCATGGCATTGAGCTTTGGCTCTTGGTCCAAATCTTCTACGATAATATCTCCTCTAACGATCGAAATGGAATTAACCAATCTAGAAAAGGGAGATTGGCCAATCTTAGTGCCGAAGAAGGATGGGATAGGATTGAAGAATATGCTCAAGACCAGGATGACACTTGGGATGAACCTGAGTCGACTGTCAGCATTTCTGAAATCACTTCAGATCGGTTGAGAAAAATTCACAAAAGAGTGGAATACCTAGCTGGATCGCAGTTACCTAAACAACTGTCGAATCCTTACTTAATCTGCGATTACTGTGGGGGCCCGCATGAGGTGGAAGAATGCGGAGGACCAGCCACAACTGAACATGCATGCTTGTCAGGAGGGGACATTTATGCTGATCCCTCCCTTTTTCCTTTTTACCAAAATGACGATTACACCCTCTGGGGAAATCTAGTAAAGAGAAAAGAAGGAGAAGAAGGCCCTGAATTCGAAATCAGGAGCATTTTTGAAGATGACCTTGGTCACTTCACTCAAGAAAAAGGCTTGCAAATGAAAGGTCTTAATAAGCTTTTCGACAAGCAGCAGGATGACATTGGAGAATTTTTCAACAAGCATAACTCAGCCCTAGATAATCTTGAAATGCCATCAGTAAGCAAAAAAGACCCCATGCTCGCGATAACCACTCGAGCTGGAACAACAACCAAGGACCCACCTTACCCAAGCTTGTCCCCCATTGCCCCTGATCCAAAAAACCTGGCGAGGAGGAGGAGGATGTAGGCGGCGAGACCCCCGACCAACCTCCCTTGACGACCCCTTCCCCATCAACCCTACCTAACCAACCCGTGAGAATCCCATTTCCATCCCGATTAAGGAACCAGAAAACTGAGAATGATAACAAGAGATTCTTGTCATACCTAAAAGACTCGGTTGTCACCATACCCCTCCTTGATGCCTGCTATCACATGCCGAAGTATAGTGCATACTTTAAAAAACTACTTGCTAATCGGTGGTGACCCTGGGGGAAGAATGCTCAGTGGTGACCCATCGAGGGCTACCAAAAAAGATAGACGATCCGGGCAGTTTCACCCTGCCTTGCTCCATAGGATCTCTATCAATCAAGAATGCTCTTGCCGATTTGGGAGCGAGTATCAATCTCATGCCTCACTCTATGTTCCTTAAACTAGGATACTCTGGATTAAAGTCTACCCGTATGAACATCCAACTAGCCGATAGATCAGTCAAGTACCCCGTAGGGATATGCAAGAATGTGCTAGTCAAAGTTGGGAAATTCAAATTCCCGGTCGACTTCGTAATCCTGGATATGGAGGAGGATGACTTGGTACCCATCATCTTAGGGAGACCATTTCTTGCTACCGCTCGTGCAGTCATTGATGTTTATGACGGCAAATTAACCTTACGAGTGGGAACCGATAGCACAACCTTCGACATTAAGGATTCTATGGACCTCTCCCTCGAAGCAGCCAACCGGCTCTATTTCATTGGGGAGATCGATGAACTCACAGATGTCATTGATAGTTGTGTCGATGAACAGATCGAGGAAGGCTGGCTATGGGACGAGAGTTTTCTGCCTTTGCTAGAGGTAGAAAAGATGGAGGATGTTGGTGCAGTCTCCTTTTACCCTAGACAAGAGGCAACGAAGCATCTCGAGCTCCGAAAGCTCGAAAACAAGCTCAAACCTTCTATTATCGAACCTCCTGAGTTAGATCTTAAAGAGCTTCCTAACCATTTAGAGTATGCCTTCCTTCAAGGAGAGGACCAACTGCCGGTAATCATAAACTCTTCCTTGAAACATGAACAAAAAGGTAAACTCTTAGAGGTCCTAAAGAAATATAAAGGGGTGCTCGCATGGAGTGTAGCCGACATTAAGGGGATTGACTCAACTTTTTGCACACATAAGATTCTCATGGAAGAAGATTATAAACCTACCGTGCAACTCTAGAGGCGGGTGAACCCTAACATTAAGGAAGTAGTAAAGAAAGAAGTTATCAAACTTCTGGATGCAGGATTGATTTACCCAATCTCGGATAGCCCATGGGTCAGTCCTGTGCAGGTTGTACCTAAGAAGGGTGGAATGACTGTAGTTAAGAATGACAAGGGTGAGATGGTGCCCCAGAGAACGGTCACTGGATGGCGGGTATGCATTGACTATCGGAAGCTCAATGATGCCACGAGGAAAGATCACTTTCCCTTACCATTCATTGATCAAATGTTAGAGAGATTGTCTGGACACGAGTACTATTGCTTCTTGGATGGATTCTCTGGGTATTTTCAAATTCCCATAGCACCTGAGGACCAAGAAAAGACCACGTTTACTTGCCCTTATGGAACATTTGCCTACAAAAGGATGCCTTTTAGGCTATGTAATGCCCCTGCCACTTTCCAGCGATGCATGACAGCAATCTTTCACGAACTCATGGAAGACAGCATGGAAGTGTTCATGGATGACTTTTCGGTCTTCGAGAACTCCTTCGACCGCTGTCTTGCTAATCTAGAAAAGATGCTTAAACGTTGCGAGGAAACCAACTTGGTGTTAAACTGGGAAATGTGTCATTTCATGGTAAAAGAAGGGATTGTGTTAGGGCATAAGATCTTAGGGAACGGAATAGATGTGGACCAAGCTAAAGTTGAAGCTATATCTAAGTTACCATACCCCACGACTGTTAAAGCAATACGCAGCTTCTTGGGGCACGCCGGGTTTTATCGGAGATTCATCAAAGACTTCTCCGAAATTGCTCGGCCAATGACTCAATTGCTTGTGAAGGATGCTCCGTTCGATTTTTCCCAAGAATGCAAGGATGCATTCGATCTCTTAAAAAAGGAACTCACACAAGCTCCAATCACGATCACACCCAACTGGGAATTACCGTTTGAAATCATGTGTGACGCTAGCGATTTCGCTGTCGGGGCTGTATTGGGCCAACGGCGTGACAAGCTTTTCCAACCTATTTACTACGCTAGCAAAACCATGAATCCCGCTCAAGAGAATTACTCCACCACCAAAAAAGAATTATTAGCCGTAGTGTTTGCGTTCGACAAATTCCGACAATATCTTGTCCTTTCAAAGACAGTCGTCTTCACTGATCACTCGGCTCTTCGATATCTTTTTGCGAAGCAGGATGCTAAGCCACGACTAATTCGGTGGATCTTGTTGCTACAAGAATTCGATGTTGAGATTCGCGATAAGAGGGGGCAGAAAATCTGGCCGCAGATCATCTATCTCGTCTCGAAAACCCCCTGGATAAGCACGATAGAAGTGAGATTAGGGATTCATTTCCTGACGAACAACTCATGTTAATGATTGATTCAGAGCCGTGGTACGCCGATTTTGCTAATTACCTCGCAAGTAGACTTGTTCCTGAACAGCTGACTAGATATGAAAGAAAAAGGTTCTTTTCTCAGCTAAAATACTACTTTTGGGACGAACCATTTTTATTCCGAAGGTGTCCATACCAAATTATAAGACGCTGTGTTTCAGAGAGTGAGGCAGTAAAGATTATGAGGGAATGTCACTCTGGTCCCTCTGGCGGGCATCATGGGATTAACACCACCGCCCGAAAGATTTTCGATGCGGGATTCTATTGGCCCATAATTTTCCGTGATGTAAAAGAGATGGTGCAGGCATGCGATGCATGTCAACGGGCCGGGAACATATCACATAGGGATGAAGCACCTCAGAACTTTATACAAGTATGTGAGGTCTTCGATGTTTGGGGAATTGACTTCATGGGACCCTTTCCATCTTCAGGGGGAATGAATACATTTTAGTCGCCATCGATTATGTTTCAAAATGGGTTGAGGCACAAGCCCTTAGGACCAATGACGCCAGAGTAGTTATCCATTTCCTGAAAAAGCTTTTCGCTAGATTCGGGATTCCTAAAGCTCTCATCAGTGATAGGGGGACCCATTTTTGCAATGCACAAATGGAAAAGGTCATGAAGAGGTATGGAGTATCCCATCGGTTCTCCACCGCCTATCATCCACAAACCAATGGCCAGGTCGAAAACACAAATAGGGCTATTAAAAGAATACTTGAAAAGACGGTTAGTCAAAATAGAAAAGACTGGTCATTTAAACTCGACGAAGCCTTATGGGCATTCCGAACCGCCTACAAAACACCTACTGGAACGACCCCGTTTCGCATGGTGTATGGTAAGGCATGTCACTTACCAGTGGAATTAGAACATAAGGCTTATTGGGCGCTCAAGACATGTAACTTAGATTACACAATTGCTGGAACTAATAGGTTCTTGCAATTACACGAGCTTGATGAGCTTAGGTTAGAAGCCTACGAATCTTCCATCATATATAAAGAGAGAGCAAAAAGGTGGCATGACCAGAGAATTAAGAAACCCAAAGAATTTTCAGAGGGAGACAAAGTCCTATTATACAACTCTCGGTTGAGATTATTTTTGGGAAAACTTAAGTCTAGATGGTATGGACCGTTTACGGTGAGGAATTCCTCTAAAACTGGAGCCGTGGCGTTATTAGACGATGAAGGTAGGGAATTTACTGTTAACATACAACGTGTAAAAAATTATCAAGAAAATAACAATGAAATGATTAGTGAGGAGGATGTGACGTTTGATGATGAGGTCACGTAGTAACCCATGACCTTGAGTCTAGCTATAAGACTCGTAAATAAAGAAAAGCGCTTCTTGGGAGGCAACCCATGTTTTGTGTGATTTTATTTTTGTTTGTTTGTTATTTGCTTCTGTATGCATGCTTTGTTTTTATTGTTGGTTGATCATGTTTCTCAATTAAATAGTGGAAATACTTTACTTTGTTGTTTTGGCCTAGTCTTAACTCCACCTAAAAGTATTTTTGTAAAAGATAAGTGTAAGGGGAAACCCCAAATATGTTTTTAAGAAACAAGCCGATCATGATTCTCCACAATATTAAATGAACATGTATATTCATATTTGTTAGAGTCAAATGCTTGTATTGAGTCATAATGAAGTTTTGCAGGATTTTCCAGGAAGTAGGATCAAGTTTTTCCAGAAATTTTCTAGAAACTTAACATAAGAATTTCTGCAGGTCACTTCTAATGGCGTCAAGAATTTCTTCTTGACGGCGTCACGTGTAAAATTTGGAAATTTTACCGGTTTTTTTTTTTTTTTCTAACAGAGTCTTATGGTTTTTTTGAATTATTAAGTTTTATAATCTCCAGGAAATCTGCAAACTTCATTCCACAAGCATTATATCTTATCTTGTTTTCTAGGACTTAGTAACCTATATAGGATGTCGCCGATTTTACGCGAGGTTGTCTTGTTTGTTTTCTCAGGATTTACAGGTTATGTATGACAAGAAGATGATTTATATTCTGGAAGGGAAGCTTTGATTGTTCATTTTCTTGGAGGAAGATTTAACCTGGCCACCTTATTATCCATACCGAGTGAATCAGGTGAGTATTTGATTTCATTCTTTTTACTTATTTCACTTTTATATTCTTTACTTGAACATTGGGGACAATGTTCATCTTAAGGGTAAGGGGAGGGTAAAAAGATGATACCTTACAAATACACTTTCGCTTGAGTTTGTTTTGTTTGATGGTAGATGTGTAATAAAACTATGAGAAATACTTGTTAGTGCAATTTTAGCTCCAAATTTAAAATTTTTTTACAACATTTAGGAGTGAAACTTTAGCCATAGCAAGCGTCTCATGGATAGGAGATTGTATGACTAGCACACAACCGTATATTCAGAAAAAATTTCCACCCAAATATGTGAGGTTCGCCTTTAGATTTGATAGGAAAAGCATTTACTATTAGTGCTTATGAGTGTACCGGTAGCATTTAGATTCTAGAACTTGCGTTAGTGATGCATCTCGAGACCGCTAGTGAGACTACATTCGTGTAGTAGGATTTACTACATGATAAGAGGCATTAGGATCACCCTTTTGTTAAACCCGTATCATGATTACTTGACCATTTATGTCATATTACTTGGCTAGTTAAGTCAACTAATTTTTCCCACACCCTTAGCGTTGTACTCATTTTTAGTACACGAAACCCCCAGTACACCCCTCCGGGCCTATTTTTCGTTTCTAACTTTAAGCATTTTACTTAAAGGAAGAATTTGTTACACCCCACTTAAATGTACAACCAAATCGCCTTAGCCTTCCGTGTATGCGCTCATCTTTAGTGCATTATTGTTATTTGTTAAACCCTAAGTTAACTATCTAATTGATTACATGGTTGCTAAGTCGAGTCATATCCTTGTACATATTGTTTTGGGACGATTGGGACTCATGGGTAAAGTACTTATTTTATGGAGTAATGGGGAAGAACATCATTTATTACCCCCATACGTACGTTAATCTTAAAAGTACTCCAAGTGTTTTGATTTTCTTAATCCGAGTCATTAGATTAGTTTATTGTAAAGTATGTAAAAATTCAAGTGTAAGGGGAATTTCCATTCCCTATGATGTATTATTTTGGATGGTAGGGTAAGAGTGTATGCAAAAAAAAATAAAAAAATAAAAAAAAAATAAAAAAAAATAAAATAAAAAAAAATAGAGAAAAAAAAAAGAGAAATTAACATACGGACTACCATCCCTTTTCATTCTATGTTCATTTTTATGTTTTTGTTATTTTTCATTTATTAGCTTAAGTCGAGTCTAGTCTTGGCTTAGCAACGCCACATTGTACATTTAATTAACCAAGATTGTTAACTCGCCACAAGTAAAAACTTCCTTTATCCAACAAAACCGTGTATTTCATATCCCTACACCTAACGTTACAACCCTTTAAAAGACCTATTTGATAGTTTATCCTAGGTGCTTACACCATGTGGTGGAGGTTTGATCCTTTCCCAAGCCTATGGTAATCTATTTTGCTATGACAGATAGTGAGAGATATCTTCCGTTTCCATATTGTAATTTATACTTTATTACACTCAAGAGATGTGAGTATCTAAACACTATTTGTGAGGTGCTAGTATATGACCTCCGTGCTTGTCTATTGGTCTTTAGTGGAACGATTATTTGTTGTAATTACTTTTATATTAGTGTTAAATGACCCCTAACTTGTATTTTGATTAGAATAAAAGCGCATTTGCTTGAGGACAAGCAAATCTCAAGTGTAAGGGTATATGATGAGGCGAAAAATGAACCATTTTTAGGGGGTCATTTAAGCCCGGAATTGAATTTATTTAATCAAATATTGCCCTAAATCGTTCCTTTTGTTATTTTAGGTACTTTGGGAGTGAAATCTGGAAAAGGAAGCAATTCGGACATTTTTGGAGCATAAAAGTGAAGAAAACGCCAAAGTCTTAATTTTCCTTGCTGGGAACAGTAGGTGACGGCGTCAAGAAGAAAATCTTGACGGCGTCAAGAGTAATTTCCATGACGGCCCAGTACATATTTGACGGCGTCACAAGGTAGGGCGTCAAGAGGAAAATGCATGACGGCCAGGAAACACATAACACTTGACGGCGTCAGATCTGGATCAAGCCAGTCCGAGGAGTATTTTGGCGGCGAGGTGACGGCGTCACAAAATTGTTCTTGACGCCGTCAACCCCTATTTCCTATATATAGTTTTCTAATTTTCACATTAAAAAAAGAGGAGTTTTGGAGAAACCCTAAGTACGAACTTGGCACGAATTTTACAGGTTTTTCAAGGGTTCTTAGCCCTTGATACCTTTCATGTGTAATTAAGATAAGTGTTCTTTTAATTCAATCAATATGTCTATGTGTTGGTTGTCTATATCTTGTTCTTGTCTTAATTCCATCATGCTAGGCTAGATCTATCTTGTGTTTGCTTGGATCTAATGAAACCTAGATGTTGATTATGTGTTGATTACTTGTTTATGGTTGTATTGGATGAATGATTTCGATGTTAGGCTTAAGAAAACTGGCAGATCTCCAACTGGTAACATGCTTGAATGTCTTAGGAAACATGAACTGATGTGCACTAGGTTTTATTGGTTGTATTTAATGCATGAGTAAATTCTAATGATCCCATGTTAGGAGCTTCTTAGCCGGCTCGACATAGGAGTGAAGTAGGCACTCATAGGATTGGGGAATTAAGTGTGCCACCCCATGAATGGTATTAAGGAATACAATCCGTCATCCACGCAACTATAACAAGTAATTAACGTGTAAAAGATATCTAGGGAGTAGTGAAATCTAAGTAAACACATTTTTCTCCACTTATTGCTCACAACCTTAGTATAATTTAGTTTATTTTCATATTCAGTATTTTATTTTGATTGCATCTTTAGTATTGGGTTAGTTGACTAGCAACTAATTCCGCCCAAATCCTTCAAACCCGAGATTTTTACTTGCTTTCTAAAAAATATAAAAATACAAAAATAATCATCCCTCACCTTTAGAACTAGTATTTAGGTTTTCTAATCCTAGCGACACTATTCCTAGCTGAATGATCAACCCCCCGGTACTTGTCACTATACTATACTACAACGATCAGGTACACTGCCTGGTGGGGGTTGTAAGCTTCTCAAGATCCCTTGAGAGGTAAAGCCTGGTGCGATTCCCACGTATCATATATCATTAATTTTGTTCAATTAAGTTTTAATTCGGATGATTGAAATTAGGTCACGAATTGGGTATTTTTGAATTAGTTCGAATTGAGATGTAATATTTTGGGGATAAGTGATTAGATGATAGGAGAAGGTATTGCAAAAAGAATTAGATCAATTGAGTATGAATTCATTGATTGAATTTTCGCATTGAATTGGGTATAATCTTTAGAGCTAGTTTATTTGCAATTGATGAATCCCAGAAGTTATACGATTGATAATTAGTGATGTTAGGTTATTGAATTGTTGATTAGAGCACTAATTGGAAGATTTTAGTAGATGATGTTCTTGGTTTTTATAGAATCATTAGGTTGATGATTGGAAATGTTAAGAATCATTGTTAGGAGAGTTTGAATGTTAGAAGTACTCAAAAATGGGAGATTACAATTAGAAAGAAGTTCAGATTGATTAGGAAACGTTTAGGATAGATTGAGGATGAATGTAGTATGCAGAAAACTCCAACCAAATCGGTTGCGAGTTGCAGCCGATCGGTTGGGAGTGTGCCAAAGTTGCATCCAATTCGGTTGGACCTCAAACCGATCGGATGGACACCTCGGAAATTTTTTTGACAATTTTTGAAAATGTGTTTTCTAGTTTCTAAATTGATTGGTATTAGTTCTTATACTTATATACTAACATAATTTGAGATTTCTTTCAGGAAAATGTTGCAAGATTGGGACGAAATCCGATTGTTAACAAGTATTTGAAAAGGAACGAGAGGAAGAGGATTACTTTCAGTTTGAAACCGGAGTCTAATGAAAATGTCAAGTTTTCTCATGTGCAAAACAAAGATGAGAAGAATGCATATAGGGAACGTCTTTAAAAACTTCAAGAGAGGAATATTGCTAAGCCTAGGTTGATTGATAGGGAATTGCTTGAGGAGTATGAATGTGAGGATCAATTGAGGAGCATGATGACTATGATTTATGTGTATCTTGGTGATGGAGATAGGTTTGAAGGTTATTCTTGGGAAAGAGCTTTTAGTATTCGTGAGAATGTTAACAAGGAATGGTGTTTGGAGTTCTTTTCTACGTTCTACTTTGATAGAAAGGTAAATGATGTTCTTGGGGATGTTTGTGTTTGGTTTAGATTGTGTGGTCGCAAACATGCTTTATCTTTGCCAAAATTTGCAGTTGCACTTGGTTTGTATGAGGAGAGTGAGATTTAACATAGGTTGTTTGGACCACATTTTGTGAGTTTAGCTAGAGGTAATGATCAATACACGGGTATTGATGAATATTGGAATAGAATTGGTGATCCAACTTGTCTTTGGAGAAATTCTTCTAGGATTAAGAATCCATTGTTGAAGGTGTTACAAAAGTTTATTTCTTGGGGATTGATACATAGGAACGGTGGTCAAGACAAATGAAGTCAACCGGACCTATGGGTGATGAAGTTGTTGGAGGAAGACAAGAATGGGAATGTGGCATGGATTATTGCCGAGTATCTTTCTAAGAGAGCACCGGGGATTAAGAAATAAAGTGATGTTTGTGGAGGTCATTATGTGACTACGTTGGCTAAAAATCTTGGGTATTTTAATGATGATGAGTTGAGGAAGTGTAGAGTGAGATTGGAGAATAAGATATGGGATGCTTTTAGTTTTGGGAAAGCATTGGATAGGATTAACAAGAATTTGGGACCTTGGATCGAACCAAGTGTGGGGGCACAATCCGGAGCTTATGCGGGAGCGCCATCACAACCTCAAATGGGGAGTTTTTCGGGTAACACCCAAAGTGGTTTTGATTCAGGATGGGGTGATTGGAACCGTGAATTAAATGCTATTGAGTGTAGGGAAGTTTGGAGAGATTCAATGCAAATGAGGAATAATTACAACTATGATTATTCCATGCCTATGATCCAATATTTGGCACAAGATGCCAATTATGAGGTACCTCCCTACAACCCACCAAATGTTCCACCATACCCTTTACCATATTCTCCATATCCTGGACCATACCCCTATCCTTATCCTGGTTATTCACCATTTCCCAAGCCATATCCTCCATATGGTAGACTTCCCGAGTATGGTAGTTCAGGTGTTAATGTGGGTGTACCAAGTTTTAATCCTGGAGGATCGAGTTATGATGTTGGAGGTTCGTAGTTAAGAGCTGGAAAGAAGAAGAGACGAGTGGTGGACGAGGACGATGAAGAAGATGTTGATGAGGATGAAGAGGAAAGCGAGGACGAGTTCATTCGTTCCGATGTGAGTTATTGATGGTGACGTTTGATCACATGGATTATGGTTGGTTTTAAAAACAATTATGTGTCGAACAATTTCTATTTCTATTATCTTTAACTATTTCTCGTAGGATTTATAACGTAACTTAATTTTCTATTTATTTGGTTTAGATATGTTTTTGTTTTTGTTTGTTTGGTTGTTTCGTATATTTTGCAGTTTTCTTGCAGGAGTTTTATTACGGAAGCATATAGTTGATCAACGTTTGGAGTCAGTAAACTCATTTGCTTAATATGATTAAATATGCATGTTGCGTATTTAACTCCGGTATTTTCTAAATTTTTCCATTTCCTTTACTTTGAAGTTATTTTTTATTACATTGAGGACAATGCAAAACTTAAGTGTGGGGGAAGGAAGAAAATAGAAAAATTGCATAATTTTTAAATTTTCGTTTTAAAATTTTCGTTTTAGAGTCGTGAACTTTAGTAACTAGTAGTAGTTCGCCCTTCATATTTTAGTTAAAATAAGGTTAATTTCATGGTAAATAATAATGATATTTTTGGAGAATAAATTCAAGTTTTAAAGAGCAATTCGTCTCGGAATTGATAACATTTGCTAGCATAATTTTATACCCTTATTACTTTAAATTGTGAGGATTAGTTTTTTTTATGAGAATAGTATTTCTTATACTATTTACATATTTCATGATGAGTGTGCCGGTGGTTGTATTAATTCCAGAACTTGTACTTGTTATGCATTACGGTTAAAATCATTTTCGAATGATAAGGATATATTCATATGATAAGAGGCAAACTTAGGAATAAAACCAAATGGCCATCCATTTACAAAATAATTTTTTCTAACTACATTGGTTAGTTACCCTCGTATTTGGAACCCATTTTTTAGCGTTTATCTTTAGCGCTAGATACCCCTAGTTTCACCCTTTGAACCATCTTTTTCATTTTGTTAAATCCAGAAAAATACAAAAAGATTTTACACTTTAAACCTTAGCCTAACCCTTGTCAAAGTCTAAATGGTGGATTGCTAGTTGCTTGGTTGATTTTTGATGATTATTAGTTAGCCACACTTCACAATTCATGTGTGTGCCATTCCAACAAAGATGAAGGTGCACAACTTCATGTTTTGTATTTTTTGTGGTGTATGCTTATGCGAAGTGTGGGGGAGGTGATATAAAAAAAAATAAAAAAAATATAATAAGTCATCGCAACTATAAGGTGACAAATATAGCCAATGTGTTATATTATTATGAATAAAGAAAGTCATGAGATATGTTGTTAGCCGATGTGCTAAGTTTGAAGAATATTTTTATGGTGAGTCGATGTATCAACATGTGAAAGTTCGAAGAGGAGAAAGATTGTAACTATTATCATTTTTGGGTTTGTGGATTATTTGAGATTAGCCACTATGGAACTTAGACTTTGATTTTATTTTTCTTTTAAAACCAATTTCATAAATATTCCCATGCCTTATCCTTACCTTTTTGACTTAGTGTAATTATTTTGCACGAAAGTTTATAAAACCCTTAGCCTAAACATTACAACCCGAATAAAAGACCTCTTTGATAAATTATTCTATTGTTTTGATACTTGTACAAGCCTATGGTAAGAAACATAAATCATGACTGTGCAATGAGTGATCTATTAATCGTTACACATATTGAGTGATGAGTGAATTTCAAATTATCTTCGTGAGGTGTTTAGAATTGTTATCAAGCTCTTTATTTACTTGATTGAGTTCAAATAAGATATTTGCACTATTTCCATTGAATTCAATTTTCTTTTGATTAAGACATGCCCGAGGGCGAGCAAAGCTCAAGTGTAGGGGATTTGATAACGCTCAAAATTAACATATTTGTAGTCGCGTTATTATTTGATTTATGAGTGGAAATTGGTCATATTTGTATATATTTGTTACTTAATCGTGGAAAAGTGTTTATACATGCAAATATAGCCAAAAGCAGGTAAAAATGATTAAAAGATGAAGAAATGAAGTGGACATGCATTTTTGGAGAGTTTCAAGAGGATCAAGGAAGAAAGAAACGTTGCATGGACAAAAGGATTTGATATAGACAAGTTTACTACACGAAATTATCAAGGAAATATCAAGTTCTAATGGACAAAGTCATGCCACGAAGAAAAATATTGCATGCAACGTAAAACGACGAAGAAAAGACATAGAAACATGTTCAGACAAAATCCAACCGATCTGTTGCAACCCGCAACCGGATCGGCTGGAAACGTGCCAAGATTGACCATCCGATCAGATGGCGAGAAACCGATCCGATGGGGTTAACTAAAGTTACAAGTTTTGCATTTATTGGCGAATTTACTCCCCATAATCATGTGTGGCTGATCATTTCTGCTTATTAACTGAGGATGGACGTTTTTACTTGAAGGATAAGTGTCATTATGCTATATAATGAGCACTTAGGGCCTAAAGTTACTTGTACCACCATTATCTAACTTAGTATTACACCAAATCTTGTTAGTTTATCTTATATTGCCTGAAAGTTTACTAAGTGTTGTAAAAACGTCCAGAACGTGTTGAGTTAGAGTCTCAAGCATTGGTTCGAGTGTGGAGTTGTTTACTTACGTTAGTGAGCAATTGGAGGAGTGTGGTTGCTATAGTTCCATAAGTTTATTCATTGTAATTCTCAAGACTAGGTACACCTTGATACTTATAATGAACAATTGTTACTTTAAGTTTTATGAATGTTTTCTTATTTACTTGTGTTTTTATATGATTGCTATGGAGTAATTTGTGATATACTTGTGTATATGATGTGATTGGTTAATGGAGTATTATTCTATTTTATGAGTTTGCTGATATAACATCTTTTCTTGCTTAATTTGTCGGTGAAAACAATTTCTTGAAAAATAGGTCCGAAAGGATTTTCAACTTGCTTTTATTCCAAAATATTAATGCACCAAATTATTATGGAATAGGATGCTTGACAACCATCTTATTTACTTATTAAAATAGATTTGAGACGATTTCATCACGAAAAAGGACCGAAAGGATTCGTAGGAATTCATAAGAAAAGAATTGATTTTCTAAACAACCATGTGTTTATAGGATTGTCATACTAATTTGATATGTCCGAAAGGAGTCATTTAGGTGATCGAATTCTTAGTAGTAGTGAAAACATGATATACATCATAGATTGTATAACTACTCATTTTTAGTTGTGCATCATAACAAGTTTTACACCAAACTTCGTACTCAAATTGTTACGATACTCCTAATTACCAATCAAGGAATTATACACAAGTATATGTTTAGTTTTTATTGAGTTTCTTTTAAATTACGATTTTACATAAATTTGGATTGACAACCCTTATTTAACAAACGTTTTTCTTATTACTAAAACCACCAAATCCCTTCGGATGGTCTCGACTTACCCACCTTTATTACACCGGACGAGTATACTTGCTCGTATGTGCTAGATAATAATCGGATAATTCGTGTTTATAAAATTTAAAACTTGTACTAATAAAACGCACATTAATTTCCCACTATTTCCAGTCTCACCATCAACACCCTTTCCAGCAGCCTCATTCATATCATCATCCACTAGTTCTTCTATCACCACACCCTTGCCCTTAGTCATCATTCGATCCATCATCTCACACTCAATAATTGAAACACCGGTTTCAATATACAAATCCAATTGTGTAAATATAGGAACATACTCCACAAGTGTCTTCACATCTTTGTCAGACTTTAGTAGTAGCAAATCATCATCCAGTGACTCCCTAGGTATCCTAAAGTGTGTAAACATAAGGGTACTATCCGAGTAACCTAAATCCTCTAACATTTCGCCCAATAATTGCATGGAGAAAATATCAGAGTGAATTCCGTCAAACCAATCTATATCTCCAAAGAGATACCTTCTTCCTAGTTTTGAGGTAAATTCACCATTGTGATGGATTTGCAAAGAAAACACCTTTTCAATTAAATCTGTGGAACACATAAAACATCAATTACTTCCGACAAAAATAACAAGATTAAATGGAATACATTAAAATGGAACAGAGCATTCTTACTATAAAGGATTCCTAAATCAGGTATCGGGGTACTGCGTGCACGATTTTGCCAAAGCTTAACCATTCTCAAGATCTTTACTTGTGAAATTGATGTTCTCCTTGGAAGAAATTGAACCACATATATAAAGTATGGTTCTAAAGGACAAAATTTGTAAAACAAAACACTGGCAATTGAAGTTATTGGCAGGAAAGGGATAAAAAGATGAAACTACCCTTGATGACTAGGCAGTTAACGGGAAAACTAACGGAAAATGGCTCTCGGTGCATTTTTTGCAAATTTAATTAACGTTAGTGGCTTTTTTGCGTGACTTTTTGTCTCGGTCCCATTTTTGCAATTTCGTGATAGTTTAGGGGCCATTTTTGCATTTTACCCTATGTTTTAATAACGGGTTTTGGCAGCGAATGTGAACTTTACTCCAGGTATATCAATTTAGGTAAGTTATTTTAAGAGCTAGGGGGTGCTTGGTGGGGGTTCACACTCTTTTCTCAAGTCTAAATTTTATAGAATGGAAAAGGATGGGATGGGAAGGGCAAAGTAAGGGATGACATAGTAAAGAAAGTGGTTATTTATTGTTGTGTTCTTGAGTTTATTTTTTAAGTAGCAAGGAAAAGATAGGAAGCTACCTAAGTTACCAATATACCCTCAAAACTATATAGATTAATTAATTAATTTTTGCACAACAAGATCATACAAGCTCAAAGCTAGTTAACATTAGTCATAAAGAATTTTTAAGACAGATTAAGCTTTGTCACCAAGCAGCCGCAACTTTGCAAAATATTTCAGTTCCTTTTTCTACCAGGAATTAAATTTTAAAATAGACAGAGTTTTAAAATGTTATATAAAACAAGAATAATATTTAATTCAGTTGGAAAGAAGAATACCCAATTCAATTTGACAAGATAAACAGAACTACGGACATGATCTGTGATCTGCAATATGTATCGGAATGATAAATGATAAACAGAACTAGGGACAAGATATGCGATCTGCAATATGGATCGTGAATGATAAAAATGAGTATATAATAGTAATTTAACAAAAGCCCATGTTGTTAGTTACCACTTCCCCTCCTAATCCTCCCAATTTTGGGCGGATTACATATACACACAAAAGCCCATCCATTCCCTCCCTCCCACCTTCCCGTCCCCTACCTTTCCATCCTAAAAAAACTCAAGAATGCCCTTTTTTTTATTTCTCTTCCCATCCCCTTCCATTACTTTAAGGGGTGTGGAATGGAAAGGGATTGATTAATATGTGATTGGATGGAGGGGGTAATATAATGATTACTTACTAATGTGTAATGGAATATTATAGAGTAAATTAGAGGGTAAGGTATTGATTACCCACCTTCACCTATTCTTTTGCATCCTTTCTCCCTTTCCCTTTTCCCACTACTAACCAGTCACACTCTTAATTAATTAAAAGGTAAAGTTCACAAATGAGTATTCTACTAATCTACCTTTTAATTATATGACATTCTTAAATTTTTAAATTCAAATTTTATAACTAACCATTATAAATGCCAGTTAAAAAAAATTGCATTGTTGGTTCTTAATACATAATTTCCATTAAAAATTTTACATCGTTGGTTCTCAATACATAATCTCAATTAAAAAAATTGCACCGTTAGTCCCACTACTATCACCATAACCACCCACTGCCACCACCCACCATCGACCACCACCATCAACTACCACCACTACCCACCACCACCGCCACTCACCACCACTAACCCTCATCACTAACCACCACCACTGACACTCACCGCCATTCACCACCACCAATCATCATCACCGCCACTCACCACTGGCAGTGGGTGGCAGAGATGGGTGACGGCTGTGAGTGGTGGTGGTGACTCATGGCGGGGAGTGGTGGCTGTTGGTGGTGGTAATTTGCGATGGTGGTGGTCGGTGGTGGTAGTGGTTGTTGGTGGTGGTGGTAAGTGGCGGTGGTGGTTGGTGGAGGTGGGTGGCAGTGGTGAGTGGTGGTGGTGATTGATGGTGCTGGTAAGTGGTGGTGGTGGGACTAACAGTGCAATTTTATTAACTTGGATTATGTATTAAGGACCAACGATGCAATTTTTTTACTAGGATTATGTATTGAGGACCAACGTTGCAATTTTTTAAGTGGGATTATGTATTGAGGACCATTTTTTTAAACTGAGGTTTATATTGTTTAGTCTTAAAAAACTGAATTTGAAAGATCACTAGTAATGTAATATAATTATAAAGTAAGGTTAGTCGTAATAGAACAAATAAGATAGTAGATTAGTCATTTATGGACGTTACCCTTAATTAAATTATCCATGTAGTTTGTCGGGTAGTCTTCACTTTTTGACGGATTATCTCTTGGTTTCATACGTAACAGGTTTCGATCCTTTGACCAATATTTTTGTTAAGACAAAAATACACCGTTTGTCCCTAAACTTTCCCAAAAACATCGCCTGTGCCCTAAAGTTGGGAAAAACGTCGCCGTGAGTCCAAAACTGTAACACCCCCAAAATACCTGAATGGCAGCGGAAATGGAATACCTGGGGATGACTGTCATAGCATCACAGTTACAGTTATATTGAACGACCTAAGGTGTCGTTTAGAAAATACAGCGTTTGATCATTTAAACATTCAGAGTTTACAAAACTTAGGTCCCAAAAGATATTGCCAATTTAGTTAAAATAAGTACAACAAGATCAAACGTTTCATAAGTGCAGAAAATATAAGGTGAGACGCGTCGACTCCGCGACTCCATGAAGGTCCAAATGTATGCACATGAGCTACCTTAGTTACCTGAGAAATACATTGCGAAAACGGTCAACATAAAGTTGGTGAATAATCATAGGTTTATAGTTAAATCGTATGTACATTAACCACAAGTATAAAATGATCGTGACAATATGTCAAAAATGCTACATTGTCTCTTAAGCTCATGGCCCCGAAGCTAGACGTGCTAAAATTGGCCCCAAAGGAGTGTTTATCAGGCACTCAAATAATGTTAGACATGAAATGCATTCGTTTTCCTTATGGAGCAACCCAAACACGAATGGAGGCGTCACCCTCGATAGATCTATCCACTCACTCTCGCTTGACAATATAATTAACAGTCCATGATAATAAAGGGGACTTGAAGTGATAGTACTAACAACTTAAGCAATGCATGGAATTTAATACTTGGGCATGTACAAAAATAATTGTGCAATGTATTCTCCCCCGTGGGATTTGAAATCAAATAAGTAATTAAAACGGGGCTATGAAGACTCACCTGGAGTGATAGTACAAGATGGTACAACGATGGTAAAGTAATCGGGACAATGAGGCGCGAACACTAGCCGCAACCTAAATGAATAATCGTGATCTAATTTAGATCATGCCGTGATGTAATGAATGCACATGCACATGATACCTATACCACTCGTGACTTGGAAATACTAGTTATTGTCAAGATAAAATAGTTTCCATACTTAGGAAAAATAAGTCCAAATAGAGTTATAAAACTTGTCGTAATATATCGTATAAAAGTGTTAGTGTTATATTCCTCGTCTCGAAAACCTTAAAATAATGTCTAGTAGTCGCGTAATAAACCTTGAGTCGTACGTACTTCGTTAGTTAAAAATAAACTCCTTGAATAAGAAATCTAGAAAATATATTATTTAGTACGTAGTTATATTATTTTCTAGTAGTGACTAAATATATATATATAGTTTTGACGATTTTAAAACGTATATAACTTGGTCGTTTTAAGCTCATTTTACTCGTTCTTTATATCCACGGATTCGTTTTAGTATATACTAATATATTTTCGATAACTCGGCTCCTCTAGGTTACGTTTAACGTCTCTATTTGCCTGTCGAAAACCGTCAAACAGCATGCAGTTTTTCAGAAAAATAGTTTTCGTCGTTAAATTTACAAAAATCATATCTCCTTCGTTATAAGCTCGTTTTAGTCCGTTCTTTCGCCAAAAGTTTCATTTTTAAAAGTATTTTCTAAATCTTTGGTCAAACTTTACCCATCACCTACTGAGTTTCCCATGTTTTAAAAATGGTGACAGTAGGTAAATATATATTTTTCAAAATCATTTGCCTAGTTTCAAACTTGTTCCACCTTCAACCAAACCACTTTCAATCACCACAAAACTAGTATAATCCTACCATACACCTTCTTAGGGTGTCATGGGTTCCTAAACTTCACAAACAAAGTACATCTAACAAAGATCTAACTATAATCACTTTCTAAGGTTCAAAAGTTAAAAGTTTGTAAAATAAGGTGGTATAAATAGCATATGCATGTAGATCTAGTATATATATCATATGGATCTTGTATAAACTTGGTAAAATTATAAAAATGAGTTTGATATACTTAGTTCAAAGATTAAGGAGATTTTGAGGATGAAAACCTAAGTAAACCTTGAGTTTATCTTTCAAAACCCAAAAAGGTATACAAACTAAGCTTGTTAAATTACTTGTTCTTGAAAAATTAAGATTTCTTCTTGCTCCTTGTTGTTTTTCCGTGAACCAAAAGAGAGAAAAGAGAGGAGAAAGTTGCTAGTTGTTATTTGTGGAAATGAGATGAAATGTGAGGTTTTGATATATATATAAAATAGGTTAGAGGATTTTGAGGACAACATTAATGGTTTAGTAAGATTTTCAAATGTGTAAGATTGATTGGTATGGTAGGGGGTGGCAACATGGGGTAGGAAGAAAAGATGAGATGTGTAAGAAAGTTAGTAAATTTTAGGTAGTATTGTATGTATATTAGTGTTTTTAGGTAATACCGGGTACCGGGTTAACTAAAAATAAATTTTAACGGAGTTAACCGGGACATAATAAAGTCATAAAAATTGTAAAAATATGTTGGGTACAAGTATTGAGTATTTGGAAAATTATTGTTTAGTTTTTACGAAAACCGTCGTAAATAAATTTGGCGTACGTTATAAATTAAATAAATTTCCAAAACGCCGGGTAAATTAGTATTATAATTTTTATATTATTAAAATGAATATAAAAATATATTGGGATCATAGTCGGGAGTGTCGGACATGTTAGTCACATTATTGATCGCTTGTTAACGTTTATTTAGAAATAATTATACGTAAAGGTAAATTATACCAAAAGTATTAATTTAATTACCCTACGAGTGGAATAGTATGCAAGTGCCATAATGATAATATGAAGACTATTTCTAGTCCGTACGAAGTGTCCCAATGATAATGCATGAATTCGCTCCTGAACCAATACGGTTACGCGATTCTAAATACTCGTAAACTAAATTTACGATGAAATGAGTAATGCACGTGAATAGTGAAATTTCTTCCTGGAATGAATAGTGTCAAGTGAATAGTAAAATTTCTGAACGCTTCTCAGAATATCAAATTGACCTTAAAAATGATGAATAGTAAAATGATGAATAGTAATCGGTGAATAGTAAATGATGAATAGTAGATTGTCGAAGTTTGGAAAATGACCGGAGATTACGAGTTGTGACAGTCTTCCCCTCTAACAGGAACTTCGTCCCGAAGTTCAGTTTGTGTTGGTCTCTGGAGTGGTATTGGTGAAAAGGTGATAATATTTGAGAATTCCAGCGAACTTTCACGATAGGACTTCGACTCTGTTTCAATCGTTTGGCCTAACAGTCCATGATTTCTATTGGCTCTCTTACCAAGTTTACGTTTGTCTCAGAGTTGGATTCCCTTCCAAATGGGATAATGAGTGACTAATCTGAAGGTCATTTCCTGGGATTTGAATAGGTGAAACATAGTTGTGTAATCCGGTTGTTCTCTAACAAGGCTCAAGCCTGACGGCCACTAGGCCTACTCTGTCTGAAATATTTAGTGGTCCAGCGTATATCGGGTTTATCTTCCCAACTTTTCCGAATAATATCATGCCTTTCCTAGGCAGAACTTTCAACATAATCTGGCTACCAACTTGAGGTTTTAATGGTTTACAACTTATAGAATTTGTAATTGATTCTTGACTTGTAGGAAATTTTTTTTTGGTTATTTCATGAATGCCTATTAGACTAGTGAGTTAGGATTTTTCCGAGTTGGGTTCGTCAATAGATGATCAGTGCTTCTTCAGGTTTATAAGGTAATATGGGTAATATATGTTGCTGAACTCTGCCAGAACTCAAATCTTATATGTCAGCTGGTCGATTCTAAAATGAATCTTAATTGGTCCAATATACCAAAGGTTCAATCTCTCGTGTTTACCAAAATTGTATCATGCCTCTCCAAGGCAAAGCTTTTAACTTAGTTCGTTCTCTCGCGTGAATCTAGTTAGTTTGCTGTTCAAGGATACCCAATCCGTACGATGTGCGTCATGTACCAACCTACCTCTACCAGCTTCTCGTTGCTTGTAACCGGTTCTTGACTTGTGAAATTTCCTTTGTTGTTCCATAGTTTAGTTCTAGACCAGTGAATTTAACTTTCCGATTTCTGCTACAGGTTCCATAAGGTGCCTCAAATAGTGTAGTCTCTACGATTGCGCGATACTATCGTTGCAAACGAATCTGGTTTGTGATAAATGGTTAGTCCAACCATTTCTAGAGTCAATCACTCATACTATGAGTATAAATTTTCCTATGTTTGAATCGTTCTCTCGTTCTGACCATTGGTCTGAGGATAATAGTCGGTGTGTTTACATCTAAATGGGGTTCCGAAGAAAATCTTAAAATAATAGCTAGAAGTCTGAGGTGATTCGATCACCTTTATCAGGAACAATTGAAATAGGTACAATAAATCTTGTGACTAATTCCTCAACGTTACGTCTTTCGAACTTGGCGTTATCTGATAGAATATGGGTAGCAGTTTTGATTCCTTGTCTTTTTGTCTAACGGATGCTAAGACATATGTCTTTCTTTGCCTATTGGTGGTTGTCAAGCAAAACTACAAGCCTAGGTATTCAAACTAACTTAAGTCCTGAAATGGTTTATCGTTGAAATTGTCATCATGTTGGCAATATGAGGGTTTCAATTTATACTATGTCGATGAATTTCTGTAATGTCTTCACATGTAGCTGGGGAGATATTCTTGAGTCCGTCTCCTCTCTTGATGTATATATGAGGTTATCTAGAATTTCTTGAGAATACAATGCCTTAAGGGAATCTATATCGATATCCATAATTCAAATCAATAATCCTTTGCGAAAACTCACTGCAGGGAAGTTTGCGTATGGATGAGGCCATGTTTAATCAAATCACTCTAAAATATCGGTTAGGAGGCTTTGTTTATTTCTACAGTGTTGCTTAGCGTACCTTCACAATGTGTTCGATCCTGTAGCTCAGTCTAGCTAGTACCTTTGAATAATAAAATTGGACAACTAGGTCAGAGATGGTGAGTCGGATGGTCTCTTGGTATCTTAGGATTGTTGTTGGGTTATAAATTTTCTTAGTCTAGGTTTAATAGTTTTGTAATCCTTTTATTGTTTTTCTTGTATCGAGGAATCCTACTTGTAGTTGATATGGAAAGTCTCTCCTAGAGAAGTCAATGGAAAGTCCAACTTAGTGGCTAAGTAGGGACAGGTGGGGTAAGTATCCAGGGAGGGTTTGTCAAAAAGAAACGTTTATAAAAGAGTTTACTTGTTTATAAAGCTTTCGAATGAAGATTGTTATTAGTAATACCAAAAAAAAAATATAACTATTTCCTGCATTGCATAATCCTTCCTGAATTATACATAGGTGATCAGGCTATGTATAGTTGAGGACTAATGATGCGATGCTTGATTTAGTCAAAATAGTATTACTTTTCTCAAAAGTTTTAGATGGTGTTCAATGCATTCTTATTAAAAATGGTATCCTGATATTTCCTTTCAAAGTAACATAAAAATTGTCCCGTATAATAATAGTAAATACTTGGTGTAATGACAAAAATCAGTTTATAGTACGGCAACAAAATAGCTTATTTTAGAAATTCGGTAAAACAATTTCCCTATAAGGTAGTAAAATAGTTTGAAACTAATTTCGTTGAATGGTTTATTGGATACATGGGTAAGTCCTATGGAATGGTAATAATCTATCAATCTGTCAAATATAAAATCGGCCTAATTCCCTAATAAGACAATGGTATAATGTTACGAAATGATTGAAAATTGCACAATTGCAATAGAAAATGGAATAAACGAAGGTTAAGATTATCATAGAGATAACAAAAGATAGTCATTACATTAGATAGGAAAGTGCTTAATATAACTAGGTTACACCGACGTACTTATGGAAAGTACCAAAAGAAAGTACAACCCTAGAGGGCTCAACTATGGTTTACATAATTAAAACATAAACTTCTTCTTCCAATTCTGGCTTCCCAACTCTGGGCATTCATTCTTGAAGTGTCCCACTACACCACAGCCAAAACATGTAATTGATGGTTTCTGATTATCACCCACAATTGGAAACCTGCAATCCCTGGTTTTGTGGGTAACCTTCTTACAGTTGCCACATGGTTCCGGGCAACGGCCTGGGTTATGATGATGTTGGCACTCTTCACACTTAGGTAAAATATCAAGGTAATCATTCTTTTCCTTTAGACCTGCAGCATTAGGTTTAGCAACTCTTTGTCTCTTGTGTGGTCCTTGTGTGGCATTCTCACCTCGGTTGTTGTTCCACTTCCTTTTATTGTCACTTTTTCTTCCTAAGATCTTGGGGTGAGCTATGCGTTCCTTTGCTTCGATCGCCATCCTGATAGCTTTAGGCATGGTATCGGGTTCCAATGAGTTGACCAACATACGAATTTTAGGAGAAAGTCCTCCGATGTACCTTTCAAGTTTCTTGCTTTCTGGTTCATCCATTGCAGAGCCTAGTCGAGCGAAATCATAAAAAGAAGCAGTATACTTAACAACATCATCTCCTACCATGGTAAGGTTTAGTGTTTCCTGTTCAATTGCTTGTAATTCGCTTTTCACACAGAACTTCAAACTCATCATCCTTTTTAGTTTCTCCCAAGAGTGTGAGTAAGCAGCATCAACTCCTACTACCTAGACATACTTAGTCCACCATTTCTGGGCATGCTCCTGAAAAGTGCAAGTGGCGAACTTAACTTTGTCTTCCTTACGGCAGTCGCCACATTGAAAGATTGTTTCTAATTCTTCGAGCCATTTGAGAAATTCCTTTGTGTCTATATTTCCGCTAAAGGAGGAGGGATTACAACCCATAAATTCCACGTGAGTAAGTTCCTTGGTGAGGGCGGTAGTTACGTTCCTGGCAATGGATTGTCCAACAGCAGCTTGCGTCATGCTTGGAGTTGTTTGCTTAAGTCTATTTTCATCAAATCATAAGAGTCCATGAGAATCTATAGGTAATAAAAATCATCATATTCATAACACATGAATATAATACATGAAAGTTTCGGTCTATATGGACCAATATCATAGATAGCACAACCATTCCCCTATAGTAGAGTCAATACTTGGTGATTCCGTTTGTACGACAATCAAAATACTACAAGTTTCTTTAACTATGCCACACTTCTCGTGGTTAGGATAATAGTAAAAGCTAGTAAAGATATAAGTCTAGTCTAAAGACTTCCTGGTGTTGTGGAGGTTCCTCTTGAGTCCGTGGTCTTGGTATTTTCCGCAAGGTGTTATCTAATTCATGGCAAGTGGAAATGTAAAAGGGAAATGACAATGGTGGTATTCTAAAGGATAAGAATAACATTGATGACAATGAGATCCTAGTGATGAGTTAAGAGGCGATGGTGATAATAGTGAATGGAATACTACCCTGTTTCGCGCTATCTTGCGACATCTAAGAGGTAAAGTTGAAGTACGCACTATGGGACGACCAATAGTGAAATAAGTAACTGACGGTGATGGTAGTACCTGAGTAGTAAGCGTCCTACTAGTGGAGGAAAGAAAACATACTATCTCCCTTGCAATAAGCATCCTAATAAGTCCATTAAAATTAAGTCTGAATACTCTACCAAACGGCATTCTATGTATAGGTTGAATGATAGGAAAACCTTATTCCTATAACAAATCAATAGTGCTAATGGTGGTATACGTGCAACTGGTGGTATAATGGTAGTGGAAGATGACAATGCATCTTCAATGTCGAAATCCGCTAAAAGGATAATAGGGTGGGTATCTGAAGACATGTCACTTGTGAACCAGGTCAATATAATCATATATATATATGAGTATGGGTATAAATAACTCGCACAGTGTGTGCATGAAACAACATGTATAATGAATATGCACCTATGATGAAATGATGAGATGCTATGATGATGTGGTTATAGTCTAGGGTCCATGATACATCCTAGTTCGCTATAACCTTAGCTCTGATGCCAATCTGTAACACCCCCAAAATACCTGAATGGCAGCGGAAATGGAATACCTGGGGATGACTATCATAGCATCACAGTTACAGTTATATTGAACGACCTACAGTGTCGTTTAGAAAATACAGCATTTGATCATTTAAACATTCAGAGTTTACAAAACTTAGGTCCCAAAAGATATTGCCAATTTAGTTAAAATAAGTACAACAAGATCAAACGTTTCATAAGTGCAGAAAATATAAGGTGAGACGCGTCGACTCCGCGACTCCATGAAGGTCCAAATGTATGCACATGAGCTACCTTAGTTACCTGAGAAATACATTGCGAAAACGGTCAACATAAAGTTGGTGAATAATCATAGGTTTATAGTTAAATCGTATGTACATTAACCACAAGTATAAAATGATCGTGACAATATGTCAAAAATGCTACATTGTCTCTTAAGCTCATGGCCCCGAAGCTAGACGTGCTAAAATTGGCCCCAAAGGAGTGTTTATCAGGCACTCAAATAATGTTAGACATGAAATGCATTCGTTTTCCTTATGGAGCAACCCAAACACGAATGGAGGCATCACCCTCGATAGATCTATCCACTCACTCTCGCTTGACAATATAATTAACGGTCCATGATAATAAAGGGGACTTGAAGTGATAGTACTAACAACTTAAGCAATGTATGGAATTTAATACCTGGGCATGTACAAAAATAATCGTGCAATGTATTCTCCCCCGTGGGATTTGAAATCAAATAAGTAATTAAAACGGGGCTATGAAGACTCACCTGGAGTGATAGTACAAGATGGTACAACGATGGTAAAGTAATCGGGACAATGAGGCGCGAACACTAGCCGCAACCTAAATGAATAATCGTGATCTAATTTAGATCATGCCGTGATGTAATGAATGCACATGCACATGATACCTATACCACTCGTGACTTGGAAATACTAGTTATTGTCAAGATAAAATAGTTTCCATACTTAGGAAAAATAAGTCCAAATAGAGTTATAAAACTTGTCGTAATATATCGTATAAAAGTGTTAGTGTTATATTCCTCGTCTCGAAAACCTTAAAATAATGTCTAGTAGTCGCGTAATAAACCTTGAGTCGTACGTACTTCGTTAGTTAAAAATAAACTCCTTGAATAAGAAATCTAGAAAATATATTATTTAGTACGTAGTTATATTATTTTCTAGTAGTGACTAAATATATATATAGTTTTGACGATTTTAAAACGTATATAACTTGGTCGTTTTAAGCTCATTTTACTCGTTCTTTATATCCACGGATTCGTTTTAGTATATACTAATATATTTTCGATAACTCGGCTCCTCTAGGTTACGTTTAACGTCTCTATTTGCCCGTCGAAAACTGTCAAACAGCATGCAGTTTTTCAGAAAAATAGTTTTCGTCGTTAAATTTACAAAAATCATATCTCCTTCGTTATAAGCTCGTTTTAGTCCGTTCTTTCGCCAAAAGTTTCTTTTTTAAAAGTATTTTCTAAATCTTTGGTCCAAATTTACCCATCACCTACTGAGTTTCCCACGTTTTAAAAATGGTGACAGTAGGTAAATACATATTTTCCAAAATCATTTTCCTAGTTTCAAACTTGTTCCAACTTCAACCAAACCACTTTCAATCACCACAAAACTAGTCTAATCCTACCATACACCTTCTTAGGGTGTCATGGGTTCCTAAACTTCATAAACAAAGTAGATCTAACAAAGATCTAACTATAATCACTTTCTAAGGTTCAAAAGTTAAAAGTTTGTAAAATAAAGTGGTATAAATAGCATATGCATGTAGATCTAGTATATATATCATATGAATCTTGTATAAACTTGGTAAAATTATAAAAATGAGTTTGATATACTTACTTCAAAGATTAAGGAGATTTTGAGGATGAAAACCTAAGTAAACCTTGAGTTTATCTTTCAAAACCCAAAAAGGTATACAAACTAAGCTTGTTAAATTACTTGTTCTTGAAAAATTAAGATTTCTTCTTGCTCCTTGTTGTTTTGCCGTGAACCAAAAGAGAGAAAAGAGAGGAGAAAGTTGCTAGTTGTTATTTGTGGAAATGAGATGAAATGTGAGGTTTTGATATATATATAAAATAGGTTAGAAGATTTTGAGGACAACATTAATGGTTTAGTAAGATTTTCAAATGTGTAAGATTGATTGGTATGGTAGGGGGGTGGCAACATGGGGTAGGAAGAAAAGATGAGATGTGTAAGAAAGTTAGTAAATTTTAGGTAGTATTGTATGTATATTAGTGTTTTTAGGTAATACCGGGTACCGGGTTAACTAAAAATAAATTTTAACGGAGTTAACCGGGACATAATAAAGTCATAAAAATTGTAAAAATATGTTGGGTACAAGTATTGAGTATTTGGAAAATTATTGTTTAGTTTTTACGAAAACCGTCGTAAATAAATTTGGCGTACGTTATAAATTAAATAAATTTTCAAAACGCCGGGTAAATTAGTATTATAATTTTTATATTATTAAAATGAATATAAAAATATATTGGGATCATAGTCGGGAGTGTCGGACATGTTAGTCACATTATTGATCGCTTGTTAACGTTTATTTAGAAATAATTATACGTAAAGGTAAATTATACCAAAAGTATTAATTTAATTACCCTACGAGTAGAATAGTATGCAAGTGCCATAATGATAATATGAAGACTATTTCTAGTCCGTACGAAGTGTCCCAATAATAATGCATGAATTCGCTCCTGAACCAATACGGTTACGCGATTCTAAATACTCGTAAACTAAATTTAAGATGAAATGAGTAATGCACATGAATAGTGAAATTTCTTCCTGAAATGAATAGTGTCAAGTGAATAGTAAAATTTTTGAACGCTTCTCAGAATATCAAATTGACCTTAAAAATGATGAATAGTAAAATGATGAATAGTAATCGGTGATTAGTAAATGATGAATAGTAGATTGTCGAAGTTTGGAAAATGACCGGAAATTACGAGTTGTGACAAAAGCACAGGTTTTTTTTATGCTGAATGTGTCCCTTGACCCGCTTGGTCTCGATCAACGCACGTTTTGTGTTATATTTTGAGGGGCATAATAGTCCAATCATGTTTTAACCACACCTCTACACCATAGTTAACCCAACAGTTAACATTAGGGACGAATCATGAACTTCAATTTGCAACTTGAGCGTACCTTCTCTGATACGCTAGTTAATTTTGCGCACGAACCAATAAACCCACCCACCAAACCAGTATACCCACCGTAATTACACAAACCCTTATGAAAAACTAAATCCAAACTCAATAAACCACATTTACTGAGAATCAAAAATGAAATCCAAACTCTCATTTTCCGGAACTCACTAAACCAAATCAAATTCCAACAATACCATACCAAGTAACAATATTTAATGATTTTACTTCATTGAAACATTATTTTTGATAATCTTAATCGTTAATCCAGTAGCAATGTATGGGAATCAATTTGTTTGCGCTATGGACAATCCTTAAGATGTTTTGAATGAGTTTGTAAGTTAACACCATATAATTATTAAGTGTTATTTCTCTAAGAAACTAGTTTTAAGAAATTGACAATGCTTAAAACTTAATTTTTATATACAGGAACTACATAATGATTACGTGTTAGGAGGATCCTATCATGGGAATCGTTATATTTACTTAGTTAACTGTACAGGGATTAGATGGAGAGTTAGTTTAAGAAGAGTCTCAGAATTAGTGTGTGTTGTTGAGGAAGCAAGGTGGAATGATTTTGTGATGCACAACATCACCTATTCGGATGTTGCTAACATAGAAGAGGGTGAGGATGCGTTTTCTGTAAATTGCTACAGTGAGGATGGGGAGGAGTTTCATAATTATGAACCCCAAAGGTCTCAGTTTTGGAGATGTTTAGTGCCAGTGACAGACACGTCTCTGCGTATGCAGTGGTTTCTCGAAGATTTTCTGAAATATATGAATGGTCCAACCCCTAGTAACTATGTCGTGGTTACCACTAACATGACTGAGTACAATTTGGAGGTGGAAAGTGAGCATCTTTATGGTCGATACATCCACTCTTTCCTATTTGGGTGTGGTTGGGAGAGACTGGTCCAAGACTTGAATATGAAACCTGGTCAGTGGATGGTGTTTACTCATGTTGCCCCGGCAGAGGAATATAATGTCATGTTGTTTGAACGTGATGGAGGGGCCATTACAAAGTTGGAGACATACAGCACCAGCGCCCTCTGTCACCAAGCACATGACTATGGTATGTTTTACTTTATTAGCTTTAACTACATCAAGTATATGATATCAGTGTATCATATTGGATTATCTGTAACTAATTATGTATTATTAAATTCAGATTTTGGAGCCCGTCGGATGAACTGGATGTGTAATTGGACGTTTCACACTGTCTATGACAAAGAAGAAAGGGCATTCTACAGAAATATGACTGCATGCTTTTGGATAGATGGGCGACTTGTAATTGAATTGAAACTTTGCTATACTTCCTTTACGCATGGTTGATGCTGTCCTATATTTTGTTATGTTTATTTGGCCTGTTTGGGAAGCAGTAGTGACAGAGTTGCTTAATAAGATATATATCTATCATTTGTAGGAGATATTGTGGGTCTGATAGAAAGATTAATAGATCATAATTTATGATAGAATCACCCCAAAAAAACTAATGCTAAGTTTTGTACATTTTCTATCAATATATACCATCAAGGCTTGTGAAGAAGTACAACTTGTATGGGTTCTTTGTTGCTGATGTGAAGCATGAAAGGATAGATAAAGTGTTCGAAGTACGTGAGACAACAATCATAGTTGGTCAAGGGAAGGTGAAGAGAAAAGTGGCAATTGTTTTATCAGCTAATTTCATGGAGTCGAGGGTGGAAGCAGGGTTTGGTCAAGATTCAATGGCCCACTTCTTTCTAAGTGATGAAACAAACAGGTCACAAGGAGTTTTAAGTTTTGATGTGTGCTGATGGTTGTTTGTACGTTAGATGAACGATCTTTTATAAAAAGCTTTTATAGTTTTTGATTCAGTTAAACTATATGGGTTTATCCATAGTAGCCTGTATGTATGGTGGGCATGAAAAAACTTGACGAATGCTTAGACACTGTTTTGTAACTATTTGTGTAGGATAAATCATATGGGTTTGTCCATAGATAATGTTTTTTAACTTTGATGCAATCTATCTACATAACTTTAGGTTTTCAAACGGATAATTAGCAACACTTGTGTTATATGTGTTGACTTTATAAGTTAAATTGGGTTAATCCAAACACTCCCCTAAACTGCATATGCTATTGTAAACTGATCAAATGTAACTAGCAAAAATTAAAACTACAAATGCATACAAAGGATGTTTAATAGATTAAAACTATATACTTTGGTTAGTAATTTTTTTGGTATATGTTGACTTTATGAGTCAATAATGGGTTATTCCAAACAACCCCCTAAACTACATATGCAAATGCAAACCGATCAAATGGAAACAGCAAAATCAAAATACACATAAAAAATAGATTTATATTGCATCATAGTTAGAGTACATTACAATAACATCAGGAACTAGATCAACCGTTCATCAACAACCAAACAAAACATACATTTAGATAAACCTGTTAACAACCTATCCCCATCAAATACCAAAAAGTGACTAATTATATTCAGCCATTTTCCCAGCATAACCTTTCTGCTTACGAATATCATCATCAGCTTTACCATAAATCTGTATCAATCGAGCAAGTAGGTCGGTGTGCCTGGCCTGGGTTTCCTTCATCGCATCCAAACGGTGAAGCGCCACATCAAGTGGTCCCAAAGCTTCATTCTCTTCAATTAGCTCTATATGCTTGATGATCATCCTCTTCAGATGATCAATCGTGGCACGAATTAGCTTTGCAAAACCCCTTCTTCTACAGCCTCTTGCCCAAACCACAATCTCATACGATCTTGTAAGCTGTGTGAACTAGCGACCTCCATTAGTTCATCTAACATTGGGAAATGTCTAAAAAAAAGGGCGGTTGGATGGGTTTATTGGTTAACGCATAAAAGTTATAAGTGTCTCAGGGAAGAGACGGTCAAGGGTTTTAATAATGACTATTTTTTCACTGTTGGTCCCTCAATTTGTCTATGTTGCCGTTGTCATACTTAAAAATCCCGCCCATTATTAAGTTGAGTGTTCACATTTGGTCCCTTAATTTGACATTTAATATAATTAATCCCACCCCATTAAATCCTTACCCACTCCCGTTGAATGTCGCAAATCATTGACCATAACTTGACTCATGGATTTGCTATTCTGACTTTAGAAAGTGAGACTTCAAATAGAAAATGTCATTTACCATTTGAGTCATGGATTGCAGTGTTGCTTTCTAGAGTCAAATGTAAGTGCTATTTTCAACTTTGACTTTCTAATACCAAGTGGAAATGCTATATAGAAGTTTGACTTTCTAAAGTCAAACTGCCAAATCCACAAGAAACCCAGAGTATTTCAAAAGTTCGAAAAACACCATTTAGCACAATTTAGAAACCAACATATGGACAACCTAAATTACGCATTTTTTTACAAGATAAAGTTACTGAAACCATATAAACAAATAGCAAACACCAAAACAAAAGGTTAATTGTCATAGGGTATTCAACCCATACATAAACATCAAAAACTAGAAGAATTCCACCACGGCTTTGCAGGAAGCTCGGTGGAGTTTCAACAGCTCCCTAGCCAACTCCCAATTCGTCCTCACATTTTCAGAGTCATCATCACTGGAATTGTTGAGCTTGATATAAAGTATCTTCAGCAAGGGGGAACATGCAAGTACGAACTTTATTATTGTTAATTCATTCACTGATCTAGGAAATGATCGAAACACCACACTCTTGAGCGGCCCCGACCTCATTCTGTTGCTGCCTAAATCTAATGAATAAATTTCCAAAGGTAGGTCATTCACTACAAGAATCCAGTCAGTTACATACAAAAATTACCCACATATATTGATTAGTGGGTAATTTTCCATAAATACCCATGAATTACCCTTGAATAAGAAACTAATATTGTGCCAATAGTTACTCTCGAATTTCCCATAAATTTACCCATGAAATTACCCGTAGAGTAAAACTTGGTGTGTACTTTGTGGGTAAATTGTTCCCGCCAAAACATTTCCCACAAACTACCCATGACGCGAGTCATCGTGGGAAGATATATGGGTAATATCGTGGGTATATTTATGTTGCCCACAAAGTTTGCAAATTCTTTTTGTTCGTGGGTACTTTTTGATGGGGAATTTGTGGGCAAAAATATACACATGGATTTACCCAAATTTGTTTATGGGTATTTTGGTATCGTTAGTTAGTTGTTAGATTTTTATACTTTATTAATGGTCTTACCATCTTCATGTTTATGTGGGTAATATTTCTAAGTAAATTTTATATGGGTACTGTCAAGGGTATGTAAATGACCATGGTACTAAATATCATGCTTTTTTTAGTGTGACTTTCGGGTTAACAGTCACAATGTGGTTTCATGTACATTTCGTCATTAGTGGTTTGTGTGTTCTAACCAATCAAGAAATTATCTGGTGGTGTTAAATACTTTTTTGTTGATACCAAAAAAGAAATAAGTTTTCATCTATACATCTTGAGTCTAACTACGTCAACTAACCTAATAACACAAATCCCATTACATAACATAATCTAGATCTTTTTATACAGTAAAGGAATTCAGTTATTTGCAAAACGGAGGCTTCAATTTTGCAATTGAGCCTCCTGATTGACCAATTCCTCTAAAATTATCGCAATTTTAGTTGTTCTCGTGAATTTTTGTTTAAAATGCCCAAAGATACATGATGACGTCAAATAATCCTGATATTTGAGTGTCAATTTCCCCCTAATATGCTCGTTTATTTTACTTATTATGTGGACATATACTTTGATTTCGTTATATTTTGTATCCAGGTCACAAACGAGCATAAGAGCTAAAGAGACGTGGAAATTGGAAAGAACTCACAAAAGATAAACATTTTAGTATGCTGGAAGAAGCTATGGCGTAACATTCACTCTCTATTACGCCGTAGCTGGGAATTCAAACATGAAGACCAAAGTCAACGCGGATCAAAAGCTATGACGTAACCAATTCCTGAGTTACGCCGTAATATATTCAAGACTTTTAAGAATCCCTCGAATTAGAGGCTACGTCGTAACATAATTATGGAGTTACCATGTAGCAATGACTACGAGAGTAAACCAATATCCATGAATTAAACTATGGCGTAACAACACATGGGACTATGGCGTAGAAGAAACCCTAATTGGAGTTACAGCTTAACACATTCATCATCTACACCATAACTATTGCTTTTAGATAAGATCTTTTCAGGATTACACTAGCTACGGTGTAACACACTTTTGTATCTACGCCGTAGCTATGACGGGCCTATAAATACAACCCTAATTTCTGCATTCAACATACACTTTCTCACACACAAAGTCAGAGATCGTTAGGAGTTTTTAGAAGGCCAGTCTATAGCAGCATACGGAGCATTTCCAAGGGAGAGATCACGCCTACAACACCATAAGTTTTAGTTTTTCATATTTTCATTTACATTTCGTATTCATGGATTTTGTAAACATTGAATCGAGTGTTGAATTTAATATGATTAGCTAAGCACCTTTCGTACTAGCCTAGTTATGATTCTTATATTGTTGTGATTATGTTTTCGTGTTTTTCATAATGGTTCTAGTGTGTGCATGCTTAGTTTATCATAGATCCTTTAGTTTCGGTAGTCTAAAAGAACCGGTTATACCTTTTATGCGAGGAGAAATGATCATAGGACCCTTGCGTAGTTAGGTTGCGAGGAAATGGTTGGGATAACAACCGGCCATTCGCCTTGTGTGCAAATTGACCATAGGACCACTTTCCAGGTTCGATAGACTTAAGTAGTTAGAGTATGGTCTATGATCATGACAACGGACCATAAGGATAAATCTAGCATGTAGTGGCACTTAATGACTCAAACTCGTCTACCGTACGTCGGCTTACTAGCAAAGGGTAGTGCCTTTGGTTCGCGGCAGGATTGGGGGAGATAGGCTAGGGAACTTGACCATATGAACCTAGTGATATATGTCCGCCCCACTTGAAGCGTGAGATTAGCTTAACAGGAAACGTAATCATAAACAATGTAGGATGATTAATTAGGCTAGTACATTTCTCTCTTATTGCTCGCAACCTTTACTTTCATTTATGCTTTGTTTATTTTCTGTCTATTTAGTTTAAGTAATCAATAATTCTTCTTTCTAAATCATTGCAATAGTGACACTAGACTTAGATAAAATCCAACCCACATAGCTCTTGGGACGACCTCGGTTTTACCAAATACTAGTCTACACACGACCGGATTGTCTGTCCGTTAGTGCAAATAGGTAGACCTTAGGTAATCGAGCTAATATAAATTTAAGACCTAGTCAGTAAAACCTGCATCAAGTTTTTGGCGCTGCTACCGGGGAGCTATAATAGGTTTTTTATTTGAGTTTTTACTTTTTGTTAAATTTTGTTTTTGTTTTCTTACATTTTTTAAGTGTCAGGAAACATGGAAGTAATCAACATTGACACTTTGACTTTGGAAGAATACCTTGCTACGACTAGGGCTGAGCAAGGACCGGACCTTATTTGGCTAGTTATTGGAGCAAATGTACGGTTCGAGATTAAAGATTAATTTATGAGAGAGTTACGTGAACGACTCTTTTCTGGAAATAAAGACGAATACGCATATGAACATGTTGAACATGTCTTGTACATCACTAGCCTTTTCAATATCCCATGAGTTTCACATGACGCTGTTATGCTAAGAGTGTTTCCCATGACACTCACTGGAACTGCTCGAAGATGGGTTGATCGGTTACCTGGTGGAACCATCAATACGTGGAATCTCTTTAAGAAAGTGTTCATTCAACGCTTTTGCCCTCATTCTAAGACAGCAAAACAGTTAGAGGAGATTCACAATTTCAGACAAAAAGGTGATGAGACATTGTATCAAGCTTGGGATAGGTACAACGATCTTCTTTATAAGTGGGGTGATGAGACATTGTATCAAGCTTGGGATAGGTACAACGATCTTCTTTATAAGTGCCCCACTCATGACTTGAGCAAAAAACAGAAGGTGAATCTTTTCTATAAAGGAATTAATGTCATGACAAGACAAATGTTGGATTCTCAGTGACCAATCCCTGGAAAGACTCCTGTTCAAGCTTTAGACTTTATTCAGGATATGGCAGACCACTCTCAAAAGTGGCATGATGAAGGCAGTAGCAGAATTATGAACGAAAATCTCTATGGCATAAACGTGTTGACTAATAACTTTAAGAATCATGGTAGGGAGATGAAGAAGCTTAAATAAGATGTCCATGCCATACAAGTTGGATGTGACACTTGCAAAGGAGCTCACCTAGCCAAAGACTGCCCGCTAAAAGAGGAAGTCAAAAGAATAGAAAAGATGAAATATGGGGAAGTTAACAAACCATTTCAAGGATACGGTGGTGAAGGAGCTAAGTACCGCGTATGACCTTAAGGGTATTATACAAAAATCGGTAACGGGTCTCCATACACAGTGAAAAAAACCAGCCTTGAAGATTTGGTCAACAAACATATCGAATAATCTTCCAGGAAAAGCGACCTGTTTAGGGAATGGTTGAACAAGGTAAAAGAAGATACTGACAGAAATGTACGAAATCAAGACGCCGCAATCAAAAAATTGGAAATTTAGGTTGGGCAATTGGTCAAAGATTTTGAGTCTAAGAAGGCAGATGCTGGAACTTGCAAGGCAGTATTCACTAAAGAGGAGCATAATAATGACCAACAAAGCACGAACCTCACTGAAGAATTCTGTGGAATTAATTTCCTGCAAGAGAATTAGGACAGGTCACCGGAAGAAATTCTCCCTTGCCAACTTCCGGTGAAGGAACCTAACCCAGGAGACTTCCTCCTATACCAACTGACTGTCAACTAGCTGACATTTTTACTAAACCTTTACCTGAGCCTAGTTTTACTAGACTGATAGCTGAGTTGGGTATGCTAAATATCGACCTTATTATCCCTGATAAGTCAAATGCATTAAATGAATCTCTGATATGAAGTAAATGTGTTTAAGGTAACATAATCGGTGCATTAATTTGTAATCAAACCTTTTTCAAACCAAAGAGAATCTTTTCTGAAAAAAGCATAACACCTTTCACGAAAAACGAGGAGATAAGTGTGCACGAAAAACCACCTTGGTCCTTAGGTTTGTAAAGATCCAACCAAGCCACTTTAGCTTTACCTTTACAGCTTTCCCCATTATTCCACAAGAACCTTTTAAAGAGCTTTTCAACATCATTGATAATTGCTTTAGGAAGAAGGAAAATAGACCCGCAATAGACCTGCATAGATGCCAGCACAAAAGCTATCAATTGAGCTCTTCCAACATAAGATAAGCTTTTGTTCTTCGAATCACTAAGCTTTTGCTGAACTTTATCTACTAACTGTTTTTAGTCTGCAATCCCAATCTTCTTGGTAACCAAAGGAACCCCCAAATATCTAACTGGAAGCTTGCCTTCTTTGAAAGGGAAAATATTGCTTATATCCCTCTTGGTATCTTAATCCAGGCTTCCACAAAAAATTGTACATTTGCTAATGTTTGGATACAAACCAGAAATAGCACTAAACTTGTCCAATGCCTTCTTTAATGTAAGAACAGATTCAACACCACCATGACTAAGCATAATTAAGTCATATGCAAAGCTTAGATGAGTAATTTTCAATTGTTTGCATCCAAAGTGGTATTTAAAAGCCATGTTCTTCCTGATTTCATTCTTCACAATAAGGTTTAAAATATCCATTACCAAAGTGAAAATGTATGGAGAAACAGGATCACCCTGCCTCAAACCTCTGCCACCTTTGAAGTAACCATGTCTCTCACCATTAACACAAATAGTGAACTTGGAGTTAGTCATACAAGTCATTATCCATTTCACTATCTTGTCTGGGAAGCCAAATCTCTGCATTATCTCTTTAAGGAACACCCAGTTAACTGTATCATAGGCCTTTTGAATGTCTATTTTGAAAGAGCACCTTTTTGGACCATTAATGCAGATATATCCTTTAAGTAATTCTTAAGTGAGAAGGATATTATTGTAACCCCCGGTACTTTTCCCAAACCTATTACTAGCCAAAATATTTATTTTCGTACCTGAGACACATTAAAACTTTTATTTGTGATTATTTGGGCTTGAGAAATGTGAGATATACTGGAAACGAGAACTTTATTCCTTGTTTGACTCAGCACAACTTAGAACACTCGAATTGTATTGCATTTGCCAAATTATTTGAATTATTTTGAGTTTTGGAAAAACTCTGAAGTTTATGCTTGATTTTATTGGAAAAATTATTTCGTGAACAATGGCGCAAGTTTCGTAAATTTTCGAGTCCGTTTGCTATGTCGTTCGAGCCCCGGAGCGTTTATTGTTAGAAGTTTAGAACGTGGCAACCTTGGTCACTAGACTATCACCCTCCACTTACCCTACACTTTCAACTAATACCAAACCTACCCTATACTTTTATTTATGTATATATACCCTTAACACCCCCCCCCCCATTTTTCCCATTTTCCATAATAAAAACACACACACACTCCACCAAATTCTCTCTCTCTCTCTCTTGAATATCCGGCCGCCGCCCCTAGCCGGAACACCAGCAGTTTCCAGCGACTGCCACCAGAAAAATTTCCTGCCACCCATCTTCTTACACCATCTTGTAGATCGGGACATCCCCGACACCACAGTACCACACCCGCGACCCCAAACACCCCGTATCACCCTCACGCGCCACCACCGCCGCGACCATCACCACCGAGAGACTTCACCACTACCACCGTCCTTCCTACCGCCGGTATAGCAACACCCCGCCACCCCTTTTCTTATTTTCTTTTTAATTTTTAAAACCCTAGTTTTATATTTTTAAATAAATTCGATTTTAATATTAAAAGTTTTATGAAAATGTTTTTGATATGTTTTTAGACCCAAAACTCGTGTGGATTCTTGTGTGTGCATTAATGGTTGATAAATTGACTATGTATATGTATATATATATATATATATATATATATATATATATATATATATATATATATATATATATATATATATATATATATATATATATATAAGAAGATGGTTGAGTTGGTTGAGTTGGAGAGGATGGTTGATAAATTGACTATGAAGGAAGTGTTCTTGGACATTGATAGTCGACACTATCATACTAGTATCAGCGAGTTATGGAGTGAGTTGCATGAGATGCAGAGACAGGCCTACGCAGAGAGGATGACCCGCCTTAGGTCTTATGACAGCATTGATGTGATGGCTATGTATGGAGATCGTTCAGGAGATCAGTGATTGGATCATTTATAGTAGTTGGTATCTTAATGGTAGTTTACCTAGTATATACTAAACTGAATTCTTCAGTTGGTAGATTTTATTCGAAACTTGTACTTGTTTTGCATATCTTGTAAGACCAATGTCAAGTATGAAATCTATGATGTATTATGGTGATGTACTATTTTTGATGTTGACTTATGCTATATTATGATTTTATTCATGTGATGATGCTTTATCTTGTGATATGATTCTGACACGTTAATCAAATACTTACAAATGTTGTGCTTTGTATTGATTGATAGAATTATGCCACCTAGGAAGATGACCCCTGCTGCTATTCAGCAGATGATTGATGAGGGTGTTGCTGCAGCGCTTGCCAGGCAAGCAGGTGTTCCTCATAATGTTGGACCGGCTAGAGCTCAAGCTATTCCCAACAACGCACTTTTAAGGAATTCATGGATTGTAAGCCTATTACCTTCAAAGGAACTGAAGGAGCTGTTGGATTGACTCAATAGTTTGAGAAAGTGGAATCGGTGTTTCATAGGAGTAATTGTACTGAGAACAATATCGTGAAGTATGCGACATGCACATTGTTGGAGCATGCCTTGTCTTGGTGGAATGCTTATGTTCAGGAAAAGGGAATGGAGGAAGCTTATAATACTTCATAGGAAGATTTCAAGAAAGCTATGGTTAAGAAGTACTGTTCTCGTAGTGATTTGAGGAAGTTGGATACTGAGTTCTATTATTTGGCTGTGAAGGGTTCTGATCTTGCTACTTATGTGCGACGTTTCCAAGAGTTGAAGGTTTTTTGTGCTCACATGGTATCCGATAATGAGAAGTTGCTAGAGAAGTTTATTGGTGGATTGCCTGCAAGTATTCAAGGGAATGTGACGTCGTATAATGCTGAGACATTGGATAACACTATTAGTATGGCTGAACGCCTTATGGATCAAGTGACTAAGCATGGTGCTATTCAGAAAAGTAATCACTTTGACAACAAGAGGAAATAGGAAGATAATAGAAAGAGCAACAACTATAACAATCCCAACAACCGCTATAACAACAATCAGTATCGTAACAACAATCACCATCACCAACAGAATAGGAAACAGGAGACTGTTAAGGCATTTGTGGCTGCACAAAGAGGAGCGAATGTTGGACAACAAACTCTTTGTGGGAAGTGCCACCAGCATCATACTTGACCATGTGCTGTGAGATGTATGAAGTGTCAAAAGGTTGGTCACGTTTCAAGGTTTTGTAAGAATAAGGTTGTGGCGACAGGAGCAAATGCCCAGCCTGTAGTTACATGTTTTGGATGTAGAGAGCGTGGACAATATAGGGGACAATGCTCGAAGAATGCTGGACAAGGAAATGTAGGTGCTCGAGGTAGAGTGTACGTGATGGGAAATGGAGAGCCGCATCAAGATCCGAATGTTGTCACTGGTACGTTTCTTCTCAACAACCTTTGTGTTAAAGTTTTGTTTGATTCGGGTGCCGATATGAGTTTTGTATCTTCTAAGATTGCGCCGTTACTTCGACTTACCCCTACTCTATTAGACGTTAGCTATAGTATTGAGTTAGCTGATGGTAACCTAGTTGACACCCGCACCATGATTCGTGGCTGTACCCTTAACCTGTTAGATCACCCGTTTAGTATTGATTTGATGCCAATCGAGCTTGGAAGCTTCGATGTGATAGTTGAAATGGATTGGTTATCCAAGAATCGAGCGAGCATTATTTTTGGAGAACGAGTTGTTCATATCCCTCTCAATGATGAGATCTTGATTGTTCGAGGTGATAGGAGTGGAACTCGCCTGAACATTATATCATGTCTCAAGACCATGAAATACCTTGAGAAAGGATGTCACGCATTCCTAGCATACGTGGCTAAGAAGGAGTCGGGAGAGAAGCGACTCGAGGATGTTCATGCAGTGCGTGAGTTTCCTAAAGTATTTCTTGAAGATTTGACGGGACTTCCGCCAGCCCGACTAGTGGATTTTCGTATCGACTTAGTTCCAGGAGCTACACCTGTTGCGCGTGCACCATATCGTTTAGCGCCATCGGAAATGGAGGAGTTATCTAAGCAATTGCAAGAGCTGTTGGATAAAGGATTTATTCGACCGAGTTCTTCACCCTGGGGAGCTCCAATGTTATTCGTGAAGAAGAAGTATGGAACGTTTAGGATGTGTATCGACTATCGAGGATTGAATAAGTTAATCGTGAAGAACCGCTACCCGTTACTGAGGATTGATGATTTATTTGATCAATTGCAAGGATCGAGTTACTACTCTAAGATTGACTTGAGGTCTAGTTATCACCAACTCAGGGTTCGGGAAGAGGATATTCCCAAGATGGCATTTAGGACCCGTTATGGTCATTATGAGTTTCAAGTTATGCCTTTTGGTTTGACCAATGCGCCTGCAGTGTTCATGGACCTCATGAACCGAGTGTGCAAGCCTTATCTAGATAAGTTCGTGATAGTCTTTATCGATGATATTTTGATCTACTCAAAGAGCGAGGAAGAGCACAAACAGTATTTAGTTACGATTCTTAAGTTGCTCAAGGACGAGCAGTTGTACGCAAAGTTCTCTAAGTGTGAGTTTTGGATTCGGAAAGTTCAATTTTTGGGTCATGTGATTGATAGTGAAGGATTACATGTGGATCCCGCTAAGATTGAGGCGATTGAGAAATGGGCAACGCCGGTTAACGCCACAAAAATTCATCGATTTCTAGGATTGGTTGGGTACTATAGGAGATTCATCGAGGGATTCTCCAAGATATCTAAACCGTTAACCGCATTGACTCACAAGGATAAGAAGTATGAATGGGGAGAGGAAGAAGAGAAGGCATTTCAGACTTTGAAGCAGAAGCTTTGTAGTGCACCGATCTTGGCTTTGCCAGATGGAGTAGAAGATTTTGTGGTTTATTGTGATGCCTCGTATCAAGGGATAGGAGCAGGTTTGATGCAACGAGAGAAGGTTATAGCATATGCTTCCCGACAGCTTAAGACTCATGAAGAGAAGTATACCACTCATGATTTGGAGTTAGGAGCCGTGATTTTTGCCTTTAAGTTGTGGAGACATTATCTTTATGGTACTAAGTGTGTTGTCTTTACCGACCACAAGAGTTTACAGTATATTTTGGATCAGAAGGAGTTGAATATGCGACAACGACGATGGTTGGAGACGTCGAGCGATTATGATTGTGAGATACGATACCACCCTGGAAAAGCTAATGTTGTAGCTGATGCATTGAGTCGCAAGGAATGTTTGAAACCGTTACGCGTTCGAGCTTTAGTTTTGACAATTAACTCGAATTTACCCGCTCAGATTTTGCAAGCACAAGAAGAAGTCATGAAAAGAGGAGAGCTTAAGGAAGAGAAAGTTGATGGGATGATTAGAAAGGAGAAACTTGAGAAACGTTCAGATGGAAATTTGTGTTACAAAGGAAGAAGTTGGGTACCTTTGTTCGGAGGACTGAGAGACTTGATTATGCTCGAGTCTCATAAGTCAAAGTATTCTATTCACTCAGGATCTGACAAGATGTATCAGGATGTGAAGAAGTTATATTGGTGGCCCAATATGAAAGCTGAGATTGCCTATTATGCCCGTAAGTGTCTTACGTGCGCCAAGGTTAAGGCTGAATATCAGAAACCGTCTGGTTTACTAGAACAACCTGAGATCCCAGAATGGAAATGGGAAAGAATAACAATGGATTTTGTCACCAAGCTACCAAGGACTTCAACGGGATTCGATGCTATTTGGGTAATAGTCGATCGATTGTGTTGACATAAATAATGTCTAAAAACATTGTTAGCATATTAACAATGTCTCTATGTTTTGATAATTACAAAGCATAAACTCATTAATCTAAAACTTGTGACGTAAACAAGTTTTTAGTGCTTAATATTTGTCTTTGCATCCATATCACTTAAGGTATCAATAAACAAAGTGTTTATTGGATTTCATGATCAAAGGAAATTTTTCTAATCACTAGAATTTTTATAAAATGTGTTTAACATTCTATATCTTTTACAAAATTACTTTTGGAATTAAAAGAATATGTTTAATTCATTATAAATATATAATTTCAAATTTCCAACTAAAAATGGCAAATTTTATCCAGAAAAATATTCCCCACTAAAAGACAAGAAAATCCAACGTTCTGAAGGGGCGGCCACCATAATTCCTTAGGCGGCCCCCTTAATCATTAAGGGGACCGGCCTATAATTAAGGGGACCGGCCACGCTCCAGAACAGTAATTTTTCTCCCTATAAATACTGGTTCATCCCACAGAATTTTCTCACCTTTTGCACTCCTAAACTTTCTGTTCTAGATCCACATTTCTATTCTCTTAATCCTTTGATCATAAATACATAATTCTTTGTTTCAAAGTGATTCAAACATCATCCTCTCAAGTGCAAGAGAAGAATACTTCTATCCCCCAAGACAAGAAGTATTACAACTTGTTGTGACCTCCACATCCAAGTTGTTGGTGCATCATCAAGATTATTTACATAACTCTTTGTGAAGATTGTTGTGAATATTTGATTGTAGATAGTTGTGCTAGGTATATTGATTGTGTAATTAGTTAGTTGCTTGGTGTGAAGAAGAAAAGTTAGGAATTAGATTGTAGTGAAAAAGCTTGGTGTGAAGTTGTTAGTTGTGAAGAAAATTGGTGTGAAGAAGATAGGCGTGAAGTAGTTAGTTGTGAAGTAGATTGGTGTGAAGAAGTTGTGTAGAAGTTGTGGTTTAGTTGTGAAGAAGTTTTGGTGTGTAAATTGGTGTGTAAGGTTTTCTCCGCCATAAGGGAGCTTGTTGATATAGTGAAGAAAACTCTCGAGTTAGGTGCTCGGGGAGTGGAGTAGGGCAAGGAAGGTGTCCTTGTGTAACACCCCCAATTCATGGATGCAGCGGAATTCAAACTGGGTGTTACTCAATGGCACAATAGTCACAATAATAGAAAACGAACTCTAATTGAGTCGTTTTAAAAGATTTATCATTCAAATTATATAAATATCAGAGATTACAAAATGAGGTCCCAGATGGTTCCATGTTTACAAATTACATTAAATGAGTTTTTGAATGATAATAAAATTTATAGCCCTCTTGAATATCCATGCTCTTCCGTGCCATCCTTGATCATCATGGACCTGAAATACATGCTTAAAAGGGTCAACACAAAGGTTGAGTGATATTCATAGAGTTTGTTTACTGGTTGAACACAATATGTTGGTAGTGTGAGTTAATTAGACTCGAAAATGATGGGCTACGTTGTTATACGCCCATAAAACGTATTATTACACTAAGCTCATGACACCAAAACGTTAACGGGTACCAATATCAATCGGCGGAGTTATCCCGGTAGGTACTTTGCCGTCATACCTATGTTTCAAATATTAACGCATTTGTTTGAACTTAGCCAATACAAATGGGATTCGTCAATCCCAATAGGCTTATTAGCAATATTCGTGCTCACTATTACTAGTGATTAAATGGTTCATGATAAGGGATATTGGATTGGCAAGGATGGTACTTAGTGATAATAAAACAATCGGATAGCATATAATTTCAAAGCATTGTGTTCGGTTTAAAATAGCATGTATTCCCCCCAAGGGTTTGTAAAATAATTAAGTAATGGAAAGTGGGGCTATGAACTAACCTTAAGTAAAATAGCAAGTAATGAAGGTAATGATCGAATCGTGAAGGTTTCTACGAGCAACCTATAATAGAATGTTGCGACTTAGGATTGGAATAAAGAATATAAAGAATTGCCTATATATGTCTTGCATTTAGTCCATGATGTAGTACTTAGTATAGTGTAAGTCTTTGAAAAGAAATGGTTTATGAAACATGTATAGTTTATATATCGCTTACTACCGTTCGGGCCGACATAATTCATAAGTCATGTAGTAAACGTTCGAGGAGCCAGGACACTTTAATTCGTAAATCCACAACTCATCTCGACGGCTTACTTAATGAACTCCTCACATGAGGCTCCCTACCATTGTAGTATTTGATAAATATATATATATATATATATATATATATATATATATATATATATATATATATATATATATATATATATATATATATAAGTTTTGATCCGAAAAGTTACATGTCTAATATTTGAATAAACTTAGGAAAGTTTACTTTTACATGAAGATTGTTATTAGAATGAGTTTCTTAATCTTGTATGACAATTACTTGTAAGATCTCATGGTTCTTTAGATGAAGTAGATCCAAATTGTATGTTTAAGTTATCGCTAACTCTTTAGCTCATGTTTTCGCCTAACTAAGTTTATATGGTCATTTAGTCATGGCCTTGCCATGACCTTTGGTCATTCTTTCATGGTCTTGAGACTTAACCTTGGCTTTAGCCATGGTTGTGGTCTTGAATTTAGACCTCTTGGTCTTATTAAACCATAACTATTATTTAGTAACTTTGGTATATAAAATAGCTATTAAGAAACTGAAAAAAATCTCATTCATTATTGGTTTTCTGGATATGTGCCCCTGAGCTTTTGAAGAAAACGTGATTCCGGACAACTTTTGTGTTTTAACTTTTTCATGAAATGGACCAGAATGGCCTCTTTTTGCGTATTTAATTCTGTTACAGAAACATTTGGCAGTTTTTGCCGTAAAGTTTTGGTAATTTCAAATGGTCATAACATTTGACTCGTGTTCTCGTTTTAGGTGGTTCAAATTGCTATGTTTTCCTTTTTAAGTCCTCTTTAACAGTAAGTAAGTGTCCAATATCATAGTTATACTATTTTGGTCGTGGTTCTCCATAAAAGTCACTAGTTTACTTGTTTAAATAACTTAAGTTTAACAATCATTTACAATAACTTGTTTTACCCATTTTTATACATCATGGACATGATCACAAGACAAAATATAGCATGAATGATATGTAAATAGCATTAATATGATATTTAACAAGAAGTATGTTAGGGTTTGCTTACAACTTTTGGCTTTCAACAAAGAAAGGTAAGTAACATGTAAGGTAAGGACTTTGATTGATTTATGCTTCACCCTACTTCACTTCAAGCAATCTTTCTACACTTGTATTCTTGAAAGAGAGATGATGAAATTTGAGGTGAATTGAGTAGATTCAAACTCAAGAGAAATCACCAAAGTTTATAGGGTTTGGAAGTATTTTTGATGAATCAAAACTAGACTAGGGTTTATGTGTTGATATTGCACTTGATCTCTTGATTATAACTTGAAGTAAACTAGCTAATGAAAGAGTGTTTAAGTGTGAGATATAGGACGACAAGAGAGGAGGAGGGGCGTATATATATGAGCTTGAGGAGGTTACTAATGAAGACTAGTCAAAGCTTGGAGAGCAAGCTTGGACATGTGTAATCATCTTAAGGCTTATGGCATGAGATCAAGCCACATGGGTGGTGAATCCCCCCCCCCCTATGGCGGTTCACAAAACTTAGGGAGGAAGAGTTGTTCCTTTGTGATCTTATCCTAGATGTTTAGTTAGTTTTGACTCCGGAAATTGCTAACCGTAAATGGTTAAACCATAAAACGTAAAACCGGGTATCGTAAAAATGTGAAACTTGGAAGAATGATTAAACATGTCAATATACTCTATAATAAAATATAAAATGAGTAGTAGGTTCCATTGTCGTGCTAAAACCCTGCTAAAACTGGAAACACGGGTCTAAAACGCGTAATACGTAAAACGTACGAATATTGTGTAAAATTGAGAAAAGTAAAATGTTACTTTTCTAATATGATAGTAATGATTTAAAATGACTTATAATTTAAGACATAAAACCGTAAGCCTAAAAATCAAGGAATGATTTTTGGTCAAAGGAGGAGGGAAAAATATGTTGATTTTTTCCAAAAATGTGAAAACTCAAATCGTCTTAGAAACGCGGTGCAGGTATAGGCTAAGGTTACGGCTAAGTAAAAGTGCTTAAAAACGAAAATTCCTGTTTCTCACGGCCGAGGTTTATTTGGTCACATTTTTCTTAGTCATGTTCTCAAATAAATCATGAGTGTATCAAACATTTTTCTGATGCAGCGAAAATTAACGCAGTCGAGTTTCGTTGTACGTAGGATTTTTGAATGACGTTTTACCCTAAAACGTGTATTTCCTTAATAACTTCCGCGAAAATGATCTGATGAGTGTCAAACTTTTATTTTGTCATGGAAATGATTTATCATACGAGAATATGAAATAAAAATCAAATTTCAGAAAAGTGAATAGTAAAAAATGAATAGTGAAATTTTTCGGGAATAGAAGTTACCCTAAAAATGCGAATTGTTACAGTCTCTACCCCTTACGGGATCTTCGTCCCGAAGTTCTATGTGTGTTATATGTTGGAGTGGTGTCGATGAAGAGGTGTGGTTACTTATGAGGACTAGAGTCTGTGATTACCAGTGATGTAGTTTGATTTGTCTCAGAATACGGTGTGTTAATAAAAATTGATAACATAGTAGAATGTTACTAGAGATTCATATAATATTCGAATATCAAAGGAAATTGATATAGTAGTTGAATATTAATGGAAATTGGGATAGTAGTTGCAATCATAGCCTAGTAGGTAATCTGTTGTTGTACCTAGTGTTTATTGACTTCATATTTATGTTATTTTGGATACAAATAAGCCCACTTGTTTATAATTCTTTATTTATATAGAGAGGCATCCCAAACAATGTAAATAGGGGAATATAAACTTATGGTTCGGTGATTTACAATTTCTTTATTTAAATAAAAAGGCATCCCAATCCATTCAAATAATTATAAATCATCCTACTTAAGAATTCCCAACACAACATTCATACTTAGCCGGTGAGTTACAAGGTAGTGTATTACGAGATGATACTGGTGTTCCAAAAGTACAAGATGAATATTCAATCTTGTAAAGCTGATGAGGGTGCTTGTGGTGTAACTAAGGATGATTTGAGCTTTAAAAGTGCATCAAGATCTGTTAATGAGCTTGTGGTTGCAACGGTTGTAAAGACATTGATGTGATATGTTGATGAACAAAAGTGTGTAGCGTATGCTTAACATTAATATTCTTAGGTATAGATGTTGAGTTTGCTTTGTAAATCTTAAGAGATTTTAAAGGTTTATGACGGAATGGTATTCTTAGGACCTAAACAGGATAGTACTTCTACAGGATAAAGAGAAGAATTGATAACTATCCCAAGATAGTAGTTGGGATTATCTCATAAATGAAAACTTTCAAAAATGAAATTAGGTAGTACAAATAAGGTGTTAAGATCTTGCTGAGTGGTAAGACACTATCGTGTCTCTAGATCGTTTTAAAGAATTCTGGTGGTTTATTGAGTTCAAGTAGGAAATCAATCTGAACATAACCCTAGTACAACTATTCTCAGTATTTGAAAATTTTAAGTCGAACATAGTTAGTTAGACTATGTTTCACTGTCCATAGGTTAAATATCGGTGACTAGTCTATATTTAGCTGAGGTTTGATAAAATTTTGAAATACCTAAATTAGGCATACTTGTGATATGTTCGTTGCTTTTGGGAAACTGTCCACTAAACAAAGGCGATGTCAAACAATTCAGTTGCAAGTCCCGCCCATACAAGACTTGTAACCTATGTTTTCACATTCCATTGCATAGAAGATAGTACGGGTAGATACGTGTGGAAAGGAAGTTTTAAGTAGTTCTAAAACAGTCCATACTTGGCCAGGATCACGAACTTTTAACAATGAAGGTTTCAGAAGAAAACTTTGATGAATGTAGAGAAACTTCAGCTTTTGTAGATGATGGATTAGTTTGTCCTTTAGAAATCTCATATTTCTATTTGGAAATAGATAGATTGTGATGGGTTTTTTTTTTTTTTTTTGATATCATATGAAATGATATTGATGAGGTGATGGAATAATTCCAGAGACCATTGCGCAAAACACAATGTCTCGGAAGTAGATTAGACCATTGTGTGACTCAAAACATTTGAGAAATGATTAAGACCATTGTATCATACAATGTCCGGGAAATAGAAAAGACCATTGTAATTAGTTACAACGTCTTGGATATAAAATGCTAGAATAGGAACATGGTTGGGAGAATGTGGTAGTGCCGAAATGCCCTAGAATATGCATGTGCAGATATGTTTAGATAAAATGATTGAAAATAACTCGAATGTATATATCAATATACTTATATATGTTCGTGCAATGTAGAATGCCTAGTGTGTATATATCAATATACTTATATGTTCATGTAGCATAAAATGTTTCCAGGGAAATGCTCAATTATGTTAAGGGTACATATATCAATATGCAATTATGTTTGTGTAGTATAAAATGCTTAAAAAGTCCATAATCGTCTGGAGGATGGAAGACACGGAGAGCGGAAGGCTATAAAATGTTTTTACTTGTAAGTGTGGTTATAGTTTAGGTCTCAATTAGACCCGTTTCTCTATAACCATGGCTCTGATACCAATCTGTAACACCCCCAATTCATGGATGCAGCGGAATTCAAACTGGGTGTTACTCAATGGCACAATAGTCACAATAATAGAAAACGAACTCTAATTGAGTCGTTTTAAAAGATTTATCATTCAAATTATATAAATATCAGAGATTACAAAATGAGGTCCCAGATGGTTCCATGTTTACAAATTACATTAAATGAGTTTTTGAATGATAATAAAATTTATAGCCCTCTTGAATATCCGTGCTCTTCCGTGCCATCCTTGATCATCATGGACCTGAAATACATGCTTAAAAGGGTTAACACAAAGGTTGAGTGATATTCATAGAGTTTGTTTAATGGTTGAACACAATATGTTGGTAGTGTGAGTTAATTAGACTCGAAAATGATGGGCTACGTTGTTATACGCCCCTAAAACGTATTATTACACTAAGCTCATGACACCAAAACGTTAACGGGTACCAATATCAATCGGCGTAGTTATCCCGGTAGGTACTTTGCCGTCAAACCTATGTTTCAAATATTAATGCATTTGTTTGAACTTAGTCAATACAAATGGGATTCGTCAATCCCAATAGGCCTATTAGCAATATTCGCGCTCACTATTACTAGTGATTAAATGGTTCATGATAAGGGATATTGGATTGGCAAGGATGGTACTTAATGATAATAAAACAATCGGATAGCATATAATTTCAAAGCATTGTATTCGGTTTAAAATAGCACGTATTCCCCCCAAAGGTTTGTAAAATAATTAAGTAATGGAAAGTGGGGCTATGAACTAACCTTAAGTAAAATAGCAAGTAATGAAGGTGATGATCGAATCGTGAAGGTTTCTACGAGCAACCTATAATAGAATGTTGCGACTTAGGATTGGAATAAAGAATATGAAGAATTGCCTATATATGTCTTGCATTTACTCCATGATGTAGTACTTATAGTGTAAGTCTTTGAAAAGAAATGGTTTATGAAACATGTATAGTTTATATATCGCTTACTACCGTTCGGGCCGACATAATTCATAAGTCATGTAGTAAACGTTCGAGGAGCCAGGACACTTTAATTCGTAAATCCACAACTCATCTCGACGGCTTACTTAATGAACTCCTCACATGAGGCTCCCTACTATTGTAGTATTTGATAAAATATATATATATATATATATATATATATATATATATATATATATATATATATATATATATATATATATATATATATATATATATGTATATATATATATATATGTATATATATATATAAGTTTTGATCCGAAAAGTTACATGTCTAATATTTGAATAAACTTAGGAAAGTTTACTTTTACATGAAGATTGTTATTAGAATGAGTTTCTTAATCTTGTATGACAATTACTTGTAAGATCTCATGGTTCTTTAGATGAAGTAGATCCAAATTGTATGTTTAAGTTATCGCCAACTCTTTAGCTCATGTTTTCGCCTAAGTAAGTTTATATGGTCATTTAGTCATGGCATTGCCGTGACCTTTGGTCATTGTTTCATGGTCTTGAGACTCAACCTTGGCTTTAGCCATGGTTGTGGTCTTGAATTTAGACCTCTTGGTCTTATTAAACCATAACTATTATTTAGTAACTTTGGTATATAAAATAGCTGTTAAGAAACTGATGAAAATCTCATTCATTATTGGTTTTCTGGATACGTGACCCTGAGTTTTTGAAGAAAACGTGATTCCGGACAACTTTCGTGCTTTAACTTTTTCATGAAACAGACCAGAAGGGCCTCTTTTTGCGTGTTTAATTCTGTTACAGAAACATTTGGCAGTTTTTGCCGTAAAGTTTTGGTAATTTCAAATGGTCATAACTTTTGACTCGTGTACTCGTTTTAGGTGGTTCAAATTGCTATGTTTTCCTTTTTAAGTCCTATTTAACAGTAAGTAAGTGTCCAGTATCATAGTTATACTATTTTGGTCGTGGTTCTCCATGAAAGTCACTAGTTTACTTGTTTAAATAACTTAAGTTTAACATTCATTTACAATAACTTGTTTTACCCATTTTTATACATCATGGACATGATCACAAGACAAAATATTGCATGAATGATATGTAAATAGCATTAATATGATATTTAACAAGAAGTATGTTAGGGTTTGCTTACAACTTTTGGCTTTCAACAAAGAAAGGTAAGTAACATGTAAGGTAAGGACTTTGATTGATTTATGCTTCACCCTACTTCACTTCAAGCAATCTTTCTACACTTGTATTCTTGAAAGAGAGGATGAAATTTGAGGTGACTTGAGTAGATTCAAACTCAAGAGAAATCACCAAAGTTTATAGGGTTTGGAAGTATTTTTGATGAATCAAAACTAGACTAGGGTTTATGTGTTGATATTGCACTTGATCTCTTGATTATAACTTGAAGTAAACTAGCTAATGAAAGAGTGTTTAAGTGTGAGATATAGGACGACAAGAGAGGAGGAGGGCAGTATATATATGAGCTTGAGGAGGTTACTAATGAAGACTAGTCAAAGCTTGGAGAGCAAGCTTGGACATGTGTAATCAACTTAAGGCTTATGGCATGAGATCAAGCCACATGGGTGGTGAATCCCCCCCCCCCTATGGCGGTTCACAAAACTTAGGCAGGAAGAGTTGTTCCTTTGTGATATTATCCTAGATATTTAGTTAGTTTTGACTCCGTAAATTGCTAACCGTAAATGGTTAAGCCATAAAACGTAAAATCGGGTATCGTAAAAATGTGAAATTTGGAAGAATGATTAAACATGTCAATATACTCTATAATAAAATATAAAATGAGTGGTAGGTTCCATTGAGGTGCTAAAACTGGAAACACGGGTCTAAAACGCGTAATAGGTAAAACGTACGAATATTGTGTAAAATTGAGAAAAGTAAAATGTTACTTTTCTAATATGATAATAATGATTTAAAATGACTTATAATGTCTAGACTGGGTTCAGTCTAGTGTCGGTTGGTATTTTATGTCTTTAAGACATAAAACCGTAAGCCTAAAAATCAAGGAATGATTTTTGGTCAAAGGAGGAGGGAAAAATATGTTGATTTTTTCCAAAAATGTGAAAACTCAAATCGTCTTAGAAACGCGGTGCATGTATAGGCTAAGGTTACGGCTAAGTAAAAGTGCTTAAAAACGAAAATTCCTGTTTCTCACGGCCGAGGTTTATTTGGTCACATTTTTCTCAGTCATGATTAATTCTCAAATAAATCATGAGTGTATCAAACATTTTTCTGATGCGGCAAAAATTAACGCGGTCGAGTTTCGTTGTGCGTAGGATTTTTGAATGGCGTTTTACCCTAAAACGTGTATTTCCTTAATAACTTCCGCGAAAATGATCTGATGAGTGTCAAACTTTTATTTTGTCATGGAAATGATTTATCATACGAGAATATGAAATAAAAATCAAATTTCAGAAAAGTGAATAGTAAAAGTGAATAGTAAAAAATGAATAGTGAAATTTTTCGGGAATAGAAGTTACCCTGAAAATGAAAATTGTTACACCTTGTAGCCGAACCACTATAAATCTCTTGTCTCGCGGTTCGATCTTTCCATCTCTCATTTATTTCTTTACTTATCATTGTTATATCTTACTTATTGATAGTTGTTTATATTGTGCAAGACTTGAGATCATATATTATCGAATCTAAATTTTAAAAACTAAGAAAACACTAAAACTGTCTTTTATAACAAATTAAAAAGACGTAAAACTATTCAACCCCCCTTCTAGTTTTCCACAATTGGTATCAAGAGCCACGTCGAGCAAGATTTTTAAAATATATTGTATTTTAAAACTTGTAACGATCTATGGAGTCTGAAAACTATTTAGAAGGGCAATCTATGCAAAGACCACCACTATTTGAAAGTGATGGATTTTTATATTGGAAAAATAGATTTGAAACGTATGTGAAATCAAAAGATCTTGATCTTTGGCATATTATTACCTTTGGTGATTTTACCGCTATTCAATATAATGTTGAAACTAAAATGGATGAAATTGTATCTTCTGAAAAACAAAATGATGATTTGAAGAAGAAACTAGCAAAAAATAATGAGGCTAAAATGGTCATTTATAATGCGTTACCACGGAAAGAATATGAAAGAATTTTTATGTGTAAAACCGCCAAAGAAATTTTGGATTCTTTACTAATTACTCACCAAGGTAATAGCCAAGTCAAAGATAATAAAATAGATCTTCTTGTACAACAATATGAACAATTTACGATTCCGGAAGAGGAATCAATTGATAATGCTTTTGCTAAATTTAACACTATTATCACAAGTTTAAAAGCACTTGATGAGATATTTTCTAGAAAAAATTGTGTTAGGAAATTTCTTAGGGCATTGCATCCGAAATGGCGAGCTAAGGTCACGGCAATTGAAGAATCAAAGAACTTGATGACGTTATCACTAGATGAACTAATTGGCAACTTGAAGGTTCATGAAGAAATTATAAGAAGAGATTCGGAAACGGTCAAAGTCAAGAAAGAACAAACCAAATCCATTGCTCTAAAAGCTAAAAAGGAACCTAGTGATGATGATGATTCAAGTAACGAAAGTGAAGACAAATTATATGCAATGGCCATAAGAGAATTCAAGAAATTCTTCAAGAGACGAGGAAGATTCACTAGATCATCACGAGACGAAAGAAAACCATTCCAAAGAAATAGAAGTGACAACTACGGGAAAAGAAAGTGCTTTAGATGTGGAAGTCCAAATCATGTCATTGGCTAATATCTAAAGCCACCGGGTTATGAAAATCAAGGCGCATTTGTTAGTGGAACATGGAGTGATAGTGACAAAGAAGAAGTTGAAAAGCCAAGAGACGAAAAGTGTTTTATGGCAAAAGAAACCGACGAAATATGTTTAGGAATTGACTTGGAGCCTGACGAATGGATCAAAGATAGCGGATGTTCGAGGCACATGATGGGGAACCGCAAGCTATTCTCTACATACAAGGCATACAATGGAGGTAACGTTATTTTCGGTAGTGACTTACGTGAAAAAATCATTGGCAAAGGTACGATTTCTCAAGACTCACTTACTATTGAAAATGTAGAGCATGTAGATAATTTAACATATAACTTGCTTAGTATAGGACAAATATGTGATAATAAATGTAGAGTCACTTTTACCGAAGAGGATAGCGAAATAGTTAAGAATGGAAAAATTATAGGTAGAGGAATTAGGAAAGGTGGCATATATGTTATGAAACTAGGAAACAAGCCTGAGGATAGGATATGCCTAACGACCCTAGATGAAAACTTTACATTGTGGCATAGGAGATTAGGACATGCTAACATGCAACAAATACAATCTTTGGCCTCTAAGGAATTAGTTAGAAATTTGCCTAATCTAAAATATGACAAGCATTTTTGTGATGCATGTAAAATTGGAAAACAAGCTCATGCTAGTCACAAAGCTAAGAATATAGTATCCACTACTAGGTGCCTAGAATTATTACATATGGATCTTTTTGGTCCATTCGCTGTGCGGAGCTATGGAGGAAACAAATATACCTTAGTAATAGTAGATGACTACTCACGATATACGTGGACTAGGTTTTTAAGTGACAAAACCCAAGCCTTTGAACAATTCAAAATATTTAGTAAAATGATTCAAAATAAATTAGGATGCACAATAGTTGCCATTAGGACGGACCATGGTAGGGAATTTGATAACGAAGTACAATTCGGAAAATATTGTGAGTTAAATGGAATATCTCATAATTTCTCCGCTCCTCGTACTCCTCAATCAAATGGCGTAGTAGAAAGAAAAAATAGGTCACTATAAGAAATGAGTAGAACAATGTTAAATGAACAATCCATCCCACAAAAATTTTGGTGTCACGCCATAGATACATCGACATATATTTTAAATAGGGTATCAATTAGGAGAATTCTAAGAAAAACTCCTTATAAGTTACTAAGAGGTAGAAAACCAAACTTAAGCTACTTTAGGGTATTTGGAAGTAAATGTTATATTCTAAACACTAAGGATTACCTCACTAAGTTTGATCCAAAATCATATGAAGGAATATTTTTAGGATACTCACAAAATAGTAAAGCATATATAATACTCAACAAACACTCCATGAAAGTAGAAGAATCACTAAATGTAACATTTGATGAAACACCACCACCTCCTAAAACATTACCTTTAGAAGATGATGACTTAGTCGAAGATGAAGCTATTGAGGTTAGTAAAACAAAACCCATAGGAAATGATAATGAAGACATTCACTTAGGAAATAACGAAATTGTTAATGTTAAAGAATCTAAATCACATCCATTAGATAATATAATAGGACATCTTAACCAAAGAACCCTTAGGTCACAAGCCCAAGATAAAAACAATTTCTTTTGTTTCCTCTCAGCAATAGAACCTAAAAATATTAATGAGGCTTTAAAAGATGAAAGTTGGGTTATAGCTATGCAAGAAGAATTAAATCAATTTAAGGCAAATGATGTTTGGGAATTAGTCCCAAATCCAATGAATATGACCATCATAGGAACTAAATGGGTATATAGAAATAAGTTAGATGAGAATGGAATAGTTACTAGGAATAAAGCTAGGTTAGTTGCCCAAGGTTATAATCAACAAGAAGGAATTGATTATGACGAAACTTATGCCCCCATAGCTAGACTAGAATCGATTAGGATATTACTTGCCTATGCATGCGCCCTAGATTTTAAGTTATTCCAAATGGACGTGAAAAGTGCATTCCTTAACGGTTTTATCAATGAGGAGGTATATGTGGCACAACCTCCAGGATTCATTGACTTCGCAAAACCTGATTATGTTTATAAGTTAAAGAAAGATTTGTATGGACTCAAACAAGCTCCCATGGCTTGGTATGATCGATTAAAAGCTTTTCTTATTAAACATGATTATTCCATGGGAATGGTAGATAACATTCTTTTCACTAAAAGGAAAGACCCAAATCTCATCATTGTCCAAATATATGTTGATGACATTATATTTGGATCGACTTGTCAAGATATGTGTGATGAATTTGCCAAAATCATGCATGATGAGTTTGAAATGAGTATGATGGGCGAACTTAACTTCTTCCTAGGATTACAAATAAAACAATTAGAAGATGGAATATTTTTTAACCAATCTAATTACATTAAGGAAATGCTTAAGAAATTTGGCCTAGAAGACTCAAAACCCATGAAAACTCCCATGTCTACGGAAGTGAAGCTCACAAAGGATGATGAAGGTGAGTCCGTAGATAACACCAAGTATAGAGGAATGATAGGTAGTTTACTATACTTGACGGCAAGTAGACCCGATATCATGTTTAGTGTTTGCCTTTGTGCCCGTTTTCAAGAGGATCCCAAAACCTCTCACCTAGAAGCGGTTAAGCGTATCTTCCGATACATTAAAGGCACTATACACTTAGGATTATGGTATCCTAAGGGATCCGGCATAGAAACCATCGTCTATGCGGATTCGGATCATGCGGGAGACTACGTAGATAGAAAAAGCACTAGCGGCATTTGCACGTTTATGGGATGTTGTCTAACATCTTGGTTTTCGAAAAAGCAAACCGCTCTTGCTATTTCTACCACCGAAGCCGAATATGTAAGCGCTGGAAAGGCATGTCAACAAGCACTATGGATGAAACAAGCTCTCGTAGACTATGGCATTAGGTTAGAAAATGTTCCCATTATGTGCGATAACAAAGGTGCGATAGATTTAAGTAAAAATCCGGTGCAACACTCTAGGACTAAACATATAGGAATACGCCACCACTTTCTTAGGGATAATGTACAAAAAGGAAACATATCTATAGAAAAAGTTGCATCGGAAGATAACATTGCGGATATATTCACAAAACCCCTTAAGCATGAATTATTCAACCACTTGCGTTTAGGATTAGGAATGATGGAACAAGTTGACTAAATTTTATTGCATTTAGATAAAAAAAAAAAAAAAAAAAAAAAAAAAAAAAAAAAAAAAAAAAATCTTTTTCACTTCTCCACTTCTGAGTCTAGGAATCTATTTCGCACAAAATTAAAGATTGGGAAAGTTTATTTTCTTTGCATAAACACTTTTGTAAAACTCAATCAATTTTCTTTAAAAATTATTCTCACATCTAGGAATCACATGAACATCATTTTCCTTGCATTGTTGACTAATGCTAAAAACATTGTCTTTCAAAATCATGCATAAACTCTCACATAAATTGTCAAAGTATACAATCTAATATATATCATTGACATTCATGATCGAGCAAAAATTGAATCAAGGAGATTTTGGATTGTTTCTTAAGAATTTCCTTTTCATTTAGAATTCAAAACAATCACAACTCCACATTTGTTGCATATAGGCACACACTAGGACATAATCACACATAACATTGTCATCTTGTTTCATCACTAGATGCTTGACTCACTAGTTGCCTTTGCCTTTGATCTAAGATAGGTGCCTTAGGAAGTTTAAGTGCTCTTGCCTTTACTTATCTCCTCTTGCTTATTATGTGTTGCTTATTTGCTCTTTTGCTTATGTGTTTTTGCATGCATGCTATATCTTGATTAGATTAGATGCTATATTGCCTAATGGAATTGAACTTGCTTGAATTCTAATCCAAACACACAACCTTTCTGCAAATTTTCTGCCAAAAACCCAATTCTGGCATGATGGGCGACCCCCTTAATCATTAAGGGGATCGCCCCCTAATTAAGGGGACCGGCCATCTGATGGTCGGGTTTACAGAATCTTTTCTGCTTTTTAGCTCATTTCAACCTACATTTCCCATTTTTCACCAACACATTTTGTCCTAATCTCCCAAACAAACTTTATCCATCCATAAACATACAAATCTTACACTATAAATACCCCCAATCCTCAAAACTCTTCACTCATCTCTTCATGACTTCTCCAAACAAACCAAAACCAAAAGCCTCAAGGCTTGCAAGAATAACGGAAAAACCCGTTTGGCGAAGAAAAAGCCCTCGTAACAAATCCATCATAACCAATGAAGTTGGAAATCACTCAACACCTCCAATCACTTACTTCCCAAACTTTACACCAAATTCACAAGGACATTCATTTGATCCTCTTTACAAACCATACAACATTGGCCAAACATCTTCCTTCATGCCAAACCACTCATCTTATCCACCAACCATTTATAATGATCTATACAAGTTTGATCAACCGTCCAACTACAATTCCAACTACACAAACCCAATTCATCCATATCAACACAATGACTCTCTCCGCATTGCCACGGAAAAGCAAAGGTTCCGTGATGAAATATCCCAAATCCATGATCTTAGTGATCTCAATGCCATGCATCTTGCACAACGCAACAAAGGGCAACTTCCATCATCACCCTACAACAATTGCCTACCCCACTCTCTCAACTTGGATCAAGTTACAAACCACACTCACTATTGCCCTTGTTGCATTTTCCTTCAAAAATAAATCCTATACTTGAGTGAAGATATTTCTTGGATTGAATATCTCCTCACTCGTCCTCATCCCATACCACCCTTAACACGATACAACATCGTAAGATCCACCTCTTCCACTCCATACCCCACTCCATATCCCTCTCCATCTAACAACTAAGCTTTATGCTTATGTTCTCCTTCAAGCAAATAAAACAATCAACCATGGGTTGCAAGCAAGTCCAAGTGCTCTCTTAGGCAATATAGGACTATGTCTTTTCTTTTTGTTTTATTGTAATCAATATGCCTTAAGCATATTGAATGTTGTAATGCTAATTACTACTATGATGCTTGAATGAATCTATTTTTATTTATATAATTAATGCTTTGCATGTATATGTGTCTTGTTCTCTTCTAATATTTTGTGCAGCCAAGATTTCCATAGCTCATGCCCTTTGTGCTCTCAAATGAGGGGGAGCATACATCAAGGGGGAGCATTAACCTTTTTGATTTTACAAAAAAGGGGGAGAAGAGAATGTTAAACTCTAATAATACTTGCCTAAAAATTATTTTTAGACCTAATGAGTTTAAGGTTTTGTAATCATCAAAAAGGGGGAGATTGTTGACATAAATAATGTCTAAAAACATTGTTAGCATATTAACAATGTCTGTATGTTTTGATAATTACAAAGCATAAACTCATTAATCTAAAACTTATGATGTAAACAAGTTTTTAGTGCTTAATATTTGTCTTTGCATCCATATCACTTAAGGTATGAATAAACAAAGTGTTTATTGCATTTCATGATCAAAGGAAATTTTTCTAATCACTAGAATTTTTATAAAATGTGTTTAACATTCTATATCTTTTACAAAATTACTTTTGGAATTAAAATAATATGTTTAATACATTATAAATATATAATTTCAAATTTCCAACTAAAAATGGCAAATTTTATCCAGAAAAATATTCCCCACTAAAAGACAAGAAAATCCAACGTTCTGAAGGGGCAGCCCCCTTAATTCCTTAGGCGGCCCCCTTAATCATTAAGGGGACCGGCCTATAATTAAGGGGACCGGCCACGCTCCAAAACAGTAATTTTTCTCCCTATAAATACTGGTTCATCCCACAGAATTTTCTCACCTTTTGCACTCCTAAACTTTCTCTTCTAGATCCACATTTCTATTCTCTTAATCCTTTGATCATAAATACATAATTCTTTGTTTCAAAGTGATTCAAACATCATCCTCTCAAGTGCAAGAGAAGAATACTTCTATCCCCCAAGACAAGAAGTATTACAACTTGTTGTGACCTCCACATCCAAGTTGTTGGTGCATCATCAAGATTATTTACATAACTCTTTGTGAAGATTGTTGTGAATATTTGATTGTAGATAGTTGTGCTAGGTATATTGATTGTGTAATTAGTTAGTTGCTTGGTGTGAAGAAGAAAAGTTAGGAATTAGATTGTAGTGAAGAATCTAGGTGTGAAGTTGTTAGTTGTGAAGAAAATTGGTGTGAAGAAGATAGGCGTAAAGTAGTTAGTTGTGAAGTAGATTGGTGTGAAGAAGTTGTGTAGAAGTTGTGGTTTAGTTGTGAAGAAGTTGTGGTGTGTAAATTGGTGTGTAAGGTTTTCTCCGCCATAAGGGAGCTTGTTGATATAGTGAAGAAAACTCTCTAGTTAGGTACTCGGGGAGTGGAGTAGGGCAAGGAAGGTGTCCTTGTAGCCGAACCACTATAAATCTCTTGTCTCGCGGTTCGGTCTTTCCATCTCTCATTTATTTCTTTACTTATCATTGTTATATCTTACTTATTGGTAGTTGTTTTATTGTGCAAGACTTGAGATCATATATTATCGAGTCTAAATTTTAAAAACTAGGAAAACACTAAAACTATCTTTTATAACGAATTAAAAAGACGTAAAACTATTCAACCCCCCTTTTAGTTTTCCACAGATTGACTAAATCCGCACACTTTTTGCCAATCAAAGATAATTACAGCATGGATAAGTTGACCAGGCTCTACGTAAAGGAGATAGTATCTCGACATTGAGCGCCAGTGTCTATTATCTCAGATCGAGACGGCAGGTTTACTTCAAACTTTTGGAAGTCACTTCAAGATTCGTTTGGTACGAACCTTGACATGAGTACCGCTTACCATCCACAGACCGATGGTCAAAGCGAGAGAACCATCCAGACTTTGGAAGATATGTTGCATGCGTGTGCGATTGATATTGGGAATGGATGGGATGTCCATTTGCCTTTGATTGAGTTTTCCTACAACAATAGTTACCATGCAAGTATTAAAGCCGCACCGTTTGAAGCACTCTATGGTCGTAAGTGCCGATCACCTATATGTTGGGATGAAGTGGGAGAAGCACTGCTTATTGGACCAGATTTAGTTCGTGAGACGACCGAGAAGATTGCTCAGATTAAAGACCGATTTAAAGTTGCTCATGACCGTCAGAAGAGTTATGCTGATGTGAGACGTAAACCCCTAGAATTTCAGGTAGGAGATAGGGTTATGTTGAAGGTATCGCCTTGGAAAGGTGTGATCAGGTTTGGTAAGAAGGGAAAGTTGAATCCCCGTTATATAGGACCATTTAAGATTATGAAGAGGATTGGTCCTGTGGCATATAAGCTAGAATTGCCACCGGAGGTCAGTAGAGTTCACCCTACTTTCCACGTGTCAAATTTGAAGAAGTGTTTGACCGATGAGACCGCTGTAATTCCGCTTGAGGATATTGAGATTGATGAGCAATTGCATTTTGTTGAGGAGCCCGTTGAAATCATGGATCGCGAGGTTAAGCGATTGAAGAAGAGTCGTACTCCTCTTGTGAAGGTTCATTGGAATTCCAAGAGAGGACCGGAGTATACTTGGGAACGCGAGGACGAGTTTAAACGCAAGTACCAAAATCTTTTTAAAGCCGGGACTGGCAACTCAAACTAAATCCGGGACGGATTTCTAAATAAGATGTATGTGATGTAACCCCCAGTACTTTTTCTAAACCTATTACTAGCCAAAATATTTATTTTTGTACCTGAGACACATTAAAACTTTTATTTGTGATTATTTGGGCTTGAGAAACGTGAGATATATTGGAAACGAGAACTTTATTCCTTGATTGACTCAACACAACCTAGAACACTCGAATTGTATTGCATTTGCCAAATTATTTGAATTATTTTAAGTTTTGGAAAAACTCTGAAGTTTATGCTTGATTTTATTGGAAAAATTATTTCGTGAACAATGGCGTAAGTTTCGTAAATTTTCAAGTCCGTTTGCTATGTCGTTCGAGCCCCGGAGCGTTTATTGTTAGAAGTTTAGAATGTTGGCAACCTTGGTCCCTAGACTATTACCCTCCACTTACCCTACACTTTCAACTAATACCAAACCTACCCTATACTTTTAGTTATGTATATATACCCTTAACACCCCCCATTTTCCATAATAAAAACACACACACACTCCACCAAATTCTCTCTCTCTCTCTCTCTCTTGAATATCCGGCCACCGCCCCCTAGCCGGAACACCAGCAGTGTCCGGCGACCGTCACCGGAAAAATTTCCGGCCACCTATCCTCTTACACCATCTTGTAGATCGGGACATCCCCGACACCACCGTACCACACCCGCGACCCCAAACACCCCGTACAACCCTCACGCGCCACCACCGCCACGACCATCACCACCGAGAGTCTCCACCACCACCACCGTCCTTCCTACCGCCGGTATAGCAACACCCCGCCACCCCTTTTCTTATTTTCTTTTTAATTTTTAAAACCCTAGTTTTATAATTTTAAATAAATCCGATTTTAATATTAAAAGTTTTATGAAAATGTTTTTGATATGTCTTTAAACCCAAAACTCGTGTGGATTCTTGTTGTTTTCGACTTGGCCACGACTCGGATGAACTCACCGAGTCAACTCGTGACTCGGTGAGGATTGTGAGATTTATTATTGTTGTTGTTTGATATTAGTGACGAGGGGAGTATATTTTTGTGTTTGGATTTGATATCGAGGGTCCGTTTGGTTTTGTTGTGTCTCGGCAACCAAGAGCCACCACCACCGAGCCTTGGGTGGTGCTGGGGAGGGCGTATTAATATTATTGTTGTTGTAGTTTGAGTGTTTGGAGTAGTTTGGTTGAGTTTGGTTTGGATTTGGCTTCATTTGGGTTGAGCCGAGGAGACGGGTGAGGCTCGGGTTGGATTTGGTTTAGTTCCGGGATTATTTGTGTGACTTGGGTTAATTTTGGAGTTATTGAAATTGTCGTGATGATTATTTTTTAGTATTGTTTGATTTCTAGTCTCGGGATATTGATATGGGTTAAACGGTAACTAAAATAATAAAACGGATAATATAAATATGAAATCTAAAATAAAAATTGTTATAGTTAAGTGGATTTGATATCAGACATGATTCCGTATTATGACATTGTGAGCTTGAATTGGACGTATTGGATTTACGGCCTTGGTTATTTGGATGTTATGGACCCTTTGGTACACGAGACGGTAGGGTATGTTAGGCCCGTAAAGATCTTAACGTACCTAGAACACGAACAAATACAAAATGGTCGATAAAACCTAAACAACTAATGGACTACGCGAATGATATATCCAATCATATTTACTTATATATATATATATATATATATATATATATATATATATATATATATATATATATATATATATATATATATATATATTAATATTGTTTAAAAATAAAGAGTTGTTGACTCGGGAAATGTTATATAAACGGGCAGGTCATGCCGAAATTTTATAAAATTCTTTATAAACTTAAATTATTTTACCAAACATCATTATTATTTCAAAACCTTTTATTTCAACATTATTTTGGGGAAAACGGGTAAAATCCGAGACTTATTGTTACTTATTATTTATTTATTTCATTTGAGTGAGTTTTCCACATTCTTTATTTCTTTTCTTTTAATTTCTTTTCGACGACTTTCTTCGAGGAGTTCTTTCTTCTTTCTTGTGCATTTGGTTGATTCGCCGACTTATTTCTTTTCTAAACTTTCTTGTCTCCCACACGAGACTTTACGAAATCTATTTCTTTCAATTGCCATTGTATTTATAAAACTTTTACTCAAGCATTGTTTATTGAGATACTCGAGTATAGTTCTAAGTTATGCCATTTATATTGATTAGGTTGTGCTGAAGTTCATTTGTTGTGACGCATTATTTGATTGGTTACTATATCTCGTTTCCTGCTGCTATTGTTAAGGTGTGATTCATAGTCCCGCTTTTTATATTTTAATTGTTTATAAACCCATGGGGTGAGACACATGCTTTAAATGTTTTCTGAGCACAAGTATTTTTGGTATGCTTTTCCTGAATGATATATATATTCCTGACGATGTGCTAAGTAGCTTGTCTTGCCGGAAAGACCCTCAGATTATGAGCCATTAATCACTTGCGAGTGAACGCGAACTTAGTTTATAGGCCTATAGGATTGACCATCCCATTCGTAGTTGTTAAGGGCTTGACATGCGGGTGTACTACTTTCGATTTTGCTGGGTATTGGCAAGTACCCGGCCTCGGGGGCACTTATATTATGAAATTCCGCGGTTATTGTTTATGTTAGTACAGATTTACTGACGATTGGTTTGGTTAACGTTTGTGTGTCATGAGCTTAGTATCATCAACCGTATGTATGCACTGGGATGCCTCTACATATTGGGTGTTACCTTGATTACCCTGGTATTAGCATTTGTTGCTTATATCATATGATTAAAACCCTTGTGCTCAACTTTATTATTTTAAACCTATGGATTACACTCAACCTTTGTATTGACTTTTAAGCATGTGTTTCTCGGGTACTGCTACAAATTAGTTTTGGAGCTTTATTGGTGGAGTGGCAAGGTCGATGGAGTCTTTTTTTCAAGGCAGCTTTATTATCTTTACTATATTTACTTTCATATCATTCGTAAAACCTTGGTGTGTCTTACTTATTTCCGCTGCTAAACTTTGTTAAATGTTTTCCGCTGCTAAACTTTCCGCTGCAATCTCTATTTTATTATTTCCGCTGCTACTTTGATTTAAGAATCCTTGTACTCTAAACGGTTTATAATTCGAATGATATGTTTTGCAACATTTATAAACGTCCTGTGTTATGGTCGATAGCTATAAATGTGCTTGGTTTCTATTTGTGTAGTGCCCCTAGCATGTTAGCTGCCGTATTTTGAGTTGGGGGTGCTACAATTATCAGTGATGGCTCAACCAGGAAAAATGCACTTTGGTTATCACCCATAATTTGGTTTAAAGCAGCTTTAATCCTGTTGGTAAGAATTTTGCTAATTCACTTGTAGATGACATTACAACAAGCAATAGGCCTAAAGTCAAAGACTTTTTGTAGAGTCAAAGACTTAGACACTAAAGTGATGAGAGTTGCATTTAATTCTCGCAATAGCTTACCAGTCACAAAGAATTCCTTGACAGCTGCACATAAATCCAATTTGATAATGTCCCAAGTTTTTTTTATAGAATTTTGAAGTGAAGCCATCAGGACCTGGGGATTTATCATCATCAATATCAAATAAGGTTTTTTTGATCTCCTTATCAGTGACCTCTCTAATCATTGTAGATGCTTCTTCCTCAAAAAATTTGTTCTCAAATAAAGTTGCATCTTCCTCTGATAATCTTGTAACATCTTGACTAATCCCCAAAAGGCCTTTAAAATGCTTAAAAAATTGAGTAGCCACATCATTGTATTTATATCTTCTACCATCTTCTGCACATACTGATATTATTCTAGCTCTATTCAACCCCTCTTTAAGCACTTTATGGAAACAAGTTGAGTTTTTATCCCCTTCTCTGAGCCAAGTAACTTTGGTCTTCTGTCTTAACAAGTTTTCGTCATCCTAAATTGCTTCCTTGTACTCTTTAAGCACTGCACTTCCTTCTTCTCTGAGCTTTTTATCTAATGGATTCAAGTAAATCTTACCTTGATCTATATGCAGTTTGCTCTTTAGGTCTTTAACTTTCTCAAACAAGTTACCATTTTTCTAATTAAGCTTGTTCAGGTGTGGTTTAAGGGTTTTAAGTGTTTTCACCAACCTAAACATAGCGTGCCCTTGAATCTCCACATTTCACCTTTCCTTCACCAATTCTTTAAATTCCACATTCCCAGTAACGTAGTTTGCCAATTAAAAGACTTGTTTTTCTTTGCCATGGCTTGAGGAATATTGAGAATAGCTAGAATATGATCAGAGATCCCATAGGGAAGAAAAACAGCATTGGCAGCATTCTACTTGGTTATAAAAGTATCATTACCCATGATCCGGTCAATCTTCTTAAGGATTGTAGCATTGGGATTCAATAAACTTTTGGTCCATGTTTAGTGCAATCCAGAACTAACAATATCCTCTATTTCAATATTATTAACACATTCTTGAAAGTCAATTATATCTTGAGTGAAGTGAGAAATTCCCTCTGAATGATCTTCCAAATTAAGAATAACATTGACATCACCCAACATTACCCATTTTGCTTCACCTACAATCCTGTTGTACAAACTAAGATCCTTCCACAAGGTCAGGGATCAATTGAAAAGTGGAAAAAATTAAAAAGTCTAAAAAGTAATCACATAAGGACACGTGTCTCCCTATCTTTTTTTCATTAAGGGCAGTTTCATAATTAATATTTAATTTCCTCTGCTACTCAACCATCCACAAAACACTAGAGTAAAAACAGCATTAAAAAACACACACTCACCACCAATTTCGCCACTACCGCTACAACCACCATCGATCAACGACGCCACCACCATTGCTGAAAACTGTTGTTACACACCAACCACCCTCACCAAATCTCCTACCACAATACCACATCGTCAGGGAGCCATCATCACCGCCAGTGGATCTGTCATAAACATCAATCTACCACCACCACCACCACCGTAATTATCAAAACCACCACCATCATTTCATTGTACTGAGGCAAATAATGGATCGTAATTCATAGATCTAAATAACAAAAACAGGTGATATGAGATTTAATTAACAAATCAGAATCAAGTTTAGTAAATCTGAAGTATGACCATCTTTCAAATAATTTAATTTAGGAAAGTATGTTTCTTTTTCTGATATAACATACAAGGGAGATGGAGATGATGATAGTTTGTGAATGACTGTAAGAGAACGGGTTCTTTTGTAATCCAATATAGCCTTTGTTGGTTGTTTTAGCCGCTAATGTTGAGGATATGGATGTAATATATGCAGCAAATCTCGAAGGGTCGATTTTTGGGATAGACATTTTAAAAGTCATTTTTGTGTATAATAGAAAATAGGATAACTCTCTGGTGAGTTGTATACATAAATAAAAATGAGGGGTTTTTGGGATAGCTCTTTAAAAGTCATTTTAGTAAATGATGAAAATAGGATAACTCTTTGGTGTGTTGTATACCTAAATATAACTGAGTGACATCATTGATATGAGGTATCTATTGATGCGAGTGTTGCAAAACTCTCGAAGGAAGTTTTACCTCTCGAGAAAATCTCAAGAAGTTTTGCAATCCTCTAGACAGTGTACCTAACCGTTGAAGTGTAGTATAAGTAAGTCCGGAGGATTGATCGTTCTCTAGGGGAATAGTCTCGCAATAGTTGTGGGAAGGTCGAAGTGTATGTCGAGGTAGGTCTAGAGGTGAGGGAGGATTCATTTTTTGTGTTTCTATAATTTTATGAAAGCATGTAAAAATATCGGGTTTTAAAAGAGTGGGCGGAATTAGTTGCTAGTTAACTAACCCAAAACTACAATTAAACTAAAATAAACTAAATAAAAAGAAAAATATAAATTTGGTGGTAACTCTTATGATAGGAAAAGCAGTGTTTACTTAGACATCTTTACTCCCTAGTTATATCCTACTGATTTGTCAAATTGTCACGTCCTTGTTTTAATTGAAGCATTGCATTCCTTAATATTGGTCGTGGGGAGGTTCCGAAGTCCCCAACTCTATGAAAATTAGTCTCCCCTAAATTCCTTAAAGTCTATTAAGTTATCCAGGATCTACAAGTCGTAATTCACGCAATAAATACAACTAGGAAAACCAATAGTGCACTCTATGGTTGCGTTTTATAAGACATTCAAGGTAATACATATATGAACTTAGCCAGTTTTCTTATCCTAACGCGAGGCAATCAATTAAATAATAGATGACAAATCAATGATCAATAACTAAGTTTCATTAGATCTAAGCAAACACTTAATAACTTAAGCTAGCACGTTAATGTAAAGAGAAGATAAACACATAATCAAACAATACATAGACATATCAAATGATTAAAGAAATAACTTATCTCTATTGAAACATGAAGTTCAAAGGCTGTAAAAGCCTTACAAAAGCTATAAAATTCGTCTAGGGTTTGCCTCTCCAAAGTGTTACACGAATTATGAAAGACATAAGAAAGTAGGATTTACAACTCTAACGGCGTCAGCGTATAGGTTCTGACGCCGTCAGCTTGCCGCCAATTAGCTTTCGTCTTATGCAAGTCTCCATTATAATGGCATCGCTCTTGACCTCTGACGTGTCACGGTATGTCTAACATCGTCCTTTGTTAAATCTTCTGGGCCGTCTCTTGTTAGCTTTGTACGTGACTCTCATCTTCAAATTACACCTGACGTCGTTAGGTTGTCGGTCTTCAGAATTCTTCTGAGGCATCTCTTGTTAATTTTCCACTAGAAATCCATCTTCAGCAATAAGTGACGGCGTCACTTTGTAATGTGTGACGCTGTCTGACTCCCATATCTGACAGAATTTTGCGACTTCGTCGTTTTCTTCACTTTTCCGTCCAATTACGCCACAAATATGCCGATTTCCATATTTTTCGTCACAGGTACCTAAAATGCAAAAAGAAACGATTTAGGGTAACATTTGATCACATAAATATGATTTTGGCCTTAAATGACCCCTTAAAAAGGTACCAAATAATTCCTCATCATCTATATAAGAAGCAAAAAAAAAAAAAAAAAAAGAAAAAAGAAAGAAAAAAAAAAGTGAGTAAAAATGTGTTGTTGATCACATAAATATCATGGAAATTATGTTCATCCATAAAAAAAAACGTTTTTCATTAATAAAAACTTTGTTCATCAATAAAAATATTTGTTCATCAGCAAAAAAAAAATGTTGTTGTTCATCAGTAAATAATGTTCTATCAACTCATTTTAATAAAAAAAGATGTTCGTTTATTTTTTTATTTTTTTGGTTAAAAGTGTTACCCCCGGTAAAATAAAAAAGAGATGTTTATTTGTTCATCAATAAAAAGGGTTGTTCATCAGTTCTCTTTAATTTTGTTAATTAGTTACATCACAATATTCATCAATAAAGAAACATCGTTCATCGTATACTTTGTTCATAAATAAAAAGCAATGTTCATTAATAAAAAGAGTTGTTCATTTGTTCGTAAATAAAAAGAGTTGTTCATCAGTTCTGTTTAATTTTGTTCATCAGATTTATGACATTGTTCATCAATAAAAAACATTGTTCATCGTATACTTTGTTCATTAATAGAAAGTGTTGTTGATCAACAAAAAGTTTTGTTGATCAATAAAAAGAGCTGTTCATTTGTTCATCAATAAAAAATATTGTTTATCAATTAAAAAAATTATAATGTTCATTAGTTTATCCGTTTTTTGAAAAAAATCATAATGTTCATTAGTTGTCTAAAAAGATCACAATGTTCATTAGTTATGGTTATAATGTTCATTAGTTTATCAGTTGGTTGTTGTTTATCAGTTAGTCTGTTCATCATTTAGTCTTTGTTCATCATTTAAAAAAAAGCTAAAAATAATAAAAGATGTATTGTGCTACATCAACTAGTGCATTCAAATGTACTTTTATGAAAAAAATCTCTTTTAGGCATTTTATCAAACACTTTGTGTGCATTAAATATGACTAAGACGTCATCTTTAATGTGCAATATCTCACTCATATCATATCAGATTTTAGTGATGCAAGTATCTTGGTAAAGAATGGCCAAAAAGTTACAACTTTCGTGTTTTAAGTTTTGCATAATTCGGCTTTAAACTAGAATAAATTAAAGCCGAAAATGCCAAAAATTTCAAAAAAATCAACACCCACTTAAAAAGTTAAAAAAAAAAAAAAGTTGCGATTCATAAATCAAAATGAAAACAAATTAAAGAGAATTAAATTTCAAAAATTATGTTGAAATCGGCATTTCGTAAAAGTTTGCCGTTTGAAAGTTATTTGCGTTTGAAGTTGGGGTGGAATTTAAAAAACGGGTCAAATGATAAAAATGCCCTTTGACTGAAAATTTAATAAAAAAATCAGGGAGTAAAAGTGGTGAGACACATGTAAGACTATGTATAGCTTTCTAAACTTTATAGTTTTTTCCCCTTTTTAACCGATCGCATCTCCCTTCGACAAATCTTTCCGGGATAGTCTAAATACACCAAGATAATTACCTTATGATTGACTTATTATAACTTACTTCAAGAAATTAAAGAATTCACACTTTTTTATTACTCACTCCAAGACTCAACCACCATAAATGAGAACAACTTCCACAATTAAATAAAGTATTTTTTACCTTGTAGGACCTTAGATATACCAACTTTATCACAAATATAGAAGATTAGAAAAAGAAAGATGGTGACTTGGTGACTTATATGTAATTCGTGTATATGTAGAAAGAGAGATGGAATATGAGAGCTTTGATTACTAAAACACACACAAATACACACACAAGCACACACCTCAAATGAGCCTTTGAGGTGTTTAAATAGTAAGATACATGAGATGCCCTATGGGCTTTCTATGGGCTTGGGCTTGGACTTGGTTACATGATTGGATAACTAGGCTTATGAAACATAGCACATAACATATTAGCTTGCCAAGTCCAAGGCCTAATGACTAAACTATTACTAATCTTAACCAACGACACAAAGTTACAATATGAGAATGACCATCACTTCATAATACATATTTTTAATGCTAACAATCTCCCCCTAAGGGTTGGTCATTCGAATGATGCTCCACGTGAGTGGGTCTTCCGTGTTCTTTGTCTTTAACTTTGTGTGTCGTTGTAGAATAGTCTTTAGTCTTTGTTCCTTCATGCTTTGTGATCTTCGATAACTGATTTTTCATCGTTCTTTGTTCTTTTGTGATGTGGAGTTATCTGCCTTTCGTCACTTCTGCGTCTGTGGTGGTTGTTTGCCATTCCAACATGCTCATACATCTTTGGACTTTGATATTCATATGCACGTAGTTCCCTTTCTTTCACTTTGATCTTTAGTCTTTATACTTTGTAGATTCTTCTTTTTGGCGTAGAATCTTTCTTTGAACTTTGTGATGTAAAAATCTTTGAGGGAGCTTTCTTTAACTTCCAGATGTATGTATGAGCATGTGGAATCTGTCGCCATGGAGATGAAGTGTCCCTGCATATAAACAGTTAGCAATAAAACATCCGGTACTTACAGATAAGAATTAGAGATCGTCAACAGCATAGTGTGAAGACTCCTTCTAACCCTTACCAAGGCCGTTCCCATGTCAGATACTCTCGAGAGAGCTTACAAGACCTACTTAGTAGCTCAATGACTGGGTGAGTTGCTGGGGATCACTCCACGACTGTAGACCGTTTGAAACCACCGCGAACACTAAGCGTAACCCATAAAGAATTACCGAAGTGACCTGCTGTCAGGGCTGTTTGATGTTGACCCTGGCAGGAATTTCCATTCAATCATTGAGAATCACAAAAGTGAACCCTCTCATAAATGTTCTGGCAGATTGCTAAGATCTGCGTAGGACTCTTAAGTTTACATCTGGCGTCCTTAATGATGAACAACCAGTGTAGAAATATCATGTGTTCCTATGAGATCTTTTGATGAATCTCGGGGCTCTAGACTCGATAAGTGCACATTAGGTTTCCTATGCGGAGATTAGGGAGAGGTCTCCTGCTTCAATATCAACCATCTCTAAGAGACAGGTCGATAGATCACGCTGGTTCCCCGTGAGAATGAAACAAGCTCTTTTAAGAGAACTTGAGTGGTTAAGAAGGTTTAGTGCAGTGCGTCACTGGGTCCATGACGTCTTTGTCTTCAATACCGGAGTCACCTTAGTAACAACCAGTAGCATATGAGTTGAACCCGGTGTCTGCCCTAAGGTTGAACATTTGGAGGGTTATTTCTTTTCACCCTTTTTTCATAACTTTTCTTTTTAATTCTTCAACCCCTTCTTTCTCCTTTCTCATTTTCTCCTTTTTTCAATCATACCTAAGGACTTCTAATTCTACTCTATTGGAATTGTCCTTGGGTAGATCCCTCCGGCTCTGGCGGATCATAGGACGGTTTTTCCTAACCTTAGTCACCTTATAACTCCATGACTATCCTATCATTGATCACATGCCATGAAACCTTTTGTGAAAAATCTCTCAAAGTGTTTATGATAATAAAACACATTTTGTTGACACTTCGAGAGTTTTGCATTTCTTTTGAAGGACTCCCCCTTCACATGTGCTCATGTAATTTTTAAGAAATTTGCACATGTGGGAGGAGTTTGTACTTTTTGAATTGATCCACTTTCAGTGAACATGACCGATTCGAGACACGCTTACATCACTAGTTAGACTAGCTTGAAATTATTACCCGTCCTGGTCAAGTCCAAAGAAAGTCTCTCGATATGGTACATTCTACTCAGACAAGTCCTATTCGAGACACGCTTACATCACTAGTTAGACTAGCTTGAAATTATTACCCGTCCAGGACAAGTCTTTTCGATTACTGACATTTTAAGCTTCGTCAATTCATTGGTACTTACTGATTCAAGCTCTTTTGAGATTCAGCCACAATCTTTAAACATCTTTGATCACATTTTAATCATGTCTTCTCCCCCTCAAAAATAGCATATCGTGATATTTTTGATATCAACTGATTAATAAAAAGCTTTTGGAGAGAAAGACAGATTTGATTTTGCATGAAATCGGAACATTTTTTCTTTTTATACTCCCCCTTAATGATAGCATATTTAAAATCAATTTTAAGGGTTTAGAGGGAGTTTTCTTTGAGCACTAATTTTGAGAGATTTTGAGAAATCTTTTGAACAATCTTGAAAAAGTGCTAAAGAATTTTGTTGGAAAACGAGTTTATGCTTGAAATCTTTTTCGTTTGTTTAGACTCGAACTTTTTGAAAAAGAGTTCGTCATTGAACGTACGAGTCCTTGATTTGAAAATAATCAGAAGTCATCATTGAAGTCCGGGTTTCGTACTGATGTATACGAAAGCCATTGTGAAGAAACTTTTGAGAAACGACATGTTTTAGAAAAACATTTTAAAGAACTCCCTCTCAAGCATCTGTACATGTCCGTATCATTTTTAATGACATTTGTAGAAACGTACAGAATATTGATTTATACGAGAGACATGTCGTGAGAAGAATATTTTTGGATTTTTTGATTTTATATTGTTTTTGTATTTTTTGAAATTTTATATTTTTGTATTTTGTTTTTGTTGGTTTTTCAAATTTTGTATTTTGTTTTTTTTTTTCAAAAATATTTACAGCGAAGCGATTTTGAAAACTTTTTCAAGAAGATTCGAGAAGACGTTCTAGCTCCTCAGGAGTTAGGCTTCGCATGCCAATTCGTCGAACTAAATAGTCAAACCGTTCTTTTGGAAGGGCTTTAGTAAATAGATCGGCGAGTTGATAATCAGTCTTAACGAAAAATAATTCAACAGTGCCCTCTTCCACGTGTTCTTTGATGAAATGGTAGCGGACTTTGATATGCTTCGTCTTAGAGTGATGTACGGGATTGCACGAGATGGCTATGGCACTTTTTGAGTCACAATACATAGGTATTCTGTCAAAAGTAAAGCCATAATCTGTGAGTTGTGTCCTCATCCAAAGAACTTGGGCACAACACGCAGATAGAGACACATACTCGGCTTCAGCGGTTGAAAGCGCAGTACAATCCTGTTTCTTTGACGACCAACATACTAGCTTTTCACCCAAAAATTGTGCTCCACCTGATGTACTCTTTGCTATAACTTGATCACCGGCATGGTCTGCATCTGAAAATGCTGTTAGATTAAACTCCGAATCCTTCGGATACCAAAGTCCCATGTTGATGGTGCTTCGTAGGTACCGAAAGATCCGTTTAACCTCTTTGAGGTGAAGTTCGGTAGGCTTAGCCTGAAACCGTGCTAACAAACAAACAGCAAATTGAATATCGGGTCGGCTAGCAGTTAGGTACATGAGAGAACCGATCATGCTCCGATATTTTTTCGGATCGATAGGTTTCCCAAACAAATCAGCACCTATTTTTGGTGAAGTGACCATTGGAGTACCAACAGAATCACAATTTTCCATTCCATGTTTTTTCAAAATCTCGATTGTATATTTAGCTTGATTGATAAAAATACCACGAGGGGATTGATGTATTTGTAAACCAAGAAAGAATTTTAGTTCCCCCATCATGGACATTTCAAATTTGCTTTTCATGAGATTTTCAAAATGTTTTGAATGGTTAGGATTGGTTGATCCAAAAATAATGTCGTCCACGTAAATTTGAACGATCAAAATGTCATCTTTGAACTTTTTGATAAACAAGGTGTCATCAACCGTTCCTTTTGAGAAATTGTTTTTGAGCAAGAAAGATGATAGTTCGTCATACCACGCTCTTGGAGCTTGTTTTAAGCCATAAATTGCTTTCTTAAGCTTGTAGACGTAGTCTGGATGATATCTGTCAATGAATCCCTCTGGCTGACTCACATACACTTCTTCTTTCAGAGTTCCATTTAAGAAGGCTGTCTTAATGTCCATCTGATAGACTGTGATGTTTTTGTGAGCTGCATAGGCTAAGAAAATCCGGACTGCTTCAAGTCTAGCTACAGGCGCAAATGATTCCTCGAAATCTATCCCTTCTTCTTGTGGATAGCCTTTAGCCACTAGACGAGCTTTGTTGCGAATAACAGTCATTTCCTCATCCAGTTTGTTCTTCCACAACCACTTGAGATCAAGAACACGTTTATCAAGTGGTCGTTCAACAAGTTCCCAACTATCATGTAACAGGTATTGAAGAAATTTCTCCTGCATCGCTTCAATCCAAGGGTTTTCTGCCATTGCTTCCCGAATGTTCTTTGGTTCTTTAAGGCTTATTGAGCAAATGTAAATGCACAATTCGAGATCGGTGGCAAGTTGTCTCCTCGTCTGAACTGGCATTGAAGGATCACCAATAACATGTACTAACGGATGGTCTTTTGTCCATTGAAACGTAGAAGGGTACCTTTGGTTGAACGAATGTGTGTTAGATGGTTCTTGTAACCTTGAAGAAGATTCAGCAGAGTCTGATGCAAACGGGTTTTCAAATACTTCTTCTCCTTCTTCTAACGCAACATCGTTTGAATTATTTGTTGGTTCTTCTTGAAAATTTGTGTTTTGATTTTGCTCATCAACTCTTGGTATTTCAGTGTCAAGTACTGGAGTTGCTTGAGTAGATGTAGATGATGTTGATGTAGTTGGTGCTTCAGCTTCGATTGTGGCAGATGCATCTTGTGATGGTGGTGGTGGATGATGGTTTTGAGATGGTGCAGCGGAATGTTGTTGAGATGCATTAGTCGAAGTTCCACCATAGTATTCATCAAACATTAACTCGAAGAAATTTTCCAGTTCTTGTTCTGAAGGTTTATCCGTGTTTGTTGACTGAGCTCCTTGAGGTACGAGTCCTGAACTGATGTGTCCAGAAGTCTGACTGTTTGGTGCGGGTCCTAATCTGGTTTGATTAGAAGCCATTGGATTAAGCGCGGGTTCTAGAGCGTATCTCTCAGAAGCCATTTGTGAAATCTCATCAAACTTCACATTCATCGTCTCCATTATCTTTTTCGTCCTTCTATTATACACCCTGAATGCCCTCGAGTTTTCTGAATATCCAATGAAGATTCCAATATCACCCATAGCTTTTAACTTCCCTAGATCTTCTCTGTCATTCGTTGGATAGCACAAAGCGCCAAACACGTGAAGGTAAGAGATGTCAGGTTTACGGTTGTTCACTAGCTCATATGGGGTTTTATTGAATCTCGGATGGACTAGGGATCGGTTTTGAGTAAAACAAGCAGTGGCTACAGCATCAGCCCATAAGAATAGTGGTGCACTAGAAAAGATCAGCATTGTGCGAGCAGCTTCCACAAGAGTTCTATTTCTTCTTTCAACTACCCCATTCTGCTGTGGAGTTCTAACAACTGATGTTTGGTGTGTGATTCCAACATCTTCAAGGTAAGTTCTTAACTCCTGGTTTGTAAATTCTGTGCCATTGTCTGTTCTTATAATCCTTACTGGAGCTTGAAGTAGAACTTGAATACGCTTCAGAAAGGTGATGATGATGCCTGGTGCTTCGTCTTTTGATCTCAAAAACTTTACCCAAGTATATCTTGAATAATCATCAATGATAACGAGAATATACTTCTTCCCATTAATGCTTTCAACTCTCATTGGGCCACATAAGTCCATGTGCAACATATGTAACCTTGCTTCCGAACTAGGTACGGTTTTGGGTTTATATGATGCTCTTTTACTTTTTCCTTGTTCGCATGATGGACATAGGTGTTCCTTGGTGTATTTGAACTTAGGAAGTCCGGTGACGATGTTGTCTTTGGCTAACTTGTTGATGGTGTCGAAATTGAGATGGGATAAACGTCTATGCCACAGCCAGGACTTAGTTTCGGTTGCCCTTGTCATAAGACAAATTGGTGATGTAGAAGCCATTTGGTTGATGTCGATAGCATACAAGTTTGTACCACGATTACCAGTTAAGAGATCATCACCAACCAAATTTCTAATAAAAACCGTGTTTCTCCTGAATGCAACTTCTAAATCTGCATCACAAAACTGCCCGACTGAAAACAAGTTGTGTCCCAGCCCTTCGACGTAGTAAACTCGAGTGATTAAAAAATTCTCAAACCGAAGATCTCCATAACCCTGAATAGCTGCTACATGATCATTTCCAAATCGTACAGTTCCCATGAATTTCCAGACGAAATTGATCAGCAGCTTTAAATTCCCGGTCATGTGCTTGGAGCAACCCGAGTCGACGATCCAAAGACATATTTCGATAACCTGCCAAGAACAGAAGAGTTTGTATTTGGAAACCGTGTTGAATTTGGTTCCATGTGTTAGGAGTAAAAGCAGAATCACACTCATAGACAGTTGCTACTTGTTTAGCTTGAGTTATTTCTAATTTGCCGTCCTTAAGAGTGAACTCTCTACCCGTCGGAATCCACATACAAAACTTAAGATAGTTCCTAGGCATTCGACTAATAGTGGTAGTCCTAAATCGTGCAACTAGTCGTTCTATAGATCTGGATCTAGCACTAGGTCTTTTTGGAACATTTTTCTGCTCAGGCGTAACATTCACATTCTTAGAAACACATTCATCATGAACATCATTAATTAAACATTTCTTGCATATTAAACAAACAGAGTCATTACATGCATTAGAAATAGTACTTTCGACATTATATTCAGATGAAACATGTCTCTTATTACAAAGCGATAAATTCCTAGGGTGTTCTTCTACTTCTTCAGCTTTATTCTTGCAACTACTCTTAGAGACAGGCGAGACTCTATTGTTCCTTGTATTGCTCCTAGGCTTTAGTCTGCTGCTCCTAGAGGTGCTTTCTACTCCTGTAGAAGGTAAGGCACACACATTAGGATTTATATTGTTGTCCTTTTTAGCATCCCTAGACTCTTTAGAATTATCCTTCTTGCACGCATTTGTCTTAGATGTGGAGGCAGACGCACTAGTGGGACTAATCCTAAAAAGGCCAGGTGCTATCACTTTTGGTGTTTCGACAACCGCTTTTCCTTTATCAACAATCTTCACATTTTCATTTTTCTTGGGCAAGGGTGTTGGAGTGACTGGTTTTGTCAAATCCTTTTTCTCATCGACTTTTGGAGCAAACCTTGAAATTGACATTTTTGGTTTTTGAACCGTGTTAGAAACATTTGGTTTCTCCGAAGTCAATGGTTTTGCAAACTTAGTTTCCTCACCCTTTCCTTTTTGACTTTCAAGCTGAGCCCTCAAAAGATCATTTTGCTCTTTTATGTTCTTTAAGGCACGCTCATACGACAATTTGTCATACTTGCATTCTTCCTTTTTTCGATCAAGTTGTTTAAAATATGACACATTTTCTTTTTCAAGCTTTATAAGAGCATTTTCATATTTTGAAACAATTGCGGAGGTCTCAGCTCTTAGTCGTTCATCGTCTTGAACAGAATATGTTTGTAAAATGATGGACATAATGTCAGTGGTCATAACAGCTTCGAAGAGAGAATCATTTAGGTTTTCCAAAACATTCATGTTTTCACGAGCATCATTAGCTTCGTTTACCAGGGATTTGTGGTCCTTGACAAAGTCGGCCGTTTCTTTTAAAAAAGCTAGTTCAAAATTTTTTACACTCGCGCTGATGTTATTCAGTGGAATAGTAATTTCGTTTTGAAACACCTTTTGCTGTTCGATGTGAAAACTAGAATGCCAGTTGTTAATATCGATGGAAGTTTTAGATTTAACAATTTTTTGAAGTTCTTGAATTCTCATTTTAACTTCATCGAGAATGTTTCTAGCCTCACTTGTTTTAAAAGTGTTGTTAGAGGACATTTGTTCTAATTTAGAAAGAGATTTGGAAACAACTTTCTTTTTAGACAAGAATTTCGCAAATGGTCGTTTAATGGAAAACACAGACGGTTCTGTTTGTGGAACAAAAGTGATTCCCGAAAGTTTGTTCAATTTGTAGTAATCAATGGGTTTCAAATCCTTATGTTTCATTTTATTAATGCTCTCTTCGACATGTTCAATCGTTAGCACAGAATCCCGAACGACGGGAGGATCATGTTTGGTATAAATCACATTACCATTGTACAAAACATTCTGTTCTTGCTGAGCTTTCTTGAGATTACAAGGGGTGTTGTTACCGAGAGCCATTTTATGTTTCGTATGGTAAATCGGATTAGTTTGATTTGAAATCATTTTCATTGTTTGACTCGACTGCCCCGACTTAACCACTAACTCTTCTAAATGAGCAATCATGTGTTCTGACTCTACGATTTCTTCCAAAAGTTTGTCTTCTTTCTTTGCAAAATCCTTTTTCAACTCATCCATTTCTTTTTCAAGATTGGAATAAGCTGTTTTTTGTTTAGAAAGTTGGTTTTGTAAATCAGAAATTTCCGTGTTTAAAGATTTTATCTTTTTGAAAGAATTAACATCAAGTGTGTCAAACTTGAGTTGCAATTGTTGTTTCTCTGAAACGGAATTTTGATAACCAGTTTCTAATTCAGACAATCTTTTGTTATGAAATTCAAAAGCTTTAACGGTAGATTTGTAACTCTCAAGCTCAGCGGTCAATTTAACATTCGCGGCCTTAACATCGCGATTGACCTTTTGCACATTCTCAATTTCAATACGACAATTATTCAATAATGATTCAAATAAAGCACGTGTTTCCTCATCATTCTCAGCATGCTGTGAAACGAAGCCTCCATTATGATTCACATCTGGAGTTGCGGAAGGAGTATTGCTACTACTTGGCGTGTCCAGGTATGTATCATAAGTGGTTGCTTGCTTCTCAAAATGCTGTTCCTCATGAGGAGACATATCAAATATATCATTATTGTGACATGTGTTGAAATTAGATACCTCAGATGGTGCATTGGTGTCATAAACAGGAAGTGTGTCAGAATCCGTGTCATACTTAGCTTCCTGAAGATTCGCCATGAATATGCAGTTCGCATCGATATCTTCTCTATCTTCCATGTCATCCATAAGAGCCATAAAGTCATTCTCCTCTGCATTCAACTGAAATCCTGCCTCTGCCTTTTGTGCCAACATTACTGCTTTCTGCAAGTACGCTAGATCTTTTTTGTGCCATATGACCTACACCCTGACAGTTGAAACACTTTACCGGATTACCCTGATTCACATTTCCCATATTCCCAACTACTGGAGCTGCAACATTTCTATTCTGATTACCCATTGCCTGATTACCAACATTCTGACCCCTCTGATTTCCAACAAACTGACCCAACTGATTCCCTGCATTCTGACCATACTGATTCCCTGCATATTGACCTGCATTCTGATTTCCTGCATGCTGACCTGCATTCTGCATATTCTGATATCCCTGCGGATTCCCATAAACTCCAACCATTTGGCCTCCGTTGCCCATATTGAAACTCGGCTGAGCGATCTGCTTGTTGCGAGTATTCGATGAAATTCTTTGGTTGTTGTTTGTTGGTGTAGAATAGCGTCCTTGGAATGCCTTTGACAGAAAAGCAAACGCTTGAGTCAATGCTGCAGCAGCTTCATCATTGTCAGTGAATTCTGGTTCCTGGAATTGTGGGTATGTCTGTTGTGGAATAACTTGTTGTTGTTGTGGGTAGAATTGTTGTTGGTAGACCGGTGTTGGTTGTTGAATGCATGATGGTTGCATGTAGTTGTGAATGGATGATGATGGTTGTTGAGTGTTCACTTGTAATGATGTTGGTGTATTAGCAATTAGTGCGAGAGGATCATGATTCTTTGCCAATCTTTCTTTCCTAACTTCATTAGCCTCAGCTTGGTTTTGCTTCAGAAAGTCATAGAGTTGATCATAATTCACCTGATGTAAGTCCTTTGTCTGATTAACAATTGTAACATAACGACCCCATTCTTCTGGAAGGTTATTGACGAATTTGATGTTTGTTGCAATTGTTCGAGGTGTCAACTTGTTTCTGATTAACTCATTCATCAGCGTGCAAAACCTTGTGTAGTATGACTCAATCTGTTCACCTTTAGTGGATGTGAAGTTCTCCCATTCAGTAAGAAGTTTGTTCTCAACGTCTTGTTGTCCAATCTCTGTTCCATGACAAATCCTTCTAACACGTTCCCACATAGCATGAGCAGTTTCACAGCTGTCGACCGCAGCAAAGATCTCCCGAGGTAATCCAAGTTGGATTAGATGCATTGCCATATCATCAGCTTTGATCTGCGCCTTGTCTTCATCAGTGTAATCTTCTTCTGTTTGTAAACGCATGTATGGTTCAGTAGGATTTGTTGAGTTTGGATCACCGGCAACTTGAACTTGTCTTGGCTGAAATGGACCCTTCTTAATGGAGTTGAGCATGAGGTTACCATCAGTCTTAGTTTTGATGTAACGAAGCATGCGGCTTGTCCATGGGAGATATCTACCTTTTTCAAGCATAGGAGGTCGGTTTTCCGCACCGGCTGCATGAATATCTTGCTGAGATGCCATTGATGAAGTGTAGATGGATAAAGTTGATTCTTGGATCGTTCCAACGAAATAGGAGTAGAGTTTAGAGTGAGTTGATGCAAGTTTTTATGGTGAAAATTTTGACTGAAAACCTTAAAACCTCAATAACTTCTTCTCGGAGCGTTTTTAGGCCTCGAAACTTCTCCTAAATCAACAAATTATTTAGCGTGTCGTTCTCCTCTGTCTGACGGTCGTTTTGACAGCTGATTCGTCGAAAATGGAGTTACGGTTCAAAAGTTATGGCCGTTTGAAGTTCAGTCGTCAAAAGTCAACCAAAAGTTCTCGAAAATGTTGTATTCTCGATAAATCCCAAGATCTCGATAATATCTGAAGTTCTCGAAAATCTATGAAGTTCTCGATAAATTCTGATGTTCTCGAAAATCTCTGAAGTTCTCGAAAAAATCGAAAATTCTCGATAAATTCCAAGATCTCGATAATATCTGAAGTTCTCGAAAATCTCTGAAGTTCTCGATAAATGAAAAGATTTTCGAAATCTAAGTAAAGGTTCTCGAAAAGTTTGCTATTTATCGAAAATATGAGATTTTTCGAAAATATTTGCAAAGTTCTCGAAAAACTTGTGATTTTTTCGAAAACCCAGTTTCACAAGAAATTTCGAAATTATACAATTTCGAAATTTAGCCCGAAAGTCGAAGTAATTTCTTTCTTATACAAGAGAGAAAATACCGAGTATCCAACGGTGAGCACGAACGGAGCCGATTCTTGTGTTCTCGAAAATGGGTCAAAAAGAAGATTGCGAAACTCACTTGAAGATTGCGAAACTGTGGCAGTTTGTTGATTATGATAAAAGCTCACCCAAATGAAGTTTTTAATCCAAGATTCTTGTACTTCTAAGCTTAAAAACACCAAAACTTGTAGAAAGTTGCAAACTTGATGATTTTTATTAAACTTATGAAGATTTCGAAAACAAGTACAAAAACCCTAGTCGAAGTTTTTAAGCTTAAATCTTTAAAAAGATTGATACTTTCTTGTTAGATAAGGTTTATAACACTAGTTTGTAATCAAAAAAGTGTTAAAAACAAAGAAAAACAAGAAAAGTAAGAATTTTTTAAAAGAAAAACGTGTAGAAAGCCTAAAAAAAAAACGAAACCAACAAACCCCAACACTCCTAAATCATTGTTAGGCTCTGATACCACTTGTAGGACCTTAGATATACCAACTTTATCACAAATATAGAAGATTAGAAGAAGAAAGATGGTGACTTGGTGACTTATATGTAATTCGTGTATATGTAGAAAGAGAGATGGAATATGAGAGCTTTGATTACTAAAACACACACAAATACACACACAAGCACACACCTCAAATGAGCCTTTGAGGTGTTTAAATAGTAAGATACATGAGATGCCCTATGGGCTTTCTATGGGCTTGGGCTTGGACTTGGTTACATGATTGGATAACTAGGCTTATGAAACATAGCACATAACATATTAGCTTGCCAAGTCCAAGGCCCAATGACTAAACTATTACTAATCTTAACCAACGACACAAAGTTACAATATGAGAATGACCATCACTTCATAATACATATTTTTAATGCTAACATACCTCATCAATGATGTCATCACAACTTTAAAAAAAAAACTTATTCTTTTTTCTTATTTATTTACTTCCACAATTATATATATATATATATATATATATATATATATATATATATATATATATATATATATATATATATATATATTACCTTTTTGTCATATAGATATTTTTTACTTGTTATATACATATACGTTTATAAGTGAACAAGAATACATATTTATTGAAAATAAATAATTAAAAATATAATATAAAGAAATAAATAATTAAAAATACAATATAAAAAATGTTACATAATTATTTTGTTAGGTCGATATTTTCCGGAATACAATAATAATATCCGCGAAACACATTTTGACGACTAACATATGCGTCTTCCCATCCATATGCATTTCCACTTTTATATGTAATCGAAAGTGGATGAGTTAACGATAATGGACAACCTTCGCGTAGTGTCGCTTTAATATAATGGTTACCATTTACATTGTTCAGCAAATGTTTTCCAATTATGGTGCACTCGAACATTTCCTCTATGAGTTAGACTTATAAAAACTCTTTTAGTTTTCAACTTTAACCTTAAATGTTTTTATTTATGTTATACATTACTTGATGCAAAATATATAAATAAATTGAATTTTAAATGTATTTTTATTGGTATAATCTTCATCAACTATTATAAAACACAAATAAAAATATTTAAGTTCAAAGTTACAAAATAAAGACTTCAAAAGTCAATACTAAAATTATAATAAATAGAACGTTATATAATTACTTCGATAGGGTAAAAAATCCGGGAATACGATAATAATATTCACAAAACTCTTCCCGACGACTAGCATGTCCTCCAAAGGGGATAAGTAATAAAATGAGCAATAACGATTGTCCCATTATGGGGGATTGGACCAAAGCGGGAAAGTCTTAGAACCTTAGTTGATGTAATGGTAAATATTATTTCTTTCGAGCCAATATCAATTGAATCAAGCGAATATACTCATCATTACAAATAAAACCTGGTAATGTAATAAAATGAAAATTTTGATTTAATGAATTGAACATTATTTATATCTCTCCTTGCTATGTGACCAAAAAGAACTTATATATGAATGTGCTACTTTTTAAAACTTCGTATAAACTTTTTATACAAAAGTAAGATTAGAAATTTATATTTTATTATTTAGTAGTAGTACCACCCAAGGAATATTTTTATATTACTCATCCCGTCTCAAAATTATTGTCATGAGACAAAAATTACAAAGTTTAATAAAAGTGAGGCCACTTTTGTTTTCAAATTTCAACTACTCAAAAAGAATATTTCCTTATTATATTCTCTACCTTTTACTTAAAAAGGAAAGTTGACAATTAATTAGAAACATCACAAAATAGAAATGTCGACAATAATTATGAGACGGAGGTAGTATCTCCTTACGAGAGATAACAATGAAAAAAAATTTAAAAGTTAAAAAACTATGAATCCAACTAAAAGTGAGAAAAAATGTGAATATAAGTAAAGTATAAAATAATAATTAAAAAGAATATAAAATATCTCTATAACGAGTTTCAAGCAGCTAAATCTATAACTACATTTATTAGACTTTTTTTTTGTAGAACAAAGTAGTACATTTATTAGACTTGGGAGTTCTACATAATTATTCCTTTTTAGCAAATTATGAGAAAAAAGGTTGCACGATTTTCAATGTTTAAAAATTGTTTTGGTGTATATAGTAGCACTCCCTCCAACCAAGTATGCCTTAATCATGGAACGAAAGTATATATACTAGGTGGATCACCCGCGCGTTGCCGCGGGATGTTTTGCCAAAGAAGGTTGAGCAAGTGTTGCAAAAATAGCATTTTGCAATCAGCTTCATGTTTTTCTGTCATGAATAAGGAAAACTTCTTAAGTTCAAAAAAAAGAAAAGAATATTGTGTTACAATACAAATGCCAATTCAATACACATAAATTCAGGTGGGTCTGGTTTCTTGAAATCAAAAAAATCAAAAACTTAGTGAGCTTATAACCTGCAATTTCTAGCAGGATCACCAAAGTCAAGGCTGTTGATGTGAAGTACACCTGTATCAGTCTTGTGAGGGCCATACATGTTAATGGTTGCAGAAACATTTGTTGTGTCGTAAACATTCACCACAATGGTCTGTTTGCTTGCTAGCTGGTATAGAAGCTTCTCAACCAGTGACGGGACGTCATAAGATGCACCAAGATACCTGTAACATTACAAAAGTTGACAAAAGATTCAATTTATAATGAGGTAGATCCTTGCTAAAAAGAATGATGTACTGACAGCAAACTTACCCGACAATGGCATTCAATTTATCAGTTTTTTTTTTTTTTTTTTTTTTTTTTTTTTTTTTGCTTCAATAGAACAATTTTAACAAATCTGTAAAAAAGGAAAAAGAAAAAAAAAACAAAAAACAAAAAAAAAAATAGTATTATTACTTAAAGCATTCACAGGTCATAAGATGTAAAACTAAATGCAAAAGTTAAGGTTCAGTAATAAAAGTTTTATATACCACTACAAAGACTATTTCCAAAAAAGAGTAAAGCCCATAGTATGACAACAGGTTTAATTTTGCTTATCGGAGGCACATATCAAATAAGACACTTATCATCATTCACCATATAGAAAATCTTTAGGCTTACCAATACAACCCAACTAATCTTGTTAGTCATATGCAACCTTAATGTGTTTAACTGCTTATATATCAGCTCCATTTTTTTTATATAAGTGAATTAATAAAACTCTCCCATCAAATTAAAAAGCATATATCATGTGCAATATTTGGGCAGGTATAAATGGCATTTAGTTCCTATTCTTGGTGGTGCGCTATTGCAAAAAAACATACATCGCTAGACTATCAGACAATTTAGTCCAAAATATTGTAGTTGAATCATAACAAAAGTAACTTAATAATATACAATATCAAGACCCTTATAGGACTATATCAGCATAAAACTCATACAACACTTCTACTAATGTGGCACCTCATATAACTCAAACCAACGCAATCATGGAGTGCAAAACTCAAACTTACCAACGGTTCCTGTCCTTCTAGCCCATTTTTGTCCCGATAAGCCTCGCTCCAAGCAGCTGCATCAATTTAAATGTTAGCCCACGAACTATACTCAATTTGCAGTTTGTGAATTCTTACCTTATGAGAAGATGTGATTTCCTTCACCCCATATAAAGGTCCCCAATGCACGTGCTAAACCTGTTACAGATGCAACAAATTTACTATAATAAACAAATCCTAACATTCTTCCTCTAAAGAAATAATCAGAAACCTTAACCTGAGTTGTTAGCAGTAGCATCCATTTTGTAAACCCGCAGCGAACCCACAACGGACGGGTCTCATGTTCAGGTTTGTTGCTAAAGATTGGGCTTAAGTCAGACATAAATTACATACTTAGGTTCTGATACAACATAAGGAGGCCAAACTCTATCTCCTCCGTTATCTTTGAAAAATTTTAAGCTAAATAACATTTTTGTATACAGTAGACAAAGAGATGTGTAAGGTACCTAATAGCAAAAAAAAACAATAAATATCACTAACATGTTGATCCATTGTTGCATTCCCCCGGTCGCCCACACATGTCTACACATTATCAGCGGCGACAAACACTAAATATGAGGCATGATCTTCAGCAACACCAAATATTGCAGACGGCAATTCTCTTTGCAGAGTCCTGTATAATCATGGCTGCGTTAGTGTAAACGGCCAGCCAAGATACGGCCGCTCTCAAACCTCAAACAACTCCAGTCTCATGACCTACAACTAAACGAAACTGGCATGGCTGCGTTAGTGCAAACAGTCGGCCAACAAATGGCTGTTAGTTCTACTATAAACTCCGGCTAGTAACATTAACAAATTCAAAGCATACAACCATTTTAACCTAGAGAACGTGTACCTGATCAGGGGCACCGAGAGGGAGCATAGACAACAACACTTCCCCAACAACTTCTTGAAAAGCCATTTGAAAACCTGAGAGACATCAACAAATCAGTCCTATATAAGAACAAACTCGTATGTTAAGCAGTAAGCTTTACATGCTAGGATAATCAGTAATTTATCATGAGTGCATCTAATATTTTTAACATATCATTTACTGAGAAAACAATTATAAACTAACCTTTAAGCGTTCTTGGTCTGGATACGGTATAGCATAAACTCTTTGAAGACTCGCACGGTCTCTATTTCCCCTTCCAGTAAGCTGTAGAAGACGAAAAGATTCCAAAAGCATAAATGAATAAACATTATACGCAAACCTTACAAAAGTACAGGCTTCTTTATTTTGTTTTGATAACACATAAGCTATTAAGCTGCTTATAAAATTAAAAGTATAAGCTACTTATATAAGCTTACCCAAACACTCCACATTAGACCGAAGCTGCTCCAAAATTGCTACCTTGGGTAACAGCTGCCCTAACTTCATGTAACTCTACACCACTTATCCCAAGTGATCTTGTGCATGGTCTGCAATCCCTGTTGTTGCAGATTTACCTTAAATTTTAGCTCATTCTTGTGAATCAGCATGCTTTAGATCCTTCAAAACTGAAAGCGCCAAACAATGAGTTAACTCAATATGAAATTGCACCGTACACGTTCTTACTCTACAAAACTAAGTATAATGACAAAACATTAAATATCTTTTGTAGACCAAAAGTGATTGAACACGTCTAAAATAACACCCACTTTGAACTTCAATAACTGTCAATGTCATATACTCAATGTTTGTATTAGGCCTTAAAAGAGAACTGTGAGAGAGCAGCCTGCTCTGCACCTACACACAATGCTTTTCGGGGGGGGGGGGGGGGGGGGGAATATAAACATTCCAGGCACAAATAATAAACTCCCAAACTATAATAGAGAATAAGGAAATATTCTTATTATAAGGGTCTACGCTACTGGCTGCTACTATGATTAAATGACCACATGCCAACTAATTTCATAAGGAAATTATTTGCCCCGCCATGGCTGCAAATCTAATCATTTGCAACGCCAATATACATATCTCCCTGCCACAATGCAAACAACCTCAATGTTAATGTAACAAAATAAGCTAATCCAATCACACCTTAAGCCAATGAGCAAAAAAACATGGTTTAAGAGTATTCTTACATTTTGCCAAGTTAATACCATCTGTATGGTCATTACTAATGAGTAATGACTATACATACGACACAATGGATTATCCTTATTATCATATTTCCTTGACAAAAATGATAATACTTTTGACATAAGCTTTACCAAACACCTTCAAAGAGCTTAATTTCTTTTGAAACTAAAATAAGCTATTAAACGCTTAAAGTAAGCTTACCCAAACAACCCCTTACTAATGAGATTTCTTGATTCCATACTATTGCTACAAATCATAAAAACTAATATTGACTGTTGTGTCCAAATATTAACAACCGATTTTCTTTTATCACTAATTTTACCAAACCAATAACCCCTAATTCCAAAAACCCACAAAAATAAACACAAACCCACCCACAATTTTCTTTCAGCTATAATCAAAATCAAATTTTATCTAAACATACACATCCAAACACACCATTATAAACCCCTTACTCGCTTCTGTGATCTTAACCCGAAACCCAAAATAAAAAAAACAATATCGGGGAAAAAAACCTTAAAAATATAAGAACAATCAAAATAGATAATTTTTAATTTCTAACCTTGTGTTAGGCAAACCGTTTTTTTCCGCTGATTAATTGGTGGTACTGGATAACTAAACGCGATCTAAATCTGTATATGTATTTTGATATCCTCAAATACCCACACCATCCTCAAATTGTTTTCAATATGAATGAAACAGATATTTCTGGAATTAGGTTTAGTTGTGTTGGGATGTTTTGATATTTTTTGTTGTGTTAGTTTGGTAGGTTTGATGTAGGAGAAGATGAATGAGGAGGGTTCTGTAATTTGTGGGTGAGATATGAGGGGAGGGCGTATTTTTTTAATCCTGACACTGTACATTTCTCTGTTCAACCCCTCACGTTACACTGTAGCAAAAATATTTTATAATTATTTTGTGTGTGGCTACAGTAAGTTGCTACAGAAATGGGGCTTAAGAGATCCTGGTAAATGTTATGTTTAATAATGTAAAGTAAAATATTTGAAAGAATGAGAGTTAGTGGTTTCTTCTCACTATTTTACTATGTTTTTTTCACAATATCTATCAAATCTTTGTTATTCAAAAAAAAATATATATATATATTTTTACTCTTGTATTCCTTCCAAATTTTCATCATAATCCCAAATCATCTCCGTATTGCAGAAGAAGGTGAAAGGGTTAATTAAGTGGGTCCTACTAGTATTAACCGCTCATCATTCACCTGTAGAAACCTCAGGTTTACACTTTCACCCCTACGTTTACAAACCTTTTAAAAAATCAGTCCCTACCACTTTCCAGCCGACCCACAAGTCTTAAGGCACATTTCTCGTACACCTTACGAAAATCCGTTATTTTCGTTACAACTATTTTTATTCATTCACACATATTTTTTTTCATCACAGAAACAAATCACATTGTCAACTAAAACACCAAAAACTATCATATTGTGTGATCTAGAAGAAGAAAAAAAAGTAGGCTAAAATTTTGAATAATATAAAAAATGGCGGGAAATGATTGGATAAACAGTTACCTGGAAGCGATCCTGGATGTGGGACCAGGGTTGGAAGATAAAGATAATTCGTCGTTGATGTTGAGAGAAAGAGGCAAGTTTAGTCCTACGAGATATTTCGTTGAAGAAGTTATAACGAAGTTTGATGAGACTGATCTTCGTCGTTCTTGGGCTATGGTATGATTATGTATTTATTTTATACTTTAACATAATTAATGTTATGACTTATGATTTCGTATTCATAGTATATTTTCATGACATTTAATATGAGTATTTTTGGTTGCCTGAATATGTAGAATCAAATTTAAAACCATTGGTGTAGTGGTAAAAATCATGTGACTATGTTCGCTAAAATGTGAGAGGCCTCAATTTCAATTCTTGCTTGGTGCAAACATCTCGGATATGGCCACACCAACATTCCCCGAAAGGGGAGTGTTTAAGATAGTTTGTGTGTGGCGGTGGGCTCCAACCCTGTAGATTAGTCGACCAAAAATTTGGAAACCATGATTACCCAAAAAAAAAAGATAAAAATTTGAGATTAATTTTAGAGATAATGTATATAATGCCCTAAGGGAACAGTATTATGCGGTGACATAGACGGCATATTTTAATTACTTCTAGTATGTATTTGGTTCCATTTATAAAGTGCTCAATGTGCAAAGAGCTAATATGATTGTTGGAGCACATGAACCATTTGGCTGAATTTGACATGATTTTGGGTGAAATTGGTCTGTTTGAAACCGGTAACATGTTTGAGTGGCGTCTAAAGTAACTTTAATATATATTTTTTTTTTAGAAAAGCCAACATATATAAAGAAACACAAACAAAAAGTTACAAAATAGGAGCATCCTTGCATACAACAAGCTGCTTGAAGCAAGGACCCCACAACCAAAACCCACAAGCTACAAATACAACCAAATACAGAAACCAAAATAAGAACAAGACTAAAGGGCAATAACGAAACAAAAGGACACCTGGCACAAATAAGAATGGGAGTCACCCAAGCAAAATATGCAGAAAACTAAAAATGAGTTTCCAACATATTGAACTTGAGCCTTCTGCTTGGACACTCTCACAGTAAAGTAACTTTAATATATGGACGAATTAATGTAAGAAGTTGAATACTTGTATGGCATTCTCATACTCGTATTGGCTAATTATTACATTATACAAAAAGTAAACTATGTTGAATTTTATAGCTATATGGGGGTTGTTAGGGGTCAACTATTTGAACTCTGTGTATGCTAAAGATGTTTGAGGTTGCTTATTAGAGCTGCTTATGGCTTTTAAAATAATCAGTATCGTTGTCGTAATCTTTAATATAAACGAAACATAAGTCATATTTTGACCAAGCAATGTTTGGATGGGTGTTTTAACTTATGAGGTGATTATATGAGACTAATTAATCAGAATTGATGTTATTATTGATGGGATGAATTTGTCATAACAATATTAGAACCGACAGATTGAATTACTCTTTTGATGGATATGTTAGTCGAGAATGACAATCTTTTATAGGATAACATGTATAGCAACCCAATTTGCCATTTGATGAATCGTTGATATAACAAGTATCAATATTGCAAATATTTGCAGGCCTCATCCATCCGTGATTCACAAGAACGAAACACAAGATTGGAGAATATGTGTTGGAGGATTTGGAACTTAGCACGCAGGAAGAAACAGGTTTGCCTTACTGATTGCATCATTGGTTATTCAGATTTCAAGGTTCATTGCTGACAGGTTATCAACCATTGTGTAGCTAGGCGAAAAATCTCAACTTAGACAGAAAGAAAAAAGCGAACTAGCAAGGGTTCCTAAACCATTGATTGCAGCCGACATGTCTGAAGAGTTAATAGAAGGAGAGAAAGCGGATACAGTTAGCGAGATTTCACCAAAAGGTGTTAGCACTAAAGGCGGGATGAAAAGAATTAATTCAATCGATGTGTTGAAAAACTTTGCTACTCAACAGAAGGAAAAGAAACTCTACATTGTTTTAATCAGGCATGTGTTATCTAGTCGAATATATTAATTATTTTCCTTTTTTTTCGTTATAATTTGTTGGATGTGTTCTTAATTATGAAATTTATTCAGTCTTCACGGTCTGATTCGTGGTGAAAACATGGAGCTTGGCCGCGATTCTGATACGGGTGGACAGGTAACCTTTGGCTAGAATTTGGCCAACATGTCAGTAGTGACTGCTGACATCATCAGACATCAGCAGTGGCAACTTACATTTTCTCATTAAAATGTTAGAATAACACTTATGATTTTTCAGGTGAAGTATGTAGTAGAACTAGCAAGGGCGTTAGGCGCAATGCCGGGGGTTTATCGTGTGGATTTGCTAACTAGACAAGTATCAGCACCCGGTGTTGATTGGTCTTACGGTGAACCAACAGAAATGTTAAATCCTCTTAACAATGATGACTCTGAAAGTGGGGAGAGTAGTGGTGCATACATAATCCGTATACCTTTTGGTCCAAAAGATAAATATGTCGCAAAGGAACTCCTTTGGCCTCACATTCCCGAGTTTGTTGATGGTGCATTGAGCTACATTTTACAAATGGCAAAAGTTTTAAGTGAGCAGATTGGTGATGGGAAACCTGTGTGGCCCGCTTCAATTCATGGACATTATGCTGATGCAGGAAATGCTGCTGCTATTTTATCTGGTGCTTTGAATGTCCCGATGCTGTTTACAGGTCATTCACTTGGACGCGACAAACTTGAACAAATATTGAAACAAGGAAGACAATCGCAAGATGATATCAATCAGACTTATAGAATAATGAGACGAATCGAGGCCGAGGAGATAGCAGTTGATGCATCTGAAGTGATTATTACTAGCACTAAACAAGAGATAGATGAGCAATGGGGTTTGTATGATGGGTTTGATCCTGGTTTGGAGAGAAAACTTAGAGCTAGGAACAGACGGAGTGTTAGCTGTTTTGGCAGATTTTTGCCCTGTCCAATCGTAAGGATATTTTTTCTCTACAGACTTTTTAAAAATATATATTTTTTTTTGTTAAATTTTGTGTTGACTAGAGTTAAAATAAGAGGGCATTAACAGTACACTTTGGGCGACTTTTTACTCATTTGACCCGTTTTTTTAGCTTAGATTCTATGTGTTCGACCCAATTAGAGATGAAACATAACCAAACAAGACTACTTCATTTGTATAAGTCGAGTTTCAGAAATGATTTTATATTATTTTGTTTCAGGTAATACCTCCGGGAATGGAGTTTAAGCATATTGTTCAACAAGGTGGTGGCATAGACGATGATTCAAAAGGACATCAAGATGGTTTGACCACTCCAAACCCGCCTGTTTGGTCTGAGGTTTGTTTAACAGTCCCAATGCATTAAGATCATACTATAACAAATATGCAATACGGGTATGGCTAATGAGTATTTTTTGTTAAGTTCATATTTATAGACGTGTAAACTCAAGATCTTTTATATTTATATCAGATGAAAATATAAAAAGTCATAAAATTTGTACCCCTGTAATTGTCTGAAAAGAATGCTTACAATTACAAGAGTGAAAAAATAGAAAATCTAACACATAAATTTCCTACATGAATCTACAGACAACTTTTATGTTTTTGCATTCTTAAACATGTGAATAATATTTTATACAGTTTTAAGCACAGAAATTATTTGTATTTTGTAGTTTCAGACACATTTCTTAAGGCCTGTAAGAAACAGTGTGTAATTTGCATATTTTTTTGTGGTGTTTCATGATAAATAAATGTTCTGTAAAAGATAACCGTTTTTTTTTTTTTTTTTTTTTTTTTTTTTTTTTTTTTTTTTTATGCATTTGATAGATAACACGATTCTTTACGAATCCACACAAGCCTATTATCCTGGCTCTCGCGCGACCTGACCCCAAAAAGAACTTGACTACTTTGGTTAAAGCTTTTGGAGAGTGTCGTCCGCTGAGGGAGCTTGCAAACCTTGTATGTCTTAGCTGTTTTCTTTTATCTTACCTCTTTATTTATATATGATATTTGTTTTACTTACCTTTGTGTACTTCACAGTTATTAATAATGGGAAATCGTGATAACATCGACGAAATGTCTGCCACAAATTCAGCAGTTTTACTTTCGATTTTGAAGTTGATTGACAAATATGATATGTATGGTCAAGTTTCCTATCCTAAACACCATAAACAAGCTGAAGTTCCTGAAATATATCGACTTGCAGCAAGGACAAAGGTAACACTTTTTTTGACAATACGACTATAAGATCTGTTACTGTATCGCTTTTTTATAGAATTGTTTGCACAACATAAAATATGATATTTGTACACGGATTTTTCCTTCACAGGTTAGGAAAATGTGTAATGTTTTATTGTACTAGATATATAAATTCTCAAAGAAAGATTTGACACTTCCATTTGAAGGGAAAAAATGTTGATGAATTTGTGGAAAATGGTTTATTCCAATATTTACACTTTTATGTGTCTGCAAATGTCAATAAAAATGTACAGATTTATCCAATTTGTTGCAGCACTGGATTTTCACCTCCGACATTTGCTTGTAGGGTGTGTTTATCAATCCAGCATTCATTGAGCCGTTTGGTCTCACTTTGATAGAGGTTCTTTCCTATCTTAACATTAGTTATCAGTCCTAGATACAGTCAATTTCAAACATTTAAAGCGTCAAAATGATCTTTTTACTTCACAACATGGTCTGACATGAGCTGTTATTCTGACTATACAGGCAGCAGCATATGGTTTACCAATGGTGGCGACTAAAAATGGAGGTCCAGTGGATATTAAAAAGGTATGTTTTCTTCATTCCCATAAGAGGTGGAAAATTGGAGGTCAAAACGGGTCATTTTTGTTATGGGTCAAAACAGGCTAGGTTGGGTTGGGTTGACTTGAAACATTTACTACAATAATATAACTTTATATATGAATGTTGAGTAAACGAAGTTTGTAAGTTTCTAATGATGGAAATTACACTGACAGGCTTTAGATAACGGGTTACTAATTGATCCACATGATCAGCAATCCATAGCTGACGCACTTTTAAAGCTCGTAGCAGATAAGCAACTATGGTTAAAATGTAAACAAAACGGTTTAAAAAACATTCATTTGTTCTCATGGCCAGAGCATTGCAAGACATATCTAGCTCGAATAGCTTGTTGCAGACCACGACATCCACAATGGGAAAGTTCTGCAGTTGGATATGAGTATTCAGAATCACAATCACCCGAAGATTCACTAAGAGACTTGAACGACTTAAAGATTTCATTAGATGGTGTGATAAACGATCAAGGAAGTACTGACATGAGTTCTGCTACTGCATCAAAGATCAAATCCAGCATCGGGGAAAAACTTGAAAGTTTGGCTAAGTATTCTTTTAAGGAAAAATCGGGAGGAAATAAAGCAGAAACTCTTCCAAAGAGTGCATCTCAAGATAAAATCGAGTTCCCCGGATTAAGGAGGAAGAAATCTGTCTTTGTTGTCGCTATAGACTGTGGCATGACTAAAGAGTATGTTGAGATTATAAAAATGATGATTGAAATTGTGAGAGTAGACAAGAAGGGGGAGTCTATTGGATTAGTATTATCAACAGCTTCATCGATATCTGAGATGCATTCTTTTTTGAAGTCTAATAAAATCAGTTCTTCAGAATTCGATGCTTTAATTTGCAACAGTGGTAGTGAGATATATTATCCATCTTCAGGTGAAGAAGGTTCCAAAAGTCTTCCTTTTGTTGTGGATTCTGATTATTCTTCGCATATTGATTATCGTTGGGGTGGAGATCATTTGAAGAATACTTTAGTTCATTGGTCTTCGTCTATAAGTGGAAGAAAGAAAGATAAAGAACTCGCTGCAGCATGTGATTCAGGATCCAAACACTGTTTTACATTCAAAATCAAAAACTTAGAATCGGTAAGTTATCATAAGATATATCTTTTGAGGTTTTTTTTTTCACTTACATAATTTGTCATTCGCCTTGTTTAGTCACTGTACTTTTGTATATCTGGGTCATTTAAATGATTGCCTTTCTGTCCTATTTAGTCATTAATGAAAAGATAGATCTGTGGCTCGTTTGAGTCAAGTAAAAGATAGTTACAAATTGACTCAATGGGATACAAACCAATCTTTTGATTTCTTGATGTACGAGAAAAAAAATCATCGAAAAGATGGGGACAAATGAAATAGTACATTGGTACTCATGTAAATATATCCTTATTTTTTCAGAAATTCTAACAAGTCTCTTGGATTTTTTTTTTTTGCTATCTAATATGTCTTGTTTTGGCAGATACCATCAGTAAAGGATCTTCGCGAATTTTTGAGAAAGCAAGCGCTTCGATGTCAGGCTATATATTGCCAAAATGGTACTAAGTTGAACGTGATACCATTTGTTGCTTCTCGAGCCCAAGCTCTTAGGTAATCTTCCACTAAACCATGATATAACCGAATGGATTAGGTTTCTTTCAGTATATATGAATAAGTTAATAGATATTACTGATAGCTGCTAAAACATTATATTATCAGGTACTTGTACGTTAGATGGGGTATGAACTTGCCACATACTGTAGTTATTGTTGGAGAATACGGGGACACTGATTATGAAGGTTTACGTGGTGGAATACATAAAACATTAATAATAAAGGGAGTTTGCGATGAAGCACGGAAGCTCCATACCAATAGAAGCTATCCTCTCGAACATGTAATTACTTCTGATAGTCCTACTATCGTTCAAGTTGAGGAATGCAAGAAGAATCAAGTTAGTGAAGCATTGATGAAACTAGAAGCTCTAAAGGTCTAGATTCTCGCATGATGATTCCAAAATCGTGATTTGGTATTCGTTGATTATAGCATAGCTCTTAGTTAACTACTGAGACGTGACTGCTCGTTTTTAACTACAAAGTCAAGGTTTAAGACTTTTTTTTAACGAAAACAAAAATGTTGCATGCGAAAATTACCCTTCGTCACTCGGAAAACCATATGGTGTCCCAGGGTCATAATTAGTTATTGTTTTACATCTTTGTTGTTTTTAGTTTTAGTTAGAGTACATGTAGATCATATTGTTTCTATGAATATGAATTACTAGTACACTGTAAGGTTTTTGAGCATAATAATCTCAATTTTTATGACATGTAAATATTTGCTTAGATTTGTTATGTTAAAAGTTTCTTTGATGCTTCTTCGAGTTAATGCTAACAACAGCCCTAAGGGCCGTTGACAACAACAAATTTTTCATAAAATTCGCTAATATTAAGAACAATAATACCCAATGTAGGTAGAAGTACTTCAGAAACGTACAGATATGACCACTTCGAGGGACAGCTGATATGTTACAAGTGAGCCATTTTCTCAGAAAAAATGAATAAGATAAAAAAAAAAAAAAAAGCCTTGCCCAGTCATGTACATGTATGAAGCTGGTGCAAAAATAGATCGAGACATGCTTACGATTTCACAGACGCATAATCTGTTTTGTGAATGCAATCCAAAACACCCCTTAACAGCTTAACTGATCAACAATATATGGTTATGGTTTACACATCCTAAAGCGGTTTATCTCTGCTACTTATAAATGGTATATGCTCCTTATTGAAACTTAAGCTGACCTATTAGTGGACTATCTATACTACTAAATAATATAGTTGAGATAGACAGATTACTCAAGGTTGTACGAGCAGGCTTCCTGGGCCACTTACCCCTAGCTTTATGCCTGACTCACTGATACGATAGGGCTTAGGCTTACTTGCTTCCCTTTCCAATAGCTGCGCCTCAAGGGGAGAACCTGCTAGCTCAGGAGTGGCATTTCACCCTAAGCACACCACTGCCATAGCGGGGCAGCCTTCGCGGGAAAACTTATTAATAAGCAGGATCAAATACTAATATATAATGCATTTGGGACTATTCTATAATTAAAAAGTCTTAAAATTCATACTTTTACTTGCTTATTATGGAAGGATTTTAAAATTAATTGGTTATGAAGCAAGTTGGTTAGGAAGTTTGTTAGAAGGCAAGTTGGTTGTTCAAACTAAAATTATTTGGCTTAACTATCTCTACAATCTCTACTTATAAAGCATAAATACAACTAAATGTGTAACCAAATAATCGAATAACGCAAAATATAGTCACAAGTACCCGTTGCTGCATTGCGTGGGTACCGTTCTAGTATATTACAATATATCTTTGATTGAAAATGGTAACAATTTCTACTACTAAATTAATATTTTAAATATTGTCTAATCCTTAAACTTTTATCATTTCTTGTTTTTTAACCCATATATTTTTTTCTCGCAATGACAACAAATTGAACCTGTAATTTCGTATCAAGTTTCAAACTAAAATCACGATTTCTCGCAAGTATAATTATTTGCCGTTATACACTGTCGCTTTACACGGGTAGTCGTTTAGTTTTTCTAATGAGATTGTAATTCTTTTGTTTCAATTTTGTTCATACATAGAATATACATGAGAATCAACATCAACATTAATGAACAAGCTAACAATCTTTTATCTTTTCGAATATAATTTCACAGATATAAATGATGCTTTCTTTTTTCTGCAATCTGAAAAAATTGGGATTCCACTGGTATGTTGGACTTGTTATATAGAAAGAGTATACATTGGCACGCAATTATCATTGCAGAATTAATGGATCACTTAAATTGCATCCGACTTTTATGCCATGCTCATCATAAATAGGTGAAGGTCTAACTTTTAAGAGATTTTTTTATTTTTTTATTATATTTTTTTTTAATGACTTGTATATGTCCAATCCAAACTGTTTTATAAATTACTCAAATCAATTTAATTAGGTTTCCTTTATACAAATGTTAATAAAACTATACGAAAATTTATAGCGGAAATAATTATAATCGTGAAATTATAGTTAAGTGTTTTGTGTTATGTTTACCTATACATCGTAAAATAATAAATTTCCTAATTTTTTATTTTTATTTTGTGTATATTATTTCTTGTTTCAGACTCATAGCAATATGAATTATCGACTAGTACATCATTTTTTGTTTCATATTTTCAAATTTTATTTTATCTATGGAAGGAAATGTTGTGGTTAATTAGATGGAATAGTCAATATTTAGAAGTAAAGATGAGCATGTATGGAATAGTCCGCTTAGAATGAGTAAGGGTATATTATTAATTAGATTTTTATGATTTTGAGACTTAGGGGTTGGCACTGGTAGCGGGATCACACGCCGCCGGTACCTTCATCACGCACGGGATCAATCTTGCATGTGAAACTTTCACGCACAGGAAGAAACTAAAATTTGACCGTTGGGAGTGATTTTTTGGAACGTTGTATAAAGTGATGGAAAAAGTGATCGGATACCAACAAAAATATGGGTGAGTGATGGAAAAGTGGGTAAATGATGTGACATTAGAGTATAAAAATAAGACCAAATGCGCACAATAGAAGAAAAACTACGTGAATTAGTTTCACCACGCGACACGCGTGGTCCTTTGTTATGGTGTTATCATCATCGTGCCTAATGGGTCTTTCTAGTTGAGAAAGAAAAATCAAATTATATACATAAGTACCAAATAAATATTCATTTTTATTAATCATTTTAATTTACTAATAAATATCAAATAAGCATTTATTTTTGTGTTAAAAAAATAATAAAATAAAATAAAATAAAAATAGTAACTTAAACTCTAAGAGGCGTTCAGTAAATTTGGTATTTAGTTTAGTATGTTTCAGAATTTGAGTCGGTTTAAAATTTGACAGTTAGGTCATTATTCATTATAAATAAGGATCAAAGACATTGGATTACCTTGTATATTTGAATTATAACTTTATGAAATATATTTGCTACAATTTTTTTATAACCAACTCTCTACAATTTTATGCTACAAATTATGGGTCCCTTTGCCTTTTTGTTGGTCCATGAATCCTTTTTTTTTTTTTTTTTATAATTTTGATGGAGGATTGTAGTCAATTGGCTATTTTAATTGCAGCCAAGATATCCTTACAACTATATACTTGGTAACTTTGAATTTGATTTTGTATTTGGTTTGGTAATATGTAATACCTCAATTTTACAGTTTAGTCATAAATATATTATATTGCCTTTATGATATTATAAAAGCCCTTTCGTTAGTTTCTAGTAGAAATAATGACTTGTCACGCGATTAGTTAACAAAAAAGGACTAACTGTGCAAAATACTTAACGATAGGGACTAACAATGCAAAATATGTTTTGGAACAGAAATTACTAATTGGCTCTTTTGTGTTAGTCAATCCTAAAATGAAGAAAATTAACCCCATAGTCACACGTGTGACTTGAGGGATGTAACTTAGTTCATGTTTTTTGAAAGAAAACATGTTTATTACTTCATTTAACTATAGAAATAATCACAAAAAGATTCAAGGTTTTGGTGTGGATGATTTGGTGTATTCTTGCAAGTTTCTAAAAGTTATACGCAATCACGATCAATGGTAAGTTTTTAAAATCCAAGTTAATGATGATTTTAGCTATGTTAAAAAAAAAAAAAAAAAAAAAAAATTATAAACATGTTTAATGATCATAGACCAATATTAGCATGAATTATGAACTAGAGTGTGATTATACTTAGAATTTATGAGGTTTTTAGAGATTATAAGTTTTTCTTGATTAATGTGGATGATGATAAGTTGTTATAACCATTAAAGGGGTGTTTGGCTCAAGCTTAAAGTAGTGCTTAAACAAGTATATTTAGCTTAAAACCTGATGAAAAATGATATTTAAGATATTTAGTAAGCCGAGGATAAGTAAACGAAGTGTTTTGTATAGCTTAGGTTGATTTTTTGGTCGTTTTGTACAAATACACTTTTGGGACAGCAAGGTTATTAGAAATTGGGTCAAGTTTGGAGGATCGTAGAGAACTAATCGTTTATCGGATTAACTTGAGGTAAAAACAAAAATTGTAGCACTATGAGTCCACTTCATTTGTTGTTTATGTTAATACAAATAAACTTAAAAACGTTTATTTATATTTTACAATCTTCTAATATTTTATCGATAACAAACGTAAAATCATTTTAACGAGATAAATAAAATACGTAGCATTTTGAGCCAAAAGTTTACTAATTCATTTAACTAAACAAATAAACCTTAAACATATTTAGTTAACAAGTTTACATAAAACCAAAACCATTTCATAAAAACACTTAAGTAGCTTAGTTACTTACTTTTTATAAAATACATGTAACTTGGAAAACTAGGAAATACTTGGACTATCCATGACCCAGAACAAAGTCCATAACTCATAACCCATGGACCTTGATCCATAACCCATGTCCCATTGCATGACACCTAAAATGGTAAAACCCATGATCCATGACCCAAAGTCCATAACCCATAATCAAAAGTCCATAACCCATGACCCAAGATGTCCTTGACATCATGCATGACATGACATAAACCATGGATCATAACCCATAACCCAAAATCCGGACTGTTGATACCAAATTCCCAGATCCCTGGGTTTACACTAGCCGGATCCTTTTGGGAAGGGATCCGTCGGAACCGGGTGAACAATGCTCAGTTTGCCTATAAATAGTGAGTCACTTCTCTCTTACTCCTCACCCTTTTTAGACATATCTTCTGATACGTGGGAATCGCACAAGGCTTTACCTCTCAAGGGACCTCGAGAAGCTTACAACCCCTATCAGGCAGTGTACCTGATCGTTGTAGTATAGTATAGTGACAAGTACCGAGGGATTGATCGTTCAACTCAGGAATAGTATCGCTAGGATTAGAAAATCTCCTAAACTAAGTCTAAGAATGAGGGATGATTCTTTTTGTACTTTTATATTTTATTAAAGCAAGTAAAATCCCAGTTTTTGGAAGAGCGTGCGGAATTAGTTGCTAACCAACTAACCCAAATTAACTAAGATGCAATCAAAATAAAATAACAAAAATAAAAATAAAGCTAATTATAATAGTGGTGTAAACAATAATAGGGTAATTTTTGTTTACTTAGGTTTCATTACTTCCTAGATATGTTCTACAGGTTGATAGCTTGTTACAATTGCATGGATGACGGGTCATATTCCTTAATACTAGTCGTAGGGCTGTGTACAATATTCCCTAACTCTATAGGATCCTACGTCACTCCTGTGTCGAGCCGTTAGAAGCTCCTAACATGGGATCATAAGAATTCTCCTACGCATTAAATACAACCAAAAATCATAGTACACCTCTGATCATGTTTCTTAAGACGTTCAAGCATGTTACCAATGGAAGTCTGCCAGTTTTCTTAAGCCTAACATCGAATACAATCATAACAACTATAAACTAACAATCAACCCATAATTAACATCTAGAATTCACTACATCTAAGCAAACACACAAGAAATCTAGCCAAACATATTAAATTGAAGAAAAGCGTAAGATATATCCAAGCAACACATAGACATATTGATTGAATTGAAAGAGTACTTATCCCAATTGAACATGAAAGGTTTCAAAGGGTAAAAACCCTTGAAAAAGCTATGAAAATCGGACTAGGGTTTTTCTCCAAAGTTGCACCCTAAAAGTTACACACTAATGAATGAAAATTGGAAAATTATATATAGATTTTAAAGGGTGACGGCGTCAAGAAGAAATCTGTGACGCCGTCAACTCGCCGCCCATAATGAAATCGGATTGCCTAGATTCACTTTTGACGCCGTCATGTGTAAAATTGTTCTGGGCCGTCACTAACATTTGGACCATGACGGCCTATGGTGACGCCGTCATCTCCTTAGTGCAAAACTTTCTGGATCGTCACGTGTATCATCCACTTCCACCTCTTGTATTACTCTTGACGTCGTCATTAACGATCAAGTGACGCCGTCAGGTACTGTTCCAAGCAAGAAAAATTAAGACTTTGCTGTTTTCTTCACTTTTATGCTCTAAAAACGTCCAAAATGCTTCCTTTTCCAGATTTCACTCCAAAAGTACCTAAAATGACAAAAGGAACGATTTAGGGCAATATTTGATCAAATAAATTCGGATTCGGGCTTAAATGACCCCTTAAAAACGGTTCATTTTTCGCCTCATCAAATACCCTTATACTTGAGATTTGCTTGTCCTCAAGCAAATGCGCTTTTATGCTAATCAAAATATAAGTTAGGGGTCATTTAACACTAATATAAAAGTAATTACAATAAATAATCGTTCCACTAAAGACCAAAGACAAGCACGGAGGTCATACACTAGCACCTCACAAATAGTGTTTAGATACTCACATCTCTCGGGTGTAATAAGATATATATCACAATATGGGAATGGAAAACATCTCCCACTACTTGTCATAGCAAAATAGATTACCATAGGCTTGGGAAAGGATCAAACCTCCACCACTTGGCATAAGCACCTAGGATAAACTATCAAAGAGGTCTTTTATAGGGTTATAACATTAGGTGTAAGGATATGGAATACACGGTTTTGTTGGATAAATGCAATATTTACTGGTGGCGAGTTAATCATCTTGGTTAATTACATGTACAATATGGCGTTGCTAAGCCAAGACTAGACTCGACTTAAGCCAGTAAATGAAAAATAAGAAAAACATAAAACAAACATAAAATGAAACGGGATGGTAGTCCGTATGTTTTATCTCTTTTCTTTTTCTTTTTCTTTTTTTTTTTCTTTTTCTTGATTTTTTTATTTATTATTATTATTATTATTATTATTTTGGATACACTCCTACCCTACCATCCAAAATAATACATCATAAGAAATGTAAATTCCCCTTACACTTGAATTTTTACATACTTTACAATAAACTAATCTAATGACTCGAATCAAGATAATCAAAACACTTGGAGTACTTTTAAGATTAACGCACACATAGGGGTAATATATGATGTTCTTACCCATTACTCCAAAACACAAGTACTTTACCCATGAGTCCCAAGCGTCCCAAAACAATATGTACAAGATATGACTCGACTTAGAAACCATGTAATCAATTAGATAATTAACTAAGGGTTTAAACATGTAACAATAATGCACTAAAGATGAGTGCATACACGGAAGGCTAAGGCGATTTGGTTGCAAATTTGGGTGGGTTGTAACAAATTCTTCCTTTAAGTAAAATACTTAAAGTTAGATGAAAAGATAGGCTCGGAGAGGTGTACCAGGGGTTTCGTGTACTAAAAATGAGTACAACGCTAAGGTGTGGGAAAAATTAATTGAGTTTACTAGCCAAGTAATATGACTTAAATGGTCGAGTAATTATGATACGGGTTTAACACAAGGGTGATCCTAATGCCTCTTATCATGTAGTAAATCCTACTACACGAATGTAGTCTCACTAGAGGTCTCGGGATGCATCACTAACGCAAGTTCTAGAATCTAAATGCTACCGGTACACTAATAAGCACTAATAGTGAATGCTTTTCCTATCAAATCTAAAGGCGAACCTCACATATTTGGGTGGAAATTTTTTCTGAATGATACGGTTTCGTGCTAGTCATACAACTCCTATCCATGAGACACTTGCTAAGGCTAAAGTTTCACTCCTAAATGTTGTAAAAAATTTTAAATTTGGCGCTAAAATTACACTAACAAGTATTTCTCTTAGTTTTATTACACACCTACCATCGAACAAACAAACTCAAGTGCAATAATATCCTATAAGGTATCATCATTTACCCTCCCCTTACACTTAGGATGAACATTGTCCCCAATGTTCAATTAAAGAATGTAAAAGTGAAATAGGTAAAAGAATGAAAGCAAATACTCCCCTGATTCGTTCAGTATGGATAGTGTGGTAACAAGGTTAGATATTCCTCAAAGAAGATGAACATTCAAAGCTTCCCTTCCAGAAAAATAAATCATCTTCTTGTCATACATAACCTGTTAAACCTGATAAAACAAACAAGACAACATCGCGTAAAATCAGCGGCAATCTATATATACTAACAAGTCCTAGAAAACAAATTAAGATATAATGTTTGTGGAATGAATGTTTGCAGATTTCATGGAGTTTATAAAACTAAAGAATTAACAAAAACTTTAAGACTCCATTAGAAAAACAAAACTCGCAAAATTTCCAGAATTTTACACGTGACGCCGTCAGGAATTAATTCATGACGCCATCAGAAGTGATCTGCAGAAATCTTTACGTTAAGTTTCCGGAAAATTTCTGGAAAAACTTATGTCCTACTTCCTAGAAAATTCTGCAAAACATCATTATGACTCGATACAAGCATTTGACTCTAACAAGTACTAATACACATGTTCATTTAATATTGTGGCGAATCATGATCAATTTTGTTCTTAAAAACAAATTTGGGGTTTCCCTTTACACTTATCTTTTGCAAAGTACCTTTATATGAAGTTAAGACGAAGTTAAACGACAAAATAAAGTATTTTCACAATTTAGTTTTGAAACATGATCTACCAACAATAAAAATAAAGCATGCATACGGAAACAAATAACAATCAAACAAATAAAAATCACACAAAACATGGGTTACCTCCCAAGAAGCGCTTTTCTTTATTTTACGAGTCTTGTAGCTAGACTCGAGGTCATGGGCTATCGTGTGTCACTTATGCTCACATATCCAAGGGTGAGCCATCTAATAGTTGCCTCATCTTTCTTATAGTCATCACTTAGCTCTAAACATTCGCGATAATACCTTTTATTCTTTTTATGAGGATATTTAAGCCCTTTTCTTTTATCATTCTCACTTAGCATTTCTAGGGGCGGGTACCTACTACATTTCTCCATAGAAAAATCCTTGAACCTAGGATGTGCACGGGGAATTTGGTAAACAAAATCTTCATCCCCATCCGAGAATGTAATTAACCCTTCCATAAGTCTTTCATCAAGGTTGGTTAACCTTTTGAAGGGTTTTTGATGAGGCAAAAAATGAACCATTTTTAGAGGGTCATTTAAGCCTGGAATTGAATTTATTTGATCAAATATTGCTCTAAATCCTTCCTTTCGTGATTTTAGGTACTTTGGGAGTGAATTCTGGAAAAGGAAGTATTTTGGACGTTTTTGGAGCATAAAAGTGAAGAAAACGACAAAGACTTAATTTTCCATGCAGGGAACAGTACCTGACGGCATCAAGAAGGAAAATATGACGGCGTCAAGAGCAAAATTAATGACGACCCATAGAAAACCTGACGGCGTCAAAAGTAGGGCGTCAAGAGTTATTTTGGTGACGGCCTGGAGCAGAATTATACATGACGGTGTCAGGCCCAGATCTAGGCAGTCCGAGAACATTATTGGCGGCGAGAATACTAGGGCCGAACCTAATAAACCCTAGGTCGTTTGTAACAGTATTTTCAAGGGTTTTCACCCCTTGAAACCTTTCATGTTCAATTAAGATAAGTCTTCTTTCAATTCATTCAATATGTCTATGTGTTGTTTGAATATATCTTGTGCTTGTCTTGATTATAACATGCTAGGCTAGATCTTTCATGTGTTTGCTTAGATGTAATGAAACCTAGATATTAATTATAGGTTGATTGCTTGTTTATAGTTGTAATGGATGAATGATTTCAATGTTAGGCTTAAGAAAACTGGCAGATCTCCATTGTGTAACTTGCTTGAACGTCTTAAGAAACATGAACCGGTGTGTACTAGGTTTTTATGATTGTATTTAATGCATGAGCGAATTCTAGTGATCCCATGTTAGGAGCTTCTTAGCCGGCTCGACATAGGAGTGAAGTAGGAGCTTATAGGATTGGGGAAGTAAGTACGCCACCACATGAATGGTATTAAGGAATACAATCCGTCATCCACGCAACTGTAACAAGTAATTAACCTGTAAAAGATATCTAGGGAGTAGTGAAATCTAAGTAAACACAATTCTCCCATATATTGCTCACACAACTATCTTAAATTAGTTTATTTTCATTTTTATTATTTTATTTTGATTGCATCTTAGTAATTGGGTTAGTTGACTAGCAACTAATTCCGCCCACTCTTCTAAAAACCGAGATTTTACTTGCTTTCCTAAAAATATAAAAATACAAAAAGAATCATCCATCACCTCTAGACCTAGTTTTTAGGCTTTCTAATCCTAGCGACACTATTCCTAAGTTGAATGATCAATCCCTCGGTACTTGTCACTATACTATACTACAACGATCAAGTACACTGCCTGGTGGGGGTTGTAAGCTTCTCGAGATCCCTCGAGAGGTAAAGCCTGGTGCAATTCCCACGCATCAAGTTTTTGGCGCCGTTGCCGGGGAATAGTTATTGTCTATGTTAGGATTTCTTTTTATTAGGTTTACTTGCTAGATTCCTTTCTAGTAAGATTTTATTTTTATTTTTAGGTTTTCTTTAGTCTATCTTATTTCTTTGTTTCCTTTGTTCAAAAACTATATCGATGGATAACAATAACATTGATCGTTTGATTCCTGTTATTCGTGTTTTTCGTCGTAGGATTTTCCAAATGCCCGCCCCAATCCCTTTAGTGGAAAATGAGAATCCACCTAACCTATCGCCTAACCACCACTTTGACAATAATTCTGAAATGGAGGAGTCTGACCACGATGATGACCATAGGGCTAGTCCTTTTTACTATTCAGACTCCGATGAGGATCTAGATGATGGTGATGTGATCAATGAGGATAGAATGGAAGATGAAGTGAACCCTCTTAGGTATGTCGACCCTAGAACAAGGATTGAGAGTGATAGCTCATTCATTATGCAATTTCCTTGTAAGATTGGATTTAGGAGCTTTAATGCCTACCTTAACTCATCTCTCCCAATGAACATAATCTCGCGTAGTGAGTATAATAAAATCATGGTAGATGAGATAGAATACAAAGGAGATAATGTTATTGCTAGGGCAATGTCATTGCATGTGTTTGTAGGAAGCTTCGTTTATCTTGTTGAGTTCATGGTTATGGAGAATCTAGGAGAATTTATCGATAGTAAGTTGACCCAAGTTGTGTTTGGAAAACCTTTCAAAAGGTTGACCAACCTTGATGAAAAACTTATGGAAGGGTTAATTACATTCTCGGATGGGGATGAAGATTTTGTCTACCTGGTATGTGTTAATTCACACACCATTTCATGGCCAAATACTGACCCAAATTGACTAAATGAGCTAACAAATGCCAAGGAAATATGTGTTTTTATGTTGTGAACATGTAGGTACGGATTTTATCACAAAAAGACAAATAATGAAGAAAAATCAGAAAAACAGGCACGAGAATGGGAGATGGTCAGAAAGTCAAGCTGGGAATCATTTTGAGCTTATAAGAGTCCTTAGAGTTTGATATATGAGCAGATGTGATCCTTGTGAGAAGTTTGAAGAAGTGACAGAAATGGTCCCTGCACTTTTTAGAATTGTCAAATCTGGTCCCTCATGATAGTCTTCAAGATAAATCAAAATCAGCCCTCAAAGAATCTAAGATGGAAAGAAATAGCCCTTGGATAATACTTTTGGAGAATTACAGGTTTAGTCCTTGGAGTTTCATCTTCTAAACATTTAGTCCTTATATATTTCAAAGTATCAAAATCTGAAAATAAAAACCAAATACTAAGCCTAAGTCCAAATCCAATAACAAAAAGAATACCCAAGGCCAAATCCCTTTAACCCGGTCCACAACCATCTCGGTCAAACCCCATTACCTGGGTCAAATGGTCAATGAAGTGGTCAAAAGGTAATAAAATAATACCATTTATCCTTCCCGCCCCCCAAATCAACCCCACGCCCAGAATTTACTATTCACCCAAGAACCCGAAATTCCCAATCCCACAAATTACCATAATTAAGGGTAATTCAGTCCAATCACGTACTTCTAGAAGAATGTCAGAGCGTGTCAGAGCAAAGAAACACACTCATGGGCTATGTGGTAGAGTGCAATTGGTTCCACCACGTCACAAGACTCAATCCAAGGGTTGTTATTCAAAGCAAATGATTAGAAGAGATTTGATGGCTCAGGATTGCTCAAAAGAAACACACCTCACGGATTGCCAAGGTGGCAATCCGTGGGTACTTCTCTCCTTACTTGAATATAAATAGAGGTGTTAGGGTAGTGATTGAGGTGTGGAGTTTTTAGGATAGCAAAACTCTGCCAAAATTTCTACTGATGTATTAGAATAGCTTTGTAGTTTAATTGTAATTTCTTTTATTATCAATAAAATTAGTTTTTAGTTAAAATCAATTCAAGTTGTTACTATTTCTGCTATTATTCATTTCTCATATCAGTTTAAAATCTTGTTAGATTACAAAATTACTTTAGCTTTTAATTCTGTCATTATCTTATTTTAAATAGTTTTCATAAAAAACAGATAATCAAAATTCAAAAAAAAAATATAGATAGAGTTTATTGAATTCAGTTTTTAAATAACCTTGTTTGTGTATCTGTACATCTCATATAAGCTTTGTATAGCTTCTGTGAGAGTGAATTAAGTCAAGTATTCATTAGATTGTTGGTCAAAGGAAGTCAACTGCTGTATTAATTTGGTGATCAGAGGTTAATTTGGCAGGCCAAAGCTAAAATTGGAAGAGTTTGAGCCTGTCTAGAGACAGGCTAGCACAGTGAACTCCCCTCTTTTATGCTGAGGGGAGACTCATTTGTAAGGTTTTAATTGTACTTTTTCTTATCTAAATAGTATAGATTGATGAATGTGTGATTCTGTATTGATTGTTGCTCATTAGTTGATTTGATTGATTTTTCAGCTTCTATTAGTACTCATTTAGCTTAGTTAATGTTCTAGTTTGGTGATTTGTAGTAGTAACTGTAGTTTTAAGCATTTTACTGTTTGATTAAGGGAGTATTAGTGTAACTGAGTTTTAGCTAGTATTTGTTAGTTATTACTTTGCCTCTGTGTTCTATTATAGTTTTAGAATATTGTTTGATAATTGTTGTTGACATTAGTGGTCAGTTTCAGTTAGTTGTAGTATAAAGTAGTAGTTACAGGGGTGTTTGGATTTACTTATTGCTGAGTATAACTGTTGTTGATTTTCTGATATACCTGTGCATTTAAATCATGTTTGGTTAGTAGTAGTCTAATATAGCATAATAATAATAGTTTAGTTTACAAAAAAGTAAAAGTAAGATTTTACATTAGCTTAATTGAATGTGTTGTTGAATTCAGTTAGTAGTATTGCAGAAGTAGTTGCAAATTAGACTAGTTTAGCTTAAACTATTGTATTTGTAGCTTTTTAATACATTTAGGAGTAGTATTGCTTAATTGAAATCGGTAAAAGTCAGTTAGTATAAGCATTCAATAAGTCAACTATTTCATGCTTTTAGTTGCTAAGAGCTGTTGAACTTGGGTGAATTTAGAGGAGCATTTGGTAGTTTATGATAGAATAATTGGTAGTTTTGAAATCTCAGTATTGCTAGCTTCCATTTGCCCCCATTAGTTAGACTTTTTGAGCTTTTTAGAACAGCTTATTTGATCTATAATTAAGTGGTACTGAACCTGTTTTTCTGAGTTGAACATAGGGCTGCAATTGCTTGTTTAAGCTTTTGATTGAGTTTAATTGACTTTTCTGAGTTCCCTTATAGTTGTATGAGAGTTGTATATGGTCTGCTTCTTCTGCTTATTCCTTTATCTTATCTGCTTATTCATAAGCTCTTGTCTATATTGCTTATTACTTGCATCTAGTGTATCTGTGTTTCCTTTCATCTTATTTGAGCATTTCTCAGTTCATTATAGCATATTTTACTTGTGTGATCAGTTTGGTAAAGTTTTGTGGCAAGTGCTTATAAATAAACACTTGCCATAAGCTGTTAAGCTCAAAATAAGCACTTCTGCTTTTCATTTTTATTTCTAAGTTTTTTTGCAAGCTTTCCAATTTATTTTTGATTTTCTGGAATTTTTCCAGATTTTTACAAGTGATTTTACTATTTTTCTTAATATTTCTTAACTTTTAATCAATTTTTAATATTTTTAAATAAACAAAAACCCATAAAAAATCAGAAAAAGCTGTGAAAAATACAAAAATATTTTTAGAAATTCTTTTATAATATTTTAGAATTTTCAGAATTTAATTTTCATTTTTCAACCTTATTTTTCTATTTTTCTTCATTTTTAATCCATTTTAAATTACAAAAATCAAAATAAATTCATAGAAAATAAATAAAAACTCAAAAAAATATTTTTCTTTTTCTTAAAATTCTTTTTATTAGTTTAAGATTTTTAGAAAATTGTTTCAAACTTGTAGGATCATTTTTAGAATAAAAGTCGCGTTTTATTTTGTACGTTACGATTTAAAATTACGTTTGCATTTCCGTTTTCACGTTTTAGATCTTTGTGCATATATAGCTTGTATCTTGTGTATATTTCACTATATCTTTTCATAATTTGAATTTCACAATCACTTTTCACTACACGATTCCCAATTCGATTATTCGAAAATTCCATTCGAACCTTCGTTGGGAGAACGACCCGGGAAATACTTTCACAAGTATTTCTTCGGAAAATAAATATATACTATAATTGACACACATAAATTTTTGGCGCCGCTGCCGGGGAAGGTCGAAGTGAATTTTTGAATATCGTTTTGAAAAATCGTGTTTTGTTAAGCCTTCCTCTATTTCGTATATATATTTCTATAAAAATTGAAAAATTCAAAACACTTTTCCTAAAGTGTTTCCAAAAATACCAAAAAAATAATAAAATTTTCAGCCTCGACTCTCCCATGGAAGGGAGGGCGTTGTAAACCAAAAAAAGTCTCACAATATAACAAAAACGTGAAATTAGTTGATTATCGGATTATTTCAATTACTACAACCGATTAAGCGGGAAATACGAAAGCTAAGACATTAAATTGCTAGCTGAAGAAAGAAACACTCTTCTTTCCCGTCCCGTCGCACGTGGTTTTGAAAGAAATAGTTTTTGATTAACGTAACGTTTTAATAAAAAGAAAAACAAAAGAAATAAAAAGTTTTTGTGATAAAAATATAAAAAACAAAAAGATTTTCTTTTCTCTTTTCTTTTTCATTTTCTTTTTGATTTTGCTTGTGGTGTATGCACACCCGTTCTTCTTTTGAGAGTCTTACGTCTCCGTTCTCTAACCCCGAGCGGGTTTTACGACATACTAGTCGGGTTCATTTCCTTGACGACGAGGAGATGAACCAAAACGAACAACACAACGGACCCCCGCCGATGGGTGGTCCGCAGCACATTGTTATTCCGCCGATGGGACAACAACCGGCATTTGATCCACGTCCGATGGAAGAACAACTCCAATCACCATTCAATGGTGTGAGGAGAGCTATTATGATTCCGGACATCAATGCCAATTTTGAGATCAATCAAGGATTACTCAATTTGATCACGGGTATATCCTTTCACGGGTTCGATCACGAAGACCCCTATGCTCACATCAGAAATTTCACCGACATCGCTGGGACCATAAGAATGAACCAAGTTCCTCACGACGTGGTGAAATTGAAGTTATTTCCTTTCTCCTTAAAAGGAGCAGCCCGGACTTGGCTGGAAAAATGTCCTAACCATGGGTTCACCGACCTTCAGTAGATTGACACTTTCTATAATGGGTTATGTCATGTTGACCAATACTCACTCAACTCTGCTGCGGGTGGGAACTTGTTGGCTAGAAACACGAACGATGCTTTCATGATAATTGAGAATAAGGCTCGTGTAAGAATGTCTAGGAATAAACCTCAAGTATCGAATAATGGTAAAAAATAATGATGAAATGATAAGTATGATATTAGCTTTGACAAAGAAAGTTGATGCAATTTCAATTGAAAAATCAAACCATCAAGTCAATGTGGTTAGTCACGGTTGTGAGACTTGTGCTGGTCCACATTTGTATTATGAATGTCCGGCCACCGGTGCCTTTTCTCATGAGAACGCGTATGATGCAAACGCGGGTAACAACGGTTACCCACAACCTCAAGGAGACCGTAATCTCCTCAACTACCGTTCTCCTCATTATCTTGGACCACCCGTTCTCGAACAATCAAACCAAGTCAATCAAATCAACCGGAATCATAATGTTGTGAATCGTAATAATCAAGGAAATCAAAATCAGAGTCGAGCTAATAACAGTTTTCAAAATCATAATCAAGGGTTTAATCAAAACCGGGGTTTTCAAAGTAATTACAATCAAGGCCCGCCTCAAGGGAATTTTCAAAACCAAGGAAAATATGGAAACCCTGGGAATTTTCAGAACGCTAATCATGGAAATCAAAATCATGGTAATTTCCATAACCGTGGGCAGAATTTCAACAATAATCAAAATCAAGGTGTTATTCAAAATCCGTCGACCACGGAAGATTTGATTAAGCAATTGATTGAAAACCAACAATCTTTTATGGCAAAATATGAAGAATCAACACTGTTGTTTGCAAATCAAATCAGTGATATTAACAAGCGTTTAAATGATCGACCCTCAGGTTCGGGTATTACTTCTTTGCCAAGCAACACGATCGCAAACCCGAGGGGCGAAGTAAAGGCGATCATGACTCACAGTGGTGCTAAATATGATGGACCCACAGCTCCTACTACCTCTTCTTCTTCGTCTCCGCCTAAGGTAGTGGACTGTGAGACCGAGGCGACAAAGGAACCGGTTCCTCCTATTAATAATGGAGGAGCTGAAAACGTCCAACCTCCGGTTTTCCAAGTTTCAAAAGATAAAGAAAAAGTCATTTTTGAGAATAATGTGAAATACAAATCTAAATTGCCATATCCATCACGATTTAATGATGAAGAGCTTCATGCAAAGTCTAAAAAACAAATGGAAAAATTTCTCGATATTTTTCAAAAATTGCACTTTGATATAAGTTTTATGGATGCTCTCGTGTACATGCCAAAATTTGCTTCCACGTTCAAAAACCTCATAAGTAATAAAGAGAAATTGCTTGAATTAACTGAAACGCCGATAAATGCTCAATGTTCCGTGATTCTTCTCAAGAAGCTTCCCGAAAAGCTTGGTGACTCGGGAAAGTTTCTCATTCCTTGTTCATTGAAATATCAAGAAGTTTGCAATGCCCTGGCCGATTCGGGTGTGAGTATTAACCTCATGCCATTATCGATCTATGAACAACTTGGGATGGGGGAACTTAAACCGACGAGAATGACTTTAGAGCTTGCTAATCGATCGATAACTCATCCGATTGGAATTGCTGAAGACGTTTTTGTTCGTGTGAATTCGTGTACTTTTCCGGCAGATTTTGTTGTTGTCAACTTTGAAGCTGATCTGAGAGTTCCTCTTATACTAGGGCAACCGTTTTTACGAACCGCAAAAGCCCTAGTAGATCATTTTGAGGATACTCTAACTTTACGACATGATGACGATATAATGATTTTAAAAGCCGATGATTCAAAATCAGAGAAGTACTCTATCAAAAGCGTTGATATTTGTGATTATTCCTTTGATGATTTTGTGAAAACTTTCATCTCCGACTCTTCCCCATCATTTCCTCCGACTAAGGAATATGATTCTTTTTGGGAAGAGGTCGATGAATTTCTTGCTATTGAAACGATTCCGTTTTCTGAGACTGGCGAATCTTACTTTGATTCGGAGGGAGATATTAGTTTTCTTGACAATTTGTTGAACGATGAACCATCAATCCCTCCGGATAAAGTTAAGACGAAGATTGAGCTTATAATTGATGATCCTCTGGAGCCCAAGCTCGAGGAATTTTTACCCGACTTTGAGAGTTTTACTTTTGATACGACTGAGGAAATAAGTCCCACTTATCGTCTTGATTTTTCTGATCCGATATTTGAAGATTTTCATTTTGATACCGATCACTCGGAAGAGACGAGTCGTGGCAGTACCACTTCTCATGCTTTTATCTCTCTTCTGGAGTATGAGTCATTTCGTTTTGATGAATTTGAATGTGAAATTGAAAAGTTTTCTAATCCTGAATATGAAAGTTTCAGTTTTGATCTTGAAGTTGATCATGATCCGGGTGGTGTTCTTAAAAATGAAAATTTTAATGAAAATTTTATCCCATCCCTCCCACCCGGAAAAGATTTTAAAATGAGCTTGAATGATAAAATTTATAATTCCACAATTATGAAGTTTTCTTTTGATGATGATGAGTTTTTCAAGATTGTTATCTTGACCTTCTTGCCAGTTGTAACATTTGGTGTGATTTCTCTTATCCTTCACTCCGTGGGGAGTGAGGATGTTGTTTTTGACCCTGGTATCGTTTTTAAAAGTTTTCATCATTAAAATACCATTGGTTATCTCTTCGGGATGGAACTTTCTCCTAAATCATATGTTTTTCAAAATATTTTGAGTGAAAGCCCGCGTGAGATTATTTTTCCATGGATTTTTCCCAAGGACGAATTAATTTGAGGGTCGAGTCAAGCTACGTGACTCGGAAATCAAAAACAAAGCGCTTCGTGGGTGGCAACCCATGCTTACCCAATTTCATCTTCTTATTTTCTATTTTCTAACGAATAACGTGAGGAGGGGGTGCCTCTTCCACTCTTGTGTTCCGTGGTTGTTTGTGATGTTTGTTTAGGATTGTCCGCGATTTATGATGACTCTCGTGCTCGTTATCTTCTCTCCACTCGAGTTTCATTCATCGGTGCTATTGGAAATCCTATATCCGTGAATCTTATCGACTAACGTTTTCTTTGGCATAATTAATAAACGACCTAGAATTTTGTTAGGATTACCTTAACCCGTAAAACATTGAGGACAATGTTTCGTTCTAGTCTAGGGGAGGGTGAATCTTCGATTCGATTTTGACCTTACATTTTTCACATGTCGTGCACTCTTGCAACTCCGTTTTTCAACCAAAAATAAAAAAATTGAAAAATTTCGAAAAATGAATGAAAAAGTCATGAAAAAGCAAAAAAAATGTGAAAAAGTTGTGCAAAATATAATAAAGTTTGAATAAGTGTTTTGACACCTTGTTGACTTTCTTGCTGGCGAGAGTAGGAATAAATATTTGGACTTGACCGGGCGTGTTGAGCCCTAGCTTGTTCCCTTAACCAATGATAATCACATAAGCTTGTGCTAGTTTTGTACACTAGGAGCTATAAAATGCGAATTCTTTCTTAAGAATCTGCAAGTTCCCGTACTTGACTTTATACATGAACAACTTAAAAGCTTTCGCTAGTCTTTTACATCAGGAGCTAGAAAACGCGAATTCTTCTTCTAGAATTTGCAAGTTTCCGTAACTGACTTTATATATGCGTGGCTGATTATCGGCTAAGTATTCGCTGGTTTCATACTTGGAATCTTAAATTGCGAAGAGCGAGAAATGATAGAGTTTATTTAGAAGTTAGATGCTAAACGTGGAGTAGTGGTTCTCTTTAGAGCTCATGGAAGGTACTTGTGGCTTTTTACTCCCATTAGATATGTCACCAATATAAAATAGATGTTCTAGGTTAATTAGTGGAATTTCGGTTTGAATAGTATTTAGTTTGTTTTCTTAAGAGAATCTTTGCTTTAAAAGTTGGGTACATATCTAGGAACATCAAAAATAAGAGCAAAAAGTGAAAAATCAAAAGTCAAAAGTTGATTATCTATGTGGTTTTGGAGCTACCCGATAAGCTTCCATTGATGTATTGAGAAAAGTCAAGAAAGAAAAAAGTGAAAAGTATGAAACAAGTATGAGAAAAGTGAAAAAATGAAAAATGAAAAAAGGTGAAAGTTGAAGTTATGTTGAATAAGAGCTTGAATGTAAATAAGTTGTTGACACGTGAGGTGCATGTGGATGATTCTGAATTGGACGCATGAGGTGCACGTGTAGTACTCCGCAACTTATATTTATGATATTGTATGTACCAAAATTCCTTGATGTGGACCGAATTTCTATTGCAGTGTTTCTTAAGAGAAAATGAATAACTACTTATCGTTTTAACTTAGGTGTCACTATCGGACTAAAAATAGTGAAACGAGAAAATATGAAGCAATTCATTTCTCAACAAAAATAAAATATTGAGATACAAAACTTAGGACATGGGAGTAAGGAGTTTCCACAAGTAACTATTATGAGTAGTGTTAGCATCTAATTTGTAGATAAGTTGTGATCTCGTTTGTACGCTTAGTTTGGGGACTCGTGAAAAATCAAGGATGACGATTTTTATCCGTATGGTCACTTCTTAAATAGAAGTGTTTCTACTCGTTGACCCTAACAATTATTACAAAATAATGAAAGTTCAACAAACCGTCACAAGTATGAAGTATGGAAAGTATAAAAATAGAAGTGTACGTGAAATAAAGGAATAAAGGAAAAATTTTGGAAAACGGAGCGATTTCGGGTAAATGATTTTATAATATTTTTTGAACCTCCTTGCTACTTTACAAAGTCATTAGAAAGAGTTGTGAAATTATTTATACCAAAAGCGTGAATTGATTACATTGCGTGAGGACACGACAATACCTTAGGCTGGAGGATTTTGGTATGTGTTAATTCACATACCATCTCATGGCCAAATACCGACTCAAATTGACTAAATGAGCTAACAAATGCCAAGGAAATATGTGTTTTTATGTTTTGAACATGCAACATGCAGGTACGGATTTTATCACAAAAAGACAAATAATCAAGAAAAATCAAAAAAACGGGCACGAGAATGGGAGATGGTCAGAAAGTTAAGCTGGGAATCATTTTTAGCTTATAAGAGTCCTTAGAGTTTGATATATGAGCAGATGTGATCCTTGTGAGAAGTTTGAAGAAGTGACAGAAATGGTCCCTGCACTTTTCAGAATTGTCAAATCTGGTCCCTCATGATAGTCTTCAAGATAAATCAAAATCAGCCCTCAAAGAATCTAAGATGGAGAGAAATAGCCCTTGGATAATACTTTTGGAGAATTACAAGTTTAGTCCCTGGAGTTTCATCTTCTACACATTTAGTCCTTATATATTTCAAAGTATCAAAATCTGAAAATAAAAACCAAATACTAAGCCTAAGTCCAAATCCAATAACAAAAAGAATACCCAAGGCCCAATCCTTTTAACCCGGTCCACAACCATCTCTGTCAAACTCCATTCCCTGGGTCAAACGGTCAATGAAGTGGTCAAAAGGTAATAAAATAATACCATTTATCCTTCCCGCCCCCCAAATCAACCCCACGCCCAGAATTTACTATTCACCTAAGAACCCTAAATTCCCAATCCCACAAATTACCGTAATTAAGGGTAATTCAGTCAAATCACATACTTCTAGAAGAATGTCAGAGCGTGTCAGAGCAAAGAAACACACTCATGGGCTATGTGGCAGAGTGCAATTGGTTCCACCACGTCACAAGACTCAATCCAAGGGTTGTTATTCAAAGCAAATGATTAGAAGAGATCTGATAGCTCAGGAATGCTCAAAAGAAACACACCACACGGATTGCCAAGGTTGCAATCCGTGGGTACTTCTCTCCTCACTTGTAATATAAATAGAGGTGTTAGGGTAGTGATTGAGGTGTGGAGTTTTTAGGATAGCAAAACTCTGCCAAAATTTCTATTGATATATTAGAATAGCTTTGTAGTTTAATTGTAATTTCTTTTATTATCAATAAAATTAGTTTTTAGTTAAAATCAATTCAAGTTGTTACTATTTCTGCTATTATTCATTTCTCATATCAGTTTAAAATCTTGTTAGATTACAAAATTACTTTAGCTTTTAGTTCTGTCATTATCTTATTTTAAATAGTTTTCATAAAAAATAGATAATCAAAATTCAAAAAAAAAAAATATATAGATAGAGTTTATTGAATTCAGTTTTTAAATAACCTTGTTTGTGTATCTATACATCTCATATAAGCTTTGTATAGCTTCTGTGAGAGTGAATTAAGTCAAGTATTCATTAGATTGTTGGTCAAAGGAAGTCAACTGCTGTATTAATTTGGTGATCAGAGGTTAATTTGGCAGGCCAAAGCTAAAATTGGAAGAGTTTGAGCCTGTCTAGAGACAGGCTAGCACAGTGAACTCTCCTCTTTTATGATGAGGGGAGACTCATTTGTAAGTTTTTACTTGTACTTTTTCTTATCTAAATAGTATAGATTTATGAATGTGTGATTCTGTATTGATTGTTGCTCATTAGTTGATTTGATTGATTTTTCAGCTTCTATTAGTACTCATTTAGCTTAGTTAATGTTCTAGTTTGGTGATTTGTGGTAGTAATTGTAGTTTTAAGCATTTTACTGTTTGATTAAGGGAGTATTAGTGTAACTGAGTTTTAGCTGGTATTTGTTAGTTATTACTTTGCCTCTGCGTTCTATTATAGTTTTAGAATATTGTTTGATAATTGTTGTTGAGATTAGTGGTCATTTTCAGTTAGTTGTAGTGTAAAGTAGTAGTTACAGGGGTGTTTGGATTTACTTATTGCTGAGTATAATTGTTGTTGATTTTCTTATATACCTGTGCATTTAAATCATGTTTGGTTAGTAGTAGTGTAATATAGCATAATAATAATAATTTAGTTTACAAAAAAGTCAAAGTAAGATTTTACATTAGCTTAATTGACTGTGTTGTTGAATTTAGTTAGTAGTATTGCAGAAGTAGTTGCAAATTAGACTTGTTTAGCTTAAACTATTGTATTTGTAGCTTTTTAATACATTTAGGAGTAGTATTGCTTAATTGAAATTGGTAAAAGTCAGTTAGTATAAGCATTCAATAAGTCAACTGTTTCATGCTTTTGGTTGCAAAGAGCTGCTGAACTTGGGTGAATTTAGAGGAGCATTTGGTTGTTTATGATAGAATAATTGGTAGTTTTGAAATCTCAGTATTGCTAGCTTCCATTTGCCCCATTAGTTAGACTTTTTGAGCTTTTCAGAACAGCTTATTTGATCTACAATTAAGTGGTACTGAACCTGTTTTTTTGAGTTGAACATAGGGCTGCAATTGCTTGTTTAAGCTTGTGATTGAGTTTAATTGACTTTTCTGAGTTCCCTTGTAGTTGTATGAGAGTTGTATATGGTCTGCTTCTTCTGGCTTATTCCTTTATCTTATCTGCTTACTCATAAGCTCTTGTCCATATTGCTTAATGCTTATTACTTGCATCTAGTGTATCTGTGTTTCCTTTCATCTTATTTGAGCATTTCTGAGTTCATTATAGCATATTTTAATTGTGTGATCAGTTTGGTAAAGTTTTGTGGCAAGTGCTTGTAAATAAGCACTTGCCATAAGCTGTTAAGCTCAAAATAAGCACTTATGCTTTTCATTTTTATTTCTAAATTTTTCTGCAAGCTTTCCAATTTATTTTTGATTTTCTGGAATTTTTCCAGATTTTTACAAGTGGTTTTACTATTTTTCTTAATATTTCTTAACTTTTAATCAATTTTTAATATTTTTAAATAAACAAAAACCCATAAAAAATCAGAAAAAGCTGTGAAAAATACAAAAATATTTTTAGAAATTCTTTTATAATATTTTAGAATTTTCAAAATTTAATTTTCATTTTTCAACCTTATTTTTCTATTTTTCTTCATTTTTAATCCATTTTAAATTACAAAAATCAAAATAAATTCATAGAAAATAAATAAAAACTCAAAAAAATATTTTTCTTTTTCTTAAAATTCTTTTTATTAGTTTAAGATTTTTAGAAAATTGTTTCAAACTTGTAGGATCATTTTTAGAATAAAAGTCGCGTTTTATTTTCTACGTTACGATTTATAATTACGTTTGCATTTCTGTTTTCATGTTTTAGATCTTTGTGCATATATAGCTTGTATCTTGTGTATATTTCACTATATCTTTTTATAATTTGAATTTCACAATCACTTTTCACTTTACACTTTTCACTAGACGATTCCCAATTCGATTATTCGAAAATTCCATTCGAACCTTCGTTGGGAGAACGACCCGGGAAATACTTTCACAAGTATTTCTTCGGAAAATAAATATATACTATAATTGACACACATCACTACCAAATGCCCCGTGCACACCCTAGGTTCAAGGATTTTTCCATGGAGAAGTGTAGTAGGTATCCGCCCCTAGAAATGCTAAGTGAGCATGATAAGAGAAAAGGGCTTAAATATACTCATGAAAAGATTAAAAGGTATTATCACGGATGTTTAGAGTTAGGTGATGATTATAAGAAAGATGAGGCGACTATTAGATGGCTCACCCTTGGTTATGTGAGCATAAGCGACACACGATAACCCATGACCTTGAGTCTAGCTACAAGACTCGTAAACAAAGAAAAGTGCTTCTTGGGAGGCAACCCATGTTTTGTGTGATTTTTATTTTATTTGATTGTTATTTGTTTCCGTATGCATGCTTTATTTTTGTTGTTGGTAGATCATGTTTCAAACTAAAATGGTGAAAATACTTTATTTTGTTGTTTGGCTTAGTCTTAACTTCATCCAAAGGTATTTCGCAAAAGATAAGTGTAAGGGGAAACCCCAAATATGTTTTTAAGAAACAAACTCGATCATGATTCTCCACAATATTAAGTGATCATGTATATTCGTATTTGTTAGAGTCAAATGCTTGTATCGAGTCATAATGATGTTTTGCAGGATTTTCCAGGAAGTAGGACGAAGTTTTTCCAGAAATTTTCCGGAAACTTAACATAAGAATTTCTGCAGGTCTCTTCTGACGGCGTCAGGAAGAAATTCCTGACGGCGTCAAGTGTAAAATTCTAGAAATTTTATCAGTCTTATTTTTCTAACGGAGTCTTAAAGTTTTTGTTGAATCTTTAGTTTTATAATCTCCAGGAAATCTGCAAACATCATTCCACAAGCATTATATCTTATTTTGTTTTCTAGGATTTGTTAGCATATATAGATTGCCGCCGATTTTACGCGAGGTTGCCTTGTCTGTTTTCTCAGGTTTAACAGGTTATATATGACAAGAAGATGATTTATATTTTAGAAGGGAAGCTTTGATTGTTCATTTTCTTGGAGGAAGATCTAATCTGGTTACCATATTATCCATACCGAGCAAATCAGGGGAGTATCTGATTTCATTCTTTTACCTGTTTTACTTTTACATTGTTTACTTGAACATTGGGGACAATGTTCATCCTAAGTGTAAGGGGAGGGTAAAATGATGATACCTTACAGATACATTTTCGCTTGAGTTTATTTGTTTGATGGTAGGTGTGTAATAAAACTATGAGAAATACTTGTTAGTGTAATTTTAACGCCAAATTTAAATTTTTTTACAACATTTAGGAGTGAAAGTTTAGCCATAGCAAGCATCTCATGGATAGGAGATTATATGACTAGCACAAAACCATACCATTCAGAAAAATTTTCCACCCAAATATGTGAGGTTCGCCTTTAGATTTGATAGGAAAAGCATTTACTATTAGTGCTTATGAGTGTACCGGTAGCATTTAGATTCTAGAACTTGCGTTAAGGATGCATCTCGAGACCGCTAGTGAGACTACATTCGTGTAGTAGGATTTACTACATGATAAGAGGCATTAGGATCACCATTGTGTTAAACCCGTATCATAATTACTTGACTATTTAAGTCATATTACTTGGCTAGTTAAGTTAATTAATTTTTCCCACACCTTAGCGTTGTACTCATTTTTAGTACACGAAACCCCTAGTACACCCCTCCGAGCCTATCTTTTCGTTTCTAACTTTAAGATTCTTACTTAAAGGAAGAATTTGTTACACCCCACTTAAATGTACAACCAAATCGCCTTAGCCTTCCGTGTATGCACTAGCCCGTTTTTGACCGAGAAGAAAACCCGCTATATCGCGGAGAAGAAAAGTCTGTATCCAAACTATCCCAGTCGTGAATAAGGAAAGAAAGACATTATGGTCCTCATCTTTAGTGCATTATTGTTATTTGTTTAAACCCTTAGTTAATTATCTAATTGATTACATGGTTGCTAAGTCGAGTCATATCCTTGTACATATTGTTTTGGGACGATTGGGACTCATGGGTAAAGTACTTATTTATTGAGTAATGGGAAAGAATAACATATTATTACCACCATATGTGCGTTAATCTTAAAAGTACTCCAAGTGTTTTGATTATCTTAATTCGAGTCATTAGATTAGTTTATTGTAAAGTATGTAAAAATTCAAGTGTAAGGGAATGTTCATTCCCTATGATATATTATTTTGGATGGTAGGGTAAGAGTGTATGCAAAAAAAATAAAAAAATAAATAAAAAATAAAATAAAATAAAAAAAACATACGGACTACCATCCCGTGTCATTCTATGTTTATTTTATGTTTTTGTTATTTTTCATTTATTAGCTTAAGTCGAGTCTAGTCTTGGCTTAGCAACGCCATATTGTACATGTAATTAACCAAGATTGTTAACTCGCCACCAGTAAAGATTGCCTATATCCAACAAAACCGTGTATTTCATATCCCTATACCTAACGTTACAACCCTTAAAAAGACCTCTTTGATAGTTTATCCTAGGTGCTTACGCCATGTGGTGGAGGTTTGATCCTTTCCCAAGCCTATGGTAATCTATTTTGCTATGACAGGTAGTGAGAGATGTTTCCCATTTCCATATTGTGATATATACTTTATTACACCCGAGATATGTGAGTATCTAAACACTATTCGTGAGGTGCTAGTGTATGACCTCCGTGCTTGTCTTTGGTCTTTAGTAGAACGATTCTTTGTCGTAATTACTTTTATATTAGTGTTAAATGACCCCTAACTTGTATTTTAACTAGAATAAAAGCGCATCTGCTTGAGGACAAGCAACTCTCAAGTGTAAGGGTATATGATGAGGCGAAAAATGAACCGTTTTTAGGGGGTCATTTAAGCCCGGAATTAAATTTATTTGATCAAATATTGCCCTAAATCGTTCCTTTTGTGATTTTAGGTACTTTAGGAGTGAATTCTGGAAAAGGAAGCATTTTGGACGTTTTTGGAGCATAAAAGTGAAGAAAATGACAAAGACTTAATTTTCCATGCAGGGAACAGTACCTGACGGCGTCAAGAAGGAAAATATGACGGCGTCAAGAGCAAAATGCATGACGACCCAGAGAAAACCTGATGGCGTCTGGCCCAGATCTAGGCAGTCCAAGAACTTTATTGGCGGCGAGATGACGGCATTAGAAATTTACTCTTGACACCGTCACCTCACAAAATCTATGTATACTTTTCTATTTTTCATTCATTAAGAAGAGGAACTTGTGTGGAGAATACTAGGGCCGAACCTAATAAACCCTAGGTCGTTTGTAACAGTATTTTCAAAGGTTTTCACCCCTTGAAACCTTTCATGTTCAATTAAGATAAGTCTTCTTTCAATTCATTAAATATGTTTATGTGTTGTTTGAATATATCTTGTGCTTGTCTTGACTATAACATGCTAGGCTAGATCTTTCATGTGTTTGCTTAGATGTAATGAAACCTAAATGTTAATTATAGGTTGATTGCTTGTTTATAGTTGTAATGGATGAATGATTTCAATGTTAGGCTTAAGAAAACTAGCAGATCTCCATTGTGTAACTTGCTTCAACGTCTTAAGAAACATGAACCGATGTGTACTAGGTTTTTATGATTGTATTTAATGCATGAGCGAATTCTAGTGATCCCATGTTAGGAGCTTCTTAGCTGGCTCAACATAGGAGTGAAGTAGGAGCTTATAGGATTGGGGAAGTAAGTACGCCACCCCATGAATAGTATTAAGGAATACAATCTGTCATCCACGCAACTGTAACAAGTAATTAACCTGTAAAAGATATCTAGGGAGTAGTGAAATCTAAGTAAACACAATTCTCCCATATATTGCTCACACCACTATCTTAAATTAGTTTATTTTCGTTTTTGTTATTTTATTTTGATTGCATCTTAGTAATTGGGTTAGTTGACTAGCAACTAATTCCGCCCACTCTTCTAAAAACCGAGATTTTACTTGCTTTCCTAAAAATATAAAAATACAAACAGAATCATCCATCACCTCTAGACCTAGTTTTTAGGCTTTCTAATCCTAGCGACACTATTCCTAAGTTGAACGATCAATCCCCCAGTACTTGTCACTATACTATACTACAACGATCAAGTACACTGCCTGGTGGGGGTTGTAAGCTTCTTGAGATCCATCGAGAGGTAAAGCCTGGTGCAATTCCCACGCATCAGTTTTCCAAACACAACTTGAGTCAACTTACTATCGATAAATTCTCCTAGATTCTCCATAACTATGAACTCAAGAAGATAAACAAAGCTTCCTACAAACACATGCAATGTCATTGCCCTAGCAACAATATTATCTCCTTTGTATTCTAACCCATCTACCATGATTTTATTGTATTCACTACTCGAGATTATGTTCATTGGTAGAGATGAGTTAAGGTAGGCATCAAAGCTCCTAAATCCAATTTTACAAGGAAATTGCATATTAAATGGTTATCATTCTCAATCCTGGTTTTAGGGTTGACATACCTAAGAGGGTCCACTTCATTATCCATCCTATTCTCATTAATTACGTCACCATCATCTAGGTCCTCATCGGAGTCCGAATAGTAAAAAGGACTAGCCCTATGGTCATCTTCATGGTCGGACTCCACTATCTCCAAATTATTGTCAAAGTGATGGTTAGGCGAGAGGTTAGGTGGGTTCTCATTTACCACTAAGGGGATTGGGGCGGGCATTTGGAAAATCCTACGACGAGAAACACGAATAACAGGAATCAAATGATCAATGTTATTGTTATTCATCGAGTTAGTTTACGAACAAAGGAAACAAAGAAATAAGATAGACTAAAGAAAATCTAAAAATAAAAATAAGATTTTGTTAGAAAGGAATCTAGCAAGTAGACCTAATAAAAAAGAAATCCTAACCTAGACAATAACTACTCCCCGGGCTACGGCGCCAAAAACTTGATACGTGGGAATCGTACCAGGCTTTACCTCTCGAGGGACCTCGAGAAGCTTACAACCCCCACCAGGCAGTGTACCTGATCGTTGTAGTATAGTATAGTGACAAGTACCAGGGGATTGATCGTTCAACTCAGGAATAGTGTCGCTAGGATTACAAAGTCTCCTAAACTAAGTCTAAGGATGAGGGATGATTATTTTTGTATTTTTATATTTTATTAAAGCAAGTAAAGTCTCCGTTTTTGGAAGAGTGGGTGGAATTAGTTGCTAACCAACTAACCCAAATTAACTAAGATGCAATCAAAATAAAATAACAAAAATGAAAATAAAGCTAATTATACTAGTGGTGTAAACAATGATAGGGAAAGTTGTGTTTACTTAGGTTTCATTACTCCCTAGATATCTTTTACAGGTTGATAGCTTGTTACAATTGCATGGATGACGGGTCATATTCCTTAACACTAGTCGTAGGGCCGTGTACAATATTCCCAAACTCTATAGGATCCTACTTCACTCCTATGTCGAGCCGTTAGAAGCTCCTAACATGTAGGGATGGCAACAGGAGGGGGAATATCGGGGATCGTATTTACCATCCCCATCCCTGTTTCTCACTCCCCATCCCCATCCCCGCCCCCATCCCCAACGGGGATTGGGGATCCCCACGGGGATTCGGGGATTTGTTGGCCTTATAAATTTAGCATAAAAATTACATAAGTAATTGAAAATATAAGGAATTGACTTATAAATGTCTTAAAAGCATACATCGTAAATAGTTGGATTAATTAAAAAGTCACTCAACTTTAAAGTATCGTAAATACTAAAACATCACATGTACAATAAAAATAAACTGCATCGAATGTGTGCATTCGGACAAAATATTGGTAGAATAATATGTAGTTAGTACTTAACATTTTAAAAGCATTTAATACACTAAATATCACATATACATACATATATACTTCAAGTATAATACTTTTCAATACTCACTAACATATACATATACAATTACATGTAGTATTAATATACATATAACTTATACAATATATACTTGTACATTAAAAGTTCGGGTTCGGGGTCGGGGTCGGGGATTTATGCTATTCCCATCCCCGCCCCATCCCCGGTTATATAATTCAGGGATTCCCCGTCCCCATCCCCATCCCCAGTCAACTCGGGGATTCCCTAGTCAAATCGGATTTGGGGATCGGGTCCCCGTAGGGTACAGATTTTTTTTGCCATCTAACATAGGATCATTAGAATTCTCCTACGCATTAAATACAACCAAAAATCATAGTAAACCTCTGATCATGTTTCTTAAGACGTTCAAGCATGTTACCAATGGAAGTGTGCCAGTTTTCTTAAGCCTAACATCGAATACAATCATCCGTAACAGCTATGAACAAACAATCAACCCATAATTAACATCTAGGTTTCACTACATCTAAGCAAACACACAAGAAATCTAGCCAAGCATGTTAAATTGAAGACAAGCGTAAGATATATTCAAGCAACACATAGACATATTGATTGAATTGAAAGAGTACTTATCTCAATTGAACATGAAAGGTTTCAAAGGGTAAAAACCCTTGAAAAAGCTGTCAAAATCAGACTAGGGTTTTTCTCAAAAGTTGCACCCTAAAAGTTACACACTAATGAATGAAAATTGGAAAACTATATATAGATTTTACAGGGTGACGGCGTAAAGAAGAAATCTATGACGCCGTCAACTCGTCGCCCATAATGAAATCGGATTGCCTAGATCCCCTTTTGACGCCGTCATGTGTAAAATTGTTCTGGGCCGTCACTAACATTTGGACCATGACGGCCTATGGTGACGCCGTCATCTCCTTAGTACAAAACTTTCTGGATCGTCACGTGTATCATCCACTTCCACCTCTTGTATTACTCTTGACGTCGTCATTAAGGATCAAGTGACGCCGTCAGGTACTGTTCCCAGCAAGCAAAATTAAGACTTTGCCGTTTTCTTCACTTTTATGCTCCAAAAACATCCAAAATGCTTCCTTTTCCAGATTTCACTCCAAAAGTATCTAAAATGACAAAAGAAACGATTTAGGGCAATATCTGATCAAATAAATTCGGATTCGGGCTTAAATGACCCCTTAAAAACGGTTCATTTTTCACCTCATCAAATACCCTTACACTTGAGATTTGCTTGTCCTCAAGCAAATGCGCTTTTATTCTAATCAAAATACAAGTTAGTGGTCATTTAACACTAATATAAAAGTAATTACAACAAATAATCGTTCCACTAAAGACAAAAGACAAGCACGGAGGTCATACACTAGCACCTCACAAATAGTGTTTAGATACTCACATCTCTCGGGTGTAATAAGGTATATATCACAATATGGAAATGGAAAACATCTCTCACTACCTGTTATGGCAAAATAGATTACCATAGGCTTGGGAAAGGATCAAACCTCCACCACTTGGCATAAGCACCTAGGATAAACAATCAAAGAGGTCTTTTAAAGGGTTATAACATTAGGTGTAGGGATATGGAATACACTGTTTTGTTAGATAAAGGCAATATTTACTAGTGGCGAGTTAATCATCTTGCTTAATTACATGTACAATATGGCATTGCTAAGCCAAGACTAGACTCGACTTAAGCCAGTAAATGAAAAATAACAAAAACATAAAACAAACATAAAATGAAACGGGATGGTAGTCCGTATGTTTTTTCTCTTTTCATTTTCTTTTTCTTTTTCTTAATTTTTCGATTTTTTTTTTTTTTTTTTTTTTTTTTTTTTTTTTTTGCATACACTCTTACCCTACCATCCAAAATAATACATCATAGGGAATGTACATTCCCCTTACACTTGAATTTTTACATACTTTATAATAAACTAATCTAATGACTCGAATCAAGATAATCAAAACACTTAGGAGTACTTTTAAGATTAACGCACACATGGGGGTAATATATGATGTTCTTCCCCATTACTCCAAAACACAAGTACTTTACACATAAGTTTCAATCGTCCCAAAACAATATGTACAAGATATGACTCGACTTAGAAACCATGTAATCAATTAGATAATTAACTAAGGGTTTAAACATGTAATAATAATGCACTAAAGATGAGTGCATACACGGAAGGCTAAGGCGATTTGGTTGCACATTTGGGTGGGTTGTAACAAATTCTTCCTTTAAGTAAAATGCTTAAAGTTAGAAACAAAAAGATAGGCTCGGAGGGGTGTACTAGGGGTTTCGTGTACAAGGGTGATCCTAATGCCTCTTATCATGTAGTAAATCCTACTACACGAATATAGTCTCACTAGCGGTCTCGGGATGCATCACTAACGCAAGTTCTAGAATCTAAAGGCTACCGGTACACTCATAAGCACTAATAGTGAATGCTTTTCCTATCAAATCTAAAGGCGAACCTCACATATTTGGGTGGAAAACTTTTCTGAATGATACGGTTTCGTGCTAGTCATACAACTCCTATCCATGATACGCTTGCTAAGGCTAAAGTTTCACTCCTAAATGTTGTAAAAAATTTTAAATTTGGCGCGAAAATTACACTAACAAATATTTCTCTTAGTTTTATTACACACCTACCATCGAACAAACAAACTCAAGTACAATAATATCTTATAAGGTATCATCATTTACCCTCCCCTTACACTTAGGATGAACATTGTCCCCAATTGGTAGCGTAGGGATTGCACCAGGCTTTACCTCTCAAGGGATCTTGAGAAGCTTACAACCCCCACCAGGCAGTGTACCTGATCGATGTAGTATAGTATAATGACAAGTACCGGGGGATTAATCGTTCAGCTAGGAATAGTGTCGCTAGGATTAGAAAACCTAAAGACTAGGTCTAGAGATGAGGGATGATTCTTTTTGTATTTTTTTAGTTTTTATAAAAGCAAATAGAAATCTCGGGTTTGAAGGAGTTGGGCGGAATTAGTTGCTAGTCAACTAACCCAATACTAAAGATGCAATCAAAATAAAATACTAGAAATGAAAACAAAACTAAATTAAACTAGGGTTGTGAGCAATATATGGGAGAATTGTGTTTACTTAGATTTCACTACTCCCTAGATATCTTTTACATGTTAATTACTAGTTATAGTTGTGTGGATGACGGATTGTATTCCTTAATACCATTCATGGGGTAGCGTACTTACTTCCCCAATCCTATGAACACCTACTTCACTCCTATGTCGAGCCGGCTAAGAAGCTCCTGACATGGGATCACTAGAATTTGCTCATGCATTAAATACAACCAATAAAACCTAGTACACATCGGTTCATGTTTCCTAAGACGTTCAAGCATGTTACACAATGGAGATCTGCTAGTTTTCTTAAGCCTAACATTGAAATCATTCATCCATTACAACCATAAACAAGTAATCAACACATAATTAACATCTAGGTTTCATTACATCTAAGCAAACACAAGATAGATCTAGCTTAGCATGTTAAAATCAAGACAAGCATAAGATATATTCAAACAACACATAGACATATTGATTGAATTGAAAGAAGACTTATCTCAATTGAACATGAAAGGATTCAAGGGGTGAAAACCCTTGAAAATACTGTAAAATACGACCTAGGGTTTACAAAGTTCGGCCCTAGTATTCTCCACACAAGTTCCTCTCTAATGAATGAAAAATAGAAAACTATATATAGATTTTGATGGGTGACGGCGTCAAGAACAAAAGTCTAACGCCGTCATCTCGCCGCCAAATAGTTTCTCAGACTGCCTAGATTTGGGTATGACGCCGTCATGTATACTCCTTATGCAGGCCGTCACCAAAAATAGTCTTGACGCCCTTGTTGTGACGCCTTCAGGTTTTCACTGGGTCGTCATGGATTTTACTCTTGACGCCGTCATGATCTTCTGCTTGATACCGTCAGGTACTGTTCTCAGCATGGAAAATTATGTCTTTGTCGTTTTCTTCACTTTGATGCTCCAAAAACGTCCGAATTGCTTTCTTTTCCAGAATTCACTCCCAAAGTACCTAAAATCACAAAAGGAACGATTTAGGGCAATATTTGATCAAATAAATTCAATTGCGGGCTTAAATGACCCCCTAAAAGTGGTTCATTTTTCGCCTCATCATATACCCTTACACTTGAGATTTGCTTATCCTCAAGCAAATGCGCTTTTATTCTAGTCAAAATACAAGTTAGGGGTCATTTAACACTAATATAAAAGTAAGTACAACAAATAATTGTTCCACTAAAGACCAAAGACAAGCATGGAGGTCATACACTAGCACCTCACAAATAGTTTTTAGATACTCACATCTCTCAGGTGTAATAAAGTAATATCACAATATGGAAACGGAAAATATCTCTCACTACCTGTCATAGCAAAATAGATTACCATAGGCTTGGGAAAGGATTAAACCTCCACCACATGGCGTAAGCACCTAGGATAAACTATCAAAGAGGTCTTTTAAAGTGTTGTAACGTTAGGTGTAGGGATATGGAATACACGGTTTTGTTGGATATAGGCAGTCTTTACTGGTGGCGAGTTAACAATCTTGGTTAATTACATGTACAATATGGCGTTGCTAAGCCAAGACTAGACTCGACTTAAGCTAATAAATCAAAAATAACAACAAACATAAAATGAACATAGAATGAAAAAGGATGGTAGTCCGTATGTTTTTTCTCTTTTCTTTTTTTTTTTAATTTTTTTTCTTTTTCTTGATTTATCGATTTTTTTTTCTTTTTCTTTTTTTTTTTTTTTTTTTTTTTTTTTTTGCATACACTCTTACCCTACCATCCAAAATAATACATCATAGGGAATGAAAATTCCCCTTACACTTGAATTTTTATATACTTTACAAATAACTAACCTAATGACTCGAATTAAGAAAATTAAAACACTTGGAGTACTTTTAAGATTAACGTACATATGGGGGTAATATATGATGTTCTTCCCCATTACTCCATAAAATAAGTAATTTACCCAATCGTCCCAAAACAATATGTACAAGGATATGACTCGACTTAGCAACCATGTAATCAATTAGATAGTTAACTTAGGGTTTAACAAATAACAATAATGCACTAAAAATGAGTGCATACACGGAAGGCTAAGGCGATTTGGGTGTACATTTAAGTGGGGTGTAACAAAATCTTCGTTTAAGTAAGATGCTTAAAGTTAGAAATGAAAAGATAGGCTCGGAGGGGTGTACTAGGGGTTTCGTGTACTAAAAATGAGTACAACGCTAAGGGTGTGGGAAAAATTAATTGACTTAACTAGCCAAGTAATATGACTTAAATGGTCATGTAATTATGATACGGGTTTAACACAAGGGTGATTTTAATGCTTCTTATCATGTAGTAAATCTTGCTACACGAATGTAGTCTCACTAGCGGTCTCGGGATGTATCACTAACGCAAGTTCTAGAATCTAAATGCTACTGGTACACGCATAAGCACTAATAGTAAATGTTTTTCCTATCAAATCTAAAGGCGAACCTCACATATTTGGGTGGAAAATTTTTCTGAATGATACGGTTTTGTGCTAGTCATACAATCTCCTATCCATGAGACGCTTGCTATGGCTAAAGTTTCACTCCTAAATGTTGTAAAAAATTTTAAATTTGGCGCTAAAATTACACTAACAAGTATTTCTCATAGTTTTATTACATATCTACTGTCAAACAAACAAACTCAAGCGAAAGTGTATCTGTAAGGTATCATCATTTTACCCTCCCCTTACACTTAGGATGAACATTGTCCCTAATGTTCAAGTAAAGAATGTAAAAGTGAAATATGTAAAAAGAATGAAATCAAATACTCCCCTGATTCGCTCAGGATGGATAATAAGGTGGTCAGGTTAGATCTTCCTCCAAGAAAATGAACAATCAAAGCTTCCCTTCCAGAATAATAATCATCTTCTTGTCATACAAAACCTGTAAAACCTAAGAAAACAGACAAGGCAACCTCGCATAAAATCAGCGGCAATCTACATATGTTAATAAATCCTAGAAAACAAAATAATATATAATGCTTGTGGAATGATGCTTACAGATTTCCTAGAGATTATAAAACTAATGATTCAACAAAAACTTTAAGACTCCGTTAGAAAAACAAAACTGGTAAAATTTCCAGATTTTTACACGTGACGCCGTCAAGAGGAAACTCGTGACGCCGTTAGAAGTGACCTGCAGAAATTCTTATGTTAAGTTTCCAGAAAATTTCTGGAAAAACTTCGTCCTACTTCCTGGAAAATCATGTAAAACATCATTATGACTTGATACAAGCATTTGACTCTAACAAGTACGAATATACATGTTCACTTAATATTGTGGAGAATCATGATCGGTTTTGTTTCTTAAAAACATATTTGGGGTTTCCCCTTACACTTATCTTTTGCAAAAATACCTTTGGATGAAGTTAAGACTAAGCCAAACAACAAAGTAAAGTATTTTTACTATTTTAGTTTTGAAACATGATCTACCAACAATAGAAATAAAGCATGCATACGGAAGCAAATAACAAACAAACAAAATAAAAATCACACAAAACACGGGTTGCCTCCCAAGAAGCGCTTTTCTTTATTTATGAGTCTTGTAGCTAGACTCAAGGTCAAGGGTTACTACATGACCTCATTATCAAACGTTACATCCTCCTCACTAATCATTTCATTATTATTTTTTTGATAATGTTTTACACGTTGTATGTTAACAGTAAATTCTCTACCTTCATCGTCTAATAACACAACGGCTCCAGTTTTAGAGGAACTTTTCACCGTAAATGGTCCATACCATCTAGACTTGAGTTTCCCTGGAAATAATCGTAACCAAGAGTTGTACAATAGGACTTTGTCCCCTTCTGAAAATTCCTTGGGTTTCTTAATTCTTTGGTCATGCCATCTTTTTGCCCTCTCTTTATATGTAATGGAGGACTCATAAGCTTCCAATCTAAGCTCATCAAGCTCGTCTAATTGTAAGAACGTATTGGTTCCTGCAATTGTATAGTCTAAATTACATGCCTTAAGTGCCCAATAAGCCTTATGTTCTAACTCTACTGGCAAGTGACATGCCTTACCATACACCATGCGAAACGGGGTCGTTCCAATGGGTGTCTTATAGGCAGTTCGTAATGCCCATAAGGCCTCGTCGAGTTTAAATGACCAGTTTTTTCTATTTTGACTAACCGTTTTTTCTAGTATTTTTTTAATAGCCCAGTTTGTATTTTCGGCCTGGCCATTGGTTTGTGGATGATAGGCGGTGGAGAAACAATGGGAGACCTCATACCTCCTCATGACCTTTTCCATTTGCGCATTGCAAAAGTGGGTCCCCCTATCACTGATGAGGGCTTTAGGAATATCGAATCTAGCAAAAAGCTTTTTCAGGAAATGAATAACCACCCTGGCATCGTTGGTCCTAAGGGCTTGTGCCTCTACCTATTTTGAAACATAATCGATGGCAACTAAAATGTATTCATTCCCTCCTGAAGATGGAAAGGGTCCCATGAAGTCAATTCCCCAGACATCGAAAACCTCACATACTTGTATAAAATTCTGAGGTGCTTCATCCCTTTGTGATATGTTCCCGGCTCGTTGACATGCATCGCATGCTTGTACCATCTCTTTGACATCACAGAAAATTGTGGGCCAATAGAATCCCGCGTCGAAAATCTTTCGGGCGGTGGTGCTTATCCCATGATGCCCTCCAGAGGGACTAGAGTGACATTCCCTCATAATCTTTACTGCCTCACTCTCCTAAACACAACGTCTTATTATTTGGTCAGGACACCTTCGGAATAAAAATAGTTCATCCCAGAAGTAGTATTTTAACTGAGAAAAGAACCTTTTCCTTTCGTACCTAGTCAGGTGTTCTGGAACGAGTCTGCTTGCGAGATAGTTGGCAAAATCGGCGTACCAAGGCTCCGAATCAGTTATTGACATGAGTTGTTCGTCAGGAAATGAATCACGAATCTCACTTCTATCGTGCTCATCCAAAGGATTTTCAAGACGAGATAGGTGATCTGCGGCCAGATTTTCTGCCCCCTCTTATGACGAATCTCAACATCAAATTCTTGTAACAACAAGATCCACCCAATTAGTCGTGACTTAGCATCCTGCTTAGCAAAAATATATCAAAGAGTCGAGTGATCAGTGAAAACGACTGTCTTTGAAAGGACAAGATATTGCCGGAATTTGTCAAATGCGAACACTACGGCTAACAATTCTTTTTCGGTGGTAGTGTAATTCTCTTGAGCGGGATTCATGGTTTTGCTAGCGTAGTAAATAGGTTGGAATAGCTTGTCACGCCGTTGGCCCAATACAGCCCCGACAGCGAAATCGCTAGCGTCATACATGATTTCAAACGGTAACTCCCAGTTGGGTGTAATCATGATTGGAGCTTGTATGAGCTCCTTTTTTAAGAGATCGAATGCATTCTTGCTTTCTTGGGAGAAATCGAAAGGAGCATCCTTCATTAGCAATTGAGTCATTGGCCGAGCTATTTTGGAGAAGTCTTTGATGAATCTCCGGTAAAACCCGGCGTGCCCAAAGAAGCTGTGTATTGCTTTAACAGTCGTGGGATATGGTAGCTTAGATATAGCTTCAACTTTAGCTTGGTCCACCTCTATCCTATTACCAGAGATCTTATGTCCTAACACAATCCCTTCTTTCACCATGAAATGACACTTTTCCCAGTTTAACACCAAGTTGGTTTCCTCACAGCGTTTAAGCATTTTTTCTAGATTAGCAAGACAGCGGTCGAAGGAGTTCCCGAAGACCAAAAAGTCATCCATGAAAACTTCCATGCTGTCTTCCATAAGTTCGTGAAAGATTGCGGTCATGCATCGCTGAAAAGTGGTAGGGGCATTACACAGCCCAAAAGGCATTCTTTTGTAGGTGAACGTTCTATAAGGGCAAGTAAACGTGGTCTTTTCTTGGTCCTCAGGTGCTATGGGAATTTGAAAATATCCTGAGAATCCATCCAAGAAACAATAGTACTCGTGCCCAGACAATCTCTCTAACATTTCGTCAATGAATGGTAAGGGAAAGTGATCTTTCCTCGTGGCATCATTGAGCTTTCTATAATCGATGCATACCCGCCATCCAGTAACCGTTCTTTGGGGTACCATCTCACCCTTGTCATTCTTAACTACAGTCATTCCACCCTTCTTAGGTACAACCTGTACAGGACTAACCCACGGGCTGTCCGAGATTGGGTAGATCAATCCTGCATCCATAAGTTTGATGACTTCTCTCTTTACAACTTCCTTAATGTTGGGGTTCACCCGCCTCTGGGGTTGCACGGTAGGTTTATAATCTTCTTCCATGAGAATCTTATGCATGCAAAAAGTTGAGTCAATCCCCTTAATGTCGACTACACTCCATGCAAGCACTCCCTTATATTTCTTTAGGACCTCTAAGAGTTTACCTTTTTGTTCATGTTCGAGGGAAGAGTTTATGATTACCGGCAGTTGGTCCTCTCCCTGAAGGAAGGCGTACTCTAAATGGTTAGGAAGTTCCTTAAGATCAAGCTCAGGAGGTTTGATAATAGAAGGCTTAAGCTTGTTTTTGGGTTTTCGGAGCTCGAGATGCCTAGTGGCCTCTTGTCTAGGGTAGAAGGAGACTGCATCAACATCTTCCATCTTTTCCACCTCTAACAAAGGGAGAAAACTCTCAACCCGTAACCAGCCTTCCTCGATTTTTTCATCAACACAGCTATCAATGACATTCGTGAGTTCATTGACCTCTCTAATGAAATAGAGCCGGTTAGCTGCTTCGAGAGAGAGATCCATAGTGTCCTTAATGTCGAAAGTTATGCTATCGGTTCCTACTCGTAAGGTTAACTTGCCGTCATGAACATCAATGACTGCACAAGCGGTAGCAAGAACTAGTCTCCCTAAGATGATGGGTACCAAGTCATCCTCCTCCATCTCTAAGATTACGAATTCGACCGGGAATTTGAATTTCCCAACCTTGACTAGCACATTCTCGCATATACCTACGGGGTATTTGACTGATCTATCGGCTAGTTGGATGTTCATAAGGGTAGGCTTTAATCCAGAGTATCCTAGTTTAAGGAACATAGAGTGAGGCATGAGGTTGATACTTGCTCCCAAATCGGCAAGAGCATTCTTTATTGATAGAGATCCTATCGAACAAGGCAAGGTGAAGCTGCCTGGATCGTCTACCTTTTTTGGTAGCCCTCGATGGTTCACCACCGAACATTCTTCCCCCAGGGTCACAAGACCCTCGAGTTTCTTTCGGTTAGCGAGTAATTTTTTAAAGTATGCGCTATACTTTGGCATGTGATAACAAGCATCAAGGAGGGGTATGGTGACTACTGAGTCTTTTAGATATGACAGGAATCTTTTATTATCATTCTCAGTTTTCTGGTTTTTTAATCGGGATGGGAATGGGATTCTCACAGGTTGGTTAGGTGGGGTTGATGGGGAAGGGGTTGCCAAAGGAGGTTGGTTGGGAACCTCGCTGCCCACATCATCCTCCTCTTCGCGAGGCTTGTTTGGATCGGGAGTGATGGGGGGCGAGCTCGGGTAAGGGGGTCCTTGGTTGTTGTTCCAGCTCGAGTGGTTATCGCGAGCATGGGGCCTTTTTGGCTTACTGACGGCATTTCAAGGTTATCGAGGGTGGAGTTAAGCTTGTTAAACCATTCTCCAATGTCATTCTGCTGCTCATCAACAAGTTCATTAAGACCTTTTAATTGTAAGCCTTTTTCTTGAGTGAAGCGACCAAGGTCATCTTCAAAAGTGCTCCTGACTTCGAATTCAGGACCTTCCTCTCATTCTTTTCTTTTTACCAGATTCCCCCAGAGGGTGTAATCGTCATTTTGGTAAAAAGGCAAAAGGGAGGGATCAACATAGATGTCACCACCTGACAAGCATGCATGTTCAGTCGTGGTTTCTCCTCCGCATTCCTCTACCTCATGCGGGCCCCCACAGTAGTCGCAGATCAAATAAGGATTTGAAAGTTTTTTAGGTAACTACGACCCAGCTAGGTATTCCATTCTTTTGTGAATTTTTCTTAACCGATCTAAAGATGTTGAAGCGATTTTAGACATGCTGACAGTCGACTCAGGTTCATCCCAATTGTCATCCTGGTCTTGAGCATATTGTTCAATCCTATCCCATCCTTCTTCAGCACTAAGATTGGCTAATCTCCCCTTTCTAGAATTGTTGATTCCGTTCCGATCATTTGAGGAGACGTTGTCGTAAAAGATTTAGACCAAAAGCCAAAGTTCGATGCCATGATGGGGAACTTGTCTTATTAAATCCTTGAATCTAATCCACGATTTATGGAAGGGTTCATCCTTCCCTTTTTGGAAGCAGAGAATCCTATCTCTAAACGCTGAAGTTTTCCCAGGTGGAAAGAACTTCTCATAGAACTTGGATATGAGTTGTTCCTATGTGAAAATAGATTCAGAAGGAAGTTTATCATACCGCTCTTGGGCTTTTTCATTGAGGGTGAAAGGGAAGAATCGTAATCGGGACGTGTCTCTAGTAGCCCCATTCGTATGGAGGGTGTCTACTATTTTCAAGAAGTCCTTAATGTGTTGGATTGGGTCATCATCATCTAATCCGCAAAACTTGCACACACTTTGGACAAGCCAAACATCGGTCGCATGCAAGACCTCATTGGTGTGTTCGTTTGGGTAGACAATGGCGTTTGAGAAGCCACGAGGGTTTGGGGAGGAGTAGTCCTTAAGGCGCTTAGGAGTGGGAGTTGCGGGGGTACTCATCTCGTTGTTGGGTTGGGAGCTAGGGGTTGTAAGGTGATTTTCCGAATTTTCTTCAGAAAGGGGTGCATGAAAATCGATGGCTATGCTAGATGGTTCAGGTGTTGAGTGAGATCGTCTTAACCTACGCATTTCTCTATCGGGTTCTGCATAAGGCAAGACAAGGTCTCTAGCGGAACTACGACTCCTAGTGATCCTAAGGTTAGAGAATTCGTCGTTGGCCATAATGGCGGATGGTAAAAGTTATGAACAAAAACACGAAGAAATAAGATAGACTAAAGAGAACCTAAAAATAAAAATAAAATCCTACTAGAAAGGAATCTAGCAAGTAGACCTAATAAAAAGAGATTCTAACCTAGACAATAACTATTCCCCAGGCTGCGGCGCCAAAAACTTGGTAGCATAGGGATTGCACCAGGCTTTAGCTCTCAAGGGATCTTGAGAAGCTTACAACCCCCACCAGGCAGTGTACCTGATCGATATAGTATAGTATAATGACAAGTACCAGGGCATTGATCGTTCAGCTAGGAATAGTGTCGCTAGGATTAGAAAACCTAAAGACTAGGTCTAGAGATGAGGGATGATTCTTTTTGTATTTTTTTAATTTTTATAAAAGCAAATAAAAATCTAGGGTTTGAAGGAATTGGGTGGAATTAGTTGCCAGTCAACTAACCCAATACTAAAGATGCAATCAAAATAAAATACTAGAAATGAAAACAAAACTAAATTAAACTAGGGTTGTGAGCAATATATGGGAGAATTGTGTTTACTTAGATTTCACTACTCCCTAGATATCTTTTACATGTTAATTACTAGTTATAGTTGCGTGGATGACGGATTGTATTCCTTAATACCATTCATGGGGTGGCGTACTTACTTCCCCAATCCTAAAAGTGCCTACTTCACTCCTATGTCGAGCCGGCTAAGAAGCTCCTGACATGGGATCACTAGAATTTGCTCATGCATTAAATACAACCAATAAAACCTAGTACACATCGGTTCATGTTTCCTAAGACGTTCAAGCATGTTACACAATGGAGATCTGCCAGTTTTCTGAAGCGTAAAATTGAAATCATTCATCCATTACAACCATAAACAAGTAATCGACACATAATTAACATCTAGGTTTCATTACATCTAAGCAAACACAAGATAGATCTAGCCTAGCATGTTAAAATCAAGACAAGCATAAGATATATTCAAACAACACATAGACATATTGATTGAATTGAAAGAAGACTTATCTCAATTGAACATGAAAGGATTCAAGGGGTGAAAACCCTTGAAAATACTGTAAAATACGACCTAGGGTTTACAAAGTTCGGCCCTAGTATTATCCACACATGTTCCTCTCTAATGAATGAAAAATAGAAAACTATATAAAGATTTTGATGGGTGACGGAGTCAAGAACAAAAGTCTAACGTCGTCATCTCGCCGCCAAATAGTTTCTCGGACTGCCTAGATCTGGGTCTGACGCCGTCATGTATACTCCTTATGCAGGCCGTCACCAAAAATACTCTTGACGCCCTTGTTGTGACGCCTTCAGGTTTTCACTGGGTCGTCATGGATTTTACTCTTGACGCCGCCATGATATTCTTCTTGACGCCATCAGGTACTGTTCTCAGCATGGAAAATTAAGTCTTTGCCGTTTTCTTCACTTTTATGCTCCAAAAACGTCCGAATTGCTTCCTTTTCCAGAATTCACTACCAAAGTACCTAAAATCACAAAAGGAACGATTTAGGGCAATATTTGATCAAATAAATTCAATTCCGGGCCTAAATGTCCCCCTAAAAGTGGTTCATTTTTCGCCTCATCACCAATGTTCAATTAAAGAATGTAAAAGTGAAATAGGTAAAAGAATGAAAGCAAATACTCCCCTAAGTCGTTCGGTGTGGATTGTGTGGAAACAAGGTTAGATCTTCCTCCAAGAAGATGAACATTCAAAGCTTCCCTTCCAGAAAAATAAATCATCTTCTTGTCATACATAACCTGTTAAACCTGAGAAAACAAACAAGACAACCTCGCGTAAAATCGGCGGCAATCTATATATACTAACAAGTCCTAGAAAACAAATTAAGATATAATGCTTGTGGAAAGAATGTTTGCAGATTTCCTGGAGATATAAAACTAAGGAATTAACAAAAACTTTAAGACTCCGTTCGAAAAACAAAACTCGCAAAATTTCCAGAATTTTACACGTGACGCCGTCAGGACTTAATTCATGACGCCTTCAGAAGTGATCTGCAGAAATCTTTACGTTAAGTTTCTGGAAAATTTCCGGAAAAACTTATGTCCTACTTCCTAGAAAATCCTATGAAACATCATTATGACTCGATACAAGCATTTGACTCTAACAAGTACTAATACACATGTTTATTTAATATTGTGGCGAATCATGATCAATTTTGTTCTTAAAAACAAATTTGGGGTTTCCCTTTACACTTATCTTTTACAAAATACCTTTATATGAAGTTAAGACGAAGTTAAACGACAAAATAAAGCATTTTCACAATTTAGTTTTGAAACATGATCTACCAACAATAAAAATAAAGCATGCATACGGAAACAAACAACAATAAAAAAAATAAAAATGACACAAAACATGGGTTGCCTCCTAAGAAGCGCTTTTCTTTATTTTACGAGTCTTGTAGCTAGACTTGAGGTCATGGGCTATCGTGTGTCACTTATGCTCATATATCAAAGGGTGAGCCATCTAATAGTCGCCCCATCTTTCTTATAGTCATCACTTAGCTCTAAACATCCGCGATAATACCTTTTATTCTTTTCATGAGGATATTTAAGCCCTTTTCTTTTATCATTCTCACTTAGCATTTCTAGGGGCGGATACCTACTACATTTCTCCATAGAAAAATCCTTGAACCTAGGATGTGCACGGGGAATTTGGTAAACAAAATCTTCATCCCCATCCGAGAATGCTATTAACCCTTCCATAAGTCTTTCATCAAGGTTGGTTAACCTTTTGAAGGGTTTTCCAAACACAACTTGAGTCAACTTACTATCGATAAATTCTCCTAGATTCTCCATAACCATGAACTCAACAAGATAAACAAAGCTTCCTACAAACACATGCAATGTCATTGCCCTAGCAACAATATTATCTCCTTTGTATTCTAACCCATCTACCATGATTTTATTGTATTCACTACGCGAGATTATGTTCATTGGTAGAGATGAGTTAAGGTAGGCATCAAAGCTCCTAAATCCAATTTTATAAGGAAATTGCATATTAAATGGGTTATCATTCTCAATCCTTGTTCTAGGGTTGATATACCTAAGAGGGTCCACTTCATTATCCATCCTATTCTCATTAATTACGTCACCATCATCTAGGTCCTCATCGGAGTCCGAATAGTAAAAAGGACTAGCCCTATGGTCGTCATCATGGTCGGACTCCTCCATCTCCGAATTATTGTCAAAGTGATGGTTAGGCGAGAGGTTATGTGGGTTCTAATTTTCCACTAAGGGGATTAGGGCGGGCATTTGGAAAATCCTACGATGAGGAACACGAATAACATGAATCAAACGATCAATGTTATTGTTATTCATCGAGTTAGTTTACGAACAAAGGAAACAAAGAAATAAGATAGACTAAAGAAAATCTAAAAATAAAAATAAAATCTTGCTAGAAAGGAATCTAGCAAGTAGACCAAATAAAAAGAAATTCTAACCTAGACAAAAACTATTCCCCGGGCTGCGGCGCCAAAAACTTGATACGTTGGAATTGCACCAGGCTTTATCTCTCGAGGGACCTCGAGAAACTTACAACCTCCACCAGGCAGTGTACCTGATCGTTGTAGTATAGTATAGTGACAAGTACCGGGGGATTGATCGTTCAACTCAGGAATAGTGTCGCTAGGATTAGAAAGTCTCCTAAACTAAGTCTAAGGATGAGGGATGATTCTTTTTGTATTTTTATATTTTATTAAAGCAAGTAAAATCTCCGTTTTTGGAAGAGTGGGCGGAATTAGTTGCTAACCAACAAACCCAAATTAACTAAGATGCAATCAAAATAAAATAACAAAAATGAAAATAAAGCTAATTATACTAGTGGTGTAAACAATGATAGGGAACGTTGTGTTTACTTAGGTTTCATTACTCCCTAGATATCTTTTACAGGTTGATAGTTTGTTACAATTGCGTGGATGACGGGTCATATTCCTTAATACTAGTCGTAGGGTCGTGTACAATATTCCCAAACTCTATAGGATCCTACTTCACTCCTATATCGAGCCGTTAGAAGCTCCTAACATGTAGGGATGGCAACGGGGCGGGGAATATCGGGGATCGTATTTACCATCCCCATCCCCGTTTCTCACTCCCCATCCTCATCCCCGCCCCCATCCCTATCGGGGAATTGTTTTACATCCCTATCCCCATCCCCAACGGGGATTGGGGATCCCCACGGGGATTCGGGGATTTGTTGGCCTTATAAATTTAGCATAAAAATTACATAAGTAATTGAAAATATAAGGAATTGACTTATAAATGTCTTAAAAGCTTACATCGTAAATAGTTGGATTAATTAAAAAGTCACTCAAATTTAAAGTATCGTAAATACTAAAACATCACACGTACAATAAAAATAAACTGCATCGAATGTGTGTATTCGGACAAAATATTGGTAGAATAATATGTAGTTAGTGCTTAACATTTTAAAAGCATTTAATACACTAAATATCACATATACATACATATATACTTCAAGTATAATACTTTTCAATACTCACTAACATATACATATACAAGTACATGTAGTATTAATATACATATAACTTATACAATATATACTTGTACATTAGAAGTTCGGGTTCTGGGTCGGGGTCGGGGATTTATGCTATCCCCATCCCCGCCCCATCCCCGGTTTTATAATTCGGGGATTCCCCGTCCCCATCCCCATCACCAGTCAACTCGGGGATTCCCCAGTCAAATCGGATTTGGGGATCGGGTCCCCGTAGAGTACAGATTTTTTTTGCCATCTAACATGGGATCATTAGAATTCCCCTACGCATTAAATACAACCAAAAATCATAGTACACCTCTGATCATGTTTCTTAAGACGTTCAAGCATGTTACCAATGGAAGTGTGCCAGTTTCCTTAAGCCTAACATCGAATACAATCATCCGTAACAGCTATAAACAAACAATCAACCCATAATTAACATCTAGGTTTCACTACATCTAAGCAAACACACAAGAAATCTAGCCAAGCATGTTAAATTGAAGACAAGCGTAAGATATATTCAAGCAACACATAGACATATTGATTGAATTGAAAGAGTATTTATCTCAATTGAACATGAAAGGTTTCAAAGGGTAAAAACCCTTGAAAAAGCTGTGAAAATCAGACTATGGTTTTTCTCCAAAGTTGCACCCTAAAAGTTACACACTAATGAATGAAAATTGGAAAACTATATATAGATTTTACAGGGTGACGGCGTCAAGAAGAAATCTGTGACGCCGTCAACTCGCCGCCCATAATGAAATCGGATTGCCTAGATCCCCTTTTGACGCCGTCATGTGTAAAATTGTTCTGGGCGGTCACTAACATTTGGACCAAGACGGCCTATGGTGACGCCGTCATCTCCTTAGTACAAAACTTTCTGGATCGTCACGTGTATCATCCACTTCCACCTCTTGTATTACTCTTGACGCCGTCATTAAGGATCAAGTGACTCCGTCAGATACTGTTCCCAGCAAGCAAAATTAAGACTTTGCCATTTTCTTCACTTTTATGCTCCAAAAACGTCCAAAATACTTCCTTTTCCAGATTTCACTCCAAAAGTATCTAAAATGACAAAAGGAACGATTTAGGGCAATATCTGATCAAATAAATTCAGATTCGGGCTTAAATGACCCCTTAAAAACGGTTCATTTTTCACCTCATCAAATACCCTTACACTTGAGATTTGCTTGTCCTCAAGCAAATGCGCTTTTATTCTAATCAAAATACAAGTTAGGGGTCATTTAACACTAATATAAAAGTAATTACAACAAATAATCGTTCCACTAAAGACAAAAGACAAACACGGAGGTCATACACTAGCACCTCATAAATAGTGTTTAGATACTCACATCTCTCGGGTGTAATAAGGTATATATCACAATATGGAAATGGAAAACATCTCTCACTATCTGTCATAGCAAAATAGATTACCATAGGCTTGAGAAAGGATCAAACCTCCACCACTTGGCATAAGCACCTAGGATAAACTATCAAAGAGGTCTTTTAAAGGGTTATACCCACTAGGCCAAAAATGACCTATGGTCACACATGCTCGATTTGGAACAGCTACACATTCAAATATATGTGTGGCTGAAGGTAGGAAAATTGACAGCATTTACGAATTAGTCATACATGAGCATTTCGAATGTGTGACCATAAGACCTCTATTGCCACACAATCGACCCTTATGTGACTAAACGTAACTGGTGATTTTGTTCCAGATCATTTAGTCACATATGCATTTGGAACGTGTGACAAATACAAGTAACCTTGATCCCATATATGGTCACACTAAACTTATAGTTACATTTGCTTCTAATAGTATGACCAAATGCCATATACAGTCACACAAAATAGTTTGTCACACATTATTTAAGTGTAGCCAAAATCCAGTACATATAGTCACACTAAACAGTTTGTCACACATTATTTTAGTGTAGCCAAAACATTATTTGTGTGACTAAATGTTGACAAAGGCCACACAAAAACCCTGTGGCAAGTGGATGATCAATAGTCACACAAAATACACATTCCTTCACTTTAAACAGCCTATGGTCACACTTATTAACACTTTTGGTCACTTGATGGTTAGTTGTATGTGACTAAATTCACTCTCAAGAACATGATTTGTGTGACTAAATGTTAGTAAAGGCCACACAAAAACCAAATTTATGTGGCAATTGGATGATCTATAGTCACACAAAATACACATTCCTTCACTTTAAATAGCATATTGTCACACTTATTAACACTTTTGGTCACTTGATGGTTAGTTGTATGTGACTAAATACACTCCCAAAACCATGCTTTGTGTGACTAAATGTTAGTAAAGGCCACACAAAAACCAAATTCATGTTGCAATTGGATGATCTATAGTCACACAAACCATACATTCCTTCACTTTCAACACCATATGTTCACACTTATTAACACTTTTGGTCACTTGATGGTTAGTTGTATATGACTAAATTCACTTCCAAAAACATGCTTTGTGTGACTAAATGTTACCAAAGGCCTCACAAAAACCAAATTCATGTGGCAAGTGAATGATCAATAGTCACACAAAATACACATTCCTTCACTTTAAACAGCATAGGGTCACACTTATTAACACTTTTGGTCACTTGATGGTTAGTTGTATGTGACTAAATACACTCCCAAAACCATGCTTTGTGTGACTAAATGTTAGTAAAGGCCACACAAAAACCAAATTTATGTGGCAATTGGATGATCTATAGTCACTCAAACCATACATTCTTTCACTTTAAACAGCATATGGTCACACTTATTAACACTTTTGGTCACTTGATGGTTAGTTGTATGTGACTAAATACACTCCCAAAAACATGCTTTGTGTGACTAAATGTTAGTAAAGGCCACACAAAAACCAAATTTATGTGGCAATTGGATGATCTATAGTCACACAGAATACACATTCATTAACTTTAAACATCATATGGTTACACTTATTAACACTTTTGGTCACTTTATGGCTAGTTATATGAGAGTAAATACACTCCCAAAACCATGGTTTGTGTGACTAAATGTTACCAAAGGCCACACAAAAACCTAATTCATGTGGCAATTGGATGATCAATAGTCATAAAAAATACACATTCATTGACTTTAAACAGCATATATGGTCACAGTTACTAACAATTTTGGTCACTTTATGGTTAGTTGTGTGTGACTAAATATCCAAAAGAAACATGCTTTAATTTGTGTATAAATGTTACAAAACGGCACACAAATATCAATTTCATGTTGCAATTCGATGAACAATAGTCACACAAAATACGCATAAATAACAGCTCAAACATTTTTTTTTTTTGCTTAATTAAGGTAAATTTATTAAGAAAGTGAGCCATAAAGGCAATGTTACATGAAACAACAACCAAAAAAAACTATACAGCCATAACATAACACAAACACCTAAATACAATAGACAATTCCCAAGCTCTTATTACATAACATGGTTCACTTGGATTTTCGTATAACAACACCTCCACAGTCGGTTCGATAGTAGTCAGTTCGTGATTCGTGACCCAAGTCACGTCGATCCACACGTGGCAATATGTTATCATTGTGCTGGTGAATGACGGTACTAAATTCCTCATCGACTTCATCATACTTATCTTTGTAATTCTTGGGAGGTGTCTTAAACACAATAGACAATTTTTTATCTAACTGGTCTTGCACATAAAATACTTGTCGTGCTTGTGAGGCTAATATGCACGGATCAGCTTTGTGGCCTAAATTATTCAGGTCAACCAATGTATACCCAAGAATAGTATCGCGTTTCACACCACCTTTGCGATTAACCCAGTCACATTTGAAAAGAGGAATTTGCCTGTAACGGTAATCTAGCTCCCATATCTCTTGCAAAACCCCATAATAAAACGCTTGCCTTGTGGTTGCAACTTCTTTAGATATGTGCATATCTAATGCCTCAACACTAACCCCACTGTTCTGGTAAACTTTGCCTTCATGAGATTTCGTACGAAAGGTATACCCATTGATGATATATGCATAGTATTTTACTAAGCTGGCGCGTGGTCCATATGATATCCACCTTACAGTTTCTGATATACTTTCTTTGTCGATGTTCAACTCTCTCTCAACCTGAATTTCATTACAAGTTGGAAGGATTTGGTATGGCATCCTAATTGCATTCCTAAACACACATTCATTCTATGTCTGGCAGTGAAAACTAAACTATGTATATGGCAGTGAAAAAAAAAGTCAATTATAAATAGCATAAGATTAATTACCTCTTTGCGTTACCACTTAGCAAAAGATTTAGTGTGTTCATTCTCCAGAAATGCCATTCGTTTACCCGGGTTTTGTGTTTTCAAAACCTGCTTGTGTCGCCTGAAACAATGTGTTTGATTATTATATTTGATAGATCATTTTAAGTAAGGAAATAGACATGTGTTATTAAAACTTACTCGATATACGGTACAATTTCATATGTATTCTGTATTATATACAAATGTGCTTTCTGAAAGAGTTCCGCAGAAACTTCACTTGATTTGCAGGCCGACCATGGCTTTCCGTCCTCATTTTCATCAGTTTCATGTTTATCATGTGGGAGACCAATAGTTTCCATGGATTTATGATATTCGCTAAAAAACTCTATTGTTTCTTCCGCAATAGTCTCCTCAGCAATGCATCCTTCTGGTATATTCCTGTTTCGCACATGTCCTTTAATAACCTTCATACATCTTTCGAATGGATACATCCACCGAAAGCATATGGGACCACATAATTTGACCTCCCTAGTAAGGTGCACAGTCAAGTGTATCATAATATCAAAAAAAAGATGTAGGAAATAACTTCTCGAATAGGCAGAGTGTCACAACCAGTTCTGCTTGCATATTATCTAGTTGTTGCGATATTATTTCTTTGCTACATATCGATTTAAAGAAAAAGCAAAACCTGATAATAGCATATCGTGTGGGTGGGTGCATGATTGAACGTATTGCAACGGGCAGAAACTCTTGCATTAACATGTGATAGTCATGCGATTTTAGGCCAATGAGCTTCCTATCCTTTAGGCTGACCAAACAAGAGAAATTTGAAAAATAGCCTTGAGGTACCCTGATGTTGTGCAGCGTATCACAAAAAAATGTCTTTTTCAGCATTACTTAATGTGTAACCTGCTGGAGGTAGTGTTGTACCATCTTGTTCTTGCCTAGCAAACAACTCTTGTTTTACCCCAACTCAGCCAGATCCAATCGAGCATTTAGTCCATCTTTTGTCTTTCCTGGAACATTTAGCAAAGTTCCGACGAGGCTCTCAGCAACATTCTTTTCCACATGCATAAAATCAATACAATGTGGAACAGAATGATGCCTCCAATACCTAAGTTTTCGGTACCAAATGTTGAATTTCTTCCAATATGCACCGTTTTGTCCGTTTGCTTGGGTTGAACAACCCTCTTCGTCTGTTGTGTTTTTTTTAGGCTTTTTAGTCTTCCCACCTCTGCCTCCCGTATGTTGTTGGTCTTCTGATGCATTATTGTTTGTTCGTTTTCCTTTTCCCCACTTATTTTCAATATGCTGTACCTCGTTGTATATTTGTTCCCCAGTTATTGGAGTTGGAGGCGGGAGAAAATCTGGCTGTCCATTAAATGCCTTCCTTTGCCTTCTGAACGGATGGTCATATGGTAGATATCGTCTGTGTCCAACATAACTTTGCTTGGACGAGGCAGAAAGTCTAAGACAGTTTGTATCTTTCCGTAAACCACACAATCTTTGAATCCACTGATTGGGCATCCACATAGTGTACCAAGTGCAGGGTAATCATTTATTGTCCATAACACAACGGCACGTAGGTTAAAGTAATCTTTTGTGGATGCATCATATGTATGAACCCCTTCTTCGAATAAGGTGTGCAGATCATCTACCAATGGTTCTAAAAACACATCGATATCATTTCCTGGGTATCCCGATATTAATACCGAAAGATTGATAAACTTTCTTTTCATACACAACCATGGAGGAAGGTTGTATATGACAGTTAAAACTGGCCATACACTGTGATGCCTATTACCCGTGTGTACGTCAACCCCATCAGCCGATATTCCCAGCCGTATATTTCTTAGATCTTCAGCAATTTCCGGGAATTTTCATCTATGGTACGCCATGCCTGTGAATCTGCGGGGTGACGTAAGACACCGTCGGTTATCCTCCGTGTGGCGTGCCATCTTAAATCTTCTGAAATTCTTTCTATCTTAAATAGTCGTTGCAGTTTTGGTATAATTGGAAAGTACCACATTACCTTTGCTGGAATGTTTTTGTACACTTTATGTGTCTTCTCATCCACCTTCCATCTTGATGTCCCACAAGTTCGACACACAGTCAAATCCTTGTCATCTTTCCAGTAAAGAAGGCAGTTGTTGATACATACATGTATCTTTTTGTATCCTGAACCCATCAACTTCACAACTTTTTTGGCTTCATATGTTTTTTCCACCATTTCGTTACCAGCAGGTAGCATCTTTTTTAATAATCCTAGTAATTCAGTAAAGAACTTATTAGAACATCTGTACTTACCCTTTAAGTTTAGTAGTTTAACTATTGCGGACATCTTTGTGAAGTCGGGACATCCTTCGTAAAGAGGCTTCTCTGCATCTAATAATATGTCACACCCCCAATTTACCTGACTTGCAGCGGAATGGAATACCTGGGGGTGTCTGTCATAGCACCACAGTTACAGTTACATTGAACGACCTAAAGTGTCGTTTGGAAAATACTGCATTTGATCATTGAAATAATTCAGAGTTTACAACATGAGGTCCCCAAAATGTGTTGCATGTTTATGAAAAACAAGTCGTACTAGATCAAATGTTTACATAAGTGCATGAAATAATGATGAGACGCGTCGACTCCGCGACTACATGAAGGTCCAAATGCATGTCACATGAGCTACCTTAATAACCTGAAATACATTGCTAAAACGTCAACACGAATGTTGGTGAATTCCATAGGTTTGTAAAATGTACTGATGTACGGCCACCACAAGTAAAAATGCAAGATAAAAATCTCGTGAAAATTGTACAATAGCCTTAAGCTCATGACACCGAAGCTATGACTGATGAAATTCTATGCCCCTCCCGAATGTTCTGCCGAAACATTCAAATGTAAAAGACATGACATGCATCCGCTTACTGTTGGTATCCACTACCACGGATGGAGGCGTCACCCTCGATAGATCTATCCACTCACTCTCGCTTAGTACTTGAAATTAACGGTTCATGATGTTACAGGGGACTTAGCACTTGGCAAGGTAACTTAAGCTATGTACATGTTTGAATACTTGGGCTCGTACTGAAATAATTGATGCAATGTATTCCCCCCGTGGGATTTGAAAACAATCAAAAATGTTGAATTGAAAACGGGGCTATGAAAACTCACCTTAACTGATGAAACTGTCATGAAATGAAATGAACCCCAATGAACAATTTGCTGTCGTAACCCAATATGATGGTACCATGAACATGTACTGAGCTGAAAAACAAGGCGCGCACACTAGCCGCAACCTAATATGAATGATGTACGATCTACTTTAGATCACCAAATGATGTTATGAATGACCATGCTCATGTTTCTATACCACTCTACTCTTTAGGAAAACACTTGTATTGTCAAAAATATATAATCCAAGAATTTGGAAAATATTGCTATTAGAAAATATAAATGGCTAGTTATAATATATATACTTATATATATGTATATAACGTAAGTTTCCATGTTAGTGTTGAAAAACTCGGGTTGTAATCCTTGAATTGATGAAAACATACTCATAATAACTAATACTACGTTAGTTATAAAGCTCGGTACTTGATATTATGTTTAGCTTAAAAATGCACTTCGTAGTTTTTGCGCCAAATTATATAAAAGCTGTCAATTATAAAATGGTTTTAGCCGATATTCAAACGAGTATATCTTTGTCGTTACTTGTCCGTTTTACTTGTTCTTTATATCCACGGTTTCGTCTTAGTATGTAGTAATATATTTTGGAAAGCTCGGCTCCTCCGGGTTACGTCTAAAGCCTCTTTTTGACCGACGAAAAACGTCCAACAGCAACTAATTTCCAGAAAATACTTTTCGTCAACAATCTTGCAAAAATCATAACTCCTTCGTTATAGACTCTTTTTAATCCGTTCTTTCGCCTACGGATTCGTTTTTGAAAGTATTTTCTAAAAATTTTGCCAAAGTTTCCTTGGTGTTTACTGATTTTCCAGATTTTTACAAAACGGGACAGCATGTCTAAAATAGGTTCCAAATCAAGTTTCCAAGGTTAAAAACCAATTTCTACCATCACCAAACCTCTTGTAATCACCACATGACTAATCTAATCTTACCATACACCTTCTTAGGGTGCCATGGACTCCTAACCAAGTTATTAGAGCTAGGGGATTCATAACAAATAAGTTAGGGTTTGTATGTTTGTTTTTAGCCAAAATAAAGTGTGGTATAGCTACTTGTACATGGTTTTTAGCATGATACTTATGTAATACATGTAAAAATAGGATGATCCATGAAAAAATAAAGATGAAAACTTACTTGATAAAATGAGATGATTATAGGATGATTATGCTTGATGTTCTTGTGTTTTTGTTGCTTGATTCTTGATTAGGCTTGTAAAATGAACAAGTTTTGTGTTTTACTTTTTGAAAAACCATGGATGGATCATGGATGAAGGGTGAGGTCGTGGGTTATGAAGAGAGGAAAGGGATGAGATAAATTTTTGGATCTTGAAAAAGTGTAGATTATGATTCTTGTAATTTGTAAAGTTATGTTATTAAGTGTTTATTAGTATAAAATGATAATTCAATGCACATGGTTAAAAGGTGTGGTCTTGGGCCGGTTTTGGGTGTGAAAAGGAGTAGCCAAAACGGTTTTGATCACTTAGAAAATATAGTGTAGCGTTAAGTGTTATTACGCGTTATTCGTTAAAATCGGGTACCGGGTTTAATAGCAATAAACGTTCACGAAGTTAACCGGGATGAAATAAAGTTATAATAATGTTGAAAATATGTTAAAAATATGTTGGGTACATTTACTGAGTGATCGGGCGATTATTGTTTAGTTTTCACGAAAACCGTCGTTATATTTATACGCGTACGTTATAAATAAAATAAATTTCCAAAATACTGGGTAACTGAATGTTATAACTTTTATGATGTTAAAATGGATATAAAAATATGTCGGGACCATTGTGGGAATATTTAGATATATTCGTCGTGTATAAACCATGTGTTAACGTTTACTATAATTACTTATACGTAAAAACGTTAAATGTACTGAATATAGTAATTTGAAAATCCTGAGAGTGGTATAACATGAAAATGCTGTTATGATGATATGCAGACTATCTCCAGTCCGTATGCAGTGTTCTCAACACTAATGAAATGAATTCGCACCTAACCCAATCCGGTTACGCGAATTTGCATATCCGTAAACTAAATTTACGATGAAATGTGTAATGCACGTGAATGATTAAATCTTTTTCCGCAATGAATAGTGTTCCATGAATAGTAAATTTCCCAAAAGTTTCTCAGAATATCAAATTGACCTCGAAAACGATGAATAGTAAACTGATGAATAGTGTTTTGATGAATAGTGTTTGATGAATAGTGTTTTTCCAAAGTTCGGGAAATGACCTGAAATGACCTGAAATGGTGAGTTGTGACAGTCTTCCCCCCTAAAAGGAACTTCGTCCCGAAGTTCAGTTTATGTTGGTCTCTGAGAATGTATTGATGAAAAGGTGATGATATTCGAGAATTCCAGCGAACTTTAACGATAGGAATTCGACTCTGATTCAACTGTTTGACCACACGGTCCATGGTTTCTGTTGGTTCTCTTACAAGGTCTGAGATTGTCATTTGGGATGAATCCCTTCCAATGGAATCATGAGTGACTCATCTGTAAGTCATTTCTGGGGATTTGAAAATGTGAAATATGTTCATGTAATCCTGTTGTTCTCTGACAATGTTCAAGTCTGACGGCCAATATGCCTTCTCTGTCAAAATATAAATGGTCCAGTGTATATTGGTGTAACTTTCCAAGTTTTCTGAACGATAACATGCCTTTCCTAGGTAGAACTTTTTGCATAACTCTGCAGAACTTGAAGTTTTAATGGTTTACGACTTATTGAACTTGTAACTGATTCTTGACTTGTAGAAAATTTCTGGTTATCTCATGAATGCCTACTGAACTAGTGAGTTGAGCTTTTTCCAAGTTTGGCCCATCAATCAATGGTTTGCGCTTCTTACTGTTTTAAAAGTGATACTGGTAATATATACTGCTGAATTCTGCCAGAACTCAAGTTTGTATGCTAGTTGGTCGATTCTAAAATGAATCTTAAATAGTCCAATATGCTAAAGGTTCAACCTTTCTTGTTATCCAATTTGTATCGTGCCAATCCAAGGCAATGCTTTTAACTTAGTTTGTTCTCCTACCTGAATCTGGTTGGTTTGTTGTTCAGGATATCCAATCCAAATGATGTGTGTTATGTACCAATCTAACTTCTGCCAGTTTCCCGTTGTTGGTGTGATAACTATTGTTGTAGATGAATTTGATTTATGTTAAGTGATTAGTCCAACCATTTCTAAGGTCAATCACTCATGCTCTGAGCATACTTTCCTATGTTTGAATTGTTCTCTCGCTTTGACCATTGTTCTGAGGGTGATAGGTGATGTTCACATCTAAATGGGTTTCTGAAGGAAATCCTGAAATGAATACCTGAGGTCCAAGTTGAATCGGTTTCCTTAACAGGAAATACTGAAATGGGTACAATAAACCTTTGTGACTAATTCCATAACGTTCGGTCCTTCGAACTTGGCGTTATCTGAAGGGATAGCATATAGGTAAGAATTTGATTCCTTGTGTTTTGTTCCAACTGATGATAAGACATATGTTCTTCTTTGTCTATTGGGTTTGGTCTCCACTACTGAAGTTCGCGATTAATTTGTGATGTTCCTCCTAATTCCTTCATCACATAATCCAAATATTCTCTATTGTCCAGTCACAAATCCTAAATGCATAAGCGATCTTGTAGAGAAATTGGTTCTGGAAATTTGTCTCGCGATTGTGAGTTTTAGTTGAAATCCTTTTCTGAATAAACGAATTTAGAAAAATGGAGCAAATGATTTACTGAGTAATATTTTCCTTGATGATTCAAAATCCAGTAGTTATGAAATAGGAACTGTTTTCAAACATGTTGTGATTAAGACTGCTTACCAAAGTTTGATGTTTATGTATATTTCTCATTGTACAATAGTGTTGCTAAAGTTTGACCAAAAAGGATCGCACTTGTTCAAAATAGGAATTTCAGAAATCATTTTTCCACAGGGTATGTGATTTATGTAAACGCATCAACTTTATTTAAAAGTGAAAACACTGAAAAGGATAAAATGGTAGAATAGGAAATGTTCGCTTAAATGCATAGATGTCTAACACTTAGTTCCTGAGGTTGAATAATGTCTATTGATGGTTATCTGACATAACTACAAGCATAGGTATTTAGACTAACTTAAGTCTTGAAATTGTTTATCGTTGTAATTGGCAAGACGACTGTATCACTTGATGTTGTGTCGATGAATGTCTATTCTGTTTTCCCATGTAGATGAGGAGATATGTTCTGGTTTGATCCCTTGCTTGGTATGAAGGTGAGGTTATCTGAAATTTCTAGACATAATGCCTTAAAGGAATCTACATCGATATTCTTGATTCAAACAATTGTACTTTGCGAAAACTTACTGCAGGAAAGTTTATGTATGGATGAGGCCATGTTTAAATGAAATGCTCTACAGTCTCAATTAGAAGCTTGGTTTATTTCTATTGTGTTGTCCTGCGGACACCTATATTGAGTTCAATCCTGTAGCTCAGTCTAGCTAGTACCTTTAAATGATAAAATTTGACAACTAAGTCAAGGATGGTGATTCAGATGGTCTCGCAGTATCTTAGGATTGTTGTTGAGTTATGAATTCTCTCTGTATATACTTCTAGTTCTGGTTAGTAGTTCTGTAATCCTTTCATTGCTTTTATTGTATAAAGGAATCCTGCATGTAATTGATATGGAAAGTCTCTTCTAGGGAATTCAATGGGAAGAATCCAACTTAATGGCTAAGTGAGTGACAGGTAGGGTAAGTATCCAGGGATAGTTCGGCAAAATGGATGTTTATGAATGAGTTCCTTTGTTTACAAAACTTTTGGATGAAGATTGTTATCAACAATCCTTTGAAAAGGTAATTATTTCCTTCATGGCATAATCCTTCCTGAATTTTACATAGGTGATCAGGCTATGTATAATTGAGGACTAATGATGCGATGTTGGATTTTGTCAAAATATCATAACTTTTCTCAAAAGTTTTAGATGGTGTTCAACGCATTGTTATTAAAATGGTATCCTGATGTTTTCTTTCAAGTAACATGAAAATTGCTTCGCGTAATAATAGTAAATACTTGGTGTAATGACAGAAAAATCAATGTATAGGATGGTAATAAAATAGCTTACTTCAGAAATTTTTCTGTAAAACAATTTCCCCATATGATAGTAAAATAGCTTGAATGGTGTATTGGATACGTGAGTGAATCTTGTCGAATGGTAATAGTCTACTAGATGTCATCTAGTTCATGGCAAGTGGGAATGGAAAAGGAAATGACAATGATGGTACTAGTGAATGGAATACTACCCTCTTTCATGCTACCTCGCGACATCCAAAAGGTAAAACTAAAGTACACACTGTGGGAAGACCAATAGTGTAATAAGTAACTGATGGTGGTGATAGTACCTGAGTAGTAAGTGCCCTACTAGTGATGGAAAGAAAACACACTATCTTCCTTGCAATAAGCATCCTAATAAGTCCATTAAGATTAATTCTGAATACACTACCAAAAGGCATTCTATGTACGGGCTGAATGATAGGAAAACTCTGTTCCTATGGCAAATCAATAGTACTAATGGTGGTGTAAGTGCAACTGACGGTATAATGGTAGTGGAAGATGACAAGGCATCTTCAATGTCGGAATCCGATAAAAGGATGTCAGGGTGAGTATCTGAAGACATGTCACTTGTGAACCAGGTCAATAAAATGATATACATATACGGATATGAGTATAAATAACTCGCACAGGGGATGTATAAAACAACATGTATCATGATTATGCACTTATGATGAAATGATGAGATGCTATGATGATGTGGTTATAGTCTAGGGTCCAAGATACATCCTAGTTCGCTATAACCTTAGCTCTGATGCCAATCTGTCACACCCCCAATTTACCTGACTTGCAGCGGAATGGAATACCTGGGGGTGTCTGTCATAGCACCACAGTTACAGTTACATTGAACGACCTAAAGTGTCGTTTGGAAAATACTGCATTTGATCATTGAAATAATTCAGAGTTTACAACATGAGGTCCCCAAAATGTGTTGCATGTTTATGAAAAACAAGTCGTACTAGATCAAATGTTTACATAAGTGCATGAAATAATGATGAGACGCGTCGACTCTGCGACTCCATGAAGGTCCAAATGCATGTCACATGAGCTACCTTAATAACCTGAAATACATTGCTAAAACGTCAACACGAATGTTGGTGAATTCCATAGGTTTGTAAAATGTACTGATGTACGGCCACCACAAGTAAAAATGCAAGATAAAAATCTCGTGAAAATTGTACAATAGCCTTAAGCTCATGACACCGAAGCTATGACTGATGAAATTCTATGCCCCTCCCGAATGTTCTGCCGAAACATTCAAATGTAAAAGACATGACATGCATCCGCTTACTGTTGGTATCCACTACCACGGATGGAGGCGTCACCCTCGATAGATCTATCCACTCACTCTCGCTTAGTACTTGAAATTAACGGTTCATGATGTTACAGGGGACTTAGCACTTGGCAAGGTAACTTAAGCTATGTACATGTTTGAATACTTGGGCTCGTACTGAAATAATTGATGCAATGTATTCCCCCCGTGGGATTTGAAAACAATCAAAAATGTTGAATTGAAAACGGGGCTATGAAAACTCACCTTAACTGATGAAACTGTCATGAAATGAAATGAACCCCAATGAACAATTTGCTGTCGTAACCCAATATGATGGTACCATGAACATGTACTGAGCTGAAAAACAAGGCGCGCACACTAGCCGCAACCTAATATGAATGATGTACGATCTACTTTAGATCACCAAATGATGTTATGAATGACCATGCTCATGTTTCTATACCACTCTACTCTTTAGGAAAACACTTGTATTGTCAAAAATATATAATCCAAGAATTTGGAAAATATTGCTATTAGAAAATATAAATGGCTAGTTATAATATATACTCTTATATATATGTATATAACGTAAGTTTCCATGTTAGTGTTGAAAAACTCGGGTTGTAATCCTTGAATTGATGAAAACATACTCATAATAACTAATACTACGTTAGTTATAAAGCTCGGTACTTGATATTATGTTTAGCTTAAAAATGCACTTCGTAGTTTTTGCGCCAAATTATATAAAAGCTGTCAATTATAAAATGGTTTTAGCCGATATTCAAACGAGTATATCTTTGTCGTTACTTGTCCGTTTTACTTGTTCTTTATATCCACGGTTTCGTCTTAGTATGTAGTAATATATTTTGGAAAGCTCGGCTCCTCCGGGTTACGTCTAAAGCCTCTTTTTGACCGACGAAAAACGTCCAACAGCAACTAATTTCCAGAAAATACTTTTCGTCAACAATCTTGCAAAAATCATAACTCCTTCGTTATAGACTCTTTTTAATCCGTTCTTTCGCCTACGGATTCGTTTTTGAAAGTATTTTCTAAAAATTTTGCCAAAGTTTCCTTGGTGTTTACTGATTTTCCAGATTTTTACAAAACGGGACAGCATGTCTAAAATAGGTTCCAAATCAAGTTTCCAAGGTTAAAAACCAATTTCTACCATCACCAAACCTCTTGTAATCACCACATGACTAATCTAATCTTACCATACACCTTCTTAGGGTGCCATGGACTCCTAACCAAGTTATTAGAGCTAGGGGATTCATAACAAATAAGTTAGGGTTTGTATGTTTGTTTTTAGCCAAAATAAAGTGTGGTATAGCTACTTGTACATGGTTTTTAGCATGATACTTATGTAATACATGTAAAAATAGGATGATCCATGAAAAAATAAAGATGAAAACTTACTTGATAAAATGAGATGATTATAGGATGATTATGCTTGATGTTCTTGTGTTTTTGTTGCTTGATTCTTGATTAGGCTTGTAAAATGAACAAGTTTTGTGTTTTACTTTTTGAAAAACCATGGATGGATCATGGATGAAGGGTGAGGTCGTGGGTTATGAAGAGAGGAAAGGGATGAGATAAATTTTTGGATCTTGAAAAAGTGTAGATTATGATTCTTGTAATTTGTAAAGTTATGTTATTAAGTGTTTATTAGTATAAAATGATAATTCAATGCACATGGTTAAAAGGTGTGGTCTTGGGCCGGTTTTGGGTGTGAAAAGGAGTAGCCAAAACGGTTTTGATCACTTAGAAAATATAGTGTAGCGTTAAGTGTTATTACGCGTTATTCGTTAAAATCGGGGTACCGGGTTTAATAGCAATAAACGTTCACGAAGTTAACCGGGATGAAATAAAGTTATAATAATGTTGAAAATATGTTAAAAATATGTTGGGTACATTTACTGAGTGATCGGGCGATTATTGTTTAGTTTTCACGAAAACCGTCGTTATATTTATACGCGTACGTTATAAATAAAATAAATTTCCAAAATACTGGGTAACTGAATGTTATAACTTTTATGATGTTAAAATGGATATAAAAATATGTCGGGACCATTGTGGGAATATTTAGATATATTCGTCGTGTATAAACCATGTGTTAACGTTTACTATAATTACTTATACGTAAAAACGTTAAATGTACTGAATATAGTAATTTGAAAATCCTGAGAGTGGTATAACATGAAAATGCTGTTATGATGATATGCAGACTATCTCCAGTCCGTATGCAGTGTTCTCAACACTAATGAAATGAATTCGCACCTAACCCAATCCGGTTACGCGAATTTGAATATCCGTAAACTAAATTTACGATGAAATGTGTAATGCACGTGAATGATTAAATCTTTTCCCGCAATGAATAGTGTTCCATGAATAGTAAATTTCCCAAAAGTTTCTCAGAATATCAAATTGACCTCGAAAACGATGAATAGTAAACTGATGAATAGTGTTTTGATGAATAGTGTTTGATGAATAGTGTTTTTCCAAAGTTCGGGAAATGACCTGAAATGACCTGAAATGGTGAGTTGTGACATAATAGTTCTTGAAACTTGACAAGTTCATCCTCTGTTTCAAAATTATCTTTTGTAGCGTTAACCATATGTACCGTTGCTGGGCCATCTGTTGGAATATATGAAGCAAAATCCGTGTCGTCAACAAATTCTGTTGTAACGTCAACAGGTTTTGGGGAACTTTTTGATGGCTCATCCTTCTCTCCATGTTTGGTCCACTTTATGTAGGTTAGATCAATCCCATTCCTGAATAAATGCCACTGCACTTCCTCCACTCTTCGGTTTATGTGGTTACAACAGTTTGTACACGGACATGGCATTTTAAGATGAAGTTTATTAACTCGTGGGTCGATGTTCCCCATCTTACGCAAGTTGTCTACTGCATAATTAATAAACGCCTCTACTCCATCAATATAAGATTTGGTGGTCCTTTTAGTTAGCATCCAAGTCTTGTCCATGTTTATAAATGAGCTCCCTGCAGGCAAGTTTAAAAGACAGCCCAAGTTATTGATGAGTATAAACGACAAAATAAAACTCCAATTGATGAGCATAAAAAATAAAAAGACAGTCCAAGTAAGGAACATATATAAAAGATGGAATGTGGTATTGAATTATGCTAATAATTCAATGAAGTCTAATGAAACAGTTCCTAAAGGGGTGTTTGGGTCAAGGAGGGATAACCAATTAAGAAGCTAAATTCTTGTTCCATGTTCATGTAGTAAAAGCCTTTACAGGGTTACTTATATTGTAAAACCAATTAACTATCTACATTTACCAAGAAAGTGACATAATTTACAAGAGGTTATCGTCTCAAAACAAATGTTGAATTACCTAATATGGTTATAACTGTAGGGGTACATATATATTTTGTTAGAACGATTAATACAAAACAAACATAACAATACTTACCAAAATTTACAGAAGAGTTGTGGTGGTGACGGGTGTGGTGGGTCTATGACAGGAGAGTTGTGGTGGTGACGGGATTTGTGGTGATATGAGAGGTATTCTTGGCTGTGATAGGAGGAGTTTTGAAATTTTGTTGATTAGTTTAGAATGGGATTGATGAGAACTTTTGGGGAATACATTCAAATTTTTACAAAATTTACAAAAAATTTCACGAAAATATTGGAGGGAATGTATCTTTAGCCACGTTTACCAACTAGTAGCAAAGGTAATAAACAAGTTTCTTAAACAAAAAGTGCAAATATATATATATATATATATATATATATATATATATATATATATATATATATATATATATATATATATGAAGTCAGGGGTGAACTAGGCTCGAACCAGTGACCTCAACAACACCTCAAACTTAACAAAACACAACAACACCATCTCTGCCCTTGGGACTTTTTCGTTATACACTTCTTCTTTATTTCTTTTAACCACTTTTTCCTTTTTAGCTTGTTACTACTTATTTAAATAAGCAAGCTTATTACAGCTTATTTAAAGAAGTTGTTTTCTCAATTTTATTTTTCCTTCAAACTTCAACACTTTAAGTAGTTATTTCACATTTTTCTTGTGTATTATTCATAAGTTTAATATTTTTATTCATTTTATTACTTTGAATTAGTTTTTAATTATTAAAAAATAAAATAAAAGTCAAAAAAATAAAATTATTTTTTCTAAAATTATTTTTAGTCATTTAGGACATAAGACAAGTTAATTTGCATTTCTCAGGGAATATCTCAGCGAGCGAGCATCTTGACCATTCGGTCGATCGGGTTTTTGATCACATAATATTATACATACGTACTATTCATTGAATCATGTCGTAACATGACACCCTAAACAACTATAACCCAATTCCCATATGATGTCAAATACCCATTAATGAATGTGACAAGTTATAACCTACTACCAATGACCCACCATGTGAATTAGCCATTATCACCGGGTCATACATGGGTTGCATATACTTGGTATGTGTATACTTATATTGTGAAAGTTATATGAAGTGTGTTAAAGTTATTAAAGGTGGGAACGTTAATTTTGACATTTGAGGAGGCCATAAAACCAGTAAAGTCATATGTACTATGATGAAGACTGTGTCCTACTGTCGTTAGTGTATCTTTAGGTTATGTGATAAGTTTGCGTCCGTGTGTACACGTTTTCGTCCATGTTTACACGTTATCCCCCGTTTATCATAATATAATATTATATATACTATTGATTCAATCATCACATAACATGTCAACCTTAGCAACTATAAACCAATGACCATATGATGTCAAATACCTAATACACATGACCCACCATGTGAATTAGCCATTATCACCGGTCATCCATGGGTTGCATAGACTTGGTATATGTAAAGTTATAGTGTGAAGGTTATATGAAGTATGTTAAAGTTATTAAAGGTGGGCACGTTAATTTTGACATTTGAGAAGGCCATAAAATCAGTAAAGTCATATATGTACTATGATGAAGACTGTGTCATACTGTCGTTAGGGTATCTTTAGGTTATATGATACGTTTGCGTCCGTGTGTACACGTTTTCGTCCATGTTTACATGCTATCCCCCGTTTTGTCATGGATTACTACGTCTGTACACGTTTTTATCCGTTTTCATAGGTTTTTGTCATTTTCATGTTTTTCCTCATTTTTCCTACGTCTTATAATTTTTAGTCGGTTTTTATACGTTTCAATCCGTGTTTACACGTTCTCGCCCGTTTAATCATGTTTTATACCGTTTCTACATGTTTTATACATTCTCCTCATTTTTCATATCGTGTTTGTTCATTTCTATGCGCCATTTTGTGTTTATGCAGTTATATGTGTGTTTGGGACAACGGGTTTGAAGATATATGGGTGTTTGGGACTGTGTGTAAGCACAACTTATGTCATGCAAAGTTATATGCATGGGTGTTAATTTGGAGCCAAAATATTAATGAAATGTTTAAATTCTTAATTAAAAATTTTGGAGCCAAATTTTTTCGTGAAATGTTTAAATTCTCAAACAAAATTTTCAAAATTAACTCTGGAAATTGTGATTTCCTTAAACGAAAAACTGCCCCATCATATGCCCTATTTTTTCTCCAAAAAATCAGCCTTCTTCAAAACATTAAATCAATAACTTTTTAAACCATTATTCACCAATTTAGTTTAGTATTTTTCTTTTACACATTGCTTCAGACGAATCATGGAAACCCAAGAGAATGATCATGATAATATTGATTTTTCTGATAATGAACATCCTGACCACGATTTGGGATATGAATCGGAGCACTATTCTGATGATGGTGAATGTGATAACAACCAATCAAATGGTTATGTCAAAAAGAGGGGCATAACCATGTTAGCAAAGTTTCGAAGGGAATATGGAAAAGCAGGTGGAGAGAAGCTCAGTGTAACCTTCGATGCTATGAATAGGATATCAGGAAAACACCGAGCATTGTTTTCTAGTTTTTTGGGAGACTTGGTTCGTGAGCATATAGGTGTCAGGATTATATCCTGGAAGAAGGTTGATTCAGAATTAAGAGACAAAATGTGGGACAAAATCACGGTAAAACTATACTATTTTTTAACCCAATAATATAGCATGAAATATATACGTAGCATTTACATTATGTGCAACTAATTAGGAACATTGTGTTAATCTTTGCAGCGATTTTTTGATGTTGACTTGACAGCCAGAAAAATGTTAATGAATCGTCTTGGTCAACTTCTACGCAATTTCAGAAGTAAATTGACGCAAAACTACATATTGCCCAACCTAGAAACACCTTCTAAACTAAATGAAGTCCCGAATAATTATGATGCAATTATATCAGCCGATGATTGGGTCAATTTTGTAAATTATACACAAAGCGATGAATACAAGGTGTTAATTAGTACTTTTTTATTCAAGTTCAAGCATTTGCTGTTTCCATATGTATTAGTTCTATAGTATATAATCATTACTACATCTAAACGCCTTTTGATTTTGTGTTGCAAGGTGAAATCAGCTGCAACAAAAGTGGCGCGTTCCAAGTCTCTTTATCAGCATAGAATGGGACGAGGTGGATACGCCCTTGTGATAGATCAAATGGTAACTTGAAACATTTGCAGTTAATAGCATAATACTTGCGTTTATATTGGTTTATCTTACGTGTGTGCATTTGATGTTTATAAGATCGATCGTAAAGAAATTCAACCAGATGAAGAACCACCGCGTACCACGCTGTGGTTGTCAGGAAGGAAGAACAAAGACGGAGATTTTTACGATGATGATACTAGAGCCGTGGGAGAAAAAATTGTAAGTTTTACTGCATATTTTATTATAATGTGCATAGTGGGGCCAAAAAGTCTTCTTGCTTATATTAAAGTGGGATCAACATATAATAACCTATTACCCATATTGTGTGTGCAGAAAGAAACGGAGGACAAGATCAAATAAGGAACCTTGAAGGTTGATCATGGCAGTGATGCCATGACAGTTGTATTAGGTAATGAAAAGGGAGGATATGCGAGAGGAGTGGGAGGTGGAGTAACCTACAGGAGGTATTTTGATCTACCTCGAAACAAACAAGCATCTGATGAAAGAGTGGTGTTACTTCAAAGTGAACTTGAAAATGAGAGACGCCAACGTCAAGAAAAAGATGCGGTAATCCAGGATTTGATGAAGCAATTGGCTGCACAAAAGGGGCAGTCGAACTCAACGTCAACTCCATTGGCATCGACTCCATCGACATCAACTACATTGGCAACAACTCCATTGACATCAACTCCATTGACGCCAAGTCCATTGACACCACCAAAAGTAACATTCCATCTTTTATTGACCCTTTTAAAAACTGCTGCAGTCTTCTTAAACACTTTATATTGCAGGTGTCTCTGGTGAACATTAATCATATAAACAGCAATGCTGATGCGGATGCCGGAACACATGTTTCTGGATGTGAAAAAGTTGCAAGCATTCAGAAGTCTAACGGACTACCAACTTTGGAAAAGGAAAAGGAAACAAGTGTAAGTAATAAAACTTCCACATGTGATTTTTTAAATCTGCATGCATGTCTTATTTACTGTGTTTTATATGTATAGGTAACTGTTAAATCTGTCGCATCTAAGAAAACGACTAGAGCAAAACGAAAGGATGCACGTCAAGCTTCCCAATCACAAGAAGATGAGTCTTCATTACTAGTACTACCACAAGTATGTATTTAAACATGTTCATATATTATTTTGTTTAACTGATTTCTGATACATACATGCAACAAATCATTTTTTTAGGTAATTAACTGCAAACTGTGGCACTCAAAGAGAACAACTATTATTGCTTTGGGCAGAGTATACATGAGTGATGGAAAACAAATGATTCATAACAAACCACTCCCCAAGGATTGCTACAAAGTGTCTATTGATAAATCCTTACAGGATGCAGCTTGCATACCGGATGTAGGAGGTAACGGTTTCAAAACAGTTATGAAGGCAGTAGGTGGTTTTTATGCATGGCCAAAGGAGCAAGTGATTTTGGAAGATCAGGTACATACAAGCATCTGTTTTATCAACCTACATATATATATAATTTCTCATATTTAATTCAGTATTTGATACACCCGGCTTTTTGTTTCCTACAGGCTACACCACCAAGTACCATACAAATGATTAGTGAGTATAACAAAGTTCCACCTAAATTAACAGGGAAACGCAACTACGTCTCTATTGAAGCCATGAAAAGTGAAGCTGCTCAGAAGATCAAGACTAAGAAGTTATATTTATGAGAATTTTATTATTTACGCCATTACAATTTTATATACATTCCACTTTTATTGTATTTGAATTTGTTTAATTTGATATAATTGAATTTTATTGAATTTTATTATTTATGGCTTTTTGTTGGTGACTGTATAATTAATTCGTTGTGTGACTAAATGTTACAAAAGGCCACACACGCATCCAATTCATGTGGCCATTTAATGATCAATAGTCATACAAAATACAAATTTCTTCAATTTAAACGGCATATGGTCACACTTATTAATACGTTTGGCCACTTTATGATTAATTGTATGTGACTAAATACCCAAAACAAACATGATATGTGTGACTAAATGGTACAAAAGGCCACACAAACATACAATTCATGTGGCCGTTGGCTTACCAATAGTCACACAAAACACAAATTTCTTCACTTTAAACACCATATGGTCACACTTATTCACACTTTTGGTCACTTTATGCTTAATTGTATGTGACTAAATACCCAAAACAAACATGATATGTGTGACTAAATGGTACAAAAGGCCACACAAACATCATGTGGCCATTGGCTTATCAATAGTCACACAAAACACAAATTTCTTCACTTTAAACACCATATGGTCACACTTATTCACACTTTTGGCCACTTTATGCTTGATTGTATGTGACTAAATACCCAAAACAAACATGATATATGTGACTAAATGGTACAAAAGACCACACAAACATACAATTCATGTGGCCATTGGCTTATCAATAGTCACACAAAACACAAATTTCTTCACTTTAAACACCATATGGTCACACTTATTCACACTTTTGGCCACTTTATGCTTAATTGTATGTGACTAAATACCCAAAAGAAACATGATATGTGTGACTAAATGGTACAAAAGGCCACACAAACATACAATTCATGTGGCCATTGGATGACCAATAATCATACAAAACACACATTTCTTCACTTTAAACACAATATGGTCACACTTATTCACACTTTTGGCCACTTTATGATTTATTGTATGTGACTAAATACCCAAAAGAAAAATGCTTTGTGTGACTAAATGTAACAAAAGGCCACACAAAAATAAAATTCATGTGGCCATTGGATGATCAATAGTCACACAAAACACACATTTCTTCACTTTAAACACCATATGGTCACACTTATTCACACTTTTGGCCACTTTATGATTTATTGTATGTGACTAAATACCCAAAAGAAAAATGCTTTGTGTGACTAAATGTAACAAAAGGCCACACAAAACTAAAATTCATGTGGCCATTGGATGATCAATAGTCACACAAAACACACATTTCTTCACTTTAAAGAACATATGGTCACACTTATTCACATTTTTTGCCACTTTATGTTTAATTGTATGTGACTAAATACCCATAACAAACATGAGTTGTGTGACTAAATGGTACAAAAGGCCACACGAAAACCAAATTTATGTGGCAATTGGATGATCTATAGTCACACAAACCATACATTTCTTCACTTTCAACACCATATGGTCACACTTATTAACACTTTTGGCCACTTTATGGTTAATTGTATGTGACTAAATATACAAAAAGAAAATGCTTCGTTTGAATATAAGAGTTTTTGGTCACACAAAGCTGATTAATCCAACTAAAATTGTACCTATTTAATCACACATTTTAACGTTTTGGTTACTCTTTTTTAATTGAGACTAAAAAGAACCAAAACATGTGACTGTAGGTACCCTATGGTCACACCACCTTTAGTCACACATACGAAAAAAACCATGTGTGACTATATGTATATCGTCACACATATTTGGTGTAACCAATTTCAGTTTTTGGCCTAGTGAACGTTAGGTGTAGGGATATGGAATACACTGTTTTGTTGGATAAAGGCAATATTTACTGGTGGCGAATTAATCATCTTGGTTAATTACATGTACAATATGGCGTTGCTAAGCCAAGACTAGACTCGACTTAAGCCAGTAAATGAAAAATAACAAAAACATAAAACAAACATAAAATGAAACGGGATGGTAGTCTGTATGTTTTTTTCTCTTTTCATTTTCTTTTTCTTTTTTTTTTTCTTTTTCTAAATTTTGCGATTTTTTTTTTTTTTTTTTTTTTTTTTTTTTTTTTTTTTTTTTTTTTTGCATACACTCTTACCCTACCATCCAAAGTAATACATCATAGGGAATGTACATTCCCTTTACACTTGAATTTTTACATACTTTATAATAAACTAATCTAATGACTCGAATGAAGATAATCAAAACACTTGGAGTACTTTTAAGATTAACGCACACATGGGGGTAATATATGATGTTCTTCCCCATTACTCCAAAACACAAGTACTTTACCCATGAGTCCCAATCGTCCCAAAACAATATGTACAAGATATGACTCGCCTTAGAAACCATGTAATCAATTAGATAATTAACTAAGGGTTTAAACATGTAACAATAATGCACTAAAGATGAGTGCATACACGGAAGGCTAAGGCTATTTGGTTGCACATTTGGGTGGGTTGTAACAAATTCTTCCTTTAAGTAAAATGCTTAAAGTTAGAAATGAAAAGATAGGCTAGGAGGGGTGTACTAGGGGTTTCGTGTACAAGGGTGATCCTAATGCCTCTTATCATGTAGTAAATCCTACTACAAGAATGTAATCTCACTAGCGGTATCGGGATGCATCACTAACGCAAGTTCTAGAATCTAAAGGCTACCGGTACACTCATAAGCACTAATAGCCATCAAATCTAAAGGCGAACCTCACATATTTGGGTGGAAAATTTTTCTGAATAATACGGTTTTATGCTAGTCATACAACTCCTATCCATGAGACGCTTGCTAAGGCTAAAGTTTCACTCCTAAATGTTGTAAAAAAATTTAAATTTGGCGCGAAAATTACACTAAGAAGTATTTCTCTTAGTTTTATTACACACCTACCATCGAACAAACAAACTCAAGTGCAATAATATCCTATAAGGTATCATCGTTTACCCTCCCCATACACTTAGGATGAACATTGTCCCCAATGTTCAATTAAAGAATGTAAAAGTGAAATAGGTAAAAGAATGAAAGCAAATACTCCCCTGATTCGTTCAGTGTGGATAGTGTGGTAGCAAGGTTAGATCTTCCTCCACGAAGATGAACATTCAAAGCTTCCCTTCCAGAAAAATAAATCATCTTCTTGTCATACATAACCTGTTAAACCTGAGAAAACAAACAAGATAACCTCGCGTAAAATCGGCGGCAATCTATATATACTAACAAGTCCTAGAAAACAAATTAAGATATAATGCTTGTGGAATGAATGTTTGCAGATATCCTGGAGATATAAAACTAAAGAATTAACAAAAACTTTAAGACTCCGTTAGAAAAACAAAACTCGCAAAATTTCCAGAATTTTACACGTGACGCCGTCAGGACTTAATTCATGACGCTGTCAGAAGTGATCTGCAGAAATCTTTACGTTAAGTTTCCGGAAAATTTCCGGAAAAACTTATGTCCTACTTCCTAGAAAATCCTGCAAAACATCATTTTGACTCGATACAAGCATTTGACTCTAACAAGTACTAATGCACATGTTCATTTAATATTGTGGCGAATCATGATCAATTTTGTTCTTAAAAACAAATTTGGGGTTTCCCTTTACACTTATCTTTTGCAAAATACCTTTATATGAAGTTAAGACGAAGTTAAACGACAAAATAAAGCATTTTCACAATTTATTTTTGAAACATGATCTACCAACAATAAAAATAAAGCATGCATACGGAAACAAACAACAATCAAAAAAATAAAAATGACACAAAACATGGGTTGCCTCCCAAGAAGCGCTTTTCTTTATTTTACGAGTCTTGTAGCTAGACTTGAGGTCATGGGCTATCGTGTGTCGCTTATGCTCACATATCCAAGGGTGAACCATCTAATAGTCGCCTCATCTTTCTTATAGTCATCACTTAGCTCTAAACATCCGCGATAATACCTTTTATTCTTTTCATGAGGATATTTACGCCCTTTTCTTTTATCATTCTCACTTAGCATTTCTAGGGGCGGATACCTACTACATTTCTCCATAGAAAAATCCTTGAACCTAGTATGTGCACGAGGCATTTGGTAAAAAAAATCTTCATCCCCATCCGAGAATGTAATTAACCCTTCCATAAGTCTTTCATCAAGGTTGGTTAACCTTTTGAAGGGTTTTCCAAACACAACTTGAGTCAACTTACTATCGATAAATTCTCCTAGATTCTCCATAACCATGAACTCAACAAGATAAAAAAAGCTTCCTACAAACACATGCAATGTCATTGCCCTAGCAACAATATTATCTCCTTTGTATTCTAATTCATCTACCATGATTTTATTGTATTCACTACTCGAGATTATGTTCATTGGTAGAGATGAGTTAAGGTAAGCATCAAAGCTCCAAAATCTAATTTTACAAGGAAATTGCATATTAAATGGGTTATCATTCTCAATCCTTGTTCTAGGGTTGATATACCTAAGAGGGTCCACTTCATTATCCATCCTATTCTCATTAATTACGTCACCATCATCTAGGTCCTCATCGGAGTCCGAATAGTAAAAAGGACTAGCCCTATGGTCGTCATCATGGTCGGACTCCTCCATCTCCGAATTATTGTCAAAGTGATGGTTAGGCGAGAGGTTATGTGGGTTCTCATTTTCCACTAAGGGGATTGGGGCGGGCATTTGGAAAATCCTACGATGAGGAACATGAATAACATGAATCAAACGATCAATGTTATTGTTATTCATCGAGTTAGTTTACGAACAAAGGAAACAAAGAAATAAGATAGACTAAAGAAAATCTAAAAATAAAAATAAAATATTGCTAGAAAGGAATCTAGCAAATAGACCTAATAAAAAGAAATCCTAACCTAGACAATAACTATTCCCCGGGCTGCAGCGCCAAAAACTTGATACGTGGGAATCGCACCAGGCTTTACCTCTCGAGGGATCTCGAGAAGCTTACAACCCCCACCAGGCAGTGTACCTGATCGTTGTAGTATAGTATAGTGACAAGTACCGGGGGATTGATCGTTCAACTCAGGAATAGTGTCGCTAGGATTAGAAAGTCTCCTAAACTAAGTCTGAGGATGAGGGATGATTCTTTTTGTATTTTTATATTTTATTAAAGCAAGTAAAATCTCCGTTTTTGGAAGAGTGGGCGGAATTAGTGGCTAACCAACTAACCCAAATTAACTAAGATGCAATCAAAATAAAATAACAAAAATGAAAATAAAGCTAATTATACTAGTGGTGTAAACAATGATAGGGAAAGTTGTGTTTACTTTGGTTTCATTACTCCCTAGATATCTTTTACAGGTTGATAGCTTGTTACAATTGCATGGATGACGGGTCATATTCCTTAATACTAGTCGTAGGGCCGTGTACAATATTCTCTAACTCTATAGGATCCTACTTCATTAGAATTCTCCTACGCATTAAATACAACAAAAAATCATAGTACACCTTTGATCGTGTTTCTTAAGACGTTCAAGCATGTTACCAATGGAAGTCTGCCAGTTTTCTTAAGCCTAACATCAAATACAATCATCTGTAACAACTATAGACAAACAATCAACCCATAATTACATCTAGGTTTCACTACATCTAAGCAAACACACAAGAAATCTAGCCAAGCATGTTAAATTGAAGACAAGCGTAAGATATATTCAAGCAACACATAGACATATTGATTGAATTGAAAGAGTACTTATCTCAATTGAACATAAAAGGTTTCAAAGGGTAAAAACCCTTGAAAAAGCTATGAAAATCGGACTAGGGTTTTTCTCCAAAGTTGCACCCTAAAAGTTACACACTAATGAATGAAAATTTGAAAACTATATATAGATTTTACAGGGTGACGGCATCAAGAAGAAATCTGTGACGTCGTCAACTCGCCGCCCATAATGAAATCGGATTACTTAGATCCACTTTTGACGCCGTCATGTGTAAAATTGTTCTGGGCCGTCACTAACATTTGGACCATGGCGGCCTATGGTGACGCCGTCATCTCCTTAGTACAAAACATTCTGGATCGTCACTTGTATCATCCACTTCCACCTCTTGTATTACTGTTGACGCCGTCATTAAGGATCAAGTGACGCCGTCAGGTACTGTTCCCAGCAAGGAAAAATTAAGACTTTGCCTTTTTCTTCACTTTTATGCTCCAAAAAGGTCCAAAATGCTTCATTTTCTAGATTTCACTCCAAAAGTACCTAAAATGACAAAAGGAACGATTTAGGGCAATATTTGATCAAATAAATTCAGATTCGGGCTTAAATGACCCCTTAAAAACGGTTCATTTTTCGCCTCATCATCTTCTCACTATGTTTTAAACTCTATAACCTCAAATCCAAGGATCTTTCTATGTAGTCTTTCTTTGAAATTCTCTAGGTTCTTTCTAAAGGTCATATCACAACCTCTCGAAGACTTGCAAGCTCGTGATATGAGTTGCTATGTTTCTTCTTCTTCATAAGATCCACAGAAGTGCATCTTGTTGTTCTTTCTTCTTCTTAAGGGTGTTGTAGATGTGTTGAGTCGTTAGGTGTAAAAGGACGTTGGTTCCTTTAGTTGTGTTGTGCTAGAAGTTTTGATCAGGCAGTGGTTCTTCCTTTGTTATGAAACCCGGTATCTAGCCTTGTACCGAATAAAGTGTAGGCGACGACGGTTTGGCTCTACCTCGTGGAAGAGCTCGGTATTTAGCTTTGTACCAGATAAAGTGTAAGGACGTTGTGAAGGCTTCTCCGCCGGTGAAAGGAGTTTGTCTGGTGCAGTGTTTACGGGACTCTCGAGTTGGGTACTCGAGGAGTGGAATAGGGCAAGCAGAGTGTCCTTGTATCCAAACCACTATAAATACTTGTGTTATGGTTGTGTCTCTCTATCTCTTCTTCTATAGTTTATATGCTTACACAACTATCAATCCAACGACACAAACTAGATTGACATAAGTTGATCTATAAAGTTTTCAAAACGAAGTTTTAATTGGTAAAACTATTCAACCCCCCCCCCCTTCTAGTTTTCTATAGTTTAGAAAGTTTTGGCTGATCAATACTTAAACTAGATATGTGTTAACAGTTTATGTGTGTATCTATCATGATTTAGGTGCTCGTAACATGTGCATAGATCGCTAGCTTGTATAGTATGTTCAAGATGAGTAACGGATTATTAGCTTCATGTTACTAGATTCGACATGATATTAGAACTTACATGTAGTTTGGATATAGCCAAAAACAAATCATGTTTAGGATACTCATAAGAAGCATCGTTTGTCAAGTCAAGGATCCCCAACAATCGCACCAAAAGGCATGTAGCGTGCCTAAGAAGTGCACGATATAGAACTCCCGTAGAAGCATCCTTTGTGGATGACCCGTGCTTATTATAGTATTTACATTTGATGCGGATGATTTATGTTAGAACTAGCATGCAAGTATATATGATCAAGCTTCCTTTGTGGATGACCCGAGTATAGATAAGCACGATGACAAGTTCGAACCCCAAAAAGAGTACTCGTCGGTTAGGGAAGTTCTCACTTATATCATGATGACTAAGCATCGTCTAGTCAGAAGCACGTGCTTAGATTTCAAGTTATGTTTATGAATTCAGAATCAGAATTATATAATTATGTGATGTTTATGAATTCAAAACCAGAATTATATATATCATGTACCAAAAGCAAGATGACTAAAAGTCGTACCATTTACAACATATTATATATTAATATGTTCATATTCAGAATTGCAAGTATTATCTGAGATTAGCTCCGTCTACTCACTAAGTCACAAGGACTTTCCATTTTCAGTTCATGTTTTGCAGGTTTGTAAGATGAGGCCAACCTATGTATTAAATGGGGCGTAATGGGTCGAAATGGTATAGCTCGTGGGTTAGGTAACGAGCTTCTTATTCCCATTATTTGTTAACAGTTTGGAATGCCCCCAAAGCAAGAGTCTATTTGTCAACAGTGGTATCCTAGTTTAGCCATGAAAAAAAATGGTTTATGGTTCGTTTTGAGTTAAAGTTCTTTTGAAAGTGATATCAATAATCTTTTGAATTGGTATTTGTTTGCTGATACGGGGATTGCTTATCGTCATATTGTTTGGGTGATGAGTTCATAAAAACTCATCATTTCGGTCAAATCTGAACAACAAAAACATGTAAAAATACTCAGAAACACCACAAAATATTACAAATATCCTTAGAAGGTGTTTTTATATGTTTCAGACATAAAAGAACTGAAAACAGAGAAAAATGAGCAAAGTTTACCAAATTGTCAAAATCAGTCCCTGAACTTTCAAGAAATGTCAGAAATGGTCCCTGGATGATTTATTTTAAAGAAAAGTCAATAACAGTCCGCAGGAATCATGAAATAACAATTTTTACCCTTGGAAGTTCAAAATATCAAAATTGGCAAAACAGGTCCCTGCAGTTTCAATATTGACAGAAAATACCCCCAGTGTTCAAAAATGGAATTTTATCATTAAAAGGTCCTTGGTAATTCACAAATTGACAAATTTGACCCCTAGATGATAAATTCATGAAATTTACAAAACAAGTCCCTGCACTTTGGAAATTGGCAAAATTGGTCCCCGGTTACTTTTAAATTTGGAAAAATATAAAAAGGTCCTTATAATATTTTTACATGGCAAGAAAGGTCCTTTTGAGAAACTTTGGAATAATTGCATAATTGGTCCTTGGAAATTCAGAAAATACCAAACAAGTCCTTGGGCTTGTTAAAATATTACACATGGGCTTTTATTACTTAAACCAAAACTCCAAATCCATAACAAACATAAGCCTGGTCCAATTTTATATCAAAAGCCCAACACCACAAAGCCCAATTCCCTTTTAAATAAAAATCCCAGGCTTTGACCTGTTGACCCGTCCCCCACCCTTCTTCAACCTCCATCATCACCTGCTTTATCACTATCCACCATACCACCCCCTCCATGTGCCTTACTTTCCACCTCAAAGATACGTGTCATCCTCTCCAAGAGTACCCAAAACTTAGTATTGCTCCAGGAATGAACACGTACTACACCCACCATCCCTGCTTCACCTCCACATGCCATACTACACCACCATCACCCCTTACACTTCATTTGGTCCCCTTAACCTTCCCTTGTCACATCAGAAGCATTAAATGCTTAGAAAACGGCTACAAGCAACCTATGCGGGTTTTGGCGCCAAAATATCTTTTGAACAGGTGTGCTTGAATTAGATACGTGTCAAGGTTGAAGAATGGTGGGATTTACCTGAGAAGACACCTGGAACATTGAAGGCTATAAAAGGAGGAACAAGATGAAGGAATAGTTAGTTGGTTTTTTAGTTAGTTTTCAATTTAAATCGTATTAGTTGTAACTTAGTCTTTTCAGTTTAAATTTAAGCTTTTAAGCATTTCAATATTGTTGTAATGTTGTAAGAAAAGTTTTTTCAAGTTATAATACAAGTTTATGTTCCAATTCAGTTTGAGAATCCTTGTTCTAAATTCAAAAATTTCATCAAGCTTTCTATTTGATATTTCTTGTTGTTTTCAATCAGTAATCTCATATAAGCTTATGATATAGTTTATTAAAGTTATTAGAAGCATTAAGTATCAGTATAACTTGAAAATGAAAAAAATAAGAAAAATCAAGAAAAATAGTTTTTAAATAAAAATTTGTAGGTTTGAATGCATCAAGATGGAGCAGGGTTAATTTTGGATTGCCCTTGGTAATAGAGGCTTATTGGAAGCTTTAGGAAGTGTTCATGGTACTTGGTTCTTGGTATAAGCAGGATTGCTCATGGTAAGCCTTCAAACTCATTTTTAGCTTCTTACTGTAGCATAGCTTATTATCTGCTTATCTTTGATTCTTTAATCTTATTTGGTGTTTGTTAGTGATATTATTGATTAAAATTAGTATCTTGTTAATTAAACTCAATAGTTGCTAAAATTTCTATTTTTCACTGTCATATTAGCATATTAGTAATTCATATGAATAAGTAGTTTAGGTTGTTGTTTCTGCGTTTTAAAACACTTAAGTTATCATAATAGAAACTTTGGAATCAATATCATGGTCTATCTCAGTTTATTGCTTAGAAAATCACAAATTCAGTTGTAATAAGGTGTGTTTGGATTTTCTTTGTTATCTGTGTTAAAAGCTATGTTAGTGGTTGTGAGGTATTGAAACATGTTACCTTAGGTCATAGTAAGTTAGTTTAGTCATTAAACCAGATAGTTAATCAACAAATAGTCAAAATTCATTTCCAAGTCCATTTTAGTTAACAGTTAGTGTTATTAGCTTCTAATTCTCATTATATCATTGCATATCTAGGTAATATAGCTTATTTCAGTTACATAATAGCTTAATACAACTTATTAAATCAATAGGATAGATTAGAAACTCATCTAAGTCAAAGTTCTTAAAAATCTCACAAAGTCAAAAGTACATATTCAGTCAAATGGCAAATTTTTCTTTGTGATCTGTAGGGCTTATTAAGGATTGGAAATCTAAACTTTTTGTTTATTTGTGTTATTTGGTAGCTTATGAACTTACTTCAAAAATAAAATCTGGTTTTGAACCTAAATTGTTTGCTAAAAAATAAGCTCAAAGGTGCCTGTCTAGCTTTTTAGCTCCCCTGCACCACAGGTGTAAGCCCATTTTCTTGGGCTTGTTGTGAGTTCCCCAGTGCGCCCCACCCTAACTGTCTTAGCTTATTGGAGAGCCCATAAGCTCATCTTTAAGGTTCTAGGCTTATTTTCCATTTTACAGCTTCTTTACTAGGGCTGCATCAAGCTCTTAGCTGGTCCCATTTGTTTCATTATACTGAGTACTCAGCTGATACACCAAACTTCACAAGCTCACTGAGTCTGACTCAGTGGACCCCACACCCTGTATCTTAGCTTATTTTGTAGCTTATCACCCCATCTACTCAGACCTAGGTTTAGTTAGGGCTTCAGCTTATTAGAACCTATCTTATTTGACCTCCCTTGTGACCTATCTCAGAAGCTAAAACCTGAGCACTCAGATTTTTGCACCCAAGTACCAAGGCTCACCCAGGGTGCAATTATAAGCAATAAGCCTAGCTTATTTGCTTATTTCCAAGTTGACCAGGTCAACTTTGAGGGTCAAGTTTCAAATTGGATTTCCTTTCACCTCTGTGGACCCCACAGAGGTCAAAAGGTGCTTGATTTGGCCTGTGTTTGGACTGTGGTTACTTGGATTTGCTTATTCTAGCTTATCTGCTTATTTAGTGTATAATCAAGTTTGTTCCTGCTTAGTTATAGTTTATTTAACTTATTCTAACCTTATTTCATATTAGCTTTTAGTTTGTAGCTTATTTGAAGCTTTTTGTAACTTAAAAATCCAATCTTAGCTTTTTCAACCTACTGTTGAGTAAATAAGCTCATTCTGAGCTTATTTGGCTTATATAAAAAAGTTGACTTTGTTAAATAAGCTTATAATTAGTTGTTAAGTAGGTGTGTAAAAAGAAAATCAAAAAAATAAAAGTTTGCAAAAATTTGAGTGTGTGTGTGAATCGAACCTGTGACCTCTTAGATAGTATCATGCATTATAACACACACCCCTTCCATATGCTCTGGGGCACCAGTTCCGTTTAAGTCTCCTCACTTAATATACTTAAGGTGGTTTTTGAGTAATAAGCTTAAATAAGTTGTTTTGCTTATAACAGCTTATTTGAATAAGCTGTTGACACCCATTTATTTTTCCTAGGTTTTTTATTACTTAATAGACTTTCCAGAATTTTTTCATAATTTTACTGTTCAAATAATATTTATTTTAATTAATAATAGTTTAATTAATAATTAGGTAATATTAGGTAATCAAATAGTTTTAATAATTTTTAGTTAATAACAATATCTTTTTATATTTTTTAAAAGTTTTATAAACCATTAGGTGTTTTTAGAAAAGAATTTCCTAATTGTTACTGTTCATTTCCTATTTTCCTTAATTAATTTAGTTAATTAGATTTTAATTAATAAACAAGTAATTAATTAGTAAATTAGCCTAAATATAATTTTTAGAATAAGTTTATAATTTTTTAGGATTCCTGTGATGGTTAATTAGTTTTATAAAATTTCCATAATTTTCTAAGTTATTTTAGTATTATTGGTAATTTAAAATAGTTTAAATAGTTTAATTAAATTAATTAGTAATTAATTAAAAGAAAACTCATAAAAAGACAAAAATATTTATTTTTATTTTTTCTACTTTCTTCAAGTTCATTTTAAAATTTATAAAATAGTTTTGCAAGTTTTTAGTTTAATTTGTAGTTTTTATTATTTTTAGTTTAATTTAAAATAGTTTTAATTAAATAGTTAAATAGTTTTTATTTAAATAATTAATATTAAATAATAAAATAATCTAAAAAATAATTTTCTTTTTAAATTAAATTTTCTTTTAAGTTTAAGTTTGTAGAATTTTCAATTTTACCCCCTGTAGTTTAATTTGCATTAAAACTCACCTTTTTCCCTGTACGTAGACGTAAGTTTTTAATTTGTATACGTTTTTAGTTCACGTAACTGTTTATATATATTGTTTAAACTGTTTAAATTGTGTAAATCAGTAGTATAAACCAATCTCATCTTTGCCTATTCATAATCACCCGATCCAAAATTTCGTTTATTACAGATTTCACGCCTCGTTGGGAATAACGACCAGAGGATTCATTGTACTCCGAGGAGCATTAGTCTAAGCTGTTTTTGACTTATTGAACTTGGTCAATAATAATCTAACGGTTCAACACTGATCAAATTTTGGCGCCGCTGCTTGGGAGGTGTGATGCGTACAACGAATTTGGAAGTATACGTGGTTCTGAATATCAACTCACTGTACAAATACCATCAGTCTGTAAATTTTTGTGAAAATAAATATCATAACTGAAAAGTTCACTAACACTTTTCCTAAAGTGTTAAAAACACCAAAAAAATTAAATAACAACAAAATTAATCGTGAAGTTAAATTACTTCGTTTTCTTTAAAATCACAACCTATACAAGTGGTTTAAGGTAAGTTCTGACATTAAATTGCGAACTGAAGAGAGATCCATTCTTCTCTCCCGCCACCCTGCGAGTGATTTTAAATGAACGATTTCGGTTAACGAATCGATTCCAAAAATATTTTCCAAGCTTTTCACCTATACACAAAAAACCCAAAAACATTTTCTTTTATTGTGAATAAATTACAATTAAATAACCTTCAAAATAAGTTCCCAAACATAAGATAAAAAATTGACATAATATCCCTATGATTGGTGCACCTTTTATAAAGAAGCCATTTACCCGTGATTATTTGGTTAAGTTTACTGTGGTATTGTCTCGATCTTGTTTTGAAAATTTTGTTTTTAGTACATGCACACACGTTCTTCTAGGTCTACAAGTCCTCACCGCGATCTTGTCAGTATTCCTCGAAAACGTACACAATCTGCCCCGAAAATTGAATCTGAAATACAAACTGTACCTAAACCCGCAGTCATTATGGCAGAAGACCGCCCGATGTCTGAGCTTCTCCAGGCACCCATCGAGGGTTATGGAGATGCTATTGTTGTACTCGCCATAGTATCTGACAATTTTGAATTAAAAACCGGATTACTTAATCTGGTTACTTCTAGTCAGTTCTATGGTTTCGAAAGGGACGATCCTCATTCGCATATACGATGGTTTAACAAGATTACATCTACCATCAAATATAAGAATGTCCCGCAGGAGGCTATTAAACTACTTCTTTTTCCATTTTCCCTCGAGGGGGCAGCCAGAGTCTGGCTGAAGAAACAACCCCCTCGTTCCATAGAAACATGGGAAGATCTAGTTAAAAAATTTGTGAATGAATTCTATCCCCCATCCAAAACTGCTTATCTTAGAAATGAGATCACCAAGTTTTCACAAAGACCTGGTGAAACATTCAGTGAAGCATGGGATAGATTCAAAGAGTTGCTTCGCAAATGCCCCCACCATGGATTTTCTGAGTTAATGCAACTCGACACATTTTATAACGGAGTAAGCCAAGCAGACCAAGACTCCCTCAATGCCTCAGCATGAGGGAATTTTTTGAGTCGTACTATCAAGGAAGCTTTAGCAATAATTGAAAATAAGTCCAAGGTTCGAACCATACGTAATAAACAGGTCGATCCTTCTTCTACCGTGAATCAATCTAGCACCGATGCTAAGATTGATAAACTCACGGATGCTATACAAGCTTTGGTTCACTCCAACCAAAAGAAAGTCTCGTTCCCACAGAATCCTTCACATGCTGAAGTGAAGAAAGTGGATGTTTGTGTTACTTGCGGTGGACCCCATGCATACTATAACTGTACTGCCACCGATAGTAACACGTTTGAAACAAATGCGATTGCTGGTAGTTCTAATCTAGGAGGTAATCAATGTCCTCCTGCTGAACCACCATGGCGTCCGAACACTTACCCTGTACCACCTGGTTTTAACCAGAACATACAAAACTGTCCCCAAAACCAGAATAGAAGTAACCAAGGTTTTCCTAACCAAGGTAACTTTAATCAAGGTCATCCCCAAAATTTTCAAAATCAGGGGAATAGAAATCAGGGACAGGGTAACTTTAATCCTGGCTACTATCATGGAAACCCTAATCAGGGACAATTCCAAAATCAAGGGTTTCACCAGAACACTCGAGGGCAAACCCCTCCTATTCAAACACAAGCTGTTGTTCCAAACCCTACTCCCTCTGATGAATTGTTAAAACAATTCATGAAAACCCAGGAAGAAACAAACCGGTTGTTGATCAGCCAGATTTCTAATATTAAGAAATCTTTAAATGAAAGACCCTCGGGCTCAGGTAAATTACCTAGCACCACGATCGCGAATCCGAGGGGCGATGTAAAAGCGATAACAACCAGGAGTGGAGCTTCATACAAAGGACCTAAAACTCCATCTACCTCTTTCTCTTCTCCTGAGGAATTGGAAAAAGAAGCTGAGGTTACAACGGACGCGATACCTCCTATTCATAAAGGAAGTACCGACGACGTCCCACCTCCAGTTATTCAGGTCCCAGCTACTAAAGACAAAGTAGTGCCTGAAACTCCACATATTCCCGTAGAAAATCCAAAAACCACCCCTAAATCTTCAATCCCATACCCATCACGATTAACTGATCAAAAGCTTCGCGAGAAAGCTAGTCATCAAATGGACAAATTCTATTAAATATTTCAAGAATTACATTTTGACATAAGCTTCGCGGACGCTATCATTTTAATGCCCAAGTTTGCATCAACACTTAAACATTTGTTGAGTAATAAGGAAAAGCTGTTTGAAATGGCTAAAACTCCGTTAAATGAGAACTGCTCTGCAGTTCTATTAAAAAAGCTTCCTGAAAAGCTCGGACATCCTGGAAAATTTCTAATACCTTGTGTATTTCAAGGAATGGTTGACTGCTATGCCTTGGCCGATCTTGGTGCCAGCATCAATCTAATGCCACATTCAGTATGGAAGAAACTATCTCTTCCAAAACTTACACCTACTTGCATGACTTTAGAGCTTGCAGACCGATCAATATCACGTCCTCTTGGCATTGCTGAGGACGTATTTGTAAAAGTAGGGAAGTTTCATTTTCCAACCAACTTTGTCATTGTTGAATTTGATGCAGATCAAAGGGTTCCTCTAATTGTTGGAAGAGGATTCCTTAAAACGGGTCGTGCTCTCATAGATGTCTTTGAACATGAGATCACATTACGTGTGGGTACGGAAGCAATCACATTTAACCTAGATCAAACTTCGAGGTACTCCTCAAATTACGACTCTGAATCGGTTAACCGAATAGATGTCATTGATATTGCTTGTAAGGAGTACGCTCAAGGAGTACGCTCAAGAACTTCGAGGCAATCCCACTCCATCTTCTACTCCTATAATTTATAATTCTAATCCTTCCCTCACTCCGTTTGAGGGAAGTGACTTCATCCTCGAGGAAATAGAGGCCTTTCTTAGAAGTGATTCAATTCCATCTGGAATTGATCATCAAGAGATTGACCCGGAGGGTGATATCATGCTCCTTGAGCAATTGTTAAACAAAGATCCCTCCCACCCTCCAATTCTACCACTAAAACTTCATAATGAGGAAGTCAAACATGTTGAAGAAACTGATGATTTTCCTGAAATTGAACTCAAAGACTTACCTCCTCATCTCGAATACATTTTTTTGGAAGGTAACAACAAGTTACCCATCATTATAGCAAAAGATTTAAGTGATGAGGAGAGAGCTGCTGTCATAAAGGTCTTAAAGTTACACAAGCAAGCAATTGCTTGGAAATTATCTGATATAAAGGGTATTAACCCTGAATTTTGTACTCACAAAATTCTTATGGAAGATGACTTTAAACCTGTGGTTCAACACCAGAGACGAGTTAATCCTAAAATACATGATGTTATCAAACAAGAAGTTATCAAACAAGAAGTTATCAAACTTCTTGATGCCGGATTAATATACCCGATCTCTGATAGTCCTTGGGTTAGTCCCATCCACTGTGTCCCAAAGAAGGGTGGCATAACTGTTGTCACCAATGAGGAAAACGAGTTGATACCAACTCGTCTGGTTACTGGGTGGCGTGTGTGCATCGACTATAGGAAACTTAACGATGCCACCCGAAAAGACCATTTTCCTCTACCTTTTATGGACCAGATGCTCGAGAGGTTAGCAGGAAATGAGTACTATTGTTTCCTGGACGGTTTCTCGGGATACTTTCAAATCCCCATTGATCCACAAGATCAAGAAAAAACTACCTTCACATGCCCATATGGAACATTTGCCTACCGTCGTATGCCATTTGGTTTATGCAACGCTCCTGGCACGTTCCAAAGGTGCATGATGGCTATATTTTCCGATACCATCGGGAAAACTATGGAGGTATTTATGGATGACTTCTCAGTCATCGGGGATTCTTTCCAAGCTTGTCTCACCAATCTGGAAATCATGCTTAAACGCTGTGAAGACACAAACTTGTGTCTGAATTGGGAGAAGAGCCACTTTATGGTCAAAGAGGGCATTGTCCTCGGCCATAAGATTTCTAAAAACGGGATAGAGGTAGATAGAGCAAAAGTTGATGTAATCGCAAAACTACCTCCTCCCACTACCGTCAAAGGTGTTAGAAGTTTCCTGGGTCATGCTGGATTTTACCGTAGATTTATACAAGATTTTTCAAAAATCTCCAGGCCTATGACCCATCTCTTAGAGAAGGATACTCCTTTCATCTTTTCACCTGAGTGCTTAGAAGCGTTTCAAATTTTGAAACAAAAGCTTACTGAAGCACCCATTCTTGTTGCCCCCGACTAGGGCTTGCCATTCGAATTAATGTGCGATGCAAGTGACTTTGCAATCGGTGCAGTCTTGGGGCAACGTTTAAGTAAACACTTTTAGCCGATACACTACGCTAGTAAGACCATGACAGAAGCTCAAACACGCTATACCACCACAGAAAAAGAACTATTAGCTGTGGTATACGCCTTTGAGAAATTTAGGTCCTACTTGATCCTAACAAAAAGTGTGGTGTATACGGACCACTCGGCCTTGAAATACCTGTTTGCTAAACAGGATGCTAAGCCGAGATTGCTTCGTTGGGTTTTACTCCTTCAAGAGTTTGACATTATCATTCGTGATAAGAAAGGAGCAGAAAACCTTGCGGCTGATCACTTATCCCGTCTAGAGAATCCTCATCAGGATGATCTCGAGAGAAAGGAAATTAATGAAACCTTTCCTCTGGAAACACTAAATTTAATCTCTAGTCGGGATGATACCTCTACCCCATGGTTTGCAGATTTTGCAAATTACCATGCGGGTAATTTCGTAGTGAAAGGGATGATGTCCCAGCAGAAGAAAAAATTCTTCAAAGACGTCAAACACTATTTCTGGGACGACCCTTACCTCTTTAAAATATGTGCGGATCAAGTCATCCGACGGTGTGTCCATGGTACTGAAGCCATGGAAATCCTATAAGCTTGTCATGATGGACCCACTGGGGGACATCACAGCTCTAATTACACCGCCAAGAAGGTGTTTGATTCTGGCTTTTACTGGCCCACCATCTATAAAGATGCCCAAGATCTTGTCAAAACCTGTGATGCTTGTCAACATCACGGGAATGTTTCTAAGAAGGATGAAATGCCTCAAAACATCATCCAAGTCTGTGAAATATTTGATATCTGGGGCATTGATTTCATGGGCCCATTCCCATCTTCAAGAGGTAACAAGTATATACTCGTGGCTGTAGACTATTTATCTAAATGGGTTGAAGCGAAAGCTTTACCCACTAATGATGCCCGAGTTGTTGTGAAATTTTGGAAGTCTCTCTTTGCTCGATTCGGGACTCCTCGTGCCGTTATCAGTGATCGTGGTACACACTTTTGCAATGATCAATTTGCAAGAGTGATGCTGAAATACGGTGTAACTCACCGTCTTTCTACTGCATATCACCCCCAAACTAGTGGGCAGGTGGAGGTCTCAAATCGAGGCATAAAGAGAATTCTGGAGAGGACGGTAGGTGAAAACCGTGCCTCTTGGTCGGACAAACTGGACGACACACTCTGGGCTTTTCGTACAGCTTATAAAACACCCATTGGGTGTACTCCATACAAGTTGGTGTACGGAAAGACATGTCATCTTCCGATCGAATTAGAGCACAAAGCCTACTGGGCTTTGAAACATGCAAACTTTGACATTCAGACAGCGGGTGATCACCGTAAGATTCAGCTAAACGAGCTAAATGAACTACGTGATCAAACTTACGAAAATTCTTTAATCTATAAAGAAAAGACTAAAAAGATACATGATTCTAAAATTAAGAACTGCTTTTTCAACGTTGGTGATAGAGTTCTTCTTTTCAATTCAAGATTGAAAATTTTCTCGGGCAAGCTAAAAACCCGTTGGTCTGGACCATTTACTGTAGTAAAAGTATACCCATACGGAACTGTTGAGTTATTAAAACCCGACGGTCCCAACTTCAAAGTAAATGGACATCGTTTGAAACACTACTTTAGAGGGGACATACCACAAGTGGTTGTCCCAGATCTCCAAACTTTCCCCACGGACTAACAAATACGGGGTCGAGTCAAGCTAGTGACTCGGTAAATAAAAACTTTAGCAAAACATGGGTCCTACCCATGTTTCTCTGTCTTCCTTCTCTATTCTACCACCCAAGTGTAGGGGAGTTGCCCCTACTGTAAATAAAGTACATACAATAAAAATGAAAAATACAAAAATAAAATAAATGTTGTTCCTACATTTAGCTAATAATGTTACCTTTTTACGTTCAAGAGTCGGCATAATAGCCAGGACTTTGAATATTGAGGACAATATTCATTTCTAAGTGTAGGGGGAAATTCTAGCGAATTTTATCACATTATACATCTAGTACCCCCCGTTTTTGCCAAAAATTTTAAAAAATATTTAATGAAGTACTTGGCATTAACACAACAAATGGTTATCAGTGCACCATGTCTAATCCACATAAGGACTGGCTAATCCAGGAGCAAACGGCTCTTGGTAAAGATATCTCAAATCCGTTTATGGCTTGCAATTTGCCCAAAATTGTATGGTACCTCAACTCGCCATATCCTAAAAAGCAAATGAGTTGGCTAGCCCGCAAGATTATGGCTTGTAGTAAAGGCAGTGGAAAAACCATAATTGGTAATCAGCTCACCAAGATGTTGACTTGTCCATCAAGAGTTGGCTAGTCCAGAAGCAAACGGCTTTTGGTAAAGACAAATCAAATCCGTTGACAGCTGGTGGTTTGCTCAAAATCACACGGTTATCAGGTGTACCACAGTTCTCACACCTGGCTACTCCAGAAGTAATGGCTGTTTGGTAAAGAGATATCAAAAATCCATTAAATTTTCAAAAATGGGTTTTTAGTGGATGCTAGATTGCTAGGGACTAGGAATAGTTAAGTGTAGAGGATTGATGAGTTCATAAAAACTCATCATTTCTGTCAAATCTGAACAACAAAAACATGTAAAAATACTCAGAAACACCACAAAATATTACAAATATCCTTAGAAGGTGTTTTTATATGTTTCAGACATAAAAGAACTGAAAACAGAGAAAAACGAGCACAGTTTACCAAATTGTCAAAATCAGTCCCTGAACTTTCAAGAAATGTCATAAATGGTCCCTGGATGATTTATTTTAAAGAAAAGTCAATAACAGTCATCAGGAATCATGAAATAACAATTTTTACCCTTGGAAGTTCAAAATATCAAAACTGGCAAAACAGGTCCCTGCAGTTTCAATATTGACAGAAAATACCCCCAGTGTTCAAAAATGGAATTTTATCATTAAAAGGTCCTTGGTAATTCACAAATTGACAAATTTGACCCCTAGATGATAAATTCATGAAATTTACAAAACAAGTCCCTGCACTTTGGAAATTGGCAAAATTGGTCCCCGGTTACTTTTAAATTTGGAAAAATATAAAAAGGTCCTTATAATATTTTTACATGGCAAGAAAGGTCCTTTTGAGAAACTTTGGAATAATTGCAGAATTGGTCCTTGGAAATTCAGAAAATACCAAACAAGTCCTTGGGCTTGTTAAAATATTACACATTGGCTTTTATTACTTAAACCAAAACTCCAAATCCATAACAAACATAAGCCTGGTCCAATTTTATATCAAAAGCCCAACACCACAAAGCCCAATTCCCTTTTAAATAAAAATCCCATGCTTTGACCTGTTGACCCGTCCCCCACCCTTCTTCAACCTCCATCATCACCTGCTTTATCACTATCCACCATACCACCCCCCTCCATGTGCTTTACTTTCCACCTCAAAGATACGTGTCATCCTCTCCAAGAGTACCCAAAACTTAGTATTGCTCCAGGAATGAACACGTACTACACCCACCATCCCTGTTTCACCTCCACATGCCATACTACACCACCATCACCCCTTACACTTCATTTGGTCCCCTTAACCTTCCCTTGTCACATCAGAAGCATTAAATGCTTAGAAAACGGCTACAAGCAACCTATGTGGGTTTTGGCGCCAAAATATCTTTTGAACAGGTGTGCTTGAATTAGATACGTGTCAAGGTTGAAGAATGGTGGGATTTACCTGAGAAGACACCTGGAACATTGAAGGCTATAAAAGGAGGAACAAGATGAAGGAATAGTTAGTTGGTTTTTTAGTTAGTTTTCAATTTAAATCGTATTAGTTGTAACTTAGTCTTTTCAGTTTAAATTTAAGCTTTTAAGCATTTCAATATTGTTGTAATGTTGTAAGAAAAGTTTTTTCAAGTTATAATATAAGTTTATGTTCCAATTCAGTTTGAGAATCCTTGTTCTAAATTCAAAAATCTCATCAAGCTTTCTATTTGATATTTATTGTTGTTTTCAATCAGTAATCTCATATAAGCTTATGATATAGTTTATTAAAGTTATTAGAAGCATTAAGTATCAGTATAACTTGAAAAAGAAAAAAATAAGAAAAATCAAGAAAAATAGTTTTTAAATAAAAATTTGTAGGTTTGAATGCATCAAGATGGAGCAGGGTTAATTTTGGATTGCCCTTGGTAATAGAGGCTTATTGGAAGCTTTAGGAAGTGTTCATGGTACTTGGTTCTTGGTATAAGCAGGATTGCTCATGGTAAGCCTTCAAACTCATTTTTAGCTTCTTACTGTAGCATAGCTTATTATCTGCTTATCTTTGATTCTTTAATCTTATTTGGTGTTTGTTAGTGATATTATTGATTAAAATTAGTATCTTGTTAATTAAACTCAATAGTTGCTAAAATTTCTATTTTTCACTGTCATATTAGCATATTAGTAATTCATATGAATAAGTAGTTTAGGTTGTTGTTTCTGTGTTGTAAAACACTTAAGTTATCATAATAGAAACTTTGGAATCAATATCATGGTCTATCTCAGTTTATTGCTTAGAAAATCACAAATTCAGTTGTAATAAGGTGTGTTTCGATTTTCTTTGTTATCTGTGTTAAAGGCTATGTTAGTGGTTGTGAGGTATTGAAACATGTTACCTTAGGTCATAGTAAGGTAGTTTAGTCATTAAACCAGATAGTTAATCAACAAATAGTCAAAATTCATTTCCAAGTCCATTTTAGTTAACAGTTAGTGTTATTAGCTTCTAATTCTCATTATATCATTGCATATCTAGGTAATATAGCTTATTTCAGTTACATAATAGCTTAATACAACTTATTAAATCAATAGGATAGATTAGAAACTCATCTAAGTCAAAGTTCTTAAAAATCTCACAAAGTCAAAAGTACATATTCAGTCAAATGGCAAATTTGTGATCTGTAGGGCTTATTAAGGATTGGAAATCTAAACTTTTGTTTATTTGTGTTATTTGGTAGCTTATGAACTTACTTCAAAAATAAAATCTGGTTTTGAACCTAAATTGTTTGCTAAAAAATAAGCTCAAAGGTGCCTGTCTAGCTTTTTAGCTCCCCTGCACCACAGGTGTAAGCCCATTTTCTTGGGCTTGTTGTGAGTTCCCCAGTGGGCCCCACCCTAACTTTCTTAGCTTATTAGAGAGCCCATAAGCTCATCTTTAAGGTTCTAGGCTTATTTTCCATTTTACAGCTTCTTTACTAGGGCTGCATCAAGCTCTTAGCTGGTCCTATTTGTTTCATTATACTGAGTACTCAGCTGATACACCAAACTTCACAAGCTCACTGAGTCTGACTTAGTGGACCCCACACCCTGTCTCTTAGCTTATTTTGTAGCTTAACACCCTATCTACTCAGACCTAGGTTTAGTTAAGGCTTCAGCTTATTAGAACCTATCTTATTTGACCTCCTTTGTGACCTATCTCAGAAGCTAAAACCTGAGCACTCAGATTTTTGCACCCAAGTACCAAGGCTCACCCAGGGTGCAATTATAAGCAATAAGCCTAGCTTATTTGCTTATTTCCAAGTTGACCAGGTCAACTTTGAGGGTCAAGTTTCAAATTGGATTTCCTTTCACCTCTGTGGACCCCACAGAGGTCAAAAGGTGCTTGATTTGGCCTGTGTTTAGACTGTGGTTACTTGGATTTGCTTATTCTAGCTTATCAGCTTATTTAGTGTATAATCAAGTTTGTTCCTGCTTAGTTATAGTTTATTTAACTTATTCTAACCTTATTTCATATTAGCTTTTAGTTTGTAGCTTATTTGAAGCTTTTTGTAACTTAAAAATCCAATCTTAGCTTTTTCAACCTACTGTTGAGTAAATAAGCTCATTCTGAGCTTATTTGGCTTATATAAAAAAGTTGACTTTGTTAAATAAGCTTATAATTAGTTGTTAAGTAGGTGTGTAAAAAGAAAATCAAAAAAATAAAAGTTTGCAAAAATTTGGGTGTGTGTGGGAATCAAACATGTGACCTCTTGGATAGTATCATGCATTATAACACACACCCCTTCCATATGCTCTGGGGCACCAGTTCCGTTTAAGTCTCCTCACTTAATATACTTAAGGTGGTTTTTGAGTAATAAGCTTAAATAAGCTGTTTTGCTTATAACAGCTTATTTGAATAAGCTGTTGACACCCATTTATTTTTCCTAGGTTTTTTATTACTTAATAGACTTTCCTGAATTTTTTCATAATTTTTACTGTTCAAATAATATTTATTTTAATTAATAATAGTTTAATTAATAATTAGGTAATATTAGGTAATCAAATAATTTTAATAATTTTTAGTTAATAACAATATCTTTTTATATTTTTTAAAAGTTTTATAAACCATTAGGTGTTTTTAGAAAATAATTTCCTAATTGTTACTGTTCATTTCTTATTTTCCTTAATTAATTTAATTAATTAGATTTTAAAAAATAAACAAGTAATTAATTAGTAAATTAGCCTAAATATAATTTTTAGAATAAGTTTATAATTTTTTCGGATTCCTGTGATGGTTAATTAGTTTTATAAATTTTTTCATAATTTTCTAAGTTATTTTAGTATTATTGGTAATTTAAAATAGTTTAAATAATTTAATTAAATTAATTAGTAATTAATTAAAAGAAAACTCATAAAAAGACAAAAATATCTATTTTTATTTTTTATACTTTCTTCAAGTTCATTTTAAAATTTATAAAATAGTTTTGCAAGTTTTTAGTTTAATTTGTAGTTTTTATTATTTTTAGTTTAATTTAAAATAGTTTTAATTAAATAGTTAAATAGTTTTTATTTAAATAATTAATATTAAATAATAAATAATCTAAAAAATAATTTTCTTTTTAAATTAAATTTTCTTTTAAGTTTAAGTTTGTAGAATTTTCAATTTTACTCCCTGTAGTTTAATTTGCATTAAAACTCACCTTTTTCCCTGTACGTAGACGTAAGTTTTTAATTTGTATACGTTTTTAGTTCACGTAACTGTTTATATATATTGTATAAACTGTTTAAATTGTGTAAATCAGTAGTATAAACCAATCTCATCTTTGCCCATTCATAATCACCCGATCCCAAATTTTGTTTTATTACAGATTTCACGCCTCGTTGGGAATAACGACCCGAGGATACATTGTACTCCGAGGAGCATTAGTCTAAGCTGTTTTTGACTTATTGACCTTGGTCAATAATAATCTAACGGTTCAGCACTGATCATTGGGGTTATCACCTCTTTTGGTTTTGTCGCTTTATGGATTTTTTTAATGATTTTTATAGCTACGTTTCTTGCTTTGTTTCAAGATCGTTTTTTAAACTTGGCATTAATTTGCACTTTTTGGTTAGTTTTTGGGTCAATTAGCTTTTGGGAATTTCCTATTATGTATTGGTTTTATTGATCTGTTTGGGGATTTGGTATTTGAATTTGAGTTGTAATTCATATCATATAAGTGATTTATTAAAATTATTATCCATATCATATTTGGGGCGTTTGAATTATAAGAGCCTGTTTGTCAAGTTATTTATTAACTTGAATTTGTTTAAAACTTGGATAATAAGTTTCAAGCTTGAACGTAATACTTATCAAATTAGTGGGCCATTAGAATTTGAATTTGACATTTGAATTTTGTTGATCGATTTAGTGTTTTAAGACTTGATTATAGTCGTTTGGATTTTGATTGATCTTTTTGAAGTGTGTTAGTTTGAAATGTAGATCTTCGTTTGTCAATCTTGAAGTTGGTTGCCTTAATTTGATTGTCTTAGGTTGAAGATCGTGTAAGCCGATTCGTTTATTTTGCTGACCGTGTTTGAATTTGTCGGTTACTGTTCGATTGGTTGTTTTGGAGTCATCGGCATTTGCTTTGGATCGATTTTGTTTTCGATTGCTTTTGTGAATCGATCATTTGTTTAAACTAGGCTAGTATCTCTAGTGTTTGGAATTTTGCGTTTGATTTGGAACACGAGGAGGAGTTCAAGTCACGGTGGAGATTATTAGAAAAGTGACTAAAACTCTAAGGGGAGTTCGGTAAATTTTTTATTTAGTTTTTAACATGTTTGCTAATTTGAGTCGGTTTAGAATTTAACAATTAGGTCATTGGTTTCTTATAAGTAGTGTTTATGTATGGTATGTAAATCGATTTAGAGATGGGATGGGAATTGTTTTGTTGTTTGATTTCCCATGTTGAACGGTAAGGACCCGATGAGATTGATATAAATCAAGAAGCTCGGTTAACACTTAAACTAGAACTATGTTGCACTGTTGTGAGGCAGTATTTTCCCAAGTGTGTGAAACTTATATGATTGTGTATGTTGCTATCCTTTTATAGAGAGGCTTTGTAGGTTTTAGCGATAAACCTTTTGAGAATGATCAAAGGCTGCTATAGAGCCAGGTGTTGATCATCCGGGAGCAAACAATGAGGACAGGTGTCATGCGTCCTTTAGCTCATACATGAGAGTGCTCTGATCTCCTGTTTTGTTGATCGTGTGTTCCCCACTATGCTGCGTCAGACTCGTACGTCTTAACTATTAGCTACAGTTGTAACATTGTCTCTTTGCGCACGTACTATACTGCCTGAGAAGAATTTTCAGTCCTAGTTCGGCCTGGGCTTATGCTATTCTAGTTAGTCCTGACTTCGTGAACTGTTTGGTGTTTGAGCTTGATCCGAGCATGTGATTAGTGGGCTTGAGCCACTAATAATGACACAATATCAAATAGGAATTAATGACATTAGATTTTCTTGTACCTTTGAATTAAAGTTTTGTACTTGGTACTTGTGAATTTGATTTTGTATTTGGTTTAGTATGATTAACACTTCTACTTTGTTTGTTGATTTTGTTAATTTATTTTGTATTTGAATCTCCAACAATTTTTATTCACACATTTAACTTTTTTTTCCTCTCTATATACTTTTAACGAAAAAAAAAATGTCTAAAAACATTCCTAATGATACGATACCAGACAACATAATCAACGCCTAATTTCAATTCCATTTCTGAAAACACACTAGCGATTTAGTTAAACCCCACTGATTGGCTCCAAACGGTCAACCTAAATTGACCAGGTGATGGTCAACAAGGTCAAACAGCCTAGAGTCAATGCTCCGCGGAATATAGTGTTTCCCCGGGTCGTTATGTCCCGACGAGGTGTGATGGTTAACAAACGGGTTTGTGATCGGGTGAAATTGGACAGGAATGGGTATAAGAGAGTTGTGATGATTACACTACTGGAATATAAAAGATAATAGCTTAAATACACTTTATTAACAAGACTACAAAGTTGGAAAACCCAGAAACGTTTAAAACCTAAAACGCGTACGTTTACATATAAATAAAACGTAAACGTACAAAATAAAACGTGAAAACGGAAATCTGAAAACCCCCAGGGGGTGAAAATTACTTTTTTTACAAACTTAAAGGTAAAAGAAAATTTTTAGAAAAAGAAAATAAATTTTTGCACTAATTAATTATTTATTATTAACTAATTACTATTTAATACTAATTATTAATATTAAAAACACTTAAATACAATATAATATTAATTAACACTAGAAAATTGAAAATAAAATTTCTAAAATTATAAAATAACTAAAAACAAGTTTTAAAAAAAAATAAAAATATGTATTTTTGTCTTTTTGTGAATTTTATATTAATTAATTACTAATTAAACATTAATTATCTAATTAAACTATTTTAAATTATAAAAAATAGCAAATGAGCAGTAGAAATTATGAAAAAATTCCTAAAATTATTTTACATTATATAAAAGCTAGGAAAAATATAAAAACTAGGTTTTGCTTAATAAAAACTAATTATGCTATTTAAAACTTAATTATTAATTAATTATTAATAAAACTAATATTAATTCTAATAAATACTAAATGACAAAATAAAAATATAAAAAATTTACTAAAATTACTTTACTATAAAAGGTAATTAAAAAAAATATAAAAATGCTAAGTGCTTAACAAAAATTTAAAAATTAAAATTAAAATTAAATTACATTAAATAGAAACTATCACTTAAAAATAAATTTGATTTTCTGGATTTTTCTTTTACCAACCTATTTTATACTTAAAAACAAACACTTTTTGTGAAAACAACTTTTTTATAAACTGAAAATAAGCACAATGGAAAGCAAAAAGCCACACAGTTGACTTTGGTTGACCACAAAGGAAAATAAGCTAAATTGGGCTTAAGTGGGACCCACTCTGGTTAAAACTGATTCAAATTACTTATTTGGACATGTTTAAGTGAAATTCAAGCAAAGATTCTCACTGAATAAGCAAATAAGCAAAACTTAAGCACTTTGAAACTTGGAATTTAACTGAAAATGGGACAGAGATTTGGGCTTAAATCAAGTGGGGTCCACAAAGATTGAGGTCAAACAAAGGGTCAATTCATGAAGCCCACCAAGGGGGGGGGGTTGAATGAACTAAATTGGAGGGGCATAGGACCACTGTGGAGGTCAGAAACCACCACCAAAGTGGTGGGGGTGGGCTGCTTAGCTGCTGCAGCAGGGGTATCCTCCCCCTGCAGTTGTGTTTGGTGATGTGTGGGACCCACAAATAAAATCCTAAAAATACAAGATCTATGGAATCACAAAGGTGAGCTGAGACACTTTAAGTAGGAACAAGTTTCATGGGTTAATTCCTAACACAAAAATCAAATTAAATCTTGGAACTTTTGGAAAAACCTGAGTAATCCATTTTTGACTTTTGAATGAAAACTTGAAAGGTTGACTAAAATGGATTTTGGATGGATCCTACAAGCTAATTAAGTTGTATTAAGCTAAGATTAATCTAAATTAGGCTAAGTAACTGACTTATGTGATGATATGGTGTGGTATGAGTCTCAAATCCCCAACAGTGGACTGTTGGGGAGGGATTTCTTTGATTTTGACTTTTGGTGCATGTAACATATGATTTTAAGACTTATACTACTCTAAAACAACCTACTATGAGATGGCTAAACAAGATTTCACCACTAAAAGTTACAAATGCACAGGGTAATCCCCTGTGCCAAACACTCCCTTATGAGGCAGTTTGGAGATTTTGTGATGCAAACTCACAAACTAAACCATGAAACTGATTGTGATGCTTGAGCTACCCAATAATGAACATGAATTAACAAGATTGAACAATAATTAACCATACACTACTAATACAGATTATATAAAAAAAAATATGGAAAAATGGCTTACAAAGTGGAGTCCAAATGAGTAATTAGATGAGAACCAGATTCAAAACCATAATCCTAACAATCCCATGATTACTAAACCATGTATCATCCACTGCTACTCTTCTTTCTTTCTTCTTCTTTTTCTGATAGTTTCACTATTTTTTTGTATTTTTCTTTTTTTTTTGTATTTTCTTTTTGGATTTAATGAAAACTTGAGAGATTAAACTTCAAAACATTTCTACAGAATGTGGATACTCACAAAAAGCTAAATGAGCTTGTGTGATCTTATGAAACAGTAAGAATGACTTGAAACTAGAAAACTTGAAAATAAGCAATAAAATTAAAAATCCGACAAGTAAAGGGGAACTGAATCTTAATTAAACCTTAACAGAGTACAATACTGAAGTTACAACTGAAAAAACAACAAAGATTACACTAATTTGGCTTTTAACTAAATTATGCTACTCCTACCATTAATCTAAAAATTACTCTCTATGCTAACTGCCCTTTCTTTCTTTTTTTCTTTACTTTTATAGCTCCTGGAGTGATGCCTTGACTTTCCCACACCTTCACAGCCATTGGATTAGCTTGGCTTGATCTCAACCGTTCAAATTATTTTTGGCGCGAAATTGGGTTTTTGGCAGGTTGGGTTTGCTTGGAGGATTATAAGGAGCATTAAATGGTCTTGGAGGTTTGTGTAAGTTGGGGAGACAAGATATGGGAGAGATGAGGAGGAGGAGGGGGTTGGAGTGTTGGGGTGGTTTAGCAGGTTCAAGTGGGGGAGAAGGGTGGAAAAGGTGAGTGGTTTGACTTTTGTTTGACCCTTCATAAATAAAAATGGGGTGAGTGTTTTGCTTGGTGGGCTGGGGTGGTGAGATGGGCTTGGGTAGGCTAGTTTGGTGGGCTGGATTTAGGATTAGTTTGGTTTTGGGTTTGGTTTTTAATAACTTAAAGGGTCCGTTTGGTAAGTGTAAAAACACAAGGACCATAAGTGTAATTTTAGAAAAACCATGGACTGAAATTACCATCTATCCCAAAGTACAAGTGAGGACATAACTTGCCATTTTCCAAAATCCAAGGACTTACATGATATTTTCCAAATTTAAATTTCTCGGGGACCATTTTTGTAAAATTCCAAACTACGGGGACCAAAAATGTAAATTTCTCAAACTTTCATCCCAAGTCTAAAATTGATATTTGTGATTTCCCCAAGGGCCAAAATTGATTTTTCTTTCAAAATTATCCCACCAAGGACCAAATCTGTCAAAGTTTGAAACTCCAGGGACCAAAAGTGTAAATTTCCAATTTTTCACCAAAGGACAAAATATGACAACTTATGATTGTGAAAGGACCTTTGGTGATAATTTTCCATATTTTGAATATCCAGGGACTAGTTTTGTTAATTTTTGAAAGTCGGGGGACTGAAACTGCCAATTTTGCAAACTTTGTACGTTTTTCATCTGTTTTTGCTCGTTTTGCATCTAAAACATATAAAACACAATTTTGAAATATTTTTAGTATTTTGATGCATTTCTGAGTGTTTTTGTATGTTTTTGCAGTTCAGACTGACTAAAAATGATGAGTGTTTGAGCACTCATCAATCCCCCACACTAAACTATTGCTAGTCCCTAGCAATAACTGTTTTGAAAACTTGATGGATTTGGAAACCTCTTTACTAAAAGCCATCACTTCTGGAGTAGCCAGGTGTGAGAACTGTGGTACACCTGATAACCGTGTGATTTTGAGCAAACCACCAGCTGTCAACGGATTTGATTAGTCTTTACCAAAAGCCGTTTGCTTCTGGACTAGCCAGCTCTTGATGGAATAGTCAACATCATGGTGAGCTGATTACCAATTATGGATTTTCCACTGCCTTTACCACAAGCCATAATCTTGCGGGCTAGCCAACTCATTTGCTTTTGAGGATATGGGGAGTTGAGGAACCATACAATTTTGGGCAAATTGCAAGCCGTAAACAGATTTGAGTTATCTTTACCAAGAGCCATTTGCTCCTGGATTAGCCAATCCCTTTTGTCGGTTAGACAAGGCGGACTGATTACCACAAAAATTTTGAACTCAAGTGAAAAATTTTTGAAATTTTTGTGAGATTTTGGCTAAAACGGGGGTATTAGATAGTAAAATGTGATAAAATTCGCTAGAATAGCGAAATACCCCCCCCCCCCCCCCCCCACACTTAGCATGAATATTGTCCTCAGTATTCAAAGTCCCGGCTATTATGCCGACTCCTGGAACGTAAAAGGGCAACATGACAAGCTAAGCGTGGAAAAACACCATTTTTTCACTTCATAAGTAACCATAGCATGGGGGACTCCCCCACACTTAGGGTGAAAACCCTATAAGCATGCTACTATTTTTGTTTACCGAGTCGCTAGCTTGACTCGACCCCGAATTCATTTGTCCTTGGGGAAGCATGATGTGGGAGAAACAATCTCAATCGGACTTTCATTCAAGATGTTTGGACAAACATTTGAAGCACGTGAAAGTTCCACACCGATGAGATAAGTATCCGGCTCAAGATAATGATACATGAAAATGCCGGGATCAAAGATGGTATCCTCACTCCCGAAGGAGTGAAGAAGAGAAGAAGTCACCTTATAGGTGAAGAAAAGGAAGAAAACCATGATGCAAATCATGAGTTGATCTTCTTCCTCGAGAGGAGGCTCATTAGCCTGAGTTTGAATTTCAAAGGTTAAGCTCGTAAAAAACCCGGGAGGGTGGGTGGGAATTTTCAAATCCTCAAGATTGAGTGCATCTCCCCCCGGGCTATCAAACTCCGGAGGAGTCATGATATGATGAGTGAGTTCACCAGAGAACTCCTCATGAAGAGAATCATTCACAAGATGTGAATCTGTGAACTCATGTTCCGGAATAGACTCATCACAATCCTCATTCCGAATACCAAAGATTGGATTATCAGAAATAGAAGTGAATTCAGATTCGAATTCAAATAGAGGATTGGTGAGAGTGGTATTGAATGTTTCGGGAACAAAGTGAATATTATTCTCTGTTGGACTGCTGGGATCAGAAGTGAGTGACGGATCATGATATAAGAGACTTTCAATTTCTCCCAGATCTGCTTCAAAGTCGAGGAGACCATCATCACTTTCTAATGAAAGTGGATTGATGTGAGTAAATTCATCGGCGAACTCCTCAAGAAGAGGATCAGCATCAAACTGTGGGAGTGATGCCTCAATATACTCAATGTCTCCATGAGATGTACAATCATCATTAAAATCTGAGAAAGTCTCAAAATGATCGTTTGAACACTCAAGAGGGGAAGGAATATCACACATATGCTCAAGAGTTCCCTGTGACTCTCCTGGGATTGGGACAAGGTTCTCAACACTAGACTTTATGAATTCGTCCGATTCCTTATCAGGAACAGTGTCAAGATGCTCGTCCCCTATGATCAAAGAGTGAGTGGGAACCTCGGGTGTGATAGCAGTTGTTTGAGATGGAATCTCAACTGCTGGGGTATCAACTGATGAACTTGATGAAGTTTTATAAAATTGAAGAATATCAAGTGTATCTTCATCATCACTGTCATCAGGAATAAAACGGAACTGAGAGCTAGATTTGGCTGCTTTTTCTCTTGCAATGGATTCCCTAACAGATTTTTCATAGGCATCTTGGGAATTTATTCTAGTAGCCTGCTCTTCAGCTAGCAATTCTTCCATGGATTTTTGATGAGTATGTCTTTGGGCAAAGTCTTTAACTAAATCCTTAAGCTCATCAACGATTTTCATCATATTTTGCATTTCTGGAAGAAGTGCTTGATTCATATCGTACTGTGGAGGTTGGTCGTAATAAGGTGTGTCAAAATTGTCACAAGGATATGGATTATTCGTTTGACAATCTGAGCTGAAGTGTGGACCTCCACAGTAATCACAACAGTAAAACTGATGTGGCTGTGGGTTGTATGTGCATGAGTTATAATCGTTATCAGGAAACTGCTCATAGACAAGCGTGTTTCCCGATTGACAATCGAAACTGTAATGTGAACCACCACAGTACTCACAACAGTGAAACTGCTGAGTCTCATGGTGTGGTAACTGATGGAATGAATCAGTCGTGTCATGGTAGGAATAGGGATTCTGGTTATAGACAGACCCGTTTCCTGACTCTACCATGCCACAACTGGGGCAATTGCCACCATTATAAGGATTACCACACCATTGGTAAACCAGGAAGTGTGGATGAGACATATAAAGAATCAAAAGGTTTGGGAGGGGTAGGGATGAAGAATCAAAGATGTGAGAGGGTAAAGGAGAATGTTTTTGGATTTTTGGATAATCATTTTGTACAAATGATAAAGAAAATATTTTTGTGTTTTTGTGTTCGTTGAAAACTGAGTTTAAAATGTTTTCGGGAACGGTTTTGTTTTGATAATAAGAAAATATGAACAAAGGATGGATAAATGTACAATGGAACGAATTCCAAAATCACTAATCAGAAAAACCGTTTAGAAAACGCACACAACCTCCCCGGCAGCGGCGCCAAAATTTGATTGGCTCCAAACGGTCAACCTAAATTGACCAGGAGATGGTCAACAAGGTCAAACAGCCTAGAGTCAATGCTCCACGGAATATAGTGTTTCCCCGGGTCGTTATGTCCCGACGAGGTGTGATGGTTAACAAACGGGTTTATGATCGGGTGAAATTGGACAAGAATGGGTATAAGAGAGTTGTGATGATTACACTACTGGAATATAAAAGATAATAGCTTAAATACACTTTATTAACAATACTGCAAAGTTGGAAAACCGAGAAACGTTTAAAACCTAAAACGCGTACGTTTACATTTAAATAAAACGTAAACGTACAAAATAAAACGTGAAAACGGAAATCTGAAAACCCCCAGGGGGTGAAAATGACTTTTTTTACAAACTTAAAGGTAAAAGAAAATTTTTAGAAAAAGAAAATAAATTTTTACAATAATTAATTATTTATTATTAACTAATTACTATTTAATACTAATTATTAATATTAAAAACACTTAAATACAATATAATATTAATTAACACTAGAAAATTGAAAATAAAATTTCTAAAATTATAAAATAACTAAAAACAAGTTTTAAAAAAAATAAAAATATGTATTTTTGTCTTTTTGTGAATTTTATATTAATTAATTACTAATTAAACATTAATTATCTAATTAAACTATTTTAAATTATAAAAAATAGCAAATGAATAGTAGAAATTATGAAAAAATTCCTAAAATTATTTTACATTATATAAAAGCTAGGAAAAATATAAAAACTAGGTTTTGCTTAATAAAAACTAATTATGCTATTTAAAACTTAATTATTAATTAATTATTAATAAAACTAATATTAATTCTAATAAATACTAAATGACAAAATAAAAATCTAAAACATTTACTAAAATTACTTTACTATAAAAGGTAATTAATAAAAATATAAAAATGCTAAGTGCTTAACGAAAATTTAAAAATGAAAATTAAAATTAAATTACACTAAATAGAAACTATCAATTAAAAATAAATTTGATTTTCTGGATTTTTCTTTTACCAACCTATTTTATACTTAAAAACAAACACTTTTTGTGAAAACAACTTTTTTATAAACTGAAAATAAGCACAATGGAAAGCAAAAAGCCACACAGTTGACTTTGGTTGACCACAAAGGAAAATAAGCTAAATTGGGCTTAAGTGGGACCCACTCTGGTTAAAACTGATTCAAACTACTTATTTAGACATGTTTAAGTGAAATTCAAGCAAAGATTCTCACTGAATAAGCAAATAAGCAAAACTTAAGCACTTTGAAACTTGGAATTCAACTGAAAATGGGACAGAGATTTGGGCTTAAATCAAGTGGGGTCCACAAAGATTGAGGTCAAACAAAGGGTCAATTCATGAAGCCCACCAAGGGGGGGGGGGTTGAATGAACTAAATTGGAGGGGCATAGGACCACTGTGGAGGTCAGAAACCACCACCAAAGTGGTGGTGGTGGGCTGCTTAGCTGCTGCAGCAGGGGTATCCTGCCCCTGCAGTTGTGTTTGGTGATGTGTGGAACCCACAAATAAAATCCTAAAAATACAAGATCTATGGAATCACAAAGGTGAGCTGAGACACTTTAAGTAGGAACAAGTTTCAAGGGTTAATTCCTAACACAAAAATCAAATTAAATCTTGGAACTTTTGGAAAAACCTGAGTAATGCATTTTTTACTTTTGAATGAAAACTTGAAAGGTTGACTAAAATGGATTTTGGATGGATCCTACAAGCTAATTAAGTTGTATAGTGTGATGGATAAGGGATCTTGGATTAATGGAGTTTGGTGTTGGGAGTGGGATTGGGAAAGGAATATTAGGGGTAGAGCTTTTAGAGAGTTAGATGATTTATTGTGTGTATTGCAAAACGTTGTTGTTTCAAGTAATTGTAGGGATAGATGAAGATGGTCGCTATCCGATGATAGAGTGTTCAAGGTCAACAATTTGTCAAGATTGGTCGAGGAAAAGATCCTAATGGTGGAAAGTGGCGGTCAAGAAACGCTTTGGAATAAGTTGGTGCCGAAAAAAGTTAACATATTTGTGTGGAGAGCTTTGAAAGGTAGGCTTCCAGTTCGTGTGGAGCTTGATAAAAGAGGTATTGACTTGGATTCGGTTCTTTGCCCAAGTTGTAAAAATATGGTTGAAACATTTTTTTTTGGGTAAAAGGTCAAAAGACCCGGTAAATATATTACTCCAAAAAACATATAAGAACAACGGATATGAGTGAATCCCATATCTCAGCCCGTTACATAGGCGAAAAGCTTACATAACAAGATACTTCCTATTTTCTAGACAAGAAAACAAACCACTACCACATCATATAGAAAAAACTCGGACAAAAATGACTACTTCCTATGACCTTTGAGATTAAAGCCATAAATGGCATTAAGAGCATCCAATTCCCCTGGAAGATCATGAATTTGCTTCGAGTAATCATCATAGTCATCAAACTCATCTTCACGCTCTTGACTTCTACCAAAAAGATTCGCAGATTCGTCGAACGTGTTAAGCACCTCCTCCTCCTCACTATCAGAAACCACAACCTCACCCACCTTGGAAAATGGGTTAGCCCTCTTAGTAACAGAGACAGACGGAACAGGATGACCATCATCATCCACAAGAGTACCTTTCCCATCAATAAGAAGCTCTTCAAACTTACTAATTTTATCAACTAAAGGAGTAGAACCAACTTCCTTAGTTCCCATTGAATCACTCACAAGTGGTTCTTGTGATGTAGCACCAGTCTTAACCGACTTATCCACATTAATTTCCATTGTACTGCCAGTATCCACATCCATGCTAGTGTCATAAGTAGGAATACCAAACGTATCCGTATCATCCATATTAAGCGCATCAAATTGGTTAGATGTAGAGATCGTTGTTCCACTCGTACTAGCCACATCAGGAGTCTTCTTCTTACTATCATTAACTTTCTTGGGCACAGTAGGAGTCTTCTTTGGCTGATATTCAAAATGCTTACCCACAACAGGTTTAGTAAAACCTCCGCGACCCGTATTCGAGGCAGCTTGCTTACCCTTCTTCTTATTGTTAACAGTCTGAAAACCATCATTAACATTCTTAGAAGGTTGAGCAGTGGGTATCACACCCTTAGGACAATCCACCAAAACATGTCCAAACACCTTGCATTTAACACAGTGAGGCGGTTTCCACTCATATTCCACACGGATCTTCTCAATAGTCGAACCCGAACCGTCAAGTAAAGGAATCTCAACAGTAAGGCTGTCCCTAAGTACCTCATCCGACTTCACTTCAATCATACATCTAGCAAAACTACTCCTACCCCAAGATTAAATATGGTTGAAACATGTGCTCATGCCTTAGTCACTTGTGATCTTGCTATGAGTGTATGGAACAAGATTTTTAGTTGGTGGACGGTAGGGGTCGTTAATGCTTTCTCCATTGACGAATTATTCTCATCTTATGGAAACGTTAATATCCCTACTAAGATTTCTCGTGTTTGGCAAGCGGTTATTTGGACATCTGGATACTTCATTTGGAAAGAAAGGAATGCTCGTGTGTTCGGAAACAAAATGTCAAGTACTAATAAAATTGTTCAAGATATCCAATTAAAGAGCTACGAGTGGATCGTGAGAAGGTCAAATAAATACAAAGGGTTAGATTGGCAGCAGTGGTTGTTTGAGCCTATTAAAAGTCAGATGTTGTAACCAGTTTATGGTTCAGTTGGTTTGTTTCGGTCTGAGTTCAGCAGTAACAGTGGGTCTGCAGTGTTTGTGTGGGATTCTCAGTGTATATGCAGGCCAGATATGTTGTGAAATTTGGTATTGCATTCAGTAGCATTCGTCACTACAGATGGTTTAGTACTGGTTTTTATTTATTCTTCTAGTGGGGGCCCCTTCATCCACTTTGATTTCCAAGCAAATACTCCATTTGGTCTGCTGTATGCATTTTGGTGTTTTTGTTTTGGTTTTTCAGTGGTTGGGTCCCTTGGTTTGCATCTCGTTTAGTTTATAGGAATGTTTGGGATAGTGATTTTGTTTTGTAGTTTTTTTAGGCTGTTTGGGTTAGTGGTTTTTTGTATGTTTCGTCCGAGTCTTTTGTTGGCTTTTGCTTGTTTCGGGTTCCTTCTCTTTAAGCGTCTTGTTGGAGAGGAGGAATGCCGTTTCTTTGTATTGTTTTTTGTGTTTTCTATATATTTGCTGCCTTTCTAAAAAAAAAAAAAAAAAATTAAGTTGTATTAAGCTAAGATTAATCTAAATTAGGCTAAGTAACTGACTTATGTGATGATATGGTGTGGTATGAGTCTCAAATCCCCAACAGTGGACTGTTGGGGAGGGATTTCTTTGATTTTGACTTTTGGTGCATGTAACATATGATTTTAAGACTTATACTACTCTAAAACAACCTAATATGAGATGGCTAAACAAGATTTCACCACTAAACGTCACAAATGCACAGGGTAATCCCCTGTGCCAAACACTCCCTTATGAGGCAGTTTGGAGATTTTGTGATGCAAACTCACAAACTAAACCATGAAACTGATTGTGATGCTTGAGCTACCCAATAATGAACATGAATTAACAAGATTGAACAATAATTAACCATACACTACTAATACAGATTATATAAAAAAAAATATGGACAAATGGCTTACAAAGTGGAGTCCAAGTGAGTGATTAGATGAGAACCAGATTCAAAACCATAATCCTAACAATCCAATGATTACTAAACCATGTATCATCCACTGCTACTCTTCTTTCTTTCTTCTTCTTTTTCTGATAGTTTCACTATTTTTTTTGTTTTTTTTTTTTTTTTTTTTTTTTTTTTTTTGTATTTTCTTTTTGGATTTAATGAAAACTTGAGAGATTAAACTTCAAAACATTTCTACTGAATGTGGATACTCACAAAAAGCTAAATGAGCTTGTGTGATCTTATGAAACAGTAAGAATGACTTGAAACTAGAAAACTTGAAAATAAGCAATAAAATTAAAAATCCGACAAGTAAAGGGGAACTGACTCTTAATTAAACCTTAACAGAGTACAATACTGAAGTTACAACTGAAAAAACAACAAAGATTACACTAATTTGGTTTTTAACTAAATTATGCTACTCCTACCATTAATCTAAAAATTATTCTCTATGCTAACTGCCCTTTCTTTCTTTTTTTTCTTTACTTTTATAGCTCCTGGAGTGATGCCTTGACTTTCCCACACCTTCACAGCCATTGGATTAGCTTGGCTTGATCTCAACCGTTCAAATTATTTTTGGCGCGAAATTGGGTTTTTGGCAGGTTGGGTTTGCTTGGAGGATTATAAGGAGCATTAAATGGTCTTGGAGGTTTGTGTAAGTTGGGGAGACAAGATATGGGAGAGATGAGGTGGAGGAGGGGGGTTGGAGTGTTGGGGTGGTTTAGCAGGTTCAAGTGGGGGAAAAGGGTGGAAAAGGTGAGTGGTTTGACTTTTGTTTGACCCTTCATAAATAAAAACGAGGTGAGTGTTTTTGCTTGGTGGGCTGGGGTGGTGAGATGGGCTTGGGTAGGCTAGTTTGGTGGGCTGGATTTAGGATTAGTTTGGTTTTGGGTTTGGTTTTTAATAACTTAAAGGGTCCGTTTGGTTAAGTGTAAAAACACAAGGACCATAAGTGTAATTTTAGAAAAACCATGGACTGAAATTGCCATCTATCCCAAAGTACAAGTGAGGACATAACTTGCCATTTTCCAAAATCCAAGGACTTACATGATATTTTCCAAATTTAAATTTCCCGGGGACCATTTTTGTAAAATTCCAAACTACGGGGACCAAAAATGTAAATTTCTCAAACTTTCATCCCAAGTCTAAAATTGATATTTGTGATTTCCCCAAGGACCAAAATTGATTTTTCTTTCAAAATTATCCCACCAAGGACCAAATCTGTCAAAGTTTGAAACTCCAGGGACCAAAAGTGTAAATTTCCAAAACTTTTCCAATTTTTCACCAAAGGACAAAATATGACAACTTATGATTGTGAAAGGACCTTTGGTGATAATTTTCCATATTTTGAATATCCAGGGACTAGTTTTGTTAATTTTTGAAAGTCGGGGGACTGAAACTGCCAATTTTGCAAACTTTGTACGTTTTTCATCTGTTTTTGCTCGTTTTGCATCTAAAACATATAAAACACAATTTTGAAATATTTTTAGTATTTTGATGCATTTCTGAGTGTTTTTGTATGTTTTTGCAGTTCAGACTGACTAAAAATGAAGAGTGTTTGAGCACTCATCACCCACAACTTTTCCTTATCATTTACAACCATGACACAACAAATGTACCAACCACATACAACAACCAATGTATCAATCTTCTTCATCACCAACAACGTACTACGATTCATCAACACAACCTTCACACCCATCCCGACCTTTTCCAGAAGCCCATAACTTTATTACAAATGATATGGATAATTTTGAACCTTTTTTCTCAACCTAAAATGTGACTCCCGTTAAGGATAAATCTCCTGTTAAGGAGCCTCCCATTGCTCCCACCAAACCTAAAAGGACATTTAAATAAAAAAAGAAAAAAAAAGTAAAAAGTAAAGAAAAGACTCTACCACTTCCGAACAAGATGGACTGCGTACATTCCATGGACCATGCCAAAAGAATCTACATAGGAGATTAGATCTCCGCACCAATCTGGATAAGGAGGACGATGATGTGCAAGAATTTGAAAGAACAATTTTTCCGTCATTCAAAAAATGTGCAGGGACAAGCAAAGAAAAGTGAAATCATCGGCTGCTCCATCCACATCTTCAACGTTAAGTGACCCCTTTATGAGCGATTACTAAAAAGATTGTCAAAGTTTGAAACAACTTTGTGGGAAAGAAATATGGAAAAGAGGAAGCGTTTATGCCAATGAAGTAGAAGGAAATTAAACAAATGGGATCAAAATCGAGGAAGTCGAAATTGCTGAAAATTAGTTCGTGTTTCTACAGGATAAGCAACATCAAAAGAATGAACACTTCTATTTAAGTATATGAAACTGTCTCTCTATTAAAAGATAATAAAATACTCATCATGACGGTAAAATTTGTTTCCCTGACGATTAGCAGTTAATGAGATATCTAAGGGTGAAATTGTCATTCTAAATATATATATATATATATATATATATATATATATATATATATATATATATATATATATATATATATTAGAACGGAGGAAATATTACAGTTATTAAAAATAGTAAATTCTAAAAAGTTAATCTTTTTTTATAATTGTATTTAAGCTATGGAACTATTATTATTATTATTTTTTCATAATAATAATAATAATAATAATAATAATAATAATAATAATAATAATAATAATAATAATAATAATAATTATTATTATTATTATTATTATTATTATTATTATTATTATTATTATTATTATTGATTCATAGAATTTTACGTAAAGTTGGATGGGAGTATAGACACAAGTTGAGCTCCCACCCCTTTCTGTATACAAAAACTTGTTCTATGAAAAATAAAAATACCACTCTTAGCATTATTTGAGTGGCTACTGATAGACTTAATACGGGAAAGTGTGTCCAAAGCCTCCGTGTCAAACTCCCCGAAGGTAGAAAAAGCAAAAGGTACAAACTGTTATCCATTATCCTCACATTTGGATGAATACTCTCTCTTTTATTATTTATTTATATTATAAAACATCATTTTCATTAGAAGAAAAACCGTAGGATTAAAAGAAATTAGCGGGAGCCTCGAAACTATCTGGGCCCCCACACCCTTATCAATAGCAAAACTAATCCTACTGAAGATACGAAAAGCAGCACGCGCCCCAATATCTTGAGTTATAGAGAACTTTTGGATCCGTTTAAGTAAGGTCACCGCATCTGCCTCAAGTTCCCCCAAGGAGGAGAATAAGAAAGGGAGGAACACATACCAAATAGCGGCACATTTAGCTCCATACTTGACATGCTTACGTTTTTCGGCATCGATCACCACATGACCTGGCACAAAATCAATCATACCAGTTTGCGTCAAGGGAGACGACCCCGTCAAATCGACACATGCATCCTGCCCTTCGTCCTAGGAATAGAGCAATATATCTGCTGGTCGTAAGGCTTGCTCCCTTTCTCCACCTAACCCGATGTCAACCACTTTACGATCCAAGACCCCAGATCGAGCACATATATCAAACAAAGTATTGCGCACCATGTTATGCCGATGTTTAATACCAATAGTGCCAGTACGCGACACAGCATGGCCCCCGTAAATATCCCCCACGAAAACCTTAGAGCAATCCGAGCACGACATCTGAACAGAGAAAAGGGGAACGCCTAACCGATAACATAATACGTACCTGTAAGTTCTGGCATTCATAGTCTGCCCCAGCCCAGATATCGGAACCACCCTAAGCCAATCGGAAGTGTAGTCCTCTTTTTGCGACTTCCAGAGTGCCATTTTTCGAGAAGATAGGCAAAATGTGGATTCAGCCATTTTGGTAACACGTGTGAAATATATATCTGCCAATTTATTATTATTATTATTATTATTATTATTATTATTATTATTATTATTATTATTATTATTATTATTATTATTATTATTATTATTATTATTATGATTGCCAATTTATTATTATTATTATTACAAGACAGCATGGCCCGTGCGATGCACGGGCTTCGATTACCATGAAATATCATTAGTCTAGCAACGGTTAATTAGGTGTGTTAATATTAGTCGTGAAACTTAAAGTTTTAAACTAAAAAATTCACTTTATTAAGCTTTTACAAATAGAAATGTTTCATATGAAATATACTCAAAGATATGTTTGAGCATTAGTACATGTGGTTATAAGTAGTAGTGCATGTTTGATTTGCTTACTTAGCGGTTCTCATGTATTTTATACCTTTTTCATCAAACAATTCTATTTAAAAGAAGTTAGTTTTCAAGCACCTGGTATTCACATCGCATAGACCATTTTAAAAAAGGTGATCCAAAACAAAAGCATATTTACCCGTTAATCATTAGCAAGTGTGTACAATAATTTACAACTAAACTGCTCGGCCTAGTAGTCCAGTAACCAAAAGTTCTAGTAAATTAAACAAACTAAGCACAACATTTGCTTTATACAAAAGTCATTTTACCCTAAAACTTCTCACAGACAAATAACCTAATCCCACGCCTCCATCCCTAAGATATGCAGTCACTAACTTACCCAAATTTATAATGGTATCATTATTGCACAAAAGTTCAAGTGTGATATCATTATTGAATTATATACTCCTGTTCTACTTTAAATAAAATTTTTACCTATGTTTGGATACCTTTTCTGCGCAGAAAAACTAAATCAGTAATACTTTCAATAAGATTAATTGTTTCATTAACTCAGTGAATTTATTAGTTAATTTTTCTCAGCAAATCTAGAAAAACGTGATTGTTAATTATCTTTTTTTGCTTTGATCTAAGGCTGTCGGAAAAGACACATTAGGCAAAGACATAATAACTGTCTCAATCTATAGATTTGTTGTTAATTATTTATGAGCAACTGAAAAGATGAGAATTTACACCTATTAGAAGCTTTACGAAAAGATGAGACTTGTTGTTAACCGAGACTTTAGACATTCACATGGTTGGTTAATATCCTGCGTTTAATTTAATCATAATAAATTACTACTTGGTTAATGCATTAGTTATCTTTTGCATAATAGAGTTTCTTGCAAAATAATAAAGTTTCTTGACTAATGACATTAATGCTCACATTCAATAGGAGGAACTCATTTTTTATATATATATAGATTATTATTATTATTATTATTATTATTATTATTATTTGGAGTAGTAATAGAAAAAGGAATGTAAGCTGATCGTATGACGAAACCTTACATTGAAAGATCTTTCTATCTTTCTGTTCCACCAATCACTGTCCAGCAAAACCCTAGCTGCCACCACTACCATCACAGTCGATGCGATCACTTCCATAATAACTATGGCCACAGAATGCTATAAATCACCATTGTTGTACACAACAATTTTTTTGATTCCCTTATTCGTTTGCCTCAATACCCAATTCAACTTTTTCACTTTCTCTTCTTCAAAACCCTATATTAATTTTTCACCATCTCCTGCGTCACCACCGCTGCCGTTAACCACCCATGTGAGTACCAACATGACAACATTGACTGAAACATGAGTTAAACATAAATTTACATATTTTAATTATTGATGGTATGATTGTTATATATGTACTAAATTTATGTTTGTGTTTTTGTATGTTTTTTTAGGTGATTAAGAAGGAGGAGGCCATGGAAGAACGGTTGTCTAGGGCTCGTGCAGCCATACTAGAAGCCGGTAAAACGAGGAGCTATAAAATGCCATGGCGGTCTGGTGACCGGAGGTTCACACCAAGAGGAGACCTTTATAGAAACCCTTATGCGTTTCATCAGTTAAGATTTTTTTTGTTTAATCTTTATTTCATGCATGTGTGTTACCATTAAGTGTTTGGCTGATCCACATTTGATGGTTGGGTTTGTTTTGATTTTTGAACAATAGTGGATATAAAAACAAACTTGGCTTGCTTAACTGGTTATGAGTTTATCATCAAAATACAGAATCTAGATATTATCTCATTCTTGCTTGATGATTTGTAATAGGTACTATGTTATTTAAGCAAGTGTTAAAAATTTCACTATTTAGGGTTTAGAGTTTGTTTTCCTTAGGATGCATGATGCTCCCTTGTAGTTGTGTTAAGGTTGTTTGTTGTTTTAGCTGTGGTGTTTTGATTATTGTTTTCTAGGTGTTTTGTAGTTTCTAGCTTCTCTTTAGTTACTTACATGTGAATCATTTCACTCAGTGTTATGCAAGTTTTAAGCCTTATTAAACCCCAACCAAAGTTGTGAAGAAACCATGCATGTGTCTTCATGTATGTATATTTAGTTTTATATTTCCTTGGGAGCAATGGGTGGTGACAAATTGGTATGGTGAGCTTTCAATTTGTAGCATGGGTTAACTTACCAATGGTAAAAAAAACCACATGGTAACATACATATTGAAACCAAAAGTTGGAGAATATACTTAGCAACTGTGGAACCATATATTATCAGTATAATATCATATGGTATTAAAAAAAACATCATATGATATTGGTTAGAACCCAACCATAAAACCTGCTTAAACTTTGGTCAAGTCAAATTTTCCATATATGATAGTACGTATGTTTAATTATAATAAAAAATTGTTTGGACTAAGCGCTGAACCAAACATTCATAGATAAATATTTATTGTAAGGTATACTTAGTACTAATTAACATAAGATTACTGGTTAGTTCAATAGGATTATACAGTTTTGTCCTGAGTTTTGCAAGGTGCACTTCTGTAATCAAGTCATAGCTAGACATCATATTCACTTTAAACCATAGGTTATTCATGAGACTGTGTAAAATTATGTATATGATATGATCATAAACATATGCACATGAGACTGATAAATATCTATTTCAAAAATGCTAAAACCTCCTACAACTTCTTCCTACAAAACATCCTACTCACAGGATCGTGATAAATGTTAGAACGGACGGTTTTGATGCAGAGAGAGAATGAGTGAAAAATAATAATATAATATTATTGTGTGTGTGTAAGAGGATTTGTAGGATGAAATGCTAGAAGTTTGTAGCAAAGCTCTATTTATTTATGAATAAGTAAGACTCAAAAGGTATGAAAACACTATGACCACTTTATCTATTTTGCCTTGAATATAAGAAAGGCCACCTACTAACATATGCATTTCAGGAAACCATGAAGCCTAGCTAGGTGCACCTTGTTCAGATGTGCTTAATTTACCCTTAAAATTCAAGTATTTGAAACTATTTTAAGTACTTTCCAGTCACTTGCAAAAGCACCAAAACTATTTAGGGTAAGCCTACACTGTTAGGAATAAAGTTATACTGTAAAATATATTCTTTGAATTTCACAGATACTATTAATATGACAAATGACTTCTTAGAAGTTTATAATAATATTTCTTTGGCATTGCATGAAATAAGGAGGAAAAGAAATATATAGAGAATAAAGATAATATTTACAGTTTACCCAAGAGATAAAAATTGTACTAGTTTTTTTTTTTTTTTTTTTTTTTTTTTTTTTTTTTTTTTTTTTTGTAACCATGGTTTCCGGCCTTTTGGCACACTTAAATTAATCTGAATCACAAAGATGACAAATTGTGATATAATTGTAGAAGCCACATAGAGATGGAAAAGAATTTCAAAGTATGGGCATACACTGAAGGAGAATTGCCTATCTTCCATGGAGGACCTATGCACAGTATCTACTCAAGTGAAGGTCAAATTATTGATGAAATTGAGAGTCAAAAAAGCCGTTATTTTACTCAAAACTCTAGTGAAGCCCTTGTGTTCTTCCTTCCCGTCAGTGTGGTATCCATTCGACATTATCTTTACGAAACTCGTTCTGATTATAATCGCCGAATCATCCAGGACGTTATAACAGATTACATTGGGGTTCTGTCAAACAAGTACCCTTATTGGAATAGAAGTAACGGAGCTGATCACTTCTTTGTTAGCTGCCATGATTGGGTATGTAATTTATTTTTGTTTCAATTAGTTTACATATTTCTGTTCAAAAAAATTAGTTCAAAATTTTGCGTAACATAAGAGTTCACTGTGGCATAAAGTTGCAAACTTGTGTGACGCTAGGGGTGTTTGGGATTGCTCATTCAAACATTGCAATCATATGCTTATTGAATTTAGATTGAGAAAATAAGATGTTTTAATGGTGTATGCGATTGCCAATTCGAACTGGTTATCTGATTATATATTAGTGAGATAAACATTTTGTTAAACAAGTTAAAATTGATTGTGTTAAAAAACCAGTAAATAGATAAACAGTTCTATTTAGCAATCCAAACACCCGTCTCCTTAGAGTTGTATTGGACATAAATATGTAACTATGTGTCTATGTTTTTCTCTTTGAACGAAAAGGTGTAAAAAATTAATCCTTATACTAGAAAGTCACTGTTAGCCTAGAGAAACAGTTACATTAACAGTAGATGAGCAACCCAAAATTGGGTCAAAAGACCGATCCATGTGGATGAACTTTATGTCCATCAAAGTCTCATCAAAATAACATTTATTTTGTACTATTCATCAAAATCTCAAGCACTTTTTTTTTTTTTTTTTTTTTTTTTTTTTTTTTTTTTTTAATCCACTTTGTAAGAACCTGTTCAAACTCTTGACCGATATTTATGTTATAAATCTTAATACAAATTATACTATAAATATCTTATTTATGATAGTAGTAATTGTTTATTTTGTTAGGCACCTGAAGTTTCAGCATCAAATCCTAAACTCTACGAACACTTCATTAGAGTTCTTTGCAATGCTAATAGCTCTGAAGGTTTCCATCCAGAAAGAGACGTGTCCTTGCCAGAACTCAACATTCCATATGAACACCTCGGACCACCTCTCATAGGACAACCGCCTGAAAATCGTTCAATCCTTGCATTTTTTGCGGGTGGTAATCATGGGCATGTTAGAAAATATCTATTGGAAACCTGGCAAGGCAAAGATGAAGAACTTAAAGTATTTACTTACCTTCCAAAAACCCTAAATTACTCGGAATTAATGAGTAGATCAAAGTTTTGCTTATGCCCTAGTGGATATGAAGTGGCAAGTCCAAGAATAGTTGAATCGATTTCTGCGGGTTGTATTCCTGTGATTGTTTCTGACCATTATATACTTCCATTCAGTGATGTTCTTGATTGGAGCAAGTTTTCAGTTCATGTCCCCGTGGCAAACATACCTAAGATTAAAGAAATCTTGGAAGGTATTGGGATGGATGAATACTTAAAAATGCAAAAAATGGTGATGAAAGTGCAAAGGCATTTTATTATACATAGACCATTAAAGCCATATGATTTGATAGACATGGTGCTTCATTCAGTTTGGTTAAGAAGGCTTAATGTAAAATTACCATAATACTAACATATACAGTATTTTGTTTAGTAAAGTTATTGTTTGTCAAGATTCAGGATGGTTAAAGAAGATGTAGAACATACATACAACATTATACAATCGTTTATGTTTTCTTATATACTAGCAGGTTAACTCCGGGTTGTGGCGGCAAGAGAAATGCAATTCTGTCAAGTGCCATTCCAGAACATGTACCCCACAAGCCCAAATGTTAGTTGTTAGGCCCAATGATGCTTCACTTAAGTGTCCTTGGGCTTGGTTCTTGGGGTATATAAACCCATTTTTTTACCCTAAAACATTTCGCTTTCACTTTGTTTGACAATTGATACAACCTTTTCTCTTTATCTCCTCCATTTCTTGCATACCTTCCACGTTTTTGTTCCAGTGAGCTTTATAGTTTGTCCCTTCGAGTATGTTTGATATACTGATCATGGATGATGAAGGTTGATAGTTTTCCTACTTTGTTTTGACTTCTCTTTCTGATTCTTTCTTGCTATTGTGTTTATCTATGTGGTTTCTGTTGTTTGAAATAGTGAAAGTTTAGTGAAAATTAGGAAGTTTAATACTTATATAGGTAAGTATCGTTGGATTATAGCTTATATTCCTTGTATTCTTCATGTTAAAGGTTGTGCATATAATACCCCTAAGGTGATAGCATTTTATCTTGATTATGGCACCCACTGTATCGTTAGACTTCCGGTACAACGATTATATAACCATTTAGCATTAAAGGGATGATATTTTCTCAAATGTATCCCGTGGGTTTCATCATCATGGCTTGCACAGCCTTGAGTAAACGTTGTCGTTTTTCGGCTGTTTTTTTACTTGAAATGTACATCTTGGCGGACAGTTGAGAAAAGAAACAAAAACGATACATATTTCTCTACTAAACTTAGCACTACATTCTTTTCTTTTTTCTTTCTTTCTTTTTTTTTTAATTTTTTTTAACCATGATTTCCGATCTTTTGGCCTACTAATCCATGGGGTTTAAACCCACCGCCACACAGACTCAAACCAGGTATGGACCTCCCTTTTCAGAAGGTTGGCGTGGCCACTTAAGGTTGTTTGCACCTAACGCCACAGGTTTTGTTAGCATTATAACTGGATATGGATAGACTACAGTAGTGAAGAGTTGCATGATCGCTATATTGGTTGGAGTTATGATGTTCATCATGATAGTCTATTGCCTCGATCTTCCTGCCATCAACAAGTATATATAAAATTTCAGCACTAACACCACCAAGGCACCAAATGACAGAGCGATAAGACACCAATAGTTTAAACCTCACTGGTTGCACATTTGGGGCCTTGGGGGTGCATAGGGGAATTAAGTGTCTGAGATGGTCACTAACCTATGCAATTTTTGTAAGTAAAACAAATTGTTTTACAAGGCAAACTTTTCAATGCATAGTCAGATTTCCTGTTGATGGCATTATTGTGAAATCAGTCTTTGATATTTCTTTATCGATACAAATTTATTCCTTGTATAATACGTAGTAACAAAAATCAACACAAAAGTTATCGAATAATAATATCTAAGAAATATTTTAAAAAGGCTGGATTGGATTTCAAACATAAGAAATCTATTACTTCTCTAGCAGCCGGGCTGGCAAGAAATCTTTGTAGCAAGAAATCGAATGTTTTGAGTTCAACTGTAGACTTTGGCTTTTCGCTCTAGAAACAAGAAGGAAGTGAAAACCCCTGGCAAGCAAATGCCAGAATGATATACAGAATCCCCACTAGAGCAAATCCTAAGATAACCCTGCATTATTAATAAGGCCATCATCAGTGATGGTAAAGTACTAAAGTTTACCATATGTTTGCTTTTTTTATAAGCAAAAAGTAGACATATGAAAGCATGAATCACAGGGTTAGTAAATTGCAAACAGTAACTTTGATTAAATTACAGTAAATATATATTTTAGTCTTTTAGATAAACAATTAATTTAAGCAAAGATTAGTCCATCAAATTATAACTTTTGATGGTTTCATTGGGGATAAAAAAAACATGCTAAATAGAAATTCAAACAAAACTAAAGGGCTTGGTTTTGAAATAGTACATGAGTTTGACATTTCTCCACCACATTGTATTTCTGAATCTGCGCGACTGCTTTTTGAAGCGCAACGTATTGGTTTGCATATTGGCAGTTTTATCCACAAGCGACTCCAACCGATCACCCCTCTCTAGAACTTTGTCAATATTTTGTATCATCACATTCCGTACCTGTTTACAATTTATATAATAGAATTCCATAATCAACAACCATAATATGCAACTTAGAATCCCCTACGCATATAACTTGTAATTTCACATATATTAAAAGGGAATATTTGACTTCACACATAGTTTGATCAATCACTTTAAGTACTCTTGTTAAGATATAACTGAGAAAACATGTGAGCAACAATGATCTAATCAATATCTTGTGATGCTAATAGGCAAATTGGTAAGATGTCTAAAATCAGATTAAAATATGGCTAAAAAGGAAATTAAGAGACGTTATGGACTATAACTCAATCGATGTATGATCATGTTGAGCTCTAACTTAAGGCAGATACTTATGATGACAACAAAGAAAAAACTAATTGATATAAGAGAGAAAAGAAAAGAATAAACATATGAATTGCATTATAAGTTTAAACTCACCTGACTCATTTCACCTTTTAACCGGTTCATCCTGTCTGCATTGGGATCATTTGAGTAATAGTCCATTTGTTGACTTAGAACCCTTGAAAATTCATCATTCATGCCATAAGCCTGAGCAGATAGAACTGCTCGACCATAAGTTCTAACAAATCTCTGATGAATGTCTTCCAGAAATGCAAATGGAATTCGTCCTGTAAAACATGTAATATTGACCTTATTTTGCAAACCATCAATGCTAGTTAATCAAGCAACTAGGGCGCTACAAAAAGGGTTTAACTTCAAGCCTCGTCCTTCATTATCATATATATTTTATCGGGTTTAAAATTTCAAACAATGCCTACTACATTTGATGTTGTATAGAAGAACAATAGAGCTTTTTGCTGATTCTATTTAATGAAACAGATATTCCGTTATCTTTGTCCAAAGTTAATCAAAGTACCTTACGTAAGTAAAATTTCCTCACTAAAGTTTGTTTTCTGCCTCATTTTTTGTGTACTAATGAGTATCATCCAATGTTATGTGTAAGTTTAAATTCAAGATGATGATTGTCTTGCTGACTTGTGATTTGTTCGTTTCTTAATTGCATACTCGATTAACATATAGACGTATTGTTGTTACCAATTATCGCAAATGAAATTTCATATTATTCACAAGAGTAATGCTATTTAGATCTACAATACAAGCCTAAAAACATGTCTAATGCATAAATCACTCGTACAATTGTATTATGTACTTTATCTCTTCAAATTTCCACCAATCATTTTTTAAAATCAACCAATCAAATAATTAGGTATATTTGTAGGCATGATTAGTATGCACAACAATAATTTTTCTATTCACAACATTAAATGACGTATAATGCTGTTTAAAATGAAATCATAGGATTGCAACAAAACTATGAAATTATATGATCACAACTTTAGAATCAATGAGTTGATAATTTAACAACTAAACGATTTATGATCCAAAAGTAGGAATAGATAAAATTTAAAGGAACCAGTTTTGGCTTACTTCCAGCAACATCATCAGCCATACAAAGAATAGTGAGGCCATCAGTACGCTTAACATGAAAAATATACCGATCTTGCGAATAAGAAACATTCATATCATTATTTCCGGTGATTTTCTCGAGAATTTGCCTAGCAATGGTGCTTGCATTCGTTGATGTACCGCTGTACTCCGCCAACACAATAGATTCTCTGGCCACCAACGTGAAAAGGATCGTCATTTTTTGGGTATATATCAACCTCTAACGTGACAATTAATTAATATGCAAATAATATCTAATCGAGCAAATGTATGATTGTGATGATGATTTGATCTATTGCCAAGATTTGTGAGTTTTCTTGTTAATATTTGATGTGTTAATGTGACACTGAGTGCATGGAGGAGTAGTTAATCTGGACCAACTAAATATAGAAACTATTGTTGTTGATAAAAAAAAAAAAAAAAAAAAAAAAAAAAAAAAAATGATTGATGTGTCTATTAATCATACCTACAAATGTACCTAATGATTTGATTGGTTGATTTTAAAAAAATAATTTGTGAAATTTGAAGAGAGAAAGTACATAATTCAATTGTACAAGTGTTTTATGCATTAGATAGTAAAATGTTCATTTTATTGGTATTGAAAAGTTCTAAGATACCCCCCCCCCCCCCCCCCCCCCTCTTTTTTCTTTTCTTTTATTTTTTCTTTTTTTTCCTTTTTTTTTTTTTTTTTTTTTTTTTTTTAAGATTAGAAAAACATTGGTGTTATTTGGTAGAGTGGTTGGAAACTTGGAACTTGCGATCTCTAGCTAGTTCAACAAACGAGTCCTTACCACTAAATCATACACACAAACCTAAAAATTTGTAAGATTTTATGATAAATTTCAAAACGAAAATTACTGTAGTAAATTACGATTACATATCTTTTGAACAAGGGAAAATTCCATATACACCCCATCCGTACAGCTCCTCCACCCTAGATCCCCACCCAAAATTTGTTTTCTCCAAATACCCTAAGGGGAGAGGGTCGCCCCTAAAATTTGGGCGGATAGCATAATATAGTAACATATGTCCCTATACATGGTCTCATCTTGTACCTTCATGGTACAACTATCAAAGTGTACTTCTTGAGCGACTGGACCCACACTTTTTGGACGACTCGACGATTTTGTCTTTTTGTAAAAAAGTTAATAATTATGTTAAGTACATTTTTGGTCCTTGTGCTTTGCTAGGTATTTCATTTTTGTCACATATTTTCAAAACACAAATAAAACACCACCTCACCATAAACACACACAATGATAATAAATCAGACACACCTCACTCAAAATTCTTTATATTGTAACTTCATCTTCCCAGATCCACCATAAGTCAAATTTCAAAAAATAAATAAATAAATAAATAAAATAAAATCCAATAACAAAAACATCACAGATCAATATCCATAAGATCCACACGACACAAAACATCACAGATCCCATCATGCTTGTTTAGCAAACAACCACACCCCCGTACAAGTGACCTTGTCTTCATTTGTTGCTCGTTTCGAATCAAGAAGCAATATTTATGGCTACACGATCCTTTGGCAGGTAGGGTCGACTTATGATGTTTTCATTTTTGTTGTTGTGTTTGTCTATGAATGAACCACATCTGGATGTCGGTGGTAGATGGGTGACGGTTATTGCTTCTTGGATTGTTTAGGTTTCTCAGATCTGGGTTAGCGGTGGTACGTAGATGGGTGGCGGTGGGTGTCGGTGGTGGCGGTAGCGGTGGTATGTAAGCAGAAATATACACATGTTGTACTAAATATGCTTAGAATTCAAGCACTCTTGCTAAAACTTTGTTACATATAAAATACATAAAGATTATTTAAATCAATTAAGTATTCAGGGTATAATTAGCACCTGTTATCATATATTCCTACACAAAGATGGACGTCTTTAATTAGCTAGCTAAAAACATTGGCCAAAGCTGCATCATTTTGCTGTAGGTGGCCCAACATTTTAAAGGTTCATATCCTTTTCTAAGAGATATATGTAATTGTGCCAAAAATGAAATACAAAGTAAACCATAAGGACTAAAAATGTATTTAATACTTTTTGACAAAAATATAAAAAAGACGAGTCGCTCAAAAAATGTGGTCTCAGTCGCCCAAAAAAGTACCTATATAAACTAGTATTATGTAAGTACATGGTAGAGATATATATAGGGACACTTGTCACTATCTTAACACATCCGCCCAAATTTTAGAGGCGACCTTCTCCCCTTGGGATATTTGGAGAAAACAAAATTTTGTGGAGGATTTAGGGTGAAGGAGTTGTACGGATGGGGTGTATATTGAATTTTCCCTTTGAACAATTAAAACAATATGTCATATGTGTCAGTTTGTCAGCATAACTAAATTAGGGTCGTACTATAAGGACGGGGGACAAAGGTGGCAGGCACTTTGTCTCCCCATTTGTCCCCTATTTTTTTTCAGTGCAGCCCAGTTTTTGTCAGTTTCTGTTCCGTATTTCTGACAGTTTTAACCGTTTGACTTATTAAACTTTATATTTTCTGTTCCGCACTTTCAGGTTTATAGCTTTTTGATATAAACAAAATTATAAAAATAAAAAAAAATAAAAAAAAAAATAAAAAAAGTAGCCCCGTTTAAATAAAAAAGTAGCCCCCATCTTTATATCTCATGCCCTAAATTATTTGTTACTTAAGACACTAAATTATTAAAGGAAAATAACACATGATGGAGGATGTTTGGATCCAAAATCTCAAACATGTTTTAAAACATTATATATTATGCACTGAATAATTATAAATTGCTTATATGTATGAACGAGCGGATTTGCCCGCGCGTTGCTGCAGGACGGGTGTGTTTGTGTTTATTACAATTAAGTTAACGCGTTTTGAAATAAGCAATTATGTCGAACCATGAAATCAAACGAACAATTCTAAAATAAGTTTTTTTAAACACTCCCTTCAAGCACATCATATTGAATCTAATATCACCTTGAAAATTTTGCAAATATTAAATCCTAAAAACTGTCAAAAACCTAAAAAATTAAATTCTATCAGTTATGCAAAATATAGTCATATCATATATACTTATCCAATGTGATAACTTTTATGTGCATTGTTGAAAGTAAAAGACTTGATATGCATAATACAAAATTCCCGCAAACTTGTAATTATGTCACATTCTATAAGTTAATTTAAAATGAGGACTTCTTTCTCAAATCCACAAATTACTCATAATCAGTACCCAGACTCAATCTACATTGATCTATAGTCAGTGACAGTCATCAGATCACTTGATGCACCTGTAGATCTATTTTAGGGGGATTATAAAAAGTGTTGTATATGTATTTACCATCTCTAATTGATCAATCCCAGATGCTTTTTATACTGTTTTATCTTTCCTTGAATGTGTATAGAGAAACACAATCATTACATTAGCAGTCATATAACTTCTTAAAAGTCATTTTATTCTACGATTATAAAATAATACCAATGCAAATAGACCTCTACATGTTATTCCCAGTTCGGAGTTCGGATTATATACTTATGATTTCAGAAATATACGACTTCATTTGAGCTTCTTAACAAAGATATTGGTTTCAAAATATAGTAATATATTTTTCGCAAACAACTAATGATGCGTGGGAATCGCACCTTGCTTTACCTCTCGAGGGATCTCGCGAGGCTTACAACCCCCACCAGGCAGTGTACCTGATCGTTGTAGTATAGTATAGTGACAAGTACCGGGGGATTGATCGTTCAGCTTAGGAATAGTGTCGCTAGGATTAGAAAACCTAATTAATAGTTCTAGAGGTGAGAGATGATTATTTTTGTATTTTTATATTTTTATGAAAGCAAGTAAAATCTCGGGTTTTGAAGGAGTAGGCGGAATTAGTTGCTAATCAACTAACCCAAAAACTACTATATAACTAATTAAACTAATGAAAATGAAATTAAACTAATATTAAACTAAGGTTGTGAGCAGTAATTGGAGAAATTGTGTTTACTTAGACTTCATTACTCCCTAGATATCTTTTACATGTCAATTACTTGTTACACTTGTATGAATGACGGGTTGTATTCCTTAATACCATTCGTGGAGTGGCATACATAACTCCCCAACTCTATGAGCTCTTATCTCCTCCTACACCATGACCCAGCACAACTATAGGGATTGTAAACAGTGGCTCATGCATTAAATACAACCAATAAAGACCTAGTACGCCTCGGTTCATGTTTCTTAAGACGTTCAAGCATGTTACCATTTGGAGATCTGCCAGTTTTCTTAAGCCTAACATATAAAATCATTCATTCAAAACAAGAATAGACAAGTAATCAACACATAATCAACATCTAGGTTTCATTAGATCTAAGCAAACACAAGAGAGATCTAGCCTAGCATAGTAAAATTGAGACAAGAACGAAAGATAAACAACCAACACATAGACATATTGATTGAATTAAGAGTATACTTATCTCAATTACAATGCAAGGTCTCAAGGGTTTGGAACCCTTGAAAAACCTGTAAAAGAGGCACCAAAATCGTCTTTAGGGTTTCACCAAAACTTCTCTCTCTTTTAATGAAAAAACTAGAAAACTATATATAGGAAAATCGTCCTGACGGCGTCAAGAGTTAAATCTGACGCCGTCAACTCGCCGCCATACACTTCCTCGGACGCCGTAGATCCAATCGTGATGGCCTATGTGACGCCGTCACCACCCACGGTAAATTATTCTTGGCCACTTTGACGCCGTCACCTCTCCATCTGACGCCGTCACCAGCTACGGTAAATTATTCTTCATGTCTGACGCCGTCAAGAGCAAACCCTTGACGCCGTCACCTTGTATTTCCAGCTTGGATTTTTGGTACTTTGTCGTTTTCTTCACTTTATGCTCCAAAAGCGTCCAAAATAGCCTCTTTTCCAGAATTCACTCTCCAAACACCTAAAATCACAAAAGGAACGATTTAGGGCAATATTTGATCAAATAAATTCGGATTCGGGCTTAAATGACCCCCTAAAAACGGATCATTTTTCGCCTCATCATATACCCTTACACTTGAGATTTGCTTGTCCTCAAGCAAATGAGCTTTTATTCTACTCAAAAGACAAGTTAGGGGTCATTTAACACTAATATAAAAGTAATTACAACAAATAATCGTTCCACTAAAGACCAATAGACAAGCACGGAGGTCATACACAAGCACCTCACAAATAGTGTTTAGATACTCACATCTCTCGGGTGTAATAAAGTAATATAACATTATGGAAATGGAAGATATCTCTCACTACCTGTCATAGCAAAATAGATTACCATAGGCTTGGGAAAGGATCAAACCTCCACCACATGGCGTAAGCACCTAGGATAAACTATCAAAGAGGTCTTTTAAAAGGGTTATATCGTTAGGTGTAGGGATATGAATTACACGGTTTTGTTGGATAAAGGGAATTTTACTGGTGGCGAGTTAACAATCTTAGTAAATTACATGTACAAGATGGCGTTGCTAAGCCAAGACTAGACTCGACTTAAGCTAATAAATGAAAAATAACAAAAACATAAAATGAACATAAAATAAAAACGGGATGGTAGTCCGTATGTTTTTTCTCTTCTTCTTTTCTATTTTTTTTTCTTTTTTCTTGTTTTTTTTTCTATTTTTTTTTCGATTTTTTTTTTTTTTTTTTTTTTTTTTTTTTTTTTTTTTTTTTGCATACACTCTTACCCTACCATCCAAGATAATACATCATAGGGGTTTGAGCACTCCCCTTACACTTGAATCTTTACATACTTTACATTAAACTATTCTAATGACTCGAATTAAGAAAATCAAAACACTTGGAGCACTTTTAAGATTAACGTACATATGGGGGTAATAAGTGATGTTCTTCCCCATTACTCCATAAAATAAGTACTTACCCATGAGTCCCAATCGTCCCAAAACAATATGTACAAGGATACGACTCGACTTAGCAACCATGTAATCAATTAGAAAGTTAACTTAGGGTTTAACAAATAACAATAATGCACTAAAGATGAGCGCATACACGGAAGGCTAAGGCGATTTGGTTGTACATTTAAGTGGGGTGTAACAAATTCTTCCTTTAAGTAAAATGCTTAAAGTTAGAAACGAAAAGATAGGCTCGGAGGGGTGTACTAGGGGTTTCGTGTACTAAAAATGAGTACAACGCTAAGGGTGTGGGAAAAATTAGTTGACTTAACTAGCCAAGTAATATGACTTAAATGGTCAAGTAATTATAATACGGGTTTAACACAAGGGTGATCCTAATGCCTCTTATCATGTAGTAAATCCTACCACACGAATGTAGTCTCACTAGCGGTCTCGGGATGCATCACTAACGCAAGTTCTAGAATCTAAATGCTACCGGTACACTCATAAGCACTAATAGTAAATGCTTTTCCTATCAAATCTAAAGGCGAACCTCACAATTTTGGGTGGAAAATTTTTCTGAATATACGGTTATGTGCTAGTCATACAATCTCCTATCCATGAGACGCTTGCTATGGCTAAAGTTTCACTCCTAAATGTTGTAAAAAATTTTAAATTTGGCGCCAAAATTACACTAACAAGTATTTTTCATAGTTTTATTACACATCTACTATCAAACAAAACAAACTCAAGCGAAAGTGCATATGTAAGGTATCATCTTTTTACCCTCCCCTTACACTTAAGATGAACATTGTCCCCAATGTTCAAGTAAAGAATGTAAAAGTAAAAAGTAAAGAGAATGAAATCAAATACTCCCCTGATTCGCTCGGTATGGATTTTAGGTTGGCCAGGTTAAATCTTCCTCCAAGAAAATGAACAATCAAAGCTTCCCTTCCAGAATATAAATCATCTTCTTGTCAAACATAACCTGTAAATCCTGACAACAATAAACAAGGCAACCTCGCGTAAAATCGGCGGCATCCTATATAAGTTACTAAATCCTAGAAAACAAAATAAGATATAATGCTTGTGGAATGAAGTTTGCAGATTTCCTGGAGATTATAAAACTTAATAATTCACAAAAACCATAAGACTCCGTTAGAAAAACAAAACCGGTAAAATTTCCAGATTTTTGACTCCTGACGCCGTCAAGAGCAATGCCCTGACGCCGTCAGAATGAACCTGCAGAAATCTTTATGTTAAGTTTCCGGAAAATTTCTGGAAAAACTTTGTCCTACTTCCTGGAAAATCCTGCAAAACTTCATTATGACTCAATACAAGCATTTGACTCTAACAAATACGAATATACATGATCATTAAATATTGTGGATAATCATGATCGGTTTGTTTCTTAAAAACATATTTAGGGTTTCCCCTTACACTTATCTTTTGCAAAAATACCTTTAGGTTGGAGTTAAGACTAGGCTAAACAACATAATAAAGTATTTCACATTTTAATTGAGAAACATGATCAACCAACAATAAAAATAAAACATGCATACGGAAGCAAATAACAATCAAACAAATAAAAATCACACAAAACATGGGTTGCCTCCCAAGAAGCGCTTTTCTTTATTTACGAGTCTTGTAGCTAGACTCAAAGTCGTGGGTTACTACGTGATCTCATCATTGGTTCTACTCTCTAGGTCGTCTTCTAAACCAGTTTTGTACTCCGGACCTAGTTGCAAGCATTCTTTGTAGAAACCAAGCATCCTATTTCTAACATACTCTACTCCTCTACGTCTATCCTCATCATTCCTATAATAAGCCGCTTGCTTACGTTCCTTTTCGAAATTAGAGAGAAGGCGGTATTGCTCAATCTTGTAGGGCATTTGATAAGCAACCTCATCATTCTCTTCCTTGAATCTAACTATCCCTAACGTCGGATCATAACTCATCCTAGTGGCCTCAACAAATGGTTTCCCAAATATTATTTGACTTAGGCAAGCATCTATCACCGGACGCGTGTCTTCCACTATCATAAAATCAATCTCATAGGTGAGATTCCCTATAATCACATGTACTCCCTTAACTCTTCCTGCAAAATTACTTATCCAACTTTTACCGGGCATTATCCTAAAATTGAGTTGCTTCTTCATCACCCAATTGTAATAAGTCCTAGACATGATGTTCACGGGGGATCTAGGGTCTATGTAAGCTTTCCATACATGCATGTGCCCAATATTGCATGGGATGTTAATGTTAGAGGGGTCTCCCATTTTGATCAGGGGATCGCCAAAGATATATGTTGTCTCGGGACTATCGAATAAATACTTATGGTATTCCCGTTCTTCCTTGGTTGGCAACTTATCAAAATATTCCTCTATAGGTTCTACCTCCTCTAATTCCTTATCCTTATTAACCTCAACTTCCCTACTCTCATCCTCACTATTGGCTTCTACTCTAACTTCATCTTTGTCACTCTCCTCTATCTCCCTATCTATCGGCTTAATGGTGACAACATTGACAAAGTGGACATTTTTGGATGATGAGGGGTCCTTAGCTTGGATTCCACTATTGGTGTCCCTAGTGTCCTTCCTAGGTGTGGCTAATGTTTGGTTGTTGAGGGCTTTCAACAAGTTGTCGATTTTGTTGGTCATCTCCGTTTGTTGTTGGTTGAATTCGGTTTCAAACCTAGCTATGCGAGCTTCTTGAGATGCCATAAATTTCGACATCAATCCTTCAAGATTTTTGGTACTACCATAGTTGTTAGAAGGATTGTTGTTGAAGGTACGGTTGGATGGTGGACCGTTTGATTGGTAACGATTAGGTGGGTTGGATGAATTGGGCTGATTTTGTTTCCACCTAAGGTTTGGGTGATTTTTCCATGAGGGGTTGTATGAATCACCGTATGCGTTTGGCTCGGGCTTGAAAGTGTACCACTTATCTCCCGCTTCGTCGGTACGCGTGGATGCGTAGTCCGCAAAAGCTGTTCCGGGGAGTTCCACACAATCACGAGTGTCATGGGGACCACTACATAATTCGCATGAAGAAGTGATTTTGTTCACTTGGCTTGAATGCTTCGGAGCTTCGTAAGATTTCATGAGAAACTTGACTTGGTCCTCAAGTTCCATGATCCTACGGTCGGGAGTGCTTGAATTATTCGAAGGCAAATATATTGCCTTGACCGTTTTGTTCAAATCACGGGGATCATTCCAACTTTCGTTGTCATAGAGAGCAAGATCTTCTATGAGTTCCCATGATTGTTCCGCACTAAGATCACGTAGCTTACCACCGGCCGATTGGTCAATGGTTCGCCTCGTGGGGATATCGATATGGTCATAGAAGATTTGGACTTGGAGCCACAGATCTATGCCATGATGAGGGACTTTTTGGAGTAAGTCCTTGAAACGAGTCCATTCTTCATAAAGAGATTCATTTTGACGTTGTTGGAACATCAAGATGTCATTCCTAAGCTTAGTAGTTCTCCCCGGTGGGAAAAATTGAGCAAGGAAACGAGTGGTGAGATCATCCCATGTGGTGATGGATCCCGCGGGTAAACGCTCAAGCCATTGACTAGCTTGATCCCGTAGAGAGAATTGGAATAGGCGTAAACGGGTAGTCTCTCTAGTTTCAACACCTAGGTCTATGGAATCTACGATTTTGAGGAAGTCCTTAAGGTGTTGGTTTGGATCTTCGGAACGAAGTCCATGGAATGCACATCCGCTTTGCACCAACCGGATGGTGTCGGATCGCAAGGGGGTCACATTGGCTCCGGTGAGCTCAATGGTGTTTCGGTAGCCTTGGTGGCTAGGTCGGGAATACTCTCCTAAGGTTCGGGGCCTAAGGGGTTCTAATGGTGGGTTTTGTTGTGGTGGGATGATGGGTTCAAAGATGTTACCACCTTCCATGATGTCGGATGGTAAAGAGTTACGAACAAAAGCACGAAGAAACAAGATAGACTAAAGAAGACCTAAAAATAAAAATAAAAAAATCTTACTAGAAAGGAATCTAGCAAGTAGACCTAATAAAAAGAAATCCTAACCTAGACAATAACTATTCCCCAGGCTGCGGCGCCAAAAACTTGATGCGTGGGAATCGCACCTTGCTTTACCTCTCGAGGGATCTCGCGAGGCTTACAACCCCCACCAGGCAGTGTACCTGATCGTTGTAGTATAGTATAGTGACAAGTACCGGGGGATTGATCGTTCAGCTTAGGAATAGTGTCGCTAGGATTAGAAAACCTAATTAATAGTTCTAGAGGTGAGAGATGATTATTTTTGTATTTTTATATTTTTATGAAAGCAAGTAAAATCTCGGGTTTTGAAGGAGTGGGCGGAATTAGTTGCTAATCAACTAACCCAAAAACTACTATATAACTAATTAAACTAATGAAAATGAAATTAAACTAATATTAAACTAAGGTTGTGAGCAGTAATTGGAGAAATTGTGTTTACTTAGACTTCATTACTCCCTAGATATCTTTTACATGTCGATTACTTGTTACACTTGTATGAATGACGGGTTGTATTCCTTAATACCATTCATGGAGTGGCATACATAACTCCCCAACTCTATGAGCTCTTATCTCCTCCTACACCATGACCCAGCACAACTATAGGGATTGTAAACAGTGGCTCATGCATTAAATACAACCAATAAAGACCTAGTACGCCTCGGTTCATGTTTCTTAAGACGTTCAAGCATGTTACCATTTGGAGATCTGCCAGTTTTCTTAAGCCTAACATATAAAATCATTCATTCAAAACAAGAATAGACAAGTAATCAACACATAATCAACATCTAGGTTTCATTAGATCTAAGCAAACACAAGAGAGATCTAGCCTAGCATAGTAAAATTGAGACAAGAACGAAAGATAAACAACCAACACATAGACATATTGATTGAATTAAGAGTATACTTATCTCAATTACAATGCAAGGTCTCAAGGGTTTGGAACCCTTGAAAAACCTGTAAAAGAGGCACCAAAATCGTCTTTAGGGTTTCACCAAAACTTCTCTCTCTTTTAATGAAAAAACTAGAAAACTATATATAGGAAAATCGTCCTGACGGCGTCAAGAGTTAAATCTGACGCCGTCAACTCGCCGCCATACACTTCCTCGGACGCCCTAGATCCAATCGTGACGGCCTATGTGACGCCGTCACCACCCACGGTAAATTATTCTTGGCCACTTTGACGCTGTCACCTCTCCATCTGACGCCGTCACCAGCTACGGTAAATTATTCTTCATGTCTGACGCCGTCAAGAGCAAACCCTTGACGCCGTCACCTTGTATTTCCAGCTTGGATTTTTGGTACTTTGTCGTTTTCTTCACTTTATGCTCCAAAAGCGTCCAAAATAGCCTCTTTTCCAGAATTCACTCTCCAAACACCTAAAATCACAAAAGGAACGATTTAGGGCAATATTTGATCAAATAAATTCGGATTCGGGCTTAAATGACCCCCTAAAAACGGATCATTTTTCGCCTCATCAACTAAACTCTAAACAAAAGTAAAATAACCGAGTTTAAGGCAACTGTACAGTTACTCGGACCAACTGTGCTTACTTCAAACCTTATTCTGACATGACCACAGCAAGCACCCCTTACAACTGTGTTTGCATGCGAACTACATTAAGAATGGTTTTTGAGAACCTTTAGTATGAGGTTAATGTCACCTATCTCTTTATTGTAGTTAGAGTTTTTGTGATACCTGCAAATTCCGGAAAGAATGATAGAAATTACCAGCTAAATTGAATAAACTACGGAGCAGAACATCCCCAAATCTTATAATTAGCCATAGCTACGCTCTTAAGAAACTAACCAATCTTACGCGTCTCATTCACACACCTCTATAAATCCATAGGATTAGCCTCCGGGCTAGGATATGGAAGAACATTAGTCGACGGCTGAAGATAAGTAATAGCGTCCATAGTCCCAACAACGTGTATCAGATACTGTTGTAGTAACACTGGTAAAACACGAACCTTTATCAAATAGTCAACGGTTCATTCAAGTGACGTCAAATGGCTGGAATCTCTAAGAAATGGTTCCAAATGTAACGGGTGTCTGCAGCAGGTGTGTTCAACTGTATCTTCCAATCTTGAGAGCTACAAAATATGCACAAATATATAACTTTACAAACAGATTCAACAGCACAAATGGCCAGCGAACGGCAAACAAAATAAATAGTATGAACCATTATTCAAATAAAGCCTAAAGAGACCCCTGATGGCGTCAACAATTCATGTTACTAACAACGTACCTTACTGAGGAGCGTTTTCACCATGATTCTACCAGTTCACTTACCATTGCAAACTTCAGTTTTTACCACATCCACAGTAAGCACCACAACCTCTAACTCGTTGCCTATCTCTTCTACCATATCCTTCTTATCCGTGACACCAAAAACCTATTGAATGGAAACAAAGATTACAGGTGAAGAGGTAACTTATTAAGTTAGTTTTATTCTGCTGTGTTTTGCAACTTATTAAGTTAGTATAATTAACCTTAAAATAATAAGTTAGAAAATTTATGAAGTCTTTATGGATTACATAAGCATGTTCTGCACAGATTGCAAACATGGCAGATTCAGTGCACAATCAACCTTCAACTTTAACCATTAACCTTCTTAACATAATACTAATAAGTAACTTGAATAAAATTTGGTGATAAATATAAAGAAAAGCTGATGTCTAGAAACATTTTTTTATCGTTGCTTGTGTTTTAGGGCAGGTTGATTATATTGATAGTAGAGGTCATGTGAGTTACTTATTTGCACTCTATGCTCTATCTTAGTAAAATATGCTATTGAAAGAATATCATCCTAGCTTATTGAACATCTACCACCTTGTTCACTTCTACTATTTTCAAACCGGAAGACCTATTTACATTAGAAGCAACAAATGGGGCAATACTGATTTTTAATCAGGAGATCGACACATACAGTATTAAAGACATGAAGTACGTCATATATGGCAGTTACATGATACAATTAAGTGGGTACGACATCGGAGGTTGTGTCCCAAGTTTAGAATACTCACCCAAGTTTACCGAGTTGAGGTGTACACCACTACTTCCGGTCCGCGTCTCTTGCAATGACCTGAAATCGTAGTCAACTGAGAGTCAGTTTACGTAAAATGAAGTATAAAAAAAATTTAATATAGCAGGTATAGCAAACTATGACCGATAACATTATACGGGTGTTTGGGTCTGTGTTTTGAGAGTAGGTTTCGAAACACCTTATTTCGTAATACGATAACCAACTTTAATAATCTGCAGCCTGGCTCCTGTTCAATTCCCGCTGGCTTTTTCTTATGTATATGCGGCATCCTTTAGTTAATCACCAATCTCTTTCACTCTGCATCAAGATACTTCAAATGATCTATATTAGTGTAACTATACACTAACACGGAGCAGTAAGAATTTATAGTCATATGCAATCCATTTGTAAACTAATTGACCGAAAATTCAATGAAAATATCCTCTTTATTTTCAAAGGAGGAAGCCGACGTTGTCATAACTCCACAACTACAGCCACAACTCGTGAACCAAAAAACCTTATCAATTTAAGTTTAATCATTTTGCTACAACAACTAATGCCCATATACGTATCTCGTTAGGATTATACCAAGTCATAAAAAAAATTGACTTTTCCTGGTTTTCTAACTTTACTTACACATATGGCCACAACTATACTTTTATAATCATATATCAAGGTTTTATCTTAATTCATAACTTCAAATTACAACAGTAATAAAACCCAAATCACAAATTGACCAACAAAACAACCTAATTAAACAAAAAACCCTTTCCCCCAATCACCTATTAAAACAAATAATTCCCATTAAAATTCCAAAAAAATGAATAATAATAATAACAAACCTCAAAAGAAACGTGACAAAGTGTAAAGAGATTCACCACCGCTCCTTAACCTCGTGACAATGATGAAGTGATATTCTTGCTATAAATGGGTGGGTAAACGTGTCAATTTTCACCCACAGGGTGGGTTGTGTGTGAAAATCTGTACCCATCAGTGATTGGCAGGTGGGTAACGGGTGAGGTATACCCATCGCGGGTAAACCCATGACACCCATTTAAAATACCCACGGGTATACCCGTCAAAATACCCGTGACATAAACCCTATTAAAATTAATTATACTAATTAAAATATTTATGATATTGCAGGTATACATTTAATAGTTACCACCAAGTCTCTAGAAAACACATTAACTTAAAAGTTTGTTTGAGATTCAAGACAAAAAAAAGAATATGAAAGATCAAATAATCAAAGTTGTATTTGGCAAATTGATTGGTGTCTTATTATGTATTTTCATAGTTAGTTTTCATATCATCGTTTTATAATTTTGTTGCATAACACTAACTCATGGGTTTACCCATGGGCAACAAATACCCACGGGTAAAGGCATGGGTAGAAATTGTACCCATTAGTGGGTGACGGGTGAGGAAAAAACTACGTGGGTGGGTGACGGGTTAGAGGTACCTATGCCCATTGCCCATGGGTGCCATCCCTACGTATGTTCTATAGCTTGATGCAACAATTGTCTTTGTCCATCATTTAAAGAAATACCTGCATATGACAAAGTAGAAACTTATATAGAGTTGACCTTAATTAGTATATATTACATTTACCGGGCCTTCTTATGAATAGTGCAACATAGTATTTTTTTTTGGACCGTTTGGGTGGAACCCATTAGGCTATATGTGTGATATATCCGACCCGCCCTATTCATTGTGACTCACACCTCCTCTCTATCTCTTAGATCCAACTGGGTAGACCTCCCAAATAAAATCCGCCCTATTATGCATTAGGCATGTTTTTAGGTGGATCAGTTTTTTGTGTTTTTTGTGATCAAAAGTATAGTTTTAGATTTGGTAGGTCAATTGATGCGTGGGAATCGCAACAGGTTTTACCTCTCGAGGGATCTCGAGAAGCTTACAACCCCCACCAGGCAGTGTACCTGATCGTTGTAGTATAGTATAGTGACAAGTACCGGGGGATTGATCGTTCAGCTTAGGAATAGTGTCGCTAGGATTAGAAAGCCTAAATACTAGTTCTAAAGGTGAGGGATGATTCTTTTTGTATTTTTATAATTTTTAGAAAGCAAATAAAAATCTCGGGTTTTAGAAGAGTGGGCGGAATTAGTTGCTATTCAACTAACCCAATACTAAGATGCAATCAAAATAAAATACTAGAAATGAAAATAAACTAATTTATACTAAGGTTGTGAGCAGTAATTGGAGAAAATGTGTTTACTTAGATTTCATTACTCCCTAGATATCTTTTACACGTTAATTACTTGTTATAATTGCATGGATGACGGATCGTATTCCTTAATACCATTCATGGGGTGGCACACATAACTCCCCAATTCTATGAGCTCTTATTTCCTCCTACACCATGCCCAACACAACTATAGGGATTGTAAACAGTGGCTCATGCATTAAATACAACCAATAAAGACCTAGTGCGCGTTGGTTCATGTTTCTTAAGACGTTCAAGCATGTTACCAATTGGAGATCTACTAGTTTTCTTAAGCCTAACATATAAATCACTCATCCAAGACAAGAATAAACAAGTAATCAACACATAATCAATATCTAGGTTTCATTAGATCTAAGCAAACACAAAAGAGATCTAGCCTAGCATGATAGAATTAAGATAAGAACATGATATAGACAACCAACGCATAGACATATTGATTGAATTAGAATAACACTTATCTTGATTAATCATGCAAGGTATCAAGGGGTTGGAACCCTTGAAAAACCTGTAAAGTTACACCAAAATCGTACTTAGGGTTTCTCCCAAAACTTCTCTCTTCAAATGTGAAAAATTAGAAAACTATATATAGAAAAATAGGTTTGACGGCGTCAAGAATAAACTTGTGACGCCGTCACCTCGCCGCCAAAACTCTCCTCGGACTGCCTAGATCTACTTCTGACGCCGTCAAGAGTTATACACTTCCAGGCCGTCATGACTCTTTTACTCTTGACGCCCTTCCCACGTGACGCCGTCAAAACTCTTCTAGGTCGTCATGGAAATTCATGAAATTTGCTCTTGACGCCGTCAAGGATTTGCTCTTGACGCCGTCACCCACTGTTCCCAGTATGGAAAATTAAGACTTTGCCGTTTTCTTCATTTTTATGCTCCAAAAACGTCCGAATTGCTTCCTTTTCCAGATTTCACTCCCAAAGTACCTAAAATCACAAAAGGAACGATTTAGGGCAATATTTGATCAAATAAATTCGGATTCGGGCTTAAATGACCCCCTAAAAATGGACCATTTTTCGCCTCATCATATACCCTTACACTTGAGATTTGCTTGTCCTCAAGCAAATGCGCTTTTATTCTACTCAAAATACAAGTTAGGGGTCATTTAACACTAATATAAAAGTAATTACAACAAATAATCGTTCCACTAAAGATCAATAGACAAGCACGGAGGTCATACACAAGCACCTCACAAATAGTGTTTAGATACTCACATCTCTCGGGTGTAACAAAGTGTAAATTACAATATGGAAACGGAAAATATCTCTCACTACCTGTCATAGCAAAATAGATTACCATAGGCTTGGGAAAGGATCAAACCTCCACCACATGGCGTAAGCACCTAGGATAAACTATCAAAGAGGTCTTTTAAAGGGTTGTAATGTTAGGTGTAGGAATATGAAATACACGGTTTTGTTGGATAAAGGAAGTTTTACTGGTGGCGAGTTAACAATCTTAGTTAATTACATGTACAATATGGCGTTGCTAAGCCAAGACTAGACTCGACTTAAGCTAATAAATGAAAAATAACGAAAACATAAAATAAACATAGAATGAAACGGGATGGTAGTCCGTATGTTTTTTCTATTTTTCTTTTTTTTTTTCTATTTTTTTTCTTTTCTTTTTCTTGATTTTTCGAATTTTTTTTTTTTTTTTTTTTTTTTTTTTTTTTTTTTTTTTTTTTTTTTGCATACACTCTTACCCTACCATCCAAAATAATACATCATAGGGAATGAACATTTCCCTTACACTTGAATTTTTACATACTTTACAATTAACTAATCTAATGACTCGAATTAAGAAAATCAAAACACTTGGAGCACTTTTAAGATTAACGTACATATGGGGGTAATATATGATGTTCTTCCCCATTATAAAATAAAATAAGTACTTACCCATGAGTCCCAATCGTCCCAAAACAATATGTACAAGGATATGACTCGACTTAGCAACCATGTAATCAATTAGAAAGTTAACTTAGGGTTTAACAAATAACAATAATGCACTAAAAATGAGCGCATACACGGAAGGCTAAGGCGATTTGGGTGTACATTTAAGTGGGGTGTAACAAATTCTTCCTTTAAGTAAAATGCTTAAAGTTATAAACGAAAAGATAGGCTCGGAGGGGTGTACTAGGGGTTTCGTGTACTAAAAATGAGTACAACGCTAAGGGTGTGGGAAAAATTAGTTGACTTAAATAGTCAAGTAATATGACTTAAATGGTCAAGTAATTATAATACGGGTTTAACACAAGGGTGATCCTAATGCCTCTTATCATGTAGTAAATCCTATCACACGAATGTAGTCTCACTAGCGGTCTTGGGATGCATCACTAACGCAAGTTCTAGAATCTAAATGCTACCGGTACACTCATAAGCACTAATAATGAATGCTTTTCCTATCAAATCTAAAGGCGAACCTCACATATTTGGGTGGAAAATTTTTCTGAATATACGGTTATGTGCTAGTCATACAATCTCCTATCCATGAGACGCTTGCTATGGCTAAAGTTTCACTCCTAAATGTTGTAAAAAAATTTAAATTTGGCGCTAAAATTGCACTAACAAGTATTTCTCATAGTTTTATTACACATCTACTATTAAACAAAACAAACTTAAGCGAAAGTGCATATGTAAGGTATCATCTTTTTACCCTCCCCTTACACTTAAGATGAACATTGTCCCCAATGTTCAAGTAAAGAATGTAAAAGTGAAAAAGTAAAGAGAATGAAATCAAATACTCCCCTGATTCGCTCGGTATGGATAATAGGATGGCCAGGTTAAATCTTCCTCCAAGAAAATGAACAATCAAAGCTTCCCTTCCAGAATATAAATCATCTTCTTGTCATACATAACCTGTAAAACCTGATAAAATAGACAAGACAACCTCGCGTAAAATCGGCGGCATCCTATATAAGTTTCTAAATCCTAGAAAACAAGATAAGATATAATGCTTGTGGAATGAAGTTTGCAGATCTCCTGGAGATTATAAAACTTAATAATTCACAAAAACCATAAGACTCCGTTAGAAAAACAAAACTGGTAAAATTTCCAGATTTTAACTCCTGACGCCGTCAAGAGTAAAACCCTGACGCCGTCAGAATGGACCTGCAGAATTTCTTATGTTAAGTTTCCAGAAAATTTCTGGAAAAACTTGGTCCTACTTCCTGGAAAATCATGCAAAACTTCATTATGACTCAATACAAGCATTTGACTCTAACAAATACGAATATACATGCTCATTTAATATTGTGGAGAATCATGATCGGTTTGTTTCTTAACAACATATTTGGGGTTTCCCCTTACACTTATCTTTTGCAAAAATACTTTTAGGTGGAGTTAAGACTTGGCCAAAACAACAAAGTAAAGTACTTCCACATTTTAGTTTAGAAACATGATCAACCGACAATAAAAACAAAGCATGCATACGGAAGCAAATAACAATCAAACAAATAAAATCACACAAAACATGGGTTGCCTCCCAAGAAGCGCTTTTCTTTATTTACGAGTCTTGTAGCTAGACTCAAGGTCATGGGTTACTACGTGACTTCATCATTGGTTCCATTCTCTAGGTCGTCTTCTAAGCCAGTATCGCTTTCGTAGTGTAAGTACTTCGGGTCTTCTAACTCGAAAACATCTTGTCGATATTTAGAACCAAGCTTACAAACATCCTTAAAGAATCCACATGATAAATCAGAAATGTTTTTACACCCTCTCCTAACATCTTCATCACACAAGATAAGTTAGGAGCTCATTATATCAAGCCCGTCACAATCTATCTCCCTAAGGTCTTTTCTCTTGTATGGTGTTTGGTATGAAATCCTCCTAATCCCATCAGTGAAGGTCATGATTCCGTTCAAGTCATCCACTATCAAATTAGTGACTTCACAGAAAGGTGCTCCCAAAACTACTTGTGATAACCTGGGGTCGACATAGTCTTCTATGTTATCTACAATCGTGAATTCCATAGTGAATGTCATATTACCTACGAACAACTGGATTTCATGATCCTTACCAACCACTTTCTCTCCTTTGTAAATCATCCCCCATCTGCAGATATTGTTATAATGAAACAATGACATAAAATTCTTTGGCAGGAATACATTAATGTATATGTTATCGAAGTATTTATGACCGATCATGCAGGGGATTTTTAGATTATTCGGATCACCTTCCCCAACTCTTCATCCCTTGACCCATATTGATTCCCCTCAAGGGAGGGACGATACTCGTACACCTCCTTACTATCCATATGAAAAATTACCCTCCTAACACCATTGGTGAGTACTACACTACCATCTTTCTCATCAAGGATTGCTCCCGATTCATTGATAAATGGTATCCCAAGGACAAGGCTGGATAACGTTCGATTGGTGAGAGGGTCCACATCATCAACCATGGTGAGGTCAGTATTGTAAACAAGTTCTCCAATCCTAATTGATAAATTTTCTATTACTCTTTCGCACGCAACGTGTTCTGGGAAAGTTTTGTGGTATAGGGAAAGGGGGATTATGTTGACTGGGAAGCTAGGATCTATATGACTATCGGTTAAGAGCTTTTCCTTAATAGTACAGTGGATCTTGAAAACTTTAGGGTTACTTTCCTTAGTCCCATTGCTACTCCCACTAATAACATCCTCCATTTTTTTCTCGGGTTCTCCCATAATAGATTTACCCAAAATAGTTGGATCTCTCTCATGCTCTTCCGATTTCTCTTTCCCTTCATCCGGTTTGCCAGATTCTTGCGCGGTGTATTGCTCGGGTGAGTCGGTAGGTTTCCTTGCTAAAGCATGGTCAACCCTTGAGGTCTCATCATTAGCTGTCCGACTGAATTTGTTAGTTTGTTGTTGGGTTGGGTTGGATGTTGAAGCAGATATCCTGGTGATGGTGTTTACGAAGTGGATTGGTCCAGGGGGTTTGACAGGTTCTTTTCCGTTAGGAGATAGATGTTTGAACAACTTGCTAGGACTTTTTATTTTTACAGGGGAGGCTGGTGGACTCATGACGGTAGCAGATTTAACCTCATCAACGTGAATGGGCTTATTATCAATATGCTCTTTGATAGCAGTCAACAGATTACAAATCTTGTTGTTCACATCAGCGTGCTGTTGTTTAAATTTGGCCTCGAGCGTAGCGAGCTGTAGTTCTTGAGATAGAATGAATTTTTTCAAAGTATCTTCACAGCTTTGCCTAGGAATGCCTTGTGATGGAAAATGCTCGGACCAAGTGAGTGGTGAGGAGTCATTGAAGGATACGCTTCGCGTTTGGTACCTTCTAAAATCAGGTTTATCCTTCCATGCCTCATAGGCTTCGGCAGAAGTTCGAGGACCCTGACCTATGTGTGATGATGTGAATTCGTTATAAGCACGCTTTGGAAGTTCCATGCAGTTATGAGTCTCATGAGGGCCATTGCATAGTTTGCATGTAGAAGCGATTCTGCTTACTTGGCTTGAAGGTTTTTGAGCTTCGTAAGATTTCATGAGAGACTTGACTCGACCTTCAAGTTCCATGATCCTACGGTTGGGAGTGCTAGAATTGTTCGAAGGCAAAGATATTGCCTTGACTGTTTTGTTCAAATCACGGGGATCATTCCAACTTTCGTTGTCATAGAGAGCAAGATCTTCTATGAGTTCCCATGATTGTTCCGCACTAAGATCACGTAGCTTACCACCGGCCGATTGGTCAATGGCTTGCCTCGTGGAAAGATCGATATGGTCATAAAAAATTTGGACTTGGAGCCAAAGATCTATGCCATGATGAGGGACTTTTTGTAGTAAGTCCTTGAAACGAGTCCATGCTTCATAAAGAGATTCATTTTGACGTTGTTGGAACATCAAGATGTCATTTCTAAGCTTAGTAGTTCTCCCCGGTGGGAAAAATTGAGCAAGGAAACGAGTGGTGAGATCATCCCATGTGGTGATAGATCCCGCGGGTAAACGCTCAAGCCATTGACTAGCTTGATCCCGTAGAGAGAATTGGAATAGGCGTAAACGGGTTGTCTCTCTAGTTTCAACATCTAGGTCTATGGAATCTACGATTTTGAGAAAGTCCTTAAGATGTTGGTTTGGATCTTCGGAACGAAGTCCATGGAATGCACATCCGCTTTGCACCAACCGGATGGTGTCGGATCGCAAGGGGGTCACATTGGCTCCGGTGAGCTCAATGGTGTTTCGGTAGCCTTGGTGGCTAGGTCGGGAATACTCTCCTAAGGTTCGGGGCCTAAGGGGTTCTAATGGTGGGTTTTGTTGTGGTGGGATGACGGGTTCAAAGATGTTACCACCTTCCATGATGTCGGATGGTAAAGAGTTACGAACAAAAGCACGAAGAAATAAGATAGACTAAAGAAGACCTAAGAATAAAAATAAAATCTTACTAGAAAGGAATCTAGCAAGTAGACCTAATACAAAGAAATTCTAACCTAGACAATAACTATTCCCCGGGCTGCGGCGCCAAAAACTTGATGCGTGGGAATCGCAACAGGTTTTACCTGTCTAGGGATCTAGAGAAGCTTACAACCCCCACCAGGCAGTGTACCTGATCGTTGTAGTATAGTATAGTGACAAGTACCGGGGGATTGATCGTTCAGCTTAGGAATAGTGTCGCTAGGATTAGAAAGCCTAAATACTAGTTCTAAAGGTGAGGGATGATTCTTTTTGTATTTTTATAATTTTTAGAAAGCAAATAAAAATCTCGGGTTTTAGAAGAGTGGGCGGAATTAGTTGCTATTCAACTAACCCAATACTAAGATGCAATCAAAATAAAATACTAGAAATGAAAATAAACTAATTTATACTAAGGTTGTGAGCAGTAATTGGAGAAAATGTGTTTACTTAGATTTCATTACTCCCTAGATATCTTTTACACGTTAATTACTTGTTATAATTGCATGGATGACGGATCGTATTCCTTAATACCATTCATGGGGTGGCACACATAACTCCCCAATTCTATGAGCTCTTATTTCCTCCTACACCATGCCCAACACAACTATAGGGATTGTAAACAGTGGCTCATGCATTAAATACAACCAATAAAGAGCTAGTGCGCGTTGGTTCATGTTTCTTAAGACGTTCAAGCATGTTACCAATTGGAGATCTGCCAGTTTTCTTAAGCCTAACATATAAATCACTCATCCAAGACAAGAATAAGCAAGTAATCAACACATAATCAATATCTAGGTTTCATTAGATCTAAGCAAACACAAAAGAGATCTAGCCTAGCATGATAGAATTAAGATAAGAACATGATATAGACAACCAACACATAGACATATTGATTGAATTAGAAGAACACTTATCTTGATTAATCATGCAAGGTATCAAGGGGTTGGAACCCTTGAAAAATCTATAAAGTTACACCAAAATCGTACTTAGGTTTTCTCCCAAAACTTTTCTCTTCAAATGTGAAAAATTAGAAAACTATATATAGAAAAATAGGTTTGACGGCGTCAAGAATAAACTTGTGACGCCGTCACCTCGCCGCCAAAACTCTCCTCGGACTGCCTAGATCTACTTCTGACGCCGTCAAGAGTTATACACTTCCAGGCCGTCATGACTCTTTTACTCTTGACGCCCTTCCCACGTGATGCCGTCAAAACTCTTCTGGGTCGTCATGGAAATTCATGAAATTTGCTCTTGACGCCGTCAAGGAATTGCTCTTGACGCCGTCACCCACTGTTCCCAGCATGGAAAATTAAGACTTTGGCGTTTTCTTCATTTTTATGCTCCAAAAACGTTCGAATTGCTTCCTTTTCCAGATTTCACTCCCAAAGTACCTAAAATCACAAAAGGAACGATTTAGGGCAATATTTGATCAAATAAATTCGGATTCGGGCTTAAATGACCCCCTAAAAACGGACCATTTTTCGCCTCATCATCAATTATTGTTGAATCAAAAGAGGTGAACCAGCTTTGTTGTGTAAAGAAGCAGCGATTAACAATTGATTTTAGGTCTGAAATGTTTGTCTCACCTTCAATTGGGCCCTTTTATAACACCCCCAAAATCTATCAATACAGCGGAAGACTTAAAATGTCAGCGGAAGACTTTTGGGGTATTATATTGTGGATCTTTCGTCACAATTATAGAAAACGATTCAAGTGATCGTTTTAAGTTTTATTTAAAATACCAAATATTCATAATTCCAAGAGAATTCGTTATTCAACAACAAGTTTTATTTAAAGAGAAATAAACGTTTCTTTATTTGCCCACTTCGTGCCGTTTCCATCCATTCCATTTAGTTACCTGAGATAAACATGCTAAAAGTCAACAAAAGTTGAGTGAAATTCATAGGTTTATATTTAAGAGTTTGAACACAAGAGATTGATGTTTATTGTAATATCGATACAAATAAACAAGTTAGAAATCACATTCATTATTGCATTAAGCTCATGACACTCAACGATTCAACAGACATCAATATTTTCATAATAATGATGTGAAATATATAGCCCCCAAGATAGGTATTTGCCAGTAACCTATTATATTCAAATAACGTGCATTTGGTGACTTTCCTCTAGCAACCAAATGGGGATTGTCAATCCCTAATAGATCTATTCACAATTATTTACGTTCACTTTTCAAGTGATTAAGGTTCATGATCGAGGGACTTTTGGCAATAGCTACTTAAGCAATAATAAGATCAGGAAAAGACTTGTGTTCGGTTTTTGAGCATGTATCCCCCCCACAGAAATTAGTTAAATGTGGGCTATGAACTCACCTTAGTAGGATAGTAGAACAATTGTAATCTCAACGATGCAAGGCAACGGCTTCACACACAACCTAAAAGATATGGCACGTTTCAGTTCTTAAGTCTCGTTTTATTGCGAACGTTTATTATTAATTATAAGAAATCGATAAAGTGCATACGTGATGGGTTACGTCGTATCAAAATATATAATGGTTACGTATTGTTTTATTCGTCTAAATTTATTTATCGTTATATAAGTTTTATTCGTATTATATATATATATATATATATATATATATATATATATATATATATATATAATAAGTTACGTTTATTATTTATCGTTTTAATATATATTCTGTCACAACTCACCATTTCAGGTCATTTCAGGTCATTTCCCGAACTTTGGAAAAACACTATTCATCAAACACTATTCATCAAAACACTATTCATCGTTTTACTATTCATCGTTTTCGAGGTCAGTTTGATATTCTGAGAAACTTTTGGGAAATTTACTATTCACCGAACACTATTCATTTCCGGAAAAGTTTTCACCATTCACTTGCATTACTCATTTCATCGTAAATTTAGTTTACGGGTATTCAAATTCGCGTAACCGGATTGGTTTAGGTGCGAATTCATTTCATTAGTGTTAAGAACACTGCATACGGACTGGAGATAGTCTGCATATCATCATAACAGCATTTTCATGTTATACCACTCTCAGGATTTTCAAATTACTACATTCAGTACATTTAACGTTTTTACGTATAAGTATTTATAGTAAACGTTAACACCCGGTTTATACCCGACGAATATATCTAAATATTCCCACAATGGTCCCGACATATTTTTATATCCATTTTATCATCATAAAAGTTATTACATTCATTTACCCAGTATTTTGGAAATTTATTTTATTTATAACGTAAGCTTATGAATATTACGACGGTTTTCGTGAAAACTAAACAATAATCACCCGAACACTCAATACTTGTACCCAACATAATTTTAACATTTTTATAACTCTATTTTGACAAGTTTAGTCATTATTTCATATTCCATATTTTTACGATACCCAGAGTTACGTTTCGCGATTTAAAACTTTACGGTTTGCGATTAACGGAACCAAAACCGACTCCGTGAACCATATAACACCAAGCTTACTACATACTCTTCTAATTTTCACACATGTGCAGCCCCCCCATCCCAATGTTACTTCAACTTGTCCCTTTATTTACCAAAATGCCATGGAATTTAGATATTTCATACTTAAACACATTTAACACTTTGATACTTATTTTTATAAATCAAAAATGAAGTTTTCTCTTGTTCTTCCTCCTAAGCCACGACCAAACCACCATATCAAGATCAAGTGATCATTTTTCATAAGTTATAACACCAAACTTGTTCCTTTTACATGCCTAATCAAGAATCAATCAAGAAAAACACAAGAAATCCAAGCATAATCATCATCTAATCATCTCATTTTATCAAGTAAGTTTTCAATTTTATTTTTTCATGGATCATCCTATTTTTACATGTATTACATAAGTATCATGCTAAAAACCATGTACAAGTAACTATACCACACTTTATTTTGGCTAAAAAGAAACATACAAACCCTAACTTTTTAGTTATGAATCCCCTTGCTCTAATAACTTGGTTAGGAGTCCATGGCACCCTAAGAAGGTGTATGGTAAGATTAGATTAGCCATGTGGTGATTACAAGAGGTTTGGTGATGGTAGAAATTAGTTTTTAACTTTGGAAACTTGATTTGGAACCTATTTTAGACATGCTGTCCCGTTTTGTAAAAATCTGGAAAATCAGTAAACACCAAGGGAACTTTGGCAAAATTTTTAGAAAATACTTTCAAAAACGAATCCGTAGGCGAAAGAACGGATTAAAAAGAGTTTATAACGAAGGAGTTATGATTTTTGCAAGATTGCAGACGAAAAGTATTTTTTCTGAAAATGGTTGCTGTTTGACGTTTTTCATTGGACAAAAAGAGACTTTAGACGTAACCCGGAGGAGCCGAGCTTTCCAAAATATATTACTATATACTAAGACGTAACCGTGGACATAAAGAACAAGTAAAACGGACAAGTAACGACAAAGATATACTCGTTTGAATATCGGCTAAAACCCTTTTATATTTGACAGCTTTTAATATAATTTGGCGCAAAAACTACGAAGTACATTTATAAGCTAAACATAATATTAAGTACCGAGCTTTATAACTAACGTAGTATTAGTTATTACGAGTATGTTTTCATCATTTCAAGGATTACAACCCGAGTATTTCAACGCTTACATGGAAACTTACGTTATATATATATAAGTATATATATATTATAACTAGCTATTTATATTTTCTAATAGCAATATTTTCCAAATACTTGGATTATATACTTTTGATAACAACAAGTGTTTTTCCAAAGGGTAGAGTGGTATAGGAACATGTGCATGGACATTCATAACATCATTTCATGATCTAAAGTAGATCGTTCATCATTCATATTAGGTTGCGGCTAGTGTGCGCGCCTTGTTTTTCAGCTCATTACATGTTCATGGTACCATCAGCTTCAGGTGAGTCATAGCCCCACTTTTACTGGTTTAATTACTTTACAAACTCTTTGGGGGAGATACATGCTTAAATACTCGTGTTATACTTTTATACGATTTCAAATCCCATGGGGGAGAATACATTGCAACAACTATTTTTGTACATGCCCAAGTATTACAAATTCCATACATTGCTTAAGTTGCCTTACTACCACTTCATAACAAGTCCCCTTTCAATATCATGGACCGTTAATTTCAAGTACTAAGCGAGAGTGAGTGAATAGATCTATTGAGGGTGACGCCTCCATTCGTGTTTGGGTTGCTCCAACGGGACGAATGCATTTCATGTCTTATCAAGTGAGTGCCTGGTAGACACTCTGTTGGGGCATTACAAAGTCTAGCTTCGGGGTCATGAGCTTAAGGGACAATGTAGCATTTTTGACATTTATGTCGGTTCACTTTATACTTGTGGCTATTGTACATACGAAAATTACTTATGGAATTACGATACTTTTCCACCACTATTACTACAGAATTACGATGTCTTTGCAACAATCTTATGACTGATTTATTACAAACATATTACATTTGGCAGTGGGTTGTAAACACACAGGTTACAAGTCTCTTATGGCGGGACTTGGAACTGAGTGGATTTACGATGCCTTTGCTGGGAAATCTTCATTTCAATGCATTACATTCTTTTTCACAAGACTCTATGAACTCACCAACCATTGTGTTGACACTTTAGCATGTATTTTCAGGTTTTAAGCTATGGCACACTACTGGAGGTTTTGGCAGGGCATGGCATGGTCATAGAAGACTCTGATTATTCATTTGGGGACCGTTTTAAATTATTTTAAGGGCCTACTTCCGCATTACTTTTAACAATGTAAATTCAACATTTTGATTTAACTATTTTATTCAAAATAATTCAAGTGCAAACCATTTTTGAACATGTGTTGTAATACCAATTGAGTTACACCCCAGCTACATGTATGCTTCCGCTGGACCCGATTTTGGGGGTGTGACAGATTGGCATCAGAGCTTTGGCTATAGCGAACTAAGTGTTTTTAAAACCTAGACTATAGCTACTTTCAAGAAAACTTAACCCTATGACCGTCACATGCCTGCCTGCCAAGCTGAAGCCTCATTTGTGGTTAGTTGCTGACATAGGTGATGAGATTTGTGTCTCATTATCTAATATATTATATTCATCTATTATAGTTGATTACTATAATTGTCTTTCATATAAGCATGTTCACGTATCATATATGTCACCGTATTATGTTTTTCCTTGCATAGTTTCATCATTTGACCTTGAGTTTGGTCACTTGCTTTTGTCTTTCAGAACGTCTTGGTATTTTTGAAGGACATAGTCTTAGTATGACTGAGCTGAGTATTTCAAAATTCATGGAACCTCGGTGGAATATAGACTGGTCATCTATATTCAACCCGGGATAGTGAGATATAGGCTGACCACCTATGTCTGACTCAGAAATGAATTTTGCAACACTGAGAATGGTTATAATAAAATTCTGTCTGGATTGAATCCTTTACTCATTTTCCAAATGTTTCATGCATGTGTGAGTATACCCTCGTTGTCAGAACATTCATACTTTTCATCACCTCATGAACCGCCGCTTGGAAGTATGTCAATTGATCATTTCATTTCATGAACATTCACGTCTATGCATGATACACTTACATCACGGTATTTTCTTTTATTACAATATCATTTTGTCGCAGTTGTCACAGTCTCTTCCCTTCTCACCATCACTATCATTTCCTTTCCCCATCCCCATATAAATATAGAATTAGCTGACACTATATAGTTTCCTATGCCACTCATCCCTCACTACCACCAATATTGTTAAGTGGATATTATCAATGACCTCCCTAGGAAAGACTTTCCATACCATCTATAAGGAGAATCTCTCGATACATTAAGACCATTCAAAACTCAACAGGAATCTCAGGATATCACAAAACCATTCGAAACACTATCATTGGCCTGATCACCAAAAATTCCATCATCTAGAAAGTATTGGCTTGACTGAATTACAGGATTATTTTAGATACGATTACTCACAAAACAACACCATAGAGATAAATTCAACCTCTTAACCGAGACTATAGATTGAACATGTCCTCACCAATAGACTTTATCCAAACCTGTTAGACACCTATGCCTTTGTGCAGATATACATACCTGACTATTTTATCCTCTTAATACTTTCACTTTTAAATGGATTTTTTCTCCAAACTACAGTTATACAAAACATATATCTTGTAAGAAATACTTTTCTGAGGCACTTATTTTGATAAACAAATTCCTTTTGGTTAATCCCTTACAAAACTATTGAATTGTTAGGAAATTTTAAACATCGATCTTTGGTAAACCATTAAAACTACAAGTTGGTAAGCAGAGTTATACAGAAAGTTCTGCCTAGGAAAGGCATGATACCATTCAGAAAACTTGGAAAGTTAAACCCGAGATATACACTGGACCATGTAATATTTCAAACAGAGTAGGCCTAGTGGTCGTCAGACTTGAGCCTTGTTAGAGAACAACAGCAACAGGATTACACAACCACGTATTATCAGCTTTTCAGAATTGTCACCCATAATCCCATTTGGAAAGGAATCCAACCCATAGTCAAACATAAACCTTGCAGGAGAACAAGTAGAAATCATGGACCGTGTGGTCAAACAGTAGAAGCAGAGTCGAATTCCTATCGTTGGAGTTCGCTGGAATTCTAGAATATCATCACCTTTTCACCAATATGTTTTCAGAAACCAACATAAACTGAACTTCGGGACGAAGTTCCTTTTAGAGGGGAAGACTGTCACAACTCACCATTTCAGGTCATTTCAGGTCATTTCCCGAACTTTGGAAAAACACTATTCATCAAACACTATTCATCAAAACACTATTCATCATTTTACTATTCATCGTTTTACTATTCATCGTTTTCGAGGTCAGTTTGATATTCTGAGAAACTTTTGGGAAATTTACTATTCACCGAACACTATTCATTTCCGGAAAAGTTTTCACCATTCACTTGCATTACTCATTTCATCGTAAATTTAGTTTACGGGTATTCAAATTCGCGTAACCGGATTGGTTTAGGTGCGAATTCATTTCATTAGTGTTAAGAACACTGCATACGGACTGGAGATAGTCTGCATATCATCATAACAGCATTTTCATGTTATACCACTCTCAGGATTTTCAAATTACTACATTCAGTACATTTAACGTTTTTACGTATAAGTATTTATAGTAAACGTTAACACCCGGTTTATACCCGACGAATATATCTAAATATTCCCACAATGGTCCCGACATATTTTTATATCCATTTTATCATCATAAAAGTTATTACATTCATTTACCCAGTATTTTGGAAATTTATTTTATTTATAACGTAAGCTTATGAATATTACGACGGTTTTCGTGAAAACTAAACAATAATCACCCGAACACTCAATACTTGTACCCAACATAATTTTAACATTTTTATAACTCTATTTTGACAAGTTTAGTCATTATTTCATATTCCATATTTTTACGATACCCAGAGTTACGTTTCGCGATTTAAAACTTTACGGTTTGCGATTAACGGAACCAAAACCGACTCCGTGAACCATATAACACCAAGCTTACTACATACTCTTCTAATTTTCACACATGTGCAGCCCCCCCATCCCAATGTTACTTCAACTTGTCCCTTTATTTACCAAAATGCCATGGAATTTAGATATTTCATACTTAAACACATTTAACACTTTGATACTTATTTTTATAAATCAAAAATGAAGTTTTCTCTTGTTCTTCCTCCTAAGCCACGACCAAACCACCATATCAAGATCAAGTGATCATTTTTCATAAGTTATAACACCAAACTTGTTCCTTTTACATGCCTAATCAAGAATCAATCAAGAAAAACACAAGAAATCCAAGCATAATCATCATCTAATCATCTCATTTTATCAAGTAAGTTTTCAACTTTATTTTTTCATGGATCATCCTATTTTTACATGTATTACATAAGTATCATGCTAAAAACCATGTACAAGTAACTATACCACACTTTATTTTGGCTAAAAAGAAACATACAAACCCTAACTTTTTAGTTATGAATCCCCTTGCTCTAATAACTTGGTTAGGAGTCCATGGCACCCTAAGAAGGTGTATGGTAAGATTAGATTAGCCATGTGGTGATTACAAGAGGTTTGGTGATGGTAGAAATTAGTTTTTAACTTTGGAAACTTGATTTGGAACCTATTTTAGACATGCTGTCCCGTTTTGTAAAAATCTGGAAAATCAGTAAACACCAAGGGAACTTTGGCAAAATTTTTAGAAAATACTTTCAAAAACGAATCCGTAGGCGAAAGAACGGATTAAAAAGAGTTTATAACGAAGGAGTTATGATTTTTGCAAGATTGCAGACGAAAAGTATTTTTTCTGAAAATGGTTGCTGTTTGACGTTTTTCATTGGACAAAAAGAGACTTTAGACGTAACCCGGAGGAGCCGAGCTTTCCAAAATATATTACTATATACTAAGACGTAACCGTGGACATAAAGAACAAGTAAAACGGACAAGTAACGACAAAGATATACTCGTTTGAATATCGGCTAAAACCCTTTTATATTTGACAGCTTTTAATATAATTTGGCGCAAAAACTACGAAGTACATTTATAAGCTAAACATAATATTAAGTACCGAGCTTTATAACTAACGTAGTATTAGTTATTACGAGTATGTTTTCATCATTTCAAGGATTACAACCCGAGTATTTCAACGCTTACATGGAAACTTACGTTATATATATATAAGTATATATATATTATAACTAGCTATTTATATTTTCTAATAGCAATATTTTCCAAATACTTGGATTATATACTTTTGATAACAACAAGTGTTTTTCCAAAGGGTAGAGTGGTATAGGAACATGTGCATGGACATTCATAACATCATTTCATGATCTAAAGTAGATCGTTCATCATTCATATTAGGTTGCGGCTAGTGTGCGCGCCTTGTTTTTCAGCTCATTACATGTTCATGGTACCATCAGCTTCAGGTGAGTCATAGCCCCACTTTTACTGGTTTAATTACTTTACAAACTCTTTGGGGGAGATACATGCTTAAATACTCGTGTTATACTTTTATACGATTTCAAATCCCATGGGGGAGAATACATTGCAACAACTATTTTTGTACATGCCCAAGTATTACAAATTCCATACATTGCTTAAGTTGCCTTACTACCACTTCATAACAAGTCCCCTTTCAATATCATGGACCGTTAATTTCAAGTACTAAGCGAGAGTGAGTGAATAGATCTATTGAGGGTGACGCCTCCATTCGTGTTTGGGTTGCTCCAACGGGACGAATGCATTTCATGTCTTATCAAGTGAGTGCCTGGTAGACACTCTGTTGGGGCATTACAAAGTCTAGCTTCGGGGTCATGAGCTTAAGGGACAATGTAGCATTTTTGACATTTATGTCGGTTCACTTTATACTTGTGGCTATTGTACATACGAAAATTACTTATGGAATTACGATACTTTTCCACCACTATTACTACAGAATTACGATGTCTTTGCAACAATCTTATGACTGATTTATTACAAACATATTACATTTGGCAGTGGGTTGTAAACACACAGGTTACAAGTCTCTTATGGCGGGACTTGGAACTGAGTGGATTTACGATGCCTTTGCTGGGAAATCTTCATTTCAATGCATTACATTCTTTTTCACAAGACTCTATGAACTCACCAACCATTGTGTTGACACTTTAGCATGTATTTTCAGGTTTTAAGCTATGGCACACTACTGGAGGTTTTGGCAGGGCATGGCATGGTCATAGAAGACTCTGATTATTCATTTGGGGACCGTTTTAAATTATTTTAAGGGCCTACTTCCGCATTACTTTTAACAATGTAAATTCAACATTTTGATTTAACTATTTTATTCAAAATAATTCAAGTGCAAACCATTTTTGAACATGTGTTGTAATACCAATTGAGTTACACCCCAGCTACATGTATGCTTCCGCTGGACCCGATTTTGGGGGTGTGACAGATTGGCATCAGAGCTTTGGCTATAGCGAACTAAGTGTTTTTAAAACCTAGACTATAGCTACTTTCAAGAAAACTTAACCCTATGACCGTCACATGCCTGCCTGCCAAGCTGAAGCCTCATTTGTGGTTAGTTGCTGACATAGGTGATGAGATTTGTGTCTCATTATCTAATATATTATATTCATCTATTATAGTTGATTACTATAATTGTCTTTCATATAAGCATGTTCACGTATCATATATGTCACCGTATTATGTTTTTCCTTGCATAGTTTCATCATTTGACCTTGAGTTTGGTCACTTGCTTTTGTCTTTCAGAACGTCTTGGTATTTTTGAAGGACATAGTCTTAGTATGACTGAGCTGAGTATTTCAAAATTCATGGAACCTCGGTGGAATATAGACTGGTCATCTATATTCAACCCGGGATAGTGAGATATAGGCTGACCACCTATGTCTGACTCAGAAATGAATTTTGCAACACTGAGAATGGTTATAATAAAATTCTGTCTGGATTGAATCCTTTACTCATTTTCCAAATGTTTCATGCATGTGTGAGTATACCCTCGTTGTCAGAACATTCATACTTTTCATCACCTCATGAACCGCCGCTTGGAAGTATGTCAATTGATCATTTCATTTCATGAACATTCACGTCTATGCATGATACACTTACATCACGGTATTTTCTTTTATTACAATATCATTTTGTCGCAGTTGTCACAGTCTCTTCCCTTCTCACCATCACTATCATTTCCTTTCCCCATCCCCATATAAATATAGAATTAGCTGACACTATATAGTTTCCTATGCCACTCATCCCTCACTACCACCAATATTGTTAAGTGGATATTATCAATGACCTCCCTAGGAAAGACTTTCCATACCATCTATAAGGAGAATCTCTCGATACATTAAGACCATTCAAAACTCAACAGAAATCTCAGGATATCACAAAACCATTCGAAACACTATCATTGGCCTGATCACCAAAAATTCCATCATCTAGAAAGTATTGGCTTGACTGAATTACAGGATTATTTTAGATACGATTACTCACAAAACAACACCATAGAGATAAATTCAACCTCTTAACCGAGACTATAGATTGAACATGTCCTCACCAATAGACTTTATCCAAACCTGTTAGACACCTATGCCTTTGTGCAGATATACATACCTGACTATTTTATCCTCTTAATACTTTCACTTTTAAATGGATTTTTTCTCCAAACTACAGTTATACAAAACATATATCTTGTAAGAAATACTTTTCTGAGGCACTTATTTTGATAAACAAATTCCTTTTGGTTAATCCTTTACAAAACTATTGAATTGTTAGGAAATTTTAAACATCGATCTTTGGTAAACCATTAAAACTACAAGTTGGTAAGCAGAGTTATACAGAAAGTTCTGCCTAGGAAAGGCATGATACCATTCAGAAAACTTGGAAAGTTAAACCCGAGATATACACTGGACCATGTAATATTTCAAACAGAGTAGGCCTAGTGGTCGTCAGACTTGAGCCTTGTTAGAGAACAACAGCAACAGGATTACACAACCACGTATTATCAGCTTTTCAGAATTGTCACCCATAATCCCATTTGGAAAGGAATCCAACCCATAGTCAAACATAAACCTTGCAGGAGAACAAGTAGAAATCATGGACCGTGTGGTCAAACAGTAGAAGCAGAGTCGAATTCCTATCGTTGGAGTTCGCTGGAATTCTAGAATATCATCACCTTTTCACCAATATGTTTTCAGAAACCAACATAAACTGAACTTCGGGACGAAGTTCCTTTTAGAGGGGAAGACTGTCACAACTCACCATTTCAGGTCATTTCAGGTCATTTCCCGAACTTTGGAAAAACACTATTCATCAAAACACTATTCATCGTTTTACTATTCATCGTTTTACTATTCATCGTTTTCGAGGTCAGTTTGATATTCTGAGAAACTTTTGGGAAATTTACTATTCACCGAACACTATTCATTTCCGGAAAAGTTTTCACCATTCACTTGCATTACTCATTTCATCGTAAATTTAGTTTACGGGTATTCAAATTCGCGTAACCGGATTGGTTTAGGTGCGAATTCATTTCATTAGTGTTAAGAACACTGCATACGGACTGGAGATAGTCTGCATATCATCATAACAGCATTTTCATGTTATACCACTCTCAGGATTTTCAAATTACTACATTCAGTACATTTAACGTTTTTACGTATAAGTATTTATAGTAAACGTTAACACCCGGTTTATACCCGACGAATATATCTAAATATTCCCACAATGGTCCCGACATATTTTTATATCCATTTTATCATCATAAAAGTTATTACATTCATTTACCCAGTATTTTGGAAATTTATTTTATTTATAACGTAAGCTTATGAATATTACGACGGTTTTCGTGAAAACTAAACAATAATCACCCGAACACTCAATACTTGTACCCAACATAATTTTAACATTTTTATAACTCTATTTTGACAAGTTTAGTCATTATTTCATATTCCATATTTTTACGATACCCAGAGTTACGTTTCGCGATTTAAAACTTTACGGTTTGCGATTAACGGAACCAAAACCGACTCCGTGAACCATATAACACCAAGCTTACTACATACTCTTCTAATTTTCACACATGTGCAGCCCCCCCATCCCAATGTTACTTCAACTTGTCCCTTTATTTACCAAAATGCCATGGAATTTAGATATTTCATACTTAAACACATTTAACACTTTGATACTTATTTTTATAAATCAAAAATGAAGTTTTCTCTTGTTCTTCCTCCTAAGCCACGACCAAACCACCATATCAAGATCAAGTGATCATTTTTCATAAGTTATAACACCAAACTTGTTCCTTTTACATGCCTAATCAAGAATCAATCAAGAAAAACACAAGAAATCCAAGCATAATCATCATCTAATCATCTCATTTTATCAAGTAAGTTTTCAACTTTATTTTTTCATGGATCATCCTATTTTTACATGTATTACATAAGTATCATGCTAAAAACCATGTACAAGTAACTATACCACACTTTATTTTGGCTAAAAAGAAACATACAAACCCTAACTTTTTAGTTATGAATCCCCTTGCTCTAATAACTTGGTTAGGAGTCCATGGCACCCTAAGAAGGTGTATGGTAAGATTAGATTAGCCATGTGGTGATTACAAGAGGTTTGGTGATGGTAGAAATTAGTTTTTAACTTTGGAAACTTGATTTAGAACCTATTTTAGACATGCTGTCCCGTTTTGTAAAAATCTGGAAAATCAGTAAACACCAAGGGAACTTTGGCAAAATTTTTAGAAAATACTTTCAAAAACGAATCCGTAGGCGAAAGAACGGATTAAAAAGAGTTTATAACGAAGGAGTTATGATTTTTGCAAGATTGCAGACGAAAAGTATTTTTTCTGAAAATGGTTGCTGTTTGACGTTTTTCATTGGACAAAAAGAGACTTTAGACGTAACCCGGAGGAGCCGAGCTTTCCAAAATATATTACTATATACTAAGACGTAACCGTGGACATAAAGAACAAGTAAAACGGACAAGTAACGACAAAGATATACTCGTTTGAATATCGGCTAAAACCCTTTTATATTTGACAGCTTTTAATATAATTTGGCGCAAAAACTACGAAGTACATTTATAAGCTAAACATAATATTAAGTACCGAGCTTTATAACTAACGTAGTATTAGTTATTACGAGTATGTTTTCATCATTTCAAGGATTACAACCCGAGTATTTCAACGCTTACATGGAAACTTACGTTATATATATATAAGTATATATATATTATAACTAGCTATTTATATTTTCTAATAGCAATATTTTCCAAATACTTGGATTATATACTTTTGATAACAACAAGTGTTTTTCCAAAGGGTAGAGTGGTATAGGAACATGTGCATGGACATTCATAACATCATTTCATGATCTAAAGTAGATCGTTCATCATTCATATTAGGTTGCGGCTAGTGTGCGCGCCTTGTTTTTCAGCTCATTACATGTTCATGGTACCATCAGCTTCAGGTGAGTCATAGCCCCACTTTTACTGGTTTAATTACTTTACAAACTCTTTGGGGGAGATACATGCTTAAATACTCGTGTTATACTTTTATACGATTTCAAATCCCATGGGGGAGAATACATTGCAACAACTATTTTTGTACATGCCCAAGTATTACAAATTCCATACATTGCTTAAGTTGCCTTACTACCACTTCATAACAAGTCCCCTTTCAATATCATGGACCGTTAATTTCAAGTACTAAGCGAGAGTGAGTGAATAGATCTATTGAGGGTGACGCCTCCATTCGTGTTTGGGTTGCTCCAACGGGACGAATGCATTTCATGTCTTATCAAGTGAGTGCCTGGTAGACACTCTGTTGGGGCATTACAAAGTCTAGCTTCGGGGTCATGAGCTTAAGGGACAATGTAGCATTTTTGACATTTATGTCGGTTCACTTTATACTTGTGGCTATTGTACATACGAAAATTACTTATGGAATTACGATACTTTTCCACCACTATTACTACAGAATTACGATGTCTTTGCAACAATCTTATGACTGATTTATTACAAACATATTACATTTGGCAGTGGGTTGTAAACACACAGGTTACAAGTCTCTTATGGCGGGACTTGGAACTGAGTGGATTTACGATGCCTTTGCTGGGAAATCTTCATTTCAATGCATTACATTCTTTTTCACAAGACTCTATGAACTCACCAACCATTGTGTTGACACTTTAGCATGTATTTTCAGGCTTTAAGCTATGGCACACTACTGGAGGTTTTGGCAGGGCATGGCATGGTCATAGAAGACTCTGATTATTCATTTGGGGACCGTTTTAAATTATTTTAAGGGCCTACTTCCGCATTACTTTTAACAATGTAAATTCAACATTTTGATTTAACTATTTTATTCAAAATAATTCAAGTGCAAACCATTTTTGAACATGTGTTGTAATACCAATTGAGTTACACCCCAGCTACATGTATGCTTCCGCTGGACCCGATTTTGGGGGTGTGACATATTCAAATACATATATAAGTATAAATATATATAAAGTTTTTATTAAAATCAATATTACTATTCAATCCTTCATGTTTCTCAATTTTACACTTTTTACCCTTAACGGAAAATATTTACGTCGTTAGTCCAAAAGTTATATATATTTACATTTTTAGTCCAAACATCAAATATTTACATTCATTATCCCTAAGTTTCAATATTTACAGTTTATACCCTTTAGAAAAATAGTTTTTTTACTTTTCACCCAAGTTTACCAATTTGGCAATTTTAGTCCTTAACGTTCGTACATTTGCAAAAATAGTCCCAACTTTACCAAATTCAAAACTTAGCATTTTTATTATTTCATTAAGCTCAAAACATTTAGAAAAGCTTATTTTCACAGCTTATTAGCTTATTATTTGCTTATTTCGTTTAGTGGGCTTAACGATCCATTATTAAGGGCCCGTTAAGGTTTTACGATTCAAGGGCTTTGGGGGTACACTTGTTTAGTCGAAATCCATCTTTTTAAGTTATATGAACATTTCAAAAGAGCTTATACGTTCAGCTTATCACAATAAGCTAGAACAAGCTTTTTGGGCTTTTTGGCCCACGTGAGGTTTTTAAAGTTTCTGAAAACTGTTTCAATGTCGGTTTACTTTAAGTCTCGTTAGGTGATCAAACGATGTTGTTAAGTTGTATTAATTATCATTCTCGTTTCTATATCAAGTAGGTAATCAGATCGTACAAAAATAATAATGGGTCGTGTGTTAAATTTAGGAATGGCGAGGTCAAAGTACACGGCCAGAACTCAATATGTAAACTTTATAAAGTTTGAAAATAAACTAAGTGTTTTAGTAGAAATCGTTTAGGTTCACTACAACTTAGAAATGTGTGATTTTTAGTATGTATTCGTTAATATAAGTTCAATATTATTATAGGTACTCGTTAATGCCATAACTAAGAAATAGTATAACACATAAAATGTATACATTGTTTTTAAGATTTACGATTTATAGGTTCCAAGTGATTGTGCATAATATAATCATACGTATATATAAAAATAGAAAGAAAAGTTCGTGGTCTCACCTCACCTCAAAAGGTGGAGTAAAACTAGACGTATGGTTCGTGTAATGGTTCAAAAGCTCCGTGGTTCACTTCACGTCCCTCCAAGGTTCAAGTAGCTCCAATCCTTGCTTCCTAGGTTCTCTTCTAAGCGTGGTTCTCCTAGTAATCCGTTCGTCCCTCCATTCACTCTCTCTCGTTAATATTTTAGTAGTATGGTACGTATAACTGTAGTATTAGTTTGTGCTTGCATGTAGACGTTATATAGTGAGTTTTGAAAGGTATATGCAAGGTAGGTTCACGTGATTTTTGAATGTAGGATAGATACGAACGTTTTGCACCACCTTTCTTGTCCAATCGGTTACTTACAAAGCTAGGATTGTGTCATAGATCTTCTATTCATTCCTGACAATGATCATTGTGCATAGTGTTCGCTTACTTGTCATAGGGGAAGAGGGGAGGCATGGAAGAAGCCTTGTGCCACGTTTTGGCATTATCTCCATGGAAGGTATCATGCATTTGCTTTGTACGTTTTTAGAGTAGTAAACGAAAGCATGTGAGTAAAACTTTGGTCTCGTATGATTCTTGGGCAGTAGATAATCCAAAATGTGCAAAAATATAGGTTCGTTATGTGTAGGAATCGTTAGATATTAGGGTGCGTTTGAGGGTGTCGAGGTGTGTTTGCAAAAGAAAGAAATAACAAAAAAAAAAAAAAAAAAAAAAAAAAAAAAAAAAAAAGGTGCGTTTGGGCTTGGCCTGTAGGCTGCTGGTGGTGTCGGCCCAAGCAAAAGAAAAAGAAACAAAAAGAGTCCGTTTGGTTATGTATTGGATTACGAGGCCCAAAGGGTGTTGGGGGCCCACCTGGGGTGTCTTGATTATCGTGTCGAAGTTCAAAAATATTAGTGAGCGTTCTCGGGAAGTTTCGTAGGTTCGGGGAAAATATAAGTAGTATATGTTATTTAGACGAAACGTATTATTAAATAATAACGCGTCATATAATTATTTATCGTTCGCAATAATTATAGGCAACCTAGGTTGCGTGTAAATATCGTTCCTGGGTAAACGGTCAATCACAGTTATCATAGTGGTTCAATATCAAGCCATATCGTAAAAAAAAATTTGTTACCCGTAAAATGGTGTTAATTCCTTGTAACATCGTTTTATTTATTCGTATGCATTTACTAATTGTATGGGAAATTTACGAGAGGTTACATTACCTACCTCTTACAGGGAATTCCGTCCCGGAATTGTAGTCTAAGATAGTTGTCGAGGGTGTCTTAGGTGAAGAGATGTGGGTACTTGGAGCGAATCTGATCCTCGCGCTCCCAGGTATATTCCGGTCCTCGCTTGGAGTCCCAACGAACTTTGACAATAGGGATACGGTTTTGTTTTAGTTGTTTGACTTCTCTATCCATGATTTCAATGGGTTCCTCGGTAAAGATAAGGTCATCATCTAGTCGAATCTCTTTCAATGGAATCACGAGAGATTCATCGGATAAACACTTCTTAAGGTTTGACACATGAAAGATGTCGTGAATCCGACTAAGTTCTTCGGGTAGTTCTAGTCTATAAGCCACGGGTCCTATCCTTTCCAGGATTTTGAATGGACCGATGTATCTGGGGTTCAACTTTCCATGCTTTCCAAATCGTACCATTCCCTTCCAGGGAGATACTTTCAATAAGACTCTGTCTCCTATTTGAAATTCCATGGGTTTCCTTTTTAGGTTTGCGTAGCTTTTCTGTCGGTCTCGGGCTGCTTGTAAGCGTTGCTTAATCTTAATGATTTTCTCGGTTGTTTCCCTAACAAGGTCTGGTCCTATAAGTTGTCTTTCTCCGACTTTTGCCCAACAGACGGGCGATCTGCACTTTCTACCATACAGTGCTTCGAATGGTGCTGCTTTTATGCTGGTGTGGTAACTATTGTTGTATGAAAACTCTGCTAATGGTAAGTGCTTATCCCAAGCTTTTCCAAAATCGATAACGCATGCTCGGAGCATATCTTCCAAGGTTTGAATAGTTCTTTCACTTTGACCATCAGTTTGAGGGTGGTACGCGGTGCTCATATCTAGTTTAGTTCCTAAGGCTTTCTGTAATGATTTCCAAAAGTGAGAGGTGAAACGACTATCTCGATCCGAGATAATCAAGATTGGTACTCCATGTCGAGTGACAATTTCCTTCACATATATCCGAACTAGTGTATTCATCTCATCGGTTTCTTTGATAGGTATAAAATGAGCGGATTTTGTTAGACGATCCACAATAACCCATATTGTGTCGTGTCCGGATGAAGTTTTTGGGAGTTTGGTGATGAAGTCCATAGTGATTCGTTCCCATTTCCACATAGGAAGTTCTGGTTGTACAAGTAAGCCTGAAGGTTTCTGATGTTCTGCCTTTACTCTTGAACATGTTAAACATTTACTGACATATTCTGCGATGTCAGCCTTCATGTTTGGCCACCAATATAGTCTCTTTAAATCCTGATACATCTTGTCGGAACCTGGATGAATGGAGTATTTTGATTTGTGGGACTCATACATGATGAGCTCACGAATACCTCCGATCATAGGGATCCAACTTCTGTCCTTGAAACATAGTGTTCCATCGGATTTCTTCACGAAACCATTCTTATTCTCAGGCATACCGTAAATCTTTTCTTTGGGTCGGTTTTCTTCTTTAAGTGCTTCGTTCTGCGCGGTAAGGATTTGGGATGGAAGGGGTGAGTGGATAGTCATACCTAGTGATCTAACTCGAAGGGGTTTCAATCGTTCTTTTCGGCTTAACGCATCTGCTACTACATTAGCCTTTCCTGGGTGATAACGGATCTCACAATCATAATCGCTGAGCAACTCTAGCCAGCGACGTTGCCTCATATTCAAATCCTTCTGATCCAAAATGTGTTGAAGACTCTTGTGGTCGGTGTATATGGTACATTTTGTGCCATATAAGTAGTGTCTCCATAACTTGAGCGCAAACACTACAGCTCCTAACTCCAAGTCATGAGTCGTGTAGTTTTCCTCATGTTTCTTTAGTTGGCGGGATGCATAAGCTATCATTTTGCTTCTTTGCATCAAGACCGCTCCTAGTCCATGATAAGATGCGTCGCAATATACTATAAAGTCCTCGTTTCCTTCTGGGAGGGCTAATATTGGAGCTTCACAAAGCTTTTGTTTTAACAACTGGAAGGCTGCTTCTTCCTTTTCTTCCCAGATGTACTTCTCATTCTTTTGGGTCAATTTAGTCAAAGGTTTTGCAATCTTGGAGAATCCTTTTATAAATCTTCGGTAGTAACCTGCGAGACCTAAAAATTGACGAATCTCCGTGGGGTTTGTAGGAGATGACCAACCTTTAACAGCCTCAATCTTTGCAGGGTCTACGTGAATGCCTTGACTATCGATGATGTGTCCTAAAAATTGTACGGTGTGAATCCAAAAGTCGCATTTAGAGAACTTAGCGTACAATTCTTCCTTCTTGAGCAGTTCTAGAATGATTCGTAAATGTCCCGCGTGTTCTTCTTCGTTGTGAGAGTAGATCAAAATATCGTCTATGAACACTATTACAAACTTATCCAAGTAAGGTTTGCATACTCGATTCATTAAATCCATGAAAACTGCTGGTGCATTGGTCAAACCGAACGGCATTACTTGAAATTCGTAGTGACCATAGCGCGTTCTGAATGCAGTTTTCGGAATATCTTCTTCTCGAACTCTTAGCTGATGATATCCTGATCTCAGATCAATTTTTGAGTACACACTTGATCCTTGCAATTGATCAAACAGATCATCAATTCGAGGTAATGGGTATCGATTCTTTACCGTAAGTTTATTCAACTCCCGGTAATCGATGCACATTCGAAAGGATCCATCCTTCTTCTTAACAAACAAAATTGGAGCTCCCCAAGGTGATGAGCTTGGTCGAATAAATCCTTTATCCGATAATTCCTTTAGTTGTTCTGACAACTCTTCCATTTCAGATGGCGCTAGCCTATAAGGTGCTTTAGCTACTGGTGCCGCTCCAGGCACTAGTTCAATCTGAAATTCTACTTGACGTACTGGTGGAATACCAGGTAATTCTTTAGGGAATACTTCAGGAAAATCCCTAACAATAGGTACGTCATCAAACTGCTTCTCGGATGACTTACTTTCCGTAACTTGAGCCATGAATACTTGACATCCTTCTTTCATGTATTTTATTACTCGCATACATGAGATAATTCCATATCGAGGTTTGATTTTGTCGCCCTGGACAATGAGTGTTTCATCCTTGAGTGGTATATGGACGGCCTTTTCATCACAGTGAATCCTAGCACGATGGTGGGATAGCCAATCCATGCCGATGATAGCGTCGAAACTACCAAGTTGAACCGGCATAAGATCAATGGCAAAAGGTTTTTCGGACAAGGTTAGGGTGCAATCTTTCATGATGGTATTGGTGTCTATTAAATTCCCGTCAGCCATCTCGACTTCGTAGGTGGTGTTTAGCTTAGAGGGGGTAACATTAAGTAAAGGGGCAAACGTATCTGATATAAAACTCTTATCGGCGCCCGAATCAAACAATACTCTAGCATTATGATGGTTTAGTAGAAACGTACCGGTGACTACATCGGGTCCATTTCCATCTCCGAGTAGGTATACCCTAGCTTGGGCGTTGGCTGGTTCGTTTCCTTTTGGGCAGTTTCTCCGGATGTGTCCTACTTCTCCGCATCCGAAACAAGTGGGTGGTACAGCTAATGTGTTGCTTCCCGTAGCAGGAATCCTACAGTTTCTGGTTTGATGCCCGATTTTATGACATTTGTCACATCGGACGGTACAACGACCCTCATGATGAAGTTTGCATCGCTGGCCCAGGGGTTTCTGTCCGTTGTACCCTACACCTTCCGTAGCGGTGTAGACTCGGGGTTTTTCTTGTCTTTGATTCTGCTGCTGAGTGCTTCGAGTGTTGTGATATGGATGGTGGTTCCGATTATTGTTGCGTTGGTTGTTGTTGCGGTGATGACTGTTGTAGCTTTGCTGGTTGTTGTTGTGATGGTGAGTGGTTATTTTATCGTCCATTTTCCTTTTAAGTTCATTGTATTTCACTTCTCGATCTAGAAGTTTTTGAGCAAGTTCCATTGCTGCTTCCAAGGTTGGCGGATTTGCTGAGGTGACATTTCCTTCAATACTCCTAGGGAGTCCTTCGACATATTTCTCTAATGTCTTCTCATGATCGGGTACCATGGTAGGGCATAGTATCCTAAGTTCTTGGAATCTCTGGTTGTAACTTCTCAAATCAACTCCTTTCACTATTAAGGCATGGAACTCATCTTCGAGTTTTCGCAGTTCGGAACGGGGACAATACTTCTTTAGTATTTTAGCCTTGAACTCAATCCAAGTAAGCTGATGTGCTGCTTCTGCTCCTAGTGTTTGGACGGTAGAGTTCCACCAGGATAGAGCGTCTTGCATTAGCGTTCCCGTTGCGAAGCTTACCTTGTTGTTTTCCGAGCATCCACTTCTTTGGAAAACAGTTTCACTTCTTTCAAACCATTGAGCTAATTCCGACACTCCTTCAATTCCTTTGAAATACGTCGGTTGACACGCTATGAAGTCTTTGTATGTGCAGTAGCGGGGTGCCGGTGCATTTCCGTCTCTATTACGGTTTTGTTCAGCTAAAACGGCATTAACGCCGTCAGCGATTGCTTGCTGGATTGCAGCCGGGGTCATAACTTCGGGGTTTGCTGGTGCGGCATTCGTGGTTGTTCTCCTGGTTCTAGCCATATTGCTATAAAAGAAGGTATATTATTAGAACATTTATAATAATCTTATCACGTTGAAAATACATATCGAGTAATGAATAGTTAAATATAGGTCGTAGTTACAATGATTCGATCATCGTAAGTTTTCGTATGTTGGGATGACTCCCATAACGAATAAATTTGACCTGTATGAACCAATATATTACGATATAATACAACGTAAATAAAGATAAAATAAACTTCCATAAATCAATGTCACGGTGTTACAACACTTATTTGTACTTGTGCAAATGTTTACAAAACACGACAAGATATTCTTATTTGTAGGACATTGATTTTTCTTAACAAGGTGGTGGTCTCATGGTTTTCCTAAGGCCTTGTCTAGGCGGTTTTGGAGTTCTTGAATGGCAGTGGACATGGTTTCCATGGTTTGATCTCGAGCTCTTCCCCTTTCTCGAGCTTCTAGTAGGGCTTGCCTAAGGCGTAGGTTTTCAGTATTAACCCTTTCAATTTCTCGGTCTAAAGTTCCCAATGCTATTTCGGTTGAAGTGTTAGCCCCACATAGAGCTCCTATGAATTCCATTGATTCCCAAAATAGAGAATCCAACTTTTCGACCTTATCCTCTACTGCAAGATGACCAATTATGAGACTGTTCATGTCATCTTCAAAGGTTTCTAGAAGTTCCTGTGGAATCTTGTTGAGTATACTAGCGATGGAATCAAGTCGGTCTTCGTGGCGAACCATTCTTGCAGCTAACAATGGTATGGTATGGTGTATGGGTTCCCCAGTGACTGGCAGTATTCGGGAGGTAGAGCAAGAACTTTCCCCAAGTTCCCTTGTTGTTGGTGTTCCTTCTTGAGATCTCCAATATCGCATAATGGGCAATAAGAAAGACCATTTACGAGCATCTGCCCGTTTGTGGGTCCTTCGGCGACTACGGTGAATACTAGATTCTGAGGCGGTTGGGCGGATTGGGTAAATCTTTCGGTGAGGTGTTAGAGGGACACTTCGGTAAGGTGCTGGTGGTGATGCTAGTGGAGGTGATACTATAGGTGATGGTGTTAGTGGTACAGTAGTAGTTTGGCTGTAGAAGATAGTTGGTACTGGTGGTATTACTGGTGGTGCAGGTGGTGATGGCACAACTGATTCAAGTGGTATGACAAGAGCTGGTGCTGGTACAGCAGTACTTGCTTCATACGGCTGAAGTTGTCTAATTTGCCTAGATCGGCGAATCAGACCAGATGTTGCCAGAGGAGAAGCCTCTGTGTCAGATGTTGGCAGAAATTGCTGGCTTTGCATGTATCTTTCGGTAGCAGGAGACATAGGCATAGGTGAGGTAGCATAGGCTGAAGTAACATCTTCAGTTCCTGAGTTTGAGGACAAGCTGATAGGGTGGGTGTTCGAAGACATGATACTGTAATAAATTTCCCGATTAGTAAATGTAAGCATAATTATAACCAATTTAAAAATGCTATAAAGGTAAATAATACTTTTTACCAATTACTGGGATGCGTAGGCACGAAGGGCGTAGGATGGTATTTTATGAAAATTTTGTCCCGTTTTACAGTGTAGTTATAGTCCAATGTTCCAAAAACACTTGGTTCACTATAACCGTAGCTCTGATGCCAATCTATAACACCCCCAAAATCGATCAATACAGCGGAAGACTTAAAATGTCAGCGGAAGACTTTTGGGGTATTATATTGTGGATCTTTCGTCACAATTATAGAAAACGATTCAAGTGATCGTTTTAAGTTTTATTTAAAATACCAAATATTCATAATTCCAAGAGAATTCGTTATTCAACAACAAGTTTTATTTAAAGAGAAATAAACGTTTCTTTATTTGCCCACTTCGTGCCGTTGCCATCCATTCCATTTAGTTACCTGAGATAAACATGCTAAAAGTCAACAAAAGTTGAGTGAAATTCATAGGTTTATATTTAAGAGTTTGAACACAAGAGATAGATGTTTATTGTAATATCGATACAAATAAACAAGTTAGAAATCACATTCATTATTGCATTAAGCTCATGACACTCAACGATTCAACAGACATCAATATTTTCATAATAATGATGTGAAATATATAGCCCCCAAGATAGGTATTTGCCAGTAACCTATTATATTCAAATAACGTGCATTTGGTGACTTTCCTCTAGCAACCAAATGGGGATTGTCAATCCCTAATAGATCTATTCACAATTATTTACGTTCACTTTTCAAGTGATTAAGGTTCATGATCGAGGGACTTTTGGCAATAGCTACTTAAGCAATAATAAGATCAGGAAAAGACTTGTGTTCGGTTTTTGAGCATGTATCCCCCCACAGAAATTAGTTAAATGTGGGCTATGAACTCACCTTAGTAGGATAGTAGAACAATTGTAATCTCAACGATGCAAGGCAACGGCTTCACACACAACCTAAAAGATATGGCACGTTTCAGTTCTTAAGTCTCGTTTTATTGCGAACGTTTATTATTAATTATAAGAAATCGATAAAGTGCATACGTGATGGGTTACGTCGTATCAAAATATATAACGGTTACGTATTGTTTTATTCGTCTAAATTTATTTATCGTTATATAAGTTTTATTCGTATTATATATATATATATATATATATATATATATATATATATATATATATATATATATATATATATATATATATATATATATATATATATATATATATATATATATATATATATATATAATAAGTTACGTTTATTATTTATCGTTTTAATATATATTCAAATACATATATAAGTATAAATATATATAAAGTTTTTATTAAAATCAATATTACTATTCAAGCCTTCATGTTTCTCAATTTTACACTTTTTACCCTTAACGGAAAATATTTACGTCATTATTCCAAAAGTTATATATATTTACATTTTTAGTCCAAACATCAAATATTTACATTCATTATCCCTAAGTTTCAATATTTACAGTTTATACCCTTTAGAAAAATAGTTTTTATACTTTTCACCCAAGTTTACCAATTTGGCAATTTTAGTCCTTAACGTTCGTACATTTGCAAAAATAGTCCCAACTTTACCAAATTCAAAACTTAGCATTTTTATTATTTCATTAAGCTCAAAACATTTAGAAAAGCTTATTTTCACAGCTTATTAGCTTATTATTTGCTTATTTCGTTTAGTGGGCTTAACGATCCATTATTAAGGGCCCGTTAAGGTTTTACGATTCAAGGGCTTTGGGGGTACACTTGTTTAGTCGAAATCCATCTTTTTAAGTTATATGAACATTTCAAAAGAGCTTATACGTTCAGCTTATCACAATAAGCTAGAACAAGCTTTTTGGGCTTTTTGGCCCGCGTGAGGTTTTTAAAGTTTCTGAAAACTGTTTCAATGTCGGTTTACTTTAAGTCTCGTTAGGTGATCAAACGATGTTGTTAAGTTGTATTAATTATCATTCTCGTTTCTATATCAAGTAGGTAATCAGATCGTACAAAAATAATAATGGGTCGTGTGTTAAATTTAGGAATGGCGAGGTCAAAGTACACGGCCAGAACTCAATATGTAAACTTTATAAAGTTTGAAAATAAACTAAGTGTTTTAGTAGAAATCGTATAGGTTCACTACAACTTAGAAACGTGTGATTTTTAGTATGTATTCGTTAATATAAGTTCAATATTATTATAGGTACTCGTTAATGCCATAACTAAGAAATAGTATAACACATAAAATGTATACGTTGTTTTTAAGATTTACGATTTATAGGTTCCAAGTGATTGTGCATAATATAATCATACGTATATATAAAAATAGAAAGAAAAGTTCGTGGTCTCACCTCACCTCAAAAGATGGAGTAAAACTAGACGTATGGTTCGTGTAATGGTTCTAAAGCTCCGTGGTTCACTTCACGTCCCTCCAAGGTTCAAGTAGCTCCAATCCTTGCTTCCTAGGTTCTCTTCTAAGCGTGGTTCTCCTAGTAATCCGTTCGTCCCTCCATTCACTCTCTCTCGTTAATATTTTAGTAGTATGGTACGTATAAGTGTAGTATTAGTTTGTGCTTGCATGTAGACGTTATATAGTGAGTTTTGAAAGGTATATGCAAGGTAGGTTCACGTGATTTTTGAATGTAGGATAGATACGAACGTTTTGCACCACCTTTCTTGTCCAATCGGTTACTTACAAAGCTAGGATTGTGTCATAGATCTTCTATTCATTCCTGACAATGATCATTGTGCATAGTGTTCGCTTACTTGTCATAAGGGAAGAGGGGAGGCATGGAAGAAGCCTTGTGCCACGTTTTGGCATTATCTCCATGGAAGGTATCATGCATTTGCTTTGTACGTTTTTAGAGTAGTAAACGAAAGCATGTGAGTAAAACTTTGGTCTCGTATGATTCTTGGGCAGTAGATAATCCAAAATGTGCAAAAATATAGGTTCGTTATGTGTAGGAATCGTTAGATATTAGGGTGCGTTTGAGGGTGTCGAGGTGTGTTTGCAAAAGAAAGAAATAACAAAAAAAAAAAAAAAAAAAAAAAAAAAAAAAAAAAGGTGCGTTTGGGCTTGGCCTGTGGGCTGCTGGTGGTGTCGGCCCAAGCAAAAGAAAAAGAAACAAAAAGAGTCCGTTTGGTTATGTATTGGATTACGAGGCCCAAAGGGTGTTGGGGGCCCACCTGGGGTGTCTTGATTATCGTGTCGAAGTTCAAAAATATTAGTGAGCGTTCTCGGGAAGTTTCGTAGGTTCGGGGAAAATATAAGTAGTATATGTTATTTAGACGAAACGTATTATTAAATAATAACGCGTCATATAATTATTTATCGTTCGCAATAATTATAGGCAACCTAGGTTGTGTGTAAGCATCGTTCCTGGGTAAACGGTCAATCACAGTTATCATAGTGGTTCAATATCAAGCCATATCGTAAAAAAAATTTTGTTACCCGTAAAATGGTGTTAATTCCTTGTAACATCGTTTTATTTATTCGTATGCATTTACTAATCGTATGGGAAATTTACGAGAGGTTACACCTTTGATTCATGCAATTATGATTATTATTAATGTTTCTGTGTATGCGACTAGGTTAGGGTTATTTTTTATCTTCATCTGTTGTGTGTAACGAAATAGAGATTGTTGCTAGGTCTGGATTTTTTCTCCTGTTGTTGTTTTGATACTGTTTTCTCTTTTTCGCCAACCTAAATTAGGGTTTCTGATTTGGGGTAGATGATCTGGCTACTTATGACCGGATGGGCTTAGACAAATCCTTATAAATGTTACATTTATAAATTTTGGCAACTAGAAGATGGTTATAGTTTTGGGTTTTAGTTGTTTTAATTATTTGCCTTATTCACCTTTACATGTTGCGGTAAATTAGGGATGATGCTTCCATGTTCACCTGGCTGATTATTTTTTAATATGTATATGATACTTACATGAAACAATAGTTAGGGTTGCTATGAATGCCGAAAATTATTTTAAAGTGAATGGCGAAAATTCATGTCTTTTGGTTTGTTTTGTTTGTAGTTGCTGATGGAAAAGTGTCGATGGTATTGTGCCATTTGTCACTGTGTTAGTTGCAATAATGCATTGTTAGTCAGTTTTCGGGAAATGAGAAGCTTGCTTCATTAATGGTAGCTTCGTTGATGCTTTTGAACCAAGTATCATTGGTGGTACATGTTCCTAGGTTTAAATAAACCAGGAACTTTGATTGGTTATATGCTATTGAAATTGTTCTATGTACCAGAACAACCATATATTGGCAGGGCGTTTATACCAATGCAGCCATGGCAGTTATCTGACATTGAAATTCAACAATTAATGTGTTTGGATCGGTTTAGATCCTAGGTGTTTGCACTAATGCAGCCACAGCAATTCCGTTTGGTTGTAGGTTATGTTACTGAAATTGTTCAAGGTATGAGAGCGGCCATATCTTGGCGGGGCATTTACACTAACGCAGCCATGGCGGTTGTTCCACCTTTGTACAATCAGTTATTCATGGATTATATAAGTAACATTATTTTTAAGAAAGTTTAAATGGCTGTGATGATTGTTGTAATTTTGGCAAGATGTTGCGACCCTAGCTTGGTGAGGCAATGACCGGATGGCATAGCATTTATTCCTGCTATGCAACCGGATTTCTTTGCAGCCGTAGCAGAATTCGGATACTTCTATGACCTAACCAACATATACAAATCTGAGCCTAGTTTTTTGAAAAAAACTAAACAAGATCCGAATGCCTTTGGTAATTCTTTGATTTCAAGAAGTGTGAAGAAAGAATTTTTCAACCACAATCCTGAAATTGCAAGTGAATTTTGTTTGTTAATTTTTCCACCTTGGTGAATTAATTTTGAGAAAACAATTCTGGATTATGATTGTGGCTACGATTCATATTTGAAAAACAAAAACAAAACAAAAAAAAAAAAAAAAAAAAAAAAAAAAAAAAAAAAAAAAAAACTGGATCACTTATCTAACATATCCGTGGTTATTTTGTTTTTCATACAATGATGCATATAGCTGCTAATTTTTTCTTTTTAAGCAGTAATTCGGAGTTGGTTATAATTTCAGGGTTTTGTTGGAATTAAGGGTTGGTTTTGCTGGAATTAGGGGTTGGTTAGAATACATATTTTTTTGCAATTGCTTTGCTATATGCATCTGATCTGGTATGCATTCAATGCGCTTTTAGAATGCAATTTTCTTTTGATGTTGCCTTGCTATGTGCATCTGATGTGGTATACTTATTTGGCTTGAAAATGAAATGCATGAATCAATACTAAGTTCTCAGCCCGTATGAAGTCCTTCGGTTTCAGAGATTAGAGCAGGATTTTGAAATGAGTGATTAAGAAATGCCATTTGTTTTATTATATCTAAACATCATATATGAAAAGTAATACAAGGCATCTCTCTAATCTGTGAATAATAAATGTTAGACATGCTGATGTAAGACATGCTTATTAGGTGGCGTTTGGAATTTCTTATTTACATGCTTTATCAGTTATCTGAATTTGAAAAAACTGATACACTCACTTTTTGTCTATCTTATTAAGTTGAGCTTATGCCTGATTTAAGTTCATAAGCTTACGAGCTTATATGATTTACGAGCTAACGGATGGTGCTCACTGCTTTAAAATGATGAAATGGGTTAGTGAAATAATGAAGGTTGGTGAGATTGGTAAAGAGATCAAGTTAATGGCAAAAGGCTGATAAACGGTGACCTTGACTAGCCCACATGATCTTGCATAAGTTGAGTAGATAATTCTATCTGTTGGTATTTAACCTGGTAACCAATCTTGAGATCATCTTATGATCATGTATTATCCTCTTCACTTGAAGTAAGAGTTGTCCCAATGGATGGCACTAGAACTTCTTTGTGATGAACCTTCAAATAAAAAGTTGGATCTGCACAACTTTGGGGTAATTTTGGTAGAAACTTGCTACGTTGCAGCAGCCATGGGGTAATCTAAATCCTGCGCACACAGGTTTGTCCCACTGACTCTGACTTCTATTGCTAGCAACAAGAAACCTACTATATTTTTATCCTTAAATCAAGCTTTTAACATACACTATTTCACAATCAAATTTATATTATACATTGAAACTAAAGCATGATACAAGTAAATTTTTTTACCTTAAAGCAGATTAACAAAATCCAAGTACTATATTTTGGATGTTTTGTTCAATTCTTGATTTCTTTGATTGTTAATGTCTATAGAATTGAAACTATTGTTTTATAGGTTTACCGTTTGAAGCTGCTTGGAGACTATCATCATTCACCTCTGATTGCATTTGTCAACTTTGTCAGCGTAAGATGAAATGGCGCTGAAATCAGTGTGCTTAGAGCATCAAGTAGGGACTAAAATGGGTCAGTTTTAAACTATTGTTTTTTACTATGTATTTTTTTTGGGTTTCAAACAGCCCATTTAAACACACTATTCTGCATGAAATTTCAGCAACCAAACATCCCTATTAAAAACAGTTTCTGCTACAAAATTTTAGCAACGGAACAGCATTAGAACAATTTTCTACACAAAAAATTCAGCATCAAAACAGCCATCTGAAGTCATTTCTTTCTGAGCAAAATTTCAACAAGCAAAATTCTTTTAAAAACATATTTTTCACAAATATTTCATCATCTACACATCGTTTAAAGACTACTAGAAGAGTGTATGCATAGATTGCTTGGATAATTCCCATTTCATTCTGAAAACGCAAATAGAGTGCACTTCTTTGTATTAAGCTCACACAGTCACTACATTAAACTGAAATTTACCATCTTGCTGTAGGTCATAATGAAGGCTCTTGAGGAGATATTTGAGGCTGCACGGGGTATCATGGTTTGGCTTGATGCTTGTTGAGACAACATTATCAAGATCTCCTAATGTTTTAATGATGACAAATAAACATTCGAAACACATAAAATAACAAACGGTAGCCAAAATTCCCCGAATCCATATCTGTTCCTGACTCATCACCCACGCGTTGACGCGTGGCTAACGAGCCAGGCTTCTGTATGGATCGGGACAAATTTTGAAATTCGGCTTTCCCCTTACCCGACAAATGTGGATCTTTCAATACAGGTATGAATATGCTATGTGCTTAATTGAGAACACTCAAAACGAGTTTTTGGATTAAAGAGATCCAACTTTTGAAACACTCGTCTAACGGGAAAATACCAACTCTTGTTTTCTAACTCTTGCCTCTAGCCAAAGCTTTTTCTAAACTTAGGGAGTTTATATATTTCACATAATATCACGTGAAAGCATCCATATGCTCATATCATGTGCTTACGTCTTCTCTAATCATGTAACGGGTCTACTCCCTTATTGGTCAACCTAAGTCAAAGGCCACTTTGCGTAAACGCATCCTTTCCCACTTGGGTTATGCTTTACATCAAGGCAAGGCACTTAACTTGTTTGCACCAAGGTGTTAGTTGAGTACATCGAGTCGTGGAAAGTCACAAGTTATGAAACTATGGATTCTCGACGTTGTGTTACTTAGAATTATAAGTAACCTATGATTTTCTCAACTCATAATCTTAATTGTCTAAACCTTTTCTTCTTAATGACAATTAGATTATCACTTAATCACCTCTTAATCACCTCCTTAAACACAAGAGACAAAGCCTCCAAACAACCCAACATCTTCTTACATATTCCCTTACACCTCTTACACATTCATACCTTTTGACTCACACACTCTACCACACAAGATTCCCAACTTTATACATTCCCTATACACCTTTCTCATAAACCAATACATACCCTTCCCTATACACACATACACTCTTTTCTACACATACCTTTAATTTCAAAATACTTCACTCACATACCTCTCTTCACACACACAAGACTCCCCATCACTTCAATCTTACACATTCCTTACATATACTATCTCACTCTCTACACACACTAGGCTCCCCATCACATCCATACTTACATATTCCCTTACACACACACACAAACCAACCTTGATATTCCTTACACCCTTTCACATCCCAACCTTATACTCACCCTCTTCTCCAAGGAAGGAATATTCCCTTGGATATTTTCTCTTAACCCAACCATGGTTCACATCTAACCAAACTATGGTTAGTTCCCAACTTACCTCATTCTCACCCAACTATGGTTAACTCTTAACCACACCAAGGATGGAACATTCCCTTGGATACACCCTTTAACCTAACCATGGTTCACCTTCTAACCTAACCATGGTTTAATCTATATACACTTCTTTCTAAACCTAAGCATGGTTACTTCTTAACCTAACCTCTCACACTCTTCCCTATAGAGGAGTATCCCATGGCATATTCTTTCTCTCTTTTCTATGCCATATGAGGAATACCCATTCTACCCCTACCCAATTATCTCTTCTTTCTTTCTATCTTTGATAATTGGTTTTCTAATAAACACTTCACAAAACATTTTCCAAATTGGATATTTGAGTTGGTAAACCTTAGATTGATTAATGATAAGGTTTAGTGTGTGAAGTACAATTGGGGGTTTAGCAATGGTAGGTATTTACAAGACCAACACCCAACATTTGGGAATTTTTCAGTGGGCCTAGCGCGCCACCTGCGCGTTGACGCGTGGACAACGTGCCGACCTCGGTAAATAATTCCCAAGGTTGGGTCTTTGCCTATAAATACCCCCTACCTCTTGTATTCCTCACCCCTTGCCATTATTCTTTCTCTCTAATCCTCTAATTATATCTCTTGTGTTCTTAGTTAAACATGCTAACATCTTTGAAAGAACACATCTCTTTGCAAGGGAAGAATCACAAGAACCTAATCCACTCTTGTGATTGTGTCGAGGGTCTTATTATCTTTACCCTTTCTACTACAATTGAGTCTCTAGGTTAGGTTAGGGCTTAATCGAGCAAACATTCATTCATTCATTCAACTGTTTGTAAGGGAAGTTTTGTGTCTTAGTGACCAAGCCTAGATCATTGGGGATCTAGTTGGGGTTTGCTACTTCCGGGTGGAAGTTCTGGTTGTGGTCTTGGTGACCAAAGGTTAAGTCGAATCACAAGATTCTTGATGGTGGTTTCCGAGGGCGGAATACCATGGGAGTAACTCCTTCTTTGTGAGCATTGATATTGGCGAATATCGGTGGAGTGAATTGTAACGGTTTGTAGTCCACCAAAAGGATTATACTAGTGAATAGTATCAGTGTCGTGGATTCGCAACTAGATGTACGAATGGTATATACCCCCCATCCCGAACCAATATATATCTTTGCGTTCTTTACTCGCTTTATATGCTCTTGGTTGTGATTGTGTTTGTGGTAGCTCTTACTTAGCCCACTTGGTTGTCTTCATGGCTTAAAGTTTTTTAAATGTCCTAAAAGCTGAAGAAACCATATTCACCCCCTCTCCTACGGTTCTACAATGCTAAAAATGCATGGTTGACAGGGCAGCCGCCATCAAGGGCTGCACACTCGATAAAGCAGCTAGCGGTAAAGACAATACAGTTGACAAGGTGGCTGCTACTAAGGACTACTCTGTGGAGAAAGCTAACGAAGGGAAATATGTGATTGCGGGGACCATTGGACACTTAAAAGGTGTGTCTAGTGGTACCGCGCAAAAAGCTATGGCTTTGCTTAGCGGGAAGAAGGAAGTAGTTAAGGAAAGGTTGTCCGAAACTACAAAAGCCACAAAGGTTAGTCGAATGTGATCATATAACCTTTTTTTCTTTTGTTTTGGTATAACATACGTATAGTTCGTTAATAATGTATATATGAATAAGGCCTTCTTAATAAATATGAATGTTAATGTGGTGTAAATGAGGCTGTCGCCATATTAGGTATTTCAGTAGTTGAAAGGTATGCGTACAATGTTGGAATGTTATTTGGTGGACTCGACAAAGGTTAAATCGCCCGCAGCTTGGCAAAGCATGTTATTACAGTTGCAGCCATGGTGGGTGAATCCTCTTTTGTCGATTGTCTGTTTGCCCAAAAATTAGTTGACCATAAGTAAAACCTTATTATTAAAAAAGGAATGACCTTTTTCAAGGTTTCAAGCATATGTCTTAGTCGAACAGAAAAGGACCGTTTGCATAATTTAAAAGAGGCTGTGAAAGTTGGTGCTTTACCAAGGTTTCACCTTTTTTCCATAACTCATATCATGAATTAATCATAATCTCAGTATTTGATCATTTTACATGTTTCATACTTATCTCACTAACCAATCACTTGTATCAATCTATTTTTTTCTGTATGAAAGTCATGTTCAACTTGCTGCAACTGCATTACCTATAACAACATCAAGAAAAGTCATGAAAGATGAACTACAAAATGTCGCAGGAATGACACCAACATCGACTGCCAGTGGTTGCGGAACAGATGGGATATGCAGAGATAATGCAACCAATTATCTCAACAATAATATAACTTCTGGATAAAGTGATTTATTCAAAATATCACGTCACCCATATCTTTTTCTACATTTTATATAGGAATTGAGGTCACCAAACAGGGAGTTGTAGCTGCATATTTTGGTGGTAGATGTATTTATAGAGCGGCCATCACAATATGCAACGATGGTGGAAGACATTTCTCCTATATTTAAGAAGTTACATCATTTTCTCAATTCGTTATGTCCACATCAGGTACAACTCCTTGCACTAAATTTGGATTCACTTAAGTTGTCATGATTTCAACAGTTATTAGGTCATTATTGATTCTGTGAAACAGAAGTTGGTAGTTAAAGTAATCTTAAATATGGAACTAAAAAATGCTTTAAACGGTGAAAATGAAACACATTCCGGTTGTAATGTCATCTTTTATACAACATCTTACTTTTTCTTTCTGTACAGAAGTAATTGACCTCTTAGCCCAAACCTGGTCAGTAGAGCCTTTTACAGTTGACGATTATTTAATGATTTAAGTTTTTGTGATAATTTTGCAGGCTACATGGAGTTTACAAAGAGGACCTGTTGAAGCCTCTCATTGGAAGGCTCAAATTGCATTTATATCGTACAATTTGTGATAACTTAGTGTTGTATTCACTGAAGTGTGACATGCTGAGTGAAACATTTAAACAACTTACATGTATGTTGTTGTATTGAAGAATATGCAAGAATTGAGTAAAAGTCAAAGTTTCAATGATAAAAAGTCAGAACTACATATCTGGATCATGTGCATGACTTTCACAATTTTTTTTTAATGGTTGTTGCTGCACTTTTACAAAAACAATAGATTCCCTTATCCTATCAGTTATCATAAGTTAACTTTGTTGGGAATAAAATGCACAAAGTAAAGAGTCTGCCAGAAGAGCCTGCTAGTTGATAGTTAAGCCTTCCTCTTCAGTTTTGCTGATATTGATGATATACTAACAGTACCTTCTGGGTAAGAAGGTACTGCTAGTTAAAGAAGGTCCTGCCAGTTTTCACGACAAGTTGTTATATTTTATTTAGAGATATTTAGTTGTATTATTAGTCTTTGTACAAAGTCATACGTTAAGTAGAAGTATTACAGAAGTCTCAGTAGATATAATGGAGTGTTTTACCTTGAAAGGTGTAATATTAGGATAAGATAAACCTCTAATATATTATATTAAGCAACTTGGCCACTTGTAATAAGGGCTCCTTATACTATAAAAGGAACCCTTAAGACACCTTCTTAGATATCTCTTACACTCATCTTTCCCATGCATAACTTCCATCTTTAAACCCATTCACGTATCAAAGATTCAAGGTTACACTTGTAATCCTGGTGATAGTTAAGATCACCCGTATTATTTCATCAATAATATTGAATCGTTTTGTGTTATTCATGTTGTTTTCATTCTCATTTACTTATTCACCACCTTTGTTCCTTTAGTGTGTTTTAGTAAATTCCGCGTGCTAACTCACATTCATTCATAAATATCCTAAACACATTATTGAGATTAACATCCCAAGTGTTTGCATAAATCAATACAGAATCCTTCCACAAGTGATATCAGAGCAAGGCTGATATTTACGACATAAAAGAACAAAGCAAAAATGGATGTTGAGCACATTCAAACCAATGTGGCTGCAAAACTTCCATTACTCAAACAGAATGAGTTTGAGATGTGGAGACTGAGGGTTGAACAATACTTCCAAGTGCAAGACTATGCACTTTGGGAGATTATTGAAGAAGGAAACTCATTTAAACCAGTAACCACCACCTCCACAGTAAATGATGCACTTGTCACAACTGTGCAAGTAAACCCAATAACCGCTGAAGAAAGAATTCAAAAGAGAAATGATCTTAAAGCCAGGAGTATGCTTCTCGTGTCTATTCCAAATGACCAGCTTCTAGTCTTTAACAAATACAAGTGTGCTAAAACCCCTTTTCAAGCTATTGTAGCTAGATTTGGTGGTAATGATGCCACCAAGAAAACCCAGAAAACACTTTTAAAACAACAGTTTGAAAACTTTTTAGCCACACCAAATGAGTCTTTGGACAGCATGTTCAATAGACTACAAAAGCTTTCTAGTCAATTAGCCATTCATGAAGTGATAATATCTCAAGAAGACTTAAACTCCAAATTTCTTAGAAGTCTACCCTCTGAATGGGCCATGCATGTCATTGTCTGGAAAAACAAACCAGATATTGATTCCATGAGTCTCAATGATCTTTACAGCAACTTCAAAATAGTAGAGCATGAACTAAAGAAGTCTACTAGTTCAAGCTCAGGAAATATGGCATTTATGTCATCTCATGGTACTACCAAGAAAGTTGATGAAGAAAAAGATGGTGGAGAAAAAGGTACTGCCAACACAAATTTTGGTACTGCCAGTACTTCCAGCAGTACCAAAACCATTTTAGATGACACAATTGGTTGTGCTTTCCTAACATCACAACTCAATGGTTCCACATTGACCTTTGAAGATCTTCAAGAGATCAGTGATGATGATCTTGAAGAAATGGACATAAAATGGCAGCTTTCACTTCTTAGCATGAGGGCTAAGAAATATTTGATGAGGACTGGAAAGAAGATTGTCATCAATGGCAATGAACCTGCTGGGTATGACAAATCTAAAGTGGAGTGCTACAACTGCCACATGAAGGGTCACTACTCAAGAGAATGTAGAAGACCAAAGAAGCATGGTGATAAGGGAAGAGGTTTTGAGAACAAGAACAGGGGAAACAATGAGAACAAGAGCAAGGAAGTGGACATCACTGAAACAAAAGCTATGGTAGCTATTGATGGGCTGGGTTTTGATTGGAGCTTTATGGGTGAAGAAGAGTCATCCTCAAATGAAATGGCTTTAATGGCTCTCTTCAATCCTGAGGTACAAATTACTAAATGTTCTGCTACTTGTGAAGTTTTTAAAGAACTAGAAATCTTAAGAAAACTTTATGATGAACTGAAAGAAGAACAAAGAAAAACTCATCAAGACCTAGTTAATCATAAGTGTGGTATGTCCAAACTTGAGAAACAAATAATTCACTTTAGAGAGAATGAACTCACCTTTTCTGACACAAAAGCTATTCTTAATAGAGACATATTTCTTAAAAATGCTGAAATAAACCTTGATGAGTGTGTAAATACTCATCATTTTTACCATTCCTGAGCTGCCAAAACTTCTAAAAACACTCAATATCACATCAAAATAGTGAAAATATCCCAGGAAAGTGTTTTACATGTTTCAAATGCAAAAGAATCAAAAACAGATGAAAAACGTACAAAGTTTGCATAATTGGCAGTTTCAGTCCCTCAAGTTTTAAAAGTTGTCAAAACTAGTCCCTGGTTATTCTAAAAACATGAAAAATTCACCAAAGGTCCTTTTTAATCATAAAGTTACATATTTAGTCCTCTGGTATAAAGTTTCACAAAATTACAAGTTTAGTCCCTGTACTTTGCAAATTGACATAAATGGTCCCTGGGATGTAAAAACTTTGAGAAAAACAAATTTTGTCCTTGCACTAACCTTTTATGACAGGATTGGTCCTTGGTGGAAAGTTTGGTGAAAATTACACAAATGGTCCCTGAAGTTTGAAAGTTTGGCGGTTTTAGTCCCTAGTGAAAATTAAATGGAAAAGTCAACCCAGGACCTTATACTATTCATACTTTGGCATAATACACCCTTTGAAATACTTTGGAAAAATTGCCAAAACCTCACCTCCAACTTTCATTAAATTACAAAAAAAGGTCCTTGTGTAACTATAAACCAAACCGGATCCAAAGATACAACTAAAATCCAATCCAAACAAAATACCCAATCCATTCACAAAGTTAATCCACCCAGCCCACAAATAAATACCCAAGCCCAACCCATAAGCCCAAATACCCTTAAAACCGTTCTAAAAAATCCTCAGGTCAAATGGTCAAACCCCGTCTCCCTTTCCCTCCTCACAACACCACCACTTGACTACTTCCCTCCTCCACCTCTCCCCTCCATCACATCTGACCTCCCATTTCCACCAATCATAAACCAGAACCCCCCACAATTAATGCATCCACACCTCCCCTACACGCAATAGAGCAAATTGCTCTGTTTGCCTTTTCCCGCCAAAAATACGTGGCACCCTTAGAGTGGACCAAAGAAGCCAGAGAGAGGTGGGAAATGATGAGGAGGATGCTGGGAACCCTAATCCTTTGCTATAAATAGAAGAGAAGCACAAGGAAGCTAATAGTTAGTTAATCTTAGTTAATGTAAGTCATAGTTATGCAAATTTAAATTCATAGTGTAATTTCAAGATTTTAAGCAGTTATTAAGCTCTTTTATTGTATTGTAATTCTGTTTGATCAATCAATTTCAAGTTTCCATTGCTTTTCCAACTTGTGCACTTCTGTTTCAATTTCAAAATTTTAATCAAGATTATTAGTTATTACTGTGTTATGTAATGGACTTCTAGGATCACCTAAGCTCCTATATAGCTTATTGAAGCTATTAGTAATCAGTAAAACAAGTTTAGTAATTAAAAACCAAAAATACCAAAAATAGTCAACTAAAGTCAAAATCAGTGTTCATGGAATTTACAGCTGGAGCAGGGTATATTATGGATGCCCCTGGGTTAGAATCCCATGGGGGATACTAGGATTTGATTTGAGGTTCTTGGTTCATGGTTTGGCAGGAGTGCAATAAATTGTAAGCAAAATCCTTTAATTTCAAGTTTCTCTTATAACCTATTTAATAGTAGTTTACATTTGTCCATTTTACCTTCTTATAACCTATTTAATAGTTTCTGATTCTTAGATATAGTTTTAATCATAGTTTCCTTAATTTCTTTCATAAACTGTTTCATAAGGTAGTGTTTGGTTTATTGCTTTCTGTGGCACTCAGCTTGGTGTTGGTGTTGTTTCTTGTTTTTACATGTTCACTAGCATCATATGTTCTCAGAATAGCACTTAAAAACAGGTTTAGATCATTAAAAAGTCAAAAAGCATAGTAACAGCCAAGATTATACCCTCTGATTGGTTAAAGAAGTGGCATATGCCCCATTTCCAATCATTTTTGAGTGGTTTAGGTAATCTTGGTCTTAATATAGCTCGAACATCCATTTTCAGTCACTAAATCAAGAATCAAACTCATAAAAGTCAAACTAGGAACCAAAGAAGAAAAGTCAAAAATTTACTTGTCTCAGGAAACCTAAAAATTGGGAGATTTATTCTGATTTTTGTGTTTGGATTTGGACTTTAAAATTTTCACAAGTTATTCTCTACCAGCTCATCTTTCAAACTCCATTGTTGGCTTAATTTTGAGATTTTTCTACAAGCTTCTACAAGCTTGTAAACTAGGCTGCAGGGCAACCCATTCCTCTGCATCAGCAGACACCCAGCCACCACACCACCTTTGGTGGTGGTTTGTGGCCACCACAGTGGTCCCTACACCTAGGTTTTAGGTTTTCCCAACCCTCCTCCTACCAGGTTATAACCATTGACCCTTGGTTTGACCTAGAATCAAGTGGACCCCACCTTAATTAGTCATTAAAGTTTGTCCCAATCTGTGTTCATATTCAGTTTGCTTAAGTGCTTATTTGGTTCCATACTGCTTATTTGTGATCACCAATTGTTGTTTCTGGCTTATTTGAGTTAGTATAACTTATTTGCACCCATTTTCACCCTTGTGGGTCCCACCTCTAGTCATTTGTGCTTATTTGTGCATTCAGTCAACCAAAGTCAACTGATAAGCAAAAGGGGGTGCATACAGCTTATTTATAAGCCATTTCAAAAGTGTTTTCACAAAAGTTCTCTATTTTCAGTAGTAAAACAAGTTTGGAAAAGAAAAATCCATAAAATCCAAAGTAATCTCAAGTGATAGTTTCTATTTAATTCTATTTAATTTTAATTTTCATTTTTAGATTTTTATTAAGTATTTAGTATTTTTATATTTTTATTAATTACCTCTTATATTAAAGTAAATTCAGTAATTTTTCTAGATTTTTATTCTATCATTTAGTATTTATTAGATTTAATTCTAGTTTTCTTAATTATTATTTAATATTAAGTATTAAATATCATATTTAGTTTTTATTAAGTAAAACTTAATTTTTATATTTTTCCTAGCTCTAATATAGTATAATAGACTTTTAGAAAATAAATTTTTAGTTTCTACTGTTCATTTTCTATTTTTCTTATTTTAATTATTCAAATTAGACTTAAGTTAATTAAAAGGTAATTAATTAGTGGATTAGTCTTAAACATAATTTTTAGAGTTTTTTATAATTTTGTAGGATTCCTGTGATGGTTAAGTAATTTTATAAATTTTATCATAATTTTCTAAGTTAGTTTAGTATTAATAGTAATGTAAATTAATTTAATTAGTTTAATTAAGTTAAATAGTTTTTAATTAATAAAAAATCCATAAAAAGACAAAAATATTTATTTTTATTTTTTATACTTTCTTCAAGTTCTAATTAAGGTTTGGAAAATATTTTTGCTAGTTTTTAGATTAATTTGTAACATTTGTCATTTTTTTTAGTTAATTAAAATTAGATTTAAATTAGATTTTAAATAGTTTAATTAATTAAATAATATTTTAATCATTTTTATAATTTCAATTTCATTTTCAATTTTCTTTTAATTTTAAGTTTTAAAAAGTTTCAAAAGCACCCCCTGTAGTTTGTTAATTACCAAATCCCACTTTCTGTCTGTTACGTGATCCTGATTGTGAATTTGTGCATATATCTGGTTTCTGATTTTTGTGAATATTATATCTGTGTACCAATACCAAAATAACAGTAGCAAAATCAATCCCATATCATCTGGGCTACTGTCCTCAGTGCCACTCACTCATAAACGATTTCCAAAGCACCATTTCAATCTCGCTGGGATATAACGACCCGGGGACACACTATACTATCACCGGAGAATTGGAACGAGGCTGTCTTTGACTTGTTGACCTTGGTCAATAATATCTGACTGTTTCGGGACCAATCAAAATTTGGCGCCGCTGCCGGGGAGGTTGTTGCGTGTTTTACAAAATCGTTTTAAGTTTAGTGGTTTTCAAAACCCTCCCTGTACAAATTTCACACAAATTTGTAAAAAAATTTTGTAAAAACATAATCATATCAAAAACGTTCATTAAAACTTCTCCTGAAGTGTTGAAAACACCAAAAAAATCAAAAACAACAAAATAAACTGTGAAGTTAAATTACTTCGTTTTTTTTAAGATTACAACCTGAAACAGTTGGTTTAAGGTAAGTTCTGACATTAAATTGCGAACTTAAGAGGAAACCTATTTACTTCCTCCCGCCAGCCTGCGAGTAATCTTAAAGGGACGATTTCGGTTAACGAATCAGTTCCAAAAATATTTCCCAAGTTTTCTGCACACACACCCATAAGCCTAAAGCAGTTTTTCAAATTAATAAATACACACCCATAATAAGTTCCCAAACTTATAATAAAAACTTGCCTTTATATCCCTGTGAGTGGTGTACCTTTTTCAAAGAAGCCATTCACTTGTGATTTCTGGTTTAAGTTCACTGTGGTTTTGCCTCGATCTTGTGTTGAAAAATTGTTTTTAGTGTATGCGCACTCGGTCACAAACAAAACGTAAAAATAAGAAAAACGTACCCGAGCTACGTTCTGTTACAGAAGAACCAAAAACCGAAATGGCCGCTGGGCCACCACCACCACTATTACCACCCCCTGACCCTCCCAGGGATGTGCCAGCTCCCGATCTCCGAACGATGGAGGAGCTGTGCCAGCCTACCATGCAAGGGCGGGGTGGGCCTATTGCACCACTCACTATTAGGGCTACGGACTTTGGCCTCAAGCATCACATGATCCAACAAGTCCAGAATTCGTGTCAATTTCACGGATTACCAGGTGACGATGCTAACAAGCATCTTGACAAATATCTTACGGTCACCCAAAGCATGAAACAGCATGGTGTCACCGATGATGCCCTCCGGCTGTACCTCTTCCCCTATTCTCTCACTCATCATGCCACTGCATGGTTTGACCGACTCCCCAGAAATTCTATTCGTACCTTTGATGACATGGTAACCAAGTTTTTAGCAAAATATTTTCCACCTTCCATGGTTACCAAGTTACGAAATGATATCAGCAACTTCCGGCAACGTCCCGATGAGTCTCTTTTTGAGGCTTGGGAACGTTATAAGCTAGCTATTGATCGGTGCCCTAACCACAATATGTTGCAAGTTACCATCATAGATACCTTCTATAATGGTCTGACATTGAGGCACCGAGACACTCTCAATGCTGCTGCTGGTGGGACCTTTATGAAAAGGCATCCCGAAGAGTGCTATGACTTGATTGAGAACATGACTGCCCACCATAACTTTTGGGATTCCTCTGCGGAGAGGGATGAGTCATGTCATTCAGTTACTCCTTCATCATCATCTCCTGAAATAATTGCTCTTACCAAAAAGATGGATGATATTTATACGGCTGTGTTGAGAATGAACCAAACAATGCAAAATCAGGCTCAAAATCAACAAGTGAAAGCCGTGGCCCGAAGTTGTGAAACTTGTGGGGGCCCACATCTGTATTCCGAGTGTCCAGCTACTGCTGACTTTCCTCAAGAGAACGTTTATGCTGCTCACGGTTCCTACAACACGGGGGGTAATTCTTACCAACCGCAAGGGGACCGTAATCTCTTAAGCTATCGTTCCAACAATTTTCTCGGACCTCCCGGTTTTAACCAAAATCAAAACCGTAACTCGAATCAGAATTATAACCAAGGTCAAAGCTCAAATTTCCAAAACCCGAACCAAAATCAAGGCCAGTTTAATCAAAACAATTTTCAAAATGGCAATCAAAATCAAGGTTTTCAGGGAAATTTTCAAAGAAACCAGAATCAAGGGAATTACAATCAGGGTAATTTCAATCAGAGAAACAATTTTCAGGGTAACAACAATCAAAATCAAGGGAATTTTCAAAACAACCGTGTTCAAAATCCTCCTGTTCAAAATCAAAACGTTGTTTCACCCTCGTCTTCCTCCAATGCTGAGTTTAAACAATTCATGAAAGCACAAGAGGAAATGAATCGGTTATCGATCAGCACGATCTCTGAGCTTCAGAAGTCTTTAAATGATCGACCCTCGGGCCCGGGTACACTACCGAGCAACACAATCGCTAACCCGAGGGGCGATGTCAAAGCGATCACTACCCGAAGCGGGGTATCATACAATGGACCCTCGATTCCCTCTACCTCTTCTTCTCCTCCTAAGGTAGCGGAACGTGAGCCTGAGGTTACTACGGACACGGTACTTCCTACTAATAACGGAGGTATCAACAACGTCCACCCTCAAGTTGTCCCGGTTCCGGCTCGTAAGCCGAAAGTTGTATTTGATCCTCCTGTGAGTCCTGATGAAATTCCAAAGAATGATCCTAAGCCTTCAATTCCATATCCTTCACGTATGAATGATCAAAAGAACCGCGAAAGAGCTAATCATCAGATGGAAAAATTTTATCAAATTTTCCAAGAGTTGCATTTCGATATTAGCTTCGCGGACGCTCTTCTTCTCATGCCTAAGTTTGCTTCGACAATCAAAAATCTGATAAGCAACAAAGAAAAACTCTGTGAGATGGCAAAAACTTCACTCAATGAACATTGCTCTGCAGTGCTCTTGAAAAAGCTTCCCGAAAAGCTTGGAGATACCAGGAAATTTCTCATTCCTTGTATTTTCCCTTGGATGGTTGAATGCTTTGCCTTGGCCGATCTTGGCGCAAGCATTAACCTAATGCCTTACTCAGTCTGGAAAAGACTTTCTCTACCTACTCTCACTCCGACCTGCATGACACTCGAGCTTGCAGACCGTACTATATCCCGTCCTCTTGGCATTGCCGAAGATATCTTCGTGAAAGTAGGAAAGTTCCATTTTCTGGCAGATTTCATGATTGTTGATTTCGATGCTGACCCAAGAGTTCCTCTCATTCTCGGAAGGGGATTCTTAAGAACGGGTTGTGCTCTAATCGATGTATTCAAAGAAGAAATCACTCTACGTGTTGGTGGTGAAGCCATCACATTCAATCTTGATCAGACTTCAAGATACTCCTCCAACTATGACGCTGAAACAGTTAACAAAATTGACATCATCGATGTTGCGTCTGAGGAGTATTCTCAAGAAGTCCTTGGTTTCTCAGCAAGTGGCAGTACCACTCCTTCTACTGATCCTATCATTTCTGACTCTTCCCCTTCCCTCACTCCGTTTGAGGGAAGTGACTTCCTTCTGGAAGAGGTCGAGGCTTTTCTTGCTCAAGATAGCTCAATCCCAAGTGGGGTTGATGAAAACTATCTTGACCCGGAGGGGGACATTCTTCTCCTTGAAAGATTGTTAAATGACGATCCTTCACCCTCTCCGTCTCCACAAATACTTCATAAAGCGGAAGTCAAAAATGTTGAAATAACTGAAGACTTTCCTGAGGTTGAGCTCAAGGACTTGCCTCCTCATCTAGAATATACATTTCTGGAGGGTGATAATAAATTACCCGTCATTATTGCCAAAGACTTAAAAGAGGAGGAAAAGGCTGCACTCCTAAAGGTTTTTAAGTCAAACAAGCAAGCAATTGCTTGGAAACTCTTCGACATTAAGGGCATAAGCCCGAACTTTTGTACTCATAAAATATTAATGGAGGATGACTTTAAGCCAGCAGTGCAACATCAGAGAAGGGTAAATCCCAAAATCCACGAAGTTATCAAACAAGAAGTTCTTAAACTTCTTGATGCGGGATTGATTTACCCTATATCTGACAGTCCTTGGGTTAGCCCAATTCATTGTGTTCCTAAAAAGGGTGGCATTACCGTTGTCACCAACGAGGATAACGAGTTGATTTCAACTCGTTTGGTCACGGGTTGGCGAGTATGTATTGACTATCGAAAGTTGAATGAAGCCACCCATAAAGACCATTTTCCTCTCCCTTTTATGGACCAGATGCTTGAAAGACTTGCGGGGAATGAATACTACTGCTTCCTCGATGGTTTTTCGGGTTACTTCCAAATCCCCATTGATCCCCAGGATCAAGAGAAGACTACCTTCACATGCCCCTACGGAACTTTTGCTTACAGACGTATGCCTTTCGGCTTATGTAATGCACCAGGCACGTTCCAGAGGTGCATGATGTCTATATTTTCCGACATGATCGGGAAAACTATTGAGGTATTCATGGATGACTTTTCAGTCATCGGGGATTCATTCCAGACTTGCCTCTCCCACTTGGAACAAATGCTTAAACGTTGTAAAGAAACGAATTTGAGTCTCAATTGGGAGAAGAGCCACTTTATGGTCAAGGAGGGCATTGTCCTCGGCCATAAAATTTCAAAAAACGGGATTGAGGTTGACAGAGCTAAAATCGATGTCATCGCTAAATTACCTCATCCCACCACCGTTAAAGGTGTTAGGAGCTTTTTGGGTCATGCCGGCTTCTACCGTAGGTTTATCCAAGATTTTTCTAAGATTGCCCGGCCTATGACCCATCTCCTCGAGAAGGATGCTCCTTTCATCTTCTCTCCTGAGTGCATCGAAGCTTTCGAAACATTAAAGAAAAAGCTTACCGAGGCACCGATTCTTGTTGCCCCCGATTGGGACCTACCTTTTGAGCTTATGTGCGATGCTAGTGATTTTGCCATAGGTGCGGTCTTGGGGCAACGTAAAGCAAAATACTTTCAGCCTATACACTACGCAAGCAAAACTATGACTGAGGCTCAAGGTCATTACACCACCACTGAAAAAGAACTCCTAGCTGTGGTGTATGCCTTTGAAAAATTCCGGTCATACTTAATCTTGACTAAATGCGTGGTGTATACGGATCACTCGGCTTTGAAGTACCTATTTGCAAAGCAAGATGCAAAGCCGAGGCTTCTCCGTTGGGTTCTCCTCCTCCAAGAATTTGATATCATTATCCGTGATAAAAAAGGAGCCGAGAACCTTACTGCTGATCATCTCTCACGATTAGAAAACCATCATCAAGATGTGTCCGAGAAACAGGAAATAAATGAAACATTTCCTCTCGAGACACTCAATGCGGTTGCTTTTCTTGGTGACTCTACTACCCCATGGTTTGCCGACTTTGCAAATTACCATGCGGGTAACTTCATCGTGAAGGGGTTGACGTCCCAACAGAAGAAAAAATTCTTCAAAGACGTTAAACATTACTTCTGGGACGACCCCTATCTCTTCAAAATCTGTGCCGATCAAGTCATCAGGCGATGTGTATACGGACAGGAAGCCGTTGATATTCTCAAGGCTTGCCATGCTGGACCCACCGGGGGCCACCATAGTCCAAACTACACCGCCAAAAAGGTGTTTGATTCCGGTTCTATTGGCCCACGATCTATAAGGATGCCCACGAGTTAGTCAAAGCCTGTGATGCTTGTCAGCGTCACGGGAATATTTCACAAAAGAACGAAATGCCACAAAATGCCATTCAAGTTTGTGAAATCTTTGACGTCTGGGGCATTGATTTTATGGGGCCATTCCCATCTTCTCGTGGAAACAAGTATATTCTCGTGGTTGTTGACTATTTGTCAAAATGGGTTGAGGCTAAGGCCTTACCCACTAACGATGCCCGAGTTGTTGTGAAATTCTTGAAATCCCTCTTTGCTCGTTTTGGAACTCCACGTGCCATCATTAGTGATCGCGGTACTTACTTTTGCAATGATCAATTTGCAAAAGTCATGCTTAAGTACGGTGTTACTCATCATCTTTCTACCGCGTATCACCCACAAACAAGTGGGCAGGTGGAGGTTTCCAACCGTGGTATAAAACGGATTCTTGAGAGGACAGTAGGTGAAAACCGTGCTTCCTGGTCGGATAAACTAAATGATGCACTCTGGGCCTTCCGTACAGCTTACAAAACACCCATCGGGTGTACTCCATACAAGCTTGTATACGGGAAGGCGTGTCATTTACCGATAGAGCTCGAGCACAAAGCCTACTGGGCCTTGAAACATGCAAACTACGACCTTCATAAAGCGGGTGATCACCGTAAGGTTCAAATCAATGAATTAAATGAACTTCGTGATCAAGCCTACGAGAACTCTTTGATCTACAAAGAAAAGACAAAGAAGATTCACGACTCTAAGATTAAGAACCGCATTTTCAACGTCAGTGACAGAGTCCTTCTTTTCAACTCAAGATTAAAGATCTTCTCGGGGAAATTAAAAACCCAATGGACTGGACCATTCACTATTGCTAAAGTATATCCATACGGGACTGTTGAATTATCTCAACCCGAACGTCCCAACTTCAAAGTGAATGGTCATCGATTGAAACATTATTTTGGAGAGGACATACCACCCATGGTTGTCCCGGATCTCCAAACTTTCCCCATGGACCAATGAATTCGGGGATCGAGGCAAGCTAGGGACTCGGTGAACAAAAATTAGCAACATATATGGGTTTTCACCCGTATTCTGACTTCTTTCTACTTTCTACCACCCAAGTGTGGGGGAGTGGCCGTCCCCCACCTTTTGAAAAGTAAATATGTATATAAGTTTCTTAAAAAAAAAATGTGTGATTGTATGTACAGATAAATAAAGTGAAAAATAAAATCGATATTTCCACAGTTAGATTCGAATATTAGCTTTTTCCGTTCAGAGATTCGGCATAATAGCCGGGGCTTTGAATATTGAGGACAATATTCAATTCTAGTGTGGGGGGGGGGAATTCTTACAAATTTTATCACAAACTTTCTAAGTACCCCCATTTTTAGGCCTAAATTTTTCAAAAATTTTTCACTTTATTTCAAAACTTTTGTGGTAATCAGTCCGCCAAAGTCTAAATGACAAATGGATTGGCTAGTCCAGGAGCAAACGACTCTTGATAAAGACATCTCAAACCCGTTGATGGCTTGCAATTTGCCAAAAATTGTATGGTTCCTCAACTCCCCATATCCTCATAAGCAAATGAGTTGGCTAGCCCGCAAGATTATGGCTTGTGGTAAAGGCAGTGGAAAATCCATAATTGGTAATCAGCTCACCAAGATGTTGACTATTCCATCAAGAGCTGGCTAGTCCAGAAGCAAACGGCTTTTGGTAAAGACAAATCAAATCCGTTGACAGCTGGTGGTTTGCTCAAAATCACACGGTTATCAGGTGTGCCACAGTTCTTACACCTGGCTACTCCAGAAGTGATGGCTTTTGGTAAAGAGATTTTCCAATCCATCAGGTTTTTCTCAAAAGATTGCTAGGGACTAGCAATGTTTTAGTGTGGGGGATTGATGAGTGTGTAAATACTCATAATTTTCACCATTCTTGAGCTGCCAAAACATCTAAAAACACTAAATATCATATCAAAATAGTGAAAATATCCCAGGAAAGTGTTTTACATGTTTCAAATGCAAAAGAATCAAAAACAGATGAAAAACGTACAAAGTTTGCATAATTGGCAGTTTCAGTCCCTCAAGTTTCAAAAGTTGTCAAAACTAGTCCCTGGTTATTCTAAAAACATGAAAAAGTCACCAAAGGTCCTTTTTAATCATAAAGTTACATATTTAGTCCTTTGGTGCAAAGTTTCACAAAATTACAAGTTTAGTCCCTGTACTTTGCAAATTGACATAAATGGTCCCTGGGATGTAAAAACTTTGAGAAAAACAAATTTTGTCCTTGCACTAACCTTTTATGATAGGATTGGTCCTTGGTGGAAAGTTTGGTGAAAATTACACAAATGGTCCCTGAAGTTTGAAAGTTTTGCGGTTTTAGTCCCTAGTGAAAATTAAATGGAAAAGTCAACCCAGGACCTTATACTATTCATACTTTGGCATAATACACCCTTTGAAATACTTTGGAAAAATTGCCAAAACATCACCTCTAACTTTCATTAAATTACAAAAAAAGGTCCTTGTGTAACTATAAACCAAACTGGATCCAAAGATACAACTAAAATCCAATCCAAACAAAATACCCAATCCATTCACAAAGTTAATCCACCCAGCCCATAAATAAATACCCAAGCCCAACCCTTAAGCCCAAATACCCTTAAAACCGTTCTAAAAAATCCTTAGGTCAAATGGTCAAACCCCGTCTCCCTTTCCCTCCTCACAACACCACCACTTGACTACTTCCCTCCTCCACATCTCCCCTCCATCACATCTGACCTCCCATTTCCACCAATCACAAACCAGAACCCCCCCCCCCCCCCCCACAATTAATGCATCCACACCTCCCCTACATGCAATAGAGCAAATTGCACTGTTTGCCTTTTCCCGCCAAAAATACGTGGCACCCTTAGAGTGGACCAAAGAAGCCAGAGAGAGGTGGGAAATGATGAGGAGGATGCTGGGAACCCTAATCCTTTGCTATAAATAGAAGAGAAGCACAAGGAAGCTAGTAGTTAGTTAATCTTAGTTAATGTATGTCGTAGTTATGCAAATTTAAATTCATAGTGTAATTTCAAGATTTTAAGCAGTTATTAAGCTCTTTTATTGTATTGTAATTCTGTTTGATCAATCAATTTCAAGTTTCCAATGCTTTTCCAACTTGTGCACTTCTGTTTCAATTTCAAAATTTTAATCAAGCTTATTAGTTGTTACTGTGTTATGTAATGGACTTCTAGGATCACCTAAGCTCCTATATAGCTTATTGAAGCTATTAGTAATCAGTAAAACAAGTTTAGTAATTAAAAACCAAAAATACCTAAAATAGTCAACTAAAGTCAAAATCAGTGTTCATGGAATTTACAGCTGGAGCAGGGTATATTATGGATGCCCCTGGGTTAGAATCCCATGGGGGATACTAGGATTTGATTTGAGGTTCTTGGTTCATGGTTTGGCAGGAATGCAATAAATTGTAAGCAAAATCCTTTTATTTCAAGTTTCTCTTATAACCTATTTAATAGTAGTTTACATTTGTCCATTTTACCTTCTTATAACCTATTTAATAGTTTCTGATTCTTAGATATAGTTTTATTCATATTTTCCTTAATTTCTTTCATAAACTGTTTCATAAGGTAGTGTTTGGTTTATTGCTTTCTGTGGCACTCAGCTTGGTGTTGGTGTTGTTTCTTGTTTTTACATGTTCACTAGCATCATATGTTCTCAGAATAGCACTTAAAAACAGGTTTAGATCATTAAAAAGTCAAAAAGCATAGTAACAGCCAAGATTATACCCTCTGATTGGTTAAAGAAGTGGCATATGCCCCATTTCCAATAATTTTTGAGTGGTTTAGGTAATCTTGGTCTTAATCTAGCTCGAACATCCATTTTCAGTCACTAAATCAAGAATCAAACTCATAAAAGTCAAACTAGGAACCAAAGAAGAAAAGTCAAAAATTTACTTGTCTCAGGAAACCCAAAAATTGGGAGATTTATTCTGATTTTTGTGTTTGGATTTGGACTATAAAATTTTCACAAGTTATTCTCTACCAGCTCATCGTTCAAACTCTATTGTTGGCTTAATTTTGTGATTTTTCTACAAGCTTCTACAAGCTTGTAAACTAGGCTGCAGGGCAACCCATTGCTCTGCATCAGCAGACACCCAGCCACCACACCACCTTTGGTGGTGGTTTGTGGCCACCACAGTGGTCCCTACACCTAGGTTTTAGGTTTTCCCAACCCTCCTCCTACCAGGTTATAACCATTGACCCTTGGTTTGACCTAGAATCAAGTGGACCCCACCTTAATTAGTCATTAAAGTTTGTCCCAATCTGTGTTCATATTTAGTTTGCTTAAGTGCTTATTTGGTTCCATACTGCTTATTTGTGATCACCAATTGTTGTTTCTTGCTTATTTGAGTTAGTATAACTTATTTGCACCCATTTTCACCCTTGTGGATCCCACCTCTAGTCATTTGTGCTTATTTGTGCATTCAGTCAACCAAAGTCAACTGATAAGCAAAAGGGGGTGCATACAGCTTATTTATAAGCTATTTCAAAAGTGTTTTCACAAAAGTTCTCTATTTTCAGTAGTAAAACAAGTTTGGAAAAGAAAAATCCAGAAAATCCAAAGTAATCTCAAGTGATAGTTTCTATTTAATTCTATTTAATTTTAATTTTCATTTTTAGATTTTTATTAAGTATTTAGTATTTTTATATTTTTATTAATTACCTCTTATATTAAAGTAAATTCAGTAATTTTTCTAGATTTTTATTCTGTCATTTAGTATTTATTAGATTTAATTCTAGTTTTCTTAATTATTAATTAATATTAAGTATTAAATATCATATTTAGTTTTTATTAAGCAAAACTTAGTTTTTATATTTTTCCAAGCTCTAATATAGTGATGAGTGCTCAAACACTCATCATTTTTGGTCTAATATGAACTGCAAAACATACAAAAACACTCAGTAATGCATCAAAATACTGAAAATATTCCAAAATTGTGTTTTATATGTTTTAGATGCAAAATGAGCAAAAACAGATGAAAAACGTATAAAGTTTGCAAAATTGGCAGTTTCAGTCCCTCAACTTTCATAAAATTACAAAACTAGTCCCTGGATATTCAAAATATAGAAAATTATCACCAAAGGTCATTTTGAAATCATAAAATGTCATATTTAGTCCTTTGGTGAAAAATTGGAAAGTTTTGGAAATTTACAGTTTTAGTCCCTGGAGTTCCAGGTTTTGGCAGATTCAGTCCCTGGTGGGATAATTTTGAATGAAAAATCAATTTTGGTCCTTGGGAAGTTACAAAAAATCATTTTTAGTACCTGGGTGAATGTTTTGTGGAAAATTACATGTTTGGCCCCTGTACTTTGCAAACTTGTCAGTTTTGGTCCCTGGTGTGTTTTAAAATGAAAAAAAAAAATAATAAATTTATGGTCCTTATATTATTAGAATATGGCAAGATTAGTACTTGGGAGCATTTTGTGTTTTGTACATTTTCAGTCCATGACTTTTCAGAAATTACAACAATAGTCCTTGTACTTTTTGCAAAATAAATAAACAAACAAACAAACCAAACCAACCCTTTTTTTCTGATCCAGTCCATAGCTCCTTTTAGCCCATCCCAAGCCCACCAAAAATTCAGCCCAACCTAAAAAACTAACACCCCGTCCACCCAGTCAACGCGGGTCAAACCCCCCCTCAGTCCACTGTTCACCTTCCCTAACCTCCCACCATTACCCCCTAATTTCCAGGCCTTTGTCCCCCCCCCCCCCTCCTCACCAACTCTCACCAAACACTCAACCTCCCACTCCTATTCCCCCTCCTCATTTATTACCCCCACCAGATACACCCAATCTGCCCATCCCATTTTTCCCGCCAAATTGCAATTTAAAGGCTGGGATCAAAATTAATCAATCCAACGGTTCAAGATTGGTGGGAAATTCTCAATGGACTCCAAGTGGCCCTATAAGTAAAGAAAGAAGGCAGAAGACCGAGGGTAGTTAAGTAGTGTAGTGATAGATTAGTTTTATTCATTTCGCTTTAATGTAATTCTCTTGTCTAGTTGTTAATTTCAGCCAAATAAGGTTGTACTCAGTGATTTTAATGTATTGTAAACTTTCTGAACCTTTAATTTCAAGACTTGTTGGTTCAAACTCAACTTTTGCATTTTTCATGTGAAATTTGTATTCTCTAAATTAGTGTTATCAATAGGTGTTTTAATGTTACTCAAGCTCCACATAAGTTGAATATAAGCTTTTAGATAAGTTGGGAAAGCATTTGAACCAGTTAGATTCAGAAAACATAAAAATAAAAAAAAATAATAATAATAATAATAATAAGAAAAATCAAAAGTCACAGGTCCAAGATGATGGAGAAGAGCTAATGGGTAAAGGAATATGGTTTAGAGCTCTGGTGAGCATTAGGGATGTGGTTTGAAGTCTCTGGTTCATCTTGGTTCTCAGCTTGGGAAAGTGTAAGACCCTTCCTCAATTTTTTGCATAATCTATTTCTATTAGCCATAGGTGTTGTTTTTTTTGCTTATCCTAGTTTATTCATGCTTACTTAATGTTAGTATAACCTTATGATTCAGTAGGATGCCTTGCATCACCCTTTTGCTTTGAAAATTCCTTAGCAGACATCATTATAGGGGTGTTTGGTTCAGTGAATTTCACTGAGCTACAGTGAGTTCCATTGAATGTTTGTATTTGGTACATGTAATATTAGACTCAATTAGGTTGTTTCAAGCTTCAAACTCAGTTCTTACTTGAGAAATAGTCAAATGCACCTTTGAGTTATTCTTGGGAGTCCACTGTTAAGATTTAGGATATCATGATCATATATATCAGTGCTTAGATGGATCTAGTAGCTTAATTTCATGTTAACCTAGCTTAGTGTATCTTTTACAACCATCTGTGATCACCCAAAGCTCAAGAAAGTCAAAGTAGTAAAGTTTTTACAAAAGTCAAATAAGCACATTCCAGATTTTTACAAAAGTTCCAACAATTGTTTAGAATTTTGTGTTTGGTTTGATTGTGTGAAACTTGTTTCTATTTACTCTCTACCAGCTCAACTTTGAGTGTCCATCTTTGTTACATTTTTTCTATTTTTCTTGTGGGCCCCACAAGTCACCAAAGTGACTTGCAGGCTCACTGTGTGCCCTGCTGCACAGATACATGCCCACCACCACCACTTGGTGGTGGTTTTCTGAGCAACCCAGTGGACAACAACCCTCCACTTTGGTTCCTAGCAACTCCCCACATGGTAGGCTTCCCATTTTGAGCTTTTGTTTGACCTGAGTATCACTGGGACCCACCTGGAATTACCCCCAAACATCTGTCCCATTTTCAGTTTCAAGCAAATAAGCCAAGTGCTTATTCTTAGCTTATAGCTTATTGTGTGGTTCTTTTTGGCTTTTTCCAGCTTATTAATGTTTAAATAACTTAGTTGTACCAGATTTCACCCTTGTGGGTCCCACCAAAGCTGGTTTAGCTTATTTTTCCACTTTGGTCAACCAAAGTCAACTGTTGACCATTTTAGCTTATTCCAGCTTATTTTTAAGTTTTCAAAAAGTTTGTTTTTATTAAAGTTTGTTGTTTTTAAGTATTTAGTAGATTTGTAAAATAAAAACCAAGAAAAACCAATTTAAAAATAAGTGATAGTTTCTATTTAATGTAATTTAATTTTAATTTTCATTTTTATATTTTTATTAAGTACTTGTCATTTTTATATTTTTATTAATTACCTCATATATTAAAGTATTTATAATAAATTTTTCAGATTTTTATTTGGTCATTTAGTATTTATTAGATTTAATATTAGTTTTATTAATAATTAATTAATATTAAGTTTAAAATAGCATAATTAGTTTTTATTAAGTAAAATCAAGTTTTTATATTTTTTATAGCTTTAATATGTTATAAAGTAATTTTAGAAATTTTCTTAGAATTTTTACTGTTCATTTAGTATTTTTCTTAATTTAAAATAGTTAATTAGTGAATTAGTAATTAATTAGTTATTAATTAATATAAAATTCACAAAAAGACAAAAATAGTTATTTTTAATTTTAAAACTTATTTTTAGTTATTTTATAATTTTAGAAATTTTATTTTCATTTTTCCAGTATTTAATTAGTATTAAATTATATTTTAGTTATTTAAGTATTAATAATAAGTATTAAATAGTTTTTAATTAATATTAAATAATTAAATAGTGTAAAAATTTATTTTATTTTTCTAAAAATTTTCTTTTAGTTTTAAGTTTGTAAAAAATCATTTTCACCCCCTGGGTATTTTCAGATTTACGTTTTCACTTTTTATTTTGTACGTCTACGTTTTATTTAAACGTAACGTACGCATTTTTAAGTTTAAATCGTTTCTGGTTTTTGTAACTTTCTCGTCTTATTCATATAGCTTATTTAAGCTATTTCTTCGTATATTCCTTAGTTCTAATCACTCAAAACCTTATCCATCCAGATTCACCCGATCAAATAACCGTTTTGATTACAATTCACACCTCGTCGAGACTTAAACGACCCGGGAAAACACTGTATTCCTCGGAGCATTGACTCTAGGCTATCTTTGACTTGTTGACCTTGGTCAATAATAATAAGACGGTTTAGGCTCAATCATATAGTATAATAGACTTTTATAAAATAAATTTTTAGTTTCTACTATTATTTTCTATTTTTCTTATTTTAATTATTCAAATTAGACTTAAGTTAATTAAAAGGTAATTAATTAGTGGATTAGTCTTAAACATAATTTTTAGAGTTTTTTTTATAATTTTGTAGGATTCCTGTGATGATTAATTAATTTTATAAATTTTATCATAATTTTCTAAGTTAGTTTAGTATTAATAGTAATTTAAATTAGTTTAATTAGTTTAATTAAGTTAAATAGTTTTTAATTAATAAAAAATCCATAAAAAGACAAAAATATTTATTTTTATTTTTTATACTTTCTTCAAGTTCTAATTAAGGTTTGGAAAATATTTTTGCTAGTTTTTAGATTAATTTGTAACATTTGTCATTTTTTTTAGTTAATTAAAATTAGATTTAAATTTGATTTTAAATAGTTTAATTAATTAAATAATATTTTAATCATTTTTATAATTTCATTTTCATTTTCAATTTTCTTTTAATTTTAAGTTTCAAAAAGTTTCAAAAGCACCCCCTGTAGTTTGTTAATTACCAAATCCCACTTTCTGTCTGTTACGTGATCCTGATTGTGAATTTGTGCATATATCTGGTATCTGATTTTTGTGAATATTATACCTGTGTACCAATACCAAAATAACAGTAGCAAAATCAATCCCATATCATCTGGGCTACTGTCCTCAGTGCCACTCACTCATAAACGATTTCCAAAGCACCATTTCAATCTCGCTGGGACATAATGACCCGGGGACACTCTATACTATCACCGGAGAATTGGAACGAGGCTGTCTTTGACTTGTTGACCTTGGTCAATAATATCTGACTGTTTCGGGACCAATCAAACCTGTTAAGAACTGAGTTTGCTAAAGTGAAACAAGCAAAAGATAATATCCAACCAACTATTACAACATTAGAAAATGCTTCTGCTTGTACTAAAAGTATAGTTGAGAACCAAATGAACAAGAAAATCAAATCTGGGATTGGATACAACACATGTCCACCTCCTTACAGAGGAATTCCCTGTCCCCCAGGTTTAGATCTTGCTGAATCAGGTTTACATGAGCTCACAAATAAACCACTAGAAAAAGTAAAACCTGTAGGAAATAGTGAACCTTTTGAGAGTGCAAGTGATACTTCACTTTCCAAAGAAAAGGTGCTCACTGATAAGAGCTCAGATGTTACATCTAATGAAGGTTGGACATCTGATGAAAATGGAAAAGAGACTGTTTCTAAGAAAGGAAACAAAGTAGGACCAATCAGTCCTAAAAGTGTAGAAAGTATCACAAAGACTAAAGTTGTTCTAAAAACAGTTGAATGTTGTGCTAAATGTAATAGCAAACCTAGAGGTAGTCAGAGAAATTGGAACAATCTTAAGTCACACCAACTTGGTGATAACTTTGTTTTGTACAATAAAGCATGCTATTACTGTGGTAGTTTTAATCATACTCATGCTTATTGTAACAATTGGGTTTCTGGGAGTACATCAAGGTCTAAAACAAGTAAAACAACCCCAAAAAAGGCTCTGTGAAATCTAACACACCAAAAGTCAATCATACTGTTAGACCAAATGAGACTGTTTACCCAAAATTCACTACTAAGGGTGCAAGTAATACTTTCAAACATACACCAAAAGTTGTGAAAAGTCATATTGAAAGGAATTTTGTAGATAAAACACAAGACTGGAGACCAAAACCAAAAGGTCCTGCTAGACCATATGGTCTTGCTAGACCAAATGGTACTGCCAAAAATGGTACTGTCAGACCAAAAACCACAAAATATGTCAAAAATGAAAATGCTGTTAAGTCCTCAGCATGTTGGATTTGGAGACCACTCCAATCAAATGGTGCATCAACAGTCCTAAAAAGGTTTGATTACATTGATGCACGAGGCAAACCCAAGTCAGTCATGGCTTGGGTACCCCAAGGAAACTAATATGTGTATACATGTGCAGGAACATTCAAATGATATTGCAGATCAAGGATATGTAGATAGTGGATGTTCAAGGCACATGACAGGCAACATGTCTTACCTCACAGACTTCAAATCATTTGATGGAGGATATGTTACCTTTGGGGGAGGAATCAAAGGAAAGATTACTGGTAAAGGTACAATTAAAACCAGTAAATTAGATTTTGAAAATGTGTACTTTGTGAAAGAACTACAGTTTAATCTCTTAAGTGTCTCACAAATGTGTGACACAAAGAACAAAGTTCTTTTTACTGACACTGAATGCATTGTACTTTCTCCTGATTTTAAAATTCCTGATGAAAGTCAGATTCTTCTTAAAATCCCTAGAAACAACAATATGTACATTGTTGATTTAAAGAACATTGTTCCTAAAGAGAGTTTAACCTGTCTAGTAGCAAAAGCCTCATTGGATGAATCTATGCTTTGGCATAGAAGACTTGGTCATGTAAACTTTAAAACAATCAATACAATTTCAAAATATGATTTGGTTAGAGGTTTACCCAAAAAGATTTTTCAAAATGACCAAACCTGTGTTGATTGTCTAAAAGGCAAACAACATAGAGCTTCTTGTAAGCCCAAGACCCATAACTCAATTTCTCAAGCTCTATACATGCTTCATATGGACCTCTTTGGTCCTACTTCTGTGAATAGCTTGAATGGTAAAAGATATTGTCTTGTAGTTACTGATGATTACAGCAGATTCTCTTGGGTTTCTTTTTAAGTACTAAGGATGAAACAAGTGAGATCCTTAAGTCCTACATTACAGGGATAGAAAATCAAATTGATAAGAAAGTAAAAGTAATTAGATGTGACAATGGGACAGAATTCAAGAATAGAGTTATGGATGAATTTTGCAAAGAAAAAGGAATAAAAAGAGAATATAGTGTAGCTAGAACCCCACAGCAAAATGGAGTAGCAGAAAGGAAAAATAGAACACTTATTGAGGATGCTAGAACAATGCTAGTAGATTCTAAGTTGCCTATTTCATTTTGGGCTGAAGCAGTAGGTACTGCTTGTTATGTATAGAATAGGGTTCTTGTGATTAAACCTCATAGAAAGACTCCTTATGAACTTTTGTTTGGTAGAACACCATCTCTAAGTTTTATGAGACCTTTTGGATGTCATGTCACTATTCTCAATACCAAAGATCATCTAGGAAAGTTTGAAGGAAAAGCTGATGAAGGCTACATGATAGGGTATTCTTTGCAAAGTAAGGAGTATAGGGTGTATAATAAATGCACTAGGCTAGTGGAAGAAAACCTGCACATAGAGTTCCATGAGAAACTACCAAATGTTGCAGGCACTGGACCAGATTGGTGTTTTGACATTGATAAGCTTTCAAAATCTATGAATTATGTGCCTGTCACAGGTACAAATACTAATGATAATGCAGGTTTTGAAGACAATGATGAAACAACTGAGGATCAAGATTACATCTTGATGCCAATTTGGACAGGATTGGATTCATCTTCAAGTCATGGAGAGCCTTCAAATACTACAAATGAAGGTGTTGAAGATGATCATGGAACTCAAGATCAAGGGAATCAAGAAAATTCTGAAAATGGAAATGGTACTGTCAATTCACAAGATGGTACTACCAGTTCAACAGATGGTACTGCCAGTTCACAAATTGGTCCTACTGAACCATTAAATGTTCTATCAGATGATTCCTTACCAGAAGATGTAGGGATTGGAAACCTTCCAATTTCCTATGATGTTCCTACAACACACAACACAAGAATTCTCAAAGATCACTCCATTGATAATGTGATTGGCAGCATTGATTCTGGTGTTAAAACTAGAACTCAAGTCTTATCTTCAGACAAAGATGGGTTTGTCCTAGCTGTGTATGAAGAAAAGAACCATGAAGTTGCCCACATATGCCTGTTTTCATGCTTTCTCTCTCAAGTAGAACCCAAAAACATTACAAAAGCCTTAGATGATTCAAACTGGGTTGAAGCAATGCAAGAAGAGCTACTTCAATTCAAACTGCAGAAGGTTTGGGTACTGGTTGATTTGCCCATAGGTTACAGGGCAATTGGAACCAAATGGGTTTTCAGAAATAAGAAAGATGAAAGGGGAATAGTGATAAAAAAACAAAGCCAGATTGGTGGCCCAAGGGTATACTCAAGAAGAAGGAGTGGATTTTGAAGAAGTTTTTGCTCCAGTTGCAAGAATTGAAGCAATTAGGCTATTCTTGGCCTATGCTTCTTTCATAGGATTCACTGTCTACCAAATGGATGTCAAAAGTGCCTTTTTATATGGTACTATTGAAGAAGAGGTGTATGTTTCTCAACCTCCAGGCTTCATTGATGCAGAATATCCAGACAAGGTGTATGATGAGGCGAAAAATGATCCGTTTTTAGGGGGTCATTTAAGCCCGAATTTGAATTTATTTGATCAAATATTGCCCTAAATCATTCCTTTTGTGATTTTAGGTACTTTGGGAGTGAAATCTGGAAAAGGAAGCAATTCGGACGTTTTTGGAGCATAAAAGTGAAGAAAACGCCAAAGTCTTAATTTTCCATGCTGGGAACAGTGCATGACGGCGTCAAGAGGAAGATTATGACGGCGTCAAGAGTAAAAGTCCATGACGACCCAGAAGAGTTTTGACGGCGTCACGTAGGAAGGGCGTCAAGAGTAAAAGAGTCATGACGGCCTGGAAGTGTATAAGTCTTGACGGCGTCAGAAGTGGATCTAGGCAGTCCGAGGATTGTTTTGGCGGCGAGGTGACGACGTCACCTATTTGGTCTTGACGCCGTCAGACCCCTTTTCCTATATATAGTTTTCTAATTTTTCACATTTAAAGAGAGAAGTTTTGGGAGAAACCCTAAGTACGATTTTGGTGTAACTTTACAGGTTTTTCAAGGGTTCCAACCCCTTGATACCTTGCATGATTAATCAAGATAAGTGTTCTTCTAATTCAATCAATATGTCTATGTGTTGGTTGTCTATATCATGTTCTTGTCTTAATTCTATCATGCTAGGCTAGATCTCTCTTGTGTTTGCTTAGATCTAATGAAACCTAGATATTGATTATGTGTTGATTACTTGTTTATTCTTGTCTTGGATGAATGATTTATATGTTAGGCTTAAGAAAACTGGCAGATCTCCAATTGGTAACATGCTTGAACGTCTTAAGAAACATGAACCAACGCGCACTAGGTCTTTATTGGTTGTATTTAATGCATGAGCCACTGTTTACAATCCGTATAGTTGTGCTGGGCATGGTGTAGGAGGAGATAAGAGCTCATAGAATTGGGGAGTTATGTGTGCCACCCCATGAATGGTATTAAGGAATACAATCCGTCATCCATGCAATTATAACAAGTAATTAACGTGTAAAAGATATCTAGGGAGTAGTGAAATCTAAGTAAACACATTTTCTCCAATTACTGCTCACAACTTTAGTATTAATTAGTTTATTTTCATTTTCAGTATTTTATTTTGATTGCATCTTAGTATTGGGTTAGTCGATTAGCAACTAATTCCGCCCACTCTTCCAAAACCCGAGATTTTTACTTGCTTTCTAAAAAATATAAAAACACAAAAATAATCATCCCTCACCTTTAGAACTAGTATTTAGGCTTTCTAATCCTAGCGACACTATTCCTAAGCTGAACGATCAATCCCCCGGTACTTGTCACTATACTATACTACAACGATCAGGTACACTGCCTGGTGGGGGTTGTAAGCTTCTCGAGATCCCTCGAGAGGTAAAGCCTGTTGCGATTCCCACGCATCAGTGTACAAGGTTACCAAAGCTCTTTATGGTCTACACCAAGCTCCTAGAGCATGGTATGAAACATTGGCTTTCTATTTATTGGAAAATGGTTTTCAAAGAGGCAAGATTGATCCAACTTTGTTCATCAAAAGAACCAAGAAAGACATCTTGCTGGTGCAGATTTATGTTGATGACATTATCTTTGGATCCACAAATCAGGAATTGTGTGTAGAGTTTGAAAAACTTATGCATAGTAAGTTTGAAATGAGTTCCATAGGGGAACTTACTTTCTTTTTGGGTCTCCAAGTGAAACAATCTAATGAAGGCATATTTATCAGCCAAGATAAGTATGTAGCAGAGATCCTAAGGAAATTTGGGTTTGCAGATTCAAAGGTTGCAAGTACACCAATGGATCCAGAAAAGGGGTTACACAAAGATGCTGAGGGTGAAGATGTTGATGTGCACAACTACAGATCAATGATTGGGTCCCTAATGTACCTTACTTCATCAAGACCAGATATCATGTTCTCAGTATGTGTATGTGCAAGGTTTCAAGTCAATCCAAAAGTTTCTCATCTCACAGCAGTCAAAAGGATCTTCAGATACCTCAAGGGCCAGCCTAAGTTGGGTCTATGGTATCCAAGGGAATCATCTTTTGATTTGGTAGCTTACTCAGATAGTGACTATGCTGGTGCAACCCTAGACAGAAAATCCACAACTGGTGGATGTCAATTTCTTGGCTGCAGACTCATATCATGGCAATGCAAGAAGCAAACAATGGTGGCCAACTCTACAACTGAAGCAGAATATGTTGCAAGTGCAAGTTGTTGTGGCCAAGTTCTTTGGATCCAAAATCAATTGCTTGACTATGGGTACAATTTTCTTAACACCATTATTTACATTGACAACAGCAGTACTATTTGTATCATTAAAAATCCAGTTCAACATTCAAAAACAAAACACATTGAAATCAGACACCATTTCATAAGAGATTGCGATGAGAAAAGGTTAATACAAGTTGTCAAAATTGATTCTGAAAATAATTTTGCAGACCTTCTCACCAAAGCTTTTGATTTAGGTAGGTTTAAATATCTGGTAGCAGGTATTGGTATGATAAATCTTTGAAAAACATGTGTTTTGTATATAAATAAACAAGTTCTGGCCTCTAAACATGGTACTGCTAGTTAGTCATAAGGTACTGTCAGTACAAAATTGGTACTGTTAGTTCAAAGTTTGCTCTGTTTTTGCTCATCTTGATGTTTAAATGTTAACAATGCTATAAAACAAGTGCTTTGCACTCTGTTCTTTTGGTTTACAACTAACCATTTCAGGTTACTCAAGCTTGCTAACACAATCATGATATGGAAATGGTAATCAGTTCACCAAGTTTTTCAAAACTTTAAGAGCTGACTAGTCCAAAGCACACGGCTCTTGGTAAAGACTTCTCAAATCCGTTAATAGCTGATAGTTTGCTAAAAACTATAAGGTAATCAGTTCACCCAGTTTCAAAAACTTAACGAACTGACTAGTCCAAAGCAAACGGCTCTTGGTAAAGACTTATCAAATCCGTTGATAGCTGATAGTTTGCTAAAAACTATAAGGGATATTTTCTAAAATTTCAAAGAGACTGCCAAGTTTTATTTCAAAAAACAAGGTACTGGTAGTTCAAATTTTAGTACTAGTAGAGTAAAATGGTACTGCTACATAGCCGTTGAGTCTGTCAGGTTAAAATATAGCCATTGTTTTTAAAGGGTATTTTTGTTAATTATTCATGTTTTCCTCGAATTAAGGATATAGTTATTATAATAAAAGATCTTTTTGACCGCCTCTTCAATTACTTATCCATATCTTTTATAGTCGGTCAAAAGTCATTTTTCTCATAATCAATCCTTATCATAATTCACACTCACCTTTCATCTTCTACCAGTACAATAATAAAATCCCACCATCGAAATCAAAATTCTCATCAAACCTTTCACAATGGCTCGTCTAAGTTTTGTCAAACATCACAACCAATTAGCATTTTTGGAAAAGTCTGATGACAATGAAACTTTTCATCAAGCAGTGGATTTTCTAAAAATTCTTATGTCAGGTTTGCTTTACTCGTGAATCCCACTATTTTTGAATCTCAAATTTCACAATTTTGGCAAACTGCTAAAGTTCACACTCTTGGGGATGGGATTCAAGAGTTAATGGTCAAAGTGGATGGTAGAACCTTGACTTTTACCGAATCATCCATTAGAAGACATCTTCGTTTGGATGATTCAGATGGCATTAGTCAACTACCTGATACTAAAATCTTTGAAAATTTGACAAAAATGGGGTATAATGTAACTTCTACAAAGCTTACATTTCTTAAAAAGCATTTTACCCCTCAATGGAGATTTTTGATTCATACCATCCTTCATTGTTTAAGCCAAAAGAAAACCTCATGGGAGGAATTTAGTGGTAACATGGCTGCAGCTCTTATTTGCCTGGCAACAAATAAGAAATTCAACTTTTCAAAATATATTTTTGAATGACTGGTTAAAAATGTGGACAGTGAAACAAAGTTTTTGATGTACCCAAGGTCCATTCAGTGCCTCATCAACAAATCCAAACATTTGTTACTTCCCCCAAACAAACCTTTTAAACTCCCAAACTTACACACAAAGTGTTTTCAAACATGAAAATTGGTTTTCAAGGAGAAGAAGTACCACTTTTTGAGGAAATGTTACCACAACATTCTGAAGAACCTGATCATTCATCACCACATCCATCACCAGTTCCATCACTCACACCAACAGTACCATTAGTCACACCACCATCACCAGTACCATTACCATCTCATCAACAAACACAAACACCATCTGCAACATCACCATCATTATCACATCATAACTCACCACCCCAATCTCTTCCACAACAAAGTGTAGATGCTGAGACTATCAGGGAATTAAAGGAGCAAGTGCAGCACTTGCAAACTACTCTTGAATGTCAAAACAAACATTTTACAGAGATCAACACCAAGTTAGTTAAGAGGGTTGAGAAATTAGAGTTGAAGGTGAAATTTTTGAAGGGTAAAAGAACATCTCAGTTGATTGTTTCTAGTTCCTCAAGTTCAGATGCAGAGGGTTTGGGTATCTCTTCCAAAAAGGGGAGGATGGGTAGTTCTAAAAATGAAGAAGATATTCAATTTCAGTTTCATGAAGGAACTCAAGTGTTTGATGAAGAGCCTGCCATTCAAGAAACAGAGCCTGCTACTCAAGAAAAAGAGCCTGTTAGCTTGAAAGATACTGCTGAAACAGAACAAGATACTGCTGAAGCAGAGCAAGAGCCTGCTGGGATTCAGAGGCTATTAGCTATGAATTTAAAAGGTTCTGATCAAGTGTCTTACAAAAGAAAGAGAGGATCAAAGCCTCAGGGGAGGTTTCTTGTTTCTGATGAACAATCTGCTGCTCCAAGTCCAGCATCATCACCAAAAGACAAGGGCAAGAAAATTGTGGTTGAAGATGAACCAAAGCCTAAAAAGATGAAGCAGAAAGAGCAAGCACAATTGGCTGTAGATGAAAAGTTGTCCAAACAGCTTCATGAAGAAGAAGTTTTAAGGGCTGAAGAAGAATCAAGAATGTTGCAAGAAAAGTTTGATGCTCAGCTGCAATACATCATTTCCATTGATCCAATTGTAAGAGGTGAAGCTTACACTCTAGTATGTGATGAGTCTTTTAGCTCAGATGAAATGACAATCAAACTCAATGATTTCATCGCTAAGAAATACAATCAAGAGGCATTGGATGATGTCTATCAGCAAGTTCAGAAGAATTAAAAGAAAGGATTTAAAATGCCACATTCTGAAGCAGATCAGAAGAAGTTCTTCAAGATATATCTGAAAAGAGAGGTGAACATGAAAGATCATCAACTCAAAGGTAAATCTTTTGATGAATTGAAGCTTCTATACTTAGAGGCTTACAGAAGAAACAAAACCAGTTTTCTCATGGATACTCAAGAAAGGCCTTCCAAAGGAAGAAAAGATGATCAGAAGGAACAAAAAGAGAAAGCAGAATTGCCTCCTATTCAATCAAGAGAAATGGTTGTCCATGTTCCACAAGTTGTTTTTGCTGAACCTTTACATGCAAGGCATCCAGTCATAGATTGGGAAATCTTCAATGACAAGTTTGGCAAAGCATGGAAGATAACAAGAGTTGGAAACAAGGTTGAGATTTTCAAGAACTTTGAAAATCTACTTAGAGCATGTAACAGAATGGATTTAGATGAATTATGGGTATTAGTTCAAGAGAAGCTGAAAACCAAGTATATGCCAGATGCAAAGGAGCAAGAGCTATGGGTTGAGTTCAGCAGATTGTATGATCCAAATCCTTCTGATACTCATTGGAAATTTCCTTACTATGATTTATCTGTTACATGGGAATACTTCAGCATGAGTCATGTTCATCATCTTTCCACTCAGAGTGGAAGAGCTCTTTATGCTAGGTGAGAAGGAGTATCCTTTAAGCTATGAAGTATTATCAGTCTTGATCTCCAATAAGCTTTTGTGTGAAGAAGAGACTGATGCAGTCAAAAGATTGAAGGAGAGCATATTTGATCAGTATGAAAGCCTAAGGAGAAAAAGATAAGGTTTTTGGAAGAGTTCCCTCAAATCCTCAAGTTATGAATTTTATTCACAAAGAAACTTGATTATTTTTAAAAGGGAATAACAAGTTTAGGGGAGGATTGTTGGGAATAAAATGCACAAAGTAAAGAGTCTGCCAGAAGAGCCTGCTAGTTGATAGTTAAGCATGCCTCTTCAGTTTTGCTGATATTGATGATATACTAATAGTACCTTCTGGGTAAGAAGGTACTGCTAGTTAAAGAAGGTCCTGCCAGTTTTCACGACAAGTTGTTATATTTTATTTAGAGATATTTAGTTGTATTATTAGTCTTTGTACAAAGTTATACGTTAAGTAGAAGTAGTACAGAAGTCTCAGTAGATATAATGGAGTGTTTTACCTTGAAAGGTGTAATATTAGGATAAGATAAACCTCTAATATATTATATTAAGCAACTTGACCACTTGTAATAAGGGCTCCTTATACTATAAAAGGAACCCTTAAGACACCTTCTTAGATATCTCTTACACTCATCTTTCCCATGCATAACTTTCATCTTTAAACCCTTTCACGTATCAAAGATTCAAGGTTACACTTGTAATCCTGGTGATAGTTAAGATCACCCGTATTATTTCATCAATAATATTGAATCGTTTTGTGTTATTCATGTTGTGTTCATTCTCATTTACTTATTCACCACCTTTGTTCCTTTAGTGTGTTTTAGTAAATTCCGCGTGCTAACTCACATTCATTCATAAATATCCTAAACACATTACTGAGATTAACATCCCAAGTGTTTGCATAAATCAATACAGAATCCTTCCACAAACTTTTGTAGTTATACAACAATTTTGGCTTATAATTGCTTAAGAATTTTGCTGCTATGGAAGCTGGGACTTGGGAGTGAAGGGCTTCTGCTATAAAAAAAATGGTCAACTCAGTTTGGCTAAGCGTGTGAACTAAATAAAACCGCATCTCGGTAAGCCGATCTCAGGTCAAAAAAAACTTATATCTCCGATACTTACAGTATTCTCGTGCGTAAACACCCCACGGCAACGCGTGGGATATCCACCTAGTTTATTTTAAATATTATGATTAACATGTAATGTGTCGAAAAGAAAAAGAAATGCGTTCACAATGTATTGAAACTCGTACTAACGGGAATACAGTGTCTAATCGAAGAGTTAGCATTTTTTACTGTCTCATTTCAACTTATAGAAAGTTTCGCGGGTTTAGGCCGTAAAATAGCTACGTACTTTCGCTGATGTACCGTTTTGGTTCGTGTACTTATTTCTGTTCCACTTAATGTTGTGTACTTTTATGTTTTGTTCCGTTTTGCACAAATTTTACTGGCAACCGGCTAAACTTTTTAAAAACTGGCTAAAGTCCAACGTGGCATAGGAGACTTTTTGTTGACTTTGTATAAGAATCCATTTTTACGGGGTTTAGGCTGTACAATAGCTACGTACTTTCACTAATGTACCATTTTGCACATTTTTCTAAAATATTTTCGAAAATATATATTTTTTTCGAAAATTTTTTAGAAAAATATTTTTTAGAAAAAAAAAAATAGAAAAATATTTGAATAAAAAAAATATTTTTTCGAAATTTTTTTTAAAAAAATATTTGAATAAAAAATTTTAGAAAAAAAAAATATTTTTTCTAAAATATTTCCGAAAAAAAATATTTTTTATATTTTAGAAAAATATTTTTTCTAAAATATTTCCGAAAAAAATTATTTTTTTCTAAAAAATATTTTTTTTCGAAAATATATTTTTTTTTCGAAAATTTTTTAGAATAATATTTTTTTTTCTAAAATATTTTTTAGAAAAAAAATAAAAAACTTTTTAGAAAAATATTTGAATAAAAAAAATATTTTTTAAAAAAATATTTGAATAAAAAATTTTAGAAAAAAAAATATTTTTTCTAAAGTATTTTCGAAAAAAAAATATTTTTTAGAAAAAATAATTTTTTTTGAAAATATTTTAGAAAAATATTTTCGAAAAAAAAATTTTTTTTTCTAAAAAACGAACAAAAAGGTGCAAAAGGACTAACGTACGTTAGTATTAAGGACTAATGATGCAAGTGAGGGTAAAAAAGATAAGGGTAAAATTGTCACTTCAAGGTTATATTGGTGAAGTCGAACAGAATTTGATAGTTCGTTGGTGAAGTAAGGTAATAAACCGAATGAAAACGTAAGAAAAACTGACAAAAACGGATTAAAACGGACAAAAACGTAAGAAAAACGGACGAAAATGACTAAAACGGACGAAAACGTATACAACGGACAAAACCGTAAGAAAAACGGACAAAATGTATAAAGGACTAACGATGCAAATGATTGTTGGCTAAATGGATTAACGTTGCCACATAATAACTAACAGAACTGACGGCCGTTAGCTCAAGGATGAAAACATAAAAGTACACGTAAAACAAGTTCAGCAATGATGTTATGAGTTTCGGTAAAACAAGTTCAGCAGTGCAAAATGGTACAAAACATAAAAGTAGACAACATTAAGTGGAACAGAAATAAGTACACGTACCAAAACGGTACATCAGCGAAAGTACGTAGCTATTTTACGGCCTAAACCCAAGTTTCGCTAAGAACATGTTCTAAAAAATTTAAGATTAGATATTTTTATAAAGTTTTGGACTGAAATGTAAATTTTATTAACCAATTATAATATAAATTATTTTGAATTCAAATAAGTTTAATTAATTACTCCTTTTTTTCTTTTCTTTTTTAAGTTTTCTAATTTTTAATTTACACACAATGGCTTGTAGATTTTTTTGTCCATCAATTTACATAATTAAATTTATTAATAGTTTAAACTTAATCACTAAATTTTAAAAAATAACTTCTTTCCCTTTTAACTTTTTTTTTTTTTTTTTCTTTTTTTTTTTTAATTTGACACATGCAAATTTATGTAAATTCTTGATAAAAAAAAAAAAAAAAAAAAAAAAAAAAAAAAAAAGATATTGACCAATTCAATTCAATTTTAACTTACTAATGTTTAATATAAAGGCTAGATCATGAAATAGAGCTCTTCTATTTGTGCAATTTGATTAGAGCAAACAATTCATTTTCAACATTTTTTTTCTTTATTATATACTCTTTCCGTCTTAAAATAAAAGTCCAATTTAACTTTCTGAATTGTACTTTGACTTTGAATATTTTTGTTTGTATTATATAATACTTGATGCAAAATATATATATGGATTGTGTTTTAAATGTACTTTCATTTGGCATAATTTTCATCAAGTGGGTTGTATAATACAAAGAAAAGTATTTAAGTCCAAAGTTCGATTTAAAAAGTCAAATTAGACTTATATTTTGGGACGGATGGGGTAAGAGATTAATATAACGGAATTAAAAACAAATCGGATAACTCAATTTTTTTTTTATAGGAAGTGATATGTACACCGCTCAAATTGATGTGTATACCACAAAATCATATTAGTAATGCACATGGTACAACTCTACACATGCATATTTATGGTTTGCATAGACATTAGTATTAGAAAGAGTACATAGGCATTCCGGGCCGACTACAATCACCTTTTTTTTATTAGTTGTCTACCTTTTTCAATCATTTGGAGTAAGCCCAATGAAGCTTAAATCAGCCCATACAGAAGCTCAAATCATCTTTTGAAGATGAACATGGAAGTTTTGGTCTTGACAAAAATCCATGTCAACTCGTTCATGAAAAAACATTGAAGTTTTGACTATACAAAACTCCAAGCCATCCCGGTCACCACAGCTTGTATGGTAGTAGGGTAAAGATACAGGTCATTATCATCCTTTATCTTCCTTCGTGTCACCGCCACTCCCACTCGTCACAATGTATTTTCATAATCAGACCCTCTCAGTTTTCTTTTTATTTTAATGGTACAGACACACAAGCATACTCTATAATCTAACACTGTATTTTTCGAGTTAGAGTTATGAAAGAAAATGAAAAGGAAACAAAAGATGTTGTGTTCTCGAGTAGTAATTAAGGAGGAAAAGAAAATAAATGGAATGAAAAGTTGTGTTATTTTGTTGATTTTTAAAGTAAAGTGTTTCCTTCCACTTTTGAAAGGAAAATGTTTACTTTACATTCCTTTACTTTTCTTTAATGATAAAACTCAAAAACACAATTACTCTACACCTTTTAATCCGTATGTACTATTCTCTGTTTTAAAATAATTGTTTAAAAACAATAAATATACAATGTAAAAAATAATCGATCAATACAACTTTCTCTTTTTTACTTTTTGCAGAATTATAATTTTACTCTTAACTAATTAAATTAAAGCTTTTTTAATATTTGTAATAATAATCTCAAGTGAGGGTAATATGGTAACTCAAACTAAATTCTCTATCTATTTTTGAAAATAGACAATTAACTTAATGCAACTTGAAATAGAAATATGGATAATAATCATAGGATGAAAGGAGTAATATACATGTCAAAACTTGATCCCACAACTTTAGATATAATGGCCACTAGCCAATTCATCCCCCGAGAGAGGAACCATCTAATACGAAGACGGGGTAGGGGCTAATAAAAAATTAGGGCATTTACATATGTCCTTAAGGAACTTCAGTATTTACATATTTTTTCAAAGCATGTTTTAATAGCATTGTAATTTATACATCATACATTGAAAACTAATACTTTGAAAAAAAACATATGTAAAGTATATATGTAATTCCCCAAAAAAAGTTGTTATGAAAATTATCTTTTGTTACAAAAGATAGACTTACCACCACATTTGTGGTTGTTGCTTCTACAAAAGTGAAATTATTATATGCTCAAACTTACATGATATTGTTACATTGGTTTGTGGAAAAGTGAGATTATTGATTGCAACAAAAAAATGTTATCACGCAAGTTCAAAAATGAAATTAGACACGACTTTAAGCATATTAACATAGCATGCACGCGGAAACGAATTTTATTAACTCTAATCAAATGGTGATAAATGTGGATGAAACCTATCCTACCAAGAGATAAAACTCTAAAACACAAATTTATCAATAATCCAATAATTTATAAACAATGAAAACAAGCCCTTTATTTATAAGAAAAAATGGCTTGGATGAAAATAAACCTAATCAAATTAAAATTAAAAAAAATAAAAAATAAAAAAAGGACGTCTTAGACACACCCTTACACTTTCTTAAAAAAATAAAAATAACAAAATCTTAAAAACATGGTTTTAGCACTGAATCCCTCAAAAGCGAAGCACTCGAGGGGATGCGGCACATCTTCTAAACAGGGTAAGGCCTGGCTTCACTTGATGGCCAGATGCGGCGGATTCTGGGCTGATGCGACGCATTTAGGCCCCTTTCAACCATTTTCGACTTGTTTTACCTCTTAGACTCTTTTGTAGTCTTTGGGTCACGATCTTATCCCCGTCATTCTCTCTCACTTGAAAAGAACTCGACCCTGAGTTCTCTTGTGTAGTTTTGCTCGTGGGATAGAAACTTAACTTTTGACTAGGGTTTTTAATTTTCACTCGGTTTCCACACTCCTACAAGTCAACACACGAACTCGATCTTCGATTGATTAGTTCCAAATAATCTTCCTTCTTTAAAATTAAAATAATCTTCAAGCTTTTGGGATAGACTTGTTTGATTAACAATTGTAAACTTTGAGATACTTCAAATATCTAACCTTATATGTCTTCCTTTCAATAAGAAACATACTAAAGTCTTGATTGACTTCACCAATCTTCAAACCTTCAACACGTTATTCATCTTTAAAATCCAAAAATTTGTCTTCACAATCTTCAAAACTACAATTTCTTTTGTTAATTCCACCAAAGTTGATTTTTTGTCTTCATATTGCTCACAAACTTGAAGTTCGTGGATTTTCTCAACGTGTTTTTCAACAACCTCATTCTTCAATATTTTTTCTTCAATCTCTACCTTAGCCATTGGTACATGTACTCGCTCTTTGGATAGAATCATCAGAATTTTGTTTCATTCCCATAAGAAAAGGTAGAGATTACGTTTTAAATCATAAAAAACTTGAACTTCACATCGCCATGATTTTTCACAACTGAATATGACAATCCTCCATGTCATCCAATTCATAAAACACTTCACGTTTATAAGACCTACTAATAGATATTGGAATCCAAGAAACTTTTGTTTTTCTAATTGGACAAATCTTCATTGATAAATTAAAAAAATTAACCAATTTTGTCGACACCAAATTCCTAGCCCTATAATTGTCAATAATTAAAGAAATGCCTTATCATTAATCAAAACTTTTAGAAATAATTTGATTGTTAGTAATCGAATCTCCATCTTCGACATTTCCTCCCATTCATCAACCCTCCTAGTTTGACATTATTGCACCTACAGCTGTCAATAGTTCCTCTTATGGTTGGACGAATTCTTGAACATCCATAATTGCTACCCTCGTGATTTTTGTGGATCGATGGCCCACCTACGATCATTGAACATAGTCTTCTAACATAGTGTAACTCCTGTCAAGTTCTTTCATGAGTTTGGTTAAACCATGATCCATGTATTCTCCGAATCATACCCCACAATTTTTGAATCTTCTACATCATTCATTATCCATGATACTAACAAGTTCTAGATGCCAACTGATATGGAAGTGAATTTTGTTAACCCTAATCTGAGGGTTGATAAACGAGGATGAAACCTCCAGGGAATAAACCCTAACAAGAGATAAAACTCTAAAACATAATTTTAGTAATAATCCAATAAATATAAATAATGACAATAAGCCCTATTATTTATAAATATAGATGGCTTGGAGAAAAAGAAACCTAATAATTTTTATTTTTTTAAAAGGTCCTAAACACACCTTTCCATTTTCCTTAAAAAAAGCAAAAATACCAAAAACTTAAAAACCTTGTTCTAACACTAAATCCCTCAAATGCAGCGCATCATCTAAATAGGCTAAGGCCTAGCTTTACTTGTTGGCGAAATTTGGAGCATTTTAGGTTGATACGGTGCATTTTCCCCTTTTTGACCATTTTTCGACTTGTTTTACCTCTTAGGGTATTTTTGGCGAAACTAGCACTAGCAATTAACAGTAGCTGTAAGCAGTAACGGTTAGTTGTGTTTGTTTGTGCTACAAACGCGTTTAATAAAATAGTTGTAGATGTAAATATAATGTGTAAATCGTAGTAAACAAACATATACATATTAAAATAAATAAGTCTTAAAATAAATAATAAAGTTATGTTTATATGTTTGACATTATTTTGACACGTTAGTAATAAATTACAAACAACGTGCGTCCCATATTAATAAATTTAGTGTTTTTAATCGTACTTATTTTTGCAAGTTTAATATTACATACATTGTATAAAGTGTATGCCCAATATGAAAAGAAAACAAATAACAAAAATAAAAAATTAATAATATTAAACAATCATACTTACAACACATACATTGTATTCGTCTTTTTTCTTTCTCTTGACTTACTTCCAGAGGAGAAAAATGTATTAGTTGAAACGATTGGTTAAATTCTTCTTCGTAGTTCTCTAGCTCCTTGCTAGTTTTTATTTTTAAGAGTAAATTACACCGTTCGTCCCTGTGGTTTGTTTCAAATCACAACCGTAGTCCCTGATCTTTTTTTTTTTTTGCTTTTTTGATCCTTATGGTTTACATATTGCACGCTGTTAGTCCCTATCGCTAACTGTCATTATCTTCTCCGTTAGAAGATAATTGTCAAGTGATAACGTTAGTTCATTAACCAAACGATCATTTGCAACATTAGTCCTTTATACTAACGACCGTTACTAATTAACTCAAATTTTGGTTTTCTTAAAAAAAATCTTTTCCACGTGGTTTTTATCGTTTTCGCCTGTTTTTATGCGTTTTCTTAGTTTTCGTCTGTTTTTATACGTTTTCGTCCATCTTTATACGTTTTCTTATGTTTTTCTTACGTTTTCATTCGTTTTTATATGTTTTCTTTCGTTGTCATACGGTTTTATCCGTTTTTATACGTTTTTGTCTGTTTTTCCCCGGTTCATGCGTTTTTTACGTTTTTAAACATTTTCGTCCGTTTTTATACTTTTTTGTATGTCTTTATACGTTTTCATTTATTTTTCTTACGTTTTCCTTCGTTTTATCCGTTTTTATACGTTTTCTTACGTTGTCATATGGTTTTATCCGTTTTTCCACGTTTTTTATTTATACGTTTTCCTCCATTTTTTACGTTTTTCTCTGTATTTTTTACGTTTTCATATGGTTTCATCCGTTTTTATATGGTTTTCATCCGTTTTTGCTCGTTTTCTTATGTTTCAACCATATAAAAACGCATGAAAACGTAAGAAAAACAGAAAAAGGCGTATAAAGACAGATGAAAAGGTAAAAACAATAGACGAAAACGTATAAAAACGGACGAAAACGTAAGAAAACACATGAAACGGGGAAAAACAGACAAAAACGGATAAAACCGTATGACAACGTAAGAAAACATATAAAAACAAATGCTCTGGGCTATCCAAAAAGGGTAGTTGCCGTGGGATTAGTCGGCTTGCAATGTCGAGTCGGAAACCCATTATTAACAAAAAAAATAAAAAATAAAAAATAAAAAAAAAGATGAAAACGTATAAAGACAGATGAAAACTAAGAAAACGCATGAAAACGGGCGAAAATGATAAAAACTGCGTAGAAAAGATTTTTCTTAAGAAAACCAAAATTTGAGTTAATTAGTAACGGTCGTTAGCATAAAGGACTAACGTTGCAAATGATTATTTGGTTAATAGACTAACGTTGCCACTTGACAATTGTATCCTAACGGAGAAGATAATGATAGTTAGCGATAGGGATTACCAGCGTGCAATATGTAAACCATAAGGATCAAAAAAGCAAAAAAAAAAAATAGATCAGGGACTACGATAGTAATTTGGAGCAAACCACAAAGACGAACGGTGTAATTTACTCTATTTTTAATAATATCCGTCGTTCAAAAAAATACAAAAGATGAACGTCAATTAATTAATTCAGTGGGGGTAATTTCGTAGTTGTATATTTTAAATGCTCTTTCAATTTTTCAACGCTTTTAAGACGAGCATTCAAAAGAGTAGTGTTAAAGAGAAGTTCAAAAAACTAAATACTTGTTGCCAAACAATTTAAACATTTTTTTCAAACATCAAATGCTAAATGTTAAATGATTCAAAATACTTTAAAAAGCTCGTCGCCAAACACAATCATATGCTTTAGGTCACGATCTTGTCCCAATCACATATCAACAATCCTAATAATCTTCTCGGCAATTTTACCTTTTCTTTTGAAATTACTAATGAATTTATTGGTTACAACTTACAACGCTACATTTTTTAGATTTGACGTATTATGTTCCTCATGATACCCTTTTTCTTTGACCAACTACCACCTTCTACGTGTTTTTTCATTGACATAAGTTAAAAGCTTTATGCTAAAGTTGAACAATATCTTACATTATTTTCCTCTTCAAAAGCTTGATTGGTTTAGCCCATATGGCTGCATGTAGCGTATGAAGTAGTACTCGATCACGGGAGGCAACAGGGGACCCTTGTGCCACTAGTTTTTGGTGTTGTATATGGTAGGCCCTTTTGATGTTTTCCCTCCATTAATTGAGAGATCACATGCATTCCTCACTATGTGGTCTACAGTTTTCTTTATACAGTATTAATAAAACACACCTTTCATTTCAATTTCTCAATCTCAATAATTTTTTTTTTTTATTTATTATTTTTTTAAAGGTATGTATATATGTTTTTGTGATTTTGTATGAAAACTTGTGGGATTCTTATAACCGACAAATTAAAGTATTTTTTCTTATAGATTTAAGGTTATAAAAACCTTAGAATATGAACCGTACGGTTAATATTGTGGAAAATAAGTAAGAAACTTAAACAAATTGCTATATGAAATATTTACCTCTCAAATTTATTGCATGTACAACACATTTGAATGATTCAGTACGTTATTCTCAAGAGTCATATGTGCCTTGTAATTTCCCATCTGTATTTTGAGTGAGTATATCATGTTGAGATTTACTATAATACTATTATAGGCATCTCACATTTGTAGCATGGATTCACTCTAAACATCCGATTGACGGGTAATGGAAGGCTTTGAGAATGGGATGTGATTTGTACATTTTTTATTTTTTATTATTTTTTTTGACATCCACCACTAAATTATCGATAGCGGTGTTGTACTGTATGCATAACTGGTGTGATTTAGTGGTGTATAGCAAAAAAAAGAAAAAAAAAAAAAATGGTGCACAAATCATTTATATCAACTTTAGATTAATGAACATGTACTCGGTGACTGAGTCTAAGTCTTTGTTGAAGATTCAATCGGCACCTAAAAAGATGGACGGAGTTTATTTTTCCGCCAATTTAACATTTTGGGAAGCATGTTTGCATGCTCAAGAGAATACGTACATCTTACTAGATTAGTTCACATATACAAAAGACGTGTTTTGAAACAAATTTTAAATAAGTTTCTTTCAAATAGTCTTATACGTGTTCACGATATTTAAATGTTTAAAAGTTTATTGTGATCAACAATATTTGCCCAATATTCAAATGTCTAAAAGTTTATTTTGATCAACAATATTTGCAAAAAGAGTTGATTTGCATACTTAAACTTTTGATTTATACACTCTATCTCATGTTGTAAGTAATTCAAATGTCTAAAAGTTTATTTTGATCAACAATATTTGCAAAAGGAGTTGATTTGCATACTTAAACTTTTGATTTATATACTCTATCTCATGTTGTAAGTAGTTGTATATATGTAACACGATACTTACTGCATCTGTGCAAATCAAAAATTAAATCTTACATTTGCAAAACTATGGATCATCGAATATTTAATTGTCATGACAAGACAATATAAATTTATTAGATATGCCAAACAACTTTTACACAACCTTACAAAAGTTACAACCTGTTTGATTAGAAGACAATATTATTCTCTTATCTCTTCCACTCAATAAACATTTAACTTTTTTTATGATCTATCAGAGCTATCACATAATTAATGAGCAGCCTTCTGAAATCTGAACTACTCGTGCTTTTTTTTTTTTTTTTTTTTTTTTTTTTTTTTTTTTTTTTTTTTTTTTACCGCAATTGCATAAAAAGAATATTTGAGTTAAATCTGGACTAATTGTCTTCATCTGTAAAAAATTTGGTTAAGATCATCTTAATCTAACTTATCTAAATCATCTAAATTTCCACTAATTTTAATCTCGTTACATCACTTACATGTATTTCTAACCTACACTAATTATAAATTACAATCCTAACATGTGCTTACACAATTTATACCTACATGTCAAGTTTTTTCTACTTTTATTTGTCTATCTATGAATTTAAATTATTGAGAAATAATTACATAAGCTAGTGTGTTAAGTGTTAACACACATTTGAAGACATCATTTAGCTAATAAACTATTATTACACCGTTTTAATCACACAAATACACAATTAGTCAAACATTTCGGCTTTCTAATCATTTTTCAAAATTATTTTGCGTGCAATAACTTCCAAATAAATTCATTAATTTATACGTACGTTAGCATGATGATGAACCACAAGTACATTTATTGGATATGACATGTGACATCACTTTAATAAATTTGTGTAATGTTAAATGTAAATAAGAACGACGGAGTACATTTTTTTCTGGTTCCAACAAGTTTTTTATTTGCCAAAATTTTAAATCCACCTCACATTCTCCCTTTAAATAAGATAGACTCTTCCCTTCAATAGGTCACCTTATACTCTTGTAAAAACCCTAGCTACATTTTGTGTACGTCTCTCATTAGCCATGGCAACTCAAGCACTCACTTCTTTCTTCTTTCTTTTCCTCATCTCCACCGTCACATTGTCCGATGCATGTGGTACATGCGGACAACCTAAGAGTCCCCCGGCATACCCCTTTTGCCCTAGGGACACATTGAAGCTAGGAGTATGTGCTGATGTTCTAGGTTTGGTTAACGTAGTCGTTGGAACCCCTGAATCAAGCAAATGTTGCGCATTGCTCGAGGGTTTGGTTGATTTGGAAGCCGCTGTTTGCCTTTGCACAGCCATTAAGGCTAATGTCCTAGGAATCAACCTCAATATTCCGGTCTCTCTAAGCTTGTTGCTTAGTGCTTGTAAGAAGACTCTTCCAACAGGCTTCAAATGCGAGTAAAAATTGAGCTTAGTATACGTTGACCCTTTTGTTTAATTCATTCACCATTTTCGTTACGTGGGTTTCATAACTTATCGAACCCAAAAACGAAGATGAAGTGTATTAAACGAATGGGTTTGATTTTTTATGTTTAAATTGTGAAATTAATTTGTTGTTAATGCTGGTCTTGATTAGGTTTTTCATTTGTGATATGTATTCTGTTCCAATTTGTTTGTATTTTCCTTTGGATTTGAGGTATGGATGTTTGATTATGTGTCAAATAATCGGGCAATAATTATTGCTCGTGTGTGATGTAATAAGTCATTTGTCACGGTTTCATCAACTTGAAATTGTAAATTCATTTGGAATATGCATGTGCATGTATATGATAGTACTTCCGGTGTATTAACTAATGTGTTATACTATATATATATATAGGGATAGGATTAATTGAGAAGAAATTTTAAATTTAGAAGGATGAGAAATAACTATAACAACATATTAGAGATGCATCTACGCATCAAGTTGAATTAGATACATCTTTAATTTTTTAGATGCACCCTAATATATTTTTTTGCTAAATTTTAGATGCAAACACATATACTAGATGCATTTCATCAAGTTAGGCAAATCCTATTTTTTTTTATTCCCCACGGGTCAAATTTGTTGCTAGTACTACTTTGCATCATTGTCATTTCCAAATCACTTTCGAAACTAATTGGTATGTATTTAAATGAATATAGATGCATCTAATTCAAGTGGATGCATCTCAAATGTGTTATTATAGACTTATAATGATTTCTCATTGTTTTCATTTTAAGATTTCTTCTCATTGGATCCCTATCCATATTATATATTGATCTTATATAGATATATTCGCTAGAAGTTATAAATTGTATATCACATATGGTGTTTCCTAAATCCCTAACTACCATATGATATTGTTAAATATTTTATAAAGACCGCCACGATAACATTAGTAGAGATAATTAGTCGGCCCAAGCCATATTTATAGGCAAAGGGTCCATTAGAGTTTCTATGTATTGTCTTTATAAATAGTGCATCAATAAAACGTATATAGCATGGGCAATTCAATGCTTAACATGGTATCATGAGAAGGTTTGATGCTGAGACCTAATTGGCCGCCATAAACCGTGGCCTCTATGCCACCCACATCATACCTTAACTACCACCTATTATCCTTAAAATTCTAACACCAACATCACGCCTCCACCCTTTACTCGTTCTCTACCGATCCATTTTCATCCACCAATAATACATTCGCTTTTCAATCACAAAAAGCTCGTCAAGTGTATTTTCATTAAATCCAAAGGTGCTTGCTTGCTAGCTTTCATTAATTTGCATACTTCTTAACTTCCATCATTCACATATTGATCAAAACAACCAAAATAAACACATGTATACATTACTGTTACCGATCTTCATCATCCACAAAACCCTAAAACCGCTTCTTCCAAACCCTAGTTTTTCGTCGATTATTGGTTTTGTTGATAACTAGTCGGCACGTTCTCTGTTTTATGTCGATCATTTGTTTTTGTTGATAACCAGTCATCGTGTGTAACGGATTATAGTCGATCGTTGGTGTTGTTATACCAGCCGACTGCTTTACATTTAATTTTCACTGTTTGTTGATTACCAGTCGACTCTTATTTCAGTCGATCGTTGGTAGTAGTGTTTGATTACCAGTCGACATTTGTTTCGTTGATCATTGGTAGTTTTATAAATTTTTAGTTTTAGTTTATTTTTATAAATATTACTATTATTGGAACTGCATGTCCCAGTAGGGTTTGTGGTTAATGAAAAGGAGTTGTTGGTAATGTTATGGATACTGCTTTGAGAGCGTATGCTCGTGAGCAGAGGCTTCCGGTTCTCGGTTCAAATATTAATGATTTGGTGCTTTATTACCCCATTGCTGGTACTGAAGCTTTGAATCCATTGGAGGCTATTGGATCGTTAGGGGTCAGAAACTTCATGTTGTGCAAGACGCCTCAAGTGGTGGAAGATGTTGGTAATGGGAGGCTAGTTACGGTGGGAATAACAAGGAAGAACTCCGAAACCTGGAAATCGTGGTTCAACAAATCACTCAATATGAAAGATTCTTAGTCAACAAGTTGTTATCTTTTTCTTTAGCTTTATTATCAATGTTTACTTTTCTAGTCTTGAGCCTTCGTGGTTGAGCCGCTCGGACTGTGGGAGAGTATTAGAGATAATTAGTCGGCCCAAGCCAAGTTTATGAGCAAAGGGTCCATTAGTGTTTCTATGTATTATCATTATAAATAGTGCATCAATAAAAATAAAACGTATCTCTCACGAGAATTCAATGCTTAACAAACATAACATAATACTCTCGATCTAGCTAACTAAAAGATCAAATGTAATTTTGTGAAGACGGTAACAAAAAGATTGGAAGTACCATATAAAATTTTATATGTTTTTTTTAAATGGTGAGTCTATAAAGAAAAAAAAATCTATTAAGAACGGTTTATGTGTGTCCAATGTGATATTTGCATATCTACACAAGTTAATAAGAAACCTTAAATTGAAAAGGATAAGAAATAGTTGTAACTACACATTAATGATGCATCAATTTAAATTAGATGAATCATTGATCTTTTAGATGCACCATAATATATTTTCTAGCTAAAAATTAGATGTATATACATATATTAGATGCATTTCATCAAGTTAGAAAAACCCTATGGATTTTTTGTCCTCTGCGGGTCAAATTTGTTGCTAGTACTACTTTGCATCTTTTTCACTTCAAAATCACTTTTAAAACTAATTGGGATGCATATAAATGAATAGAGATGCATCTAATTCAATTCGATGCATCTCGGATATGTGATTATAGTTATCTTTCATTCTACTCATTTTAAGTTTTCTTCTCACTGAATCTATAACACTCCCAAAATCTGGTTTAGCGGAAGCATACATGTCTTGGGTGCTACTAAATTGGTAATCACAACTCACAGATATAGAGAACGGATTATCAAATCCATTTAAAAAAGTTTACATTACCAAAAGTCAAATTGTTTTACAACAAGTCCAGTTTAAATAAATAAGGCTCATTAAGCATGTCGGTCCTAATATAAAAGTTCAGATACTATGTAAAAACACTTCAGAGTGGTTATGACCGTGCCATGCCCTACCCTTAATAACATCATAATCAAACACCTGAGAAAACATGCTAAAAAGTTAGTTAAACGCTGGTGAGTTCATAGATTTACAGTAAATAAGCACAGATGGACCACAACAAATAATTCAGCAAGTATACATTGACTATACACTAACACTAAGCTCATACAACCGAAGCTACTACAGTTCAGTATGCTAAACTAGCACATATAATAACTGTAGAAACGTAGAGGGGGGGGGGGGGGGGGGTGAATACGTTCCTCTTTAAAATCTAAAATGTTTCGTATCAAATTCCCAATCAAGTGTGACTAAATATGAATAGTGGTTATGTCACTCATAACAAACATATATGTCACTTAATAACAAATATGCAAGCAATCACATAAACATAAACATAACACGAGGTTTAAACGTATTTAGCTAATTTTGATTACACTGGGGACAATCCCTAAAATGTATGGACGGTCCCTTAAATATTGGGGAATGTCCTTGTATAAGGGACCGCTGCCAGTGGGCAGTTTATTATCTGTGATTTAGTTTTTTCGTGTTTTGCGTTTCTAAGTTAACTAGTTAATATCACAAGCATACACACAACAAGCCACACAAACCTAAATGTAATGCAAGCATGGAAAGGAAAGAGATGAGAAGAGAAAACGCAAACCGGATACGATAATTTATAGTGGTTCGGCACGAAACACCTCTTCGTCCTACTTCACTCCCCGAGTACCACACTCGAGAGTTACTTCACTAGTCAACATGCTCCTTTTACGTGGAACAAACCATACACAAAGCTTACACCAAGTTTAACGACACTAAGTGGAATGTCGAGTCCTAATCCTAGCTAGAACCAATCTACACCAAGCCCACGTGGCTTCCCAAACAAGCACTCTTGTCCCACTTAGATCGGCAAACGAACGAGCACTCCCGTTCACTTGAATCTTTACCCGATTCAAGCCTTCACACACGGACTTCACTAAGTCCTAATCTTCACACTAACGAGCACTCTCGTCCACTTGTATCTTCACCCGATTCAAGTCTTCACACAAACCTTCACTAGTATCTAGTCTTCACTTCTTGGACTCACACCAAGTCCAAGTCTTTACACACATAGACACCAACTTATACAAAGTTCTATTCTAGATATTGTTGGGTCATTGAATTCCCCAATCTTCCTCTAACTACGATTTGAACATAAAATAACCTAAGTGTTTAATATCCGTAAACACAAACAAGTCACTGAGTGAACAGTAACTCAGTGAGTCATCTTTAGGATGCTTAGAACGAGCCTATGATGAAAGGTTCACCATTCAGTGAGGCGGAACTTAGCGAGAGGCATCTAAGCCTAGAAGAAGGTGATGGGTTCAGTGAGGATGACAATAACTCACTGAACCCCCAAGACTCCTAAACAACTATTGAAGTACTGAGGACTGAAAACTGAAGACTGAAGAATGGGCGGGACAAAGCTGGAAAGTTTGAACGTATCAACAGGTGTCCTTATCAACCTGAAGTCAAACTTTCCATGAATGGCATTATGTCAGGATGGTGTCATCACTTTGCATCAGAAAGGCACATTGTCCTTTACCCAATATAGTCTATTGTAACAGAGACAAAATATGTAAGTATTTTGTCTCTACTAGATAGGTCATCATTTTGTCTTTATCAGTAACGTTGTAATTTACTTGTGTATAAATAGGTAGCATAAGTGAGGAGTAAAAGGTGACAAGTTTGTGCAATTAATGCTTAGCATTCACAAACCACTTTTACTCCTCCAAAGAACAACACAGTCCCTGAGATTGCTCAGTGAGACCTTTAGTTGTCACTCAAACATTGTTTGGGTTTAGAGAGGAGTCTATACCATACTTGTCGTTTCAATCCCAAGTGTTATTCCGCAAACACTTGGGTATAATTCTTTGATTAGCTTCTAATAAGAATTAAACATTGAAAAATACTGTGTCTCTTTTCTTTACGTTTATCTTTGTTGTTAATCTTTTATATCTGTGTTAAAAATTCATGGAACTTGGTTAGATTAACTCTTTAATTAACTATTAACCAAGTAAACGGGACCAACAAGTGGTATCAGAGCCTCTGATTTGCAAAAGTTTTCTAAATCTGTTTTCAAAACAAAAGAGTGCTAAAAAAGTTTTTAAAATCAAGATCCCACCATGGCTGATTCAGATGTTCCCCAACTTGTCGATAAAAAGGGTTGAAGTTATTCAGCTACTGCCCCTCGACTTGAGGTTGGAAAATTTAACAAGTGGAAAAAGCGCATGCTTTGCTACTTGACTGGGATGGAACCATATTACATTAAGCTTATTAATGATGGTCAATATGTCCCAACAACTGCCCAAGGTTTAGTCAAACCTGAAGCTCAGTGGACCCAAGATGAGAGGAGGGTCGTCAATCAAGACCAACGCCTTAAAAGCATAATTATATCTTGTCTTTCTGACGATATAATGGAATCAGTCATCAATTGTCCTACTGCTAAGCAGACATGGACTGACTTGGTTCACAGCTATGAGGGTCCCTCAGATACCAAGGAAAAGAGGATCATGGACCTGAAACTTGAGTACAATACTTTCAGGGCCAAAGACTCTGAAAGTCTCTCAGAGACCTATACCCGGTATAAGACCCTCCTGAACGAGCGGATCAATGATGGTGTTACCCTGTCCAAGCATGAAATCAATGTTGGCTTTGTCAATAGTCTCCCTGAGAAGTGGTTAAACTTCTCTCAGGGTTTGAGAAACGCAAATCATATCAAGAACCTTGAGCTCCCTGAAATTTATGGGAAGTTTATCTATGAAGACAATCTTATCACCAGGAGATACCCTGGTAAAGCTCAGGAGACAAAAAAGACCCTGGCCTCCTCACCCATATCCACTGCCTTCTATTCAAATGGTGTTGTGCATGATTTTCAAGATGGATCTGATGATGAGGTTGATGAAAGAACCTGTGAGGAGTACCTGAATGATTTACAAATTGAATTTCATGAAAGGGCACTCCTTGCAAACTCAAGAAGGTTTATTAAAAGAAACAAAAAATTTTCTAAGTCAAAGGCAAATGACCGTACTGAATGTTTTAAATGTGGTAAAAAGGGTCATTTTGCAAAAGACTGTTTCTCAAAAACAACCTCAGAACCATCTAACAAATTCTCAGGAAACAACTCTTCCTCAGGAACTAGCAAGTTTCAACCAAAATTGCTTCACTCAAGTTAGTTTGTTCAAAAAAAAATTGAAAAAATTCCTCAAAAAGATTTTGAAGCCAAATACAAAAAGGCCAAGGCCAAACTTGCTCTTCTTGAGTCTGCCTCCTCGGTCACTCAGTCACCTCAAGCTCCTAAACCTGCTCAGGCTAAAAACAAGGGGCTGGTTGCTGAAACATTTTACTGGGATGAAATTGAAGTGTCTTCTGATGATGAAGAAGTTCATATCAGTGCCCTGATGGCTCTCTCTGAAGACAACAAGCTTGCTGTAGGAAAGAGCCATGCAAGAAATGGAAAGTGGGTGAACATCCCTATGAGAAAGGTAAGCATCTTACTTTCTATAGATGATGATGCTGATTGGAAATTGTAGGACCCTAGAATACTATATCTAACACAAGTTTATTAAAGATAAAGAAGAGATAAGTAGAGAGAGAGAGAGATGGTAACTTCTAGAGAGAGAAAGGAAGATGTATTAGATTAAGAGAGAGAAACACACATAGTAGCACCCTAGAAGCAACCCCTCCAAATGGGAGCATTTGGGGGTATTTATAGGTGAGATAAGAAAGATGGGCCGGGCTTGGGATTTTGTAATAAACTATACCTAAACAAATACAATATTAGATTAAACCAAGCCCGTTTACCCTTAACTAAACTACAAGACTATTACAATATTATTACAAGACTAAATGACTTAATAAATGATCGTCACTTCTATTTCTAACAATCTCCCCCTAAGGGGCGATCATTGAGATCTCTCTTTGATTCCATTGATGATTAACACTTCTATTGCTAACAATCTCCCCCTAAGGGGTGATCATTGAGATCTCTCTTTGTGATCTTGATCTTTGAACTTTGAAGCTTGTTGTCTTGAACTTTGAGTCTTTGTAGAATAGTTTTAAGTCTTTGTTCCTTCATGCTTTGTGATCTTTGATAATTGACTTTTCATCGTTCTTTGTTCTTTTGTTGTAGATTGTGGTGTAGTGTCATATGCCTTTCGTCACTTCTTTGTCTTTGGTGGTTGTTCGCCATTCCAACATGCTCATACGTCTTTACATTAGCAGTTCCCTTTCTTTCACTTTGATCTTTGTCTTTTTACTTTGTAGATTCTTCTTTTTGGTGTAGAATCTTTCTTTGAACTTTGTGTTGCTTAGATCTTTGAGGGAGCTTTCATTGACTTAGTGACGTAAGTATGAGCATGTGGAATCTATCATCATGGAAGTGATATGATGTTGCAAGTAAACAGTTAGCAATAAATCAACCGGTACTTACAGGAAAGGAATTAGAGATTGTCAACAGCATAGTGTGAAGACTCCTTCTAACCCTTACCAAGGCCATTCCCGTTTCGGATACTCCCGAGAGAGCTTACGAGACCTACTAAGTAGATCAACAAAATTGGTGAGTCGCTGGGGATCACTCCACGACTGTAGACTGTTTGAAACCATCGCAAAAACTAAGCGTAACCCATAAAGAATTACCGAAGTGACCTGCTATCAGGGCTATTTGATGTTGACCCTGGCAGGAGTTTCCATTCAATAATTGAGAATCACGAATTTGAATCCTCTTATAAATGTTCTGGCAGACTGCTAAGATCTGCGTAGGACTCTAAAGTTTACATCTGGCGTCCTTAATGATGAACAACCAGTGTAGAAATATCATGTGTTCCTATGAGATCTTTTGATGAATCTTGGGGCTCTAGATTGATAAGTGCACATTTGGTTTCCTATACGGAGATTAGGGAGAGGTCTCCTGCTTCAATATCAATCATCTCTAAGAGACAGATCGATAGATTACACCAGTTCCCCGTGAGAATGAAACAAGCTCTTTTAAGAGAACTTGAGTGGCTAGAAGGTTTAGTGCAGTGCGTCACTGGGTCCACGACGTTTTGTCTTCAATACCGATGTCACCTTAGTAACAACCAGTAGTATACGAATTGTACCCGGTGTCTGCCCTAAGGTTGAACATTTGGAGGGCTATTTCTTTTCACCCCTTTTCATAGCTTTTCTTTTTAATTCTTCAACCCCTTCTTTCTCCTTGCTCATTTTCTCCTTTTTTCAATCATACCTAAGGACTTCAAATTCTAATCTATTGGATTTGTCCTTGGGTAGATCCCTCCGGCTCTGGCGGATCATTGGACATAAACCTAACCATAATCACCTTATTACTCTATGATTATCCTAGGTTTATTGATCACATGCCATAAAACCATTTGTGAAAAATCTCTCAAAGTGTTTATGATAATAAAATACATTGTTGTTACCACTTTGAGAGTTTTGCAACTTTTGAAGGACTCCCCCTTCACATGTGCTCATGGACTTTTAAGAAATTTGCACATGCGTGAGGAGTTTGCACTTTTTGAATTGATCCACTTTCAGTGAACATGACCGATTCGAGACACGCTTACATCACTAGTTAGACTAGCTTGAAATTATTACCCGTCCTAGTCAAGTCCAGAGAAAGTCTCTTGAGATGGTACATTCTACTCAGACAAGTCCTATTCGAGACACGCTTACATCACTAGTTAGACTAGCTTGAAATTATTACCCGTCCAGGACAAGTCTTTTCGATTAATGACATTTTAAGCTTCGTCAATTCATTGGATTTATCTGAGTCGAGCTCTTTTGAGATTCAATCACAATTTCTACACATTTTGATCAAATTTTAATCACGTCTTCTCCCCCTCAAAAATAGCATATCGTGATATTTTTGATATCAACTGATTAAGAAAAAAAAACTTTTGGAGAGAAAGACGGATTTGATTTAGCATGAAATCGGAACATTTTGTTTTTGAAATACTCCCCCTCAAAACTCGCATATGTTTTTGAGAATGTTAAACTTTTTAAAGTTTAGAGGGAAGGAGTCTTCTTGAAGGAAAATTCTGAAAGAGAAAAAAGTTTCAGATTTATTGAATTTTGCATCAAGGTTTTTTGAAACACAAAGACTTCTCTTTGTTTGAATAGGAATGTCGCACTGAGGCGTACAACAGTGTCCATTTTTAGGATAAGTGCACTTTGTTGATGAAAATCATTTTGCATAGCACTTTCCTTTCTTTGAAAACTTGAGTTGTGCACTGTAAGGTTTACACAAGTCATTTGGATGATGAGCACCGATTTTGATAGATTTTGAAAATCTTTTTGAAAAATCTTGAAAAGGTGGTGCTCAGAATGTGAGAGAATTTTGAAAATATAATTTATCATTAGATCAACAATCATGGTCTTGAGCTTAAAGATTTTGAAAGTTTTCTAAAGAAAACTCAAGCCAGATAAGTGTTTGGTTCTCGTTTTAGGATAAGTGCTTGAAAAATATTTGAAATCTTTGTTTTGATTAAGCACTTTCCTTTCTTTGAAGCACGGGTCCTGAACTGATGTGTCCAGAAGCGGTCATTTAAGTACGAGTCTTTAGCTGAAATAATAAGAAGTCATTATTTAGGCCCGGGTTTCGTACAGAAGTATACAAAAGCCATTGTGAATAAACTTTTGAGAAACGATATGTTTTAGAAAACATTTTCAAAAACTCTCGCTCAAGCATCTGTACATGTCCGTATCATTGTTGAATGACATTTCAAGATACGTACAGAATATCAATTATACAAGAGACATGTCGTGAGAAGAATATTTTTGGATTTTTTGATTATATAATGTTTTTGGATTTTTGAAAATTTTATATTTTTGTGTTTTGTTTTGGAAAAAATATTTACAAAGAAGATTTGAAGAAAGAAAAAATTAAGTTGTGACAAGTAAAAGTGGAGTTAAAAGTGGAATAAGAAAAGGATTTCCACATGCGATGTTGGCGTAAATTTCTTTACCACATTGGGTGTATGAACTCTCATCACTTTCACAAGTACCTGCATCCACAAAAGAAGACTTTGCACAAATAACAGTGTTAGAAGTACATGTTTCCTCACATTGAGGGTGTTCACTTTTAATGGTTGTAGTGGTTGCTACATCCTTATCCTGATGATTTTCACTATTATTTGTCTTGGTGCAACAATCAAGAATCTTTCCTGTGGGAATCCATCTAAGACCAACTGTTTTAAAAACTTTTCCCGTGGGAATCCACCTAAGGTAAGATCTAGACACAGTTTTCGTATCAGATGCAGCGGAAGTCTCAGTCTTGGAAAAACTACATCCTTTCAGTATCTACCTATTAGGTTTCTTAACCTCTTGCTTGTTATCAACGGGTTTGTTTCGATTTGGTGTCTTAGTGGATTGTGTCTTGACACATGACTTTCTTTTCTTGATAAATTGTGCAATAGATGCATCGTGATTAGCTGAAAAAACACATTTTTGACATGTAGGACAGACAAATTCAACATTCTTGTTTAACACAGCAACTTTAACTTTGTCACTACAATCTTTTGGAAATTGTTTGTTCTTCGAAGAGACCTTGGAATTCTTTGTGTTGCATTCTACGTTCCTAGCATTCTCTTTTATGCCACTACTCTTAGATGCAAGCCAATCCCTAGTATTTTGTTGAGTGTTCCTAGGTAACGATTTACTACTACTAGTAGTGCTTTGGAATCTTGTAGAATTCATCACACTAGGTTTTGTGCCTAAAATTCCGTCTTTTCGAAGTTGTGCCTTTTTTCTAGCTTCTTCTAGATGGTGATTTTGGACCATGTCATTAGAACCAACAGACTCATTAACAGTTTTTGTTGTCACATTTGGTGTACTATTCTTAGAAGGGCTAGGTGCACTCACATTTGTGTTTCTTACCAATTTTTGTTTATCAACAATTTTTTCAATTTCCTTTTGCTTGAGCAAGGGTTGTGGAGTGACTGGTTTTGTCAAATCCGTTTTCGCATCGACTTTTGGAGCAAACCGGAAAATTGACAGTTTTGGTTTTTCAACCGTTTTTGAAACATTTGGTGTCTCCGAAGTCGATGGTTTTGTAAACTTAGTATCTGATACGTGGGAATCGCACCAGGCTTTACCTCTCAAGGGATCTTGAGAAGCTTACAACCCCCACCAGGCAGTGTACCTGATCGTTGTAGTATAGTATAGTGACAAGTACCGGGGGATTGATCGTTCAGCTAGGAATAGTGTCGCTAGGATTAGAAAACCTAAATACTAGTTCTAAAGGTGAGAGATGATTATTTTTGTATTTTTATATTTTTTAGAAAGCAAGTAAAAATCTAGGGTTTAAAGGATTAGGGAGGAAATAGTTGCTAATCAACTAACCCAATTACTAAAGATGCAATCAAAATAAAATACTAAAAATGAAAATAAACTAAATTATACTAAGGTTGTGAGCAATAAGTGGAGAAAAATGTGTTTACTTAGATTTCACTACTCCCTAGATATCTTTTACACGTTAATTACTTGTTATAGTTGCGTGGATGACGGATTGTATTCCTTAATACCATTCATGGGGTGGCGCACTTAATTCCCCAATCCTATGAGTGCCTACTTCACTCCTATGTCGAGCCGGCTAAGAAGCTCCTAACATGGGATCATTAGAATTTAATCATGCATTAATTACAATCAATAAAACCTAGTGCACGTCAGTTCATGTTTCCTAAGAGGTTCAAGCATGTTACCAATTGGAGATCTGCCAGTTTTCTTAAGCCTAACATCGAATTCATTCATCCAATACAACCATAAACAAGTAATCAACACATAATTAACATCTAGGTTTCATTAGATCCAAGCAAACACAAGATAGATCTAGCCTAGCATGATGGAATTAAGACAAGAACAAGATATAGACAACCAACACATAGACATATTGATTGAATTAAAAGAATACTTATCTCAATTACACATGAAAGGTATCAAGGGCTAAGAACCCTTGAAAAACCTGTAAAATTCGTGCCAAGTTCGTACTTAGGGTTTCTCCAAAACTTCTCTCTCTTTTAATGTGAAAATTAGAAAACTATATATAGGAAATAGGGTCTGACGGCGTCAAGACAAAATTTGTGACGCCGTCATCTCGCCGCCAAAATACTCCTCGGACTGCCTTGATCCAGATCTGACGCCGTCAAGTGTTATGTGTTTCCAGGCCGTCATGCTTTTTCTTCTTGACGCCCTACCTTGTGACGCCGTCAAATATGTACTGGGCCGTCATGAAAATTACTCTTGACGCCGTCAAGATTTTCTTCTTGACGCCGTCATCTACTGTTCCCAGCAAGAAAAATTAAGACTTTGGCGTTTTCTTCACTTTTATGCTCCAAAAACGTCCGAATTGCTTCCTTTTCCAGATTTCACTACCAAAGTACCTAAAATCATAAAAGGAACGATTTAGGGCAATATTTGATCAAATAAATTCAATTCTGGGCTTAAATGACCCCCTAAAAACGGTTCATTTTTCGCCTCATCATATACCCTTACACTTGAGATTTGCTTGTCCTCAAGCAAATGCGCTTTTATTCTACTCAAAATACAAGTTAGGGGTCATTTAACACTAATATAAAAGTAATTACAACAAATAATCGTTCCACTAAAGACCAATAGACAAGCACGGAGGTCATATACTAGCACCTCACAAATAATGTTTAGATACTCACATCTCTCGGGTGTAATAAAGTATAAATTACAATATGGAAACGGAAGATATCTCTCACTACCTGTCATAGCAAAATAGATTACCATACGCTTGGGAAAGGATCAAACCTCCACCACATGGCGTAAGCACCTAGGATAAACTATCAAAGAGGTATTTTTAAAGGGTTGTAACGTTAGGTGTAGGGATGTGAAATACACGGTTTTGTTGGATAAAGGAAGTTTTACTGGTGGCGAGTTAACAATCTTGGTTAATTACATGTACAATATGGCATTGCTAAGCCAAGACTAGACTCGACTTAAGCTAATAAATCAAAAATAACAAAAATATAAAAATGAACATAGAATAAAAAGGGATGGTAGTCCGTATGTTTTTTTCTCTTTTCTTTTTCTATTTTTTTCTTTTCTTCTTTCTATATATATATATATATATATATATATATATATATATATATATATATATTTTTTTTTTTTTTGCAAACACTCTTACCCTACCATCTAAAATAATACATCATAGGGAATGTAAATTTCCCTTACACTTGAATTTTTACATACTTTACAATAAACTAATCTAATGACTCGAATTAAGAAAATCAAAACACTTGGAGCACTTTTAAGATTAACGTACATATGGGGGTAATATATGATGTTCTTCCCCTTTACTCCATAAAATAAGTACTTTACCCATGAGTCCCAATCGTCCCAAAACAATATGTACAAGGATATGACTCGACTTAGCAACCATGTAATCAATTAGATAGTTAACTTAGGGTTTAACAAATAAAAATAATGCACTAAAGATGAGCGCATACACGGAAGGCTAAGGCGATTTGGTTGTACATTTAAGTGGGGTGTAACAAATTCTTCCTTTAAGTTATATGCTTAAAGTTAGAAACGAAAAGATAGGCTCGGAGGGGTGTACTAGGGGTTTCGTGTACTAAAAATGAGTACAATGCTAAGGGTGTGGGAAAAATTAGTTGACTTAACTAGCCAAGTAATATGACTTAAATGGTCAAGTAATTATAATACGGGTTTAACACAAGGGTGATCCTAATGCCTCTTATCATGTAGTAAATCCTACCACACGAATGTAGTCTCACTAGCGGTCTCGGGATGCATCACTAACGCAAGTTCTAGAATCTAAATGCTACCGGTACACTCATAAGCACTAATAGTAAATGCTTTTCCTATCAAATCTAAAGGCGAACCTCACATATTTGGCTGGAAATTTTTTCTGAATATACGGTTTTGTGCTAGTCATACAATCTCCTATCCATGAGACGATTGCGATGGCTAAAGTTTCACTCCTAAATGTTGTAAAAAATTTTAAATTTGGCGCTAAAATTACACTAACAAGTATTTCTCATAGTTTTATTACACATCTACCATCAAAAAAACAAACTCAAGCGAAAGTGCATACGTAAGGTATCATCTTTTTACCCTCCCCTTACACTTAAGATGAACATTGTCCCCAATGTTTACGTAAAGAATGTAAAAGTGAAATAAGTAAAAAGAATGAAATCAAATACTCCCCTGATTCGCTCGGTATGGATAATAAGGTGGCCAGGTTAAATCTTCCTCCAAGAAAATGAACAATCAAAGCTTCCCTTCCAGAATATAAATCATCTTCTTGTCATACATAACCTGTAAATCCTGAGAAAATAGACAAGACAACCTCGCGTAAAATCGGCGACATCCTATATAAGTTACTAAATCCTAGAAAAAAAGATAAGATATAATGCTTGTGGAATGAAGTTTGCAGATTTCCTGGAGATTATAAAACTTAATAATTCACAAAAACCATAAGACTCCGTTAGAAAAACAAAACTGGTAAAATTTCCAGATTTTTACACGTGACGCCATCAAGAATTAATTCTTGACGCCGTCAGAAGTGACCTGCAGAAATTCTTATGTTAAGTTTCCGGAAAATTTCTGGAAAAACTTGGTCCTACTTCTTGGAAAATCCTGCAAAACTTCATTATGACTCAATACAAGCATTTGACTCTAACAAATACGAATATACATGTTCATTTAATATTGTGGATAATCATGATCGGTTTGTTTCTTAAAAACATATTTGAGGTTTCCCCTTACACTTATCTTTTAGCAAAAATACTTTTAGGTGGAGTTAAGACTAGGCCAAAACAACAAAGTAAAGTATTTCCACTATTTAATTGAGAAACATGATCAACCAACAATAAAAATAAAGCATGCATACGGAAGCAAATAACAACCAAACAAAATAAAATTACACAAAACATGGGTTGCCTCCCAAGAAGCGCTTTTCTTTATTTACGAGTCTTGTAGCTAGACTCAAGGTTATGGGTTACCACGTGACCTCATCGTTGGTTCCACTCTCTGATTGTAAATATTCTTTGTAGAAACCAATCACCTTTTTCTCAATCGCCCCCATCATCATTTGGGCAAATTCCTTATCGACTTTATACGTTGGTCCTAGGGCCAAGCAATCTTTGTAGAAAAGACTCCTCTTTTCCCATACATAATCCATGCCATTTTTCTTATCCTCTTCATTGATGTCCTCAAAAGCACCAACGTTATCCTTATCAAATCGGGATATAAAGCGAAATTCTTTCATTCTATTAGGCATCCTATAAGTGATCCTATCGGTGTTATTTGCAAATTGGATTGTCCCTTCTATCTCATCATATTCTAACTTAGACTCCTCAACAAACGGTTTACCAAACACGACATTTGACAATTGACAATCAATAACATTAGCAAGATCTTCCACAATCATAAAGTCGGTGATAAAAGTGAAATTCCCAACAAAGACATGTAAACCTTTAACTCTTCCGACAACGTTACAAACTCCACCGGGGTATTTGGGATCTTTTCTAGGTTCAAGTCTTGTTTTCACTATATCATTATAAATAGTTGAGGACATAATGTTGATTGGAGATTTAAAGTCAATATAAGCATCGTTAATGTGCCTATACCCAATCATACATGGTATCTTAGCATTCTTAGGATCGCCTCTCCTTATCTTAGGTTCGATTATAGTGAAAGGAGATCGCGGGTTATCAATAAGATTATTATAATATGCAATCTCCTCCTTAGTGGGGTATAGATTAAAATGGTCATTAAGCTTCGGATCTATTTCCCCCTCTTCTAGTCCCTCAATAACATTCACAAAGTCATTAGGCCCTAGGTCCTCATTTGAATACAAGGCGGTCGCTAGGTCACTAAATGCATGTTCGAGCTCAACCTTAATCAACCTATTAAGCTCCCTAAGTTCCCTAATCTCACTCTCAATTTGTTCACGTAACACAACCACTTCTCTAGGGGAAAGGGATGGATTCGCGTTTTCCATAATGGTCAACGGAATAGTCAATGAATTTAATTTACTAACAAAGGCACAAAGAAAAAGATAGACTAAAGAAAACCTAAAAATAAAAATAAAATCTTACTAGAAAGGAATCTAGCAAGTAGACCTAATAAAAAGAGATTCTAACCTAGACAATAACTATTCCCCAGGCTGCGGCGCCAAAAACTTGATACGTGGGAATCGCACCAGGCTTTACCTCTCAAGGGATCTTGAGAAGCTTACAACCCCCACCAGGCAGTGTACCTGATCATTGTAGTATAGTATAGTGACAAGTACCGGGGGATTGATCGTTCAGCTAGGAATAGTGTCGCTAGGATTAGAAAACCTAAATACTAGTTCTAAAGGTGAGAGATGATTATTTTTGTATTTTTATATTTTTTAGAAAGCAAGTAAAAATCTCGGGTTTGAAGGATTAGGGCGGAATTAGTTGCTAATCAACTAACCCAATTACTAAAGATGCAATCAAAATAAAATACTAAAAATGAAAATAAACTAAATTATACTAAGGTTGTGAGCAATAAGTGGAGAAAAATGTGTTTACTTAGATTTCACTACTCCCTAGATATCTTTTACACGTTAATTACTTGTTATAGTTGCGTGGATGATGGATTGTATTCCTTAATACCATTCATGGGGTGGCGCACTTAATTCCCCAATCCTATGAGTGCCTACTTCACTCCTATGTCGAGCCGGCTAAGAAGCTCCTAACATGGGATCATTAGAATTTAATCATGCATTAAATACAATCAATAAAACCTAGTGCACGTCAGTTCATGTTTCCTAAGACGTTCAAGCATGTTACCAATTGGAGATCTGCCAGTTTTCTTAAGCCTAACATCGAATTCATTCATCCAATACAACCATAAACAAGTAATCAACACATAATTAACATCTAGGTTTCATTAGATCCAAGCAAACACAAGATAGATCTAGCCTAGCATGATGGAATTAAGACAAGAACAAGATATAGACAACCAACACATAGACATATTGATTGAATTAAAAGAATACTTATCTCAATTACACATGAAAAGTATCAAGGGCTAAGAACCCTTGAAAAACCTGTAAAATTCGTGCCAAGTTCGTACTTAGGGTTTCTCCAAAACTTCTCTCTCTTTTAATGTGAAAATTAGAAAACTATATATAGGAAATAGGGTCTGACGGCGTCAAGACAAAATTTGTGACGCCGTCATCTCGCCGCCAAAATACTCCTCGGACTGCCTTGATCCAGATCTGATGCCGTCAAGTGTTATGTGTTTCCAGGCCGTCATGCTTTTTCTTCTTGACGCCCTACCTTGTGACGCCGTCAAATATGTACTGGGCCGTCATGGAAATTACTCTTGACGCCGTCAAGATTTTCTTCTTGACGCCGTCACCTACTGTTCCCAGCAAGGTAAGACTTTGGCGTTTTCTTCACTTTTATGCTCCAAAAACGTCCGAATTGCTTCCTTTTCCAGATTTCACTCCCAAAGTACCTAAAATCACAAAAGGAACGATTTTGGGCAATATTTGATCAAATAAATTCAATTCCGGGCTTAAATGACCCCCTAAAAACGGTTCATTTTTCGCCTCATCAGTATCCACACCCTTCCCTTTTATACTTTCAAGCTGAGCTCTCAAAAGATCATTTTCCTTTTTCATGTCCTTGTAGGCATGCTCATATGACAATTTTTCATACTTGCATTCCTCTGATTTTCGATCAAGTTGTTTGAAAAATGACATGTTTTCTTTTTCAAGTTTTACAAGAGCATTTTCATATTTTGAAACAATGTCAGATGTCTCAGCTCGTAGTCTTTCATCGTCCTCAACAGAATATGATTGTAAAATAATGGACATTATGTCAGTAGTCATAACGGCTTCGAAGAGAGAATCATTTAGATTTTCCAAAAGTTTGATGTTTTGAAGATTTGAATTCGCTTCCTTTACCAGGGATTTGTGGTCCTTGACAAAGTCAGCTGTTTCTTTCCAAAATGCTTGCTCAAAATGAATTACCCGAGCATTAATCATATTGGTTGGAGGAGCAAAGTCTTTTTCAAGAATCTTTTTTAGCTGTAAATGAACTGTGGAATTCCAATTGATCTCATTCAGTCTCATTTTAGATTCTAAAAGCGTTTGAAGTTGCCCAATTCTGGTTTTAAGATCATCAAGATATCCTCTGGCAGCACTTGTGTTAAAAGTGTTGTTTGAAGACATATGTTCCATGTTTGAATGCAATTTGGAAGCAACTACATTTTTAGAAACTATTTTTGAGAAAGGTCGTTTTATGGAAAAAACTGATGGTTCTTTTTGTGGAATAAAAGTAACTCCAGAAAGTTTATTCAGTTTGTTGTAATCGATTGGTTTCAAATCCGGGTTCTTTTGTTTCATTTTTGTTATGCTCTCTTCAACAAGTTCAATCGTTTCCACAGAATTCCGAATGACGGGAGGATCATGTTTAGCATATATAACCTTTCCATTATACGAAACATTCTGTTCTTCCTGAGCTTTCTTGAGATTACAAGGATTGTTGTTACCAAGAGTCATTTTGTGTTTCGTATGGTAAATCAGATTAGTTTGATTTGAAATCATTTTCATTGTTTGACTTGACTGACCCGACTTAACCACTAATTCTTCTAGTTTTGCAATCTTGTGTTCGGACTCTATGATTTCATCCAAAAGTTTATCTTCTTTCTTTGCAAAGTCCTTTTTCAACTCATCCCGTTCTTTTTCAAGATTGGTATAAGCTAATTTTTGTTTTGAAAGTTGGTTTGTTAATTCAGAAATTTCTTGTTTTAAAGAGTTAATGGTTTTTTTTGAACTAATTTCAAGAGTATCAAATTTGTTTTTCCATTCCCTATCTTTATCAAGTAACTTCTTATAACCAATTTCAAGTTCTAACTTGCGTTCTTTGTGAATTTGAAAACTTTTTAAATTTTCCTTGTATCTTTCAAGCTCAGTGGTCAATCTCTCATTCGCGGCCTTAACATTGCGATTGACCTTTTTCACTTTCTCAATTTCAATGCTACAATTATTCAATAATGATTCAAAGAAAGCACGGGTTTCCTCATCATTAGCACCATTTTGTGCAACTTGAACTCCATTAGGATCCATATCTGGAGTTTCATAGTTAACATTGCTATTAACTTGTTCCCCCACATATGTATCATAATTAGGTTCAAGTGGCACATAATGTGGCTTCTCATGAGCAAACGGATTAGCATCATTACCATAATTTGGTACCTCATGGAATGGATCTGAATCATAAGTAGGAGGAAGATCAGAATCACTGCTTGATGTTGTTGCCTGCTGATTTGCCATAAGGTTGTAGGTTTCATTGAGATCTGCTGAATTCTCATTAACTCTTGTTGTAGCTATGAAGTTGTTTTCCTCAGCAGTCAACGGTATTCCCGATTCTTCTTTATTGGCTAGCATTAACAAGTACTAGATCTTTTCAACCTTGTCAAAATTTCTACCAATAACACTGCTGTGAATTGCTGATGTAGGTTTATGAATCGAAGTCATGAAACAACAATCATTTCCATTTTGATTAACAACATTCTGACTCACAAATTGATCCATTCGATCTCCAACATATTCCCTTATCTGAATCCCCATCTGTGTACTCGTAGCATATCTATGTTGATTCCCTATAACATGTTCATTTGCTAGTGTACCTTGATTCCGAGTAAAGTTAGTTGGAAACATTTCTGCTAGAACCTCAAGTGCTTGCTGCTTTTGTCTCAAGATTGCTTCATCAAACCTAGCCTTGTAGGCAAGTTTCTCTTCCAACTGTGTCTGCTTCACATTCTCAGAATATGGGGAAAAGGTTGGTTCTGGAAGTTCTGTATCAGTTGGTGCAAAGAGATCGTAACTAGGTTCAACAGTCTCAGCTTGTGTTTCCTGCATCGTCAACTTCTCTTTTGGTGTGACGGAGTCATATGAAGGCTGCTCAGTCTCATTCCATAGTTGCTCAGTCTCAGTAATCGTCTTGTCAATCTTAGGATATGGAGCAAAGAATTGAACAAGAGGTTCCATGTCCATTGATGGAAACAAATTTTTGAGAAAAAGCATTTTGAACGTTTCCGAGTGAGATCTACGTTTCCCTCCAAAATTTAATTTGAAATTTTCTCTCCAGGAATTTTGAAAATCAATATAAAATGCAATCCTAAGGTTCCAAGAAAAGGTTGAGTTTTAAAAATTTTGACGTAAAAATTTCACCGAAAAAATTTGAATTTTAACCTAAAAATTTGATTTTTTTTTTATTATTATTTTTTTTTTGAGAGAATGAAAGATAGGTAAAACTTTGTAGATGATGGATCTTTGAAAGATAATCAAGGTTGTTTGAAAAGATTAGATGTTTTGGTGAAGTTGAAAGATTCAATCTCGAAATAAGTCCTTACTCGATACAAAAGTTTCTAACTCGATAAGGTTGTTGCTTACTTGGTAAAGATACTAACTCGATACAGTTTATGTTACTCGATAGGTTGGCTAACTCGATAACCTAAAGAAATTTCGGCAGAGTTTCGTTTTGGAAAGCCCAAGTGAAATCCTTAGTCGATAAACGATAAGGTTGAACCAGCCTAAATCGGCAAAAATTATGTAACTCGATAAGCAAACTTGATAAGCTAACTTGATAAGCTAACTTGATAAACTAACTTGATAAAACCCTAACTTGATAAAACCCTAACTTGATAAAACCTAACTTGATAAAACCTAACTTGATAAACCCTAACTCGCAAACTTTCCCTAACTCGCAAACTTCCCTAACTCGATAAAAAAATTTCCCTAACTCGCAAACTTCCCTAACTCGCAAACTTTCCCTAACTCGATAAAAACTGTTCCTAACTCGATAAAACGCCGATGAACAGTACCCAAATCCTTAAAAATCCGATTTTTCACCCAAAAAACGATCTAAAACAACCTAAAATTATCCCTAGCCGATTGATACCACTTGTAGGAACCTAGAATACTATATCTAACACAAGTTTATTAAAGATAAAGAAGAGATAAGTAGAGAAAGAGAGAAAGAGAGAGAGAGAGAGAGAGAGAGAGAGAGAGAGAGAGAGAGAGAGAGAGAGAGAGAGAGAGAAAGAGTGAGAGATGGTAACTTCTAGAGAGAGAAAGGAAGATGTATTAGATTAAGAGAGAGAAACACACATAGTAGCACCCTAGAAGCAACCCCTCCAAATGGGAGCATTTGGGGGTATTTATAGGTGAGATAAGAAAGATGGGCCGGACTTGGGCTTTTGTAATAAACTAGACCTAAACTAATACAATATTAGATTAAACCAAACCCATTTACCCTTAACTAAACTACAAGACTATTACAATATTATTACAAGACTAAATGACTTAATAAATGATCGTCACTTCTATTTCTAACAGAAATATTATTTAGATTATATTAATGTTTATCTTAAGTATGTTGAAGAGCAAAGATTAAATTTGTTTTCAAAATTTAACAAACTGAGTTTTGAACTAAATAGTGTAGAGATGAGCTTCTTGCTTTAAAACAAGCTAAACTTGTAAATGTCACACTTCAAATTCAAAATTCTGAACTTGTAAAACAAAATCAAGCTCTTTAGGAAGAACTTAAGAAAGAAAAGGCTGTCATTTAAAAATGGACTAAGAAGAACCCCAAACTCTTTGACACACTGAGTCTCACACCCAGCATCAAAAAGGCTGCCCTGGGTGAAGATCAACTCACTAAAGTGTCGGGGGAGAGTAGCCATTCAACAGCCTTTCTATCAGCAAACAAACTCTCTAGCAAAGAACTTGCTCCTAAGCCCAGTGATTGGATTGAAAGAGTCAATCCTGACAGTAAACTGCCAAACTTCAACACTGGAAGAATTCTAGAGCCTGAAAGTCAGGCTATTAAGGAGTTGCTTGGAGTTACAGATGAACCCAGTCATACTGAGTCTATTACTAAGTCTAAGTCAGATTCACAATCACCACTCCCTCCATTGAAACAACTTCAGGGAGCAGCACCTAGTTCTGATCTTGCACCACCAGTCTATCAACCTCACTTTCCAAAGGAGAAAACAAATCCAGGAATAACCATCCTGAAAAGACCTACCTCAGTACCTTCTGAAACCAACACACCTTCAGTATCCACTAAAGTGAAACCTGAAAGCACTGATTCAAAGTTTGATCAGTTAGCTGAACTTGTCAGGAAGTTGAGTGAAAAGATTGAGTCCTCTGAAAAATACACTAACTCAAAATCTAAACAACCAGCAATTTCCTCAAGTTCCTCCAAACCAAAACCCTCATCCAGACCTTCAGTGAGATGTGAACTTTGCAATCATCCAAACCACTCCACTGATAATTGCTACAGAATCCTGTTCTTCATGATATGCAAACACGAAGACCACAGGACTTCTGATCATAACTCTCACACTACTTCTCTAAAAGCACAAGGTCTTTACAAAACACAAGGCTATCGGTATGCCTCATCTTCCAAACAAAGACAAAAGGCTAAGCCTTTCTTACCATGTCCTTACTGTGGATTCAATGATCATCTACCTGATGATTGCATGATGAAAAGTTGTTGTAACATCTGTGGAGACCCCATACATGATGACAAGATCATTCAATCCAGAAGAAACACCTCTACCAGCACTTCTCAGTCAACTGAGTCTTCAACTACCACAAAATATAAAACATGTGGAAGCTCAGTTCACTCAACTTCAGATCATGATTCTTTAGCTAAGTTCAAAAAATCCCTGAGGACTAAGCCCAATAGGAGGTAGGGTAACAAGAAAAACTAACCCAGTTTACTATTTATGCAGAAACACATCAGGGATCCTGCTTGGCACCTCGACAATGGATGCTTAAGGAGTATGACTGGTGTGAAGAGTTATATGTACAAATATGTAGAAGAACCAGGACCCAAGGTAGTATTTGGTGATAACTCATCAGCTCCCACTGAAGGTTATGGTTCAGTAAACTGCAATGGTATAGTTTTTACAAGAATAGCTTATGTCAATGGTCTCAAGTACAATCTGACAAGTGTGAGTCAACTATGTGATGCAAAATACATAGTTCAGTTTGATGATAAAAGAGGGACCATCTTTAATGACAACATGGAAGTTTTGTTGATTGCTCCCAGGAGGGATGATGTTTATGTCCTAGACATGTCATCCCTTACTCAAAATGGGACTTGCCTCTTCTCTAAGGCAAGTGAGACAATCAACTGGCTCTGGCATAGGAGACTCTCTCATCTCAATTTCAAAAATATCAATAACCTGGCCAAACAGAACAAGTTTCTTGGCCTTCCATCCCTGGTGTATACCAAAGACAAGCCATTATCTGCTTGTGAAAAAGGAAAACACCACAGGGCATCATTCAAAACCAAACAATCCTTCTCAATCAAAAGCTGTCTGCATCTCCTCCACATGGACTTATTTAGGCTTGTCAGTCCTATGTCCATTCACCATGAGAAGTATACTCTGGTTATTGTAGATGAATACTCAAGATACACTTGGGTTTACTTCTTGACCAAAAAGAGTTAGGCAACTGACACAATCATGTCATTTGTCAGGAACATTGAAAATCAAAATGATGTCAAGGTTAAATAAATTAAAACTGACAATAGCACTGAATTCAAAAACCATGATCTTGAGTGTTTCTGTGATGAGAGAGGGATTTCTCAGAACTTCACTTCTCCTTATACTCCTGAACAAAATGGAGTAGCTGAAAGGAAGAATAGAACACTCATAGAGGCAGCAAGGACAATGTTGAATGGCTCAGTCCTCTCAAAACACTTCTGGACTGAGGCTGTCAAAACAGCTTGCTACACTCAAAATAGGTCCATCATTGTGAAAAGACACAATAAGACTCCCTATGAGTTGTTCAAAGGAAGGATCCCCTGACATCAGCTACTTTCATGTATTTGGGTGTCATGTGTTTATTCATAATCACAAGGATCACTTGGATAAATATGATGCCAAAGCTGATGATGGATACTTCCTGGGATACTCTCTGGTCTCCAAAGCCTACAGGGTGTTTAACACAAGGAGACAACAAACTGAGGAAACTTATCATATAACTATTGATGAGAGCACTGAATCCATCAGGTTCTCTAGTTCCTCAGTTGAAGAGATTGGTATTGATGATTCATCAAGGTATCCTCCTGATGAGTATCTCCCTGAGAATCACACTTCAACCTAATACCAAGCTGATGCTGATGTCTCATACTACATCATCCCTCATAATCTACCCCAACCAACCATCAGTGAATTCATTGATACCCAACAAGTCTCCAATGAGACTATTACCACTGAACCAATTGTTCAGGAACCCTCAAACCAAGCCATTAACACTGAGGTCACTGAAGACGAAAATCTTGAGTTACCTCACGTTCCTGTGACTGAACCCACTCCAACAAATCAGGCTTCTGTAGGCTCTAACTCTTATCCTAGACCTCAGGATAGCTGGACAAAATCTAAAACAATTGAGCTTGTGAATATCGTTGGTGAGCCCACTGAAGGCATGTTTACCAGAAGCATGGCTTCCAAACTCAAGGCAGCCTCAACCAATGTTTGTCTCTATGTGGATTTTCTTTCTGACATAGAGCCTAAAAATGTTGAAGAAGCTTTAACTTATGAGAGCTGGGTTCAGGCCATGAGAGAAGAGTTGGAACAATTTGATAGGAATGATTTCATGACCCTTGTTGAATGCCCTAAAGGTGTTTTAGTCATTGGAATGAAATGGGTCTACAAAAACAAGACTGATGAATGTGGAACAGTCATCAAAAACAAGGCAAGACTTATTGCAAAAGATTATAACCAATAGGAAGGTATTGATTATGAGGAAACCTTTGCACCTGTTACTAGAATGGAAGCCATCAGGATCTTTCTAGCCTATGCAACATACATGAACTTTAAGGTTTTCCAAATGGATGTAAAAAGTGCATTCCTGAATGGTAAAATTAAACAAGATGTATATGTCCAACAACCTCCTGGCTTTGAATGCAGTGAATTTCCTAACCATGTCTACAAGCTTAAAAAATCCCTTTATGGACTAAAGCAAGCACCCAGGGCATGGTATGAAACACTTTCAACCTTCCTGATCCAAAACAAGTTTGTCAGAGGAAAGATTGACAACACACTGTTCATCTATAGAACAAAAAGTGATGTCATCCTTGTTCAAGTGTATGTTGATGACATCATCTTTGGCTCAACAAGTTACAAGCTTTGTAAACAGTTTGAAAAACTCATGAGCAGAAAGTTTGAATTGAGCATGATGGGTGAACTCACTTACTTTCTTGGACTTTAAATCAAATAGACTGACAAAGGCATATCCATTTGTCAAGAAAAATACATTAGGAACCTACTGAAGAAATATGAGCTCTCTGACTGCTCTTCAGTGAAAACCCCTATGGTTCCTCCAAACAACCTTGGTCCCGACCTCACTGGTAAACCAGTGAACCAAACCCTATACAGAGGAATGATAGGGTCACTGATGTACTTACTTGCCTCAAGGCCTGGCATCCAATTCTCAGTCTGCCTATGTGCTAGATATCAGTCTGAACCAAAAGAGTCTCATCTCACTGCTGTCAAGAGAATCATCAGATACCTGAAGGGTACACCTAACCTTGGTTTGTATTACCCCTCTGGGTTTGATCTCAAAGGATACACTGATTCAGACTATGCAGGCTATAATATGGATAGAAAAAGTACTTCAGGATCCTGCCAATTTCTTGGTGGCAAACTTGTGTGTTGGAGTACAAAGAAACAACAGTCAGTGGCCATGTCCTCAGCTGAAGCTGAATATGTGGCTGCTGAAGGGTGTTGTGCAAATGTACTTTGGATGAAGAGCCAACTGAGTGACTATGGCATTCAGTACAAGATGGTACCCATCTTTTGTGACAACTCCAGTGCCATAGCCATCTCTAATAACCCTGTGCTTCATCAAAGAACCAAACACATTGACATAAGGTACCATTTCATCAGGGACCACATCATGAATGGAGAAATTGAATTACATTTCATCCCCACTGAGTATCAGTTAGCTGATATCTTTACCAAACCCCTGGATGAACCAACTTTCACCAGACTGAAAGCTAAGTTGGGCATGTTGGACATTGAATCAGGCAACTGATTAAAATTATTACAACCTGATGTAAATTCTCTTAGGTCCATGAATAAACCCATTTCTCAGTGATATACACCCCATCACTGATCATGAACACACTGAATGATAAATCATTCAGGGGGCTCAAGATATCAAAAGGCATTGAATACCTAACTAAATGCTCTAAGTTCTTAGTTAGTAAATGTCCCAGGTATGTAATTGATTTCTATTTAATATAGGAATATATGTTACTTACACAACTGACATCCATATCTTGGGCCCTCACACCTACTTCACCAATACCACTGAGCATTAAATGCTCTCACTCACATAATTATATATGTGGTGACATCACTCTGCAAAAGTGTCTTTTGTAGAGCCGCGCAATTGTTCATCTGATCGTGTTCCGAAAAAAGAGGAGAGATGGGAATGTGGCATTAATGCGGATATCAAAACCATTTTATATCAAAATTTAAATTTATAAAAACCAATTGATATCCACATCATCCTAACCCTAATTACATCCCCTATAAATACCCCCACAAAGAGAAACACGCACACGTTTTTAAAAATTAAGAAAACTCTTCCAAATTTTTTTTCAAAAAATTGTGTGTGTTCCTTCTTTGAATCAAAACCTCTTTTAAAATCAAAACCATACCAATTTTCTCACAATGACTTCTTCTAAAGCTATTACATACGCCCCTAATGTGGAATTCCAGATTGAGGGTGTTGACCTGACCAAAAATAATGTAGTGGGAAATTTTTCTTACCCTGAGGGGTTCCTTGAATACAGGGAGGTAGTAAAATACCTCCAAAACTGTTTTCTCACCACTACATTCACAAAACCCCCCTCCATAATCTATCATGATTACCTGAGGGAATTCTGGTGCACTGCAGTGGTTGACAACCCTGATGCACCTAAGGATGCCACAATAAGGTTCTCAATGGAGAATCGGACAAAGTCCCTCACTCTCAACTACAAGACCTTTGTCAAAGCGACAGGCCTTGACTACACTAAGACCTTTGCTGCCCACCCCAAAGATGAGGAAGTGAAGGCAATTTTGCTGGAACTAGGGCCCTATGATAAACTTCACCCTGATCTGTCCTATCTAAAGCCCCAATAATCAAAACCTGGTTTCCTACCCCTGGAGGATCCTGATGACCTTTGTCATTCAGGTCCTTAGGGGAAACAAATCCTCCACTAAGCAACTTAACACTGCTCAATCAATGATAGTGTATTGTCTCCTGGAGGGTATAAAAATTGACCTTGGAGAAATTATCTTCAAGGACCTCCTTTCAAAATTGGGTGGGAAGTCTAGGCAAAAACTTATGTCATACCCTAGATTTATTTCCTGCGCCCTTCAAGACTTGTTGGGGTCCGAGTACATTAAGCCTGATGGCGTAGGCTTTGAGCCTGAGGTCTTACACAAGACCAATTACTCTTGTGACCCCACTGAGGTTACACCTATCGCCCTGGCCACGTATATGCTAACTGCTGTCCAGGGTGACAACAAGATTTCACCTGTTCCCTCTCCCACCAAGAAGGTGAAGAGGAAGAAGGGACAGGGGTCCAGGAAGGTGGCTCAACCCAAGTCACTCGCCACTGGTACCTCTGTTTCTAAGCCTGAAAAAAGGAGGCAACAACAGACCCTGACTGCTGACACCCTCAGGGTCATTACCGAATCATTGACCCCAAAAAAATCGCCAACAGAGGGCACTGAGGCATCATACTCAGTGTCCTCGGGCAAACCCATTCCCAAAGGCTCTGTTGACATAAACAAGTCAGTGGAGTTGGAATCAGCTCAACCTCTACATCCTGATAAAGGCTCTGGTAAATCATAACCAGGGTCCCAGGGAGCAAAGGGTCCTAAATCCTCGGTGGGGCAGCACTACTCCACTAAGACGGGGACCCACACCACTTCACATCCTGCTAAAGGCTCGGGTAAATCACAACCCAAGAATCAAGGAGTTAACGCCCCTAAATCTTCGACAGGCCAGCATAAGCCTGTTGGAAAGGGGGCATAACCACTCAGGTGCCTGATGAGGACATTCGTAAATCAAAGCTTTTGTCTGAGGGCACAACAACTCTTCCCAAAGACTCAGAGGGACTTATACAACCCGCTGATAGGGACACAATAATCACGATTCCTAAGGGTGGCACTAGAAAACGCCCATCAGTGTCTGAAGGGATCCCGGGGGACAAAGACTTAGAGGGAAAAATACCACCCACGGATATGGAACCCAAACCCACTCATGAAGGTGCCCACAACTTGGGAACTGCTCTAAGGACCAGGCAGATAAAGCCCAGTATGCTGGATTAGAAGGGTCAGGACCTGGCTAAAATGAAGGCGAGTCTTCTTATGAAAAGGAGTCGGATAACCATCTTTTGCAGATTCAGTCTATGGCTGATGTTCAGTCAGCCTTGTTCTCAGATGATGAATTCTACAGTGATGAGGAGGTCTTTGAAGCCAAAGATGACATTGTTATTGAGGAGCAAGTCCCTGAACCAATCCCCCAGTCTCCTCAATCTCCTACTAATGAAGCTGCTGAGTCTCACTCCGAGTCTGAATCCTCTGATGATGATCAAACTCCTCTCACTGAGAAATTCTTCACCAAGTTCATCAAGAAGGCCACCAATGCCTTGTTTCGGGGGGTTACTGATGAGGTTTTTGACATGCACACTGAACAAGCTGCTCATTACTTCAATCTCAAGGATGCAGTTGAAGAATTTAATGAAGATTTCAGGGAACAGAATGCCTCAGTTAACTACTCCCTGACACAGATGGTCTCACACCTCAACCAGTTCCTTGAATCTCTCACCAAACTGAATACAGGGGTTCAGTCTATTCAAGAATTGGTTAAGGATGATTCTGAACTCACCAAGAAGCTCTTTTAGGCATCAGAGACCTATCAGCTTAACTCTGTACATCTCACTGAGCTACTCAACCTGATGAAGTCCTCAAATCTTCAGGCTTTCAGTACCTCAGTGGAGTCTGTTATATCCTCCCTAACTGCCTTGGATCAATCAGTGGGAGCCCAATCTCAAAAGTCAGCATCTCTGGCTTGGGTTTTTGGTTCTTGCTTGACAGCAATGGAAAATGCTCAGGCATCACTTGAGCCAAGGTGTCTACTATTCAGCAGGACACCTCAGATATCAAGACTATGATGACTGAGATCTATTATGCCTTCAAGGGTTCCTCTCCCTCTGCATCAGTCACTCCAACTCTTGCCATCACTACAGCTCTGGCAACAGTTGAGGGGGAGAATGTCACTGATGCCCCTCATACTGATGCACAAGAAGCTACCAATGTTGCTTCAAGAGGACAACCCTCTCACACTGAGGGGGAGCATCTCACTGAGGCCACTCCCATCTCATCAGTTCAACCTCATGAAGAAACAGTCTCCTCATCTCATCAGCTGGATAAAGGCAAAAGCATTGCCACAACTACTGAGCCTGAAGTCAAGTTGGTGCCAGCCTCCTCCCTTGTCAGGCGTGATCCTGATGAGCCCATCCGAGTTCCATTTGAAATCAATAGAGTGATACATTACCTCACTGATGCAGAAATACAAGTTCACATGGAAAGGGAAGAGCTGCTAAGGAAAGTGGCTGAAGAAGAAAAGATAAGCAAACCTGCCCTTATAAAGGTTGTACATGAAGAGGCTGAAAAGATTGAGCTAGACACTGAGGCACTGTCTGATGGGCAAGCTGGTGCAGCCTTCAAAAAGGCTCAGGAAGAAGAAATGAGTGCCCTTAAAAGGGAAAGGGAAGAAAAACTCAAGAAGGACGCTCAAGTCAGGAAAACCATGATTGAGAGATATACGTGGGTGATGAAAAAAAGACTGAAGCCTGAAACCATCACTGACATTTAGATCCATCGCAACACCAAGTATGTTTCTACATTCATAGTTTTAGTGTAGCATGTGGTTTTTACGCTTAAGTTAGGTAGTAACTGTTGGGTCAAATTGAATTGAAACACTCTTTAGTCTATCCCATTTAAGCTATTTTCCTACAGAGTATTTCTTTTTAGTCATGCAAAAGAACATAACTTAAATCGACCCATTCTTAAGTAGATGGGTCAAGTTTGTCACTTTTATTGACATTGTTTGTGATGGGGTTTTTCAATAATTTTTTAGGAGCGACAAGTATGAAGGGGCCTTGGATAAGTCCGAGTCTGTTTTGGGATCAAAACCTGAGCTGAATGAGGCTTCAATTGCAAGTTACAACATTGCATGCAACTATTTAATGCTTGATCAGGTATGATACTATTAGTTGGAGATGGTAATGTCGACACATTCACTTATGATTACAATAAGGGCTATATATTATCTCTAATAAGTGTTAGCCTCGCTTTTTTATAAAGATAACGTCACACATATGAATTGGACTAGATTAGTAACATGTAGTACCCGTAGGGACTACTGTCGTACACTAGGCAAAGTAATGTTGTGATGAGCCTATAAATACCCCTCATGACTCTCCATGAGGGGTGTGGGAAATTATTAGGTCATTTGTATTGTTTCATTTATAAATTAAAGTTCTTTTTATTCTCCACCCTCTCTCTACTTTCTCTCAATAGAAAGATGAATACTTTCATCATCTTTGATCAACCTCGACCTCCCGAACCACATGAATCATTTATATTATCGGTCCTACAATTGGCATCAGAGCTATGGTGTTACTTTTAATGATTTTTGTGGTTCGATTCATGTTTTGAAGCTGGTTTTTTACATACTTTTTACGGATCTGGAAATTTTTTCATTATTTATCAACAACAGTTTCATATCATATTTCATGTATCCAAATGGTCAAAAAAAAAAGGTCTCGTGCTTTATTTCTTGGTTTTCACAAACTGTTTTTTGTTCATCTTTATGTCAAATAACAGTTTTTTGTTAACTTTTATCACTTTTATGACTTATTTTTGTACCAACCGTGAATCTGTAGTCAACAAGGTCGGAAAACTCATCGGAAACTGGAAAAATGGGTCGCCGGAATCTGGTCGGAATTTCTTGTATAAGAAATTTTCGAAATGTACTATTTTTTGAGAATATGTTTTCGAAATGTACTATTTTTCGAGAATATATATTTTTTTTGAGAATATATATTTTTCGAGAATATGTTTTCAATGTCACTTTCTTGTAAAGAAAGTTTCAAAAATATGTCTTAAACTTTCAAAATTTTTTTTGGACAGAAAACTTTCGAAAAGTTATGATAAAAACTTTCGAAAATTTTCCAAAAGTTTCAAAAAACAGTAAAAAGATGAAGAAGAAAGAGACCTCGACCACAAACCAAGATACTACCTCAGTTGTGACTTCAGTACATACCATCATCAGTCCAACGATTCATGTGTATCTATAGCCATCCAACACTATCCTAATCCAACTCCTTCAAACTCAAGATCCAAAAACAGTATCTATCCTAATCCCATCACATCTCTTGTTACTATACGAAAACTTCAAGAAAGTACAAAAACAAGAATGTTTATGTCCTCCTTTGTTTCGATCTTAATAAACATAGCATATAAAAACCTACCCGAGACCCCAAGATGGATCTTGAAGCATAGAAAACTTCTTCTAATGGATTCGGATTAATCATGAAAAAAAAGGGTTGGGTATGGTCAAGTTTGTGATTGATTTTGATTTATGAGAGATGAGAAGTGTATGATTGTTCGGATTGGATTCTGGAATGATGTGAGGAGATTAGTGCTTTCGATTTGTTCAAGAACGATGAGTATGGTGTGAGATGGAAATTTTCTGATGGGAGAAATGTTTGGTAGCTAGAGCGTATTAAGTAAAATGGGGGCAGATAAAATGTTGTAGGGTTAGGTTCAAATGGTTTATGTGTTTTATGAATCTGTCTTATATCATATCTTTGGTTAGATTGGGTGTTATTTCTTGTGCTGGGATAGAACCGAAATGTTTGTGGGCTAAATGCATATCACATGCATATATTGAACTGGGCTTACACGGTTTCAGATTGGATTTGGACTTTTGTTTGATGATGTGGTAGAGTTGCAATATTGGACGTACAATGAAAAATTTGTTATCCAAATGTTTAAACAAAAACATTGGATACAAAATTTTGAAAATATTTGATTAAGAATGGTATTTTGGGTTAAAAATTTCACGAGGATACATAGTTCACGGCTAGAATTGTTTTAGTTTGACACAAATGATCACGAGGTTATTGTACGGTATTATTGATTTGATTTTGAAGTGGCATTTCAAAATGTGTACTTATTTATCTCAAAGTCTAGGGTGGTTGGATGCACGACTTTTGAAGATAACTTTTCTGCGCAAATTAAAAAATTCAGTCTTGACAATCTAGTTATTACTGATGTAAGGAGTTACATTGTAGTGCTCATAGTATAACTATCACTTAAAGGAGTTACGTTGTAGTACTCAGTGTCACACGAAGTAGTGGATTGTTCAAGCGGCGAATATTTCGTGCAACCTCATACTTAAAGGAGTTACATTGTAGTGCTCAGTATAGGTATTAAGTCACATCTATCGTACAAGCATTAAGTCACAAGATGAGAAGATTACTTCTTTTTCAAGCTGGTCATATCGGGCTGTCTCCACATGTGGTCATTACTATTAGCCAGTGAATTCTAAGGAGGTTCGTTTACAAGTTGATTTGAGAGAAAAGTATTGAGAGTATATTTTTGCGACATATACTCACAGAATATGCTTCAACGAGCTGTTATGGCTTCTAAATTACATCAAGTACAAGGTGATTATACGGCATGTACACAACATTATGATGATTCCGATAACTCGCAACCATCAGGAGGGAGAAGAACATGCCGAAAGAAGTAGTGTTTCGTCTTCAGCGATTGGATTGACCGAGAGAATTGTGCTTAACATCGTGAATGGAGAAGTAGTGTGTGTACATCAGGGCTTATTACCAACTTGGATGCAATGTTATGTGAGTTATATTGTTATGATGCTCCCTGAAAGACAGCCATGTGTCTACACTTTTGAATCTACTTTATCCGCTGCGTGATGAAAAGAGAGTTGTCGGTTTAGGAGGGAGCAGGAAAAAGGAAAGAAAATGCTAACTAGTTAGGAGGGAGTAATAACCTAACTAGACCATTATAGTTGAAGTTCAGAGCTACAAAGATCTGTGCCGTCAGTGCCAAAGATCAAATGCCGAGATCGTCGGATGAAAAGAACTTCAAGTCTGCCTCAGTATCTAGACTACAGAGACTCTGCGCTTCAACAACGTCAACATAGTTTATTATTATTGTAATCTATTTTGTTTATAGGTCTCATTGTAACCATTCACGTGTGACGATATCTTGGAGGGAGATTGTTAGCCTCGCTTTTTTATAAATATAACGTCACACATGTGAATTGGACTAGATTAGTAACATGTAGTACCCGCAGGGACTACTATCGTACACTAGGCAAAATAATGTTGTGATGAGCCTATAAATACCCCTCAAGACTCTCCATGAGGTGTGTGGGAAATCATTAGGTCATTTGTATTGTTTCATTTATAAATTAAAGTTCCTTTTATTATCCACCCTCTCTCTACTTTCTCTCACTAGAAAGATGAATACTTTCATTATCTTTGATCAACCTCGACCTCCCGAACCACATGAATCATTTATATGATCGGTCCTACAATAAGTCAAATGACAAATGGGAAAACTTTTTAAATTCAGAGTTTAATATGCATTTTATTTTAATAAGTTTCTGTTCTTTGAAAACTTTTTTAATTTTTCTTGGATTAAAGTGTAATTTCTTTTAATAATCCAGACTTCTCAATACAAAACCAATTGTAATTCTAATCTAACAGGGACTTAACCGAAGCATTATATAAACTCAATTGATTAACCAATTTTTTTATCCAGCCAATCATTAATCAAAGTTATCTGCAGATCATTCATCAAGACTCAACAAATCACCAGGTTTTTCCCATCTTTGGTAAAACATATAGAAGATTTATATCTAATAAAGATCCTATTCAACAAAATTTCTTTTTCAACTTTGTTAAAACATATTTAAATTTATTCATAATCTTTTTCATCAAATGTTAGTGATTTACAACATCTAATCTACTTTTTAGCTAATAAGCACAATGTTATATTATAATAAATATTTAACTTTTTTTGTATTAGTAAAAACTAGGTGTGTAGGAGCTAGGAGCCAACAATCGATCCACTACTGTAGGACGAAAGTTTAAAAATATGGACGGGCCGGATGATTAGCTAATAAGCACAATGTTATATTATAATAAATATTGAACATTTTTTTATTAGTAAAAATGGCTAAAAACCGAATAAATGAGTATTGTCTAATGGTATTTTTGGTTTCAGTTTGAGTATGGATGTTATTTAATTATACAGATAAAAAACCTAATTACTTAGGGGAAAGCAAAGTTACTTATTTGCCCCGCTTTTCTACTCTATCTCAGAAGGTTTAAACATGTGTATCAAGTCACCAATGCCATAGTGTGCAGAAGCAACAAGTTGTTCGCTAGACATCCATCACACACTCACTCGGTAAATTCACAAAAGAAATTGCAGGCATCAAGAGTAAGACCGCTTATCACAGCCACTTGGTAGTGATCTAATATCAAGAGAATTGTAATGGTGCTTCCGGAACTATAACAACCCACAAATACCCATTACTATCATTCCCATTACAAATACCTATAGTAGGTATTTCACAGGTAAATTTTACTTTTTATATGCATTATTACTTGCATGACTCACTAGACCTGCTCACGTATCTACACAAGCCAAATAACTCAACACTCACATCCTATAAACCCCATGTATGTCAAGCATAAAATCATAACAACACCATAATAAGTAATTCACCAATATAAAACACTAAACATAACACAAAACCCTAATAAACACTAACTAAAACTTAAGTAGGATTATGTGCTTATTTGAACCTATATGCTTAATTTAATTAGTATGAATGTGTCCAAGGCTTAAGTATGAGTTTTCTTAGGAATATTAGGATATATTAGGACCATTAGGCTATAGAATAAACCTTAAGAACATAGATACAAACCCCATAAGCCCAAAACCATAACTAGGTCATAGTTAACTAGAATTAGGTCTAAAACATCCCAAAACTTCCCCATAGGTCACTACCACTTAGTATAAGCCTCTTAGAACTTAGGAATAGTCATTAGACACTCATAGGACACTAGTCTATGCACTAAACCAAAGGATAAACCATAGTCTCTCACTAAACACATTTAGGTCATTTAGGTTACAAAACTAGGTCAAATCTTCTCAAACCTTTCCCATAAGTTACCCTCACTTAGAATAAACCCTTTAGGACTTAGGATTAGTCACTAGACACTCTTAGGAACTTAACCTAGGCACTAAACCTTAGGTAAAACCTTAAACACTTAATAAGTAGAACTAGGTCTAAACTTAACTAAAACAAGTAAAACCTAAACATAAGCACATCAAACACCTGAACCTAGCACCCTAACACCTTAGTCATACCCAAGCACACACCCTAACACCTCTAAGCACCCACACAAGTAGGTGCATCACCTACTTGTCTAATCCACCACTAATCCACCCTAAACCACCACTAAACCTCCACTAAACCACCACTAATCCACCCCTAATCACCCTAAACCATCACTAAAAACCCTAAGTAGCTTACAAGAACCTCTAAGATAGCACACAAGTAGGTGCATCACCTACTTGTCACCACCTTTCCCCTAACTGCCTCTCTCGACTCTCCACCATCACAACTGTCCTAGCTCCGCCCCTAGCTACTCCCTAGCTTCTCCTCATCACCACTAGACTTTCCACAACCCTTTCTAGCCTTTCTTGCTCACCCCTCCCCTTGCTCGACACCTACACTCCGTTTTCACCCCAAACCACCTCTACGCAGCTATAAATACCCCCTCATCCCCTCCATTCTTCTTCACACCTCTCCTTCTCTTCTATACTTCACATTTATATAGTATAAGACTCTTAGAATCCCTAGGAAATAAGTAGCTAAGCTTTGGTTGTGTTGTGTTGTGGTTTGAAGTCGAGCGAGCCCTAAAAAACCCTAAAACCCACGTAAACCCTCCATTAGCCAAGTAAGTCTTAAATATTAGTCTATTTAGCTTTAGTTTAGTCTTAGGATAGATTTAGATTGCCTTAGAACCCATAGGATGCCTTGCCTAAGCCTTGAATGCTAGAACTAGTTAGATTACATTTTAAAACCCTAGATCGAGTCATATACTTGCATGTATGCTATAAGTCACTTCTTTAAGTCATACACTAGTTATAAATAACCTAGATAAGTTAAAATAAGTAAAACATAAGCTAGAAAACTTAGTTGCTAGATAAAATATAAGTTACATGCATATTAGGACTAGTTTTGCAAAACTTTACATGCATAAGGGTATATATCATAAATCCATGAATTTATAAAGTCTAGGGACTGTTTTTGACATTTCCTATAAGTTATAAGTGTAAGTACTAGTTTTGCATAATATTAAAACCCTAGGATAGATATTAAAATAAGTATAAACTAAAAAGGACTAAAAATGTAAATATTATAAAGTTAAAGGTCTAAAATGGTAAATATAGAAAACTTTGGAGTCTTAGGTTAGTTACTTAAAATATAGAAGTCTAGGGTCTAGTTGTGTCAAGTATAGATAGTTTTTAGTATAAGTAATATAAGTAATATAAATTTAGGGTAGAAAACGTAAATTTATATACCATAAGGGTAAAAATTGAAAATATTGTATAAGTAAAAAACCTAAATAAAGTTAGAAGCATAACACAATACTAGGGAGCTCCATGCGAGGAATATTATGTGGATATTTCATTTTGGAGAGTTTGTTGGGTTTACGAATTAAAGTGCCCTGGCTCCTCGAACGATTATTGCATATACTTCTGAGATATGATGGCCCGAACGGTGATATGATTATAACTAAACCCTAATAACAACATAACTTAATAATAGAGAGCTTTGTGTGAGGAGTATTAACTTCTGAATTATGATGACCAGAACGGTATTATGTTGATAACATAATACAATAGTAGGGAGCTTCATGTGAGGAGTCATATACTTCTAAATTACAATGGCCTGAACGGTGTTATGTTATATATAAAACATTAACAAAGCTAAAAACAATAACTTGAGAGACATAAACATGATAACTAAAGCTTGACATACATCCAAACCAACAACACACTAGGATACGTGAGTAAGGCGGTCTTGTTTCCGAGTCACTATTTGCATCACTTAGATTACTCTAAACCCAGGTAAGTTCATAGCCTCATACTATTTAAAATGCTTTCACTTTAAATGCTTTATAAACCCTGTGATGGGGATACATGCTAAATGCTTTACTTAAAACTGAATACAAGTCTTTTTCTTTGGTTGTTTGCACGAGTAAACTAACTGCCACCACTACATAACCAGAAGTCATGAATATAATTGTTTGGGATATTTTACCCACGCGAACGTGAATATAGTTGATAGATCTATTGGAGTTTGACAACTCCCGTTGGTATTGACACCCCACTAGGTGGTACCAATAAGTACTATATTTGAATCCACTCAAGGAATAACTTTGGAAAGTTATCCTTCTATCCCCTCATGTTGGGTCTGCAGCCCACATGACCCGGATCGTTAAGGTGTGATTCATGAGCTTAGTGCAACAAACTACACTCCTGATAATTGTACATGCATCACAATTATCACAAAACCTACAGTTTCTCAGATGGGTGTAACAACTGAACCCAGGGAACTTGTATTCACTAACCCCTAAACCTATGATTCTTACTCAACACCTAGTGTTGACTTTTTAAGCATGTATTCTAGGTATATTAATTCTATGGATCCATGGCAGAAGGAGGTACTGAACTCGTAGGACTTTTCATGGTTATCATTCAAAGACAACCTAACTCTTAGATTTTTGGGACCTCATCAAAAATAAAAGTATATCTTTTATAATTAAAACTATAATAATTATGAATGATAACTAAATTTACAAAACGCCTCTTTTCGAGTCGTTTTCTATTACTGTATCTGTGATTCTATGAAGTAATATCCCAAACACTTTATCCGCTGCGATCAGTGAAAAATTGGTGTGTTACAGATTGGCATCGGAGCTTCAGTTGTAGAGAACAAGGTCAAAACCTAAACTACAACTATTTTTCCTAAACCTGAGAAAGTCCTCAGTACCTCAGCCATCCTCCATAACCATACGTGCTAAGGTAAGTATAATAATTGCCTACTTAACTGCTAAATGATTTACAGTATTTTCTTTATTATATAGTTATGTCTACTCCCCACTACTCTACCCCTGTCTCATCTAGTCTACATCCGGAGAATGATCTTTCCTCTCCGAATGTACTAGATTATTCCCCTAAACCCTATAACTTAGACGATTCTAGGAATAGTTTAGATAAATCTTCACCCTTAGGATATACCCCTTCTTTAGATAACGCTCATGTAAAACACATAAGAGATTTCTATGCTAAGACATCACCCCTACCTCCCCTAAACCCTATTATACATCCACTTTTTCCTACCTCTAGAACAGAACCCCATGGTTTCTTTCTTCCGAGAGAACCATATATACCTAAACACCCTATCCCTACCTATACCCCTAGATATGACCTTAGGCAACCCTATCCCTACCCCTTACTTAATAAACCCTCCCATTCCATCTTGGAAAGTTGAAATTGGAGAAAAACCCTCTAGGTTAACTCTAGAAGATGAGGAAAACCAATTAGAGGAGATTTTAAATAACTTAGATGAAATTTTTCTTGATCTCCTTGAGAAGATAGAAAAAGGTCATAATAATAATAACTTAGATAATCAACCTGACTATAGTAGTTTAAGAAATACTTTACAAGAAAACCGTTTTAAAATAGCTAAAATACAGAAAAACCAAATGAAACATCACCATAAGATAGCCTTTGCCCGCTTTAGGATTTGCACTTTAGACAAGATAATTGATAATGATGAGGAAAACTTAGAAAACACTAACTCATGGAATTAGGAAATTTGGAAACTTTAGAAAACCCTAATTAGATAAATAACCCTAGGAGATATGCCTTAGAATAGTTAGTGCCTATAGGATAAGTAGAATAGAAAATAAATAAAACAAGTTAGGATTTAGAAACTACCTGGTACCCCTCAATTACGATAGATTAGATAACTAGACTTAGGAATGCCTTTCACCTTAGGACACCCTTAACCCAATAGTAAACCCTTAGGAAAATTAGGTATAACCCATAAAACATAACAAATTGGGTACTTGTTATAACCTACCCTTAACCCTTACCCTTAGGATCTTAGGAAACCTACCCCGATGTCTTAGGTATATAGAATCTCTAAACTGTTTTAAATTTTCCTTACCCTAACCTTTTCAAAACTTTTGCCCTTACCGATGGTGAGAATCCTCATTCTTCACCATTGAGATCTGAATTCTTTCTCCTCTGATCTCTAAACCTTCACTTCTTTCCTTAGCTTTCTTAAGCTATCTTCGTTCTAGTTAGAGATTCTACCCCTAACTATCCCATATGCAAATATATGATCCTCATATATAAGCATATTCCTACCCTTTATTCCCTAGATTACTATGATTTCTGAGCTAGTTTTCCGCAATCCCCTTTAGTAAACCCCAAAACCTTAGTTAGGATTTCCATACTTGAGGTTAGAAATAACATTAGGATAACCCTAGAAAACATAAACTTAGGAATAGAAAACCTTAGATTATTAGGATTAGAAACCAAAACCCCTACCCCAATAGATATATGATAAGATTTAGTAGGAAAACATTAGGATTAGAATATAGATTAGGAAAAACCTAGGATTAGATAACCCTCACCCTAAGCCTTTAGACCCCTAGTTTAGGATAGACACATTAGCAAACTACTACCCTATAGGAATAAGTAGATTTAGGTCATAGATTACCCATACCTAGCTCTTAGGATACCCATACCTATACACTTGAGGATTTTAGATTATACCTTAGGATTTGACAATTTTTAGAATACCCATTAGGAAACTTCACTTAGGAGATACTATGGATAGTGCCCTAGCTGGTTTCAAATTCCTAGGAATAGTAATACTCATAATAATAGTAAAAATGGTAATAATAGACAACCTAAAAAAACCTGAAACTACACCTAAAAATAAGGATATACCTAGTCAACCCTTAGGAAAGAAAACACTTAAACCTAATCCCTCTTTAGAACCCTCTACCTCAATGGAACCAAACACCTCACCTTTAGAAATTAGGATTAGTTAGGAAAAACAAGAAGAACCTTAGGGGGGAAAACAAAACTCTGGGAAGAAATCTAGTAAATCTAAAACTCCGTTAGGATATTCTCCTTCAGGTATCCTATACTCTTACTCTTCCGTTTAATCTCATCTTTTCATTTCTCTCTTTCAATCGTTTAAATATTTTCCTCCCACTTCTTCCTACTCTTCCGTTTAAAATCCCATTTTCCCGCCTTTTTCCCCACTCCACAAATTAAAACCATACTTTTCCATTTTCCCCACTACTATACTTTTCCCCACTCCAAAACTCCTTTTCCTTTTCCATTTTCCCCTACTTTGCCATTTCATCCTTTTTCCTTTCTCACTCCACTCCACTCCAATAAATCCTTCACCTCATTTCCCTTCATTTTTATTTCTCCGTCATTTTACACTCTATTTTCTTCTCTTTATATTCTCTCCCTACCTCATCCTGCAATGTTCTATTAACTAGAACTTGTATTTCTCATCATACCACAAGTTTCTATTAGTTAGAGCTTGTAAGAATATCTACATTGAACTTCAATCCTCATTATGTTCGACTATGATATTAAATGTCGCTTTGCAAGAAATTGCAAAAAAATGAGATCTTCTACGTCCGTCATTCTAGTCTTAACATGTGAATCTACCATGTGACAAGTTGCTAAACCGGAGAACTTTAGAACTTGTCTCTATCATGACTAGAACTTGTCTCTACCTTGACTAGATTATTCCTCTACCGTATCTAGAACTTCTCCACCATGATGAAAACTAGTTGTCATCCCGGTCGAAACTTGTCTCTAAAATATTCCCTTACCATATATCCTTAAATATGGTAAAACTCCCTTCATTTTCCACCGATACTACTTAAGGATGATTTATGATGACTAACCTCTTAAAATGAATTAGGATGTTCCTACATTTTAATGAGAAAGTTATAAGTCAAATAGGTTAACAATTTATACTCTCCTGTTTTCAAATATTGGGACGCCTTTATTTGCAAATGATGAGACATAAAAACCTAAGTATCTGGTATCTGTACAAGCAATTCCTACTCCGCTTGTGCAAAATCTTCTTTCTTTTCACATCATTTTCCTTGCTATCAGAAGATAATACTCTTCTTCCTCTATTTTCTCGCCTTATTCTCTCCCCTACTCTTATAATCGTCAAAATCTCGGGACAAGATTTTCTCTAAGGGGGTAAGACTATAACAACCCACAAACACCCATTACTATCATTCCCATTACAAATACCTATAGTAGGTATTTCACAGGTAAATTTTTGCTTTTTATATGCATTATTACTTGCATGACTCACTAGACCTGCTCACGTATCTACACAAGCCAAATAACTCAACACTCACTTCATATAAACCCCAGGTATGTCAAGCATAAAATCATAACAACACCATAATAAGTAATTCACCAATCTAAAACACTAAACATAACACAAAAACCTAATAAACACTAACTAAAACTTAAGTAGGATTATGTGCTTATTTGAACCTATATGCTTAATTTAACTAGTATGAATGTGTCCAAGGCTTAAGTATGAGTTTCCTTAGGAATATTAGGATATATTAGGACCATTAGGCTATAGAATAAACCATTAGAACATAGATACAAACCCCATAAGCCCAAAACCATAACTAGGTCATACTTAACTTGAATTAGGTCTAAACCATCCCAAAACTTCCCCATAGGTCACTAACACTTAGTATAAGCCTCTTAGAACTTAGGAATAGTTATTAGACACTCATAGGACACTAGTCTAGGGACTAAACAATAGGATAAACCCTAGTCTCTCACTAAACACATTTAGGTCATTTAGGTTACAAAACTAGGTCAAACCTTTCCCATAAGTTACCCTCACTTAGAATAAACCCTTTAGGACTTAGGATTAGTCACTAGACACTCTTAGGAACTTAACTTAGGCACTAAACCTTAGGTAAAACCTTAAACACTTAATAAGTAGAACTAGGTCTAAACTTAACTAAAACAAGTAAAACCTAAACATAAGCACCTCAAACACCTCAACCTAGCACCCTAACACCTTATTCATACCCAAGCACACACCCTAACACCTCTAAGCACCCACACAAGTAGGTGCATCACCTACTTGTCTAATCCACCACTAATCCACCATAAACCACCACTAAACCTCCACTAAAGCACCACTAATGCACCCCTAATCACCCTAAACCATCACTAACACCCTAAGCAGCTTACAAGCACCTCTAAGCTAGCACATAAGTAGGTGCAACACCTACTTGTCACCACCTTTCCCCTAACCGCCTCTCTCAGCGCTCCACCATCACAACTGTCCTAGCTCCGCCCCTAGCTACTCTCTAGCTTCTCCTCATCACCACTAGACTTTCCACAACCCCCCTCTAGCCTTGCTTACTCACCCCTACCCTTGCCCGACACCTAAACCCTGTTTTTACCCCAAACCGCCTCTACGCGGGTATAAATACCCCCTCCTCCCCTCCATTCTTCTTCACACCTCTCCTTCTCTTCTATGCTTTACATTTTTGTAGTATAATACCCTTAGAAGCCCTAGGAAAGGAGTAGCTAAGCTGTGTTTGTGTTGTGTTGTGGTTTGAAGTCGAGCGAGCCCTTTCAAACCCTAAAACCCACGTAAACCCTCCCCTAGCCAAGTAAGTCTTACATATTAGTCTATTTAGCTTTAGTTTAGTCTTAGGATAGATTTACATTGCCTTAGAACCCATAGGATGCCTTGCCTAAGCCTTGAATGCTAGAACTAATTAGATTACATTTTAAAACCCTAGATCGAGTCATATACTTGCATGCATGCTATAAGTCACTTCTTTAAGCCATACACTAGTTATAAATAACCTAGATAAGTTAAAATAAGTAAAACATAAGCTAGAAAACTTAGTTGCTAGATAAAATATAAGTTACATGCATATTAGGACTAGTTTTCCAAAACTTTACATGCATAAGGGTATATATCATAAATTCCTGAATCTATAAAGTCTAGGGACTGTTTTTGACATTTCCTAGAAGTTATAAGTGTAAGGACTAGTTTTGCATAATATTAAAACCCTAGGATATATATTAAAATGAGTGTAAACTAAAAAGGACTAAAAACATAAATATTATAAAGTTATAGGTCTAAAATGGTAAATATAGAAAACTTAGGAGTCTTAGGTTAGTTACTTAAAATATAGAAGTCTAGGGACTAGTTGTGTCAAGTATAGATAGTCATTAGTATAAGTAATATAAGTAATATAAATTTAGGGTAGAAAACGTAAATATATATACTATAAGGGTAAAAAGTGAAAATATCATATAAGTATAAAACCTAAATAAAGTTAGAAGCATAACACAATACTAGGGAGCTTCACGCGAGGAGTATTATGTGGATATTTTGTTTTGACGAGTTTGTTGGGTTTACGAATTAAAGTGCCCTGACTCCTCGAACGATTATTGCATATACTTCTGAGATATGATGGCCCGAACGGTGATATGATTATAACTAAACCCTAATAACAACATAACTCAATAATAGGGAGCTTCGTGTGAGGAGTATTAACTTCTGAATTATGATGGCCCGAATGGTATTATGTTGATAACATAATACAATAGTAGGGAGCTTCATGTGAGGAGTCATGTACTTCTGAATTACAATGGCCTGAACGGTCTTATGTTATATATAAAACATTAACAAACCTATAAACAATAACTTGAGAAACATAAACATGATAACTAAAGCTTGACATACATCCAAACCAACAACACACTAGGATACGTGAGTAAGGCGGTCTAGTTTCCGAGTCACTATTTGCATCACTTAGATTACTCTAAACCCAGGTGAGCTCATAGCCTCATACTTTTTAAAATGCTTTCACTCTAAATGCTTTATAAACCCTGTAAGGGGGATACATGCTAAATGCTTAACTTAAAACCGAATACAAGTATTTTTCTTTGGTTGTTTGCACGAGTAAACTAACTGCCACCACTACATAACCAAAATTCATGAATCTAATCATTTGGGATATTTTACCCACGCAAACGCGAATATAGTTGATAGATCTATTGGAGTGTGACAACTCCCGTTGGTATTAACACCCCACTGGGTGGTACCAATAAGTACTATATTTGAATCCACTCAAGGAATAACTTTGGCAAGTTATCCTTCTATCCCCTCATGTTGGGTCTGTAGCACATATGAGCCGGATCGTTAAGGTGTGATTCATGAGCTTAGTGTAACAAACTACACTCCTAATAATTGTGCATGCATCACAATTATCACAAAACCTACATTTTCCTAGATGGGTGTAACAACTGAACCCGGGGAACTTGCATTAACTAACCCCTAAACCTCTGATTCTCACTCAACACCTAGTGTTGACTTTTTAAGCATGTATTCTAGGTATATTACTTCTATGGATCCATGGCAGAAGGTGGTACTGAACTTGGAGGACTTTTCATGGTTATCATTCAAAGACAACCTAACTCTTAGATTTTTGGGACCTCATCAAAAATAAAAGTATATCTTTTATAATTAAAACTCTGATAATTATGAATGATAACTAAATTTCCAAAACTTCTCTTTTCAAATCGTTTTCTATTACTGTATCTGTGATTCTATGAAGTAATACACCAAACACTTTATCCGCTGCGATCAGTGAAGAATGGGGGTGTTATAGGAACTAGGTGCCCAGGATGAGTACTCATTAGAATACCAAAAGAAAAATGAATCAATTAAATAAATGAAGCTTTAATAATAATAATAATAATAATAATAATAATAATAATAATAATAATAATAATAATAATAATAATAATAATAATAATAATAATAATAATAATAATAATAGTAATAATAGTAATAGTAATAATAATAATAATAATAATAATAATAATAATAATAATAATAATAATAATAATAATAATAATAATAATAATAATAATAATAAAATCTAAGTGATGAATATATTTATATATGATGAAAAGATCTGGCCTAAGAAAGGAAGGATGATGATTAATAAAGTTATCTGGTACAGTGGTACGTTTTCTAATTGAATAAGCATAATGGATGTCTTGTTTACAAAATAAGGTTGATGGAGGTCTTGGGTGGTTTTTTCTTAGGCATTGGTAGAGGTCTCGAAAAACTTGGAGTCATTTGTAGTTGAAGTCAATAGGGACAAATGGTACAAGTTGAAGGTTTGTGTATGTAGCTTTTCAGAGGCAATGTGTCTCTTTGGTGTATAGTGAGTAGATGTTGAGAGTGAGTCTGAAAGTTAGCGTTGGAATAGAGAAGTATCGTAAAGATCTCTAAAATTGGTGACAAGATGATACATGCATACAGGAGGTCCAAAATAGGATTATGGAATGGTGGTTGTGGTTGGGCCATAATATGAATGTTGTTGAGGTCTTTTTGCGATCTGGTCGTGGCACGTCTAATGCCTATTTAAGAGGTAGCAAAACGAACGGTCAGTCGGCTTGGGTAACATCTGGGATTAAAATGGGTAGTTTTTAGGTGTGGGTTTGTTGACCTGAGATACCTCTAGTTTATTGATTTGTAAATCTCACATGATCAATTATTTGTTGTTAGAAATACAATTATTCCTATAAAAGACTCGGTCACCTAAATGATGTAATAGCATTAAGTTAGCTCGTAGTTAGTTTAATTATTAGTTAGTATTAGTTTAAGTAACACCGTGATGTGCTATTTGTTAGTGCAAGTTTTAAATTTATAAGGGTGAATTACCAAATCTAGAAACAACACATACGAGCAAGTGTACTCGTCCGTTATAGCAAGATATGATGGTAAGTCGGGATCGTTTGCAAGGATTTGTGAGTGAATCGAAATATAAGTCTAAAAGTAAATCTCTAATGTACGCAAATATGATAATAAGCAAATTCAATAAATTAAAAACTACACTTGTTTAGACTAGTTTTCTATTTAATGACACACATGATTGTGATAACTTTTGATGACATGTTGGTTGAGATAATTAGATGATGATCTAATCTATTGTTTCTACAAGTTAAACCTTCGCCAAGATTTTAGTTCATAAAAACAAGCTTTAGGTGTAAACCAATCAATTCAAGATCTATCCAAGGTTCATAAGGTATGGTGGATATCTTAAACACAAGACAAACTTTTATTACCAATCAAATACTCTTAGGAAATGGTCAATACAAAAGGTAACCTCTTCATAGACAAAAAGGCCACAATCGTTTATAAACATTTAAACTTTCATCCTACTAAAGGTTTACAAACAATCCGATTTGACGTTATAAAAGAATTCTTATTGCAATCATACTTCTTGTTTCTTTGTTTAGTCAAGAATAATTATGGTGAAAAACAATCATTCATAGACAAATGATTATAACTAGTTGAGTAATAACAAATCTTTCGACCTTTGAAACTATTATCAATTAGTTAACCTTGGCTAAACAAATGTCACGATGAAACTTAAGGTATAATTGGTTCTTAGGATTGACTTGAAATTGAATTAAAACATGTTATCACAATCATCACTATCACTAAGTATAAAACATCATCAAAACAAGTGTAAAAAGATTACTAGCCACTCATGGCAAACATGCAAATAAACTCAGAATATTTAACATAAGAATCCATGGTTATAAGTCTTACAATGCTTTGAAATTGATAACAAATGACGAGGTATTGATAACCTAAGAGTTGGTGATGATTTCTTGAGATTTTTGGACTCCAAATGTTGCTTCCTTGGTCCTCCAAAGTTCCTGGTTCTTTCTGCATGAATTTTCCTCCTTAGAGAGCTAGAAGATGATAATAATTGTGTGTAGTAATGAGAGTAAATGGTATCTTCAATTGTGTGTTGAATGGTGTTGAGTTATGCACTTTTGAGGTCACTTATAGGCTTGTCCAACACTCTTGGTCATAAATAAGAACTTAAATGCTTGAACTTGGACAATAAGACACTAAAAAGGGCCTAGAACCATGGGACAAAAGACCAAGATTCGTGCACAAAAGTTGGCAAAAACATGCAAAATTGACCATCCGATCGGTTGCGGGTTGGCACCGATCGGTTGGTGAAAGGTAATTATGGCCAACCGATCGGTTTCACACCAACCGATCGGATGGTAATTTCTGGCAGCTTTGGACTTTGACTTTGACTTGTGTAGCTCTTTATGTACTATCCAAACTTGATTAACTTCTGAACTCGGAACTTTGAGATGACAAAACTTAGGTTCTCATATGAATTACTTCATAGATTGGACTTTTGAGCTTGGGAATCTTCGTGTAATCGCGTATACTTCATTTCCTTCACTTTTTCTCTATTTTTCCTGCATTTGGCTACATATGCTACAAAAACATACTTTGATATGATTTAGTGGCAAAAGCATATAAAAACAACCAAATAACATACACAAAAACACTAATAATGCTTATAAAAACATGTTAAATATGAGCGTTATCAAATCCCCCGCACTTAAACTTTGCTTGTCCTCAAGCAAATCTAGAAGGAAAAAAAAAAAAAAAAAAAAAAAAAAAAACACTAAATATCCAAATGGTAACCAAAAATGATTAGAAAAATGTGATGCAAATCCACCAAGTACAAGTACAAGATACGATTCATCGTTTTAAGCTTTAGTAGTGAAAAATCGAGATGTTTGACAATACCCAATGATTTTCTTGCTTGATTAACATTTCTAAACACCTCACGAAAAAGGAACGAAGTATAATTCACTCAATCACTCATTTATTTAAGAAGTGGAGTATATATATGAGAGAAATCACACTCATTGCTCAGTCATGATCTAATTATTACCATAATCTTGTACAAGAAACAAAACTATACCGTAATGGCGTAAGCACCAAGTCTACATATCAAATAGGTCTTTTATTCGGGTTATAATGTAAGGCTTAGGGTTGTATCAGGCTTATGTTTAAACATCTCATACAAAAACATAATAGATTACTGGCGCGAGTTCTTGATTACTCAAAAACCGGATGGTCACTAAAATATTCATGCACTTGATATTCTCACAAAGCCATTACTATATTCGGATAGATAAAGTAATTTGGTAAGGGTAGGGATAAGGCATGGGAATATTTACGAAATTGGTTTTAAAGAAAAATAAAATAAAGTCTAAGTCTCATTGTTGCTAGCCACCAACAAACCACGAACCCATAAATGATTATAGTTACAATCTTCCTCTTCTTCAAATAACGATACATCGATTCGCCATAACAATATTCTCCATACTTAGCACATTGGCTAACAACATATCACAAGATTTCCTTTATTCACATATATAGCACATCTGCTATAATTGTCACCTTATAGTTACGATAACTTTTTTTTTTTTTTTTTTTTTTTTTTTTTTTTTTTTTGCAAAAGTGTAAATAAACTCCCCCACACTTCGCATAAGCATCACCACAACAATACAAATAAGAAGCTGCAGTCTCCGTCTTTATCGAAATGGCACACACATGATTGGTGAAGTGTGGCTAACTAATAATCATCAAAAACTATCCAACAACCAAGCAACTAGCAACCCACCATTTAGACTTTGACGAGGGTTAGGCTAAGGTTTAAAGTGTAAAATGATAGAACTCATGCACACACCATCTTCTAAGAGTTCTTAAGACCGTTTTGGACTCAATGTTGTTTAGACATTGATCTAGGATAAACTATAAGCACAATGATAATAATAAGCATAGCGGAATAACATAAAGATTATTATTATTATCAACAAGATTCTTCGTCACCATCTCTAACATATATTAATAATTTACAGCCCCAATCCTACTTGATCAAGGTAGAACGACCTTAAGGCTATACTAAACTAATACTAACACTAACCCTAGGCGTTTTCCCAATCCCTACGCCTAGGTTCCCACACACACACACCTTTGGTGTTTACATCTTGTACGTACTACGAAACTAATGACCCTATGTCTCTTTATATACTAGAGACATCTAGGGTTTACAAGAGGAATCATAATACAATTAGGAAACTAAATATTCTTCTAGAATCTTCCAAATCCTCCATCTTTTTGTAGTTTCCCTTCTTGTCACTTCAAGCCCTTCATGTTTCATTCTTCTTGTTTTGTATCATCAAATCAATAAATATAATTCCCAACAATCTTCCCCTATTTGATGATGACAAAACACACACCTTCTTGTACGAACTTCCCTAGACGAAGTAGAAAAGTTGAGATATTTAAATCTCGCCATGAATGAAACAAGTCTTGTCTTCCCCTTAAGCCATGCCATACCACTCCAACATCTCTTCAAACATCTCTTCCCCTTTTTGTTATCAACAAATAGAGAACGTACAAGCAATAGAAACTTCCCCTTGAGTGGTGCATGTACATCAAATGATTAAACACATCATAATATGCTTCCCCTGAAATTAATGTGTTAACCTTCTTCATGATTCTTCAAATCTGTAGGCTGTATGTAATGATCGCATGTGAAGAAAACCAAATATAACGAATTTGATGAAGAAGTAGAATTTCCCAAACTTGTGTCTTAAATCTTTACTATCCACGTAACTCCATACTTATACCCAACCACAAATATAAGTAGACCGCAATCCCTTGATAAAATCCTCAACTAATATGAGACACTGAGCACTACAATGTAACTCCTTTAAGTGATAGCCAATGTGTGCATAGAGCATCATAAGAAAAATCACACATTGCTAGATTCATCAAGCTATATGATAAGAACACAAACCTGTGAAACTCAACTACAACATCAAATAAATGATATTCAACCTTCTTCGTAATCAATTAATCCATAAGAACCAAATAACGAGCCTTTTGAAACCTTTAAGAACATAAACTTCTTCCTGTGTGTGTGAACGAACGAACAACTCTGTGTGTGTAATCCAAAACCAATCAAGCTCAGCTAAACTTCCCCTTACTGCTCGTAAACCATGCATATATATTGAACCATAAAGCTCCTTACGTGTCTCCATAACTCATCGAAACGCAACAGTACTTTAAATACAACAGTACATTGAAGCAGTACTTTGAATATTACGAACAATACTTTCAATAACTAACAGCAGTACTTTCAAACATAGACGAACAACAGTACATTGGTTCAAGAGCAGTACGTTGAATTGAACAACAGTACTTTCAAAATATCAGCATAGCAGTATGTTCAAACCAAGAGCAATACTTTAAATATCATGGAGCAGTGCTTTAAAAAAATCGAGCAGTACCTTGTATGTGAGAGCAGCACTTCGAATCTTTACATATAATTAACCCTTACAATTATTTAACGCATATTAGCAACTCTTCTTGCGAATTAAATAATCAGCTCCATCATAATAAATCATACAAGCCAATATAATAAGAATAATATACCCATGATCATATACTGTTACTTCGATCCACTAACCTTAAAACCATAATACACCGACGCATGATCAGGCTTCCAATCAAAAGTAGCAAATTAGTACGAGAATAAAATTATCATGAAGCCATCTCCACACACTGACCATTAAACAATCAATCAGCAGCAGCATTTTTTGTTTCATCATCCCATGACCCACTTAATTTAATAATCCTCCGTCCAATTAAACTTGCACTAAATGACAACTTATAGTTTTGTTCCATAACCAATTAGTACGAGATATAATTGTAAAATAATACACCAACAAACAACAATTAATTAGCAAGGGAATCTACCAATTTATTGTACGAGGTTTCTTGATTTTAAGTGAATCGTTTTCTTTTTATTCATCAAACCAGAAACAAAAGTCGATAACCAAAAAAAATAATACCGTGACAACTTCAAAGATCATCATTCCTTTATCAAATCTGCTCTTCTTCCATGAATTTTTGACACCAATTAACAGATAACCAACTTCCACAATGATTTAATACCATGTAAACATAAATTCAGGATGTTGAGATCATAAAAACCTTAAAAATTCAAAAATTTCACCTCTCTCTGCAGCAGTTTTCGACACCCTATATCTTAGGCATAAAAGCTCCAATTCAAGATCCCTCTGGTGAAAAGTTAGCTTGATATACTGAGAGTCTCCACAAAAAATTTCATCCCAATCCAACGGTTAACGAAGGAGATATCGCTGTTTGAAAACAGCCCTGCAGAAAGGTTACGAAAATTATACCAGTTACGAATTTTGCTTCTTTTCTTCGAAAAACCTTGTAGATCCCTAGATCGAGAGCCCCCTTGCTCTGATACCACTTGATAGAACTCATGCACACACCATCTTCTAAGAGTTCTTAAGACCTTTTTGGACTCCATGTTGTTTAGACATTGATCTAGGATAAACTATAAGCACAATGATAATAATAAGCACAACGGAATAACATAAAGATTATTATTATTATCAACAAGATTCTTCGTCACCATCTCTAACATATATTAATAATTTACAGCCCCAATCCTACTTGATCAAGGTAGAACGACCTTGAGGTTATACTAAACTAATACTAAGACTAACCCTAGGCGTTTTCCCAATCCCTACGCCTAGGTTCCCACACACACACACCTTTGGTGTTTACATCTTGTACGTACTACGAAACTAATGACCCTATGTCTCTTTATATACTAGAGACATCTAGGGTTTACAAGAGGAATCATAATACAATTAGGAAACTAAATATTCTTCTAGAATCTTCCAAATCCTCCATCTTTTTGTAGTTTCCCTTCTTGTCACTTCAAGCCCTTCATGTTTCATTCTTCTTGTTTTGTATCATCAAATCAATAAATATAATTCCCAACATAAAATATTTTTGTATTTTTCTAGATTTATCAAAAACGAAAAGGATGGCTCGAAGGGTGTAACTAAGGGTATCTGGCGCTAAAAATAAACGCTAACAAAAGGGTTAAAAATTGGAAATTAACTAATCAATGTGACTAGCTAAAAATCAATAATGAAGGCTATTTGGTTAAAATCCTAAAGTTGCCTCTTATCACGTATGCAAACTTATATTACAAAAATGTAATCTCACAACGGTCTCGTAATGATTTACAAGCACAAGTTCTAGAATAAATAAAATCACCGGCACACTCATAACAAAAGATTCGAGCATATTTCTCTCTTTAAGTTTTTCAACACATTTTATCATGAATTCATCATCTAAATTTGATCCATCCCTTGGATCTTGATTTAGATTTTAGATTTGCATTCCCCTTTTAATTTTACACATTTCCATATCAAATTTCACCACAATAAATCCACTGTTCATCGTATTAATTCATTTTATAATTCCGTTATCACTGTTTTGTTTTTTCACACACTTTCACACACTACCGTTTTATCAGATCCCTAATTCATTCTTCCTTTTAATTCTAAACCTTAATATGATTCTTGTTTAGACCTTCATTAATCATGTCTGAACAAAACCCTATACCCCCTAACCCTAATGAATTTGTTTCACCACCTTCGGTGGTAAATCCATCTGTGTCTAGGTCAGATAAGAATTTGAGAGCCAAAAAAACCACAAGAACAATGAATCCAAAGTCTAATAACACCATGAAACACCTGGATATGTTAAATAAATCTACTGATGTTAATATTAAGAAGGTTATAACGCGTTCTAGCTCTAAAGGTAGTGAAGTAGATATGGGTTCTGAGGAAATGGATTGTGGGGATGATGCTGGTAATAGTGATGTTGGTAAGGATGGGTTTAATGATGTTAGTGGTGATGCTATGGGAAGTAGTGATGTGGTTATTGATAAAGTAAGTACTGAGAAGGTTGAAGTTGTCAAAGGTAATGGAATTAAGAAGAGTTTAGTGGGGAATGAAGCTAAGGGCAATGTAAGTGATATGTTTCCAGAGCTAATTAGTACTAAGGTAAGTCAAGTTAGTGTTGATAAGCTACCTGATATACCTATTCCTATTAACCAAAACCATGTTTTGAATCCTGGTTTGAGTAATTCTAAGAACACTGGGGGTATATTGGGTGGTAGTAATATAGATATAGGTATTGGTACTGAGGGTAAGGGTAGTTCTGCTAATGTTGATGTTGTTGTTATGAAGGGTCAGGGTAGTTCTGGTAATATGGTTAATAATGCAGCTGATGGTGGGAGTAAGAATGCTGGTGTAGGCAATGGAAATAGTACTAGTGGGAAGAATGTGGTGGATCAGGGTAAGGTTGGAAATAATAATAGTGTTGGGGAAGGTAATGGTACTAAGGATGTGGAAATGCTAGATAAGAATAGGCTTAAAAAACCTTTGTTGTTTAGTAATGTTGTTCAGGGGGGCTAAGTATACAGGTAGTAATAAGCTTAAATGGATTCCATGTGCAATGAATGAAGGTAGAAGTGTTGTCGATATGGATCCTATCATTGAGGAAGGAAGCAAGAAGTGGGGTTTAACTGTTGTGGGATACTTTGTGGGTATGAAAATGAGTTATAGAGATATTGTAGGTCACTTGAAAAGAATGTGGAGATCTTATCATTTGGAAGAAATTATTGTTAATGAGAATGGGCTTTATTTTTTCAAATTTAAAACTGAGGAGGGGCTTCAGAATGTTGTGGAAAATGGGCCATGGTTAGTTGATCAAAAACCGTTGTTTGTGCAGAAGTGGGCAACTGGTAATTGTTTGGTTAAACCTGAACCAAATAGGCTTCCTCTTTGGGTGAGAATCTTCAATATACCACTTGAGGCATGGAATGTGGAAGGCATCAGTAGAATAGCTAGTGGAGTTGGAACACCTTTAATTATGGATAAGTTTACGACCGATATGTGTGAAAAAGGGTTTGGGAGAGCTAGTTACGCTAGAGTATTGGTTGAAGTGGAAGCTTCTAAAGGGATTGTTGATTCTATGGAAGTGTGGTATAGAAATTTAAATAGATCTATGAAGTTGAAGGTGGAGTATACCTGGCAACCACCTTTGTGCTCTCACTGCTGTGTGTTTGGGCACAGTCTTGATAAGTGTATTCATAAGGTGTCTAAGGATGATGAAAAGGCGAACAAGGATGGGCTCAATCAGCAGACTAAGACTAATGTTCCTGTTGTACAAAAGGGGGATAATGATTGGAAGACGGTCCCGGATAATAGAACATCTAAGAACAATTCTGAGCAGGCGGGTTATCAAACTCAGGGTAATAATAGTTATGGTGGAGGTAGTGTTAGAACTGGAATGTATATGGGTAGGGGTGGTCCTAATATTAGAGGTAGAGGAGGATTTAATAGTAGGGGGTATGAGTAGTTATCAAATGAGTAATGAAAAGAGAAATGTTCCAGCGAAGAATTATGAAAAGAATAAGGAAGTAGCTATGGAAGTTGATCAAAACCAGGTTAAAAAGGAAAGTGTTCATGGTGGTAAAGATAATCAAGTGAGGCATATTGCTCAAAGGAACTTTCATACTCATAATAGATTTTCTGCTTTACTTAATGATGATGATAATGGTAATAATAGTAATGAATGGCAAGGTATTAAGGTTAATATTGATGTAGCTTGTGAAATGGGTATCCCGTTTGATGAGGATGAAATGATGAAGTGGCCACAAAGTATGAAGGAATATTACAAACTTAAATATGATGCTATGAAGAAAGGTAATAAAAGAGATCTTCTTATTAACAAAATTAAGATTCTTAATAATGATATTATTACTAGCAAAAACAACATTGAGATTGATTCTCAGAAGAAGGCTAATGAAGGGGTGGTCTTTGAAATGGAGAGCACATGTGTTTCTAGAGATCAAGCTTTTGGGGTGGTTTATGACAAGGCCTATAGACAGGAAGTTGAGAGAATTCAGGGTTTGTTGTTGAAGAAACAAGTTGCTGAAGTGGAGCTTTTCATTTTGTCAGAAAGTCCTTTGAATGATGATGTTAAGAAAGGGTGGACTGATGATATGGTTGAATTTTATGAATCTAGGGTTAAGGAAAGTGTGAATGTGAAGAATCAGGGAGATTTGGCATCTAGTTCTTTAAGTGTAATGGAGGATGAAGTTAGTAAAGACAATTCTGCTCTTGCTAGCTTTATGACTCAAAATAATGTGTCTAATGTGGTGGATGCTGACATAGCAAGTATGGTGGATAATGGTGTTGCCACATCAACTTCCTCTATCCTATGAATATTAAAATTGCTGCTTGGAACATAAGAGGTATGACTGATACCTCAAAACAAGATGAGATTAAGCTTTTAATTTCTGAGAATAGGTTACATATGTGTGCTGCTATTGAGACTAGACTTATCAAAAAAGCTGTTAATGCTTGTTGTGATAATGTCTTTGGTAATTGGAAATGGGTTTCCAACTCTGTTGATAGCAATAGAGGTTGTAGGATTGCTGTGGGGTGGGATAATAATATTGTTGAGGCTAAGTTACTTTCAAGTATTGATCAAGTTATGCATTTTGAAGTTAGGATCATTCAGGATAATAGAAATTTCTTTGTTTCTTTTATCTATGGGGAGAATGATGCTAAGGATAGAATTAAACTTTGGGATAACCTTAGTAACCACAGGGTTTTAGTTAACAATATGCCTTGGGTTATTTTGGGTGATTTCAATGTTATAAGGTATGTTGATGAACACTCTAAAGGTGTTATTGATAATACTCATGGGGTTAATGAGTTTAGAAGTTGTATTGAGCAGTTAGACATGGAGGATTTAGCTATGAATGGTATATTTTTTAATTGGGTTCAAAAAAGAAAGGATCCGGAGAGTGGTATTTTAAAGAAGCTAGACAGAGTCATGGGTAATAGTCGTTTATTTGATAGCTTTGGTGCTTGTTATGCTACTTTTCTTCCTTATGTTACTTCGGATCACAGCCCTACTCTTTTGACTATTGCTACTGTGGCTCCTCGGAAGAAGAAATCTTTTAGGTTCATGAATTACCTAACTGATAAGAAAGAGTTTCACTTGGTTGTTAAAGAGAATTGGGAGTTGCCTATTAATGGATTTGCTATGTTTGTTCTTGCTAAGAGGCTTAAAAATATGAAAAAGCATCTTAGTAGGTTAAACTGGAAAAATGGTAATGTGTTTGTAAAAGTGAATAAGTTAAGAGATGAACTTAAAAAGATTCAGTGTGAACTTGATAAGGATCCTCATAATAGCAGTCTTAGAGAAGTGGAAATGATTTTTAATAGTGCTTATAAGGAAGCAGTGATGGATGAAGAAAAAGTTTTGAAGCAGAAAACCAAGATTGAATGGTTGAGAGACGGAGATCATAACAGTGCTTACTTCCATAATATGTTGAAGGGTAGGTTTAGCAAAAGCAGAATTATTAGTATTATGGATGAGCATGGTAATATTTTTAAGGATGATGAGGTTGCTAGTCAGTTTGTCAATCATTTTCAAAATTTCCTTGGCTCTTGTGAGGAGATTTTTAATATTGATGATGCTGATGGGCTTTTTAGTAAGAGATTAAATTCTGATGAGGCTATTCATATGATTAGGGAGGTTTCTGTGGAAGAAATTAAAGAGGCTCTTTTTGACATTGATGATAATAAGGCACCTGGCCCAGATGGTTTTACTGCTAAATTTTTCAAAGCTTCTTGGAGTTCTGTTGGTATGGATGTATGTAATGCTGTGAGAGAGTTTTTCTCTAGTGGGAAAACGTTGGGGGAAATTAATACCACTTTAATTTCATTGGTTCTTAAGTGTAAAGTGCCTTCTAAAATAACTGATTATAGACCTATTGCTTGTTGCAATGTGGTCTATAAATGTATAAGTAAAGTTTTAACTAATAGAATCAAGGGGGTTTTGAATAATTTGGTTGATGAGAATCAAAGTGCCTTCATTGGTGGAAGACATATAAGTGATAACATTATGCTTGCTCAGGAATTGATGTGTGGATATGTGAGCAGAAAGAAGGTTGGCAGGTGTGCTTTCAAGGTTAACTTGCAGAAGGCTTATGATACTGTTTCTTGGCAGTTTTTGGAATTTGTTCTTCTCAAGTTTGGTTTTCACAAAGTAATGGTGGGTTGGATTATGACATGTTTGAAGTCTGCTTCTTTTTCAATATCTGTCAATGGCGATTCTCATGGATTTTTCAAAGCTAAGAGGGGCCTTAGACAAGGTGACCCTATCTCACCTTATCTTTTTACAATTGTTATGGAAATCTTCACTTTAATGCTCAAAAGACAGGTTTCTAGGGAAAAGAAGTTTAAGTATCACTGGGGATGCAAGAAAATTGGTATTTTGAATCTATGTTTTGCTGATGATATTATGCTGTTTTGCCATGGGGATATGATTTCAGCTTCTGTCCTTAGAAGAGCTCTTGATGAATTTTGTTTAGCTTCTGGGTTGAGGCCAAATATGAATAAAAGTACTGTGTTTTTTGGCAATGTCAGTGATGATGTCAAGCAGATGGTTAAACTTGTGATGCCATTCAATGAAGGTACTCTTCCTATTAAATACCTTGGTATTCCTCTTGATTCCGATAGAGTTAATAGAAGTGATTGTAATGTTCTTTTAGAGAATGTGAAAAGAAGAATAGATGGTTGGCAAAATAAGAGTCTTTCCTTTGCAGGAAGACTCAAGACTTCAACTCATTGCCTCTGTTCTTAATTCTTTAAATGTTTTCTGGGCTTCTATGTTTATTCTCCCCCAAGGTATATGTGATGATATTGACAAATTATTAAAGAGATTCCTGTGGAAGGTTGATAGTATTAAGAGTAGCAAGTTTAGTGTTGCATGGAAAGATGTTTGTAAGCAGAAAAAAGAAGGTGGGTTGGGGCTTAAATCTCTTCATGTCTGGAATGAAGCTCTAATGGCAAAACATTTATGGAATGTGATCACTGATAAAGAGTCTATTTGGGTCAAGTGGGTCAAAGCTAAGTGGTTAAAGGGTGATAGTGTTTGGGTTATTAAGCCTAATCAAGATACTTCATGGAGTTGGAGACAAATTATTGGCCTTAGAGATAAAGTGAGAAACTTTGTTTTGTGCAAAATTGGGAATGGGCAGAAATGTTATTTTTGGTTTGATAGATGGCATGAGAGTGGTCCTCTTTGTAACTTGATCAATTACACTGTTCTTGTGCATAATAGGGTTGATATGCAAATAAAACTTGCTGATTTAGTTACTGAAAGGAATTGGAATTGGCCTACGAGTTGGAATGATAGATTTGCTGAGATTATGGATATTCATGTTCCTAATCTAAATGTGAATGGTGAAGATAAAAGTGTGTGATTAATAAAAAAGGCAAGGAGAAGAATTTTTCTGTGAATGAAGCTTGGCAAGTTATGAAGAATAGTTATCCTAAGGTTATTTGGTATGAACATGTTTGGTTTTCACAGTGTGTGCCTAGACATTCATTCATTTTATGGATGGCTGTCAAAGGTAGACTCAAGACCCAAGACAGGATATCTAGATGGTTAAATATACAGGACATGAAATGTCCTTTTTGTATGCTGTGTAAGGATTCACATATTCATCTCTTTTTCAGTTGTCATTTTGCTAGAAGATTGTGGGAAAGGTTAAAGCCAATGGCTAAGTTGGATAATATACCTAATTGTTGGCCTCAAATCATTTCTTACATTGTCAACTTGCCTACTAAAAACTCAATTTGGAGTGTTATCCAAAGATTGGTATGGGGGGCTGTTGTGTACTACATGTGGCAAGAGAAGAACATTAGATTATTTGGAGGTTATGGTAGAACTGAGAAGGAGCTGTTTAAGATTGTGGAAAACTAGAAGGGGGGGTTGAATAGTTTTACGTCGTTTTAATTGTTATAAAACAAATTGTTTAAAAGTTTTCGTTGATTTATAAAATATAGATTCGATGGTATATGAAATCTAGTTATACACAATATGAACAACACTAAGTATATATACTATGAAGCAATAATTATGTAAGTAATGAAATAAGTAATAGATGGAAAGATCAAACCGAGAGACAAGCGATTTATAGTGGTTCGGCTACAAGGCACCATCCTTGCCCTACTCCACTCCCCAAGCACCTAACTCGAGAGTTTTCTTCACTATATCAACAAGCTCCCTTATGGCGGAGAAAACCTTACACACCAATTTACACACCACAATATCTTCACACCTAGATCACAACTAGTACACACCAATTCACTACTTAATCACACCACTTCTTTCACACCTATCTTCTACACACCATTAATCTACACACCAATCTTCTACACACCAATACTTCTACACACCAATTCTTCTACACACCAATCTTCTTCCTAACTTATCTTTTTCTCAACTATTCTCTAACAAATATTCACAACTAATCACACTATGAAATAATAATCAATGATGATGCTCAAACAACTTAGATGTGGAGATCACAACTAGTTGTAATACTTCTTGTCTTGAGGGATATAAGTATTCTTCTCTTGCACTTGAATGGATTATGTATGGATCACTTTGAAACAAAGATTTAAGAATGTATGATCAAAGGATTTATAGATTGGAAATGGAGATCTAGAACAGAAAGTTCTGGAGTGCAAAAGGTGGGGAAAAAATCCAGGTTTAAGGTGGTATTTATAGGCAAAAGTTTCTGACAGAGGAGCGTGGCCGGTCCCCTTAAATCATGGCCGGTCCCCTTAAATTTAAGGGGACCGCCCTTTATAATTAAGGGGGGCCGCCCAGCTGAAACGGCCAGAAACTTTGTCTTTTAGTGGGGAAAGTTTATTTGGTGAAAAACTAACTGATTTTGGTTAAATATTTGAAATCATATATTTAGTATGATTAAAACATTTTTCCTTATTACCAAAAGTGTTTTTCAAAAATATATAATAAGATTATATAATTAAATAAACTTTGTATTAGTTAATTAAATACCCCTTTGATCATACATTGCACTAAACACTTTGTTTATTCATACCTTAAGTGATTTGGATGTAAAGAGAAATATTAATCACCAAATACTTGTTTATGTCATAAGTTTTAGTTCTTTGAGGTTATATTTTGTAATGATCAAAACATAGAGATATTGATAAAAACTTAATAATGTTTTTAGGCATTATTTATGTCAACAATCTCCCCCTTTTTGATTATTACAAAACCTTAAACTCAAAAGATTTAAAACTTGTTATTAGACAAGTATTATAGAGTTTACCATTTCTCTTCTCCCCCTTTTTGTAAAATCAAAAAGGTTAGGCCGAATAATCTTCGTGAAAGAAGTTTAAACGGGTAGAGAACTCCCCCTTGATGTATGCTCCCCCTCGTTTGAGAGCACAAAGGGAACGAGCAATTGGAATCTTGGCTACAAAAATATTTTGAAGAGAACAACACACATATATATGCAAAAACAACAATTATGCAAATAAAAATAGATTCATTCAAGCATGATAGAAATAATTAGCATAACAACATTCAATATGCTTGTAGCATATTGATTACAATAAAACAAAATAAAAGATATAGTCCTATATTGCCTAAGAGAGCACTTGGACTTGCTTGCAACCCATGGTTGATTTGTTTTATTTGCTTGAAGGAAAACATAAGCATGGAGCTTAGATGTTTGATTGAGGTGGATATGGGGTGTTGTATGGAGCGGAAGAAGTGGATCTCACGATGTTGTATCGTGTTAAGGGTGGTATTGGATGATTACGAGTGAGAAGATATTCAATCCAAGAAATATCTTCACTCAAGTAGAGGATTTATTTTTGAAGGAATATGCAACAAGGGCAAAAGTGAGTGTGATTTGTAACTTGATCCAAGTTAAGAGAGTGGGGAAGGCAATTTGCATAGGGTGATGATGGAGGTAGCCCTTTGTTGCGTTGTGCAAGATGCATAGCAAGGAGATCACTAAGATCATGGATTTAGTTTATTTCATCACGGAACTTTTGTTTTTCCGTGGCAATGTGGAGGGGATCATAGGTTTGGTATGGATGAGTTGGGTTTGAGTAGTTGGAATTGTAGTTTGATGGTTGATCAAACTTGCATGGATCATTATAAGTTGTTGGAGGTTGAGAGGTGTAGTTTGGCTTGAAGGAAGATGTTTGGCCAATGTTGTATGGTTTGTAAAGTGGATCAAATGAATGCCTTTGTTGGTTTGATGCAAAGTTTGGGAAATAAGAGGTTGGTGGTGAGGAATGATTTCCAACTTCATTTGTGATGATGGATTTGTTTCGAGGACTTTTTCGTCGCCAAACGGGTTTTTCCGTCATCCTTGCTAGCCTTGAGGCTTTTGATTTTGGTTTGTTTGGGGAGTTCATGATGGGATGAATGGAGAGCTTTGAGGATTGGGGTTATTTATAGTGTAAGATTTGTGTGTTTAAGGATGGATAAAGTTTGTTTGGAGGATTAGGACAAAATGTGTTGGTGAAAAATGGGAAATGTAGGTTGAAATGGGCTAAAAAGCAGAAAAGATTCTGTAAACCCGACCATCAGATGGCCGGTCCCCTTAATTAGGGGGCGGTCCCCTTAAAATTAAGGGGGCCGCCTTACATAATTAAGGGGGCCGCCCATCTGGTGATTTCCAGATTGCCAGAATTGGGTTTTTGGCAGAAAATTTGCAGAAAGGTTGTGTTTTTGGACTTGGATTCAAGCAAGTTCAATTCCTTTAGGCAATATAGCATCTAATCTAACATTAGATATCATGTAAAAACACATAGGTACAAGAGCAAATAATCAACACATAATAAGCAATAGGAGGTAAGTAAATGCAAGCACACTTAAGCTTCCTAAGGCACCTATCTTGAATTAAAGGCAAGGGCAATTAGTGAGTGAAAGACTAATGATGGATCAAGATGACACCATTACTAGTGAATTTGTCCTAGTGAGTGTCTATATGCAACAAATGTGGAGTTGTGATTGTTTCGACACCTAGAAGCAAAAAGAAATAACGATCCTAAGAAACAATCCAAATGATCTCCTTGATTCAATTTTTGCTCGATCATGAATGTCAAAGACATATATTAGATTATATACCTTGACAATTTATGTGAGAGTTTATGCATGATTTTGAAATACAATGTTTTTAGAATTAGTCAACAATGCAATGAAAATGATTTTCATGTGATTCCTAGATTGTGAGAATAAAGATTAGAGAGAATTGATTGAGTTTTTAAAAAAAATTTATGCCAAGAAAATAAATCTTCTCAATCTTAAGTTTTGTGCGAAATAGATTCCTAGACTCAGAGAAGATGGAATGAAAGAAAAATAAATTTTCATGCAAGTATAACTTAGAATTAATTCAATGTAATTTAGTCAACTTGTTCCATCATTCCTAATCCTAAACGCAAGTGGTTGAATAATTCACGCTTAAGGGGTTTTGTGAATATATCCGCAATATTGTCTTCCGATGCAACCTTTTCTATAGATATATTTCCTTTTTGTACATTATCCCTAAGAAAATGGTGACGTATTTCTATGTGTTTAGTCCTAGAGTGTTGTACCGGATTTTTGCTTAAATCTATCGCACCTTTGTTATCGCACATAATTGGGACATTTTCTAACCTAATGCCATAGTCTACGAGAGCTTGTTTCATCCATAGTGCTTGTTGACATGCCTTTCCGGCGCTTACATATTCGGCTTCGGTGGTAGAGATAGCAAGAGCGGTTTGCTTTTTCGAAAACCAAGACGTTAGACAACATCCCATAAACGTGCAAATACCGCTAGTACTCTTTCTATCTACGTAGTCTCCCGCATGATCCGAATCCGCATAGACAATGGTTTCTATGCCGGATTCCTTAGGATACCATAATCCTAAGTGTATAGTGCCTTTAATGTATCGGAAGATACGCTTAACCGCTTCTAGGTGAGAGGTTTTGGGATCCTCTTGAAAACGGGCACAAAGGCAGACACTAAACATGATATCGGGTCTACTTGCCGTCAAGTATAGTAAACTACCTATCATTCCTCTATACTTGGTGTTATCTACGGACTCACCTTCATCGTCCTTTGTGAGCTTTACCTCCGTAGACATAGGTGTTTTCATGGGTTTTGAGTCTTCTAGGCCAAATTTCTTAAGCATTTCCTTAATGTACTTAGATTGGTTAAAGAATATTCCATCATCTAATTGTTTTATTTGTAATCCTAGGAAGAAGTTAAGTTCACCCATCATACTCATCTCAAACTCATCATGCATGATTTTGGCAAACTCATCACACATGTCTTGACAAGTCGATCCAAATATAATGTCATCAACATATATTTGAACAATGATGAGATTTGGGTCTTTCCTTTTAGTGAAAAGAGTGTTATCTACCATTCCCATGGAATAATCATGTTCAATAAGAAAAGCTTTTAATCGATCATACCAAGCTTTGGGAGCTTGTTTGAGTCCATACAAAGCTTTCTTTAACTTATAAACATAATCAGGTTTTGCGAAGTCAATGAATCCTGGAGGTTGTGCCACATATACCTCCTCATTGATAAAACCGATAAGGAATGCACTTTTCACATCCATTTGAAATAACTTAAAATCTAGGGCGCAAGCATAGGCAAGTAATATCCTAATTGATTCTAGTCTAGCTACGGGGGCATAAGTTTCATCATAATCAATTCCTTCTTGTTGATTATAACCTTGGGCAACTAACCTAGCTTTATTCCTAGTAACTATTCCATTCTCGTCTAACTTATTTCTATATACCCATTTGGTTCCTATGATGGTCATATCCTTTGGATTTGGGACTAGTTCCCAAACATCATTTGCCTTAAATTGATTTAATTCTTCTTGCATAGCTGTAATCCAACTTTCATCCTTTAAAGCCTCACTAATATTCTTAGGTTCTATTGCTGAGAGGAAACAAAAGAAGTTGTTTTTATCTTGGGCTTGTGACCTAAGGGTTCTTTGGTTAAGATGTCCTATTATATTATCTAATGGATGTGATCTAGATTCTTTAATATTAACAGTTTCGTTATTTTCTAAGTGGATGTCTTCATTATCATTTCCTATGGGTTTTGTTTTACTAACCTCAATAGCTTCATCTTCGACTAAATTATCATCTTCTAAAGGTAGCGTTTTAGGAGGTGGTGGTGTTTCATCAAATGTTACATTTAGTGATTCCTCTACTTTCATGGAGTGTTTGTTAAGTATTATATATGCTTTACTATTTTGTGAGTATCCTAAAAATATTCCTTCATATGATTTTGGATCAAACTTAGTGAGGTAGTCCTTAGTGTTTAAAATATAGCATTTACTTCCAAATACCCTAAAGTAGCTTAAGTTTGGTTTTCTATCTCTTAATAACTCATAAGGAGTTTTTCCTAGAATTCTTCTAATTGATACCCTATTTAAAATATAAGTCGATGTATCTACGGCGTGACACCAAAATTTTTGTGGAATGGATTGTTCATTTAACATAGTTCTACTCATTTCCTGTAGTGACCTATTTTTTCTTTCAACTACCCCATGAGATATTCCATTTAACTCACAATATTTTCCGAATTGTATTTCGTTATCAAATTCCCTACCATGGTCCGTCCTAATGGCAACTATTGAGCATCCTAATTTATTTTGAATCATTTTACTAAATATTTCGAATTTTTCAAAGGCTTGGGTTTTGTCACTTAAAAACCTAGTCCACGTGTATCGTGAGTAGTCATCTACTATTACTAAGGTATATTTGTTTCCTCCATAGCTCCGCACAGCGGATGGACCAAAAAGATCCATATGTAATAATTCTAGGCACCTAGTAGTGGATACTATATTCTTAGCTTTGTGACTAGCATGAGCTTGTTTTCCAATTTTGCATGCATCACAAAAATGCTTGTCATATTTTAGATTATGCAAATTTCTAACTAATTCCTTAGAGGCCAAAGATTGTATTTGTTGCATGTTAGCATGTCCTAATCTCCTATGCCACAATGTAGAGTTTTCATCTAGGGTCGTTAGGCATATCCTATCTTCAGGTTTGTTTCCTAGTTTCATAACATATACTCCTCCTTTCCTAATATCTCTACCTATAATTTTTCCATTCTTAACTATTTCGCTATCTTCTTCGGAAAAGATAACTCTACATTTATTATCGCATATTTGGCCTACACTAAGTAAGTTATATGTTAAATTATTTACATGTTCAACATTTTCAATAGTAAGTGAGTCTTGAGAAATTGTACCTTTGCCAATAATTTTTCCACGCAAGTCACTACCGAAAATAACGTTACCTCCATTGTATGCCTTGTATGTAGAGAATAGCTTGCGATTCCCCGTCATGTGCCTCGAACATCCGCTATCCTTGATCCATTCGTCAGGCTCCAAGTCAATTCCAAGGCATATTTCGTCGGTTGCATTTGCCACAAAGCACTTTTCTTCTTTTGGTTTTTCCACTTCTTCTTTATCACTATCACTCCATGTTCCACTAACAAATGCGCTTTGATTTTCATAACCCGGCGGCTTTAAACATTCTCCAACGAGATGATTTGGACTTCCACATCTAAAGCACTTTCTTTTCACGTAATTATCACTCCTATTTCTTTGGAACACCTTTCTTTCGTCACGTGGTGATCTAGTGAATCTTCCTCGTCTCTTGAAGAATTTCTTGAATTCTCTTACGGCCATCGCATATTCTTCATCTTCACTCTCGTCACTTGAATCATCATCTTCACAAGGTTCCATTTTGGCTTTTAGAGCAATGGATTTGATTTGTTCTTTCTTGACTTTGACCGTTTCCAAATCTCTTCTTATAATTTCTTCATGGACTTTCAAGTTGCCGATAAGCTCATCTAGTGATAATGTCATCAAATTCTTTGATTCTTCAATAGCCGTGACTTTAGCTCGCCATTTCGGATGTAATGCCCTAAGAAATTTCCTAACACAATTTTTACTAGAAAATGTCTCATCAAGTGCTTTTAAACTTGTGATGATGGTGTTAAATTTAGCAAAAGCATTATCAATTGATTCCTCTTCCGGAATCGTAAATTGTTCATATTGATGTACAAGAAGATCTATTTTGTTATCTTTAACTTGACTATTACCTTGGTGAGTGATTAGTAAAGAATCCCAAATTTCTTTTGCGGTTTTACACATAAAAATTCTTTCATATTCTTTACGTGGTAACGCATTATAAATATCCATTTTAGCCTCATTATTTTTTGCTAGTTTCTTTTTCAAATCATCATTTTGTTTTTCAAAATCTACAATTTCATCCATTTTAGTTTCAACATTATATTGAATAGGAGGAAAATCACCAAAGGTAATAATATGCCAAAGATCAAGATCTTTTGATTTCACATAGGTTTCGAATCTATTTTTCCAATATAAAAATCCATCACTTTCAAATAGTGGTGGTCTTTGCATAGATTGCCCTTCTAAATATTTTTCAGATTCTATAGATCGTTACAAGTTTTAAAATACAATATATTTTAAAAATCTTGCTAGACCTGGCTCTGATACCAATTGTGGAAAACTAGAAGGGGGGTTGAATAGTTTTACGTCGTTTTAATTGTTATAAAACAAATTGTTTAAAAGTTTTCGTTGATTTATAAAATATAGATTCGATGGTATATGAAATCTAGTTATACACAATATGAACAACACTAAGTATATATACTATGAAGCAATAATTATGTAAGTAATGAAATAAGTAAAAAATGGAAAGATCAAACCGAGAGACAAGCGATTTATAGTGGTTCAGCTACAAGGCACCTTCCTTGCCCTACTCCACTCCCCGAGCACCTAACTCGAGAGTTTTCTTCACTATATCAACAAGCTCCCTTATGGCGGAGAAAACCTTACACACCAATTTACACACCACAATATCTTCACACCTAGATCACAACTAGTACACACCAATTCACTACTTAATCACACCACTTCTTTCACACCTATCTTCTACACACCATTAATCTACACACCAATCTTCTACACACCAATACTTCTACACACCAATTCTTCTACACGCCAATCTTCTTCCTAACTTATCTTTTTCTCAACTATTCTCTAACAAATATTCACAACTAATCACACTATGAAATAATAATCAATGATGATGCTCAAACAACTTAGATGTGGAGATCACAACTAGTTGTAATACTTCTTGTCTTGAGGGATAGAAGTATTCTTCTCTTGCACTTGAATGGATTATGTATGGATCACTTTGAAACAAAGATTTAAGAATGTATGATCAAAGGATTTATAGATTGGAAATGGAGATCTAGAACAGAAAGTTCTGGAGTGCAAAAGGTGGGGAAAAAATCCAGGTTTAAGGTGGTATTTATAGGCAAAAGTTTCTGACAGAGGAGCGTGGCCGGTCCCCTTAAATCATGGCCGGTCCCCTTAAATTTAAGGGGACCGCCCTTTATAATTAAGGGGGCCGCCCAGCTGAAATGGCCAGAAACTTTGTCTTTTAGTGGGGAAAGTTTATTTGGTGAAAAACTAACTGATTTTGGTTAAATATTTGAAATCATATATTTAGTATGATTAAAACATTTTTCCTTATTACCAAAAGTGTTTTTCAAAAATATATAATAAGATTATATAATTAAATAAACTTTGTATTAGTTAATTAAATACCCCTTTGATCATACATTGCACTAAACACTTTGTTTATTCATACCTTAAGTGATTTGGATGTAAAGAGAAATATTAATCACAAAATACTTGTTTATGTCATAAGTTTTAGTTCTTTGAGGTTATATTTTGTAATGATCAAAACATAGAGATATTGATAAAAACTTAATAATGTTTTTAGGCATTATTTATGTCAACAAAGATCATTACTGAAGCTGTTAGGATGAGGATTATGGGATTGCAGATTAGAACCACTTCTGATGTCATCAGTGCTGCAAAGGTATGGAATTTTCCCATTAGTAAAAGTTATAAATTTCAATGCATTCTGGATGAACTATTAGATGACAATATGGATATTGATAATGATAAGTAATAATAGTATTAGAATTGTTAGTATTGGGACTGTTTGGTATAAGAGTCTTCAGATTGGTAGGAGATGTTGGATTAGTACTGGGCTTTGGTTATGTAATTGGGTTTTTATGGTGTCTGATGAGTTACTTATTACTAGTAAGGGTATGGTTAGATTAATGTGGAGGATTAAGTGTGGCAGAGTTATTGTTAGTATTGAGTTAATGGAGATGGATTTGTTAGGGTTACATGGGGATGATTATTTCTTGAACTGGTATTTAGTTATTTGGTTCAAAAGATTTCATGGTCAGGTACTCTGCTGTTGCCTGTTTTTATATATGACTTGTACTACTAAATTCTGTACTCTTTTTCCTTGTTCAAAGTTTTTCCCTCAGGGTTTTATTTGGCAAGGTTTTTTAATGAGACAGAATGTTTGGGTGATTACTTATCTGGTTTTCATCCTGCATCAAGATTGCACTAGAAGTTCTGATGATATGGTGCAAAAGAAGTTCTAATGACATGGTGGATCTGTTGCTAGAGGATTTGTTTTGATGAGTGATTATTTTTGGCATTGGATATTTAGTTGAGAATTGTTATTTGCTTTCTAGGTGGTAGCTACATATGGTGATGTTTCAACCTGCTTTGATTGATTTCATTGTGGTGCTTGATGTATTCAGAGTATGTAGCTTCCCCAAGTTAAGCTTTCTTTGATAGGTTGTTCTCTGAGCATGGGTATGTCCATTGCCATTAGTTTTTTGTTGCCAAAGTGAATCAGTTGGTATGTATACCTTCTGTGTTTGTTTCACTTTGTGTTTGTTTCTTTTTATTGTACTTTGCCTTTTGGCTCTATTTTTCTTTATAAAATTTACCTTTGGGGAAGAAAAAAAAAAGATTCAAGCATAAAAGATGTATGCTAGATATGAAATAGGCTCAAATCCTCACAATTTAGTGGAAAGGGTTATAATATGCGCTAGCAAATGTTATCAATCCCAGAAATGGATTGCAATATTAATCGGGACACATCTCAAATTTTTCAAAAATTACTAATTTTCACCATTGGATTGATCCAGTTATTCTAATAAATTATTCCTAAAAGCGTGAAAACAACTAGATTACAAGAACAAACAAAATTTAAAAATTAAATCGATATTAGACTTAATTTCTTATTTTACCTACTCACCCCCCCCCCCCCACACACTTAAGTTAAACATTGTCCTCAATATGATAAACGAAAAAGCATGAAAGTAGGGAAAATGAGAAAATAAACCATGATATCCGGTGTTATCCAATCTTCTGTTTTCTTGTAGTCAACACCTGTATTATTAGAAACAAAAACAAACAAACAAAAAGCATTGCAGTTTTATTCAAATAAGTGGCACACCCCCATACTTAAGTTAGACCAAGCAGTAAAACTTTGGGGGTATAAACACTGAAAATCAAAAACAAAAATAAAACACAGGGGTTGCCTCCCGAGAAGCGCTTGTTTTATTAACGAGTCCTCAGCCGGACTCAAACTTCGAAATAGATTATGAAGTTTTAGTGTTATATTTCCTTTTAGGGATATACAACACATTTCCTATCACAATTCCCTCTCCTGTTTCATCTATGTTTTCCAATTTAACATTTTCCCATGCTCTAGGAAGAGCATCATAGATAAAACCATTACTGTGTGCCCAAGGAACCATTTCCTTGTGTGGAGCCATGAATGTGATAGCTTCATATTCAAATTCGGATGAAATTTCCTCATTAGAAATCATGTTTAATTGCTCCTTATCATAATAGAGTTTAATTCGGTGCCCATTTACAATGAAACTTCCACCATGTTTTTCATAAAGTTCAACATAACCTGATGGAAATCCATGTTTCACTATTTATGGTCTAAACCATTTTGGTTTGAGTTTCGGAGCTTTAAACTTGTATTTCATATTGAAAAGCAGAACTTTATCTCCAGCTTTGAATTTTTTTCGAATTCTTAGCTTTCTATCGTGATAAGCTTTGGTTCTTGCTTTGTATAGCTTGGATTTTTCATAAGCTTGAAGTCTTAACTCATCAAGTTCATGTAATTGCAAAAATCTCTTTTCTCCATCTATTTTTAAATCAGGATTACAGCTTCTTAACGCCCAGTAAGCACGGTGTTCAAGTTCGAACGGTAGATGACATGTTTTCCCATACAAGAGTCTGTACGGTGTCGTACCAATAGGTGTCTTATATGCCGTACGAAATGTCCATAGAGCTTCATATAATTTCCTTGACCAAACGGAAGGATTGTCTTTAACCGTTTTTTCAAGTATTCTTTTTATAGCTCTATTGGTATTTTCGACTTGACCACTAGTTTGTGGATGATAAGCTGTAGCAAAACGATGATGAACTCCATATCGTTTCATTACTTTCTCCATTTGTTTATTATAGAAATGGGATCCTCTATCACTTATTAAAGCTTTAGGAATTCCATAGCGAGCAAAAAGCTTTTTGAGAAAGTTGAGAACAACTCGTGCATTGTTAGTAGGAAGAGCCTCAGCTTCAACCCATTTAGAAACATAATCGATTGCAACGAGGATATATTCATATTTGTTTGATTTAGGGAAGGGTCCCATAAAATCAATTCCCCAAATATCGAATATTTCACAGACTTGAATGCTCTTTTGAGGCATTTCGTCTCTTCGAGAAAGGTTACCGGATTTCTGGCACGCATCACAGTTTTGAACAAGAGTATACGCTTCTTTGAAAATTGTAGGCCAATAGAATCCAGCATCAAAACCTTTTCTAGCTGTAGTGGAAGGACCATAATGTCCCCCAGTTGGGCCATGATGACATTCATCAAGAATTTTTCTTGTTTCGGCACCCGAAACACATCTTCGTATCATTCCATCCTTGCACATCTTAAAAAAATAAGGTTTCTCCCAATAATATTGTTTTAGTTTTGAAAAGAACTTACTACGTTGGTAGTGACTCATCCTTTTTTTAAGAATGTCTCCTGCAAGATAATTTGCGTAATTTGCAAACCATGGTATTTCCTCATCATCGTCTTTATCTATCGTCATGAGAGTTTCTTCTGGAAAATAATCATTAATTTCATTTTCTTTTAATTCTTCCAAATTTGGATTCTCGAGACGTGATAAATGATCAGCTGCAAGATTTTCTGCTCCTTTCTTATCTTTTATTTCGATATCAAATTCTTGCAGTAATAAAATCCATCTGATAAGACGTGGTTTTGCATCTTGTTCGTTAAACAAATATTTGAGTGCGGAATGATCGGTAAAAACTATCGTTTTAGAAAGCACAAGATAAGATCTGAATTTGTCGAATGCAAAAACTACGGCTAATAATTCTTTCTCCGTAACCGTATAGTTTTGTTGAGCATTGTTGAGTGTTTTACTAGCAAAGTAAAACACTCAAATATTGAATAAAACTCCAATCAAATACTCTTAGGAAATGGTCAATACAAGAGGTAACCTCTTCATAGACAAAAAGGTCACAATCGTTTATAAACATTTAAACTTTCGTCCTACTAAAGGTTTACAAACAATCCGATTTGACGTTATAAAATAATTCTTATTGCAATCATACTTCTTGTTTCTTTGTTTAGTCAAGAATAATTATGGTGAAAAACAATCATTCATAGACAAATGATTATAACTAGTTGAGTAATAACAAATCTTTCGACCTTTGAAACTATTATCAATTAGTTAACCTTGGCTAAACAAATGTCACGATGAAACTTAAGGTATAATTGGTTCTTAGGATTGACTTGAAATTGAATTAAAACATGTTATCACAATCATCACTATCACTAAGTATAAAACATCATCAAAACAAGTGTAAAAAGATTACTAGCCACTCATGGCAAACATGCAAATAAACTCAGAATATTTAACATAAGAATCCATGGTTATAAGTCTTACAATGCTTTGAAATTGATAACAAATGACAAGGTATTGATAACCTAAGAGTTGGTGATGATTTCTTGAGATTTTTGGACTCCAAATCTTTCTGCACGAATTTTCCTCCTTAAAGAGCTAGAATATGATAATAATTGTGTTTAGTAATGAGAGTAAATGGTATCTTCAATTGTGTGTTGAATGGTGTTGAGTTATGCACTTTTGAGGTCCCTTATAGGCTTGTCCAACACTCTTGGTCATAAATAAGAACTTAAATGCTTGAACTTGGACATTAAGACACTAAAAAGGGCTTAGAACCATGGGACAAAAGACCAAGATTCGTGCACAAAAGTTGGCAAAAACATGAAGAATTGACCATCCGATCGGTTGCGGGTTGGCACCGATCGGTTGGTGAAAGGTAATTATGGCCATCCGATCGGTTTCACACCAACCGATCAGATGGTAATTTCTGGCAGCTTTGGACTTTGACTTTGACTTGTGTAGCTCTTTATGTACTATCCAAACTTGATTAACTTCTGAACTCGGAACTTTGAGATGACAAAACTTAGGTTCTCATATGAATTACTTCATAGATTGGACTTTTGAGCTTGGGAATCTTCGTGTAATCGCGTATACTTCATTTCCTTCACTCTTTCTCCATTTTTCCTGCATTGGGCTACATATGCTACAAAAAAATACTTTGATATGATTTAGTGGAAAAAGCATATAAAAACAACCAAATAACATACACAAAAACACTAATAAAACTTATAAAAACATGTTAAATTTGAGCGTTATCACACCGTGGAAAAAGGACGGATCTTTACCCACTGTATGCCTGATCCACAGCCCGGTAGAGGACGTATTATGTGTAAGTATAAATACCCCTCTCCCACCAAGGGAGAGAGTTGGACCTTTCATTTGAAGTAATCTAACCTTTCTCATTTTCTTTCATTCTCTCCAATGGTTCCCATTTTATTCCTCCTCTTCTAACATAATGCCACACAACCACTATGAGCATCATGTTTGTGACTTAGTTTTTATCCTACAATTGGTATCAAGAGCCAAGGTTTCATGTTAGGCCTTGAAGAATCAGATTTGGTGTGGTTTTTGTTAGTTAGAAAAGTTTTTCTTGGTTTACATCTTGGTTTGATCTCTCTAGTGGTATATGATATGTTATGGGTGTACTTTTGTGATTAGTGGTGTTAGTACTACATAGTTCTTCAGTTGGATAAGCTTTATCATATGTTAATTTGAAGCTGTAATTGATTTTGGGTCGTGTTCTTAATAGCGGTTATCTCTTCTGTTTTTGTATTCTTGGTAGCGATTTGCTACTGATTTTAGCGGTTAACTCTATAGCGATTACTAGTTTGGGACATACGGACAAAACGCTAGATAGCGACGGATTTGGACTTTTGTAGTTTGCGGTTAAATCTAGCGGTTTGTGTTAGCGTTTACATTTAGTGGTTTGCTCCAATGTTTTTCTTCTGGTCAGCATTTACCTACTAGCGATTAACTCATCTTGCAGTTTGCCAAGTGTAGCAGTTACCTCTTCCTGCGTTTTGCTCCATTTAGTGGTTACTTTGCCTAGTCTAGTGTTTGACTCATCTCTGCGATTAGCTCAGTATTGCGATTACCTGTAATTAGTGGTTTGCTCCTATTAGCGACTACCTCTACTTTTAGCATTTAATTAAGTGATGAGGTTCTAGTGATTGGTAAACCATTTGTATTTAGTGAATTGTTGCAACTTAAGTCGTTTCGATTAATTTGATTGTGATCTGACGTTGTGAGTTAATTCTTACGACTTGACTAATTTCAATAGGATCTATTGTAACTTGACTTGTCGCGACTTGACACTTAGTGCATACTGTGACCCATCCGGTATCTCTCTCTAAGTCTAATTCGCTGAGTAGATCTTCCAGTTTCTTTTGTTGACTTTAGTAAAATCCCTAGAAAGAATCATTTCTCGGTTTATGTCACGAGAGCTGTAAAATCCCGTTTGAAGACTTTGTCATGGCTACTACCTCTGACGATATTCAAGCTACAGGGTCTGATACTCGACCTCCTATGCTCAATAGGACTGATTATGAATCATGGGCACAAAGAATCAGACTCTACTGTCGGGGCAAGGAAAATGGTGAGAATATTCTGTGATCAATTGATGAAGGCCCCCTGCAGATATGTACAACAAGGGATGTCATCTCCACAACTGATGATGGAACTCCCACCCATGGAATTGACAGGCCACGTACCTACAATGACCTCAGTGAGGCTAAAAAGAAGCGATATGATGCAGATATTCGAGCCTCCAACATCGTGATACAAGGTTTGCCCAAAGATGTTTACAAGTTAATCAATTTCAACACTGAAGCAAAAGTGGTTTGGGACAATGTCAAAATGCTTCTATCTGGCTCGGAACTGACCAAAGAAGACCGTAAGTCACAGCTGTATGATGAATTTGAGCATTTCAAGATGAATCCTGGTGAAAACATTACCGACTACTATGTCAGATTTCACAAACTTGTCAATGACATGAGAATGATCCGAATGACAATGCCTAACATCCAACTCAACTCTAAATTTGTCAACAACATGTCACCAGAGTGGGATCGTTTTGTCACAGCTGTGAAACTCAACAAAGGACTGAGGAATACCAACTATGAATAGCTATTTGCCCACTTACAACAACATGAGAAACATGCAGCGTTTGATCGTCAAATAAGAGAAAAGCTCAATCCACCCACTACTAATGAATCACTTGCTTTCATGACCAGCACATTGCCTATCAATCAGCCTTTGTCATCAGTGGATCACTCATCTCAACAATCACCTGTTGCCATGAATACCCATCTTGACTCAAGGTATTCTCATACTGATAAAATGATTGACAACCTTTCTAACCAAGTGTCTCTGCTCGTTCAACAATTCAGAGTTGTACTTCCACCAACCAAAAACCAACTCAGAGCTTCCTCTAATCTACGAAATCAAGCTGTTGTGGAAGATGGAAGAGTAATGGTTCAAAATGTTCAGGGCAGAAAAAATGTGAATCAAAGGAATGCTGCTAGAGGCAATTTGCAGAACAGGATTGGAAATGTGAATCAGGGACAAGGAAGGCAACCCAAATGCTACAACTGTGGGGGTTTGGGTCACATCGCAAGGAATTGCACTCAGCCAAAGCATCCTCAGAACCCAGACTACTTCAAGGATAAAATGTTACTCATACAAGCTCAAGAGAATGGAGCTATGCTAAATGAGGAAGAATTAGCTTTTCTTGCCGGGGATGATGAAAAGACATTTGATGATGATGTGGATGAACAACCTGTCCAGGATTTAGCCCTTACTGATCCAAACATCTTCCAAACTGATGATTGTGATGCCTTCGATTCGGATGTTGATGACGAACCCACTGCTCAGACCATCTTCATGGCCAATTTATCATCAACTGTCCTTGCTCCACAACAATCCGATCCCTCCAAATCATCCATCATATCTGAGGTACTAAAGTTATATGATGAATGCAATATTGATGGTGAATCAAAGAGTTTCTATGATATACAACAGATTAATGTTGGTGAAACGAATGAGGCTGAGTTGGAGAACATTAATGTTATTTCAACAGAGCAACAATCGGATCACAACATTAACCCTGACGTATCTAGTAGAATATCTTCTATTGTTTATGATCATAATGTGATGCATGAACAGAGGATTCATAACGAAATACAACAAACAAACGTTGCAGAATTAGATATTTCCAATATGGGAAATAGCAATGTTGTCCCATATGAACAATATGTAAAGCACAACGCCGAATTTGTTGTATGAAGAGATACATCCTCTATTGATGATAATGTGTGTGAATTAGATATGTACACTGCTATTGCTGTCACACCCCGCCACGGCGGAAACGCGCGGGTGTAACTTCATGGATATCATCACAACACATGGTGTCTATATAGAGAATAACTACATGCAATAAAAATGGCAAAGTATAGACACAAAGTGTCATAACAATACCCGAAAGATAACAACATGATAAAATCCAAACGCGCAGATAAACCACTTCCAATGCAACTAAGGTCTTGTCTAATCACCTCCTTCTATCATAGCCTTAGAATGCTCACCTGAAAACGATGCTTAAAACGTCAACATAATGTTGGTGAGATTCATAGGTTTAAGACTCATACACACCAGGCAACCAAAATCACTGTGATTATAAAATATAGCTGGACAAATAATTATAGTTATCATATAAGCTACATGTATCATAAGGTAACATCACACATAAGGCAACCATCGGGCGGAACGTGCCCACCGATCCAAATTCACAACATACCAGGCCAGAAAGTGATTCCCGCTCCAAATAATGGGTAAATTAATACCCTCCGATCGGACCACACAGCATAAAAGTGAGTAGGGATGCTACTCTCTAATTAGGTCGTATGCACAAGCAACAGGGTAAGCACCCTCCCAATTGGACCACACAACATTATCACACAACATTTCCACATCGCATAACCATTCACATATAGCATACATACGATAACATTATAAGTCCAAGCTCTTTAACACACATACACATAATCACAGTAATTCAAATCATTTAAGACAAGCATCATTCACATCCCAAGTTTAAAACAAGGTAAAAATATGGGACTATGAACTTACCTTAAACTCCGCAGCTTCCACAAAAACAACTCACAATCTATAGCACACAAAAATAATCCACATTACAGAAGGTCAAGCTAAAAGCTACAACCCATGTAATACACATATGATGGATGTCTAAGACTCATATGACCCACCATGGATCTCCTAGACACCACACTAACCACTACCATAATTTAATACTCACTAAATCCCTTACACTCTTAAAATCAGAAAATGCAGAATTTTTGGGTACATTCTCCCACATAAAATCACGACAAATAAAGCTCAAAAACTCACACCAAAAATTCACCATGGTCTCTCATAAGCATAGAAGCTAATCCCGGAAGGCCATGGACCAATAACACACAAAAATACTCATAAGAAATTCAAACTTGTCAACTACTCAAATTCGGATCTGAACGCACACCAAAAAGTTTTGATTTTAAATAAATACTTCCACAAGTTTTTATCGCGAATCCTTTCCGTGGTAGTCTAATATAATCTAATGATTAACTATTCCAGAAGTCCTAGTCAAAATACCACTTTTACAACCACATGACACCCTCAAACTTTTACCCAAAATCTGTCCCGGTTTGACAGCTTTGACACCTTAACAAAGAAAAATCAAAAGACCGACTTCCCGACCTTAAAATCGATTATGGCTGGACTTTTTGGAAAGCTCTTTTATTATACTTCAATTTAGATCTAAAATTCGTGACTTAACTCTTCACCATCTGTTATTTACACTCACATCTTTACAGCCATAGTTTTCTGTCCAAACCCTAACACATAATGAAACGCGTTTAACACTCAATTCCCTTAACCATTAACCATATTATTGACACCTAATCATCCTAACATGTTTTACTTCAATAATTTACAGAAGTATATAAACCCTAGATTCCATCATGTTAAATTTTACATGAATCATAATAATAATTAATTAATTACACTTAAGGGTTAAAGATTTTACCTTGATTCTTGATTATTGCTAGACAATTATGAAACCCTAATTTTTTTCTTCTTGATCCTCCCTTGTGTCGACTTTAATTGCAGGAAAAATAGTTTTGGGAACCTTGATTTTGTATTTATATTATTTTGTGGATAATTACCTAACTTAGAGTTGTAATTGGGCTACAATTGGGTTTCCTTTTTCCCCTAAAAACCCTCTTGGCCGAATTTTACATACATATATATATATATTTTTTTTTTTTATTAATTTATTTATTACACTCAAAACATCATACTTTTCATATTTTATATATTCCCATAACAAAACCTAACGTCTTTCGCGATAAACCTTAATTTTACGACAAACCGGAAAATATTCATTTTCAAAATAAAGTTTTCAAAAATAGATTTTCACACACTCCATAAGCATTTCTTTACAAAAACAACATTCCCGTAACTTACTAACGCTCAATAACTTGAACGAAGACTCGTTACGCAAAAACACAAAAACACCAAGACTACACAAGTCATTTCTATACCACAAAGGTGATCAAAATGAACTTTTTCCAAATTCCAAACTTTCCAAATCACAACAAAACCATTTACGCAAAGGGATTTAGTGCTAAAACTTACCTATATCACTCATATATCACTTCAAACACCTAATACACACCAAACAAACGTCAACCGAGTCAAGACTATCAGTCAAACTGACCTGCTAAAACCATGGTTGTTACAGCTGCACCTGATGACACTCTGACCACTAGGATTAATATTCTTAAGGATCAAGTAATGTGTTATGAACAACGTGCAAAATTTGAACTTACCGAACATGAACAAAAGATGGATTGGCAAATGAAGGCATATATAACTGAACATAATTTAAAAGAAGATGCATTAAAACAAGAAATAAAATCTGTTCAGAATCAACTTGATCAAGTTGTTAAGGAGAAACTGGAAATTCAGGAGAGTTTAAGTGTGCTAAAAGGTGAATTTAAAGAAAAAGAAACTAAACTTCTAAATGAATTTTCCAACCTTAAGGAGTTGAAGAACAAACTTGAGAATAAGTTATACATGCAAGGTCAAACCATACACACAGCGCAAATGGTTCAAAAGCACATGAAAATGAGGGATAAGCATAGTGACAAAGATTTAGGTGTGCCTAAAACAAATTACCTTAAGAGCATTAAAGCCTCTCAACCTGCCTTGTATGATGCCAATGTTATGCTCACACCTAATCATGCCCCCCCCCCTTATAGTTGGTTGATGAGTGTGTAAATACTCATCATTTTTAGTCAAATCTGAGCTGCAAAACGATCAAAAACACTCGTAAACGCACCAAAATGCGAATAAAATCCCAAAGTTCGTATTTTATATGTTTCTGAGGCAAAATGAGTGAAAACAAATGAAAAACGAACAAAATTTGCATATTTGGCAGTTTCAGTCCCCCAACTTTCAAAGTTTTACAAAACTAGTCCCTGGTCAATCATTTTAAAGAAAAGTCAACCCAAACCTTTTAAAAGTCAAATGATAACACAAATGGTCTTTGGGAAAATGATTTCACTAATTTACAAGATTGGTCCTTTAACTTTGAGTTTTTGGCAGTTTTGATCCCTGGTGCTTTAAAAATTTTGAAAAATGCAAACTTTGGTCCTTGTGTTATTATGGTGTGGCAGGTTAAGTCCCTTGAAGCAAATTGGGAAAATGGCATGAGTGATCCTTGAAATTTTAGATTGTTGCAAATTCAGTCCTTGTGATTTTACAATAGTCAACCAAACGGACTTAATCCACCAGCCCACAAATTAATGAAATCCCACCCAAGCCCAATGCCTTTACCCTAATACATACGTATGCCCTTCTTCCCCACATTCAGTCAAAAGCTGAATAAAAAATTAACACCATCTCCATCATAAAACCCCCTCGTGACTGCATCCAGCCAAGACAACCATCACCATCTCCCTTGTCCTCAAAACCACTCCCCAATCCCACTAATCCCACTCAAACATGTACCTAACACCAATACCCACTCACAACAAGACATGTTGGCAATCCACCACTCTTTTGGGCGCCAAAGCAGTAATTAAAGGGCTAGGATGATTTGTATTTGATCCAAAGGCCAAGGTTTATTTTGAAGAAGCACAAAGTGTCCAGCTCAGTGATTATCTCAATAAGGAAGCACACCAAGGAGAAGACAAGAATGGAGCCTAAGGTGTACCTACCACTTCTAGGGTTTTAGTATAAATAGATACTAGTTGTAAGCCTGAGGGCATCATATCATCTCATCTATCTTTTTTTTATTGTAATCTTTATTTTTAAAATTTTAGTTTCAAGTCTTTAATCTGAGATTTCAAGGTTTAATGAAAGTTGAAATTTAAGTTTCTCTCAATTCCTGTTTAAGTTTCATATTTTTTTTATCAAATTCTGCTTGGTTATTTGTATTTCATTTAAGTCGTGCAAAAACAAAAGTCAGAAAAAGAAAAAAAACAGAGAAAGAAAAAATTCCAGAAAAGAAAAATAATTGAAGAAGAGGAGAGTAGCAGAAATGGAATGGGGTGGTTTAGAGTTCCATGGGGAACATTTAGGTGGTTCTTGGTACTTTGGTTCTCAGCTCTCAGCAGTTTCACCACTTTGGATAACAAGTAGGTCACCATCAATTTCAGTTTTTGCTATAATCTATGTCATCAGCTAGTTATTGTATTTGTTGTTTGAATTCGTTTATTGAATCCTTTTAGAGTTTAGTTAGCTTAGAAAATCAGAGTTGGAAGTCTAAACACTATCACCTGCTCTTGTAAATCCTTAGTTCAGCCCATATAGGGGTGTTTGGAACTGCCCATTTAGCTTCGTTCCCATGGGTTTCATTAGGTAAAGCTTGCGTAGATAACCTTAGTATACTCAAAATTGCTTAACCTAAATATTGTTTTGGTGCTTTTCAAACAAAAAAGGAAAATCAAAAAAAAAAAAAAAAAAAAAAAAAAAAAAAAAACTTTGAAAGACAAAAGTGTAAACTGGAGGTAATGGAAGGATGTCTAATTGATTTCTAGGAGTGAATACTTTTCGAAATTAAATGATTTCTGGATTTATGTGAACCTTTCCAGCTTGCATGGTCATAGCAAAAACAATTTTGAGGTTTGGAGATCGTTTAGTTACAGGGAATCGTGGTGGAAGTTGGCTGTTCGCAAGGAAAATTCACCTTGCACCTTAGTTTTTGGCAGTTTTCTATAACGCATAGAGAATTCGATTGTAGGTGTAACGTGTTGAAACTAGCTGTTTTATGAAGCCGCCTAGGTGACCTTTAGATATTTCCTTTTAGCTTCCCCAATTTGGCTTGTTAAGGCTGCTTATCAAGCCCTTCTTCTAGCTGACTTTCTGGTTTTGCATGATGTGGAATCAGCATTTGTGGAGTTTGTTTGAATTGGTTGTTGAATTTGCTGTTGTTAATTGCTGTAGTTGGTGTGCTTTGATTAGTTCTTATTGCTCTCCTTGTTGTTATAAGCTTATCCTAGCTTATTAGTTAATGATGTCGTTTGGCCTAAGATTGTTAATCTGCTCATTTCTTGTTCATGATCTTGGAGTAATTCCTCGTTGTTGATTAGTTGTTGTTCAACTGTCATTGAGCTTCAAAGCTTATTTGGCTTATTTGATTGTGACTGTTTCCCTCAAAGTTGTGTCAAAACTTATACTGTTGGATCCCACAGCCGATATAAGCTTATTTTGAACTGTTCAAAAGTCTGATTTTTACAAAAGTCTACTTGTTGCAACTGAGAATCAGTCCTGTTAAAAAAATAATAATAATAAATAAAATAGAAAAAAGTGTGAAAAAAGGGTTTCGAACCCTTGACCTTTTGGTCATACACAGTCACAACACAACATACGACAACCAACTGTGCCCGTGGGACTTTCCTTACTAGTCTAGTTCATTTAATTCTTTTGAAGTAAAATTTGTTTTTGTCTCATATAAGCTTGATAAGCTGTTTAAGCTTGTTACAGTTTATGGGTATAAGCACTTTCTAATTTGTCATTTTTCTTAAGTCACAATTAGAAAAAAATAATTTTCAGAAAGAGTTTGGTATTTTTAGCAGTTGTAGTTTTTTTATTATAATCTAATTTGTGTTAATTGGTTTTTAAATTGTAATAAATAGAATTTTAGTCAAAAAATTAATTTTCCTTTTTCAAAAAATTTTCTTTTGTCATTTAGTACGTAAGAAATTAATTAGAATCCCGTAGGACGTTTGGAAATCAAAATTCACGTTTTATTTTGCGCACTCGCGTAATTTTTAAATAAACGTTACGTTTTTAATTTAGTTTACGTTTTAGGATTCCCGATACCTAAATATGATTTCCCGTAGTGTTTTAGGCATTTTCACTTTCGTTAGTTAATTTCCCAAATTCGTTAATTTAACGTACCATAAAACCAAATAACCTTTCCAATCATACAAGATTTTAATCCCAATCTCATTCGAAGCTTTCCATTCACACCTCGTTGGGGTACGACCCAGGAAATCACTTCCCGGTCTCACAATTTAAATATCACTTTCACAAGTTTTTGCGAGGTAATCGTTTTCCTAAACGGTTTACTTGTACTACTTCACGTTTATTTATCTCACGAAAAATTAAACTTCACGTTTGTTGATATTTTGATAAATTGTTGTTTGCACACACCAAAACACAACGAATCAAATGGCGCCGCTGCCGGGGAGGCTATGTGTCAAAAGTCTCGATAAGGTTTAGACGATTAGTCTTGTAGAACCTTCGCAAGAAATTACGCTTTTATAAAACGTATAAAAAACCAAAAATATTTTTCTTTTGTTTCTAGTATATGTATTATATCTATAAAAGTTAAAGAAAAACACAAAAAGATTTTCCCGTTTCATTGTTTAATAATTACAACATTAAAATCTTACCATTGCAAACCAAGGCAGAACACCTACCAACTGGGGGTGTGATCATAATAAGTTCCCAAAAAAAAGATCAAAACTTGCCTTTGTATCACTTGTGTTTTGGAAAACTTTTAAACGAGAAACACACTTTAAGAGGAGTCGAAACGGTATGTGGCGATCCAACGAACTTCACCCAGTGAGAGATCCATTCTTCTCTCCCGCTCCTTTGTGCGTTTTTCTTTAGAAGTTAACCTTGCATTCTTGAATATTGGTTTAAGTTCTCCTGTCTTTAAAGTGGTATTGTTTTAATTAATATTTTTGTGGTGCATGCGCACACGTTCGTCTACGTCAACAAGTCCTTTGCAATCGCTAAATAACATTCCAAGAAGAAGGCGTAATCGACGACGTACCAATCGAATAGTCGAACCCGAGCTTCGTACTATTCCCATCATGGAGGCCGAGCCCACTATGAACGAGCTTCTCCAAGCACCTATCGAGGGTTACGGAGATGCTATCATCATTCCAGCCATCGTGGCTGACAATTTCGAGCTTAAGACGGGGTTGATAAACTTAGTCACCTCGGGTCAATTCTATGGTTTCGAGAGGGACGATCCTCAAGATCACATTCGATGGTTCAACAAAATCACGTCTACCATCAAATGCAAAAATGTCCCCGAGGAAGCTATCAAACTTCTTATCTTCCCGTTTTCCCTCGATGGGGCTGCCAAAAATTGGCTAGACAAACAACCCCCTCGATCGATTGAAATGATGAGGCGAAAAATGAACCACTTTTAGGGGGTCATTTAAGCCCGGAATTGAATTTATTTGATCAAATATTGCCCTAAATCGTTCCTTTTGTGATTTTAGGTTCTTTGGGAGAGAAATCTGGAAAAGGAAGCAATTTGGACGTTTTTGGAGCATAAAAGTGAAGAAAACGCCAAAGTCTTAATTTTCCTTGCTGGGAACAGTAGGTGACGGCGTCAAGAAGAAAATCCTAATGGCGTCAAGAGTAATTTTCATGACGGCCCAGTACAGAATTGAAGGCGTCACAAGGAAGAGCGTCAAGAGTAAAATACGTGACGGCCTGGAAAAAGTTATAACGTGACGGCGTCAAAAGTAGATCAAGGCAGTCCGAGAAGTATTTTGGCGGCGAGATGACGGCGTCACCAATTTGGTCTTGACGCCGTCAGCCTCAGTTTCCTATATATAGTTTTCTAATTTTCATTCATAAAAAAGAGAAGTTTTGGAGAAACCCTAAAGCCGAACTTAGTACGAATTTTACAGGTTTTTCAAGGGTTCTCAGCCCTTGAATCCTTTCATGTGTAATTGAGATAAGTATTCTTTTAATTCAATCAATATGTCTATGTGTTGGTTGTCTATATCTTGTTCTTATCTTAATTCCATCATGCTAGGCTAGATCTATCTTGTGTTTGCTTAGATCTAATGAAACCTAGATGTTAATTATGTGTTGATTATTTGTTTATGGTTGTATTGGATGAATGATTTCGATGTTAGGCTTAAGAAAATTGGCAGATCTCCAATTGGTAACATGCTTGAACGTCTTAGGAAACATGAACTGACGTGCACTAGGTTTTATTGGTTGTATTTAATGCATGAGTAAATTCTAATGATCCCATGTTAGGAGCTTCTTAGCCGGCTCGACATAGGAGTGAAGTAGGCACTCATAGGATTGGGGAATTAAGTGCGCCACCCCATGAATGGTATTAAGGAATACAATCCGTCATCCACGCAACTATAACAAGTAATTAACTTGTAAAAGATATCTAGGGAGTAGTGAAATCTAAGTAAACACAACTTCTCCATTTATTGCTCACAACCTTAGTTAATTTAGTTTATTTTCATTTTTATTATTTTATTTTAATTTCATCTTTAGTATTGGATTAGTTGACTAGCAACTAATTCCGCCCAAATCTTTAAAAGCCGAGATTTTTACTTGCTTTCTAAAAAAATATAAAAACACAAAAATAATCATCCTTCATCTTTAGAACTAGTATTTAGGTTTTCTAATCCTAGCGATACTATTCCTAGCTGAACGATCAATCCCCCGGTACTTGTCACTATACTATACTACAACGATCAGGTACACTGCCTGGTGGGGGTTGTAAGCTTCTCAAGATCCCTTGAGAGGTAAAGCCTGGTGCGATTCCCACGTATCAAGTTTTTGGCGCCGCAGCCCGGGGAATAGTTATTGTCTAGTTTAGAATCTCTTTTTATTAGGTCTACTTGCTAGATTCCTTTCTAGTAAGATTTTATTTTTATTTTTAGGTTTTCTTTAGTCTGTCTTATTTCTTTGTGTTTTTGTTCGTAACTCTTCACCACCCGACATCATGGACGATGGGAACATCTTTGAACCCATCATCCCACCACAACAAAACCCACCACTAGAACCTCTTAGGCCCCGAACCTTAGGAGAGTATTCCCGACCTAACCACCAAGGCTACCGAAACACCATTGAGCTCACCGGAGCCAATATGACCCCCTTGCGATCCGACACCATCCGGTTGGTGCAAAGCGGATGTGCATTCCATGGACTTCGTTCCGAAGATCCAAACCAACATCTTAAGGACTTCCTTAAAATCGTAGATTCCATAGACCTAGATGTTGAAACTAGAGAGACAACCCGATTACGCCTGTTCCAATTCTCTCTACGGGATCAAGTTAGTCAATGGCTTGAGCGTTTACCTGCGGGATCCATCACCACATGGGATGATCTCACCACTCGTTTCCTTGCTCAATTTTTCCCATCGGGGAGAACTACTAAGCTTAGAAATGACATCTTGATGTTCCAACAACGTCAAAATGAATCTCTTTATGAAGCATGGACTCGTTTCATGGACTTACTCCAAAAAGTCCCTCATCATGTCATAGATCTTTGGCTCCAAGTCCAAATCTTTTATGACCATATCGATCTCTCCACGAGGCGAGCCATTGAATAATCGGCCGGTGGTAAGCTACGTGATCTAAGTGCGGAACAATCATGGGAACTCATAGAAGATCTTGCTCTCTATGACAACGAAAGTTGGAATGATCCCCGTGATTTGAACAAAACGGTCAAGGCAATATCTTTGCCTTCGAACAATTCTAGCACTCCCGACCGTAGGATCATGGAACTTGAGGACCAAGTCAAGTTTCTCATGAAATCCTATGAAGCTCCTAAACCTTCAAGCCAAGTGAACAAAATCACTTCTTCATGCGAATTATGCAGTGGTCCCCATGACACTCGTGATTGTGTGGAACTCCCCGGAACAGCTTTTGCGGACTACGCATCCACGCGTACCGACGAAGCAGGAGATAAGTGGTACACTTTCAAGCCCGAGCCAAACCCTTATGGTGATTCATACAACCCCTCTTGGAAAAATCACCCAAACCTTAGGTGGAAACAAAATCAACCCAATTCTTCTAATCCGCCTAACCGTTACCAACCAAACGGTCCACCCTCTAACCATACTTTCAACAACAATCCTTCTAACAACTATGGTAGTACCAACAATCTTGAAGGGTTGATGTCTAAATTCATGGCATCTCAAGAAGCTCGCATAGCTAGGATTGAAACCGAATTCAACCAACAACAAATGGAGATGACCAACAAGATTGACAACTTGTTGAAAGCCCTCAACAACCAAACGTTAACCACACCTGGGAAGGACACTAGGGACACCAATAACGGAATCCAAATTAAGGATCCCTCATCATCCAAACATATCCACTTTGTCAATGTTGTCACCATTAAACCAATAGATATGGAGATAGAAGAAAGTGACAAGGATGAAGTTGGAGTAGGAACCGAGACTAGGGATGAAAGTAGGGAAGTTAAGGTTAATAAGGGAGAGGAATTAGAGGAAGTAGAAACTATAGAGAAATACTTTGATAAGTTGCCCACCAAGGAAGAACGGGAATACCATAAGGATTTATTTGATAGTCCCGAGAGACCATATTTCCTTGGCACACCCCTTATCAAAATAGGAGACCCCTCTAACATTAACATACAATGCAGTATCGGGCACATGCATATATGGAAAGCTTACATCGATCTTAGGTCCCCCGTAAACATCATGACTAGGACTTATTACAATTGGGTGATGAAGAAGCAACTTGATTTTAGGATGATGCCCAATAAGAATTTGATAAGTAATTTTGTAGGAAGAGTGAAGGGATTGCATGTCATTATATGTAATTTCACCTATGAGATCGATTTTATGATAGTGGAAGACACTCGTCCGGTGATAGATGCCTGCCTAAGCCAAATAATATTTGGAAAACCATTTGTTGAGGCTACTAGGATGAGTTATAATCCGACTCTAGGGATAGTTAGATTCAAGGAAGAGAGTGATGAAGTTTCCTACCAAATGCCCTACAAAATTGAGCAATACCGCCTCCTCTCTAATATAGAAAAAGAACACAAGCAAGCAGCTTATTATAGGAATGAGGAGGATAGACGTAGAGGAGTAGAGTATGTGAAGAGTAGGATGCTTGGTTTCTACAAAGAATGCTTGCAACTAGGTCCGGAATACAAAACTGGTTTAGAAGACGACCTAGAGAGTGAAACCAACGATGAGGTCACGTAGTAACCCATGACCTTGAGTCTAGCTACAAGACTCATAAATAAAGAAAAGCGATTCTTGGGAGGCAACCCATGTTTTGTGTGATTTTATTTTGTTTGTTTGTTATTTGTTTCCGTATGCATGCTTTATTTTTATTGTTGGTAGATCATGTTTCTCAATTAAATAGTGGAAATACTTTACTTTGTTGTTTTGGCCTAGTCTTAACTCCACCTAAAAGTATTTTTGCAAAAGATAAGTGTAAGGGGAAACCCCAAATATGTTTTTATGAAACAAACCGATCATGATTCTCCACAATATTAAATGAACATGTATATTCGTATTTGTTAGAGTCAAATGCTTGTATTGAGTCATAATGAAGTTTTGCAGGATTTTCCAGGAAGTAGGACCAAGTTTTTCCAGAAATTTTCCGGAAACTTAACATAAGAATTTCTGCAGGTCACTTCTGACGGCGTCACAAGTTAACTCTTGACGGCGTCTCGTGTAAAAATCTGGAAATTTTACCGGTTTTATTTTTCTAACGAAGTCTTATGGTTTTTGTGAATTATTAAGTTTTATAATCTCCAGGAAATCTGCAAACTTCATTCCACAAGCATTATATCTTATTTTGTTTTCTAGGATTTAGTAACTTATGTGGGTTGCCGCCGGTTTTATGCGAGGTTGTCTTGTCTATTTTCTCAGGATTTACAGGTTATGTATGACAAGAAGATGATTTATATTCTGGAAGGGAAGCTTTGATTGTTCATTTTCTTGGAGGAAGATTTAACCTGGCCACCTTATTATCCATACCAAGCGAATCAGGGGAGTATTTGATTTCATTCTTTTTACTTTTTCACTTTTACATTCTTTACTTGAACATTGAGGACAATGTTCATCTTAAGTGTAAGGGGAGGGTAAAATGATGATACCTTACATGTACACTTTTGCTTGAGTTTGTTTTGTTTAATGGTAGATGTGTAATAAAACTATGAGAAATACTTGTTAGTGCAATTTTAGCGCCAAATTTAATTTTTTTTTACAACATTTAGGAGTGAAACTTTAGCCATAGCAAGCGTCTCATGGATAGGAGATTGTATGACTAGCACATAACCGTACTTTCAGAAAAATTTTCCACCCAAATATGTGAGGTTCGCCTTTAGATTTGATAGGAAAAGCATTTATTATTAGTGCTTATGAGTGTACCGGTAGCATTTATATTCTAGAACTTGCGTTAGTGATGCATCCCGAGACCGCTAGTGAGACTACATTCGTGTAGTAGGATTTACTACATGATAAGAGGAATTAGGATCACCCTTCTGTTAAACCCGTATCATAATTACTTGACCATTTAAGTCATATTACTTGGCTAGTTAAGTCAACTAATTTTTCCCACACCTTAGCGTTGTACTCATTTTTAGTACATGAAACCCCTAGTACACCCCTCCGAGCCTATCTTTTCGTTTCTAACTTTAAGCATTTTACTTAAAGGAAGAATTTGTTACACCCCACTTAAATGTACACCCAAATCGCCTTAGCCTTCCGAGTATGCACTCATCTTTAATGCATTATTGTTATTTGTTAAACCCTAAGTTAACTTTCTAATTGATTACATGGTTGCTAAGTCGAGTCATATCCTTGTACATATTATTTTGGGACAATTGGGACTCATGGGTAAAGTACTTATTTTATGGGGTAATGGGGAAGAACATCATATATTACCCCCATATGTACGTTAATCTTAAAAGTACTCCAAGCGTTTTGATTTTCTTAATTCGAGTCATTAGTTTAGTTTATTGTAAAGTATGTTAAAATTCAAGTGTAAGGGAAATGTTCATTCCCTATGATGTATTATTTTGGATGGTAGGGTAAGAGTGTATGCACAAAAAAAAAAAAAAAAGAAAAAAAGAAAAAAAAGAAAAAAAAAATACGGACTACGATCCCTTTTTATTCTATGTTCATTTTTATGTTTTTGTTATTTTTCATTTATTAGCTTAAGTCGAGTCTAGTCTTGGCTTAGCAACGCCATATTGTACATGTAATTAACCAAGATTGTTAACTCGCCACCAGTAAAAACTTCCTTTATCCAACAAAACCGTGTATTTCATATCCCTACATCTAACGTTACAACCCTTTAAAAGACCTCTTTGATAGTTTATCCTAGGTGCTTACGCCATGTGGTGGAGGTTTGATCCTTTCCCAAGCCTATGGTAATCTATTTTGCTATGACAGGTAGTGAGAGATATCTTCCGTTTCCATATTGTAATTTATACTTTATTACACCCGAGAGATGTGAATATCTAAACACTATTTGTGAGGTGCTAGTATATGACCTCCGTGCTTGTCTATTGGTCTTTAGTGGAACGATTATTTGTTGTAATTACTTTTATATTAGTGTTAAATGACCCCTAACTTGTATTTTAAGTGGAATAAAAGTGCATTTGCTTGAGGACAAGCAAATCTCAAGTGTAAGGGTATATGATGAGGCGAAAAATGAACCACTTTTAGGGGGTCATTTAAGCCCGGAATTGAATTTATTTGATCAAATATTGCCCTAAATCGTTCCTTTTGTGATTTTAGGTACTTTGGGAGAGAAATCTAGAAAAAGAAGCAATTCGGACGTTTTTGGAGCATAAAAGTGAAGAAAACGCCAAAGTCTTAATTTTCCTTGCTGGGAACAGTAGGTGAAGGCGTCAAGAAGAAAATCCTGACAGCGTCAAGAGTAATTTTCATGACGGCCCAGTACAGAATTGAAGGCGTCACAAGGAAGAGCGTCAAGAGTAAAATACGTGACGGCCTGGAAAAAGTTATAACGTGACGGCGTCAAAAGTAGATCAAGGCAGTCCGAGAAGTATTTTGGCGGCGAGATGACGGCGTCACCAATTTGGTCTTGACGCCGTCAGCCTCAGTTTCCTATATATAGTTTTCTAATTTTCATTCATAAAAAAGAGAAGTTTTGGAGAAACCCTAAAGCCGAACTTAGTACGAATTTTACAGGTTTTTCAAGGGTTCTCAGCCCTTGAATCCTTTCATGTGTAATTGAGATAAGTATTCTTTTAATTCAATCAATATGTCTATGTGTTGGTTGTCTATATCTTGTTCTTATCTTAATTCCATCATGCTAGGCTAGATCTATCTTGTGTTTGCTTAGATCTAATGAAACCTAGATGTTAATTATGTGTTGATTATTTGTTTATGGTTGTATTGGATGAATGATTTCGATGTTAGGCTTAAGAAAACTGGCAGATCTCCAATTGGTAACATGCTTGAACGTCTTAGGAAACATGAACTGTCGTGCATTAGGTTTTATTGGTTGTATTTAATGCATGAGTAAATTCTAATGATCCCATGTTAGGAGCTTCTTAGCCGGCTCGACATAGGAGTGAAGTAGGCACTCATAGGATTGGGGAATTAAGTGCGCCACCCCATGAATGGTATTAAGGATTACATTCCATCATCCACGCAACTATAACAAGTAATTAACGTGTAAAAGATATCTAGGGAGTAGTGAAATCTAAGTAAACACAACTTCTCCATTTATTGCTCACAACCTTAGTTAATTTAGTTTATTTTCATTTTTAGTATTTTATTTTAATTGCATCTTTAGTATTGGATTAGTTGACTAGCAACTAATTCCGCCCAAATCCTTAAAACCCGAGATTTTTACTTGCTTTCTAAAAAAATATAGAAATACAAAAATAATCATCCTTCATCTTTAGAACTAGTATTTAGGTTTTCTAATCCTAGCGACACTATTCCTAGCTGAACGATCAATCCCCCGGTACTTGTCACTATACTATACTACAACGATCAGGTACACTGCCTGGTGGGGGTTGTAAGCTTCTCAATATCCCTTGAGAGGTAAAGCCTGGTGCGATTCCCACGTATCATGAAACGTGGGAAGATTTGGTCAAGAAGTTTGTGAAGGAATTCTTTCCTCCTTCTAAAACCACCGCCCTCAAGAATGAGATCATGAAATTCACTCAAAAATTTGATGAATCATTCGGTGAGGCATGGGATCGTTACAAGGACATGCTTCGTAAATGTCCTCATCACGGTTTCTCTGAGTTAATGCAACTCGGCACTTTCTATAATGGTGTGAGCCAAGTCGATCAAGACTCTCTTAATGCCTCCGCGGGAGGCAATTTCTTGAATCGAACCACCAAAGATGCTTTGATGATCATTGAAAATAAGTCTAAGGTCCACATTCCACGAAGCAAATCGGTTGTTTCACAAGTTAATGTTGGTCCTTCTTCCTCATCACCCATGGCTCAATCTAGCACCGATGCTAGACTTGATAAGCTCACGGAAGCTATTCATGCTTTGGTTCTCACCAAAACAAAGAAAGTTTCTTCTCAACCTGCTGAAGTCAAAAAGGTTGACACTTGTGATACTTGTGGTGGTCCACACGCTTACTACAATTGTACTGCCACCGATGGCAATCCTTTTAAAGTTAATGCAATAGTCGGTAGTTCTAATCAAGGAGGTAACCAATACCGTCCTCAAATGGAACCAAATTACCATGCTAACAATCAAAGTGGTCCACCCGGATTTTCTCAACCCAATAATCCAAATCGATTCAATCAAAATCAACAACAAAGAAACCCGAATGTTCAAAACCAATTTCAGGCCCCTATGAACCAATATCACAATCAAGGGGGAAATTACAACCAAGGTTCTCAAAATCAAGGAAACTTGAATAGAAACCAAGGTTATGGTAATTTCAATCAAGGAAAAAATTTTCATGGTAATCAAAACCATGGAAATTTTCAAAATCAAGGTTTCAATCAAAATAACCGAGCTCAAAACTTTCCTCAAAATCAAACCGTTGCTCAACCTCAATCATCAACCGATGAGTTGTTGAAGCAATTTATGAAAGCTCAAGAAGAAACTAACAGGTTGTTGATCGGTCAAATTTCGGAACTAAAGAAGTCTTTAAATGATCGACCTTCGGGATCGGGAACGCTACCAAGCAACACGATCGCCAACCCGAAGGGCGATGTAAAGGCGATCACAACCCGTAGTGGAGCTTCTTATGATGGACCCACGATTCCTACTACCTCATCTTCTTCTCCTCCCGAGGTAGTGGAACGTGACCATGAGGCAACATAGGACAAGGTGCAAATTACAAGCTCACGAAGTACCGCACACGTCCAACCTCATGTTGTCCCAAAAACCAAACCAAAACCGGGAATTGTTTTTGAACCCTCGGAAAATCCCGTTCAACCAAAAGCTTCAATACCATATCCTTCGCGTTTAAATGATCAAAGACTCCGCGAGCAAAATAATGATCGAATGAAAAAGTTTCTTGAAATTTTTCAAAAATTACACTTCAACATTAGTTTCGCGGATGCTCTTCTCTACATGCCCAAGTTTGCTTCCACTTTTAAGAGTCTTCTAAGTAACAAAGAGAAACTATTTGAACTCACCAAAACTCGTTTGAACGAAAATTGTTCAGCGGTCCTCCTAAAGAAACTTCCCGAAAAATTAGGAGACCCCGGAAAATTTCTCATTCCATATGATTTCCAAAAGCTTAAGGAATGCTTTGCCTTGGCCGATCTTGGCGCTAGCATAAACCTCATGCCTTTCTCTATTTGGCAAAAACTTTCACTTCCCGAGCTTACACCAACACGAATGACTCTCGAATTAGCAACCCGTTCGGTTATGATTCCGAAGGGTATTGCTGAAGATGTCTTGTGAAGGTTGGCAAGTTCAATTTTCCTGCCAACTTTGTAGTCGTTGATTTTAATGCCGATCCTCGTGTCCCCCTTATTTTGGGAAGACCATTCCTAAAAACGGCTCGTGCATTAATTGACGTCTTCGAAGGAGAAATGACTCTTAGATTTGGCGATGAAAAATTGGTCATAAACATTGAAAACACTTCTAAAGATCTTCTCAAACTTGAACGAGAGGCAATTAACCAAATTGATGTCATCGATGTCGCATGCGATGACTATTTTGAAGAAGTGTTAAATGTGCAAGGATCAATCAATCCTTCCAATGATGTCTCTCCCCCCTCTCTTACTCCATTTTTGGGAGGTGACTTCATCTTGGAAGAAATCGAAGCTTGTTTGTCATGTGATTCTCATGTTAATTATGATTCTATCAATCCCGAGGAAGATATACTTCTCCTTGAGAAGTTGCTTAATGATGATCCATCATCTCTTCCTCCAAAAGATCTTCATAATGTGGAAGTCAAAGATGTTGAAGAAACTGATGACTTTTCTGAGGTCGAACTCAAGGAACTTCCGCCTCATCTCGAGTACGCGTTCTTGGAGGGTGACGATAAGTCTCCCGTCATAATCGCTAAAGACTTGAATGAGGAAAATAAAACCGCTCTTCTCAAGGTTTTAAAGTCACACAAGCGAGCCATTGCTTGGAGACTTTCCGACATCAAGGGTATTAACCCGGAATTTTGTATGCATAAAATTTTGATGGAGGATGACTTTAAACCGGCGGTTCAACAACAAAGACGGGTAAATCCTAAAATTCATGAGGTTATCAAGCAAGAGGTCATTAAACTTCTTGATGCCGGCTTGATTTACCCTATTTCGGATAGTCCTTGGGTGAGTCCCGTTCATTGTGTGCCCAAAAAGGGGGGCATAACGGTTGTAAAAAACGATGATAACGAGTTAATTCCTACTCGATTGGTAACGGGTTGGCGCGTTTGCATTGATTATCAAAAATTAAACGACGCCACCCATAAAGACCACTTTCCATTACCTTTCATGGATCAAATGCTCAAAAGATTGGCGGGAAACGAATACTATTGTTTCCTTGACGGTTTTTCGGGATATTTTCAAATTCCCATCGATCCTCAAGATCAAGAAAAAACGACTTTTACGTGCCCATACGGAACATTTGCTTATCGACGCATGCCTTTTGGCTTGTGCAATGCTCCGGGCACGTTTCAAAGATGCATGATGGCCATTTTTCACGACATGATCGAGAAAGCAATGGAGGTCTTCATGGATGATTTTTCGGTCGTTGGGAATTCATTCGAATCATGTCTCGCCAATTTAGACAAAATGCTTCAAAGATGTAAAGACACCAACCTTAGTCTAAATTGGGAGAAAAGTCATTTCATGGTCAAGGAAGGAATTGTCCTTGGCCATAAGATCTCCAAGAGTGGGATTGAGGTTGATAAAGCTAAAATCGACGTCATTGCTAAGCTTCCTCCTCCCACTACTGTTAAAGGTGTTCGGAGTTTCCTGGGTCATGCCGAGGCACCCATTCATGGTCAAGGAAGGAATTGTCTTCTCCGATGAGTGCATCGAAGCTTTTCAAAATCTCAAGAAAAAGCTTACCGAGGCACCCATTCTAGTTGCCCCCGATTGGGACCTACCTTTCGAACTCATGTGTGATGCAAGTGACTTTGCAATAGGTGCGGTCTTGGGGCAACACAAAACCAAACATTTTCAGCCGATTCATTATGCAAGCAAGACCTTGACCGAAGCTCAAGCTCATTGCACCACAACGGAAAAAGAATTACTAGCTGTGGTGTATGCGTTTGAGAAGTTTCGGCCATATTTGATCTTGACTAAATGCATAGTGTACACGGATCACTTGGCTCTAAAATATCTCTTTGCCAAGCAAGACGCAAAGCCGAGATTGCTCTGTTGGGTTCTCCTCCTACAAGAATTTGATATCATCATTCGTGATAAAAAAGGAGCCGAGAACCTCGCTGCTGACCATCTTTCCCGATTGGAAAACCCTCATCAAGGTGTTCTCGAGAAAAAGGAAATAAACGAAACATTCCCTCTCGAGACACTCAATGTGATTTCCTCTCGTGGTGATTCTAGTACCCCATGGTTTGCCGACTTTGCAAACTACCATGTGGGGAACTTCGTTGTTAAGGGGATGACGTCCCACCAAAAGAGCAAGTTTTTCAAAGATGTTAATCACTACTTTTTGGACGATCCCTATCTGTTTAAAATTTATGCAGATCAGGTTATTCGAAGGTGTGTTCATGGCCAAGAAGCCATGGAAATCCTAAAGGCTTGTCATAATGGACCCACCGGGGGACATCATGGCCCGAACTACACCGCTCAAAAAGTATTTGAGTCCGGTTTTTATTGGCGCTCCATTTATAAAGACGCCCATGACCTAGTCAAATCTTGTGACTCGTGTCAACGTCAAGGAAAGATCACACAACGGGATGAAATGCCACAAAACGTCATCCAAGTATGTGAAATCTTTGATGTTTGGGGCATAGACTTTATGGGGCCGTTCCCGTCTTCACGAGGGAACAAGTACATACTCGTGGCCGTTGACTACTTGTCAAAATGGGTCGAAGCAAAAGCTCTCCTAACCAACGATGCCCGAGTAGTTGTAAAGTTTTTGAAATCGTTATTCTCAAGGTTTGGAACTCCCCGCGCTATCATAAGCGATCGCGGTACTCACTTTTGCAACGAACAATTTGCAAAAGTCATGCTCAAGTATGGTGTCACTCACTGACTTGCTACCGCTTATCACCCACAAATGAGTGGGCAAGTGGAGGTTTCAAACCGTGGTTTGAAAAGAATTCTTGAAAGAACCATAGGCGAAAACCGTGCCTCTTGGTCGGATAAGTTAGATGACGCTCTATGGGCTTTTTGCACAGCTTATAAAACACCCATCGGGTGTACTCCTTATAAGCTTGTGTATGGAAAAGCTTGTCATCTACCGATTGAGCTCGAGCACAAAGCCTATTGGGCTTTGAAGAATGCCAATTTTGATCTTAAGTCTGCGGGTGATCACAGGAAAGTTCAACTCAATGAACTTCGTGATCAAGCTTACGAAAACTCTTTAATCTATAAAGAGAAAACAAAGAAGATCCATGACTCCAAAATCAAGAACCGCGTTTTCAACGTTGGTGATCAAGTCCTTCTTTTTAACTCTCGATTAGAGATCTTTTCGGGTAAGCTTAAAACCCGCTGGGCCGGACCTTTCACCGTTGCCAAAGTTTATCCTTATGGTATCGTCGAGTTATCTCAAGACGACGGTCTAAATTTTAAAGTAAATGCGCATCGGTTGAAACACTATTTTGGAGGGGACATACCACCTATTGTCCCAGACCTCCAAACTTTCCCCATGGACCAATGAATTCGGGGATCGAGTCAAGCTAGCGACTCGAAAAACAAAAACAAGTAACAACAAACATGGGTTTTCACCCGTGTATCTGATTTCCTTCTATTTTCTAACACCCTAGTGTGGGGGAGGGGCCACCCCCCGCAGCTATTTGAGATGTACATATCTTTCCAAAAAAAAATGTGTGTGTTTGTATAAATAAAGTGAAAAATAACAAATGACATTCCCACAGTTAGCTTTTAATATTCTCGTCTTTCATTCAAACTTTCGGCATAATAGCCGGGAATTTGAATATTGAGGACAATATTCAACTCTAAGTGTGGGGGAGGGGAAAATTCTAGCTAATTTTATCAAATTATACCGTCTAGTACCCCTGTTTTTGGCCAATATTTTAAAAAAAATTTCACTTTAGTTCAAATTTTTTTGTGGTTATCAATTCGCCGTGTCTAAACGACAAAAGGGATTGGCTAATCTAGGAGCAAACGGCTCTTGGTAAAGATAACTCAAAATCGTTGATGGCTTGCAATTTGCCAAAAATTGTATGGTTCCTCAACTCCCCATATCCTCAAAAGCTAATGAGTTGGCTAGCCCGCAAGATTATGGCTTGTGGTAAAGGCAGTGGAAAAACCATAATTGGTAATCAACTCACCAAGATGTTGACTGTTCCATCAAGAGTTGGCTAGTCCAGGAGCAAACGGCTTCTGGTAAAGACAAATCAAAACCGTTGAAAGCTGGTGGTTTGCTAAAAATCGCATGGTCATCGGATGGACCATAACTCTTATTTGAACCCAATAGCATCCGGCTACTCCAGAAGTGATGGCTTTTGGTAAAGAGACTTCAAATCCATTAATTTTTCTCAAAAAGATTGCTAGGGACTAGCAATAGTTTAGTGTGGGGGATTGATGAGTGTGTAAATACTCATCCATTTTAGTCAAATCTGAGCTGCAAAACGATAAAAAACACTCAAAAACGCACCAAAATGCGAAGAAAATCCCAAAGATCGTATTTTATATGTTTCTGAGGCAAAATGAGTGAAAACAAACGAAAAACGAACAAAATTTGCATACTTGGCAGTTTCAGTCCCCCAACTTTCAAAGTTTTACAAAACTAGTCCCTGGTCAATCATTTTAAAGAAAAGTCAACCCAAACCTTTTAAAAGTCAAATGATAACACAAATGGTCTTTGGGTAAAATGATTTCAATAATTTACAAGATTGGTCCTTTAACTTTGAGTTTTTGGCAGTTTTGGTCCCTGGTGCTTTAAAAATTTTGAAAAATGCAAACTTTGGTCCTTGTGTTATTATGGTGTGGCAGGTTAAGTCCCTTGAAGCAAATTGGGAAAATGGCATGAGTGATCCTTGAAATTTCAGATTGTTGCAAATTTAGTCCTTGTGATTTTACAATACTCAACCAAACGGACTTAATCCACCAGCCCACCAATTAATGAAATCCCACCCAAGCCAAAATATCCACCCAAGCCAAATGCCTTTACCCTAATACATACGTATACCCTTCTTCCCCACATTCAGTCAAAAGCTGAATAAAAAATTAACACCATCCCATCATAAAACCCCCTCGTGACTACATCCAGCCAAGACAACCATCACCATCTCCCTTGTCCTCAAAACCACTCCCCAATCCCACTAATCCCACTCAAACCTGTACCTAACACCAATACCGACTCACAGCAAGACATGTTGGCAATCCACCACTCTTTTGGGCGCCAAAGCAGTAATTAAAGGGCTGGGATGATTTGTATTTGATCCAAAGGCCAAGGTTTATTTTGAAGAAGCACAAAGTGTCCAGCTCAGTGATTAACTCAGTAAGGAAGCACACCAAGAAGAAGACAAGAATAGAGCCTAAGGTGTACCTACCACTTCTAGGGTTTTAGTATAAATAGATACTAGTTGTAAGCCTGAGGGCATCATATCATCTCATCTTTTTTTTTTTTTTTTATTGTAATCTTTATTTTTAAAATTTTAGTTTCAAGTCTGTAATCTGAGATTTCAAGGTTTAATGAAAGTTGAAATTTAAGTTTCTCTCAATTCCTGTTTAAGTTTCATATTTTTTTTTTATCAAATTCTGCTTGGTTATTTGTATTTCACTTGAGTCGTGCAAAAACAAAAGTCAGAAAAAGAAAAAAAAAGAGAAAGAAAAAATTCCAGAAAAGAAAAATAATTGAAGAAGAGGAGAGTAGCAGAAATGGAATGGGGTGGTTTTGAGTTCCATGGGGAACATTTAGGTGGTTCTTGGTACTTTGGTTCTCAGCTCTCAGCAGTTTCACCACTTTGGATAACAAGTAGGTCACCATCAATTTCAGTTTTTGCTATAATCTATGTCATCAGCTAGTTATTGTATTTGTTGTTTGAATTCATTTATTGAATCCTTTTAGAGTTTAGTTAGCTTAGAAAATCAGAGTTGGAAGTCTAAACACTATCACCTGCTCTTGTAAATCTTTAGTTCAGCCCATATAGGGGTGTTTGGAACTGCCCATTTAGCTTCGTTCCCATGGGTTTCATTAGGTAAAGCTTGCGTAGATAACCTTAGTATACTCAAAATTGCTTAATCTAAATATTGTTTTGGTGCTTTTCAAACAAAAAAGGAAAATCAAAAAAAAAAAAAAAAAAAAAAAAAAAAAAAAAAAAAAAAAAAAACTTTGAAAGACAAAAGTGTAAACTGGAGGTAATGGAAGGATGTCTAATTGATTTCTAGGAGTGAATACTTTTCGAAATTAAATGATTTCTGGATTTATGTGAACCTTTCCAGCTTGCATGGTCATAGCAAAAAGAATTTTGAGATTTGGAGATCGTTTAGTTACAGGGAATCGTGGTGGAAGTTGGCTGTTCGCAAGGAAAATTCACCTTGCACCTTAGTTTTTGGCAGTTTTCTATAACGCGTAGAGAATTCGATTGTAGGTGTAACGTGTTGAAACTAGCTATTTTAAGAAGCCCCCTAGGTGACCTTTAGATATTTCCTTTTAGCTTCCCCAATTTGGCTTATTAAGGCTGCTTATCAAGCCCTTCTTCTACCTGACTTTCTAGTTTTGCATGCTGTGGAATCAGCATTTGTGGAGTTTGTTTGAATTGGTTGTTGAATTTGCTGTTGTTAATTGCTGTAGTTGGTGTGCTTTGATTAGTTCTTATTGCTCTCCTTGTTGTTATAAGCTTATCCTAGCTTATTAGTTAATGATGTCGTTTGGCCTAAGATTGTTAATCTGCTCATTTCTTGTTCATGATCTTGGAGTAATTCCTCGTTGTTGATTAGTTGTTGTTCAACTGCCATTGAGCTTCAAAGCTTATTTGGCTTATTTGATTGTGACTGTTTCCCTCAAAGTTGTGTCAAAACTTATACTGTTGGATCCCACAGCTGATATAAGCTTATTTTGAACTGTTCAAAAGTCTGATTTTTACAAAAGTCTGCTTGTTGCAACTGAGAATCAGTCCTATTAAAAAAAATAAAATAAAATAAAATAGAAAAAAGGGTTTCGAACCCTTGACCTTTTGGTCATACACAGTCACAACACAACATACCACAACCAACTGTGCCCGTGGGACTTTCCTTACTAGTCTAGTTCATTTAATTCTTTTGAAGTAAAATTTGCTTTTGTCTCATATAAGTTTAATAAGCTGTTTAAGCTTGTTACAGTTTATGGGTATAAGCACTTTCTAATTTGTCATTTTTCTTAAGTCACAATTAGAAAAAAATAATTTTCAGAAAGAGTTTGGTATTTTTAGCAGTTGTAGTTTGTTTATTATAATCTAATTTGTGTTAATTGGTTTTTAAATTGTAATAAATAGAATTTTAGTCAAAAAATTAATTTTCCTTTTTCAAAAAATTTTCGTTTGTCATTTAGTACGTAAGAAAATTAATTAGAATCCCGTAGGACGTTTGGAAATCAAAATTCACGTTTTATTTTGCGCACTCGCGTAATTTTTAAATAAACGTTACGTTTTTAATTTAGTTTACGTTTTAGGATTCCCGATACCTAAATATGATTTCCCGTAGTGTTTTGGGCATTTCTTAGTTTGTTAGTTGCCTTAGGTTGATTTGTTTTCACTTTCGTTAGTTAATTTCCGAAATTCGTTAATTTAACGTACCATAAAACCAAATAACCTTTCCAATCATACAAGATTTTAATCTCAATCTCATTCGAAGCTTTCCATTCACACCTCGTTGGGGTACGACCCAGAAATCACTTCCCGGTCTCACAATTTAAATATCACTTTCACAAGTTTTTGCGAGGTAATCGTTTTCCTAAACGGTTTACTTGTACTACTTCACGTTTATTTGTCTCATGACAAATTAAACTTCACGTTTGTTGATATTTTGATAAATTGTTGTTTGCACACACCAAAACACAACGAATCATTGGTCTGATAAAGAAATGGATGATCTTGATTCTGCCAATTGAGAGAAATTTGGTAATAAAATGAAGGATCCCAAGTGCATTAAACACCGTGTCATTGTCAAACCCCATGATTATTATTAACAAAACCGAGTGACCATTTTTGCACCTCAGACTAAGTTAACACCAGAACAAGTATTTTGGCCACTAGATGTTGAGAAAATGAAAACTGATGAACTTAAGGCTAAGATCCCTCAAAAGCTTGCTGCTCCAACGGTGTATCCCCCCAATACACCAATGCACTTAGTTCAGTTAACACTTCCCACGCAATGCGAAAATCTAATTGGCATATATGTCCTTTGTCAAATGTTCACTGATTTTGATAGAACATGCAAAAAGAGAATCACACCAACGAGAATTACTGAGGGTGAAAGGGTTTTGAGCTTACAAAAGAGTGTTATTTAACTGAAGTTATCCCATTTTTTAAACTAATCAAAGAACACTTCGAGGGTCTAAGACAGTCCCTTGATGGTGAACTAAAAGAAATGAAAGAAGTGTTTAAAAATATGGAAAATAAGGCTAAACAAATTGCAATAGACCTTCAACATAGTGAGATTGCAAGGAAACATATCCTTATCATGAATGACAATTTGATTGCTAAATGTATTGCTCATGATGTGTTCTACACTGCTACTGATTCAACGTTGAATGCTTGTCAATTTCATGAAATGTCTATCGCTTTGCATGTTTTCCAAAATCGTGTTGTTGAGCTTGAGGGGGAGAATTTGAAACTGCAAGAAAAAATTCAAAATGATGATCATGACAACATGGTCAAGCACTTTTCTAAACTAGAAGTTGATAATCTTAATCTTCAATTAAAATATCAACATTTAGAATAAATGATTAAAATATCAAAGGTCAAGACATCTTCTGATGTTCCTGAACTTGATACATATTTTGAATTAGCAAAAAGGGATGAAAAAATTCAAGCTCACACTAACTCGATTCAGAAATTGAGGGTTCAAATTTCCCACTTGAAATCTTCCATGAATGATGTGATCGACACCCATAAACCACAGTCTATAGATTCTCAAAGTTTCCAACTTCAAAACATGATCAATAAACTCAAATATGAAAATGAATGTTTTTAAGCTGAAAATTCGAAAGTTAAACAACATTACAAAGAGTTATATGATTCAATTAAGATCACCCGTGAGAAAACCAATGAAAAGATAACCTATTTGCTAAATGAAATTGCGAATCTAAAGACTAAGGTGAAAGGGAAAATGCCGGTCATCTCAAGTGACAAATCAATTGTATGTGAATGTAAAAAATATGCATGTGAGGCTGTGTACATACCGCTTCCCCTTAGGAACAATGAGTTAGTCCATAGTGATTACCTCAGACATCTTAAGAATTGCCTTGACATGACCCTTGAGACCATTGAGGAAGATAAAATGGCGAGAACCTCTGATAACACATTATCAGACATCAGTTTTCTCACCAAACGGTCACAAGAATTGTTAGAATATGCCATAGGTACGTCCCCCAAGAGTCTCAACATGCAAGATAGAAAAGTCACATCCTCATCTAAGAGTTTGAAAAAGCATGTTACCTTTGATATACCGTTGGCGAGTTCTGATCATAGCACATCATCACCTAGAAACCAAACGACTATGCAACAATCTAATGTTCCCATCGTCAATTCTACAGGAGTAAGCAATGACACTAAAGCTAGCGGGTCAAAACCTAAAGGCAATACAAGGAATGATAGGACTTCGCCAGCTAAAAGTGCTCAAGGGAAGAAAGTAGAAAACCACCTTAGGAACAATAAGATTGATCTGAGTGAAAAGAATCGTGTTGATTCTAGTATTTGTGATTAGCGTACTGTAATTAATTCGAATTCTAATGACACTTGTAAGACTTGTAATGGTTGTTTAATTTCTGGTATTCATGATGATTGTGGTGTGTCATTTTTGCAATCCTCTTACAAATCCTCAGTTAAGTTTGCTAAGACACATAAACTTGAAAACCATACTTGGAAAGCTACATGAAAGTTGTTTACCAATGTAGGATATCAGTGGAAACCTACTGGAAGAAAATTCAATTTAGGAAGCCAGTGTCCACTAACAAGAATACCAGATCCTAAATATTTAGCGGTTAAGAAATGGAAGGCGACTGGTAGGAAATTCCCTTTAGTGACTCAATTCCTTGATAATAAGTTAGGGGCACCCACTAGTATCATTTCCTCTGAGGAAGCCATTGTAAACTCTAATCCTATCTTTATTAAATATGCTTGTGCTAACCAATTGGATCCCAATTACACTTGGGGATCCATTTTTCTAGTTGTCCATATCTGTCTAGTTTCAAATACAGGTCGTACAAATCATCCCGTGGTATTTGGACTCAGGCTGCTCGAAACATATGACTGGGGATCGCTCTCGGCTCAGAAATTTTGTGAAAAAGTTTATCGGGACTGTCATATTCGGTAACGACCATTTTGGAGCTATTATGGGGTATGGTGATTATGTGTTCGGTGACAATGTGATTTCTAGAGTCTACTATGTGGAAGGACTTAGGCATAATCTATTCTCTGTTGGAAAATTTTGTGACTCCAATCTCGAAGTGGCCTTCAGAAAGCACACATGTTTTGTTAGAGAATTAAATGGAATTGATCTTCTTAAAGGAAGTCGTGGCACTAATTTGTATACTATCTCTATCGAAGACATGATGCGGTCCTCTCCTATTTGTTTGCTCTCTAAGGCCTCTAAGAACAAATCATGGTTATGGCAGCGTTGTTTGAACCACTTGAACTTCGGCACCATTAATGAACTGTCGCGCAAAGATCTTGTTCGAGGCATGCCTAGATTGAAGTATGAAAAGGACCATATTTGCTCAGCATGTCAATTGGGAGCAAGAAGAACACTCACAAACCGAAACCCACCAACTCCAACACTGAAGTCCTCCATACCCTTCACATGGATCTGTGCGGACCCATGAGAGTGCAGAGCTTCAATGGGAAAAGATATATTCTTGTAATTGTAGATGATTACTCACGATTTACATGGGTGAAGTTTTTAAGATCCAAGGATGAAACTCCCGAAATCATCATCAAAATCATCAAACAACTGCAATTAAGGCTTAACAAGACCGTTAGAATCATTCGCACTGACAATGGAACAGAGTTTGTCAATCAACAACTCACTCAGTTTTATGAAAGTATCGGCATCAGTCATCAAAAGAGTATTCCTCGAACACCCCAACAAAATGGAGTTGTTGAAACACGGAATCGTACACTAGTTGAAGCTGCCCGCACTATGCTGATATTCTCCAAAACACCAATGTTTCTATGGGCGGAAGCTATCGCTATGTTACACTCAAAACCGGTCGTTGATACATCCTCTTCACAATAAGACACCTTATGAGCTGGTGCATCTCAAAAAGCCTGATCTTTCTTTTCTTCGTGTGTTTAGAGCCATGTGCTATCCAACTAACGATAGTGAAGACTTAGGAAAGCTCAAGGATAAGGCTGATATTGGGGTATTTGTTGGTTATGCACCAGATCGAAAGGGGTACCGAATCTACAACAAAAGAACCCGAAAAATCATGGAAATGATCCATGTCACGTTTGATGAGCTGACAGAGCATACGGCTTCAGGACACACCAGTACTGGACCCTCACCTAATCTTTTATCTCCTGGACCAATTAGTTTGGGACTGGTACAGAATACCAACCCTGTCACTCTTTATGTTCCTCCCACTTGTGAAGAATTGAAGAAGTTATTTGACCCTATGTTTGATGAGTTCTTCGAGTCACAGCAACCTCACGAACCTCTACAGCAGGCTACAGAACCTAATGTTATAGCTGTAGATGCCCCTCATGCCACTAATGGTCCATCTACCTCCATCTCTTTAGATCTGGATGCTCTAGAGTGTAGCAACTCTCAACAAGAGTCAAATGCACAATCATCTTCTGAACATCAAGGAATGACAGTTGAAATATCATGTGAAGTTAACCCTTTTGCTCCACCTGAAGATGAACCATTTGAAAATGTGTTTGCTCCTGAATCCTCCAACGAAGCATCATTCTCAGGAGAATCCAACAATGCTATATCGGTCCACTACCCTCAACCCCATGAACATCTTAGAAAATGGACAACTGATCACCCTATTGACAACATCATAGGAAATCCCTCACGACCTGTGTCCACCAGAAAACAACTTGCCACAGATGCATTTTGGTGCTTCTTCAATTCCGTCTTATCCAAAATTGAACCCAAAGATTTCAAGGATGCATTAACTAAAGTATCCTGGTTCACAGCAATGCAAGAAGAAATCCATGAGTTTGATCGTCTTGACGTATGGGAATTAGTACCACCACCTGAATGCGAAATAATCATTGCTCTCAAGTGGATCTTTAAAGTAAAACTTGATGAGCATAGTGACGTCTTGAAAAACAAGGCACGGCTAGTGGCTAAAGGTTACAGTCAACAACAGGGTATTGACTTTGAAGAATCATTTGCACCGGTTGCTCATATCGAGGCCATTATAATCTTCCTCGCTAATGCTGCTAGCAGTAACATGATTGTTTACCAGATGGATGTTAAGACTGCCTTCCTGAATGGAGATTTGAAATAAGTGGTCTATGTCACTCATCCTGAAGGTTTCGTGGGCCCTGAACGACCAAATCATGTATATCGTTTGAAAAAGGCACTTTATGGTCTAAAACAAGCTCCTAGAGCCTGGTACGACACCTTGTCCAAGTTTCTCCTTGCAAACAGATTCACCAAGGGTGTTGTTGATCCTACCTTGTTCACTAGGAAGACTAGAAACAATCTACTCCACGTTCAAATCTATGTAGATGATATTATCTTTGCATCGTCCGACTCCAATGAATGTGATCGATTTGCAAAGGAAATGAGTTCCAAGTTTCAAATGTCTATGATGGGACAAATGTCTTTCTTCTTGGGGTTACAAATCTCACAAAACCCAAGCGGAATCTTCATTAATCAAGCCAAATATGCTAGTGACATTCTAAAGAAGTTTGGTTTTTGTTCAAGTGACACAGTTGACACACCAATGGTTGAAAGATTCAAACTTGATGACGACTTAGCAGGCTTATCTGTCGATCAGACCAAATACAGAAGCATGATTGGATCTCTCATGTACCTCACAGCAAGTAGGCCAGACCTTCTATTTACAGTATGTATGTGTGCCCGATATCAATCCAAGCCTACCAAAAATCACTTAGAAGCTGTCAAGAGAATATTTAGGTATCTACAAGGAACCATTCACATGGGTCTCTGGTACCCTAAATACAATGCTATGGCTCTTACGGCTTACTCAGATGCTAACCATGCAGGTTGTCAAGATACTCGCAGAAGTACGCCAGGAGGTGCTCAATTTTTGGGTGAGAAACTTGTAAGCTGGTCATCTAAAAAGCAAATGTGCACATCAGTATCATCCACAGAGGCTGAAGACATTGCCATGTCCTCGTGCTGTGCTCAAATTTTGTGGATGGGGATCTCAACTATCAGATTATGGGTATGACTTCAACAAAATCCCAATGTATTATGATAACAAAAGTGCCATTACTTTGTGCTGCAACAATGTCCAGCATTCCAGAGCCAAGCATATTGACATCCGTCATCACTTCATCAGAGAACAAGTTGAGAAAGGGGTAGTGGAACTCTACTTTGTGAGGACAGAGTTTCAGCTGGATGATATCTTTACTAAGGCTCTGTATCTCTCGAGAAAGATTCCAATTTATTCTTCCACGACTTGGGATGAAGAGCCTTACTCCAGAAACTCTTAATTGTCTTCAGGAAGAGAATGAAGAGCGAAGGATCGATTTCACATATCCTTTGTACATAACTTACCACAAAAAGAAAATAGAAAAATATAAAACCTATAAAAACCATAAAAATCTGAAAACTCATTAAAATCCAAAAATATTCATCTCGCGACATGTCTCTTGTGTAATCAGTATTATGTACATTTCTAGAAATGTCATTCAACAATGACACGGAATCATACATATGCTTGAGCAAGAGTTTTTCGTTTTCAAATAATGTTTTTCTAAAACATGTCGTTCCTCACATTTTTCTTTCAAAACTTATGGCTTGCAGTCATTTCAGACTATAACCCAGACTTCAAAATTGTGGCTTGCTATTACTTCAGATAGCAACCCGGTTTTCAAAATGAAGAAAACACATCGCCAAAAAGATGATTGTTCCTAGAAAGGGGTGCCGTTCATCCGAGCGTGAATTACTCTATATTCATGCACCCTCGATCTGATGTACGCTTCAGTGCATCATTTCTCGTATAAGAAGAGAAATCTTCTCTTTATCACCAATACTTTCCCTTCTATGATTTTTCCGGAAAGTATTTGTGCAAAACTTGGTGGTACCATGAAATTTTGGTTGAAAATCAAACTATATCTACATTTTGATAAAACTTTCCACTCAATCAATGACATTAATTATTTCAGTTTTAACATCCGTCATTGATTGAGGGGGAGAGTGATTTCTCAAAATTTTATGTATCGTCAAAACTCTCCACTTTGTACATAATAAGCAATAACACATTTTGTAATGGTTATGTGTTAGTATGAGAATTTTAACGAGTTTTTCGTTAAAACTTCAAATCTTTTGTAAACTCATCAATTCTGACACATAACAACCTTCCTCATTGAGGGGGAGCAGAAAAAGGTTCCTTTTATCATAAAATATTATAACTGACTGCATTTCTCTCCTAAACATTTTCTAACTTATTTAAATCAATTGAGATCCAAAATCTCGAAAGGTTTGAAATTTTTGATCGGGGGGAGAGAATGTGATTTAAATATGAAATCTGATAATCAAATGTGATCTTTTGGACTCAATAATAGGCTCCCACATATGTGCTAAACTCTTTCGAATACCGATGCACATATTGAGGGGGAGCAAAAGGCGTTTGTGGAAAAATATCTAAGACCCGCCATTTACCTTTATGCACGGAGTTATAAGGATGGTTAAGGTTAGGTATGAGTTCCCATGATCCACTAGAACCGGAAGGATCTTCCCAGGGACAATCCTCTAGATAGATTAGAAGTCCTTAGGAATGATTGAAAAAAGGAGATAAATGAGAAAGGGAAGAGTGCCGACTGAGATAGAGCTAGAACTGGAACAAACCCAACAAGGTTCTAGTGATGAAGTCTCGGTAAGCACTGAAGGGGTTGAAGAATTAAAAAGAAACGAAATGAGAAAGGGTGAAAAGAAATATCCCTCCAATTATTCAACCTTAGGGCAGAAACCGGGTTCAATTCCTAAGTTACTGGCGGTTACTAAAGTAACATCGGTATTGAAGACAAGACGTCATGGACCCAGTGACGCATCGCACTAAACTTCCCAGCCACTCAGGTTCTCTTAAAAGAACTTGTTTCATTCTCACGGGGAACCCTGTGCAATGTATCGACCGCTCATTACGAGCCATGTTGGTACCTAAACAGGAGACGCCTCCCCAGTCTCCAAGAGCGGATCAAAACGCACTATTGAGTCTAGAGCCAAGAGATCATCCACAAATCTCACTAGGACACGCTTCCAATATGCTTATTGTTTCACACAATGTGGAAAGTAAGATAAAATATTTAGAGTCCTACGCATTATCCTTGCGGTATTGCCAGAACATCCGAGTGATATGAAAATATTCACGATGAAGATGAAAATCCTTCTAGAGCGAACATCATTCAAGCTCTTCGTAGGTGACATGTGAGATCCATCTTGGATCAATGATCAAGTGACAACTGGAAAGCAGCGATGTTGTGATTCAACATTGAATCAAACTTGTTGATGCGTGGGAATCGCACCTTGCTTTACCTCTCGAGGGATCTCGCGAGGCTTACAACCCCCACCAGGCAGTGTACCTGATCGTTGTAGTATAGTATAGTGACAAGTACCGGGGGATTGATCGTTCAGCTTAGGAATAGTGTCGCTAGGATTAGAAAGCCTAATTAATAGTTCTAGAGATGGAAGATGATTATTTTTGTGTTTTTATATTTTATGAAAGCAAGTAAAATATCGGGTTTTGAAGGAGTGGGCGGAATTAGTTGCTAATCAACTAACCCAAAAACTACTTTATAACTAATTAACTAATGAAAATGAAATTAAACTAATATTAAACTAAGGTTGTGAGCAGTGGTTGGAGAAATTGTGTTTACTTAGACTTCATTACTCCCTAGATATCTTTTACATGTTAATTACTTGTTACACTTGTATGAATGACGGGTTGTATTCCTTAATACCATTCGTGGAGTGGCATACATAACTCCCCAACTCTATGAGCTCTTATCTCCTCCTACACCATGACCCAGCACAACTATAGGGATTGTAAACAGTGGCTCATGCATTAAATACAACCAATAAAGACCTAGTACGCCTCGGTTCATGTTTCTTAAGACGTTCAAGCATGTTACCATTTGGAGATCTGCCAGTTTTCTTAAGCCTAACATATAATATCATTCATTCAAAACAAGAATAGACAAGTAATCAACACATAATCAACATCTAGGTTTCATTAGATCTAAGCAAACACAAAGGAAATTTAGCCTAGCATAGTAGAATTAAGATAAGAACAAAAGATAGACAACCAACACATAGACATATTGATTGAATTAAGAATATACTTATCTCAATTACAATGCAAGGTCTCAAGGGTTTGGAACCCTTGAAAAACCTGTAAAAGAGGCACCAAAATCGTCTTTAGGGTTTCACCAAAACTTCTCTCTCTTTATGAAAAAAACTAGAAAACTATATATAGGAAAATCGTCCTGACGGCGTCAAGAGTAAAATCTGACGCCGTCAACTCGCCGCCATATACTTCCTCGGACGCCCTAGATCCAATCGTGACGGCCTATGTGACGCCGTCACCACCCTCGGTAAATTAATCTTGGTCATTTTGACGCCGTCATCTCTTCATCTGACGCCTTCACAACCTTCGGTAAAATATTTATCCTTTCTGACGCCGTCAAGAGTAAATTCTTGACGCCGTCACCTTGTAATTCCAGCTTGGATTTGGTACTTTGTTGTTTTCTTCACTTTATGCTCCAAAAACGTCCAAAATAGCTTCTTTTCCAGAATTCACTCTCCAAACACCTAAAATCACAAAAGGAACGATTTAGGGCAATATTTGATCAAATAAATTCGGATTCGGGCTTAAATGACCCCCTAAAAACGGATCATTTTTCGCCTCATCATATACCCTTACACTTGAGATTTGCTTGTCCTCAAGCAAATGAGCTTTTATTCTACTCAAAAGACAAGTTAGGGGTCATTTAATATAAAAGTAATTACAACAAATAATCGTTCCACTAAAGACCAATAGACAAGCACGGAGGTCATACACAAGCACCTCACAAATAGTGTTTAGATACTCACATCTCTCGGGTGTAATAAAGTAATATAACATTATGGAAATGGAAGATATCTCTCACTACCTGTCATAGCAAAATAGATTACCATAGGCTTGGGAAAGGATCAAACCTCCACCACATGGCGTAAGCACCTAGGATAAACTACCAAAGAGGTCTTTTTAAAGGGTTATAACGTTAGGTGTAGGGATATGAATTACACGGTTTTGTTGGATAAAGGGGATTTTACTGGTGGCGAGTTAACAATCTTAGTTAATTACATGTACAAGATGGCGTTGCTAAGCCAAGACTAGACTCGACTTAAGCTAATAAATGAAAAATAACTAAAAACATAAAATGAACATAGAATGAAAACGGGATGGTAGTCCGTATGTTTTTTTTTTTTTTTTTTTTTTTTTTTTTTTTTTTTTTCTTTTTCTTTTTCTTGATTTTTTCGATTTTTTTTTTTTTTTTTTTTTTTTTTTTTTTTGCATACACTCTTACCCTACCATCCAAAATAATACATCATAGGGGTTTGAGCATTCCCCTTACACTTGAATCTTTACATACTTTACATTAAACTATTCTAATGACTCGAATTAAGAAAATCAAAACACTTGGAGCACTTTTAAGATTAACGTACATATGGGGGTAATAAGTGTTGTTCTTCCCCATTACTCCATAAAATAAGTACTTACCCATGAGTCCCAATCGTCCCAAAACAATATGTACAAGGATATGACTCGACTTAGCAACCATGTAATCAATTAGAAAGTTAACTTAGGGTTTAACAAATAACAATAATGCACTAAAAATGAGCGCATACACGGAAGGCTAAGGCGATTTGGGTGTACATTTAAGTGGGGTGTAACAAATTCTTCCTTTAAGTAAAATGCTTAAAGTTAGAAACGAAAAGATAGGCTCGGAGGGGTGTACTAGGGGTATCGTGTACTAAAAATGAGTACAACGCTAAGGGTGTGGGAAAAATTAGTTGACTTAACTAGCCAAGTAATATGACTTAAATGGTCAAGTAATCGTAATACGGGTTTAACACAAGGGTGATCCTAATGCCTCTTATCATGTAGTAAATCCTACTACACGAATGTAGTCTCACTAGCGGTCTCGGGATGCATCACTAACGCAAGTTCTAGAATCTAAATGCTACCGGTACACTCATAAGCACCAATAATAAATGCTTTTCCTATCAAAACTAAAGGCGAACCTCACATTTTTGGGTGGAAAATTTTTCTGAATATACGGTTATGTGCTAGTCATACAACCTCCTATCCATGAGACGCTTGCTATGGCTAAAGTTTCACTCCTAAATGTTGTAAAAAATTTTAAATTTGGCGCTAAAATTGCACTAACAAGTATTTCTCATAGTTTTATTACTCATCTACTATCAAACAAAACAAACTCAAGCGAAAGTGCATATGTAAGGTATCATCTTTTTACCCTCCCCTTACACTTAAGATGAACATTGTCCCCAATGTTCAAGTAAAGAATGTAAAAGTTAAAAGTAAAGAGAATGAATTCAAATACTCCCCTGATTCGCTCGGTATGGATTTTAGGTTGGCCAGGTTAAATCTTCCTCCAAGAAAACGAACAATCAAAGCTTCCCTTCCAGAATATAAATCATCTTCTTGTCTCAAATAACCTGTAAATCCTGACAAAAGTAGACAAGGCAACCTCGCGTAAAATCGGTGGCATCCTATATAAGTTACTAAATCCTAGAAAACAAAGTAAGATATAATGCTTGTGGAATGAAGTTTGCAGATTTCCTGGAGATTATAAAACTTAATAATTCACAAAAACTTATAAGACTCCGTTAGAAAAACAAAACTGGTAAAATTTCCAGATTTTTGACTCCTGACGCCGTCAAGAGCAATTGCCTGACGCCGTCAGAATGAACCTGTAGAAATCTTTATGTTAAGTTTCCGGAAAATTTCTGGAAAAACTTTGTCCTACTTCCTGGAAAATCCTGCAAAACTACATCATGACTCAATACAAGCATTTGACTCTAACAATACGAATACACATGTTCATTAAATATTGTGGAGAATCATGATCGGTTTGTTTCTTAAAAAACATATTTGGGGTTTCCCCTTACACTTATCTTTTGCAAAAATACCTTTAGGTTGAAGTTAAGACTAGGCTAAACAACATAATAAAGTATTTCCACATTTTAATTGAGAAACATGATCAACCAACAATAAAAATAAAACATGCATACGGAAGCAAATAACAATCAAACAAATAAAATCACACAAAACATGGGTTGCCTCCCAAGAAGCGCTTTTCTTTATTTACGAGTCTTGTAGCTAGACTCAAAGTTGTGGGTTACTACGTGATTTCATCATTGGTTCCATTCTCTAGGTCATCTTCTAAACCAGTTTTGTATTCTGGACCTAGTTGTAAGCACTCTTTGTAGAAACCAAGCATCCTATTTCTAACATACTCTACTCCTCTACGTCTATCCTCCTCATTCCTATAATAAGCCGCTTGCTTACGTTCCTTTTCGAAATTAGAGAGAAGGCGGTATTGCTCAATCTTGTAGGGCATTTGATAAGCAACCTCATCATTCTCTTCCTTGAATCTAACTATCCCTAACGTCGGATCATAACTCATCCTAGTGGCCTCAACAAATGGCTTCCCGAATACTACTTGACTTAGGCAAGCATCTATCACCGGACGAATGTCATCAACTATCATAAAATCAATCTCATAGGTTAGATTCCCTATAATGACATGCAATCCCTTCACTCTTCCCGCAAAATTACTTATCCAACTTTTACCGGGCATTATCCTAAAATTGAGTTGCTTCTTCATCACCCAATTGTAATAAGTCCTAGACATGATGTTCACGGGGGATCTAAGGTCTATGTAAGCTTTCCATACATGCATGTGCCCGATATTGCATGGGATGTTAATGTTAGAGGGGTCTCCCATTTTGATCAGGGGATCGCCAAAGATATATGTTGTTTCGGGACTATCGAATAAATACTTATGGTATTCCCGTTCTTCCTTGGTTGGCAACTTATCAAAATATTCCTTTATAGGTTCTACCTCCTCTAATTCCTCATCCTTATTAACCTCAACTTCCCTACTCTCATCCTCACTATTGGCTTCTACTCTAACTTCATCTTTGTCACTCTCCTCTATTTCCCTATCTATCGGCTTAATAGTGACAACATTGACAAAGTGGACATGTTTGGATGATGAGGGGTCCTTAGCTTGGATTCCACTATTGGTGTCCCTAGTGTCCTTCCTAGGTGTGGCTAATGTTTGGTTGTTGAGGGCTTTCAACAAGTTGTCGATTTTGTTGGTCATCTCCGTTTGTTGTTGGTTGAATTCGGTTTCAAACCTAGCTATGCGAGCTTCTTGAGATGCCATAAATTTCGACATCAATCCTTCAAGATTGTTGGTACTACCATAGTTGTTAGAAGGATTGTTGTTGAAGATACGGTTGGATGGTGGACCGTTTGATTGGTAACGATTAGGTGGGTTGGATGAATTTGGTTGATTTTGTTTCCACCTAAGGTTTGGGTGATTTTTCCATGAGGGGTTATATGAATCACCGTATGTGTTTGGCTCGGGCTTGAAAGTGTACCACTTATCTCCCGCTTCGTCGGTACGCGTGGATGCGTAGTCCGCAAAAGCTGTTCCGGGGAGTTCCACACAATCACGAGTGTCATGGGGACCACTACATAACTCGCATGAAGAAGTGATTTTGTTCACTTGGCTTGAATGCTTCGGAGCTTCGTAAGATTTCATGAGAAACTTGACTTGGTCCTCAAGTTCCATGATCCTACGGTCGGGAGTGCTTGAATTATTCGAAGGCAAAGATATTGCCTTGACCGTTTTGTTCAAATCACGGGGATCATTCCAACTTTCGTTGTCATAGAGAGCAAGATCTTCTATGAGTTCCCATGATTGTTCCGCACTAAGATCACGTAGCTTACCACCGGCCGATTGGTCAATGGTTCGCCTCGTGGGGATATCGATATGGTCATAAAAAATTTGGACTTGGAGCCACAAATCTATGCCATGATGAGGGACTTTTTGGAGTAAGTCCTTGAAACGAGTCCATGCTTCATAAAGAGATTCATTTTGACGTTGTTGGAACATCAAGATGTCATTCCTAAGTTTAGTAGTTCTCCCCGGTGGGAAAAATTGAGCAAGGAAACGAGTGGTGAGATCATCCCATGTGGTGATGGATCCCGCGGGTAAACGCTCAAGCCATTGACTAGCTTGATCCCGTAGAGAGAATTGGAATAGGCGTAAACGGGTAGTCTCTCTAGTTTCAACACCTAGGTCTATGGAATCTACGATTTTGAGGAAGTCCTTAAGGTGTTGGTTTGGATCTTCGGAACGAAGTCCATGGAATGCACATCCGCTTTGCACCAACCGGATGGTGTCGGATCGCAGGGGGGTCACCTTGGCTCCGGTGAGCTCAATGGTGTTTCGGTAGCCTTGGTGGCTAGGTCGGGAATACTCTCCTAAGGTTCGGGGCCTAAGGGGTTCTAATGGTGGGTTTTGTTGTGGTGGGATGATGGGTTCAAAGATGTTACCACCTTCCATGATGTCGGATGGTAAAGAGTTATGAACAAAAGCACGAAGAAATAAGATAGACTAAAGAAGACCTAAAAAAATAAAAATAAAATCTTACTAGAAAGGAATCTAGCAAGTAGACCTAATAAAAAGAAATCCTAACCTAGACAATAACTATTCCCCGGGCTGCGGCGCCAAAAACTTGATGCGTGGGAATCGCACCTTGCTTTACCTCTCGAGGGATCTCGCGAGGCTTACAACCCCCACCAGGCAGTGTACCTGATCGTTGTAGTATAGTATAGTGACAAGTACCGGGGGATTGATCGTTCAGCTTAGGAATAGTGTCGCTAGGATTAGAAAGCCTAATTAATAGTTCTAGAGATGGAAGATGATTATTTTTGTGTTTTTATATTTTATGAAAGCAAGTAAAATATCGGGTTTTGAAGGAGTGGGCGGAATTAGTTGCTAATCAACTAACCCAAAAACTACTTTATAACTAATTAACTAATGAAAATGAAATTAAACTAATATTAAACTAAGGTTGTGAGCAGTGGTTGGAGAAATTGTGTTTACTTAGACTTCATTACTCCCTAGATATCTTTTACATGTTAATTACTTGTTACACTTGTATGAATGACGGGTTGTATTCCTTAATACCATTCGTGGAGTGGCATACATAACTCCCCAACTCTATGAGCTCTTATCTCCTCCTACACCATGACCCAGCACAACTATAGGGATTGTAAACAGTGGCTCATGCATTAAATACAACCAATAAAGACCTAGTACGCCTCGGTTCATGTTTCTTAAGACGTTCAAGCATGTTACCATTTGGAGATCTGCCAGTTTTCTTAAGCCTAACATATAATATCATTCATTCAAAACAAGAATAGACAAGTAATCAACACATAATCAACATCTAGGTTTCATTAGATCTAAGCAAACACAAAGGAAATTTAGCCTAGCATAGTAGAATTAAGATAAGAACAAAAGATAGACAACCAACACATAGACATATTGATTGAATTAAGAATATACTTATCTCAATTACAATGCAAGGTCTCAAGGGTTTGGAACCCTTGAAAAACCTGTAAAAGAGGCACCAAAATCGTCTTTAGGGTTTCACCAAAACTTCTCTCTCTTTATGAAAAAAACTAGAAAACTATATATAGGAAAATCGTCCTGACGGCGTCAAGAGTAAAATCTGACGCCGTCAACTCGCCGCCATATACTTCCTCGGACGCCCTAGATCCAATCGTGACGGCCTATGTGACGCCGTCACCACCCTCGGTAAATTAATCTTGGTCATTTTGACGCCGTCATCTCTTCATCTGACGCCTTCACAACCTTCGGTAAAATATTTATCCTTTCTGACGCCGTCAAGAGTAAATTCTTGACGCCGTCACCTTGTAATTCCAGCTTGGATTTGGTACTTTGTTGTTTTCTTCACTTTATGCTCCAAAAACGTCCAAAATAGCTTCTTTTCCAGAATTCACTCTCCAAACACCTAAAATCACAAAAGGAACGATTTAGGGCAATATTTGATCAAATAAATTCGGATTCGGGCTTAAATGACCCCCTAAAAACGGATCATTTTTCGCCTCATCACTTGTTCCAGGAAATGGATTGATGGATACTTTTGTAAAAACCTTTCAATGTGCTCACCAACTAATTTTCGACCACATTGATTGTGTATACTCTATCAAACCAAAGTATTTTTGATGGAATTGTGATTCTAAGTATAAAACTCTCGTCGTGTCTCAAAATGTTTATTATATGACACGCGAGTGATTTCTATAAATCAATTTCTCATCAATCAGTGAATATCAATTCACCGATTCACTCTATCGTGTTGTCTGCTTTGAGGCGTTCCAGTATGAGAACATGCTTAGTATGAAGATTCTGAAGTGGATTCTTTGGATGATTCATTACTACAAGCTGGAAATTGTTGTCAAGGAGAGTCTTCTTTAACAAGAGACTCTACCTGATCACAGGTCAGTTCTTAGAGAACCGGAGGGTAGTCTGTCCTCGCTGAACGAATGACAAAGCCATATTCGTTCTCTATCTTTATTGCTAACTGTTTTATTTAAAGAACAAATAAATATGGCTATGGTGATACCCAACTCCAACAGAACCATGTCATTCCATACCTCATGCTCACACTGCCTACTCATTCTAAATGAAGATCATATCTGTTTAGAGACTTGCAACAATGAATGTTAAAGAGACTAACAATAACGCCTCCATAACTCTGATGAAAAGTCTCCTAATCTAGAAGAGTGTGAGCATAACGGTCCAAAAGTCACTACATCACATGAAGGCAATATGACTATGGATGAGCTTGGAGATTTACGTTAGATGATGATCTCAAGGAAAGCTCAAAGATCACAAAGGAACCAGAAATCACAAGATAATTGCTTGATGTACAAAGTGAGATCAAAAGTGAAGAATCAGAACCTACGTGCTACAAGTTCTAAAGAATGCTTGAAGACAAAGATCTTAAGTTTCAAAGGTGACCTCGCTTAGGGGGAGATTGTTAGGAATACAATTATTCCTATAAAAGACTCGGTCACCTAAATGATGTAATATCATTAAGTTAGCTTGTAGTTAGTTTAATTATTAGTTAGTATTAGTTTAAGTAACACCATGGAAAAAGGACGGGTCTTTACCCACTGTATGCCTGATCCATAGCCTGGTAGAGGGCGTATTATGTGTAAGTATAAATACCCCTCTCCCACCAAGGGAGAGGGTTGGACCTTTCATTTGAAGTAATCTAACCTTTCTCATTTTCTTTCATTCTCACCAAAGCTTCCCACTTTATTCCTCCTCTTCTAACATAATGCCACACAACCACTATGAGCATCATGTTTGTGACTTAGTGTTTATCCTACATTTGACTATCACAGTTGGGTTTTGGATTCTGCTGCTAAGGTGAAACTGCTTCTGAGATGAAAATGCTGCTAAGGTTAAAGATTATGCTGCTGTCATTTAAAGTTCTGCTATGGGAAAATACTACTATTGGAATCTACTGCTGAAGACATATGCATGTATGCGGATAGATAATTATAGAATAGATTGTGTGTATATCTTATATATCAAGAATATTCTTATCTTGTGTAGAAAGGTATTGTAAACCTAGTAGGACTCCTTAGCCTATAAAAGGAGGATCCTAGGGTTAGATTGAGCACATTTTTGTTTAGCTTCGTTTACACTTCAAGGTTGTAAAACCCTAGCATTGTCGAATGCTCGTATTATTAATATATTGAAGTGTTGATAGTGAATAATTTTTCTTCTTAAGTTAAGCTTTAATATTCCGCGTTTTAGCTTAAGTGTTAAACTCAAGTCAACTTCTATATAAGATTGTTTGCTCAACTGGGATCAACAAGTGGTATCACAGCTTGTGATCTAGAAGTTGAAATCAAGAAGAATTTATTCCTTGCAAGTTTACTGTTCCAAATCAATTGCTGAAGATAGGTGATGACACACATATGGTGACTGCTTCAAAGGTTCCCATGCTTAACCCTGGAGAATATGAGCTATGGAAGATGAGAATAAGATAGTACATTCGCATGAGTGACTTTAATATGTGGAATGTGATCATTAATGGTGATTCTTTACCAAAGAAGGGTGCTGATGGAAAAGAGATACCAATCAAGTCTGCTGAAGAGAACTCTGTAAGAAAGATGGAGATCAAGGCACACAATATTCTCTTAATGGGAATACCTAATGAGGACTTTGATGGATGTGAGACTGCAAAAGAGTTGATGGATGCTGTTGAATTTAGGTTTGGAGGGAATGATGCTACTAAGAAGTCAAGGGAAAACATGTTGAAGCATCAGTTTGAGAACTTTACTGCTGAAAGTGGAGAAAAGATTAATGGCACATACAATAGGCTTAATCAACTTGTTAGTCACTTAAAGCTTGTTGGATATGTAGTTCCTCAAGAAGATGTAAATCTCATGTTTCTTAGAAGTCTTGCACCTGAATGGAGTATGCATATAGTTGTTTGGAGGAATAAGCCTGACTTTGAAACTATGAAGTTGGAAAGCCTCTATAATAATTTGAGGGTGTATGAACCAGAATTGACTTCTTCATCTACTTCATCTTCTGGTACATAAAATCTTGCCTTTGTATCTTCAAAGTCAAAAGGATCTCAAGAATCTCACACTACTGCTTATGGGGTATCTACTGCTGATGGAACTACTGCTAGTTCAAATGATAAGAATTCCACCAGTGATATTGCGTTGTGTGCATTCTTGGCTGATCTAACATCTAGCATAAGGTCACAGGTTCTAAATCAAGATACGGATCATATTGATCCTGATGATCTTGAAGAAATTGATCTTAAATGGCAAATGGCCATGTTGACCTTAAAAGTAAGAAAATTCTTGAAAAGAACAGGGAGAGAAGTTAAGTACAAGGATAAAGAAAACTTGGGTTTTGACAAGTCAAAGATAGAGTGCTACAATTGTAACAGGAAGGGTCACTTTGCCAGGGAATGTAGAGCTCCAAAGAAGAATGCTGAAGTTTCAAAGAAGACCACTGAAGAACCAAAGAATACCACTACTGCATTGGCATCCTGTGATGGATTGGGAGAGTATGATTGGAGTGATATGGATCATGAAGAACCAAACTATTCTCTGGTGGCTCAAGTTAGACCTAAAGTGCATAATTTTGCACTTATGACATATGCATCATCATCTTCTGGATCTGACTCTGAGGTATCCAATGATTCCGATCTATTTGTGTGTTCTTTTAAATCATGTGCTGACACTATAGAAGAACTTAAGTCTAGGAATGAGAGTCTAATTAGAGAAGTTGAACACCTAAATCTTGATAACTTAGGTTATAAAGTAGGTATTCAAAATGTTGAAAGAAGACTAGAGTATCTAAAACAGTGTGAGCTAGAGTGTGTAGATAGAATTAACCAACAGGATGTTGAGATTTTTAAGAAAAACAATGAAATTGAATTTCTTAAAAATAAATTAGAAGAAGCAGAAAAAGATAGAGATGCAGCTCTTGCTGATAAGGAAAAACATATAGTGAGAGTAAATAAACAACAATATGCTTCTGATTTTGTTAATAAATCTATTGAGAGTACCTTGATGAGGAAAGGAAGTGGAATAGGCTACAATGAGCTTGCTCCTCCTGTTAAGAGTGCCTATGCTCCACCAAGAAAAGAATTGTCTTTCATTAGTGAGCTAGATATAGAAAAACCTGTAGGTGAATCCATTAAAAGTGTCTTAGAAACACCTAAGGTTGAGGTTAGAAAATTTCCTGAGGCTCCTATTATTGAAGACTGGCATTCAGATAGTGATGAGGAACAGGTTGAACTTGAACAAATTGAGAAAAAGGAAGAAATTCCTACAAAAGTTGAACCTAAAATTGAACAGGTTAAGTTTGTGAGACCTGTGTTAGGTAAGGACATCTCTAGCAAAATGGTAGAATATAATGAGGTTCCTAGAGGTCAATTGAATGGATTCTATAATAAGCCTAGGGGAAATCAGAGAAACTTTAATAACCTAGTTTCAAACAAATTAGGTAGTGAGTTTCAATTAAAGAAAAAGGCTTGTTATAAGTGTGGTAGTTTTGAACATTAGATTAATAGTTGTAATAACTACAAAAAGCCTGTTTGGAATCAATATTCAAGGGTGAATCATAAATATATTTCTAAAAATACTCACCCTCATCCTAACAAAAACATGATTCCAAGGGGTGTGTTGTTGAGATCTGGTGCAACTAGATCTATTTATGCTGCTAAATCAAATGGTGCTTTTAAAACCACAACTGGTTCTGTTACTGGCTCTACTGCTAGTAAGCAATCTGCTGCTAGTAAGCACTTTGCTGCTAGTAAGCAATCTGCTTCTAGTACAAAACTTTCTATTTCTGGGCCAAAAGTTTTATCAAATACAGTTGTTGGAAATCTTTTTTATGTTGTTAAGGCCTCAGCTTGCTGGGTTTGGAAACCAAAATCATCTGTTTCAAACAATGTTTCCAAAAACAGTAGTGCATCAAGTGATTTAAAGAAATTTAATTATGTTGATGCACAAGGCAGATCCAAGTCAGTAATGGGTTGGGTCCCCAAGAGAAACTAATTTCTCTATTTTATGTGCAGGGTAATCTACTGGATGATCTAAAAGATATGGCTATAGTTGATAGTGGATGCTCTGGACACTTGACAGGAGATGAGTCTCAACTTTAAGATTTTGAGGCTTTTGAAGGTGGTTATGTTACTTTTGGGAATGATCCAAAAGGTGGAAAGATTATTGGTAGAGGAACTTTGAGAACTGGAAATTTGGACTTTGAGAAGGTGTTTCTTGTGAAAGGGCTTAAGTTTAACCTCTTTAGTTTCTCACAAATGTGTGACAAAAGGAACTTTGTTCCTTTTACAGACACTGAATGTATGATCCTTTCTCCTGATTTTCAGTTGCCAGATGATAAATTTGTGCTATTGAAGGTCCCTAGAAATGAAAATATATACAGTGACCATATTAAGAACATTGTTCCCAAAAGAGCTTTAACTTTTCTAATTGCAAAGGCCACTATTGATGAGTCTAAATTATGGCATAGAAGACTTGGGCCCCTGAACTACAAGACAATGAACATGTTGGTGAAAGGAAATTTTGTGAGAGGAATGCCCCAAAGCTGTTTGAAAATTGTGAGACTTGTGTAGCTTGTCAAAAGGGTAAACAACACAGAGTTTCATTCAAGTCTAAGACAGTGAACACAATTACTGAGCCCTTACATTTACTTCACATGGACTTATTTGGGCTTGTTTTTGTGAATAGCTTGAACAAGAAGTCATATTGCCTAGTTGTCACAGATGAATTTAGCAGGTTTACTTGGGTATTCTTTCTAGCCAGTAAAGATGAAACTCCAGAGATACTCAAGGAATTCATTACAAGAGTTGAAAACTTGCACAACCACAAAGTGAAAATAATCAGATGTGACAATGGTACTGAGTTCAAGAATAGTGTGATGAATCAATTCTGTGTGGGAAAGGGTATTCTAAGACAGTATAGTGTTGCAAGAACTCCAAAACAGAATGGTGTTGCAGAGAGAAGAAACAGGACACTGATTGAGGCTGCAAGAACAATGTTATCTGACTCTAAACTACCTATACCTTTTTGGGCTGAAGCTGTAAACACTGCATGTTTTGTGCAAAACAGAAGTAATGTAGTTAAGCCTCACAACAAGACTCCATATGAGTTATTTCATGGAAAGAAACCACTGATTGATTTTCTCAAGCCATTTGGATGTCCTGTCACTATTTTGAACACTAAGGATCAGTTAGAAAAATTTGAAGAAAAAGCTGATGAAGGATATTTGGTTGGTTACTCAGTAAATAGTAAAGCTTTCAGGGTATATAACAAGAGAACCAAACATGTAGAGGAGAATTTGCATATTAAGTTTAGTGAGAACACATAAAATGTTGAAAGAAAAGGACCAGAATGGTTGTTTAATGTTGATATTCTTGCCAAAACAATGAATTATGTACCAGTGATTGCCAATGTTGACACTAACAAATCACAAGAAGAATTTGTTTTGGTTGAAAAATTGAAGATTGGTCCAACTTTATTACCCTTTCAGAAAGATCAAGGTTCACAAGAAGATGTTGTTACTCAAGAGAAACCTAAGGAAACTGAAGAAAGCATTGAAATACCTGTTGATGCTAAAAAGGTAACAAATGAAGCTCCCAAAGTAGTTGTTGATGTCTCTCCTACAAGGCCAGAAGACTCTACTGCTGACTCAGAAGACTCTACTGCTAGACCAAAACAAGCAACTACTGCTTCAACCAATTCCACTGCCAAGCCTACTAACTCTACTTCTTCACCAAAGTTTCCTTCTTTGGACCCTCAAGGTAGGTCTTTTGCTGATCCAAACTATCCTGATGATCCAAATATGCCTCCTTTAGAAAATATCTATTCTGATACAGATGATGAGCTAATGCTGACATTACTAATTTGGAACTTAACATTCCTGTTAGTCCCACAACTACCACAAGGGTTCACAAGGATCATACCAAAGAACAAATTCTCAGTGATCCAACATCATCTGTTCAAACAAGAAGAATGACTAAAGAGTTGAAAGATCTACAACATCAAAGTTTCTTTGCAAGATCTCTGCATCAAAGAAACAGTCACAAAGATCTTCAAAATTGCTTATTTGCCTGTTTTCTATCTCAAATTGAACCCAAGAATACTTACAAAGCCTTACAAGAACCGAGTTGGGTGGAAGCAATGCAAGATGAGCTTCTGCAATTCAAACTACAAGAAGTATGGACTTTGGTTGATTTTCCAAATGGAGAAAGGGTGATTTGCACTAAATGGGTTTTCAGATGCAAAAGAGATGAAAGAGGTATAGTCATTAGAAATAAAGCAAGGTTAGTAGCACAAGAATACACTCAACAAGAAGGCCTTGACTATGATGAAGTATTTGCACCAGTGGCAAGAATAGAAGCCATTAGACATTTCTTGGCCTATGCTTTATACAAAGATTTTGTGGTGTATCAGATGGATGTAAAGAGTGCTTTTATGTATGGGACCATTAATGAAGAAATTTATGTGTCTCAACCACCTGGTTTTGAAGACCCTGATTATCCTGACAAAGTTTACAAGGTGAATAGAGCAATGTATGGGTTACATCAAGCTCCCAGAGCTTGGTATGATACCTTGTCAACATATTTGTTAGACTCTGGGTTCAGTAGAGGAAAAATTGACAAGACTTTGTTTCTCAAAAGTCAAAAAAGATGATATTTTTCTGGTCCAAGTCTATGTTGATGACATCATCTTTGGTTCTACGAACAGAGCTATGTGTGTTGATTTTGAGAAGCTTATGAAGGATAAGATTGCTATGAGTTCAATAGGAGAACTCACCTTCTTCTTGGGTCTACAAGTTGTACAGAAGGCAGATGGCATATTTATTAGTCAGGATAAGTATGTCTATGAGATTTTAAAGAAGTTTGGATTTGAAGATGCTAAGCCTGGTAAGACAACCATGGAATCCAACAAACCTTTGTTGAAAGATGAGAATGGAAAAGAAGTAGATGTTCACCTGTACAGATCATTGATTGGTTCATTGATGTACCTTACAGCATCAAGGCCTGATATTATGTTTACTGTATGTGCCTGTGCAAGATTCCAAGTATGTTCCAAAGAATCACATCTTAATGCTGTGAAGAGGATTTTTAGGTATCTAAGGCATCAACCCAAATTGGGCCTTTGGTATCCTAAGGATTCACCTTTTGATTTGGTGGCATATTCAGATAGTGACTATGCTGGAGCTTGCTTGGATAGAAAGTCTACAATTGGAGGTTGTCAATTTCTTGGAAACAGATTGGTGTCATGGCAATGCAAGAAACAGACAGTGGTTGCAAATTTTAAAACTGAAGCTTAGTATGTGGCTGCTTCAAGTTGTTGTGGACAAGTGCTTTGGATGCAAAATCAACTGTTGGATTATGGGTACAATTTCATGAACTCTAAAATTCATGTTGATAACTACAGCACACTTTGCATAATTAAAAATGTTGTTTTTCATTCTAAAACAAAACATATTGAGATAAGACATCATTTTATAAGAGATTGTTATGACAAGAAGTCTATTCAAATTGTTAATATTCATACTGATAACAATGTTGCTGATATTCTCACTAAACACTTTGATGTGGGGAGGTTTCAATTTTTAATTGCAAACATTGGTATGATCAATCTTTGAAAAACTTATCTCTTTCTGTTTTTGTAAAGTGTGTAAAGATACTGTGCTGTTTGTTAATCTGTTTCTGCTGTTTCTCAAGAAGCATGTTGTTAAGTTAGAATGTACTCTACAGCTATATGATTATACTGCTACATATGCTTAGTACATTTGCTATATATACGTTGGTATGTTTTGTGATGTTTGGACTAACATTTTGCTGGAAAAGTTATCAATGAAGATTGTTGCTGTTATGCAAATATTCAAACAGAAATGGATCATTCATCATTCATTCAAAACAAAAGATTTCACATCTGAATGTTCCAAACACAAAACAATTCACAAATCAACAAAAGACTGCTCCATAAACAGATGAAATCAAAAGACTACAACCTCTCTATCCTTGGGAAGAGGAGGGTTTGACTTCCTTGTTCTGATGATGGCTTTGGCCTTGGCCTTGAAGATTGTGGTCTTTCAGGAGTAGCAGGAGGATTGTTTTGAGGCTCATCCTCATCTGAAGAAGTACAAATAAACGGGGAAACAAGTTCCATTGGAGATGGAGGTCTGATGGGAATCCAGGCTGGGTCTTCTGATGATTCTGAAGAAGTTGGAGATTTAGGGGATATAACTTCTTTACCCCTAGATGTGCTTGGGGTCTGATTCAAGTTCAAAAGATCCTTAAACACCGGAAGATCATGTTTTCTTTTCCATGCTTGCTCTTTTGTCCTACATCCATTGTGGGGAGGACGGAATGGTGTTACATATGTGGGAAGGATGGATGAATCAGAGGATATGTTGATTATTTCGGGAGTGGATTTCATTGTTATTGTGATTTGATTTGGTTGATTGGCGTTTTTGAATATGATTAGGGTTTGCTTATGCTAAATTAGGGGAATATTAGTTCCGTTTTTATAGGGATCACGGTGTATCAAGTGCATTTATTGTTGAGGATCATTTGACTTTTTGACCAAGTTTGATTAGTCAACTCTGCTGCTGGCCAAAATCAATCTGCTGCTAGTTGTTTCATTCTGCTGCTAGTTATGTTGATACTCTGGTTGTGCTGCTACGGTTGTAAGTGTGAGGGTGGAATGTGTAACTTCTCCAACTCAGTTTAAAACCTAATTGACATCCACAATTGGTTTTTACGTGCTCCAAATTGAAGTTCTCTCAAACCCTAACACCTTATTACTCTCAAAGTCAATAATCCCCAATTTCTCAAAACCCTAATTAATGGATTGTACATGTACCTGGGTAGAGCATCACAATAATGTTGCTATTTTGGATGAAGAGTTGGTTCCTGAAGGTTTCACATATATGGGAAAATTCTTGAATGCTACTTCTCTTAGGTATGCATTAACTGTGAATCCTACTATATATGTTTCCCACATCAAACATTTTTGGCTTACTGCTAAAGTTAAAACTAGGAATGAGGAAAAATGTGGAAAACTAGAAGGGGGAGTTGAATAGTTTTCCCCTCTTTTTCATTTTATAAAAACTTTGTTTCAAAATGTTGATTCAAATTTATTCAATTGTTTGTTTGGAAAACCTTTAATTAGAGTTTAGTATGAAAACACCATATAATCAATATGATCAATTATATATGTAAGCTTTTGGAAAAACTTAGTTTTATGAATGGAGCTTTGGTCGGTCTTTGTGTGAATACGTTTTCCTTTTAAAATCTTAAAACGTTTTGTATCCAATTATCTATCAAGTTAAACTTAATATGAGAAGTGTGAATAATAATCTATTTGACCATATCATATAATTATACACACAATCACAATATTAACTTCTATGTACAACACAATCAATCATCACAACTATATAAGCAACAACTAAGACATATAGGCAAGCATAGATGTAAATCGATAAATGCAAGAATAAATGAAATGATATGAGAGAAAGGAAATGCAAACCGGACACGATGATTTATAGTGGTTCGGCTACAAGGACACCTTCCTTGCCCTACTCCACTCCCCGAGTCACCTACTCGAGAATTTTCTTCACTACTCAACAAGCTCCCTTTTGGCGGAGAAAACCGTACACAATTTTTGCTTACACCATTTAACGACACTAAGCTAAATGTCGAGTTCTAATAGTAGCTAGAACCAATCACACAACACTACTTCGATCACTACACAACTTCTACACGACTTCACGACTTCATGACTTCTTCATGGCTTCACGACTTCACAACTTCTTCATGGCTTCACGACTTCACGACTTCTTCACTACTTCACAACTTCTTCTATACTCCACTACATATTCACACATCTACTTCTTCACAACTTCATGACTTCTCAACACTACTACTTCTTCCCACTACTTCTTACTCACTCATAAACTCACTACTAAGTAAGATCATCTTGATCTACTTATTACATATACATAACTCACAACATCACATAAACACTAACTAGATCCTAATACATCTTTGGCTTTATGATAGGGAGGATTCTTCTCTTGCACTTTGAGTGGTGAGGGATTGGATCACTTGAAACAAAGACTTATAATCTTATGATCAAAGGATTTAGAAGGATGTTTTGAAGGGATTGGGACTGAAAATTTTCGTGCAAAAGGTAAGAAAAATCTGTGGAATGAACCAGTATTTATAGGAGAAAAAATACTGTTTGGGAGCGTGGGCGGTCCCCTTAATTGTGTGGCCGGTCCCCTTAATTTACTAGCCGGTCCCCTTAATTAATTAAGGGGGCCGCCTAATAAAAAATTATTTTTTCTTCAGAATTTTTGTCTTTTTGTGGGGAAGGTTTTTCTTGAAGAATATGGCCGTTTTTTGGGTAGAAATTTGAATTCAAAATATTTATTTTAAATAAAACATTTCTTATAAATACAAAAAAATATTTTGTATAAGTTTAAAAATGTTTGTCCCACTTTATAAAAAAATGTAAGGTTTGTAAAGATAAAAATTCCTTTGATCATAAAATGTATTAGACATTTGTTTGTACATACCTTAAGTGATTGTTGAGGCAAACTCGAGACGTTGAGATGTCGAGGCTTGTTGACGTAAGAATGCATAGATGAATTGTGATCACAAGTAACTTAAGCACTTTACGTTATATGTTGTAACTTACATCTTTGTCATCATCAAAACATGAAGAGAATGTTTAGATTAAATATCGTAATATTCATGCCAACAATCTCCCCCTTTTTGATGATGACAAACTATGTAAACTATAACTCATAGTAAAATGTATAAGTTACTTGTTTACACTTCTTCTCCCCCTTTTGTCGAAGCAAAAAGGTGGACTCTAAGACGAGACTTCAACTACGCTTGAACCCTTGAGAAAGAATGTGAAAGGCGAGCTTGCATCATCGTAAGTGAAGCCTTGATCCTATCAACCTTAATGCTCCCCCTTGGTGTATGCTCCCCCTTGGTGTATACTCCCCCTTGGTGTATGCTCAAAACTTGTTTTGGCTACCAAAGAATCGAGCGATGAAGTAATCCTTCAAAACAAAGTTAGTAGACAAGTGCAAATATATATAATGATAATGATAGGTATATGCATGATACTAATAGGGGAACAATATATGGATGTAATAGGTATACGCACTAAAAATATGACACATGTAATTATTGTTTTAAAAACAACAACCTAACTCCCAAAAAAATTTACCATGACCAAAGCTTAAGACATGATAATGATTAGAACCTAATGCAAAGATTCTACCGACGTATTTTGGCAAAAGATGCCAAAATATATATTCTAAAAGAGTTAGAAAAAAAACGAAGATGATAATGATGCGTTCTTTTAAAGACGTAGAAAAATGAAAAAGGATGAGCGTGAATGAAAAGGGAAGGTAATGACAAAAGGTTGACAAATATGGTTTAGATTAATATATCGTTTGACAAGGGTGGATGATTGGGAATCATGGGATTTTTATGTGTTTTGTTGGTTGACGACCGAAGATGGATATGTGAATGAGGTGGTGATGACATGACAACACTTGAAGCTTGGATATCTTTTTTGTGTTCTTCACTTGCTAGGAAGTGGAAGAGGTTTATTAAGGTTTTGGATGTTGTTCAAGCGAGGGTTTTGAATGAGAACTAGCGAGAAGATACTCAATCCAAGTGAAGTGTTCCTTCAATGAAATGGTTTGTTTTTGGGGAAAGATGCAACAAGGAAAATTTTTGACATGTTTTGCAACTTGTTTCAATGTGGGGTGATGAAGGAGAGCTAGAGGGAAGTTATTCCAAGTTGCATTGAGCAAGGTGTAAGGCAAGAAGAGCACTAATGCTCATAGGCTTCCTTGAGTCCTTCAATGAACTTCAAGTGTTTGGAGAAAGGTGATGAGTCCTTCAATGAACTTCAAGTGGATTGTGGTTTTAATTAGGGATGGATGGAAGATAGGCTTCATGAGTGGATGGTGTTTTTTGTTGAATGAGCATCAAGTGAAGCATTGGTGATGAGGTTTGGATTGTTGTTTTGGGATTGTGCATGCTCATCATGAGAAGAAGCATTGGTGGAACCAAGCATGGGTGTTAGGCTTTGTTTGTGAAATAGGTTATTTGTATGAGCATAAGATTTGGGTATTGGTTGATTTGGAACAACATCACTTGAGCTTTGACAAGAGTCAAATTTTCTCCTCCAAATGGGTTTTACGGAGATCTTAGCAACTCTTGAGAGTTAAGATCTTGGGTTGTTGGGGGATGACATGTTTGGTTGGATGATCATTAAGGATGAAGGAGATGTATTTATAGTGTAGGATAGATGTGGTTTAGGAAGGTAAATTTTGAGGGCATGGAAATGGTGGATGACTCGAGATTGGTAGTATAAAGGATGATTCGGTTTTTCATTTCACATGGGTGGTTTGAGGATGTACTAAAGAAGGGTTATGAAGTTTGAGTGTAAGGTAGAATAATATATGTGAGTGATTGTGTTTTCTCTTCCCATTAAATTCGTGCTAATCCGGACATAGAGTTAAGCATGTAAAGGCATACAATCAAATCACATAGGAGCAAATAAACATCTAGAAACAACATATATGCGATATGCCATAAATCTAGGAATGAAAGAATCTAATGAGAAGCAAAGTTCATAAAAGTAAACTAGCGTTAGGTATATATAGGAAGAGCAATTTAATCAAGTTGGAGAATGAGTATGAGACTATTACTAGTGGTGCTCAATTCAGGCTAAACACGACCATTTTTACGGGTTACACACACCCAACTTCTCACATAGAAGCAATTCAACCGTTAGGTTAAATTGAAATTCTAGTCAATAGATTCTCCAGTAGTCATTCTCTTTTTAGAAGAAATTGAGTTCCTAAATTTACCTATCAAAGATTACCAAACATAAAGTTTGCTTGATTCACTAATACTTGGCTTAATGTGACTCAAACATCATGTTTTTATGAAAGTAAATCAAGATGATATATTTTATTCAAGGTCCTAATAGAGACGTGTTGAATGTTTAGATAAGAGTAAACAAAAAGTTTTAATCTTTTCTTCATGATTTACCGGTTGTTTGGTTTTGATGATATATTACTTGATTTAATAATTGTGCTAGACTTAAGAGTGCACCTTAGCATCTCTTGTGAAATGAATCTCATTAAGATTATTTATCTTAAATGAGTTTGTGATTCTCAAATGATATCAAAACTAGACATTAATATATTTTTAAACAAATATTATTTTCTATGATTTTTGCCAATGTTATATATCATACTTTAACAAGTATGTGAAAAAATAAATTTTACTTGTTTATGGATTGTGACAAGTTATTTTTCAATTCTAATAACTTATATTATTTCAAAAAAAATGTAGTGCATTATCTTGTAACACAACCATTCATGCTACAAAGAAAATGAAATATATAGAATATATAGTGTGTATTATTTTTAAATATGTATTTTATCTTGTGGTGATAATTTTAAGTAGTGTGAGCAAAGTTTACATATGTTGTTAGTTTGTTCATGTTTAGTTTTTCGGATATGACACATTTATCTATTGCATTGCAATGTAAATTGCTTGAATATTTCGGACGAAACATCCAAGTCGTCAATCCTACTTCATTGTATATTTTATGAATGTGTTTAAAATGTTATTCTAATATTTTGGAAAACTAGAAGGGGGAGTTGAATAGTTTTCCCCTCTTTTTATTTTATAAAAACTTTGTTTTAAAATGTTGATTCGAATTTATTCAATTGTTTGTTTGGAAAACCTTTAATTAGAGTTTAGTATGAAAACACCATATAATCAATATGATCAATTATATATGTAAGCTTTTGGAAAAACTTAGTTTTATGAATGGAGCTTTGGTCGGTCTTTGTGTGAATACATTTTCCTTTTAAAATCTTAAAACGTTTTGTATCCAATTATCTATCAAGTTAAACTTAATATGAGAAGTGTGAATAATAATCTATTTGACCATATCATATAATTATACACACAATCACAATATTAACTTCTATGTACAACACAATCAATCATCACAACTATATAAGCAACAACTAAGACATATAGGCAAGCATAGATGTAAAGCGATAAATGCAAGAATAAATGAAAAGAGATGAGAGAAAGGAAATGCAAACCGGACACGATGATTTATAGTGGTTCGGCTACAAGGACACCTTCCTTGCCCTACTCCACTCCCCTAGTCACCTACTCGAGAGTTTTCTTCACTACTCAACAAGCTCCCTTTTGGCGGAGAAAACCGTACACAACTTTTGCTTACACCATTTAACGACACTAAGCTAAATGTCAAGTTCTAATAGTAGCTAGAACCAATCTCACAACACTACTTCGATCACTACACAACTTCTACACGACTTCACGACTTCATGACTTCTTCATGGCTTCACGACTTCACGACTTCTTCATGGCTTCACGACTTCACGACTTCTTCACTACTTCACAACTTCTTCTATACTCCACTACATATTCACACATCTACTTCTTCACAACTTCATGACTTCTCCACACTACTACTTCTTCCCACTACTTCTTACTCACTCATAAACTCACTACTAAGTAAGATCATCTTGATCTACTTATTACATATACGTAACTCACAACATCACATAAACACTAACTAGATCCTAATACATCTTTGGCTTTATGATAGGGAGGATTCTTCTCTTGCACTTTGAGTGGTAAGGGATTGGATCACTTGAAACAAAGACTTATAATCTTATGATCAAAGGATTTAGAAGGATGTTTTGAAGGGATTGGGACTGAAAATTTTCGTGCAAAAGGTAAGAAAAATCTGTGGAATGAACCAGTATTTATAGGGGAAAAAATACTGTTTGGGAGCGTGGGCGGTCCCCTTAATTGTGTGGCCGGTCCCCTTAATTTACTAGCCGGTCCCCTTAATTAATTAAGGGGGCCGCCTAATAAAAAATTATTTTTTCTTCAAAATTTTTATCTTTTTGTGGGGAAGGTTTTTCTTGAAGAATATGGCCGTTTTTTGGGTAGAAATTTGAATTCAAAATATTTATTTTGAATAAAACATTTCTTATAAATACAAAAAAATATTTTGTATAAGTTTAAAAATGTTTGTCCCACTTTATAAAAAATGTAAGGTTTGTAAAGATAAAAATTCCTTTGATCATAAAATGTATTAGACATTTGTTTGTACATACCTTAAGTGATTGTTGAGGCAAACTCGAGACGTTGAGATGTCGAGGCTTGTTGACGTAAGAATGCATAGATGAATTGTGATCACAAGTAACTTAAGCACTTTACGTTATATGTTGTAACTTACATCTTTGTCATCATCAAAACATGAAGAGAATGTTTAGATTAAATATCGTAATGTTCATGCCAGCAAAAAATATGTTAAAGCCATGGTAGATGGTCAACAAGTTCGTGTAACTGAATCTTCTTTAAGAGAAACTCTTCTCTTAGATGATGAAACAGAGATCATGTGTCTTGTTAATTCTGCTATTTTTCAAGGATTAAATGATTTGGGATATGAGGGACGCCATACTAATTTAAAATTTCAAAAAGCGCTCCTCTGTTCTCAATACAAATTTTTGGTACACAATCTCCTTCATTGTTTGAGTTCTAAAACTTCTGGGTGGAATGAGTTTAGTGCTACTATTGCTTCTGCTGTGGTATGCCTAAGCAAAGGACATCCATTTAATTTTTCAAATATGATTTTGAAGGGGATTGCAAAAAGCATCAAAGAGTCTGGTTCTTATTTACTTTATCCAAGATTTATACAGCTCTTTGTTGAAAACCAAATTTCCAAAGTAAGAACACATAAAGCCACTTATGATGCTCCTAAGTTGGTTTCAAAAATGTTTACTTTCTTGATTAAAATTGGAAAAGGTTTTTCAGGCACACATACAGCTCTTACACCTTATATGGTGCAAATTGTGCAAAATATTCAGGGTGAAGAATCAGGAACTCCCACTGATTCCCATCACACACCCAATTTTACTGTCTCTGTCACACAACCCAAAATACTCTACACCCGTAGGCAAGCCACAAAGAACACTCAGCTACCTCAGGCTAGTGTTAGTATGTTTGTACCAGATGAGGCTGTCCTAGGTGATGAAGGGGACATGTTGGAGAGGGTTGTCACTACTGCTTCTAGCTTAGCAGTAGAGCAGGACAATGATAACATAACTAAGACCCAAACCAAGGCAACATCTAGAGAAGAGGGTTCTGATGAATCTAATTCCAATGATGGTAAACCTAGCCAAATGGAAAACATAGGGGGCTCAGATGATCAAACTAGGTTTGATACTGGGTTTATGTCCAAAGATTCACCTCTCGGACCAGGTAACATAGGTCGAAGTGATGAGGACAGAACAGTGACAAATGAATTGATGGATAATATTGTACATGATGGCAATGTCAGTGATTCACCTCTCGGACCAGGTTACACAGGTCGAAGTGATGAGACTAGTATGCAACTCATTAAGAAATTGACGGTTACTTGTACAAATTTGGAGCTGAAGTGTGACACATTGGAGGCAAAAGTTCTTGCTCTTTCTACTATTGTTGATGGACAAGCCAGAAAGATTACAAAATTGCAAAAGAAGATCAAGAGCTTAAGAAAATCAAGATCTTCAACCTCCTTAAGAAGATTGAAGAAAGTGGGCACTTCTCAAGTTGTGAGTTCACCTGAAAACTCTGTTTCTATGGAAGAGGATGCTTCCAAACAGGGGAGGAATGAGGAGCAGAAAGATGAAATGGGTTTAGGGGAGGCAAATTTGATGAAAGTTGACAGTGCTCAAGATGTGGATGCTGGAATAGTTTCAGGGGAGGTTCCAAAAGTTGATGATATGGAGGTAGAAAGTCCTCAAGATTTGGATAGTTTTGTAATTGCTGATAAATTGGGTAATGAGGTTGTAATGGAAGAAGTGGCTGCTACTCAAGAAAAAGTGGTGGAAAAACTTAAGACTTTGGGGCCTGAGCAATTAGTGAAGGCAACAGGGTTGATGGGTGAAGCACTGATGACATTGGGTGACTCTGTGGCAAAAGAAGTGAATGATGCTGCTGTTACTAACAAGACTGATGACTCAGCTGCTGCTCAAGACTCTACTGCTAAGGATTTTACTGATCCTACTGCTTGTGAAAAGGTCAATTCTGCTGATGCACAGGACTCTATTGCTGGGTCTAGTGACAAAGCTGCTGATGAGGCTATGGTTTTGTTAAGTAAGAAGACAACAGAGGTTCCATCTGAATCATCTTCACAACATACATCACAACCAACTCAACCACTACCACAACAACCAACATCTACAATTGTAACACCCCCAATTCATGGTTGCAGCGGAATTCGAACTGGGTGTTACTTGACGGCACAATAGTCACAATAATAGAAAACGAACTCCAATTGAGTCGTTTTAAAAGATTTATCATTCAAATTGTATAAATATCAGAGATTACAAAATGAGGTCCCAGATGGTTCCATGTTTACAAATTAAATGAGTTTTGAATGATAATAAAATTTATAGCCCTCTTGAGTATCCGTGCCCTTCCGTGCCATCCTTGATCGTCATGAACCTGAAATACATGCTTGAGAGGTCAACACAAAGGTTGAGTGGAATTCGTAGAGTTTAGTTAAATCGTTTGAACACAATAATCGTAATGTGAGGTAATTAATCACACATTCATAGTTAGAAAACAAAAATCGTTATTTATTGCACTAAGCTCATACAACCAAAGCATTAACATCGAACCACAAATTGGCATTATAGAAGCCCTATCCAGGTACTTTTGCCATTATACCTCTAAATCTCAAATATAGTGCATTTGTGTGAACTCGTAGATGTTCAACACAAATGGGATTCGTCAATCCCAATAGATCTATTCACAATATTCGCGCTCACTATAGGTAGTGACTAATGGTTTATGATATAGGGACTTCGAACATGGCAATCGTTACTTAGTGACAATAAAACATCGTCGGGTAGCATACATTAGAAAGCATCGTGTTCGAGTAGAAAAATAATAGCATGTATTCCCCCCATGGGTTTGTAAAATAGTTAAACAATAGAAAGTGGGGCTACGAACTCACCTTAAGTTACGTAGTGAGTAATGAATGTGATGGTCGAATCGTGAAGGTTTCTACAAGCAACCTATAATAGAATGTCGCGACTTAGGATCGGAGTAAAGAATATGAAGTAGTGCCTATATATATATCTTGCATCTAGTCCATGATGTGGTATGATGTATATTGTAAGTCTTTGAAAGAAAAGATTCATGAAACATGTATGTTTTGGTATATCGTTTACTACCGTTCGGGCCGACATAATTCAGAAGTCATGTTAATAAGCGTTCGAGGAGCCAGGACACTTTAACTCGTAAATCCACAACTCAACTCGACGGCTTACATAATGAACTCCTCACATGAGGCTCCCTACTATTGTAGTAGTTGATAACATATATAGATATAAGTTTTGATTCGAAAAGTTACATGTCCGATATTTGAATAAACTTAGGAAAGTTTATTAGTACATGAAGATTGTTATTAGGGGTAGTTTCATAAGTCTTGAATGACCATTTTCTCTTGGTAATATCTCATGGTTTCTTTTAGGTGAAGTAGATCCAAATTGCTTGTTCATGTTATCGCCTAATTCATTGTTTCATGTTTACGCCTATGTAAGTTGGTATGGTCATTTCGTCATGGCCTAGCCATGACCTTTGGTCCTTGTTCCAAGGTCATGAGACACAACCTTGGCTCTAGCCATGGTTGTGGTCTTGATTATAGGTCATAAGACCTCTTGTTCCTTTCAAAGTATAACCATAATCTAGTGACTTTCGCCTAAAAATGGGCTGTTTAGAATTTGAAGAATTTTATCACTCGGAAAGCATTTTTAGGTCTCGAGCTTCTTTGTTCCTGAACGAAAACGTCGTTTCGGACAACTTTCGTGTTTTAAATTTTTGATGAATCGGACCAGAAGTGGGACTTTCAAAACCCAAATTTGATCAGAATGGTATTTGGCAGTTTGCCGAAAAGTTTTGGTAACTTCAAATGGGCGTAACTTTTGACTCGTATACTCGTTTTAGGTGGTTCAAATTGCTATGGTTTCCTTGTTAAGTCCTCTACCACAATATGTAATAATCAAATATCATATTTTTACCATTTTGATCAGGTCTTACCAAGAAATTCATTAGTTTGCTTGTTTTAGTAACTTGTTTCAACAATCCATAACAATAACTTGTTTTGTTCACTTTTATACATCATGGACATAACTACAAGACATAATATAGCAAGAATAACATGTAAATAACATGAACATGATTATTTAACAAGAATCATGTTAGGGTTTGGCTTACAACTTTTGGCTTTCAAAGATGAAAGGAAGTTAACATGTAAGGATAGGACATTGATAGACTTGCTTCAACCCACTTCTTCATGCAATCTTTCTACTCTTGTAATCTTGAAAGATGGATGATGAAGGTTGAGGTGAATTGAGTGGATTCAAACTCAAGAGAAATCACCAAGTATATTAGGGATTGGAAGAGTTTTGGTGAATGATAATCTAGCTAGGGTTTCTATCTTGAAGAATCACTTGAACTATGCAAGAACTTGGAAGAAATAAAGCTAAGTGTGGAATGAAATGGGGTGTGGTGTGTGGCGTTCAAGTGAAGGGAGGAGGGGCTATTTATAGTCCAAAATGAGGAGGTTAGGAAAGTGCTAGGAAATTACTAAAACTTGGTGACCAAGTTGTAATAAAATGATGATTTAGGGGTAGATTCATGAGATGAAGCCACATGGGGGTGACTCCCCCCTCCTAGGGCGGTTTGGTAACCTTGGGGAGCAAGGGTGGACTTTTGGTGATCTTATCCAAGATTATGGAGCTAGTTCCGACTCCGTAAATTGCTAACCGTAAGTTGTTACGTCACAAAACGTAAAACCGGGTATCGTAAAAATACGAAACTTGGAAGAATGGTTAAACATGTCATTATACTCCATAATAAAATATAAAATGAGTGGTAGGTTCTATTGGGTGCTAAAACCCTGCTAAAAACTGGAAACACGGGTCTAAAACGCGTAATACGTAAAACGTACGAATATTGCGTAAAATTGAGAAAAGTAAAATGTTACTTTTCTAATGTGATAAAAATGATTTAAAATGACTTATAATGTCTAGACTGGGCTCAGTCTAGTGTCGGTTGGTATTAAATGTCTTTTAGACATCAAACCGTAAGCCTAAAAATCACGAAATGACTTATAACATCAAGGGATGATTTTTGGTCAATGGAGGAGGGAAAAATATGTTGACTTTTTCTAATAATTTGAAAACTCAAATCGTCTTAGAAACTCGTTTCGTGGTCTAACGGTTAATCGCCCATTCGGTTAAGCGTGCTCATGTGAGAGTAGTACCGACATGGGTGACCTGCTGGGAAGTCTTTGGTCATGTTTTTCTCAGTCACGATTAATTCTCAAATAAATCATGAGCGTGTCAAACATTTTTCCGATGTGGGGTCACCTGACGGGGTCGAATTTCGTCGTACGTAGAATTTCTGAATGACGTTTTACCCTAAAACGTGTAATTCCTTAATAACTTTCACGAAAATGATCTGACGAATGTCAAACATTTAATTTGCCATGGAAATGATTTATCACTTGAGAATATCAAATAAAAATCAACTTTCGGGAAAAATTTCGGAAAGAAATGAATAGTAACATGAATAGTAAATGTGAATAGTGAATTTCCCGGGAATAGTAATTAACCTGAAAATGTGAATTGTTACAGTCTCTACCCCTTACGGGGAACTTCGTCCCGAAGTTCTATGTGTGTCATATGTTGGAGTGGTGTCGATAAAGATGTGTGGTTACTTATGAGGACTATAGTCTGGGATTACCAGTGATGTAGTTTGATTTGTCGTTTTAGTGTATGGCGTAGGATGAGGCTTACTTTTATGTAGGAAAGGTATGGTAATAGTCGAATATCAAAGGAAATTGATATAGCAGTCGAATATTAATAGGAATTGATATAGTAGTTGCAATTATAGCCTAGTAAGTAATCGGTTGTTGTACCTAGTGTTTATTGACGTCATACTTATGTTATTTCGGATACAAATAAGCCCACTTGTTTATAATTCTTTATTTACATAGAGAGGCATCCCAAACAATGTAGATAAGGAAATATAAACTTATGGTTTAGTGATTTACAATGTCTTTATTTAAATGAAAAGGCATCCCAATCCATTCAAATAATTACAAATCATCCTTCACAACATTCGTACTTAGTCGGTGAGTTACAAGGTAGTGTATTACGAGATGATACTGGTGTTGCAAAAGTACAAGATGAATATTCAAACTTGTAAAGCTGATTAGGGTACTTGTGGTGTAGCTAAGGATGATTTGAGCTTTAAAAGTGTATCAACATCTGTTAATGAGCTTGTGGTTCCAACGATTGTAAAGATAATGATGTGATATGTTGACGAACAAAAGTGTGTAGTGTATGCTTAACATTAATACTCTTAGGTATAGATGTTGAGTTTGCTTTAAAAATCTTAAGAGATTTTAAAGGTTTATGATGGAATGGTATTCTTAGGACCTAAACAGGATTGTACTTCTACAGGATGTAGAGAATAATTGATAACTATCCCAAGATAGTAGTTCGGATTATCTCATAAATGAAAACTTTCAAGAATGAAATTAGGTAGTACAAATAAGGTGTTAAGATTTCGCTGAGTGGTAAAACACTATCGTGTCTCTAGATCGTTTAATGAATTCTGGTGGTTTATCGAGTTCAAGTAGGAAATCAACCTAAACATAACCCTAGTACAACTACTCTCAGTATTTGAAAATTTTAAGTCGAATATAGTTAGTCAGACTATATTCCACTGTCCCTAGGTTAAATATAGGTGACTAGTCTATATTTAGCCAAGGTTCGATAAAATTTTCAAATACCTAAATTAGGTATACTTGTGATACGTCCGTTGCTTTCGGGAAACTGTCCACTAAACAAAGGCGATGTCAAACCATTCAGTTGCAAGTCCCGCCATAAGAGACTTGTAACGTATGTTTTCACATTCCATTGCATAGAAGATAGTACGGGTAGATATGTGTGGAAAGGAAGTTGAAGTAATTCTAAAACAGTCTATACTGGGCTAGAATTACAAACTTTTAACAATGAAGGTTTCAGAAGAAAACTTTGATGGATGTAGAGAAAGTTCAACTTTTGTCGATGATGGATTAGTTTGTCCTTTAGAAATCTCATATTTCTTGTTTGGAAATCGATAGATTGTGATGGGTTTTTGATATCATATGAAATGATATTGATGAGGTGGTGGAATAATTCGAGAGACCATTGCACAAATCACAATGTCTCGGAAGTAGATTAGACCATTGTGTGACTCAAAACATTTGAGAAATGATTAAGACCATTGTGTCATACAATGTTCGGGAAATAGAAAAGACCATCGTAATTCGTTACAATATCTTGGATATAAAATGTTGGAGTAGGAACATGGTTGGGAGAATGTGGTTGTGTCGAAATGCCATAGAATAGGCATGTGTAGATATGTTTAGATAAAATGATTGAAAATAACTCGAATGTATATATAAATATACTAGTATTTGTTCGTGTAGTGGAAAATGCCTAGTGTGTATATATGAATATACTTATGTTCATGTAGCATAAAATGCTTAATAAGTCCATAATCGTCTGGAGGATGGAAGACACGAAGATCGGAAGGCTATAAAATGTTTTTGCTTGTAGTGTGGTTATAGTTTAGGTCTCAATTAGACCCGTTTCTCTATAACCATGGCTCTGGTACCAATCTGTAACACCCCCAATTCATGGTTGCAGCGGAATTCGAACTGGGTGTTACTTGACGGCACAATAGTCACAATAATAGAAAACGAACTCCAATTGAGTCGTTTTAAAAGATTTATCATTCAAATTGTATAAATATCAGAGATTACAAAATGAGGTCCCAGATGGTTCCATGTTTACAAATTAAATGAGTTTTGAATGATAATAAAATTTATAGCCCTCTTGAGTATCCGTGCCCTTCCGTGCCATCCTTGATCGTCATGAACCTGAAATACATGCTTGAGAGGTCAACACAAAGGTTGAGTGGAATTCGTAGAGTTTAGTTAAATCGTTTGAACACAATAATCGTAATGTGAGGTAATTAATCACACATTCATAGTTAGAAAACAAAAATCGTTATTTATTGCACTAAGCTCATACAACCAAAGCATTAACATCGAACCACAAATTGGCAATATAGAAGCCCTATCCAGGTACTTTTGCCATTATACCTCTAAATCTCAAATATAGTGCATTTGTGTGAACTCGTAGATGTTCAACACAAATGGGATTCGTCAATCCCAATAGATCTATTCACAATATTCGCGCTCACTATAGGTAGTGACTAATGGTTTATGATATAGGGACTTCGAACATGGCAATCGTTACTTAGTGACAATAAAACATCGTCGGGTAGCATACATTAGAAAGCATCGTGTTCGAGTAGAAAAATAATAGCATGTATTCCCCCCATGGGTTTGTAAAATAGTTAAACAATAGAAAGTGGGGCTACGAACTCACCTTAAGTTACGTAGTGAGTAATGAATGTGATGGTCGAATCGTGAAGGTTTCTACAAGCAACCTATAATAGAATGTCGCGACTTAGGATCGGAGTAAAGAATATGAAGTAGTGCCTATATATATATCTTGCATCTAGTCCATGATGTGGTATGATGTATATTGTAAGTCTTTGAAAGAAAAGATTCATGAAACATGTATGTTTTGGTATATCGTTTACTACCGTTCGGGCCGACATAATTCAGAAGTCATGTTAATAAGCGTTCGAGGAGCCAGGACACTTTAACTCGTAAATCCACAACTCAACTCGACGGCTTACATAATGAACTCCTCACATGAGGCTCCCTACTATTGTAGTAGTTGATAACATATATAGATATAAGTTTTGATTCGAAAAGTTACATGTCCGATATTTGAATAAACTTAGGAAAGTTTATTAGTACATGAAGATTGTTATTAGGGGTAGTTTCATAAGTCTTGAATGACCATTTTCTCTTGGTAATATCTCATGGTTTCTTTTAGGTGAAGTAGATCCAAATTGCTTGTTCATGTTATCGCCTAATTCATTGTTTCATGTTTACGCCTATGTAAGTTGGTATGGTCATTTCGTCATGGCCTAGCCATGACCTTTGGTCCTTGTTCCAAGGTCATGAGACACAACCTTGGCTCTAGCCATGGTTGTGGTCTTGATTATAGGTCATAAGACCTCTTGTTCCTTTCAAAGTATAACCATAATCTAGTGACTTTCGCCTAAAAATGGGCTGTTTAGAATTTGAAGAATTTTATCACTCGGAAAGCATTTTTAGGTCTCGAGCTTCTTTGTTCCTGAACGAAAACGTCGTTTCGGACAACTTTCGTGTTTTAAATTTTTGATGAATCGGACCAGAAGTGGGACTTTCAAAACCCAAATTTGATCAGAATGGTATTTGGCAGTTTGCCGAAAAGTTTTGGTAACTTCAAATGGGCGTAACTTTTGACTCGTATACTCGTTTTAGGTGGTTCAAATTGCTATGGTTTCCTTGTTAAGTCCTCTACCACAATATGTAATAATCAAATATCATATTTTTACCATTTTGATCAGGTCTTACCAAGAAATTCATTAGTTTGCTTGTTTTAGTAACTTGTTTCAACAATCCATAACAATAACTTGTTTTGTTCACTTTTATACATCATGGACATAACTACAAGACATAATATAGCAAGAATAACATGTAAATAACATGAACATGATTATTTAACAAGAATCATGTTAGGGTTTGGCTTACAACTTTTGGCTTTCAAAGATGAAAGGAAGTTAACATGTAAGGATAGGACATTGATAGACTTGCTTCAACCCACTTCTTCATGCAATCTTTCTACTCTTGTAATCTTGAAAGATGGATGATGAAGGTTGAGGTGAATTGAGTGGATTCAAACTCAAGAGAAATCACCAAGTATATTAGGGATTGGAAGAGTTTTGGTGAATGATAATCTAGCTAGGGTTTCTATCTTGAAGAATCACTTGAACCATGCAAGAACTTGGAAGAAATAAAGCTAAGTGTGGAATGAAATGGGGTGTGGTGTGTGGCGTTCAAGTGAAGGGAGGAGGGGCTATTTATAGTCCAAAATGAGGAGGTTAGGAAAGTGCTAGGAAATTACTAAAACTTGGTGACCAAGTTGTAATAAAATGATGATTTAGGGGTAGATTCATGAGATGAAGCCACATGGGGGTGACTCCCCCCTCCTAGGGCGGCTTGGTAACCTTGGGGAGCAAGGGTGGACTTTTGGTGATCTTATCCAAGATTATGGAGCTAGTTCCGACTCCGTAAATTGCTAACCGTAAGTTGTTACGTCACAAAACGTAAAACCGGGTATCGTAAAAATACGAAACTTGGAAGAATGGTTAAACATGTCATTATACTCCATAATAAAATATAAAATGAGTGGTAGGTTCTATCGGGTGCTAAAACCCTGCTAAAAACTGGAAACACGGGTCTAAAACGCGTAATACGTAAAACGTACGAATATTGCGTAAAATTGAGAAAAGTAAAATGTTACTTTTCTAATGTGATAAAAATGATTTAAAATGACTTATAATGTCTAGACTGGGCTCAGTCTAGTGTCGGTTGGTATTAAATGTCTTTTAGACATCAAACCGTAAGCCTAAAAATCACGAAATGACTTATAACATCAAGGGATGATTTTTGGTCAATGGAGGAGGGAAAAATATGTTGACTTTTTCTAATAATTTGAAAACTCAAATCGTCTTAGAAACTCGTTTCGTGGTCTAACGGTTAATCGCCCATTCGGTTAAGCGTGCTCATGTGAGAGTAGTACCGACATGGGTGACCTGCTGGGAAGTCTTTGGTCATGTTTTTCTCAGTCACGATTAATTCTCAAATAAATCATGAGCGTGTCAAACATTTTTCCGATGTGGGGTCACCTGACGGGGTCGAATTTCGTCGTACGTAGAATTTCTGAATGACGTTTTACCCTAAAACGTGTAATTCCTTAATAACTTTCACGAAAATGATCTGACGAATGTCAAACATTTAATTTTCCATGGAAATGATTTATCACTTGAGAATATCAAATAAAAATCAACTTTCGGGAAAAATTTCGTAAAGAAATGAATAGTAACATGAATAGTAAATGTGAATAGTGAATTTCCCGGGAATAGTAATTAACCTGAAAATGTGAATTGTTACAACAATCACATCATCTGCACCAAGAATACCTCATAAAGGAGTAGTAATTAGAGAACCTGCTGCTCAACAAAAGAAGATTGCTGCATCATCTTCTACTGATAAAGGAAACGGCAAGCTGGTTGAAGATCCAAAGATAATGCATAAAGGGATTGATTACTCTCAGATACCTTTTCATTTTTGGCCCAAAGATTTACAAATTGAACATGACTCAATTGTTTCAATGAAAGAACAAGAGCTAATTGATCAGGAAGAGCAACAGTTGATTCAGGAAGAAAAGGAAAAGGTTGAAAAAGAAACTGAAGATTTGAAGAGGTATGAGGAGTGGATGGAAGAAAAGATAAGAATAGATGCTGACATAGAACTCTCCAAATTGGTTAAAATTGAAGAACAAGAAGTTCCAACTTTTGATGTTCAAGCTTGGATGAGAGAGTTCTCAGCAAAGAAAAGAAAAGAAGATGATGCAGCTAGAAGAAATAAGAAGATTCTCAGGGGTCCAACACCATTGCAACAAAGAAGAGAGCAAGAAAGATACCTAAAGAATATGAAGGGATGGAAATTGGTACAGTTGAAGCCTAAGTCTGATCAAGAGGTTTTTAATTTGTATCAACAAGCTAGAAAAGAAATGGATACCTTCTATCCTATGGGTTGTGCAGAAGATTTAGAACATTTTGCTCAAATGAAAAAGAAGTTCGTATCTGATAAAATAGTTGAGGCAGAGCATGTACAAGAAACAGAAGCTGAAATTCCTCCTAGTCAAAAGATTAAAAGAAAAAGTATTGGTCACAAGACTTTTACTAGGAAGAAGCAAAAGATCTCTGAAGAAAGCAGTAGTGAGATGGATAAACCAGAAGAGGTTGAAAAAGAACAAGAGACAACTTTGGTGTGTTAGAAGAATCAGAAAAACCTTTAGCTGAAAAACATCCTATCATCTCATATACTTTCAAGATAAGAGGTGGAAGTGAAGGATATTGGGAATTCATGAGATCAAATCATGAAGTTCAAGGTTTTAAGGAAACTTCACAGATCTTTGATAAGATGGATAGAGATGATATTATTGCCATATGGGGATTATATAGAGAGAAATATGATGGAAAGAAGATGGATATTGTTCTTGATATTAATCTTGCATTTGAAAATGTATTGTATCGCTTCTTGAAGAATATGTTTGATCCTCAGCCTGGTGATAGTGAATGGAATGAGATTAGTTGCAGCAAGGTACATAAATGGTTTTTGTATCAATCTTGTGGAGTTCATGAGTTAAGAACTGTTGCAGTTACTTTGTTTTTGTTGGTAGAGAAAGACTATCCTAGTCTAAATAAGTGTCCTGAGATACTTAGACATATGTTGAAACCTGGATTTCTCAAGTGTCAAAAATAGCCTGTGTCAGACAATCAAGCTTATACAGTGATACAAAAGTATGAAAAGATTTTGAATCCAACTGTTTGAAGAAGCTTTCAAAGAAATTAGAAGATGTAAGTGTTTGGAAGCATCATCCTCGTGTTTAATTGAGCTGTGAAGAAACTTAATAATTTAGAAATAAATATTAAGTTTAGGGGAGGATTGTTGGGTTTTGGATTCTGCTGCTAAGGTGAAACTGCTTCTGAGATGAAAATGCTGCTAAAGTTAAAGATTCTGTTGCTGTCATTTAAAGTGCTGCTATGGGAAAATACTGCAAGTGGAATCTACTGCTGAAGAGATATGCATGTATACGGAATAGATAATTATAGAATAGATTGTGTGTATATCTTATATTTCTAGAATATTCTTATCTTGTGTAGAAAGGTATTGTAAACCTAGTAGGACTCCTTAGCCTATAAAAGGAAGATCCTAGGGTTAGATTGAGTACATTTTTGTTTAGCTTCGTTTACACTTCAAGGTTGTAAAACCCTAGCATTGTTGAGTGCTCGTATTATTAATATATTGAAGTGTTGATAGTGAATAATTGTTCTTCTTAAGTTAAGCTTTAATATTCCGCGTTTTAGCTTAAGTGTTAAACTAAAGTCAACTTCTATATAAGATCGTTTGCTCAACTGGGATCAACAATTACAACCAAGTATTGTGTATGAGCTAGGAGCCAACTTAATGGGGTGTCGGAGATGTGTTACTCAAAAGTATTTGTGTTTGTGTGGAATAATTGGTTTTTGTGAAAATGATCAACAAAAAAAGTTCAAGAAAACAAAGTGATCAATTATTTGTCTATCACAACCAAGTATTTGTAAATCTCATTCTTTTGATTAGATTTATTCTTTTGTCGAAATAAAATTAAACCAATGACACATTACTTAGAATGCAAAGCACCCACAAAATAGTTTGTAGTTAATGTATATTTGGGGTGAATAAAATATAAATTAAAAGAAATACATTATATGATTTTTATTTATTTATTTTATTTTATTTTTTTTATTGTAAATTTGGTTGCAGTCATATCCACTGATGACCACCTACTTAAAATCAGGGCTACACAAACGCAACCAATGCAAATGAATTTTACAAAAGAAAGAGATGAAACAAATGAATTTAGACCGACTTTGGTTTCAAATGGTGAATTTCAAGATGTCCCTGGCAATAATGTTTTGATCAAGAAAGTATCTTAACGGGTTGTAGAAGAACAATTCATCTATAATGATCTTTATCATTCAAAACCATGTATCAAGTATTTTGCGCAAAAAGTGGAGTCAACAACCGTGATATACGATATCAACCTAGATCAGAACACATCAAGAACGAGCTAAATTCGGAAGGGATGAATGTTAATATTGAAAGATGGTGTGCCACAGATGGTGTCCAGCATACCAAAGATTTTCTGTTGTTGTATTACTATTATATTAAGCCAAATAGCACATAGTAAGGTTAGCTTGGTGTTGTTCGCGACATAACTAAATGAACAGGTTATGCTATAGCAAATTGTTCGCGACATAATTAAATTTAAATATATATGTTTATATATTTAAAAAAAAAAAAAAAAAAAAAAAAAAAAAAAAAAAAAAAGGAAAAAAACAATCTTTATCAATATTCTAAGCAAAATGCCATCCTTTGTGAAGTAATAACACCCCAACCCGACATGGGTCAAAATGTCACATTATGATGCCAAATCAGAACATATTAACGCAAGCGGAAGACTTATAAACATGAAAGTTACAAAGGTATTCTAAGATAATAAGGAAAGTACTAACTCTATACAAGATGAAATCCAAAACTGAAATACAAAATAAACTAAATCTAACTGAAGCTAAACCAAGTCTAATCCAAAGCAAATGGTTGTCTAATCATCAGGGTAGTCCACTAAATGCTCCTATGCACTCTTCGCTCAAACCCAGCTTCCAACCTAAAACCTGCCGCGGAAGAAAAGAAATGCGGCTGAGCTTTAAAAGCCCAGTGAACAGATATATAACAAAACGAATCATCGAAACGTATATAAGTATAAGAAAAGAAATCATAAGCTCCTGCTGAAACGAATGTCATCTGTCAAATGCATAAGAGGTCAACGATAACTGAACAAGTATCATAAGTCAACTGAATAAAGAACATGAAGAATCAAATGGTAATACGAATCATATAGTAACCAGAATCACATGAGCAGCTAGAACAAAGGCTTGTCTAATGAGATACTCGAATAGACACAAAGATAAATAGGAAAGCCACGAGCCGACCTAACGAGATACTCGAATAGGTCTCCTACCATATAATCACATATCCGTCAAATCATAAGTGCACGAAGAGGGGAAACCTCTAAGTACCAAAATGGAGTAGCTAGCTCCAACGTGAAGAAGTGTAAGCACACACTCACATTCACCCTACGTAAAATAGAATACCTAGGATGCATCCATACGCCCCCTCCTACAAAACAAATCATATATATACACCTACTCATATGACAAGTATACACACATATAATGGCCAAGAGATCTCATATCAAATGGGGACGCCGTGGATCAATCACACCTCTACAGAAAGTGTCATGCCATTGGTGCTTCAATGACACGCCCATGGTACCTCCATGAGTAGAATAAAAACTCGGGCATCAGAACAGAACAAATCATATCATATCATATCGAATCATCATATTATATCCAACAGAACATAGCAAACTGAACTGAATCATATCAAAGCTCATATCAGAAAGATCATATAAGAAGCTCATATCAAAAGATCATAATAAAGGGATCATAGCAATGGCATATCGAAAGGAATCATAGCAGTGTCAAGGATCAAGAGAGTCAAGAGAAGTCCCTATTGAAAAGGGAAAGAATATTTGTACCTTAAACCGCAAATGAAACCATATCGGAAACAGACAAGGATCAGAAGTTACTCCTTCTTCAGCGAATCTACACGAATTAATGATCGTCTTATTACTTAATGCTTATAGTTAATCAGATTAGACATTTGTGATTTCTTTCTATTTTAAGAAACTTTCCCTTTTTAGTAACTTGCCAAATATAGTAACTATTCAAAAATAGTAACTTTCCTTAATTAGTAAGTTTCTTGAATAAATTAGGATTACAATTTACAATAAAATAGACTTAAAGGTTTAATATAATTAACATAATAGTTTACGGTTTAAAATGATAACTTATAATAGTTTAGTGTTAAAAGTGTCATTATAACAAAGTTCAGGGTCTAAAATATAAATTGTATAATTATATGTTCATGCTAAGTTTTTAGTTGATTATGAGAACACATGCAAAACCAATGATTACACATTCGATCACGTTTATTGACAAACCCATTTTAATTAGTGTACATATTTGTATCATGCATATACAACACGTTATATCCTACCTATAGTCTTTCATGTTTGAAATTCAAAATCACTAACGTAATAACAATTCTTGATCTATATTATACCATGCATGTTATCTTTAAAAGAAATTATGCGTGCATCATCATACGTATCCAAATCGAAACCCTTACACCTTTTTTAAAACATGTCGACTTACATGTTAATTAAACGCCAAACGACCCATTTACTTAATATTTTTGGACTTAAGTCGACACCACCACCTATTTACTTGAATTTATTTTCAGGTCTAATGGTCAAATAAAAGAGCTCACGTTATGTTTTACGTTTAGTCTATTAGCTCTACAAGTTTTACTCTTCTCTGATTTCGAATGGCACACACACTTAGTACTATAATATTTACCCCACATCTGTTTATACACCATTTAATTATATATATGATTATATAAATGTCAATGCAAATTAATCATTTACATGCATGCAGGTCAATGACTAAAACATATATCTGATACTTGTTCCATATTAATGTTTGACTAGCATCTTATCGTTAACATAAGATTACATGTGATCAAGTATTTACGTACGGTCGAAGGTTACCTCCAAAACATTTGATTGAATCTTTAACGAGAACATGAGTGTGAATACTAATTCAACTACGAAAATAGTATGATGAGCGAGGTATGATGAACCTGAAACCCCAACTTACAACAGCCAACGTATAACTCAAAACTCCGACAGATCGCGATCTATAACCCTCCAACGAATGAGACTGAAACAACTACCTGCCACGAACCAAGACTCAGCCAAACACCCTCGAGTATCAGCGAACCTGAGCCCAACGAGAACCGAAATTCAATCCCACGACTCTAAATCCAACTGGAACCGAAACACAACACCTGGATATGAATGTACTCGAGCAATACCAATGTGAACCGAAACTCAGCATGAAAACACAACTCAAACACCACCCAATGATCACCATCTTCATGCGATCACATGGAGATCATAGAACTTCTTTCAGGTTTTATGTGAACGTGCTAGAGGAGTTTGTGGTGCAGCCAAAAAGGTCGACAAATATGGGATGGAGTTTGTTTTCTTTTTCTTTTCTTTTTTTTTTTTTTAATGTTTTCTTAGGATCAGTATATATGTGTGTGTGATATGTGAAATTCTGTTTCGTGATATAGGGAAGCAAATGGGAGAGAATTGCTGATTTTAGAGGGGATTAGGGTGTACCAAATCCTCCAATTATTCATTTAAATGGAACCATATCATTAAGTGATGTTATTTGCATAATAGAAACAGAAATCAGACCCCTTCAAGACTTAACGTGTGATATTTAGTCCCAAAACAAAAGGTATATTTGGTACTTCTCATGCCCTTTAATTTTTAAAGTGTGATTAGTGTACACAATATAATATATTTGGCCTATTAACTTTGTATCGTGTGACAAGTATTTAGGAATGTAGGTTGTGTATAAAATTTAATTATATGATCGACCCCTTCTAGACTAGTTATACATGTAATATTCAAAGTGAACAAACGGGTGTGAGCCAAAATTCATTTGTACTTAAGTTATATATTTAGTACTTTGATGATTCAAATTCATAACGTATAGTTCAAATCTCGTATTAATTTGTATTCCATAAGTTCTAATGTCGTCTCGTATTTTAGGTCGTACTCGTAATCAAAAGTTCAAAGATCGTATGACATATTCATAATAAATGTTCAAGATTTATTCAGATTTTGGGTCATTATAATTCTTCCCATCTAAAAAGAAAAATTTCGTCTGCGAAATTGAAGTTACAAATGTTAGACGGATACGTAGCAAATCACAAAAGAACGTCACAATTAACCTCACTCTCGGGGAGGTCTTTCCAACAGAATCTTCAAAACAGAAAATTTCTCATGACTCGATCCCGACAAACTCGGATAGCCCTAGGCTCTCCACAGAACACAAATCGTAACAAATCTGATCCGACGAATGCGAAACAAATGCGTAGCAGATGACAGATGACAGATGACAGATGATAGTTAAAACCCCACAAGGAGATAAATGAAACATATATACCTACAAGGCGTACACTAAGATAATGCTAAACGATAGGAAAACTCCACCAACTATATCCAGATTCTGAACGAACCAAAGAACTCGCTAATCATTAGCGAAGTACAAATCGAATCATCAAACGTATCAAGAGTATCATAAAGATATGGGTACCATAATTGCATTGACGATCAACAAAGCACAAATGAAAGTATCCAAATGTATCATAAGGCATAACATAATAGGTAGAATAATCGTATGGATAAGAACGAATCGAAGAACCAACGTGTCGCAAACCAAAACTTTCTCAAACGCCAAAATGTCTAACTCTTCTGTGCAGAATAATCATACAGAACATACAACTCCCAGTCTAAATTTCAAATTCCTCTTCCACAATAATAACTAATCCATTAGTCGCTTTAATCAACATTGAACCTTCCGTAAATAGCTCTCCTACTTTATTCTAACCAAAATGTGCTCCACTCCTCTGTTCATACAAAGATTTGAAAGAATCCCTTGTCACTTGCATGCCATCAATCTTAATGAGTGAACACAACCTGAGCCAGCACTTGTCAAATTCCCCGCTCAACATATCTTCCAAGCTAAAATAGTTGTTATGTTTGTCCCTCCATCCGAAGATGAGAAGTCGTACTAACATCCCGAGTCAAATATCCATAGTCTTCTGTACCTCTTCTGAAAGTGTGCGGCAAAATGTGATTCTCTATCATGATCACGGCAGGTGCACCATATGGCTTGAATAATCTTTTGTCGAAAGAAATCTTTGCCGATATTCCAAACAAGCCGTCCTAGTTAATGCTCTACTATAACTCCACTCGTGTTGTCCTTCCTGTATGTGCACGGGAATCACCAATGTAGTCGCCACCGTCTTCATACCATCCCGTCCAGCTCCTGCTTCAAGACTCTATACATATTAGTACAACTAAGATGCATAGAGTTGATAGAACTGTGTGCTTCACTTCAAAACTGCTTCCTACCATCTTCTAACATAGCTAAGCTTCTACCGTCTTGCTCCTGAGCTTCTTCATGTCTGCCACAATTCACTCTTAATTCATGCGTCGGATAGTTCACCTCATACGATTCTAGATGTATTGATGCATAACCGATAATCTTTCCGTGTTGCATAAGGTCATAGCTAAGTCTCCTTTTGAAGTAGAAACAAATCTTTTTCCAACTCTTTCAAATTCTTCTCTCATTATTCATCCCAACTGAAATTTATTCTTCTTGAATACATAGGGCTTCTTCTGACGTAGAAGTGTCAACACAAAATACGAAGATAATCCTCGTGTTTTTCTTTCGTCTTTAAACATACTAATATGTCATACTATGACAATTTGTCCAAGTCTTCATGAAAGACACGATTCATCAATTTCATAGGAATAGTCAGAGCAGTAACCAATACAATTGGCATCACAACGCTCGTAGAGATTATAACGAATATGGAAGACAATTCTAGGGACATCTTGCTCCTTCAAACAAAACATGATACGATTTAGCTTCCAAAAATCAATCCACAACTTCATGTCATCATCGTTCTTCTCCTTAAATAAAAACTGAAGCACCTTAAAGATATACTCTTGCATAAATAAAACTTCTTCCTAGAAGCTGGCTCTTCCATTCTTTCCTTTCCACCAATGTCATTCAAAACGGAGTTCCAGAATTAGGCAAAACATCGCTCTTATACGGATAGAGTTCCCAATCAACTAACTTACCATTCTCAGGCACTGTTCAAAATAACATATGATCCCAATAAGTTCAAGTTATATGATGTAACTATTATCACGTTGGCCAGGCGTCATAATACTTACATCATATACACATGCCTTTATTGCAATCACACTATATCTTGAGTCGTGACTAAACAAATTCTCGTAACCAGATCAAAACAACTTCACATTCAGATGATAATCGTGGTAGTTTGTCAAGGAATATATCGTGAAATTTCAAACAATCCGAATAACTCCCGAGGGGCGAGTTTCATCAAACGAAGCATCCTCACAACCGCGAGGAATTAACATACAAGTTTTCAAAGCAAGGGTGATCATAATTGATTACATGTGGGGAACCATGGTATAGAATCTTGAGTTTCTTAAATCACCAAAGATGACAAATATAATATGACCGTTGATAGCATCTCGATGCTCAGTCAACAAATTCATATCCAGAATAATATCGAATCAAATATTTCTAACGGACACAGATTAGCAAAACGAACTTATCTTCAAATATTGTCAAAACGCATCGAACAATTCGGATACTTATGATGGATAATCACAAGATTTCTCATAGAGATAGAATAGGTAGGGCAAAAATTAATAAGTAGAGGGAAAACTTATGCTTATCAGAAGCAAGAGAAACCGCAGAATGTGTCGAACACATCGGATTTATACATACGCAAATTCTCTTAACAGACGGAAGGTATCCAAACGAATGACAACGAATCAAGGGTCGAAGTTCAAGAGAAGTGGTAATCCTCATAAATGAAACTTATAAGGCATTACTACAAAGTTTCAAAGCATTCTAAACTTATGTTGCGTATCATCTCCGGAACGAATGATATTATAAAGCCTCAACTAAAAGCAGAGGCAGAAATCAAAGTGATGCGGAAGCAAGATAACTAACTAACATTTTATCATATAATCTACCTAATCCTCACCGGTTATAACTAAAGTTCCTAAGGGGAGAAACCTAAAGCAAATCCTTCCAAAGTTATTCCATAAGCTCCAAAAGTGTAAACCTAAGGGTCTAAATCTTCATAGGCCATAACTTACGTACTACAAGTCGCAGCCTGGGCTCTGATACCATAATTGTAACACCCCAACCCGACATGGGTCAAAATGTCACATTATGGTGCCAAATCAGAACATACTAACGCAAGCGGAAGACTTATAAACATGAAAGTTACAAAGGTATTCTAAGATAATAAGCAAAATACTAACTTTATACAAGATGAAATCCAAAACTGAAATACAAAATAAACTAAATCTAACTGAAGCTAAACCAAGTCTAATCCAAAGCAAATGGTTGTCTAATCATCAGGGTAGTCCACTAAATGCTCCTATGCACTCTTCGCTCAAACCCAGCTTCCAACCTAAAACCAGCCGCGGAAGAAAAGAAATGCGGCTGAGCTTAAAAAGCCCAGTGAACAGATATATAACAAAACGAATAATCGAAACGTATATAAGTATTAGAAAAGAAATCATAAGTTCCTGCTGAAATGAATGTCATCTGTCAAATGCATAAGAGATCAACGATAACTGAACAAGTATCATAAGTCAACTGAATAAAGAACATGAAGAATCAAATGGTAATACGAATCATATAGTAACCAAAATCACATGAGCAGCTAGAACAAAAGCTTGTCTAACGAGATACTCGAATAGACACAAAGAAACATAGGAAAGCCACAAGCCGACCAAACGAGATACTCGAATAGGTCTCCTACCATATAATCACATATCCGTCAAATCATAAGTGCACGAAGAGGGGAAACCTCTAAGTACCAAAATGGAGTAGCTAGCTCCAACGTGAAGAAGTGTAAGCACACACTCACATTCACCCTACATAAAACAGAATACCTAGGATGCATCCATACGCCCCCTCCTACAAAACAAATCATATATATGCACCTGCTCATATGACAAGTATACACACATATAATGGCCAAGAGATCTCATATCATAATCATATCAAATGGGGACGCCGTGGATCAATCACACCTCCACAGAAAGTGTCATGCCGGCATTGGTGCTTCAATGACACGCCTATGGTACCTCCATGAGTAGAATAAAAACTCGGGCATCAGAACAGAACAAATCATATCATATCATATCGAATCATCATATTATATCCAACAGAACATAGCAAACTGAACTGAATCATATCAAAGCTCATATCAGAAGGATCATATCAGAAGCTCATATCAAAAGATCATAACAAAGGGATCATAGCAATGGCATATCGAAAGAGAATCATAGCAGTGTCAAGGATCAAGAGAGTTATGAGAAGACCCTATTGAAAAGGGAAAGAATATATGTACCTCAAACCGCAAATGAAACCATATTGGAAACACACAAGGATCAGAAGTTACTCCTTTTTCAGCGAATCAATACGAATTAATGATCGTCTTATTACTTAATGCTTATAGTTAATCAAATTACACATTTGTGATTTCTTTCTATTTTTAGAAACTTTCCCTTTTTAGTAACTTGTCAAATATAGTAACTTTCCTTAATTAGTAAGTTTCTTGAATAAATTAGGATTACAATTTACAATAAAATAGACTTAAAGGTTTAATATAATTAACATAATAGTTTACGGTTTAAAATGATAACTTATAATAGTTTAGTGTTAAAAGTGTCATTATAACAAAGTTCAGGGTCTAAAATATAAATTGTATAATTATATGTTCATGCTAAGTTTTTAGTTGATTATGAGAACACATGCAAAACCAATGATTACACATTCGATCACGTTTATTGACAAACCCATTTTAATTAGTGTACATATTTGTATCATGCATATACAACAGGTTATATCCTACCTATAGTCTTTCATGTTTAAAATTCAAAATCACTAACGTAATAACAATTCTCGATCTATATTATACCATGCATGTTATATTTAAAAGAAATTATGCGTGCATCATCATACGTGCCCAAATCGAAACCCTTACACCCTTTTTAAAACATGTCGACTTACATGTTAATTAAACGCCAAACGACCCATTTACTTAATATTTTTGGACTTAAGTCGACACCACCAACTATTTACTTGAATTTATTTTCAGGTCTAATGGTCAAATAAAAGAGATCACGTTATGTTTTACTTTAGTCTATTAGCTACACAAGTTTTACTCTTCTCTGATTTCGAATGGCGCACACACTTAGTAGTATAATATTTACCCCACATCTATTTATACACCATTTAATTATATATATGATTATATAAATGTCAATGCAAATTAATCATTTACATGCATGCAGGTCAATGACTAAAACATATATCTGATACTTGTTCCATATTAATGTTTGACTAGCATCTTATCGTTAACATAAGATTACATGTGATCAAGTATTTACGTACGGTCGAAGGTTACCTCCAAAACATTTGATTGAATCTTTAACGAGAACATGAGTGTGAATACTAATTCAACTACGACAATAGTATGATGAGCGAGGTATGATGAACCTGAAACCCCAACTTACAACAGCCAACGAATAACTCAAAACTCCGACAGATCGCGATCTATAACCCTCCAACGAATGAGACTGAAACAACTACCTGCCACGAACCAAGACTCAGCCAAACACCCTCGAGTATCAGCGAACCTGAGCCCAACGAGAACCGAAATTCAATCCCACGACTCTAAATCCAACTAGAACCGAAACACAACACCTGGATATGAATGTACTCGAGCAATACCAATGTGAACCGAAACTCAGCATGAAAACACAACTCAAACACCACCCAATGATCACCATCTTCATGCGATCACATGGAGATCATAGAACTTCTTTCAGGTTTTATGTGAACGTGCTAGAGGAGTTTGTGGTGCAGCCAAAAAGGTCGACAAATATGGGATGGAGTTTGTTTTCTTTTTCTTTTTTTTTTTTTCTTTTTTTTTAATGTTTTCTTAGGATCAGTATATATATATATATATATATATATATATATATATATATATATATATATATATATATATATATATGTGTGTGTGTGTGTGTGTGTGTGTGTGTGTGTGTGTGTGTGTGTGTGTGTGTGTGATATGTGAAATTCTGTTTCGTGATATAGGGAAGCAAATGGGAGAGAATTGCCGATTGTAGAGGGGATTAGGGTGGACCAAATCTTCCAAGTATTCATTTAAATTGAACCATATCATTAAGTGATGTTATGTGCATAATAGAAACAGAAATCGGACCCCTTCAAGACTTAACGTGTGATATTTAGTCCCAAAACAAAAGGTATATTTGGTACTTCTCATGCCCTTTAATTTTTAAAGTGTGATTAGTGTACACAATATAATATATTTGGCCTATTAACTTTGTATCGTGTGACAAGTATTTAGAAATGTAGGTTGTGTACAAAATTTAATTATATGATCGACCCCTTCTAGACAAGTTATACATGTAATATTCAAAGTGAACAAACGGGTGTGAGCCAAAATTCATATGTACTTAAGTTATATATTTGGTACTTTGATGATTCGAATTCATAACGTATAGTTCAAATCTCGTATTAATTTGTATTCCATAAGTTCTAATGTTGTCTCGTATTTTAGGTCGTACTCGTATTCAAAAGTTTAAAGATCGTATGACATATTCGTAATAAATGTTCAAGATTTATTCGGATTTTGGGTCATTATATAAGAAGACAAGATTAAGCGACAAAAGAGAATGAGTACATTGCAATATAAAAAGTCAATTGCCATTTCATCAAGAATAGAAACTCTGTGCAACTATAAATAATTAAGAAAGCAACATTATGTGAACTTTATCTGTAGTAATCGAATTTGAAAGTGAAGACATGTAGTAATCGAATTTGAAAGTGAAGACATTTAATTATTAGTAAGAAAAATGAATCTAGTAGTTTAGAGGTGTAGCAACTGAAGAATTGATGGTAGCTATTGAAAATGAACCGAGAGTGAGTTGTGTGACTCACCAATTTTCCAAGTCTGCACAAAGTTGTAGCATGAGGACTAAGCCACAAATTGTGTTGTGGTTCACCATAGATATATAACTTCTTATTCTTCAACCACCTGAAAACAAAACAATTGTTATAATCTTATAGGTGGTAATTTGGACCTATTTACTTATAAATGATCAGTCTAGGCATCCTTATTTTCCAACGTGTCTAATAGGATAGATAAAAAAAACACAGAGAAAACAGTCAACCCGGTTAAAAGTCACCCAAAGTGTACTTTTTGATGCATTACATCTCCAAACTCACTTTAGTCAGGAAAAGGTATTTTGATTGCAGCAATAAAGTTTCCTAATCATATTTGAAGCGTTATAATTTATATCTTTTTAGTTAAAAGAAGTGTTTTCTTGTCAACCCAAACCTGACCCGGTCAATACTTAAGAATTGCCCATTTAGCTGCTACCAACCTACCATCGCAAAATGATATATGAAGCAATATGTTCAAATCAATATTGAAAATACCGAGCACAATATATGTATCACTTGACATTAACGTAAAATCTGGCTATCATAAATATAAAAGGGACACATCCACACAGTTGAACACTACCTCACCATTCTGCAAAAAAAAAAAAAAAAAAAAAAAAAAAAAAAAAAAAAAAAAAAAAAACTGTAACAGAAGTCGAGTTTGGTTTTGTTACCATAAGCGCAGTCTGTGGAGGAGATTCCCAGTTCAAACAAATCTGAAATAAAAGCACAAATCAAGCTATTAACAATAGGCTTATACATATCACACTTACTTTCAAGTTGAGCAAAATTTAATACATTATAAGGTGCAAATTAACTATTGCCACTTTCCTATTATGGTAGCATTGGCATAGCGAGTGGGTTCGTCAAAAATGCAAACATTTTGTGTGTTTGTGTCGGATTGACTTGGCCACCAATCATATTCATTTGGTAAATATGCTTATAAAGATTACACTATGATCATAATTAGGGGTGTCAAAAATCCTGACCCGACCCGGACTCGAACCCGAATAAGGATAATCGGGTCGGGTTACTCGGGTTCAAAATCTAACTTTGGCCAATCGGGTCAACCCGATTAACCCGAATATGAACTAGGGTCGGGTATTGGGTTTAAAATAGATTGCCAACTCGGGTTCGGGTCAACCCAACTGAACCGACCTTTTTTTTTTTTTTAATCTTTATTCAAAGGCCCAAGTTAAATTAAATGGTCCATGTAGTATATGTTTAGTGTTTGTTAAGTAAATGACTTTATTAGTAGTATAATGTAGTATATGTTCTTAGACTTTGTTCTCAGTAGTATATGTTATGTTGCATGGAAAGGCCTGTTGTTGTTGCCTACTGTCTCGCATGGTCTGATAATATGGAAAACATGGATGACTATTAAATGTTTTAGTGTTTATTACTCTACATATGTTGTCTCAGGGTTCTAAATAGCGCGCCATAGTGGCGCTATAGCGGCGCCACAGCGCGAGGCGTGACCTCCACGTTACGAAACATGCCAAGGCGTCTTCTTAAGGCGTAGCGTGTTATGAAGCGCGAAAAAGCGTGGTAAGGCGTGCTATAGCGTGAAGCGTGGCGCTTTATTTTAAAGCTTTTGTTGTATTTAGTGATTTACTATTATTGGGCTAGAAGGAACTTGGGTTTGGGCTAACTTTATAAATCAAATGATAAAAGATAATATAACAAGTGAATATGAATATGTGAATGTGATGTTTTATACCGTAGTTTTTAGGTTTTTACATTTTATCTTTTAGCAATTTACTCTCACGGAGTAGGTTTTATTTAAAGAAATGACGAAAAATGCAATAATAGTTTAGCTTTTTGAGTTTATTTCTTATGTATAACGCGTTTTGTAAACTTGATGTATTATATATATATATATATATATATATATATATATATATATATATATATATAAAATTATGCCGCCTTGGTCATGCCTCAAAAAACGCTATAGCTCGTATAGCTTGAGGCTTGGCTTCGCCGCCACGCCACGCCTCACGCTATTTATAACCTTGTGTTGTCTACTGATGTTATTTTACTATTATATTTTCCATGTATTGTATATGTTGTTTTAGTATTTGACAACTGATGTTGCAACTTGCAATTTTGCAAATATCTAATAAGACTTATAAGCGTTACTACATATATTGCATCATGTTCTTTGTGTTCGTTACATGGTCTGCAAGTTTGTAATTTGGTATATTTGGTTTGTTACATGCATGGTCTGTACATATGCATCATATTGATTGTGTTTCAACTATTAGCGAATTCAATCATGGATAGAATCACTTAGTTGGTTTCGCATTTTTAACTTAACATCTTCTATAAGCACTACTACATGAGTAAAAAGACCACGTGGACTTATGGTTCACATACAACCTATGCACCATTTTATTCATTAATTTTTTAGTTTTTAACCAAAAAAAAAAAAAAAAAAAAAAACGCCCCTTTAAGGATTAGCCTGAATAAACGGTATCATTTATAACCCATCGACCTGCACCATCTCCCATCTCCCAAGAAATATCAAATCCATGACACCACTGAAACCCTAAATCCGGCCTAAATCCACCACTGAAACCCTAAATCCGGCCTAAATCCACCACCGAAACCCTAAACAGACCTAATCGTCACCGTCTTCTGTCTCTATCCGGCCTTCTATCCATAACTCCGGCACCGTCTCTATCCGGTCGTCTCTATCGCCGATTGAAACCCTAACTCAGGTATAATACAATGTACGTTTTGTATTTAGAAAGTGTTAATAAGTGATAGCGGCTGTTTCGTTTATTACATGTATTATAATTCGTCTACTGATAGCTAGCTGATGTTTCGTTTATTGATAGCCACATGTATTCAGATATGCTGTTAAGAAGTGATATCTTTGCTATTTATTGTCGCGTGTCGATTTGTAGGAATTAGCTTATTGATGTTTAGAAGGTGTGCTGAGTAGTTTGATGTTTTGTAATGGTATTGTGGTATACATGTAGGAATGAATCTCAACTCGTAACTGATTGATGTTTAAACAAGTGCGTTGAATTAGATGCGACCTGAAAAAGGTTTAATAGTCCGCGTGGCTATGTTAATGTTGACAAGTAGTCGGCATTTTAGGCATTGTGAAATTCTGGTTTAAGTGTTGACTAATCCATTAGCGTAGGCATGAAGATTGGAGCACTATTGACCGATTATAGCTTTCGGGGAAGTGAACTTAGGTTGATGTTTAACTGGAAATCTGCTTCACCATAACTTATGGAACTTACTTGTTCTGGTTCAGTCTCTATTTGCTACTTTATCTAATGTTGAAGATATCTAATATATGATGTTGGAAAGTAAATTGTTGTATAGATTATAGAATGATTGTTAACTGTTATATACTGTTTGAGGGCATTGAATTTGAGGTCTGTTGAAGCTTAGTTTATTATTTGAATACGAATTACAATATAGGTTGTTCATTAAATTGTGAGTGGGCTTGGGATCTCTATAGTCTATATTATGTGGATTTGTAATGCTTGTATTATATGTGGTATGTGTGTTATGTGGTAATTGAGAGCTGAGACTGTGAGCTTACACCTTATGAACTAATAAACAAAAAATTTGAAATGTGAGCTTACACCTCTAGTACCAAGAAACCTTTCCCTCCTAACATACATAGCTGTAAATAATTATAATGTACTAGAGTGAACCAAAACGGAGGTAAGTGAACAATAATCGATTGGTGCATATGCTATGAGTTAGGAGTTGTATATTATCTTGTTGTCATACTTGTGCTTAGTCTGCATCTTCAGTTCATTAATTGCTTGGTCTGCAATTCCCCACTTTGTGAAACTTTGTTCAAGTGGTATTGGGTTCACATGTCAGCTGGTGTTGTGTTCAAATGGCACGGGGTATGTTTTAAGGCTGCAATTATAAAACAAAATTCATCAAAATCCTTTCTGCTAAGTCTTCTACACTTCTAATAAAATACGCGTCATAACTTTTAATCAAATAGATTTATCATGCTTCCTTATGTGAATAGTTGTCATCATCAAAGACCAAGCCATTGATTGATTTATTACTATCACTTGTTAGGATGCTTCATCAAATAGATTTATCATGCTTCCTTATGTGAAAAATGAGCCACTGATACTGGTGCCAAATTCCATGAAATTGCTCCAACCAAACGCGTATTATGATAGCAGAAATATAGGAAAAATAAGCTAAAAAATGAACTCAAAACAGTAACAGTTGTTCAACTCTTTATTGGTGCCAAATTCCATGAATGGGTTCGATGACAAACTTAAAGCTAAACGAAAATACATGACTTTTTTATGGAAGAGAAGTGTGAGTTGTTCACTAAGCAACGCGCCGACAAGTGTTTAGCGTATTCAACTATCTTGTGTTAGGATGTTGTACGTAAGGTGTTCGGATCCAAGAGTTTAAAGATGTAAAATTTAAATGCACATAATATCTGGTTTTGTCTTAAAAGACCGAAAAATAAAACGACACAAACAAAAATGCATAAAACTTACATATATATACTTTTTTGAGAAACTATGCTATTTGATTAGTATATAAAGTTTTAAGACCTTTTTCAAGGTATCGAGTACAGCAAAAATACTTGTTATTTAAGTTTTTGAAACTAAACAAATTATGTTAAAGCGCACTGAACTTGAGCAAGGCATATACTTGGTCAGGTATCGGTTGCAACTATACTTGGTCATATATAGTCATCAGATCAAGATCAGCGTGAGTTTGTATAATGTTCTGTAACTGTAACTGTTCTTTGGGTTTATTCACATCACGTCCCTGATACTCGTCTTATATTTTTAGTTATCTGTAGATATTTTGTATAATGTTGCTGAATTATATGCACATCCTGCTCAACTTATGTTATTGATTGCATCTTCGGTTGTGTGACATGCAGGGATAAGGAGATTTTTTTCGGTTGTGTGATATACACTTATAAAGAATAGTTCGCTTTGTGCTTATTGAAGATTAATAATGGATGCACAACAAGGTATATCCCATGTTGAATTTGGTTTGCTCATTTTGATATGACAGTAGTCTTAGAAGTTTTTATTAAGCGTTGCTTATACAACAACTGATTGGCATTATTTTCATAAATAATGAGTGAAATTATAGGTCCACCGAAACGGGTTCAAAGATTGGAGGAAAGTATCAACATATCGATATAAGTATCAAAGATTTGAGGAAAGTATCAGATGAAAAGAAAGATGATTTATGGAGCATCGTGAAGGTAAATTTGATATAATATGTCTACAAAGATATAATTTAATTTATAAATATTCATGATTTATACATCACTAATATGCTGGCTAAATATTGAATTGTAGGAGAAATTTGAATTTGCTCCTTTTGAAACAGAAGAAATCAAATTGTGGGTCATGTCGGACATAGGACGAAAATGGAAGACATGGAAATATGAGCTAAAAAACGTTCATTTGATTCAAGCTTAACCATTGATGAAATTGTAGCTACTCAAACTGATTCTAGAGTGGAGAAACAGGATTTCAGGGAGTTAGTGGCTCGATGGTTTTGTGAAGATGTTCAGGTAATCGAATTCTTTTAATGCATTGACTAATCAGTTTTAAATGTTCTTAACGTGTGCAGATTTAAATAGATATATGGTTATACGCACTGCTCATTAGTTTGTCAATATTCATAGATTTTTTATTTGAACTACATCAATTTCTTAGTGCATCAATAAAACTACACAAAATACAGTTACTTGGTCCTGGTCACACTAGTTCTAGAACATATTGGCTTTGGCTCACATTTAGTTGCTTTTAGAAAACAAGGATCATATTGCACAGATGTAATAGTTGACCTGGAATGATCATTATGTTATCTGATATAGACATATTAAAATTTGATTATTTGTTTCCTGCTATACTATTAAAATTTTGTTGTTAGGGTATACTTATTTAACACACAAGATAATCCAACAACCTCCCCTAACTTGAGCAGTTCCTGTGATTGAAATCAAATAAGTTGTATTAGTAACCACATTCAAAGAACTATTGTGATTTTGTGGACCTGAAAGTAAGCATGTGTAAAAAGGTTAATTCATGTTCAAAATTCATACAGGGAGTAGAAATTACATTTACATTACTGTAGCATTAAGATGAATACAATTATAAGTTTTAACTGATGCTAATAGTTTGGAAGATTTGGGGCAAGTATGTACGAGTATCTATAGTTGCCTTTGTTTGTAGATTTTAATTTTCTTCATAAGTTAGATTAGCGGCGTCTAATAAAAAGGAAATAGGTGGTGTAGAGCCTAATAGAAAGCTTACATGCATATCAACTAATATGTTATGTGATAATTTAAGTTTCATATGTCCTTGATCCAGACAAGATGACTAGTGTGTCATCTGTGCTCTATATGCTATTCAAACTAAAGATTTAATAATTGTTTCTTACTTTTGAATAAAAAGGAAATAGGTAGGTAACGATGCCTGTGGTATGGGTGTTATGATATATATTTCTCGTTCGTCGTTTTCATTTTACAAATTTATAATTGTTTTTTATGGATAATGTTTTTACTTATTTACAAAATGTTTGTTACGTGTATTATATAAATTCAAGGTTCTTTTAAGCTATGAAGGGTATCCTCTTCGTTTTATTTAACCAATAATTGTTAGTGTTAATGTTTTGTAATGGTATTGATTTCGGTCATAATTATCTCACTGGTGACTTTTTAAGCACACTCTGAGTTTTACTGTTTTTGTGATTGTGTGATTGGTGCAGACATTGAAGGGACTCAAAAGAGAGGATGCTCAGCTACTTAGGAAGTTTGGAATTCAGTTTAAGGGTGGATTTGAAAATGCAGAACCTGCTGGGATAAGACAAGTAAAATTAGTTTGAACGGGTCAGTTTGAATAGGTTAGTTTAGCATAAACAATTAGTACGGGTCAGTTTATAAACAATTATAGGTTTATACTAAAAGTGACCCATATCATGCTGTTAGATTTAATGGGTCAGTTTAGTACAGGTCAGTTTTAATCAAACGTCACAATAATCAGGTCCAATTTGTTTGTTCAAACATATGAGATTTTTCTCTGTGTAAACCTATAATTGTTCCTATACATAAACCTGTAGAAGTGACCCATATCAAATTACAGGTTTATACCAAAAGTGACCCATATCAAATTCTGGAACTTAATCTTTAAAGTCATAATTCCCATACATAAACATGTAATTGTTCTTTTTGTCGTATTTGTTTGTTTTAATCGATATGAAGTTGGTTAATACTTTTCGTTTTTACTTTCTGATGTAACAGTTTGAGGAGTAAGACGAGGTCAGTTGCCAGATGAGTCATGTCACGTGCAAATCTGAAGATATTCATTTCCTGTAAATCGTAACCAGCAACAGATTTGATTGTTCAAACATACGAGATTTTTCTATGTGTTGATATTTTAGTATTTCTGTTTAGAACCTGGAAAATATGTCTGTTTTGAATTTGATTACGATTACGATCTATATGCTGAGGAATGAGATTATCGTGTTTAGAACCCGGAAAATATGTGTTTTGAATTTGATATAATATGGTATTTGGAAAATATTTCTGTTTTTTGAACATATTTCTGTTTTGCATCATTTGGGGATACAAAAAGTGTATTATTTATGAATTAGCTTTACTCACTTATCATTTAGTCACTAAAAGTGAACCTTTGCCCACTGTTAGTTGTAAAAGAAAGTGGCTAAAACATTTTAAATAGGCTTTGGTGTAAAAGAGAATTGACACCTTTGCCTACTAAAAGAGAATATATAGTCACTAAAAATTTGACCCTTTTGCTTACTAAATATTTTGTTAGGATAGACTTTTAGTGATGGCTTTAGTAGTGACTGTTTTCTTTTTAGTGGGAGTTGCCAAAGTAGCTTTTAGTAACTCTTTTCTTATCTTTTGCTCACACTTGAATTAGTGAGCATGTCACAAATTTTGTAGTGGCACTAAAATATGTGTTCATATTTGAATAAGTTAATTAAATTAATAGCATGCAAGTCTTACTTTTGCCAATCCTATTTTTTCCTTATATTGTGACTTGCTATAAAATCAAAAAAATTATTTTATGCTAAATAGAGCTGCTGTACCAGAGCATACAAGGCTGCAAAACAAGAGTTCTTTGACAAACGAAAACAATTAGAAGAAGCTTAGACAGTTACGACCAAATACTCAACATCATAGTTCAATCTAAGATTGTATTGCCATGTTAATTTTGGTTATAATCTTATATTGGCTTTTTCTAACTAAGAACACTAGCAGGAGAGCAGATGATTCGTATCTTACTTGTGAAGTTGGACTACATAGAAAATAAGTTTCATATATTATTGTGTTTTGGTCTATATAATGCATTATGCTACAATATGAGTAACAGAAACTCACGATTCCTATGATTTAAAATTCATTTTTTTTTGTTAAATCTCTCCGTACTATAATAGTTGACTTTAAATTTTGCTACATTTTCTTGATAGTGGTTATGATTTATTTATTTCTGCAGCTTGGTGTGTGCAAAGTTGAGAGAAAGTAGCTGCAGCAAAATATCAAGGTTTAGAGCAAACATAGACAATTAACAACTCATTTAAGTTGAAAACACGTAATATTTTTATTACATTAAATATAAAAAAGAAACATTTATTTTCACTATATCATAAGTCCTCCTTACTCACATTAACACATTATCAAAAACCCATCTCAGAAAGGGCCCTCTCAGAAATATTAAAATAAACCATATAAATATATAATTACCGAAAATGAGCCGTTGCTTATTTTTTTTAAATACTTTATCTTTTTATCAGCTCTTAAGTTATAACTATCACCATTGATTTATCAACAAAGTAATGCTAATAACATTTATGTTTTTTTTATGTGTATGTACTAAGGTCGTAACTATGCATTTGAGAAAGCAGACATGTTAGATCAAAGCTCCATTGGTTGTGGTGTTCAACAGTTTAAAACAACCCGGCCTCCTTCAACTTTACTTCAATGTAAATCAACCATGTTTCTTGGTACATTGTATAACCATTTGATATTTGTTTGTACATATTTAATCAATATCAAATGGCACTTTTAGCTATGTAAAAGACATGAGCAATGAACAATTTTTTATTAAGCTAGTGCAAGATTCACATAAGTTTAATAGTTACCAAAGTATAATAGCTTGCCATAAGCTGATAAGCACATCGAATGTTTTAAACGTTAATAGAGTATTGTACTAATTGACTATATATCGTTAGGAATTTCCATTGATGTGTCAATGATTTATTTTTTTCATCTTTTCTCTTCATGGTTTATCTTAGTCTACATGAGAACTTATAGTTAAGTAGAGCTGTTACTAACCATAGGCATGTTAAGTTTATGCATAATGCGCATATATTGATATGCGGCTCAGTGTAATTGCAAACACCTTCAAAAAGAATAAATCACATAAAACTATCAAAATCACATATGTGCTCTTTGAATTACTAAAACACAAATATATTTGAAATATTATTATTCATTATACTCATCAGGATATAATTAGTTAATTATACAATTTTTATGCAGGCACCTTTTATCATATTTGAAGTTGAGTGGAATTTACTTTTAAAAAAAATGTGTGAACGACTGAACCCCGTGCGGGCCTTATAACTAGTAATTAATTATATAAAAATAAAGATTAATCTAGACATTTAAATTTAAAATTGACGAATAATTTAGATCTTGTTATTTGTTCTATAAATAAATGTTGTTTCGTATTGAACTTTTCTCCTAAAATATAAGAAAAAAAAAAAAAAAAAAAAAAAAAAAAAAAAAAAAAAAAAACTAGGGGTGGAAACGAGCCGACCCGAGCCCGAGCCTGCCAAAGCTCGAGCTCGGCTCGTTTAAGTTTTAAAATGCTCGAGCTCGAGCTCGGCTTGTTTCGACCCTTAAGTTTTAAGCTCGAGCTCGGCTCGTAGAATGTTATATAGGCTCGGGCTCGGCTCGTTTATACCATTTGGCCTTGAAAAGTTAAAGTTTGGATCGAGCTCGAGCTCGAGCTCGGCTCGTAATATATCTTTATTGAACTCGTTAATAAGCTCGAGCCCGGCTCTTATATATTTTTAATACACATAATATCGTTTAGGCTCGTTTAGGCTCGCGAGCCCAAACGAGCTTTGTATGTAAAGCTTGGGCTCGAGCTCGATTAATAAACGAGCTGCAACTTAGGCTCGAGCTCGGGCTCGAGCTGGTTTAGGCTCGGCTCGTTCGAGATTTTTATCGATCCAATCCTGAGCTTTTCACGAGCGGCTCGGCTCATTTCCACCCCTACAAATAACACACTTGGGCATGTTTGTTTAATTTTTTTTTATTAAGTCGTGTTAATTAACAGATGACTTAATGTGGAGATCCTCACTTTTGTCACTTTTATTTTAAGTCAGTTTTTTTTATTAAGTGAAAAACAAACAACTTTTTACATGACTTAATAAATTAAGTTTTTTCATATTAAGTCAATTAAGTTGTAAGGCTGGCGACAGTAATGCATGGGGATCGACTTAGTCGATCGATCCCAGTCGATCCTTGCTTTTGTGGGTATTCGGTCGTGGGACGAAAACAAACCCAAACGATCGGAAGGAGGATCGAGTTTTCTTTCTTTGGCTTTTTATCAAATGACCGTTGCATTCAAAAAAAAAATTTTTTAAAAAATAAAATAACACACTATAAATACTACATTAACACAACATATTTTACACAAAATCTCACACATATTTCAATTTAAAATGGCGTGTAATAAACTGCCTCATAACGTCGAAGAATTTTAAAATTGGGTCAAAAACCAAGCTGAGAAAGACGACACGGCTCGTCAAGAAGCTATTTTCGAAGTTATTAGCAGGTTTGAGCTGGCAAAGGCCCTCAAACAACGAATGAGAACACGCTACACAGAGTGCGATCACATTTCTAACGACAGAAAATATGTGATCGACCAGTTTTTATATGATGAATTTCGTAAAGATCATGCCGTTGTTGAGGCATTGCGTGGCTGTGTGAGTCAGATACATGCCCAAAAAACAAACAAGATTCGTTGGAGCTTTGAAGAAAATGTGGAAGCTGCTATGGTTGAACAACAACAACAATTTGTGCATCAAGTTCATCTGCACAAAGTGTTGTTGAGCAACAACAACAGATGACTCGTCTGGATAATTTTCAGCTAAGTTTTGAGGAAAATATGAAAGCAGATGATGATGGCTGGAACTCTGAGAAGGAGCGGGAGCTGAGCAGGTTGGAAGCTCAGTTAGAAGAAGAGAGGTTGGCGAGCTTTGATCCTTACGAAGACAGTTACCGCTCCGACAACGCTCAGACTTGGGATCACCTGGACTACAACTGAAGCTAGGATTATAATTGAAGTTTATGTAATGTTTAAGTTTATGTTTTCAATCTCTGTACTGTTTTATTTTTATTAATGAAATTAATGTTTTAATTATTAAGTTTGTAAAAAAAATATATAATAAAAAAAATTAAAAAAAAAACTGAAATAGGTCACCCTTACTGGGGCACTAAATCGCTTGCAGGTCGCTAGAAAGAGAAAGCTGACGTGGCCCACCGCGACTCTTAAACAAACACCCTACATCCCCTAAATTAAATCACTGAACCGCCCAACTTAAGCATCTGGTATTCAAATTTCAAACAAACACACACAGTAGACAGTAGTAGCAAAAAACGAAAGAAAATGGAAGAACAATCATTATCATCAACAAACATAAAGCTAATAATCGAAAAGGGCCCGAAAGAAGGCGAATCAATAGAATACAAATCCACCAAACTCATCAAAATCGGGCGTGTAGTTTGTTACACTTTTCAAATCAAAGAGTCAGGTATTTCATCCAACCACATTTCCATTCATTTCCTTAATCAATGGATGTTAACCGATCTCGATTCGTCTAACGGGACCTTTTTAAATGCCGAAAAACTCCAACCTGGTGTTCCTACTGTTTTAAATGATGGTGATTGTATTAAAATCGGTGAATTGACTTCGATTATTGTTAAGATTGGAATGGTGGTTGAGGAGGTTGTTGGATTGAGACGGAATACTAGGCGGCGGGGGCGGTCTAGAGCCATTGTTGAGGAAATAAATGATGATAAATTGGGGGAAAGTGTTGTGGAGGAAGGTGTAGGTAACCGGAATTTGCGTGGTCGAGGGAAAAAAGGCGTGGAAAGTACAAAGAATGTGGTGGAAAGTGCGAGTTCTAAGAGGATATTGAGAAGTTCGAAGAAGGCCACTGATGTCACAACTCGTAATTTCAGGTCATATTCCAAACTTCGACAATTTACTATTCATCAGTTACTATTCATCAATTACTATTCATCATTTTACTATTCATCGTTTTCATAGTCAGTTTGAGATTCTCAGAAGTATTGCAAAATTTTACTATTCACTTGACACTATTCATTCCCGGAGGGAAAACATTATTCACATGCTTTGCTCATTTTATCGTAAATATAGTTTACGGGTATTTAAATTCGCGTAACCGGATCGGTTCAGGTGCGAATTCATTCATTATCAATAGGGACATTTCATACGGACTAGAAATAGTCTACATTTCATCATAATAGCAATTGCATACTATACCACTCGTAGAATATTCAAATTAATATTTTTGGTATATTTAACGTTTTACGTATATTTATTTTTAGATAAACGTTAACATACGATTAATAAATATGACTAACATATCTAAAAACCCCCCACAATGGTCCCGGTATATTTTTAAACCCCTTACAACATCACAAAGATTATAAAAAATTCATTTACCCGGTATTTTGGAAATTTATTTAATTTATAACGTAAGTCTAATATAATTACGACGGTTTTCGTGAAAACTAAACGATAATTATCCAAACACCCAATACTTGTACCCAACATATTTTTAACATTTTTATGACTTTATTAAGTCCCGGTTAACTTCGTTAAAATTTATTTCTCGCAAACCCGGCACCCGATTATAACTAAAACTAACTAAAACTACCTAAATTAAACAACTAAAAACACTAAAAATCCTCCACTGCTATTCTAATTAAATCAAAACTAGTTTCCCCGTTTCTTCCGTTGAAAAACCGGCCACAAACCCCCCCCCCCCCCTTAAACCCTAGCATTAAATTCCTTTTAACCTTTCCTAAATATTACAAGTAAATATCTAAAACATATAAACACCTTTTCACACTTATACATTTTTATCAAAATCAAAAAGCATTCTCTTCCTCTCCTCTCCAAACCCACGGCCAACACACAAACAACACCAAGATCCATAGATTTTTCCAAGATCAAGCTCTAATCTAGCTTAAATAGTTATCCTTGTTAGGGTTTTGCAATATAAACTCAAGGATCCATAGGTTTTAATCATCCAAGCTTCATAATCATTCAAAGTAAGTTTACAAAATTTATTTTCATCATTTCTTCAAGTTATCTTTATGATCATATGGTTTTCATACAAGATCTCATGCATATGTTAGCTTGTACCACTCATTATATATACTTATGTCTTTGAAACCCTAGAAATGGAAACCCTTGTTAGATCTAGTTGCTTGATGTTGTTTAAGAACCCATGACACCTTAATAAGGTGTATGGTAGGAATAGACTAGATTTGTGGTGATTGGAAGTGATTTAGGTGGATTAGAAACTAGTTTGGAATATTGGAAATGAGATTAGAACATGTTTACAAACCTACTGTCCCAAAATGGAAATTCTGGAAAACTCAGTAACTCAGGGGAGATTTTTAACCAAAGATTTACAAAATACTTTCAAAAACGAAACTTTTGGCGAAAGAACGGACTAAAACGGATTTATAACGAAAGAGATATGATTTTTGCAAGTTTAATGACGAAAACTATTTTTCTGAAAATTTCATGCTGTTGGACGATTTTCGTCAGACAAACCGAGGCGTTAGACGTAACCTAGAGAAGCCGAGCTATCAAAAATATATTAGTAAATACTAAGACGAATTCATGGATATAAAGAACGAAGAAAATGGACTTATAACGACAAAGATATTCACGTTTCAATATCGGCTAAACTATATATATTTTGACAGCTTTTAACTAGAAATAATAATAATACTACTTCTACGTACTAAATCCTAGATTTTTTAGAAATACTACCAAAGTGACAAATTCATAACTAATGAAGTACTAGTGATTACAAGCTTATTTTTACAACTATGAGACGCTATTTCAAGGATTTCAAGGCGAAGATTATAACACTAACATTCTATATACGATATATTACAAGAAGTTTTTACAAGTCTAGTTAAGACTTATTTTTCTTAAGTATGGAATATATTCTACTATGACAATAACTAGTATTTCCAAGTTATGAGTGGTATAGGCATCATGTGCATGTGCATTCATTACATCATTTCATGATCTAAAGTAGATCATTATCGTTCATATTAGGTTGCGGATAGTGTTCGCTCCTTGTTGTCCCTATCATTTCACATCCTTGTATCATCATTTCGAGGTGAGTCATAGCCCCCCTCTTACTTGTTTAATTACTTTATAAACTCTTTGGGGGAGATACATGCTTAAATACTTGTTTTATACTTTTATTCGTTTTGAATTACTTCTGGGGGAGAATACGTTGCTTTAATTATTTTTGTACATGCCAAAGTATTAAATGCCTTACATTGCTTAAGTTGCCTTATTACCACGTCTTGACAAGTCCCCTTTATTATCATGGACCGTTAATTAAAGTACGAGCGAGAGTGAGTGAATAGATCTAATGAGTGTGACTCCTCCATCCGTGTTTGGGTTGCTCCAACGGAATTACGGATGCATTTCATGTCTAATATCTTTAGAGTGTCTGGTAAACACTCATTTGGGGCCAAGTAACGTCTAGCTTCGGGGTCATGAGCTTAAGAGCTAATGTAGTTTTATGACTGAAATCTTATTACTTTACTTTATACTTGGGCTATTCTACATACGAAATTACTTATAAATTCACGATACTTTTTCCATCACTATTATTACTGATTTACGATGCCTTTGCATCAGCCTTATTATTAATTTACGATGCCTTTGCATCAACCTCATTACGGATTTACGATACTTTTGTTGGGAATTCTTCTTTCAAATGTTTTACATTACATACTTGTTCACTAAAATCTATGAAACCACCAACCTCGTGTTGACACTTTAGCATGTATTTTTAGGTTATTAAGGTAGCTCATGTTGCATGCATTTGGACCTTCATGGAGTCGCGGAATCTACGCGTCTGACTATATTTTCTGCACTTATGAACGTTTGATCTTGTTGAACTTATTTTACCAAATTTGGCAACACCTTTTGGGACCCTATTTTGTGAACTCTGAATATTTTTAATGATCAAACGACGTATTTTACAAACGACACTTTAGGTCGTTCAATGTAACTGTAACTGTGATGCTATGGCAGTCACCCCCTAGGTATTCCATTCCACTGCTAAAACAGGTATTTTGGGGGTGTGACAGATTGGCATCAGAGCTAAGGTTATAGCGAACTAGGATGTATCATGGACCCTAGACTATAACCACATCATCATAGCATCTCATTATTTCATCATAAGTGCATATTTATTACACATGTCGTTTCAAGCACACTCGGTGCAAGCTATTTATACCCATACTTTTATATATATATATATATATATATATATATATATATATATATATATATATATATATATATATATATATATATATATATATATATATAATTTTATTGACCTGGTTCACAAGTGACATGTCTTCAAATACCACCCTGTCATCCTTTCGTCGGATTCCGACATTGAAGATGCCTTGTCATCTTCCACTACCATTGTACCACCAGTTGCACTTACACCACCATTAGCACCATTGATTTATTATAGAAACGGGGTTTTCCTATTATTCAGCCCATACATAGAATGTCGTTTGGTAGAGTATTCAAAATTAATCTTATTGGACTTACTAGGATGCTTATTGCAAGGAAGATAGTATGTTTTCTTTTCTTCACTAGTAGGGCGCTTACTACTCAGGTACTACCACCACCGTCAGCTACTTATTTCACTATTGGTCGTCCAATAGTGCGTACTTCAGTCTTACCTCTTAGATGTCGCGAGATATCGCGAAAGAGGGTAGTATTCCATTCACTATTATCACCATCGCCTCCTAACTCACCATTAGGATCTCATCGTCAGCAACTTTACACCACCAACACCATCACATCTTATAGACCCTACACCCATATATGACAGGCTGCTTGAGAAGCAACCACTATTTAACATACCATTACCATCTACCACACGTTACACCACCTTATAGGTTTGAGGTTGGTGATAGTTTGAGAGCCTCTACTGCTTGACAACCTACTACTCTTCATCGTTAGACGATGATCTCTAATTACTTAAGATTACCTACGAGTGTTTGGACGATACACTCTGAATAATACCACAAGCCTCACAAACACAATAAGAATTGCAACCAATCGCCCAAGGGTGGCATCTATCACAAGGACTCTATATTATCTTAGATATGATCGACTCATACCTCCATAACACAATAAACCAACAAGATGCTTTGAACGGTATTATACCATCATAATGGAACTCATCACAACTCTCCCTTCATTATCAAGTTTGATTACACCACACTATAAGTCGATAATTACATCATTACTCGCTCTAACAACACTCCACCGACCAATGTGGTCACATTAGTAGATTTGACATATAATTACAACTTTAGGAAGATGCGAGTAAGACAATAAGATTAATAAAGACGAAGGTGTCTTTACAATTAAATGGTCATGTTGACCAAGATAAAAGTGACTACCCTAGTTTTCGTGTTTCGGAGATAATAACAATTCAAGTAAGTCAAAGCCAAATAAAATTTTTGTACAAATAGAAAGATTTCTTGCAAACCTTACGAAGTACTACAAATTATTGATTTTCAAATTGTTAGATTAAAACTCATTTTTGTTTAAGCAACAATCTTCTTGAATTCCCTTTTTCCAAAGACATATATATATATATATATATATATATATATATATATATATATATATATATATATATATATATATATATATATATATATATATATATATGAGATATCGTTTTTATCAAAATACAAAATATTTCGTAGTCACATCTTTTACATAACTATATTCATTACAAACTTCAAATAAAGTCACTCCAGAATACATTTATGACCAAATTTCACAATGTTTCACTCAAATAAATGTTGTTAATTTTAGAAACCATATCTCCAAGAAGGAACACGCATAACTCATGAACGAATCTCGAAAGCAACCACTATACCTACTTACTATTTGACCTTAGAAGCGAAAGAAACACCTCTACCAGAGATTGCCAATATTGATACACAATGCCTCAACACCACTGCTTCAAATTACAACTTTTTCGCTCATTCCATGATATAAGACCCTCACGCTAGTATAAGCTCATTGGATTAAAAGATCAAGGTACAATTACTCAACAAAATTTATATTCTTTTCAGAGATCGATATAGCTTAGTCACATTGGAACAAGACCTCATTTTCATGAAAGGATATCAAGAAGTTTCACCTGACCAAAAGGCATTTAGCTTTCATTTGTGGCAAATTAAACATCATACGATGTGGTACTTACTTGACTCAGACCACCCGTACAACAATTTCCATTCTTTATACGTTTTAGTCATGCCTAGAGGGATTAAGCATTTGAACCTGCGAGCTTTACCTAGTATAAACTCTCGAATACTTCAAATCATTGGCACCAATTTCTGCCCTATATCCTTTGACACATAGACTATCATCTTCAGTTGACTATAGATGCCTTAACGACACGTTCATCCTTCACGCTCTCAATATCATTGCCATATTCTCGACCACTTCATGATCATAAACCACTGCCCTGTTATGAACTAAGATATTTACATTCTTTAAATAAGTGGGTTAGTAGACTATTACCATTCCATAAGATTCACCTACATATCCAATACACCATTCAACGAATTTTGTTTCAAGCTATTTTACTACCCTATGGGGAAATTGTTTTACAGAATTATTAAAAGAAACTGTTTTATTACCACCATATAAATTGATTTTTTCGTCATTACGTCAATTATTTACTATTATTATACGAAACAATTTTTAGGTTATCTTGAAAAGAAATATCTAGAATACCATTTTTCATAACAAAACGTTTAATAGCATCTAAAACTTGTGATAAAAGTAATGCTATTTTGACTAAATCGAGCGTAGCATCATTAGTCCTCAATTAAACATAGCCTGATCACCTATGTATAATTCAGGAAGAATTATGCCATGAAGGAAATAATTACCTTTTTAAAGTATTTCTAATAACAATCTTCATTTAAAAGCGTTTTAAACAAGTAAACTCTTTTGTAAACGTCTCTTTCTGACAAACTCTCCCTGGATACTTACCCCACCTGCCACTCACTCAGCCATTAAGTTAGATTTTTCATTTACTACTCTAGGAGAGACTTTCCATAACAATTACACGTAGGATTCCTCGATACAAGAAAAGCAACGAAAGGATTTCAGAACTACTAATCAGGACTAGAAGTATATAGTAAGAAAATTCATAACTTAACCACAATCCTAGGATACCACGAGACCATACGAGTCACCATCTCTGACCTAGTTGTCAAGTTTTATCATTCAAAAGTACTAGCGAGACTGAGCTACACGATCGAATACATTGTGAAGGTACGCTAAACAATACTATAGAAATAAACCAAGCCTCCTAACCGATACTGTAGAGTGTTTTGATTAAACATGGTCTCATCTAAACGCAAACTTCCCTGCAGTGAATTTTCGCAATGGATAATTGATTTGAATTAAGGATATCGATATAGAATTCCCTAAGGCGTTGTGTTCTCTAGAAATTTCAGAAAAACCTCACTTCCATACCAAGAAAGGAATCAGACCCGACCATATATTTTGCCAACATGATGACAAATTTCAACGATAAACCATTTCAGGACTTAAGTTAGTTTGAATATCTAGACTAGTAGTTTTTCCTGATAACCACCAATAGGCATTATCCAACCTCAGGAAACTAAACGTTAGACATCTATGCATTTATGCGAACATTTCATATCTTACCATTTTATCCTTGTTAGTGTTTTCACTTTTAAATGAAGTTGATTCAAAAATTGCGTTTACATAAATCACATATCTTGTATAAAATGATTTCTGAAATTCCTATTTTGAACAAGTACGATATATATATATATATATATATATATATATATATATATATATATATATATATATATATATATATATATATATATATATATATATATTTGGGTCAATATTTAGCGAAACCATCGTACAAAGAGAAAAATATAAACATCAAACTTTGGTAAACCGTTCTATTCACAACATGTTTGGAAACAGTTTCACATTTCATAACTACTGGATTTTGAATCATCAAGAAAGATATTACTTATTGAATCATTTGCTCCATTTTTTTCTAAATTCGTTTATTCAGAAAAAGATTTCAACCAAAACTCACAATCGCGAGACAAATTTCCAAAGCTAATCACCATACTACATCACTTATGCATTTAGGATTTTATGATTTGACAACAAAGAACCTTGGAATATTCGATGAAGGAAATTAGGAGGGACACCATAAATTAAGTACAAACGTCAGTAATGGAGACCTAACCCAATAGGCATAGAAATACACATGTCTTAGCATCCGTTGGAACGAAACACAAGGAATTAAAATTGCTACCCATATTCTATCCCCTTCAGATAAAGCCATGTTCGAAAGACGTAACGTTGTGGAATTAGTCACAAAATTTATTGTGCCCATTTCAATTATTCCTGATAAAGGTAATCGAATCACCTCAGACTCCTAGCAATCATTTTAAGATATCTTTCGGAACCCAATTAGATATAAACATCGCATATCATTCTCAGACCAGTGGTCAAAGCAAGAGAACGATTCGAATATAGGGAGATATACTCAGAGCATGAGTGATTGACTCTAGACATGATTGGATTAACCATTTACCCTAAATCAAATTCAGATGCAACCATAGTTATTGCGCGAGCATAGAGACTACACCATTTGAGGGACTCTATGGTCGATGTGCCAACATCCATTGACGAATCGAAATTTGGAAAAGCCCAACTCACTAGTCCAGTAGGCATTCATGAAATAACCAGAAATTTCTTACAAGTCAAGAATCAGTTACAAGTTCGATAAGTTGTAAACCATTAAAACTTCAAGTTGGTAGGCAGAGTCATGTTGAAAGTTCTGCCTAGGAAAGGCATGATATCATTCAGAAAATTTGGAAAGTTAAACTCGATATACACTGGACCATTTAATATTTCAGACAGAGTAGGCCTAGTGGCCGTCAGACTTGAGCATTGTTAGAGAACAGTCAGATTAAACAACCATGTTGCACATTTTCAAATCCCAAGAAATAACTTTCAGATGAGTCACTCATGATTGCATTTGATGGAATCCAACCCAAAGACAAACGTAAACCTGGTAAGAAAACCAATAGAAATCATGGACTGTTAGGTCGAACGGTTGAAGCAGAGTCGAATTCCTATCGTGAAAGTTCGCTAGAATTCTCAAATATTATCATCTTTTCACCAAAGTTTACTCCAGAAACCAACACAAACTGAACTTCGGGACGAAGTTCCCGAAGTTCCTTTTAGATGGGAAGACTGTCACAACTCGTAATTTTAGGTCATTTTCCAAACTTCAACAATTTACTATTCATCAGTTACTATTCACCGATTACTATATATCATTTTACTATTCATCGTTTTCAGAGTCAGTTTGAGATTCTCAGAAGTATTGCAAAATTTTACTATTCACTTGACACTATTCATTCCCAGAGGGAAAACACTATTCACATGCTTTGCTCATTTTATCGTAAATTTAGTTTACGGGTATTTAAATTCGTGTAACCGGTCGGTTCAGGTGCGACTTCATTCATTATCAATAGGGACATTTCATACGTACTAGAAATAGTCTACATTTCATCATAATAGCAATTGCATACTATACCACTCGTAGAATATTCAAATTAATATTTTTGGTATATTTAACGTTTTACGTATATTTATTTTTAGATAAACGTTAACATACGATTAATAAATATGACTAACATAACTAAAAACCCCCACAATGGTCCCGATATATTTTTAAACCCCTTACAACATCACAAAGATTATAAAAAATTCATTTACCCGGTATTTTGGAAATTTATTTAATTTATAACGTAAGTTTAATATAATTACGACAGTTTTCGTGAAACTAAACGATAATTATCCAAACACCCAATACTTGTACCCAACATATTTTTAACATTTTTATGACTTTATTAAGTCCCGGTTAACTTCGCTAAAATTTATTTCTCGCAAACCCGGCACCCGATTATAACTAAAACTACCTAAATTAAACAACTAAAAACACTACAAATCCTCCACTACTATCCTAATTAAATCAAAACTAGTTTTCCCCTTTTCTTCCTTTGAAAAACCGGCCACAAACCCCCCCCCCTTAACCCCTAGCATTAAATTCCTTTTTAACCTTTCCTAAATATTACAAGTAAATATCTAAAACATATAAACACCTTTTCACACTTATACATTTTTATCAAAATCAAAATGCATTCTCTTCCTCTCCTCTCCAAACCCACGGCCAAACACAAACAACACCAAGATCCATAGATTTTTCCAAGATCTAGCTCTAATCAAGCTTAAATAGTTATCCTTGTTAGGGTTTTGCAATATAAACTCAAGGATCCATAGGTTTTTATCATCCAAGCTTCATAATCATTCAAAGTAAGTTTATAAAATTTATTTTCGTTATTTCTTCAAGTTATCTTTATGATCATATGGTTTTCATACAAGATCTCATGCATATGTTAGCTTGTACCACTCATTATATATACTTATGTCTTTGAAACCCTAGAAATGGAAACTCTTGTTAGATCTAGTTGCTTGATGTTGTTTAAGAACCCATGACACCTTAAGAAGGTGTATGGTAGGAATAGACTAGATTTGTGGTGATTGGAAGTGATTTGGGTGGATTAGAAACTAGTTTGGAATATTGGAAATGAGATTAGAACATGTTTACAAACCTACTGTCCCAAAATGGAAATTCTGGAAAACTCAGTAACTCAGGGGAGATTTTTAACCAAAGATTTACAAAATACTTTCAAAAACGAAACTTTTGGCGAAAGAACGGACTAAAACGGATTTATAACGAAGGAGATATGATTTTTGCAAGTTTAATGACAAATACTATTTTTCTGAAAATTTCATGCTGTTGGATGATTTTCGTCGGACAAACCGAGGCATTAGACGTAACCTAGAGAAGCTGAGCTATCAAAAATATATTAGTACATACTAAGACGAATTCGTGGATATAAAGAACGAAGAAAATGGACTTATAACGACAAAGATATTCACGTTTCAATATCGGCTAAACTATATATATTTTGACAGCTTTTAACTAGAAATAATAATAATACTACTTCTACGTACTAAATCCTAGATTTTCTAGAAATACTACAAAAGTGACAAATTCATAACTAATGAAGTACTAGTGATTACAAGCTTATTTTTACGACTATGAGACGTTATTTCAAGGATTTCAAGGCGAAGATTATAACACTAACATTCTATATACGATATATTACGACAAGTTTTTACAAGTCTAGTTAAGACTTATTTTTCTTAAGTATGGAATATATCCTACTATGACAATAACTAGTATTTCCAAGTTATAAGTGGTATAGGCATCATGTGCATGTGCATTCATTACATCATTTCATGATCTAAAGTAGATCATTAACGTTCATATTAGGTTGCGGATAGTGTTCGCTCCTTGTTGTCCCTATCATTTCACATCCTTGTATCATCATTTCGAGGTGAGTCATAGCCCCCCTCTTACTTGTTTAATTACTTTATAAACTCTTTGGGGGAGATACATGCTTAAATACTTGTTTTATACTTTTATTCGTTTTGAATTACTTCTGGGGGAGAATACGTTGCTTTAATTATTTTTGTACATGCCAAAGTATTAAATGCCTTACATTGCTTAAGTTGCCTTATTACCACGTCTTGACAAGTCCCCTTTATTATCATGGACCGTTAATTAAAGTACGAGCGAGAGTGAGTGAATAGATCTATTGAGGGTGACTCCTCCATCCGTGTTTGGGTTGCTCCAACGGAATTAAGGATGCATTTCATGTCTAATATCTTTAGAGTGTCTGGTAAACACTCATTTGGGGCCAAGTAACGTCTAGATTCGGGGTCATGAGCTTAAGAGCTAATGTAGTTTTATGACTGAAATCTTATTACTTTACTTTATACTTGGGCTATTGTACATACGAAATTACTTATAAATTCACGATACTTTTTCCATCACTATTATTACAGATTTATGATGCCTTTGCATCAGCCTTATTACTGATTTATGATGCCTTTGCATCAACCTTATTACAGATTTACGATACTTTTGCTGGGAATTCTTCTTTCAAATGTTTTACATTACATACTTGTTCACTAAAATCTATGAACTCACCAACCTCGTGTTGACACTTTAGCATGTATTTTCAGGTTATTAAGGTAGCTCATGTTGCATGCATTTGGACCTTCATGGAGTCGCAAAATCGACGCGTCTGACTATATTTTCTGCACTTATGAACGTTTGATCTTGTTGAACTTATTTTACCAAATTTGGTAACACTTTTTGGGACCCTATTTTGTGAACTCTAAATATTTTTAATGATCAAACGACGTATTTTACAAACGACAGTTTAGGTCGTTCAATGTAACTGTAACTGTGATGCTATGGCAGTCACCCCAAGGTATTCCATTCCGCTGCTAAAACGGGTATTTTGGTGGTGTGACAACTGAGGTCCCTGAATTGAGTAAAATACCTGAAGAAACAATGGATGTAGTTGTTGCTGCGGTTGAGCCTAAAAATAAACGAGGGAGGAAGAAAAAATTGTTGCCGGTGGATGTTTTTGAGGATACGGTTTTAGATGAACAAAAAGCGGCAGAAGCTATTCCGGTAGTTGGTAGAAGGACGCGGAGAGGGAGAATGGCGGTGGCGGTTGAGCCACTGAAAAATGTTGAAAGTAGTGGAATTGAAGAGAATGTGAACGATGGTAACGAGACTGTCAGAGTTGATGAAGGAAATGTGGCCAACAATGAAACTGCTCAAGATCAGGTGGTGGAGAAATTGGTGTTAATGGAAGAAGGTTGTGATGGAAAGGAATCTGCAGTTGAAGGTAATTCAGTAAAGGGTTTGTCAGAAGTGGCACATGTAGACAAGGGAAAGAAAGTGGCAGAGGAGTTAGAAAATCGACAAGATGGCGCTGAGGGTTTGATGAAGACAACTGAACCTGATAGTTGTAACACCCCCAATTCATGATGCAGTGGAATTCAACTTGGGTGTTACTCGACAGCACAACAGACATAATAATAGAAAACGATCTCTAACTGAGTCGTTTTAAAAAGACTTATCATTCGAATTATTCAAAATATATCAGAGTTTACATAGTTAGGTCCCAAAAAGGTTCCATGTTTACAAAATACATCAATATAAAGTCTTTTGATGTTTTATCGAATGACAAAGTAGATTATAGCTTTCTTCATTTAGTCCATGCCCCTCCGTGCCATTCTTGATTATCATGGACCTGAAATACATGCTTAAAAGGTCAACACAAAGGTTGAATGATATTCATAGAGTTTTTTTTAATGGTTGAACACAATATGTTGGTAGTATGAGTTAATTAGACTCATACTCATGGTTGGAAAACAAAACAGTTATTATTATTACACTAAGCTTAAGACTCCAAAACGTTAACGTGTACCAATATCAATCGGCGGAGTTATCCCGGTAGATACTTTGTCGTCATACCTATGTTTCAAATATTAATGCATTTGTTTGAACTTAGTCAACACAAATGGGATTCGTCAATCCCAATAGGCCTATTCACAATATTCGCGCTTACTATTACTAGTGATTAAATGGTTCATAATAAGGGATCTTGGATTGGCAAGGATGTTACTTAGTGATAATAAAACAATCAGGCAAGCATACAATTGAAAAGCATTGTGTTCGGTTGAAAAATAATAGCATGTATTCCCCCCAAGGGTTTGTAAAACAATTAAGTAATGGAAAGTGGGGCTATGAACTCACCTTAAGTTATGTAGCAAGTAGTGAATATGATGGTCGAATCGTGAAGGTTTCTACGAGCAACCTATAATAGAATGTTGCGACTTAGGATTAGAGTAAAGAATATGAAGAATTTCATATATATATATATATGTCTTGCATTTAGTTCATGATGTAGTACTTAGTATAGTGTAAGTCTTTGAAAAGAAATGGTTTATGAAACATGTATAGTTTATATATCGCTTACTACCGTTCAGGCCGACATAATTCAGAGGTCATGTAGTAAACGTTCGAGGAGCCAGGACACTTTAATTCGTAAATCCACAACTCATCTCGACGGCTTACTTTAATGAACCCCTCACATGAGGCTCCCTACTATTATAGTATTTGATAAAATATATATAAGTTTTTGATCCGAAAAGTTACATGTTCCAATATTTGAATAAACTTAGGAAAGTTTACTTTTGGATGAAGATTGTTATTACAATGAGTCTCATGGTTATTTTGATGGAGTAGATCTAAATTGGATGTTTATATTGCCATTAACTCTTTAGTTCATGTTTTCGCCTAGGTAAGTTTATATGGTCATTAGTCATGGCCTTGCCATGACCCTGGTCATTGTTCCATGGTCTTGAGACTCAACCTTGGCCTTAGCCATGGTTGTGCTCTTGGCTTTAGGTCATTAGACCTCTTAGTTTCATTTAATCATAACTATTACATGGTCATTTGGTCTTAAAATGGGCTGTTAAGAATTTGAAGAAAAATATCACTCGAAAAGCGTTTTCAGGGCTCAAGCTTCTTTAACCCTGAACGAAAACGTCGTTCCGGATAACGTTCGTGTTTTAACTTTTTGATGAATTGGACCAGAAGTGCCAATTTCAAAAAGGTCAGAATGCTAACAAGTTGTTTTTAGGTAGTTTCGGCGTTTTGGTTTCGCTAACTTCTTATGGCCATAACTTTTGACTCGTGTACTCGTTTTAGGTGATTCAGATTGTTATGTTTTCCTTATTAAGTCCTCTACTACAATATGTAATTGTCAAAAATCATGATTATACCATTTTGGTCAGATTTCTCCATGAAAGTCACTAGTTTTCTTGTTACCTTAACATAAGTTAACATATATATACCATAACTTGTTTTACCAATTTTTATACATCATGAACATAATAACAAGACAATATATAGTATGAATGAAATATAAATAGCAAGAAAATGATATTTAACAAGAAAGTATGTTAGGGTTTCCTTACAACTTTAGGCTTTCTAAAAGAAAGGAAGGTAACTATTAAGGAAAGGACTTTGATTGACAAGCTTCTCTTCACTTTAGAAATCCTTCTACTCTTGTATTCTTGAAGGATTTTTGATGAAGATTTAGGTGACTTGAGTGGGTCTAAACTCAAGAGAATCACATAAACTTGCAAGTGTAAAAATATGGAGTCCACTTGGAGCTTGAAACTAGTTGAAATACTTGAAGTTGGAAATCAAATGAAGAGTGTATGGGTTTGTTTGTGTTGTGAACGACTAGGAGGGATAGGGAGGGCTTTTATAGTGATTTGAGGAGGTGCTAGGAAGGTGTTAGGAAGGTGCAATTAGGAGGTGCAAGTATTTAGGATATTTAGGAAGCCTTCTTAGCAAGTTTTACACATGTATGGATCCTAGGGCATAAGGAATGAGATCGTGACACACAAGGGTGATCACCCCCCCCCCCCCTAGAGGCAGTTCATGAATAGTCTAGGGTGACTAGATACCTAAACTTGGTATTATCCTACTTATGGAGTTAGTTTTGACTCCGTAAATTGCTAACCGTAAGTGATTAAGCAACAAAACGTAAAACCGGGTATCGTAAAAATGTGAAACTTGGAAGAATGACTAAACTTGTCAAAATACTCCATAATAAAATATAAAATGAGTGGTAGGTTCCATTGGGGTGCTCAAACTGGAAATACGGGTCTAAAACCCGTAATACGTAAAACATACGAATATTGTGTAAAATTGAGAAAAGTAAAATGTTACTTTTCTAATAGGATAATAATGATTTAAAATGACTTATAATGTCTAGACTGGGCTCAGTCTAGTTTCGGTTGGTATTTAATGTCTTTTAGACATAAAACCGTAAGCCTAAAAATCAATGAATGATTTATAAAATCGAATGATTTTTGATCAAAGGAGGAGGGAAAAATATGTTGACTTTTTCCAAAAATGTAAAAACTCAAATCGTCTTAGAAACGCGGTGCAGGTATAGGCTAAGGTTACGGCTAAGTAAAAGTGCTTAAAACGTAATTTTTCTGTTTCTTACGGCCCAGGGCCTATTTGGTAACATTTTTCTTAGTCATGATTAATTCTCTAATTAATCATGAGTGTATCAAATATTTATCTGGTGCGGGGAAAATTGATGCGGTTGAGTTTCGTTGTGCGTAGGATTTTTGAATGACGTTTTAACCTAAGACGTGTAGTTCCTTAATAACTTTCACGAAAATGACCTGATGAGTGTCAAACTTTTATTTTGCCATGGAACTGATTTATCACACGAGAATATGAAATAAAAATTAAATTTCGGAAAATGAATAGTGAAAGTGAATAGTAAAAACGAATAGTGAAATTTTCGGGAATAGAAGTTAACCTGAAAATGCGAATTGTTACAGTCTCTACCCCTTACGGGAACTTCGTCCCGAAGTTCTATGTGTGTTATATGTTGGAGTGTGTCGATGAAGAGGTGTGGTTACTTATGAGGACTAGAGTCTGGAATTACCAGTGATGTAGTTTGATTTGTCGTTTCAGTGTATGGCATAGGATGAGGTTTACTTTTATGTGGGAAAGGTAGAGTAAGAGTGATTAATTGTCGTGTTCTATCGTATGATTACTTATGAATTGCCCATACTCACACGAAATTTATTTTGAGATTATAGGTGAGAAGTTTGTTTCTAAGAAAACATACAGGTGACTGCTCCCAGCATAACATGATCCCTCCCTAATTAGACATAGGTAGCTAGGCTATGTATAATTAAGGACCGATAATGTGATGTTCGGTTTAGTCACGTAGTATTGTGTTTCTTAAAAGTTTTAGATGGTATTCAATCTTGTAAAGTTGATAAGGGTGCTTGTGGTGTAACTAAGGATGATTTGAGCTTTAAAAGTGCATCAAGATCTGTTTAATGAGCTTGTGGTTGCAACGGTTGTGAAGATAATGATGGTGAAAAGACGAACGAGGCTTGTGTTCTTCATTTTGGTTTGATGAGTTTTAGTGGTTTGAGATGAAGCTGGGTAAAGAAGACATAAAATCAATTTATAGGGTGGTATCAAATGAAGTAAGTTTTCTAAGATGGTGGTAGAATATCGTGGAGTAAAATGATATGAAACAATAAAGTGGTAGCAAAATAGCTTAAAGTAAAATTTGTTGAATGGTTTATAGGACAACTGGGTAATTCTTATAGAATGGTAATAGTCTACAAATCAGTCAATTTGGTTTGGTGATAGAAATTACAATAGATGAGAATTATCACAAAGAGTTGTTTATTGAACAGTAAATATTCTTAAGTCATAAAACTCCCACTACTAGGGATGACATACACGTAGTACAACATAGTGCATAAATAAATATGACTGCTAAGTTCTAAACTTCATTGTTCTGCAGTGTTGTTGAGATTCTGATAAGCTCCTTCTCCTCCTAACATATATGCTCTCCCCTGGTTGTCTTCAACTTGTTGACCTTGGTTTTGGGGACATCAATTCTTGTAATGTCCACTTTCTCCACACCCGAAGCATATAACTATCGGCTGTGTATCGCTACCAGTAGCTACAGTATTTCTTATACAATCCTTGACAAGATGTCATGGCTTTTGGCAATTGTTGCACTTGGCCGGGCAGGGACCTGCATGATGGTAGTTGCACTTGGTACACTGTGGTAGAGTCCCAATGTATTTACCTCCGGCTGGTGCAGCAACATAAGCCGTCGCGGCTACTTGTCTTTTGTTTTGATGATTATGATGGTTGTTGTTTCGTGTTTGGTTGTTGTTGTTGTTGTTACTTCCACGGTTACCATCCCATGGTCGCTTGTTGTTGTTGCTCCTACTGTTATTGTTGTTATGGTAGTTGGAGTTGTTGGTGTTGTTGTGGAAGTTTTGTCTTCGGGTTTCTGCTGTACGCACCACGTGATCCATGAGGCTGCGAGACATCCCCATAGCTTCATCAAGTTCCTTGGGATTGGTTGAAGTTACATTCCCTTGTACACTTAGTGGAAGTCCCCAGATATATCGCTCCAATAATTTCTCTTTTGTTGAAACCATTGTTGGACATAGAATCCTCAATTCTTGGAATCGACGGTTGTAAGTTATGATGTCATTTCCTTTAACAACATGGTCCCAAAATTCCACTTCTAACTTCTGCTTTTCACTGCGGGGGCAGCACTCTTTGATCATCATCTTCTTCAAGTCATCCCAAGAAATCTTATAAGCATTTTCAATGCCCATTGGTTGAGATATTGAATTCCACCATGATAATGCTTCATTCAGCAGTGTACTAGTGGCATATTGAACTTTATCACTCTTAGTACATTTGCTGACCAAAAATACCGACTCCGCTTTCTCAAACCAGCAGGTCAAACCTACAGCTCCTTCAGTACCCTTGAATTTTATGGGCTCGCATTTCAAATAGGACATGAATGAGCAACCTTTAGGTACTGAATCAACATTTATCACTGGAGGACTAGTTGGGTTTGGTCCTCCAGTGTTAAGGGTGGCTGTGGCAATTCGGGCAGCTTCTGCATCTCTAGCAACTTCCGCAGCTATGGTGGCTTCAGCGGCTGCTGCAGCATCAGCAGCTGTAGCGGCTTCAGCGGCTGCTACAGCTTCTGCAACTACGGCTGCTCGTTCAGTTGTGAGTGCTGCATTTACACTATCTTTAACTAGTTTGCGAATAGCAGCTTGAGTCATTGCTGGTGGTGTCTTCTTCGTTGGCGCCATGATTCTATTATATAAAAGATACGTCGTGAGTAGAGAGTTGTGAAATAAGCATGATTTTTGATGGGAAATGAGAGAATAATTACGTTGAAGATTTAAAGTGATGAGTGTCCAAATACTCATCATTTTATACCAATCTGAATTGCCAAAACATACAAAAACACTCAAATATGCATCATAATACTTAAAATATCTTAGAAGTGTGTTTTATATGTTTCAAATACAAAATATGCAAAAACAAATGAAAAACGTACAAAGTTTGCATAATTGGCAGTTTCAGTCCCTCAAGTTTCAAAAATTGTCAAATCTAGTCCCTGGTAAATCAAAACATGAAAAATATCATCAAAGGTCCTTAGGGATTCATAAGTTGTCAAGTTAAGTCCTTTAAAGTTAAAAAATTACAAAATGACAACTTTAGTCCCTCAAGTTTGAAAAATGTCAAAATTAGCCCTTAAGGTTTTAAAAATGGGAAATCAATAAAATAAACCTTGAACTATTCTTAAATGACAAAATTGGTCCTTATGATAACATTTTGAGAAATTACAACCACAGTCCCTTAAAAATCCAAATTTACATAAATGGTCCCTGGAGTTTGAGAAATTGGCAGAAAATGTCCCTGGGATTTAAAAAATAAAAAAATACATCTTTTGCCCTTGTGTTATGGTTATATTGCAGGTTTGATCCCTTGGAAGTACTTTGGAAAAGTGGCAAACTCAGCCCTTAACTTTGCCCAAATTACATTTTTGGTCCTTGTGTGAAATAAAACCAAACGGATCCCTTTTATTTAAATAAACCAAAACCAAATCCAGTCCAAACACAAACAGCCCATACCCCTTCCAAGCCCAAAAACCTTACCCGGCCCACTTCCCCTTTATTTAATAAAACGGGGGTTGACCCCGTTTGACCACCCCAAACCGCCAACACTATTCACCCTCCTCCCTCACCACTGTAAACCAGAAACCAGGTGGTTTTTCACCACCTCACCTCTTCCCACTTGACCTCTCCATCTCCACCTCACCCTTGCCACCTCCCAAACATCAACAGTAAACCAATAAATGCATTTCCCACCTTTTTCTCAAATCCATCCACTCTTCTTTGTTTTTGGTACATGCTTGACTCCTAGCCCATTCCTACTATCTCTTTTGTCCCCTGCCACCTCCACAACACTCCAATTATCCTTAATTGTTCACCTTTGGCCCCAAGTTAACGTGTGACATTTTGGCGCCAAAAGTAGATTTGAAGGTCAGGATTAATTCAGAGAAATTAAGGGTCAAGATTGAAGTGGGAAAAGCTCAAAGTCACACCTGGAACCCTAATTTGAGCTTATAAAAGGAAGAGAAGCAGAGGAGTTAGATATCTAGTTTATTTTTATAAGTGTATGTCGTTTAATGCAATTTCAAGTTTCTAGTGTAAACCTAAGCTTCTAAGCAGTGTTCTAAGTGTTTTCAGTGTATTGTAACTCTTTCCAAGTAATAAATTTCAAGTTTCTTTGGCTGTTCAATCTTATGCAATTTTAGTTTAAATTTCTTAAATTTCAAAAGCTCAATTGTTGTTACTGTGAAGTGTATTGGATTCCTAAGCTCACTTAAGCTCCTAGATAGCTTATAAAAGCTATTAGAAACCATTAAAAGCAGTTTAGTAATATAAAAAATCAAAAACATAAAAAGTCAACGAAAGTCAAATTGATAAGCTATTGGTGAAAAGCAATGGAGCAGGGTTGATTTTGGAAGGCCTTGGGTTAGTTAATCTGTGGAGATTATTTAGGATTGGAGTTGAGATCTTTGGTTCATGGTTTGAGCAGGAAAGCAATTTTGTAAGTCCTCAAAATCTCATATCTGTCTTGTTACTGTAGTCTTGCTTATTGCTTGCTTTTTCAGCTTCTTTATGCTTATTCAGTCCTAGATAGTGATAATATAACATAAAATTGGTACCTTGTTTGTTGGAAATTCTAGTTGTTAAAATATCAAAGTTTCACAGTCAACTTAGCATAATAAGTAATCTTGTGTATTTGTGGTAATTTTCTGTTTCTAAGCACTTATTTAGATCTCATATAACATAAAAAGTCATTGTGGATCTGTGGGATAAGCTCTGTAAGCCATTTACTTCAAAAATCACAAAATAGTCTAGTATAAGGTGTGTTTGGATCAGGTTGTTCTTCTATGTTAGAAGTGGTTTGAGTTGTTGTTTTTGTTTGTTTTATGTCACTTAGGGTAATATTAGCTCAGAACAATCACCATAACTAGGTATTATTAGTAAGAAAGTCAAAATCACACTCAATTCATCACCACAGTTAACTGTGGTGGAATTTGAGTCCAAAACTCATCAAATCCATTCATAAGTTAGTGATTTAGTTTATTTTAGTCTTAGTATAGCTTATTATAACATAATCATTCAGAAAATCAAGTTAGAAGTTCATTTTAGTCAACTTAGTTTAAAATCTTAAAAAGTCAAATTGTGCTTTGACAGAAAAAAACCAAAAATTCAAGGAATTTTATAGAATTTAGTGTTGAGATTCAGCCTGTGAAACTTCTTGGGATTAAATTCTACCAGCTTAACTTTAGTTTCATACATCTGTTTCATTTTTAAGATTTTTCTTGTGCCAGATAAGCTCATCCAAAAACACTTGCAGGGGAAGAACCTCCCCTATGCACAGATTTTAAGTAAAATACCAAGACCTCTTGTGTGCTCATTAGTTGACCCCACAACCCCACCCTTAGCTTAATTTATAGCTTACTAGTCCACCCTTTCATACCTAAGATTAGTTTGAGGTTTAGCTTATTGGACTATAGCTTTTAGGACCCTAGTTTGTAGCCTGTTTCCAAAAGCTACACTGAGCACTCAGTGTATGACCACCATTTCAAAGGCTCACACAGAGCTTATTAGTGAACCATAAGGGTAGCTTATTGGCTCAACTTGTAGCTTATCACCTTAACTTTGAACCCCTAGGTTTAGTTTGAACCCCCTTTTACTCTTGTGGACCCCACAAACCTTGGAACACAACTGCAGGGAAGAAGTACTCCCCTGCACCAGTTTACCACCACCACACCACCAACTTTAGTGGTGGCTGCAGCCCACATCAGTGGACCCCAGTGGTTCAAATTTAGTTTAGACAACCCCCCTCCTACCAGGGTACAAGGTTTGACCTTTTGGTTGACCTAGAAACAAGTGGACCCCACCTGGACTTGTCCCCAAACTCTATCCCATTTCTGAGTCAGAAACCAAATAAGCAATTGCTTATTTTAGCTTTCCAGCTTATCACCTGAGCTTATCTCATCAAATCTAGTTTAATTAAGTCAAAATAACTTAGGTGAATCTGATTTACCCAGTGTGGACCCCACATAGCCTCAACTTAGCTTATTTCTTTGTGTGGTCAACCATAGTCAACTGTCTAGGGTAATAAGCACTTCCAGTGCTTATTCTTGATTTCTAAATTAGTTTTCTTTGTAAAAGTTTCATTATTTAAGTATTTAAATAGTTTTATAAAAAAAAAAAAAAACCAGAAAAAGCAAACTTTAATTATAATGATAGCTTCTATTTAATAGAAATTACCTATTTAATTTTCATTTCAGCTTATTAATAAGCACTTGTCCAATTTTATAATTTTATAAATTTACTAGTACCTTAAAGTAGTTAAGATAATTTTCTTAGATTTTTCCTAAACAGTTTACTATTTATTAGATTTAAAACTAGTTTAAATAATTAAATAGGTAATATTAGTAATTAAATAGATTTCTTTAATTTTAATTAACAAAAGTATAATTTTATATTTTTCCTAAGTTTTATAAAGTAGTTAAGATTTTTAAAAAATAGTTTCATAATTTCTAATGTCCATTTTCTAATTTTCCTATTTAATTTAATTAAATTAGATTTAAATTAATTAATAAGTAATTAATTAGTCAATTAGCCTAAATATAATTTTTATCAACTTTTTATAATTTTTTAGGATTCCTGTAGTGATTAAATAGTTTTATAAATTTTATCATAATTTTCTAAGGTAATTTAGTATTAATAGTCATTTAAAATAGTTTAATTAGATTAATTAAGTTAAATAGTTTTTAATTAATAAAATAATCATAAAAAGGCAAAAATATTTATTTTAATTTTTTATACTTTCTTCAAGTTCTTATTAAGTTTTAGAAATTATTTTTGTAAGTTTTTAAGTTAATTTGTAATACTTGTCATTTTTAGTTAATTTAATTTAAGTTTTAATTAGATTTTAATTAGTTTTATTAATTAAATAATATTTAAATAATAAAATAATCACTTTTATAATTTCATTTTTATTTTAAAATTTCTTTTTAATTTTAAGTTTTCAAAAGTTTCAATTTTACCCCCTGTAGTTTGTAACTTGTTAAAACCCACTTTTCTTTATTTGTTATCTGATTTTCCAATTTGTGCTTTTGTGCTTATATCTGTATTTCTGTTATAGTTTATATCATTTCATATTATCCAAATATCAAGCAATCAGTAGTATAATCAACCCTCAAATCATTTCTGTTACTGTCCTCAGTACCACTCACTCTCCTAATCGTTTACAAATACAATTTCAATCTCGTTGGGACTTAACGACCCGGGGATTTCCCTATATTTCCACGGTCAATATTAACTTGCACTTTCTCCCAGGTGGACCTATCAGCTGCACACGGTTGACTGGTTGGTTTGGGAGGAGTCAAAGGCATAACACATGATAGTATAAAACAAGAGTTTTATTCATACAACGTTGGTTGATTTACAAAATCGAAACCTATTACAAGCTTCTTCAAAATTTACTAACTGATACTTTCAATTTAGTAATTACAACGTTTTTACTATCGCTAGTTATTACATAGATTTCATAACATTTACTAACTGAGTCTAATCAGTTTAGTAGTACAAAAGATAACTAGTATCATCACACTAGTCTATTGCGGGTTAGAAGGTCCGAGCAGATCTGATTGATCGGCAACTTCTTGGTTTAGTGTGTCATAGAGGTACGAGTCGATGAAGTTTGAGAGGCTGTAGTTTCCATGTTGACTTTCTTGTTGGATCAATGGTGGTCGTGATACGATCCATAATGAGTGATCCAATTCATCACATGTAGGGATATAAAAGGGAAGTGATAGTTTTGTGTATCCATCAGAATAATCCTAATCAGGTCAAAACTGTTAACCCTAGTTGTGAAACTTGCGGTGGTCCACATACATACACGGATTGCCCAGCCTCCGGTGGCTTTGCTCGTGAAAACGTATCCGCAGCTCAAGGTTCCTATAATACGGGAGGTAATTCTTACCAACCGCAAGGAGACCGAAACCTTTTGAGCTACCGATCTAATAACTACATCGGACCACCAGGGTTTAATCAGTCCCATAACCAAAATGGTCAAAACAGAAACCAGAACTTTAACCAGAATCAGAACCAGAACCGAATGAACCAAGGTTATAACAACCAAGGGAATTTCAACCCTGGTCAAAACCAGGTTCATCAAAATCAGAACCAAGGGAATTTCAACCCTGGTCAAAACCAGGTTCATCAAAATCAGAACCAAGGGAATTATAACAGAAATCAAGGTCAGAACAATTACCCACAGGGTAATTCTCAACAACAAAACCACTTCCAGGGTAATAACAACCAGCAACATGGGAATTTCCAGAACAATCGGGCTCAAAATTTTCCAAACCAAAATCAAGCCATTGTTCCAACTGGACCATCACATGATGAGTTATTAAAACAGTTTATGAAATCCCAAGAAGAACTGAACAAAATGCTGGTTAGTCAAATATCTAATTTGCAGAAGTCTTTAAATGATGCCTTAACGACACGTTCAGCCCAACTCACTAGTCCAGTAGGCATTCATGAAATAACCAGAAATTTCTTACAAGTCAAGAATCAGTTACAAGTTCGATAAGTTGTAAACCATTAAAACTTCAAGTTGGTAGGCAGAGTCATGTTGAAAGTTCTGCCTAGGAAAGGCATGATATCATTCAGAAAATTTGGAAAGTTAAACTCGATATACACTGGACCATTTAATATTTCAGACAGAGTAGGCCTAGTGGCCGTCAGACTTGAGCATTGTTAGAGAACAGTCAGATTAAACAACCATGTTGCACATTTTCAAATCCCAAGAAATAACTTTCAGATGAGTCACTCATGATTGCATTTGATGGAATCCAACCCAAAGACAAACGTAAACCTGGTAAGAAAACCAATAGAAATCATGGACTGTTAGGTCGAACGGTTGAAGCAGAGTCGAATTCCTATCGTGAAAGTTCGCTAGAATTCTCAAATATTATCATCTTTTCACCAAAGTTTACTCCAGAAACCAACACAAACTGAACTTCGGGACGAAGTTCCTTTTAGATGGGAAGACTGTCACAACTCGTAATTTTAGGTCATTTTCCAAACTTCAACAATTTACTATTCATCAGTTACTATTCACCGATTACTATATATCATTTTACTATTCATCGTTTTCAGAGTCAGTTTGAGATTCTCAGAAGTATTGCAAAATTTTACTATTCACTTGACACTATTCATTCCCAGAGGGAAAACACTATTCACATGCCTTGCTCATTTTATCGTAAATTTAGTTTACGGGTATTTAAATTCGCGTAACCGGTCGGTTCAGGTGCGACTTCATTCATTATCAATAGGGACATTTCATACGGACTAGAAATAGTCTACATTTCATCATAATAACAATTGCATACTATACCACTCGTAGAATATTCAAATTAATATTTTTGGTATATTTAACGTTTTACGTATATTTATTTTTAGATAAACGTTAACATACGATTAATAAATATGACTAACATAACTAAAAACCCCCACAATGGTCCCGATATATTTTTAAACCCCTTACAACATCACAAAGATTATAAAAAATTCATTTACCCGGTATTTTGGAAATTTATTTAATTTATAACGTAAGTTTAATATAATTACGACAGTTTTCGTGAAACTAAACGATAATTATCCAAACACCCAATACTTGTACCCAACATATTTTTAACATTTTTATGACTTTATTAAGTCCCGGTTAACTTCGCTAAAATTTATTTCTCGCAAACCCGGCACCCGATTATAACTAAAACTAACTAAAACTACCTAAATTAAACAACTAAAAACACTACAAATCCTCCACTACTATCCTAATTAAATCAAAACTAGTTTTCCCCTTTTCTTCCTTTGAAAAACCGGCCACAAACCCCCCCCCCCCTAACCCCTAGCATTAAATTCCTTTTTAACCTTTCCTAAATATTACAAGTAAATATCTAAAACATATAAACACCTTTTCACACTTATACATTTTTATCAAAATCAAAATGCATTCTCTTCCTCTCCTCTCCAAACCCACGGCCAAACACAAACAACACCAAGATCCATAGATTTTTCCAAGATCTAGCTCTAATCAAGCTTAAATAGTTATCCTTGTTAGGGTTTTGCAATATAAACTCAAGGATCCATAGGTTTTTATCATCCAAGCTTCATAATCATTCAAAGTAAGTTTATAAAATTTATTTTCGTTATTTCTTCAAGTTATCTTTATGATCATATGGTTTTCATACAAGATCTCATGCATATGTTAGCTTGTACCACTCATTATATATACTTATGTCTTTGAAACCCTAGAAATGGAAACTCTTGTTAGATCTAGTTGCTTGATGTTGTTTAAGAACCCATGACACCTTAAGAAGGTGTATGGTAGGAATAGACTAGATTTGTGGTGATTGGAAGTGATTTGGGTGGATTAGAAACTAGTTTGGAATATTGGAAATGAGATTAGAACATGTTTACAAACCTACTGTCCCAAAATGGAAATTCTGGAAAACTCAGTAACTCAGGGGAGATTTTTAACCAAAGATTTACAAAATACTTTCAAAAACGAAACTTTTGGCGAAAGAACGGACTAAAACGGATTTATAACGAAGGAGATATGATTTTTGCAAGTTTAATGACAAATACTATTTTTCTGAAAATTTCATGCTGTTGGATGATTTTCGTCGGACAAACCGAGGCATTAGACCTAACCTAGAGAAGCTGAGCTATCAAAAATATATTAGTACATACTAAGACGAATTCGTGGATATAAAGAACGAAGAAAATGGACTTATAACGACAAAGATATTCACGTTTCAATATCGGCTAAACTATATATATTTTGACAGCTTTTAACTAGAAATAATAATAATACTACTTCTACGTACTAAATCCTAGATTTTCTAGAAATACTACTGTTGATACAAAAGTTGGGCGTACCTGATTGTTGGGCTTTGCTCTTATATCAATTCGTTCCTTAGCACTTTGTTACCTGCGTACTAAGAAAATAAACAACACCGTTAGGCTTATCGAGGGATTGTCTCCCCCGATTAGACTCCGGCGTGAGAGTAAGTAATCGAATTTAGGTTTTGGTTTAAGAGTTTAGGGATTCCGTGAACCGTACCTTCAATGAGAATCGTATGATTCTATATATAGGGGCTAAGAAACCGTGTTTCTTGCTCCTTACTCTACGCACGCATGGTGCTTATCCGAGGTAAGGATATCTATTCCTTGAATAGATGATCCTTATCGGATATCCGGTGAGTTAGATTGGGCCTTTGGGTTTCATAAGCCCAAGCGTTGATACTGCGGCCCATACCATTTGTCATGGTAGCCCATTCGTGATGGGCTTAAGTATAAGTAATGTCTATCATTTGGGCTTGCGGCCCAAATATAGGCTATACGTCATCATGTCCCCCCAGTCTAGTATGCGCGGCACGTAGCCGCGGGTACTAGACTTAATGTAAGCAGCGGTAAGCGTGGCAGGATAATGAACAAATTGTTACCGCCTTTTTGGAGGTGCAATGCACCTAACAGGTTCAAAATAGTTACCTCGGTAATTGGGGGTGGTGTCCACGTATCACTTGGGATTCGGGAAAAAGTGTTGTACCTTTTGATCTTCTAGCCACACGTTTACTGTGAGTGGGATCCACGTGGGCGTGAATTAGGGTTTTTACCACCCTATATAAGAGTGCCGTCCCCCTTTATTTTCACCACACAGTAAAATACACACACAACCACTATTCATCTTCTTCATTTTGAGAGCGTTTTTGCTAGAAAACCTTTGAGCTTCTGTAGGTAATCTTTGTGTGCGTCCACTTAGTTTTAAGATGAACATGGTCGCTCAATTAGAGGAGTTTCGCTCTGCGTTGTCTGTTGAGGATGTGATGCGCTTTTCTTCCGACTATTTTGTGCCTTTGGATGTGCATCCAGAGGCGCCAGATGTCGATGCGTGTATAGCCGACTTCCCCGAAGGGAAGATAGGTTTATACACGAAATTTTTCGAGTACGCTAACTACCGCGTACCTATATCTATATTTCTGAGCGATTTGCTCAATCACTATCGCCTCCACATCTCTCAGCTGCACTGTATAGGTGCGGCGAAGGTGTCGAATTTTGAGGTAAACTGCCGTTTACTAGCGATAGAACCAACTGTAGATTTATTCCGCTCCTTTTACCACTCAGCATGGTTGAACGGTTGGGTGTCCTTTGCGAAGCGCCCACGGGCGTTTCAATGTTATACGGAGAAAGTTGACGCCCTCAAGAATTGGAGGGAATTTTTCTTTTGGGTAGACGACGTGGTCTTTCCTTCCAATTTTGAGTTTTATACTCAGGCGTCTTTACCAAGGGATGGGCATCCCGCACCCGGTTCCTATAGTATTGCTGACGCGCAGACGTTAAATGCCAATCGCTTGGCCATTAACCCCTATCCGGAGGAGTTTTTGGTGCATGTAGGATTGAGTCGCGCGTATTTTGGCGCAGCGGATGAGGTTCCCACTTTCCTGAGTGAGGATGGCCGGGGTGGGTGTTCATCCTTTGTAATTGTTTGTAAGTTTTTCATCCTTTTTCTTCGCGCATTTACCAACTAATCTTTCGTTGTTTTCTTGCTTCATTTTTATATGTGCAGAGATGGACTTATTCGCAGTGGTGAAGCTTGATAAGCCAAAGCAGGTGACCATAGGGGTGCGTCCTCTAAGGGAAGGGGAGCTGCCTTTGCTGGAAGCGACCGCGGGGCGTTTGACTGTTTTGCCCGCGACAGTTCCCGAGGACACGCCACCACTTGTGGTGACGCCCGTCCAGAGTATGGCGCCAGAGGTAGTGGTGGCGCCCACTGTGGTGCCTGAAGTGGAGGTGGCGCGCGAGGAGGCGCGCTCAGGGTCATCTGACAGTATTCGGATCCTGAAACCTGAGGAGGTGTTGAGGGAAGAGGTTGTGCAGAACTTGAAGCGCAAGGGAGAGGCTGGAACCAGTGGCACCAGCAAGAGGCGTCGACACGTCATCAAAGATGCAGAGTCGAACGCGGAAGAAACTTCGACCTCCGGCGCACGGTTGAAGGCTGATGCTTCTCCGTTTCTGTAAGTGTGCATTTCTTCTCTCTCTCTTTTTTTTTTTTTTTTTTGCAATTACTTGTTGTAATTTTTTGTTGACTGTCTTTGTTCCGTAGGGATGACGACGCGAAGGACGATGAAGTATCCTCTCCGCAGAATGAAAACAAGGGAGAGGATACCTTGGCAGCTGATGGTGGTGAGGCGCAGCAACTTCTTGATGAGTTGGCTGCGACTACTGCCCGTCAGGTTGAGCTGGTGGCACAGCTGAAGGGAAAGCGCGTTGGGGAGAGTCGTGCTTTGGCCCAGAAGGAAGAAGAGTTGGAGAAGCTGCGCGTGCTATTGGCGGGCGTGCAGGCTGAGCTCGGGGAGTCAAGGGCGTATGGGGAGAAGATGGCTCAGGACAAGATGAGCATCTTGGCTGATCTGCTACATGCGAGGGCGTGCAACGAGCAGATAAAGGCCAAGGCATCATGGTCTGTGTCGTTCCTTGAGGAAAAAAGGTCTGAGCATTATGCTAGCCTGCAAGAGTTCAAGGAGCGCATGGAGAAGACGCTCGTGATGTATGAGGAGAAGCTGCGCGCACTTAGCATTGAGTACGACGAGGAGCTGTATCCTCATCTCATGTCTGTGATTGCTGAGCGCAGGTATTCTTACACCCTTATCTTTTAGAATTGTTTTCTTCACTCCATTTTATCTTATCTTGCTACCACTTTGTGAATGCAGGTGGTTGATCAGCCATGGGCTTCGTCTGGCAGCTCTAAGTACTTTAGAGTCTGCGGAGGTGGTGGAGGCCTTTGGGAAGGTTGTCCACTGCGCGATGGCGCGTGGCCGTTCGCAGGCGATGGAGGAGCTCCGTGAGGCCAAGTTGCTGGAGAAGGATTTGGCGGAGATTCCTGGTTATAGCTCAACGGCGTACGATGAGCTAGTGGAGGCGATGGCGGGGCTGAAGGTTCTTGAGCTGCCGCATATAGGGAAATTGGAGCGCGACCAAGATGACCCTATAGCTGTGCTAATGGCCGGTTTAACTTTGCAGCGCCATCTTGAGAAGAATGCGGAAGAGGAGTTAGACTATTATCTAAAACCTGATGTATCGCAGCTTCAAGTCCCAGTTTTTGCGCGGCCCCGTGATATCCTCAAGCCTTTTGCTCTGGAGAAGGAAGTCCCCTTGAAGGAGGTGCTGGAGCAACATGCGCAGAGGGCTGCTGTGAAGAAAGGTATCAAGGGCAAGGCCGTGATGTGCGGTATTGGCGCTGCGCACCTTCCTAGATCAGATGGCGTGGCTGTAAGTGTTCCAACCGTATCGATGCAGGATGCCATAATCTTGAGTAAGTTGAAGGAAGGGAGTTCCGCCGCTCCAGAAGAGAGCCATGATCACCGCCATAGCATATAGGTTGTTTGTGAACTTATGTATTTTGTCCTTGTAATTTAATGAATATGGAATAAAATACATTTTGTTATAAGCTCGTAACTTAAATATACTTGCATTGTTTGCTAAGTTTGATTATTTTACTAAGTCTTTTAAGTGCGTGACTTAAATATACTTGCATTGTTTGCTAAGTTTTATTTTTGACTAAGTCTTTTAAGTGCGTAACTTAAGTATACTTGCATTGTTTGCTAAGTTTTATTTTTGACCAAGTGTCTTGGCTCGTTATATTGTTAAGCTCGTACGGTGTACTTGGTATATGCGCATCCGTCGTGGGGTGCGCATATGAAACTTACTTTGACGTCTCAAGAGTAAGGCGCTTAGCAAGGATACGTGATCCAATGTTGATGGGTTTCCAACCCTCTTATTCAACGAGTAAATTAGTAGGTTAACTCATCCTTTATGCCTTCGTGGGTCTTTAAGTGGTGCATGCACGCCATGTAGGCAAAAAATATAAGATAGACAATATTGACATATATGCAATAAAGTAAAAGTGCGCTATGGAGTTAGCTAGAAACCATAACATTTTATTAATACTTGCAAGTTTATTGAAAAAATGGAAAACATAATTCCTAAGAAAGAAAAGAAAGACAAACACTTATTGGGCACCGCGTAGGGTGTGAGTGTGTTTGTGTAAGGGCCGTAGCCTAAAAGTAACATCTTTTGAGATTGCAGATGTTCCAAGTGCGCGCTAGGTCGTGACCTTCCATATCGCGCAACCTGTATGCGCCGTTGCCGAGCGCGTCTGTGACCTCGTAAGGTCCTTCCCATTTGGGTCCGAGCTTGCCTGTGTCTTCTACGTGGCTCGCGTCATTGGCGCGGTAAACAAAGTCTCCTGGTCTGAATGAAGTGTTTTTGACTTTTGCATCATAATACTTCTTCATTTTTGCCTTAGCCTTTGCTTCACATATAGCTGCGCGTTCGCGTCTTTCTTCCAGTATATCTAAGTCTATGCGCCGTTCCTCGTCATTTGTTGTGACGTTGACCTCTGCCGTGCGTATAGTTGGCATTCCTATCTCGGCTGGTATGACGGCTTCTGTTCCATAGACTAAGGAGAATGGCGTGTCGCCAGTACTGGTTTTGATTGTCGTGCGATGCGCCCACAAGACGTGCGAGAGCTCATCTACCCATCTTCCTTTATGTCTGTCAAGGCGCGCTTTTATGCCTTCGCCTAGACTGCGATTAGCGCGCTCAACTAGGCCATTGGTTTGTGGGTGTTTGACTGAAGCAAAGTGTTGTGTGATGTTTAATTGTGCGCACCAATCTTTGAATGGGTTATCACAGAATTGTTTTCCATTGTCTGATACGATCTCGCCTGGTAGGCCGAAGCGACAGACAATATTGTCCCAGACAAAGCGTTTTACTTGGTTTCCCGTAATGTTCACCACAGCTTTTGCTTCAATCCACTTTGTAAAATAATCTATGGCTACGATGAGGAATTTTACTCCTCCCGCTGCGACGGGAAAAGGTCCTGCGATGTCGATACCCCATTTGTAAAATGGCCATGGTGAGGTGATTGGTGTTAGCTCGTGCTGTGGTCGGCGCGGAATAGGTCTATGTACTTGGCAGTTGCTGCACTTTCTTATTAGGTCGCGTGCGTCGCGGTGCATTGTTGGCCAATAGTATCCTGCCCTTAAAGCGCTTGCCACCACGGATCGTGGTCCTGAGTGCATACTACATGATCCAGCGTGAAGTTCGCGGAGTACATAGTCTGCTTGAAGGGGTCCAACACATCTGAGCCATGGTTGTAAGAAAGATCGCCGATAGAGTACGTTGTCGCGGAATTCGAATCGTTGCGCTGTGCGCCGTATTCTTCGAGCGTCTTTATTATCTTGGGGTAGGGTTCCCTTGCTGATAAATTCGATGATAGGTGTCATCCACGTGGGATCTTGTTCTTCTATCACCGTTGATATTTCCATATCAAGGATGGACTTGTTCTTTAAGGTTTCCACCAATACCTGTTTTGAAAGGTGTGCGAAGCTTGTAGATGCGATCTTGCTGAGTGCGTCCGCCTTTCTGTTTTCCCCTCTAGGTACTTGTTTTATTGTGAACCTATCGAAGTTTTTGATCAGAGACTTTGTCTTTTCCAGGTATTGGATCATATGATCATCCTTGGCCTCGTATTCTCCTAACACGTGGTTAGCGACTAGCCGAGCATCTACGTTTGCCTCTAGGTTGCGTACACCCATTTGAATTGCGATGCATAGTCCGGCCAGTAGGGCTTCATATTCTGCCTCATTGTTTGTGGCTGTGAACTCGAAGCGTAGCGCATAGGTGAATTCCATACCTTCTGGATTTGTAAGAATGAGTCCTGCGCCTGATCCATCTGCGCATGAGGATCCATCGGTGAACAGTGTCCATGGTTCCTGTAGATCCGTTTTTGCTGCAGATGTTGGGCTGTCGCCCTCTGGCTTCTCCACGATAAAATCAGCTAAAACTTGCCCTTTGATAGCAGTGCGCGGCCTGTATGAGATGTTGTACTCACTGAGCATTACACTCCATTTTTGTAAGCGTCCCGATGCATCTGGTTTAGAGATAACTTGTTTAATTGGCTGATCAGTGATTACCGCAATTGGATGCGCTTGGAAGTATCTGCGCAGTCTTTTGGCAGCGAACACTAAAGCCAAGACCAGTTTTTCCATGGCGCTGTAGTTAACCTCTGTTTTCTTTAAGGCTTTGCTTACGAAGTATATGGGTGTCTGGACGGAGTCTCTATCTGTCAATAGTACTGCGCTAACTGCTCCGTGGGTTGCTGATAAGTACATGATTAGTTCTTCCCCATGTCGCGGTGCGACTAGTTTGGGAAGAGATGCCAGATGATGTTTGAGTTGTTGGAAAGCTTCCTCCGCTTCATTGGTCCAACGAAAGTCTCCCTTTTTTGTACACTTCGTGAGTGTTTTAAAGAGAGGAAGGGACTTGTCCGCTGACTTAGATAAGAAGCGATTCAGCCCTGCCAGCTTTCCATTCAGTGATTGGACTTCTTTGAGTGTGCGCGGGGAGGGGAGATCAATAACAGCCTTTGTCTTCTCTGGGCATGGTTTGATTCCATCGGGTTCTATTAAGTATCCGAGGAACATGCCTTCAGTTGCGCCAAAGGTGCACTTTTTTGGATTCAGTTTCATGTTTATCCGCCCCAACGTTCGGAATGTTTCCTCGATGTCGCGCACTAACTCATCCTCTGTATGGCTTTTTATAACAAGGTCGTCCACGTAGACTTCCAAGTTGCGGCCTACTTGTTTTTCGAAAGCTGTGTCCACCAGCCGTTGGTATGTCGCGCCTGCGTTCTTTAAGCCAAAAGGCATTTTTGTGTAGCAGTATACCCCTTGACTGGTGTGGAAAGCTGTTTTTTCTTCATCCTCCACTGCCATTTGGATTTGGTGGTACCCTTTATATGCGTCTAGGAAGCACTTGAAGGGGTATCCACATAAGGATTCAACCTTCCAATCAATTTCTGGCAATGGATAGCAGTCTTGCGGGCATGCTTTATTGAGATCCGTGAAGTCCACGCACATCCTCCAGCTACCATCGCTCTTCTTTACCATGACTGGGTTAGAGAGCCAGTCGTGGTAGTACACTTCGCGCATGATGCCCGCATCTACTAACTTGTGTACTTCTTCCAAAATAGCTTTTGCACGATCTGGAGCCTGGCCGCGCTTCTTTTGTCGTATTGGAGGGTATCCTTGTCGGATTTGTAGTTTGTGCTCTGTGATAGAACGAGGCACTCCTGTCATATGCTTTGGTTCCCATGCAAAGATGTCTAGGTTCTTTTGCAAGAGTGCGCATACGGCTGCTTTACCTTTGTCAGATAAAGATCCTCCAATCGAAACTTGTTGTTCCGGATAGTCTGGATGAATAGCGACCTTTAAATTTGGCGATTTTTCCGTGCGCTGTTCTGGAATAGTATCTGCTTCAGTTGTCACTGCGATACATTCTCTTGGTGGTACCGTTGTGTTATAGAGAGTAACCACTCCTCCTTCAACTGGGAATTTAAGCATTCCGTGTGCTGTGGATGGTACTGCGCGCATGGATGATATTCCTGGTCTTCCAATTATGCCATTGTATGGTGAGGGAGACTTGATTACCATAAAATTTATCCATGCCGCAGTTGAGTGTTGCTCATCTCCTACAACCACCAATAAGCGTAACTGCCCCATGGGCCAGATCTTTTCTCCTGTAAATCCTGTTAGTGACATTGTAGCTGGTATCAACTGACTTTGGATTTCAGGTCGCAGCCTTTTGAAGCAGTGATCATACATGATGTCTGCGGATGCTCCTCCATCAATATACATGCGGTGGATGTCGTGTCCTCCTGCATGTATTTCAATGGTCAGAGGTTCCACGACTGCGTTGTCCGCAGCGATTGTAGGGAAGGATATCTCTTTTTCTGGAGAGAATTTTTGGCTGACTTTTTGCTTTATTTTGCGCTGCCATGATTGTATCATGTATATAGTATCAGCCTTTTCTTTTGGGGGTTCTTTCTTGCCTCCATTTCTCTGTCTCTCTTTTCCTTCCTTGATGTTTTTTACGAGGTGGTCCATCCTTCCTTCTCTCACTAATTTTTCGATTAGTTGTTTCAGTTGGACGCACTCGTTAGTTGTATGGCCCTTTTGGCCGTGGTACTCGCAGTATCCACTACCTTGGCGTTTTTCTTCTGCCGTTTTAATTGGTGGTGGTCTTGGGAAGTTCGCACCTTCTGTTGCAAATATCTCCCTTGGAGTTTTAGTGAGAGGAGTATATTTGTCGTTGTCTCTTCCACTGCGGTAGTTCCTGCCGCGGTTATTGTTTTGATCATTGGATTGTCTCCGCGGCTGTTCTTGTTGCCTATAGTTTGAATATCCTTTTTTGCTATCCGCAGCAGCTGCTTCTCCTTGTATAAAGGATCTGGTGCGTTTTGTGAGTTCATCGAAAGACTGTGGAACTCTATCATTGAGCTTTCGGATGAGTTCTGGATTATTAATTCCATTCATGAACCCTGAAATTTTTAGTATTTCGGGACATGCTTTGACTTGTATGCACTCATCCTTGAAGCGCTCCATGAAGGCGCTGGTTGATTCTCCTTGGCGTTGCTTCACCCTTGCCAATTCTACAGGATTTTTAGCGCACTTCTTTCGCTGGGTGAAGTTGTGGCGGAATGCTTTTCGTAATTCCTCAAAGCCGCCTATACTCCTACGTGGGAGTTTGCTAAACCATGTGCGCGCGTTCCCTACCAATGTGGAATTAAACATGTGACACCACACAGGCTGTGGCCAATTTTCGATAGTTGCGGCTGACTCGAAAATTTTTAGGTGGTCATCTGGGTCACCTGTTCCATCGTATGTCTTCACATTAGTGGGCATGCGCCTGCGCCTGTCGTCTGAGTAATCACTTATGCGACGTGTGAACGCATCAATTTTGTGGCGTCGCCATGGGAGAGACATATCCTCGTTCTCTTCCTCGCGACGTTTTCCTTTTGATTTCCAGTGCCCTGTTTCTTTATCCTCGTTGTCCGAGGAATCGCTGGAGGAAGAATAATCTCTCCTTCGGCGTTTGCGCCTGCTCCTTTCAGAAGAGGAGCCTGAGGGATCTCTGCTTGGGGATCTCCTCCTCCCCAATCTATCTTGTATTCGCCTACTTTCAGGTTTGGAAGATCCTTGGCTTGGCGAATGCTGAGGCCCTAATCGATCGTGTATTCCCCGACTGCCAAGTCTGGAATGGACATTGGTGCGCCTACCGCTGTCTCCAGAGTTTTGTGAGTCAGGTACCGCACCTAGCCTATCATGGACAGAGGTACGTTCTGTACGTCTTCCTCGCGGGTGGCGCGGTGGTGATGGTTCGCGTTCTGGACCAAGATTAAGTCGGGTTTGCGGATCCGCACCTGCTCTTCTTGCCGCTTCTTCTTGCATGAGGGCATTTAATGTTTCATAATTTTGGGATACAAAGTTTCCCAAAGTCAGATCCGGTGCGTCCTCAGTTGTTGCAAGAATTTCTTCCTCAGTGTTAGGCGCCCTGTTCCGTTCAGGATAGCCTGGCGGCACAGTGTTGTTCACTGCGGGTGTAGCCTGATGAGGAGTGGTGAAGAGGGTGCGTTGGAGTTCTTCAACGCTGGGGACCTCTAAAGTAATCCTGGGTAGTTCTACCGCTGGGGGAGGTTGGGTTGTCCCTGCCTCATGGTGACCAGGTGTGCTGGTTGTCCCAGCGACTTGTCTAGAGGTTGGATCTTGTTGATTCTTCCTCAGATGGTCACGTTTTTCTGGCTGCGGAGTCCGCTGGCTCGAATTCTTATGTTTCGTCATTCTAGTTCGTTGTAGGGTCCCACGGATGGCGCCACTTGTTGATACAAAAGTTGGGCGTACCTGATTGTTGGGCTTTGCTCTTATATCAATTCGTTCCTTAGCACTTTGTTACCTGCGTACTAAGAAAATAAACAACACCGTTAGGCTTATCGAGGGATTGTCTCCCCCGATTAGACTCCGGCGTGAGAGTAAGTAATCGAATTTAGGTTTTGGTTTAAGAGTTTAGGGATTCCGTGAATCGTACCTTCAATGAGAATCGTATGATTCTATATATAGGGGCTAAGAAACCGTGTTTCTTGCTCCTTACTCTACGCACGCATGGTGCTTATCCGAGGTAAGGATATCTATTCCTTGAATAGATGATCCTTATCGGATATCCGGTGAGTTAGATTGGGCCTTTGGGCTTCATAAGCCCAAGCGTTGATACTGCGGCCCATACCATTTGTCATGGTAGCCCATTCGTGATGGGCTTAAGTATAAGTAATGTCTATCATTTGGGCTTGCGGCCCAAATATAGGCTATACGTCATCAACTACCAAAGTGACAAATTCATAACTAATGAAGTACTAGTGATTACAAGCTTATTTTTACGACTATGAGACGTTATTTCAAGGATTTCAAGGCGAAGATTATAACACTAACATTCTATATACGATATATTACGACAAGTTTTTACAAGTCTAGTTAAGACTTATTTTTCTTAAGTATGGAATATATTCTACTATGACAATAACTAGTATTTCCAAGTTATGAGTGGTATAGGCATCATGTGCATGTGCATTCATTACATCATTTCATGATCTAAAGTAGATCATTAACGTTCATATTAGGTTGCGGATAGTGTTCGCTCCTTGTTGTCCCTATCATTTCACATCCTTGTATCATCATTTCGAGGTGAGTCATAGCCCCCCTCTTACTTGTTTAATTACTTTATAAACTCTTTGGGGGAGATACATGCTTAAATACTTGTTTTATACTTTTATTCGTTTTGAATTACTTCTGGGGGAGAATACGTTGCTTTAATTATTTTTGTACATGCCAAAGTATTAAATGCCTTACATTGCTTAAGTTGCCTTATTACCACGTCTTGACAAGTCCCCTTTATTATCATGGACCGTTAATTAAAGTACGAGCGAGAGTGAGTGAATAGATCTATTGAGGGTGACTCCTCCATCCGTGTTTGGGTTGCTCCAACGGAATTAAGGATGCATTTCATGTCTAATATCTTTAGAGTGTCTGGTAAACACTCATTTGGGGCCAAGTAACGTCTAGATTCGGGGTCATGAGCTTAAGAGCTAATGTAGTTTTATGACTGAAATCTTATTACTTTACTTTATACTTGGGCTATTGTACATACGAAATTACTTATAAATTCACGATACTTTTTCCATCACTATTATTACAGATTTATGATGCCTTTGCATCAGCCTTATTACTGATTTACGATGCCTTTGCATCAACCTTATTACAGATTTACGATACTTTTGCTGGGAATTCTTCTTTCAAATGTTTTACATTACATACTTGTTCACTAAAATCTATGAACTCACCAACCTCGTGTTGACACTTTAGCATGTATTTTCAGGTTATTAAGGTAGCTCATGTTGCATGCATTTGGACCTTCATGGAGTCGCGAAATCGACACGTCTGACTATATTTTCTGCACTTATGAACGTTTGATCTTGTTGAACTTATTTTACCAAATTTGGCAACACTTTTTGGGACCCTATTTTGTGAACTCTAAATATTTTTAATGATCAAACGACGTATTTTACAAACGACAGTTTAGGTCGTTCAATGTAACTGTAACTGTGATGCTATGGCAGTCACCCCAAGGTATTCCATTCCGCTGCTAAAACGGGTATTTTGATGGTGTGACAACTGAGGTCCCTGAATTGAGTAAAATACCTGAAGAAACAATGGATGTAGTTGTTGCTGTGGTTGAGCCTAAAAATAAACGTGGGAGGAAGAAGAAATTGTTGCCGGTGGATGTTTTTGAGGATACGGTTTTAGATGAACAAAAAGCGGCAGAAGCTATTCCGGTAGTTGGTAGAAGGACGCGGAGAGGGAGAATGGCGGTGGCGGTTGAGCCACTGAAAAATGTTGAAAGTAGTGGAATTGAAGAGAATGTGAACGATGGTAACGAGACTGTCAGAGTTGATGAAGGAAATGTGGCCAACAATGAAACTGCTCAAGATCAGGTGGTTGAGAAATTGGTGTTAATGGAAGAAGGTTGTGATGGAAAGGAATCTGCAGTTGAAGGTAATTCAGTAAAGGGTTTGTCAGAAGTGGCACATGTAGACAAGGGAAAGAAAGTGGCAGAGGAGTTAGAAAATCGACAAGATGGCGCTGAGGGTTTGATGAAGACAACTGAACCTGATAGTTGTAACACCCCCAATTCATGATGCAGCGGAATTCAACTTGGGTGTTACTCGACAGCACAACAGTCATAATAATATAAAACAATCTCTAACTGAGTCGTTTTAAAAAGAATTATCATTCGAATTATTCAAAATATATCAGAGTTTATATAGTTAGGTCCCAAAAAGGTTCCATGTTTACAAAATACATCAATATAAAGGCTTTTGATGTTTTATCGAATGACAAAGTAGATTATAGCTTTCTTCATTTAGTCCGTGCCCCTCCGTGCCATTCTTGGTTATCATGGACCTGAAATACATGCTTAAAAGGTCAACACAAAGGTTGAATGATATTCATTGAGTTTGTTTAATGGTTGAACACAATATGTTGGTAGTATGAGTTAATTAGATTCATACTCATGGTTGGAAAACAAAACAGTTATTATTATTACACTAAGCTTATGACACCAAAACGTTAACGTGTACCAATATCAATCGGCAGAGTTATCCCGGTAGGTACTTTGTCGTCATACCTATGTTTCAAATATTAATGCATTTGTTTGAACTTAGTCAACACAAATGGGATTCGTCAATCCCAATAGGCCTATTCACAATATTAGCGCTCACTATTACTAGTGATTAAATGGTTCATAATAAGGGATCTTGGATTGGCAAGGATGTTACTTAGTGATAATAAAACAATCAGGCAAGCATACAATTGAAAAGCATTGTGTTCGGTTAAAAATAATAGCATGTATTCCCCCCAAGGGTTTGTAAAACAATTAAGTAATGGAAAGTGGGGCTATGAACTCACCTTAAGTTATGTAGCAAGTAGTAAATATGATGGTCGAATCGCGAAGGTTTCTACGAGCAACCTATAATAGAATGTTGCGACTTAGGATTGGAGTAAAGAATATGAAGAATTGCCTATATATGTCTTGCATTTAGTTCATGATGTAGTACTTAGTATAGTGTAAGTCTTTGAAAAAAAATGGTTTATGAAACATGCATAGTTTATATATCGCTTACTACCGTTCGGGCCGACATAATTCAGAGGTCATGTAGTAAACGTTCGAGGAGCCAGGACACTTTAATTCGTAAATCCACAACTCATCTCGACGGCTTACTTTAATGAACCCCTCACATGAGGCTCCCTACTATTGTAGTATTTGATAAAATATATATAAGTTTTTGATCCGAAAAGTTACATGTTCCAATATTTGAATAAACTTAGGAAAGTTTACTTTTGGATGAAGATTGTTATTACAATGAGTCTCATGGTTATTTTGATGGAGTAGATCCAAATTGGATGTTTATATTGCCATTAACTCTTTAGTTCATGTTTTCGCCTAGGTAAGTTTATATGGTCATTAGTCATGGCCTTGTCGTGACCTTGGTCATTGTTCCATGGTCTTGAGACTCAACCTTGGCCCTAGCCATGGTTGTGGTCTTAGCTTTAGGTCATTAGACCTCTTGGTTTCATTTAATCATAACTATTATATGGTCATTTGGTCTTAAAATGGGCTGTTAAGAATTTGAAGAACAATATCACTCGAAAAGCGTTTTCAGGGCTCGAGCTTCTTTAATCCTGAACAAAAACGTCGTTCCAGACAACTTTCGTGTTTTAACTTTTTGATGAATCGGACCAGAAGTGCCAATTTCAAAAAGGTCAGAATGCTAACAGGTTGTTTTTAGGCAGTTTCGGCGTTTTGGTTTCGCTAACTTCTTATGGCCATAACTTTTGACTCGTGTACTCGTTTTAGGTGATTCAAATTGCAATGTTTTCCTTATTAAGTCCTATACTACAATATGTAATTGTCCAAAATCATGATTATACCATTTTGGTCAGATTTCTCCATGAAAGTCACTTGTTTTCTTGTTATCTTAACATAAGTTAACATATATATACCATAACTTGTTTTACCAATTTTTATACATCATGAACATAATAACAAAACAATATATAGTATGAATGAAATATAAATAGCATGAAAATGATATTTAACAAGAAAGTATGTTAGAGTTTCCTTACAACTTTAGGTTTTCTAAAAGAAAGGAAGGTAACTAGTAAGGAAAGGACTTTGATTGACAAGCTTCTCTTCACTTTAGCAATCCTTCTACTCTTGTATTCTTGAAGGATTTGTGATGAAGATTTAGGTGACTTGAGTGGATCTAAACTCAAGAGAATCACATAAACTTGCAAGTGTAAAAATATGGAGTCCACTTGGAGCTTGAAACTAGTTGAAATACTTGAAGTTGGAAATCAAATGAAGAGTGTATGGGTTTGTTTGTGTTTTGAATGACTAGGAGGGATGGGGAGGGCTTTTATAGTGAGTTGAGGAGGTGTTAGGAAGGTGCAATTAGGAGGTGCAAGTATTTAGGATATTTAGGAAGCTTTCTTAGCTAGTTTTACACATGTATGGATCCTAGGGCTTAAGGCATGAGATCATGACACACAAGGGCGATCCCCCCCTAGAGGTGGTTCATGAATAGTCTAGGGTGACTAGATACCTAAACTTGGTATTATCCTACTTATGGAGTTAGTTTTGACTCCGTAAATTGCTAACCGTAAGTGATTAAGCAACAAAACGTAAAACCGGGTATCGTAAAAATGTGAAACTTGGAAGAATGACTAAACTTGTCAAAATACTCCATAATAAAATATAAAATGAGTGGTAGGTTCCATTGGGGTGCTCAAACCCTGCTAAAACTGGAAATACGGGTCTAAAACGCGTAATACGTAAAACGTACGAATATTGTGTAAAATTGAGAAAAGTAAAATGTTACTTTTCTAATAGGATAATAATGATTTAAAATGACTTATAATGTCTAGACTGGGCTCAGTCTAGTGTCGGTTGGTATTTAATGTCTTTTAGATATAAAACCGTAAGCCTAAAAATCAAGGAATGATTTATAAAATCAAGGAATGATTTTTGGTCAAAGGAGGAGGGAAAAATATGTTGACTTTTTCCAAAAATGTGAAAACTCAAATCGTCTTAGAAATGCGGTGCAGGTATAGGCTAATGTTACGGCTAAGTAAAAGTGCTTAAAACGTAATTTTTCTGTTTCTTACGGCCCAGGGCCTATTTGGTAACCTTTTTCTTAGTCATGATTAATTCTCTAATTAATCATGAGTGTATCAAACGTTTATCTGATGCGGGGAAAATTGACGCGGTTAAGTTTCGTTGTGCGTAGGATTTTTGAATGACGTTTTAACCTAAGACGTGTAGTTCCTTAATAACTTTCGCGAAAATGACCTGATGAGTGTCAAACTTTTATTTTGCCATGGAAATAATTTATCACACGAGAATATGAAATAAAAATTAAATTTCGGAAAATGAATAGTGAAAGTGAATAGTAAAAATGAATAGTGAAATTTTCGGGAATAGAAGTTAACCTGAAAATGCGAATTGTTACAATAGTCGCAAGTGGGATTTGGAGAAGATGACATTAGGCGACTTTTTTGATTACTTAGAAGAGCAACTGCCTAAACATATAATAGATTAGTCCGAGAAAATAATTGCAGATTTGGAAGAGAAGGCTCGGCAATGCTACAGGATTAGGCAAAAAAACGTTATCAGTAAGGGTAAACAAGCTGCAAATTAAGGAAAGGATGAACGTGAAGAAAATTAAGTTGCTTTTGTAATATTTATGGGGAAGTTGATTGTTAGAGCTCACTAAAGCGTATTCTGTTAGATGATATAAGAGGGATGTGTTAGATGTTAGATGATATAAGCTCTCTTCGCTCTGCAAGTGTTTAGGTTTACTACTGTCTCTGTAAGTGTTTAGGTTTACTACTGTATATTACAACCAAGTTTGTTTTATGGTGACCAAATGGTCTACTTATGCTTTGCATTATTCAGAGTGTCCCATCTGTTAGATGTTTCCTATGTTAGTACTTAGTATGTAACTGCCTATCTCCCTTTTATATTTCAACCGTATCTCACAAACTTTGTTCATATTACCTGTATTCAGTTTTCACCCCTTGCTCAGGTTAGCTGAGTTAGGCTTCCTTTTCTATTTTCACCATATAGTAACATTCTTTCAAAGTTGCTTTTGAATTAAAAGCTCCAAAGAAAGTTGCTGAAAGATAATAGATGGTTAGGTCGTATTGCAGGGGACTCTACATTGTATTTAACAGGCATGAGTGCTTTTTTGTTTCATATCTTAATATATTTGCCTCTTTCGAGAAAAGCTATCATTAAGGCCTTGCCATGTCTATTTATTAAACAGAACAATATTAAAAGCAAGCAGGAGGTTAAAACATGGATAAACATTCATGACGAGGTCTTTTGACGCATGGCCATAACACCCTATCATTGTTGTTTTGACACACTATGTTAAATAAGACTGAAAGTGGTCATCAAGATTTGACATATGACAATATAGGTTGAGGCTACGATATATGTGGTCATTTTGTCATCTAATTAGAAGAGTGAACTTGTACCAACAAGTCAAGGGATTTTGAGGAGTGAATTATGCCAAAAACATTTTCATGTTTGTTTTTGAATTTAAACATTTTATATTTACATTTGATTTTTAATTTTCAGCTTACTGTAGTTAGTTTGGAACAAAATACTTGTTACTGTTGATGTGGCATGTTAATAGTTAAGCAAGCTATGTTTACTGTTATTGTTATTCAGTATGGTTATGTTGTTGTCAAGGTAAACAATATTACTAAGAAAAGATAAATACATCTGATGTTAACAGATTTTTTTCTCTTGATACTATCACCTTTCTTCATAAATTGCATCATACTTCCCTAGTACTCTAGTAGCATTTGATCTTGTCTTATTTGTTCTGTTGGGGTTGAGTTCATTTCTTGCCCCATCTATGTTCCTAAATTTGTATACTCTGTCTACTGGAAGTAGACACTGAGCTTGCAGAAGAATAAGAGTTAATCTCACGTTAAGAGGATGTGGGTCCTAAGAAGTCGTGTACTACACTAAAATGTAGAAGAAAGATTGCCCATATGTATCTTTCAACCAATTGTATTTGAGACACACCTGTCACTAGTTGGGAGCTAACGACCCTAGACTAGTAGATGTTCCAGTGCTGCTGCTGATTTTTTTAAGTTTATTTTTGTTGGTTACTCTTGCCAGAGATGAAAGTAAATTATTTTGATAGCACTTTACCAGGAAAATGGTTTTCTTTTTGACATTTGTTGTTGGGCTTTTACATGCTTTTGGCATTGTGTGGTATTCTGATGTAGTGTGTACCAAGCCGCTCTGGGTGACATGCTTGGGTGACTTTACTCTCCAGATGAGTAGTGGAAAGCATGTGAAGAAATATGTCATGCAATAGATAAGTATTTTTGTGTGTTTTGGTGTATGATAGATAAGTCGATAAATGTCAATTCAAATATAAGCAAATACGATAAGCGACTGTTGGGTGTAAATGTGGCCCTTACCCTTTACTTTACAAGACAAAACACGTAGCAAAAGTTGACATCACACTCATGACTCATTTGTTGTATTGTGATTTAAACATCTCATTCGAATTATTCGTTGTTTCTTATCGAATTCTCTTTTATTTGTAAATCTTGTGCAAAAGTTGTTATTGTTTAGTATCAATCTTTAGAACTTATTAGAGGCTAATTCCAACAAATCAACTTTAAAACTTCATAACATATTTGATAAGTTTCATTGGAACTTGGTACCTTTCCAACATATATAAACCATATATCGCAGGGAGTTCGTATTTCATTAGGTGGGCTACGCCGGGCCAGGTTGACGTAAATTTAAAACAAGTCTTTGTCCGGTTATCTAGTTCCACTATTCGGGACAGACTTCTACTAGGCATATATCTTGTAAACTAGGTATCTTAAAGGAAGGTTTTTTTTCTTGGATTCATACACAACAACAACAACAACAAACCCAATCCCGCCAGAGCAGGGTATGGGGGAGGTAGAACGTAGACAGATCCTACCCCTACCCCAGGAAGCACCCGGGAGTAGAGAGACTGCTTCCAAAAAGACCTTCGGCAAGTGCAGGTGTGTGGGTGATAAAGCAAAGCACAAAGAGCAAAAACGACATAACCACAATCACAAGCAAAAACAACAAAGAGCCAAGGGGCAAGGTACACGGGCAAAAGCACACCAAACAAACAAAGAGCAAAGGCCCAAAGACAAGCAAACAAACCAAAGGAAGCAACACAGGGCAGGGCAAGCAACGCACGGGGCCTAAAGCAAAAGCAAGAAAAGCAGGCAAACCTAACGGAGCAACAAAGAGCAAGGCAAAGCAACGCCCGGGGCCTAAAACTAAGGCAGAGCAAAAACAAAGAACCAAATTGTCTAGACTACCCACAAATCCTAATTCTATCTCTCCACGCCTTCCTATCTAAGGTCATGTCCTCAGACAAGAGCAGCTCCTTCATGTCGAGTTTAAGTCTATCCTCCCATATGAGTTTGGGTCTACCCCTTCTTCTCACTCCATCCACTACAAGCGCTTCGACTTTTCTAACCGGCGCTGATTGTGGCCTTCTCCTAACATGCCCGAACCACCTCAACCTTCCTTCTCTCATCTTCGAGATAATATTCTCGACTTCGAGTTAGCTCTAAAAACTCCGTTTGGGATCATGTCAAGCAAGGTTTTACCACAAGTCCATCTTAGCATTCTCAGTTCTGCCACCTCTACCCTGTTAGCCTGGACCTTGGTGATAGGACAACACTCAAACCCGTACAACATAGCCGGTCTCACCGCCACCTTAAAGAATTTTCCCTTTAACTTTAAGGGGACGTTCCTGTCACAAAGGACTCCTGAAGCCGCCCTCCATCTCGCCCAGCCAGCTCTAATCCGGTGGGTTACGTCCTCATCTATCCTCCCTGATTTGTGAATCGTCGATCCCAGATATCTAAAAGATTCCTTGTGTGGCATGATCTGGACACCAATACGAATATCAATTTCCTCGTGGTGTCCTGACTCAATCCTCCTAAAGTCACATCTCAAGTATTCAGTCTTCTCTCTGCTCACCAGCAGACCATTGTCTTCAAGAGCCTCCCTCCAGTTCTCAAGTCTGTTGTTTAACCCTTCCGCCGATTCTGCCACCAGTACAATGTCATCAGCAAAGATCATGCTCCATGGAATGCCCTCTTGTATCCCTCTAGATAACTCATCTAGAATCAAGGCTAAGAGGTAAGGACTGATGGCCGATCCTTGGTGTAGCCCAACTTTAACAAGGAAAAACTCTGAGGTCCCCACTGTGGACCGTACACGTGTCTTGGCCCCCTCGTACATATCCTTAATGACCCTCTCGAATCTCCTTGGTGTTCCTTTATCAATAAGAGTTCTCCAAATCAACTCTCGTGAGACGTTATCATATGCCTTTTCAAGGTCAAGGAACGCCATATGCAGGTCCTTTTGTCTTTCTCTATATTTCTCCATGAGACTTCTCAGAAGGTGAATAGCCTCAATCGAGGACCTTCCTGGCATAAAACCAAATTGGTTCTCAGACACTCTCGTCTCCCTTCTCAACCTTCTCTCGATAACTCTCTCCCAGAGCTTCATGGTGTGGCTAAGAAGCTTAATTCCCCTATAGTTGCCACACGCTTGCACATCCCCCTTATTCTTATAGATGGGGATGACTTCACTGAGTCTCCATTCTTCTGGCATCTTAGCACCGGAGAAGATCTTGTTGAAGAGGCAGGTCAGCCATGCTACCCCCTCATCACCTAAGCACCTCCAAGCTTCTATGGGGATTTGGTCCGGTCCTACTGCTTTGTTTCTCCTCATCTTCTGTAGTGCAACCTTCACTTCCGGTTGGCTAATCCTCGAATAGTAGCACTTTGGCTGTTGGCTAGGGTTCTCTTCCTCCCCGCTTCCCTCAGTACTTTCTGCAGTACTTCCTTCGTTGAAAAGAGAGGCGAAATACTCTCCCCATCTTCTACTAATATCCTCTTCGTTCACAATAGTCCCCCTCCTTCATCTTTGATATATTTTACGTTTCCTAAATCCCTCCTTCTTCTCTCTCAGGCTTTAGCAATCCTTTTTTTTAGATTCATAGATGACCTATTTTAAAATTCAATCAATTTATAGGTATTTCTTTCTATTTTTTATTCGTGATCGACCGAATAAAAACATATGACAAATAAGCGTCTCTATAATTACGTAATATATGTATGTGTTTGTTTCAATTTGTTAACCCAATCCACTTGCCGGATTTGTTCACGAAGTTTTTTTTTTTTTTTTTTTTAACGGCAACTAACAGTCTCACAATATACATTTCACAAACTATCTAATATATCTAAAGCGGGACTTGAACCGACAATCATTTTGGTTGGGGAGCTTTTCTAATTCAAGAAAAAAGGAAAAAAGGTAGGTTTTCATCATTTGTTTTGTTTTAAGAGTACCCGTATCAACAAACGTGAGTGGGGCGTGAGTTGACAACTCACCCATGAGTTTGCTACACTCAAGCATATTCACGGGCCAATGAAACAAAATCACTCACAATGGTGAGTTGCTCACTTTTTGGGCAATGTGAAAATCGTGGGCCTCAATGCAACGGATATATGTTTATATATTTAAATAAATAAATAAATAAATAAATAAATATATATATATATATATATATATATATATATATATATATATATATATATATATATATATATATATAGGAAAATGTTAGCTACAATTAATTGTAGCTAGTTGGCTACAATTCCTTTGAAAAAACTTTTAATAATGTACAGTTCAGTCCCTGCGGTTAGACCCTGACACATATTTTCCCCCTGTCCCCACCTTTTTTTTCAAAGGAAATGTAGCCAATTGGCTACATTGTGTTGTAGCTATGTTTTCCCCTATATATATATATATATATATATATATATATATATATATATATATATATATATATATATATATATATATATATATATATCCCTTTTCCCATGTTGTGCCACAGTTGTTCGCGACATAATCTTTGATTGCGTTTGTACAATTTGCATTGTAAATTTAAATTTCAATGGGTAAAGCCACTCAGATGATATATGGGTGTATATTTGCTTTAGTCTTCCGTGGTTACATTGTCTATGACACATGCTCTACATATTAGGGGTGTTCATCGGTTCGGTTCTCGGTTAATCAGTTTATTCAGTTCGGGTTGTTCGGTTAAAAAAAAAATTTTGGTCATAACCGAAAACCGAACCGAACCGAAAATATCTATAACCGAACCGAACCGAGAACCGAACCGAAGTTCGGTTCGGTTATGGGTCAAAACCGAAAACCGAAATTTGTACTTGAATTGCACTATTTATATTTTTTTTAAATTTAATTATATATATTTTTGGGAAAAAAAATATTTCAAGCATAAAAAAAGTTTTTTTTATATTAGTATAAAATTTTAATGGATATTTTTATATATAAAATAATATAAATATATAAAAATATATATATATATTTATATAAATTCGGTTTTCGGTTCAGATAGCCAAACCTATATCCAAACCGAAAACCGAATTTTTAATTCGGTTCGGTTTGGTTTTAACAAGTTCGGTTCGGTTATATGTTCGGCTCGATTTTTTTTCGGTTCAGTTTTCGGTTTATTACCCGACCCATGAACTTACCATGTTTACTACATATACAACGACTACATCTTGGCTGCAATTGCATTATATCTCCATATTCTTTTCTTGGCATTGCTTACCATGTTTACTGATGGTGACACACTAATTGGCAACATTAATGAGGTGTTTGTATAAGGGGGAGGGAGTGGTTCACTCACCCTTTCTTCCTTCACTCACTCCCAACTAATCTCCTTATGCCTCATCATTTCTTACTTTTTTCATCACTCACTCATATTTTTAGAAGCACCACTTCACTCACCCTTCACTCACTTCCTTTTTTTTTTTTCTTCTTTTTTTTTTTTTTTTTTAAATTCCATTAAAATTATAAAAAAAACTAAAATTTCATTAAAATTAAAAAAAAAAAAAAAAAAACACACATTACATAATATTATTAAAAAACATAAAATAACATTTCATAATACTAAAAAACTAATCTTCATCGTCTTCACCGTTCACCTCGAGGTATGGTAATTGTTGAGCGTGAATATGCTCCATAAGATCATATCGGAAACGAAAAATGTGTATCCTCATCTCGTATCTCGGCTAAGGCTGCTTCGTCAAACACCGGTTGGATCGGAGGATCCTGAATATGAACTGGGGAGATTGCGTTACTGGAGTCATGTAGAATCATGTTGTGCAATATCACACACGTATAAACTAGTTTTCTAATTCTGTCTATTGTGTACGGCCATAAGGGTCGTCTCAGTATACCCCATCTACCCTTGAGAACACCAAATACCCGTTCAACATCTTTTCGAGCCGACTCTTTTACTTTCTTGAACTTTTTCTCTTTCGGGTCGGTTGGATATTTGAACGCTTTAACAAAAGTAGACCATGCAGGATGTATGTCATCGGTTAGATAGTAGCCATGCTTGTACGTATGGCCGTTCACAACAAATGGGCACTTAGGTGTCGTACCATTACGCTCGGTGAGGAATAGCGGAGATTGCATCACAACATTCACATCGTTGTTTGAACCCGGCGGTCCAAAGAACGCGTGCCATATCCACAAATCTTGAGACGCCACTGCCTCCATCATAATCGTGGGGTATTGATGATCACCCCTTTTATATTGACCCCTCAATTCGATTGGACAATTCCTCCAATCGAAATGTGTGCAATCTAGGCTACCGATCATACCTGGAATGTGATGTCGAGCTTCGTGTGCTTCGTACAAACATGCAATATCATGGCTTGTTGGCCTACGTAGGTAATCTCGACCGTGTATCTGAATAACAACGGCACAAAAAAATTGAAGGCATTCACGTGACGTTCTTTGAGCCATTTGTAAATATTCATCAAACTCATCCGGTAGATTACCGGTTGCAAGTTGTTTAACGGCAGACGAACATTTTTGTATGGCTGTGAAACATTTTTTCGCTCTAGCATCATAACCTTCTTGAAAATACTCAAATCTAGACTCAATAGCATGTGTGATTTTCAAAAATAAACTTTTACGCATACGATACCTATCTTCAAACACTTGATCGTTGTATTTTGGTTCTTCACAAAAATAATCACGATGCAATGTTTTTGTAGCTTTGATCCGATCGCGTTTTACTGATTATTGTGTCGACCCTGCCGTATCTTCCTCCTCATCTGCGTCAATCGCGTTAGCAAAAAACTCGAGACTACTATCGTTAGACCACTCAAACGGCTCGTCTAACAATAAAGTCGAACCTATTCTTTTATGCTCCATATAGTTGTTTTTTTTTTTTTTTTTTTTTTTTTTTTTTGTTTTTTTTTTGTGTACAATTCTCCTACTCTTGTCCAATACATACTCCCACAAAACAAAAAGTAGCCGTTTCTCCTCCAATGGCTAAAAATACATTGCAACGTTCAAAAAAAAATTTCTTTCCCGTGCTTGAGTTCCTCACTCAAAACATCCACCCCTTGCGGCATGGAAGGGGAGGCGGCGGTGTTCCCGTGCATGAGGGAGCCCGCACCGCATGATACCGCACCCACTCCCAGTGCTCTAATTTCTAGAAAATAAAGTTTAATTTTTGCACACATGCTTTAAAAATAACAGCGAAAATCACTAATAAATTTTTTTTATGTTAGAGCCTCGTGCGTACGGATATTATAACTAGTTAAAAATTACAAAAAAGAACAATTGGTAAGGCTTTTTTAGTTTGTAAACAATTTAGAAACTGATGTATACCAATATGAAATCAAGAATCCACTTTGCCATGTAAGCACGAAACTCCAAACCTGCACTTGCAAAATTTTGTAACCTAATTTGTGTTTGACTTCTTTAACTTAGCATCTTATGAAGAACAAAAGATTTAACACAATAAGAACATGAAAAATGACACCTTCAAGAAACTCCATATCTAACTCTACCAACTTAAAGCAGACCTTTATTGATGATAGATTCGATGCAATTTCTGCACCAGAATGAGAAACCAAAAGTAGATATAAGGACAAATTAGGGATGAGCACGTACCACATTGTTACCGAACCTGTACCAAATTGGTGGTACCGTTTTTTCCTGAGCATGCATGAAAGGGGGAACCGATACCGTACCAGACGAGATTCAGTTCCAGAACCGTTACCAGTACCCGGTACCAGGAATTCGTTACCTATCCCGTTCTTCCCCTTTTTTGTTAAACCAAATATTTCCAGATTACATGCTAGTTCAAAAAAAAAAAAAAAAAAAAAAAAAAAAAAAAAAAATCCGTATTATTTTTTTTCCTTATCACGTCTTATTTGTTTGCATTGTTTTTTTCCATGTGCTTAGGCTCTATATCTCAGCACTTCATTAATCTCAATACCTGGTTGTTTGAATAACACACCTGATGTTTTGTTGAATTGTAAACAATGCATTTCGGATTCTTGTTATGTAGTTGCAAGATTATGATCCGAGTAAATGGTCCAAAATTAAAAAATCCAGAAACTACGAAGGCGAAAACTAAACAAAATCACTTATAAATGGGTACTAAAAATTTCAGATTTCATTCACTGTACAAAAGGCGATGCTGCCAAATATGAAAACCTAAAGATGATGATAAACGTCATATCACAACTTTAGATATTCACCATCCAATTACAGCTACAATTAAGCAGTCAGCTATTTACAAAAGGATTCAACACTGCAGAACCTAATAAAAATCCATCATAACTAAACAAACCCATATCCCAAATTCCACTTTAGCATAACTATTTTGCAATTCAGTGGTGCATTTTGGAATCAACTTTATAGCCCAAGAGTTACCTGGAAGTGGAGGTAGTGGTAACCCCTTCTCTGAAAATGATGTTAGCCATGTTTGGAGGAAGCCATTTAGCATTAGCAATATCACCGCGCTGCTGACCTTCCGGGGTTTCGGAGTTATTTCTTGATCCTCCAAATTTCCTCCCGACACGAACCCCTGTTTTGACTGCAATGAACAGACCCAAAGAAACCAAGAATGGCCTGACAGCCCAGTGAAAATCCTCAAGATGTTGATACTTTTTCATCATGTTAGGACTAGTGCTAAAGGAGACCAATTCAACTTCAGCTGGGTCAGCTAAGAAACAGCCGTTTGCATCACCAAAAGTTAGTCTACTCGGAAACTTAACAACAAGACAACCATTTGGTAACACCTGAGAAATCCTCCCAGTAGCCCACTCGCAACCAACTTTCTTAAGCCACTGAAATCTTGGGCTGAAAACATTAGATTTTAGCCTCACAAACTGACCCGGGCAATAAGTTTCTGCCATTTGGAGGTCTGAGTAATCACCTTTCCAAAGAGTTTCAATCCCAATGATACCAATAGAAACATTTCCATCACGGTTAATGGAATGAAGGATACCAACAGGAGAGTGTTTTTTGTTTTCTTTTTTCAAACGAACCCAGTCCCCTGCTGCCAGCCCAAAAGTGACCCGCTCCAACGTTGACCCATGGACTCTTACAGGATCATGTATGCCATGTACTCGTACCAAAACATAACCATTTTGATCACTATCAGTGTCTAAGCCCACAATAGTCCCCTCCGGGACTAGCATGTTTTCAGGTTTGCAGGAGTTCAGTGGCTTTCTTGATCGCACCATATCACCTACCGCAAGATGGTCTTTTGACAAGAACCATTCTGTGTAACCGTTCAAATTTGATTTGTCTACAATGGTTCTACTACCAATATTTGTCCAGTTCCCATCATGGTAAACTGCATTTTTCGAGCTGCAATTTCACATATAACAATTCAGATTATGGAAATAAAAAAAGTGGTGTGCATAACTGATAATTTGATATGTACCTTTCAAAGACACGTAATATGTCTGCCATCATAGGGCGACTTCTGAAGTCATACTCGAAACAACCAAGAAGCACGTTCTCGACAGCAGGAGGAAGGCCATCAGGAATATGTGGTTTCTCTTGCCTTTTCACAACCGAGTCATAAATCTCATCAATAGACTTACCACACCATGGCTGTTGACCAGTCAACATTTCCACAATGCTGCACCCGAAACCCCACGAATCAGTCTCAAAGGCTAAGGGGCCTCTAACGTCTGGCTGCCATTGTTCAGGGGCCATATAGTTTGGTGTGCCAAGTCTTCTAGTCATATCTGAGCTAGGCAATGGAATCCCCAATAGAACATAAGGGATCCCCAAATCACCCAAAATTGCTTTCTGGTCTTCATTTAGGAGGACATTACAAGGCTTAAGATTTAGGATTAACATCTCTTTAGAATGTATCTCGATAATTCCCCGAGCCAAATCAATCCCATACCTGTCAGTATAACCAAAATGCTTAATTTGAAAGAAAAATTATCCTAGCAAACAATTTCATTTTATCAAAACCAATACCTCAACACATCACCCAAAGAAAACTTCCCCTCTTTAAGACGCGCCATCTGGTCACCCACTGATCCCTCATAAAACTTCATAATAATGCATATCTAGAATATATAAAACCATTTAATAAAGATGATTACAAACGTAAATTAATCAATAAGGTAGAAGCAATTCAACAATTCTTATTGGTTGTCCCAGAAACAACATTTCCTTGTGGATAATAAATATCACGTTAGAAAAAACTGGTATTTCACTCATTTTGGCCGACAGGCTTCCTCTGTATTGTCATTTTTAGGGGCTTTTTAAGTTATTAACTAATATTCAAACATTCTCAATACATTTTCACGTGTTAGACATTGTATTTATCTTGGGACTAAGTAAGTATATAATAACAAGTAAAGTAGAATCTGCTTTGTTACCTTCCCATTTATGACTGAAACACCATGCAACCAGCAAGAACCTTCCAATCCTTGACATTTGGAGAACAACACATTAAGTTTATCTAATACAGCCTTGATGTTATCTTCCTTGATATGATGTAACATCTTAACAGCCACTTCATGATACTCTTCATATTCGTCAGTAACTAGATGACGCGTAGCTAACCAGACATCACCAAACGGTCCCCTTCCAAGCCTATGTCTAAGTTTTACAGATGCAGGTTTTATCCATGGATTAATGTAGTTAGCAGATGCATCAGTGCTTGTAAGCTGATCGTAATCTTTATCAACAATCTCAAAGTCAAAAGGACTTGGTGGGCGGTTTGGAACAACTTTTCCAGCCATTGATTCCCAGTGGAAGACAAACTGATCATATGTAATCAACAAAGATCAATAAGAGACACATCAAATTGATTTGTTTTTAGCAGCAGTAAATCATTTTTTTTTTTTTTAATATCTGCTATTATTGTTTTCTGGTGTTCTAAATTTCATATAATAAGTCCTGTTGTGTGTGGCAGCAGTCAAAAATTTAGGCGCTTACACTTGCACATATAAGGAATTTAAGTCATATCTTCAAAGGTCTGGCTGCAACTATCTAACAATGGAGGAACATACACAAACCTATAATGGTATCCGTTTTAATAATCTAACACTGCGTATCAATTTTTAAAATAAGCACGAACAGTCAACTACAAAAAAACGCAATTCAGTTGTGTTTGCATTTCCTAATCCTATTACCAAAAGCAATAAGTAGATACGTGGTTGTTTGAGTGTTTTGCAACTATTCTTATTTAATGATTTTAGACAGTAATACAATCATATTCAGATAAACCATTTAAATAAGCAACACCCGAACCGCTTATTCAAAACCAAATGTTTCATCCTCTAAAAAGCATGAGCAATTTGCTTCTATCCAAACACTCAAAACAAACACCCCCTAGTTACTGAATATTCCACCATGATCTCAATTATTTAAATAAACACCTATAACAAAGTGTTTGGATTTGCTATGCTGTACCAAAACAAAATAAGCAGCTGTTTAAGTGTATCGCAATTCATCTAATATAAAAGGTAAAATAATGAAATTCAGACAAACATTTTCTATCTATACTACTATATAATGCATTTGGGACTATTCTATAATTAGAAAGGTTTAAAAATTCAGACTTTTACTTGCTTATTATGGAAGGATTTCAAAATTAATTGGTTAGGAAGCAGCTTGGTTAGGAAGCAAGTTGGTTAGGAAGTTTGTTAGGTTGTTCAAACTAAAATTATTTCGCTTAACCATCTCTACTTATAAAACATAAAGACAACTAAATGTGTAACCGAATAACGCAAAATATAGTCACAGGTACCCGCCACCGCCGCATTGCGCGGGTACCGTTCTAGTAATATATAATGCATTTGGGACTATTCTATAATTAGAAAGGCTTAAAATTCAGACTTTGACTTGCTTATTATGGAAGGATTTCAAAATTAATTGGTTAGGAAGCAGGTTTGTTAGTTTGTTAGGAGGCAGGTTGGTTGTTTAAACTAAAATTATTTGGCTTAACCATCCCTACCATCTCTACTTATAAAGCATAAAAACAACTAAATGTGTAACCGAATAACCGAATAACGCAAAATATAGTCACAGGTACCCGCCGCCGCATTGCGCGGGTACCGTTCTAGTTTTCTATAAAAACAGATAACCATAAGCAGTTTGCTTCTATTGGAAGTTTGGAACGCCAAACAAACTCTTATACGTGATATGAAAACACATTAAACACATAAGATATTATAAACAACAATCCCAAACACTCCCTAAAAACGAAAATTTCACTGCAATCCTAATTATTTGATAGTGTTAAGAGCCACACCTACATACATGCTACAACTAATTATAAAAGCAGCTGTTTCGGTAGCAATTCCGCTTAATTTACAGATTTTCGGCGTAAAATAATCATAATCAGATCAGCTACTTCAATAAGAAATTCCCACACCGCTTATTTCACATCAAATACACAAAATCATAAGCCGTCTGCTTCTTTCCAAACACTCAAAACTTCTTACACTTCTATTCAAAATACAATAAATTGATAAGCAATTGTAATCAACAATCCTAAACACCCCAATATTAAAAAACTTCCACCATAATCACTTATTTGATAATGTATTAAGGACCACAAAGCCATAATTACTACAAAGAAATCAAACACCTATTAGCAAAGCCTAAAAGAGTACCAGGTGTCGTAATGCTGTTGTCGTGAAAAGTAGGTGTCACATCATCATAACACACAACCACATTTTACCTGCATCCCTAACACTGAAATTATACCCACTAAAACACACATACACACACATGACAAAGCGTGGTTGTGTTAACGCTAAAACCGGCATTGTTATAGCATTGTCACACCCAGAGCTCTAACCAGCTCCTTAAATGGGACCAGTTCATTTCAGAGAAATCACAAGTTTTGACAAAAGTTGACACTGCGCTGCAAAAATCAATGTGGTTCGTAGGAACCCTTGGGTCCACCAAGCACGCGAGTCTAAGAACTTGAAACATATCCATTAGACTACTAGTAATGGTAGTTCAAAAAAAAAGGGACTACTAGTAATGGAACCAAACCATTCGGTTGGTCTAGCCAAATAGAACGCGTCCCGTTGCTACAAGGACCAAATGGAACGCGTCCCCCCCCCCCCTCGCTTCCCAATGCAACGTTTTGGTCTCGCAATGGACCGAACAATTTGAAGTGTTTGTGTGTGTGGTTTTTGTTTAATTTATTTTCGTGGGGTTGTTTTTGGTTGTGACTGCGGTCTCTTTGCTACGAGTGTTTGGTCTAGGAGAGAGAAAACTGAGTTGGCGCTGGCGCTGATGAGTCAAGACGATTTGGTCTCTTTGTTTGGTCTCATTACTGGTAGCCTTAAATTCATCCTAAACAATTTTACCAAAAATACTCACACACTTATAAAACAATGATATCTCAACTATAATTTATTTTATTCTTTTACAATTTATGCCCTAACAATTAAATTCAACTAATTCCACAACAAAAACCACAAACATCTAAACAAATTAATGAAGCAAATAACTAAAAACTGATCGTGATCATGTATTGATCCTGAAATTAGTTTTTATTGCAAATAGATATGATCAAATTTATAAATAAAGCGCAAAAATTTACTTACTAAGGGACCGTAAATTAAACTCGAAAATTCGACAAATTGATGTATTTAATGAAGTTGTGTATGATTTAATGGATTTATATAATGAGAGTTGAATTTTTATTTAGAGATGGAGTGAAGAATGAGAAGAAGAGAAGTTGTTACGGAAATGAAGTGATGATGTGTTTGAATAAGTGTTCGGCAAAATGGAGTATTTTTGAAGAATTTTTCCTAAGTTGTTGAGTGGAGGAACTGAATTTTAAAAGTTGTGACATATGATATTTTGTTCTTATTTGGGAATAATATTTTGTTTGTGCACGTTAAGTATATTCTTTCTAGTAATTAAAGTGGAAAGTGGCTTATCCGCTTATGTATTACTAGTAGTATTATTGAAAAGAAAATGATTATACATTAATTTTTGATTGGATATACCGAACTGTGCATTAAACACCTATATTTATATATTTTTTGATTTAATTGGTTGTAATTTTAGGTGTGCAAATCAATATACATGTGTGCACATCATCTCCCGTATTGAAAGTATATTAGACTAGAGGTAATAAGCCATTCTACCACGTGTTGTTTGCTTCATTGGTACCTCAAGGACGTGTCCTTGTTATTATACCCAACCTCACATGACGCGTTGTTGGTGTTGTTTTGGGAGAACTCAGTCATTCAGACGACTAAGTTGTGGAAGTAGTTGTTGTGTGTGTTTGTGATTTTGGGTTTTATGGGTATATATGTGTTTAGGTTGGGTATGTTTTGATTGTGATGTTAGTTGTGTTATTACACTATGTTGGTGGTCATGTTGGTTGAGAAGAGAGATGTTGACGAGGCGTTGAGTTGATGATCATGTTCGCAGTTACTATTACCACCGGTCTTAATGTGTAGTAATCGTGTCTGCTGCATGTCTTTAGAATGTCTTTTAAGCTTGATATAGTAGTGATTTTGTTCATTGTCACGTTAATGTCACATCAACATATATTCACACTTTTCTACATCATATACATACCATTTAAAACATAAACATATCAAACAACACGCTCATAAAGTTTATTTCTTTTAGTGATGCATGCCACGATTCTCCAAGTTTTATTTACCCTTCACGCATTGTTTCTGAGATGCGTAAAAATGGTTCACACGTGATTTGGGTGCCAACTAAGCACCATTAAACATGGTCGTGGACTTGCGGTCGTAGCACAGCTAAGAGTGCTTGGTGCAGTGCTCTATGGCATACCATAGGGCTTTTTTTTTGTACTCATGGCATAGGCAAAATGCACCCTCTGGTGCCATAGCCATGTTATAAGTCTCATAGCCATCTCCATTTTGGTTGAGCAAAATCAACTGAAAACCGAACCGAACCAACAAGCCGAGCCGAACCGACATGACCTTATTCGGTACGGGTTTTGGTTTTTTATAATTATGGTTTTTGGTTTCGGTTTTACTTGGTTTGGTTCAGTTCGGGTCAAAACCAAAAAAATTACACTAAACTATCTAAACAGGTTTCGCTAGATTAACTTCGGTTCGGTTTCGGTTTCGCTAGGTTAACTTCGGTTCAGTTCTCACGTTTTCCTCAAAATCGGTTTTCGGATTGGGTCAAGTTTGGTCTGTTCATTTCGGGTTTGACCCGTTGCTCAGCCCTAATCTCCATAACGAGATGTTATGCACTTTTTTTGTAGTGAGTGAGTATTTTTGTGTTGTTTTATAGGAATTTTATTTAGAAAAGTGTTTATTTTATAGTGGTGTTATAGGATATATGTTAAGATGGTGCCTATAAAATTTATAGAGCACCACTGCACCTAGCTCGCATGTTCATAACGACAAAAACATAAGCTGAATAGTAATGCTTCTACTTTACGATATCATATACCCATGCTAAGTTGCTAACAGAATGTGTGTATCGTGTAAATTGTTAGTTCACCTGATAGGAAACAATATTCGGAAACATTGCGCCCTTTGTAACAAGTTAATTGTTTATTTTTAACCGATTAGACAAAGTAACATTTCCTCATCGAGGGAAAAAAAAACGCGCGTAGGTGTAGGTGTACCTAAAGAAACCGTCAATATTCCACCCTCAATAAAATTCGCAGAGAAAATATAGATTGTCACCAATTTCTTCCTCTTTCACATGTTATTGAAACCACATTATAATCATTTGTTCTATTGATAAATTACACGTAATTAAGGGTTGATACATTATACGATCGAATAAGATGCAAGAACCAAATGTCGATTTTCCCTTTGAGATAAATCGACCATATCCATTTATGATCCCGAGCTCTTGTCCGACATTGTTGAATGATAACACGAGCTCGTGGAAGCGTCTTTCATTTGGAAAATCTTCCTCGCAGCCTATCAGACTTTCTATTCTTAAGTTAGATGGATCGTCTTTTGGTAATGTCACATTAGAAATGATTGTGTTATACTATTCACTATATATTTGTTTCTATATATTGATACAGATTTTGTAATGTTTCATATTGGAACTAATTGAAATGTGGGTGATATGTTATATTTAGATGTTATTGTTACAAGGAAAGCAACTGTGGCGAAACTGAAGCAAAGCGTAGAAGCTGCTTTCGGTCATTTTCCTACACAAGGGGATAGCAAGATATCATGGTATGTTTGTAAGAAATATGTATTGTTGATCAATAGTATACAGTACAAACATAAATTTGAGTAAATCTAATAAATATTTGCTTGGAAAATATGGGACTAGTAACTACAAATAACATTTTCCTTGACAAAATAACATATTGTAGTGTTGGAAAGTTTTCCACATTTTAAAGAGTTGATTGTGCTTGTAGGCCACATGTATGGGGGAATTTTTGCTTATGCTTCGAGCATATGAAGCTGCTTCGTGACCGTGATCCTATCACACGTTTTGGGATCAAGAACGGTGATCAGGTGAGCATTATTAATTGATTCAGCTTTTATATGCTCCTGTAAGTGCGTTACCACAATGTGTTTAAATGTAAACAGACGATGTTCATATCTTCTGTTTAATAATGATACATAAAATGTACATGATTGTTGGTTTATATTGTACAGCTTCAGTTTGTTAGGCATGCACCCATATACATAGTTGCAGGGGAAAGATCAGAGTGTTTCACATCTAGCTCTAATGAGGGGTAAGCTATTTATCAAACTTATATGATTCAGTTGATACCCACGTGAAAATAAATGAACTAAATTCTGTGAATAGGTCATCGAGCAAATTGGATTTGTGTGGAGACATGAATAAAAAGCAAAATCATGTCAAAAATGAAGGACGGAAAGATCTTAATTCTAGTAAGAAAAGTAAATCCAACTGGGGTTGCACAGTGAAAGGGTTCCTTAAACACAGAAGACAAGAGGGTCGGGCAAAGGGAAATGATCGTGTGGTCAAGTCTACAGTAAGACTTGGCCAACACTTTCCAAGTGATGATGCAAAGTCGTGTAAATCGAGTAGTGGTTCCAACTGTAATGGATGTGGCAATGCGTACTTATCAAACTCGTTCTGTGATTATCTGGGAGGTTTTGGTTATCCAACAGGTTATTGTTTGAAATAATGTCGCTTGTTATGAGTTTACTAGTTTCTGACTACTCAAGTCTAAGATCATCTTTGCATCTTTAGTCTGTTGGTGACGATCATTATAAAAATGCAGTCATGATCCATTTTGTTTCCAGAATGTAAAACATGTTAGACAGTTGAGAGCATAATATTATTAAACTGGATCTATATATTTGTATACAATCTCAGTGAGTTTGTACACTAAAGAAACCAAAACCGACTACATGTAAAATTATGTGCTGAAACATATAAACTTCAAAACTTATAACCTTTTGAGCACCCAATATGGTTTCTGCTGCAGAATTACAGATGGTACCAAAAACTACTTTTGCTAAAACTAAACTGAGATTTGTTCTAAATTGGGTTAGGTTCATAACACGTTTATGTAAATGGGTTAGCGGGTTAATGAGATTGACAATTTATCAATCCGTTATCAAATCATTTCTTTTTCAAAGATTCAACTGATTTGCAGGTTAAACCACATAACCTAAACTCACCCTAACACTACCTGTTTACTAAACGGGCTGGCCATGACCCGAATTTTATACACTTCTAAAATCCTAATTAGCAACTACAACTAATCTCTTACCTCAAGTCCTTAACAACACAAGCAAAAAAACATAAACATATTATTTCACAAAATTAACAACTTCATCATTACACATATATAACCCGAATCCGAATGATCCAAATTTATAAACAAGTAATTGTTATTGCATTCCAAATTCATACAACAAAAACCTTATATAAAAATCATTGAACAGGAAGAACCTTGTTAACAATCTCCTGACTAAGGGCCGCAATCTGCGAATCAAGCGATTTAATCGTATCCTCCTTCTGCTTCTCCAGCTGCAACAAAGCTTCTTGCAGCTCAGCCTCAACTTTCTTCCTCCCCTCAGCCAACTTCGCATCAACTTCAGCTGCAGTTTCCTTCTTCATCTGGTTCAACGCAGCCGATATCTCGGCCCGGGCAGCTCGCATTACCGCAGCAGCTTGCTCCTCCAGCTGCTTAACTTCAGCAGACGTGTCCTTCACGCTACTGAGCTTCTCCTTAATTTCGGCGTCACGTTTGTCCATGAAGTTGCCTAATGGGGAGTAGTAAAGCTTGTCCAGTGTGAACATGAGGAAAAGAAACTCTGCTGCTATGATGGGGAGAGTGAGATCAAAGTCGAATAACTGCGCTTTTTCGAACTCTTCGGCTAGTGAGGGTAAAGGGGTTGCTGCTAGAGTTGTTGCTAAAGTGGTTGCTAGAGTAAAGGACAAAGTCTTGGGGGAGAATTTGAGGGGTTTGGAAATGAGGGGGAGGGTTGGGGTAGGGGGGGTTTTGGGAGTTGGGGGTGAGGTGATTAGTGTTTTGGAAGAAGCCATTATCATGTTAGCCATTGTGTTGTGGTGGAATACACAACTGGTTTTGTGACAATGGAGAATGTAAATTTGTGTGTGTGTGTGTGTTTGTGTGAGTGAAGGGAGATTGGGGGTGATTGGTGGATTTGAGGAAGAGTTGGCTTATCTCAACCTATGCCACACAAATTGATATGAGGTTCCCAATTGTCAAGAAAAATCAAAATTAGACCTTCATGTCCAAATTTGTAATTTTATTGTGTGTATTTGGGATTTTGGGGTGAGCAAAATTGATATAAGGTTCCCAATTCTCGGGAAAAATCAAAATTGGACCTTCGTGAGTTCATGTCCAAAATTAGACATGGAGTTTAAATTGAACGAGTAGCAGGAGCCCGTCGCGTTGCGGCAGAGGTGTTTACTATATTTTTAGACCTTTGTAAGTGTAAAAGCGTCACTGGCAAATGCTGCAGTTCTAGGAAAGTTAGTACTTACATTATAGTTGGTCCTGATTACACAAAAGTGTAGGCTTTAAACTTAGCGTTTGGGAAGAAACTAAGTTACAGCCTAAGTATGCAAAAAAAAAAAAAAAAAAAAAAAAAAATGAATCATAAAATTGTTTCTAGTCAGTATACAACAAAACTGTCAAATATCATAAATATATATATGGACTACAGCATTACACAATGGGACTTATATATTTGCCATGTTACGAGGAGAGGAGGAAAAAATAATAATAATAAAAAAAAAAACGGGCGTGACATTTCAGGCTAACTGAGCCCACCAATGGGCTAATATTTGTTGGAATATAGTATCCACCAACTCTGTTTTTTTTTTTTTTAAGTATCAACCGACAATGAGAATTAATATATATAGAGAATGGAACCCAAATAACCCGCTCCATGTTCTATTTAGAGTAAGTACATAAAGGGTCCTTACTCCTTGTAGTTTGCTAAGTATTAAAAAGGGTGGCAGTGGACAACGACATGCCCATGCCAGCGGTGAACACCGCCGCCACCTAGCCGGTATGCTCCATCGGCAAGACTCAGCAGCAATATATGATTCCACGGCATGGAGTTATTTTGGAACGTGTACAAGTTTATATGCATTATGTATAAGCTTAATATATATGATGCTATGGATTTAGTTGGGAGGTACGAAAAAGGCATGGTTGCCACTAAAAAGGGGTTGGGAGGTATGAAAAAAATATGAATGAGGTGGAATGAGATGGAATGATATTATTAGTGGATTTGGGAGGTATGGATGATTTCAGAAGCACGACTGCCACCATTCTAAGGGTTCAGTTCATTTTTCATCTTCGTCTCGAGTCTAGTCCTTGTGGTTTCAACCAATTATAGATTCAGTTCATTTTACTAATTGTGTTAATTTGACTTCGTTTGACTGTTAGATAGGAGGATGCTTTTGTCATTTTTACTTTTACACATTTTTATTACAATAATAAGTTACGTAACTCTCATTTTTTTTCTCAGTTAAACAACAACACATACAACTTTCAACTAACATCATCATTATCACCATATGTCAAACACCTCCCCACACTGCCACCACCTGTCAAACAACAACACACACAACTTTTAACTAACATCATCCGTTTTCTTTCGTTTTCGTCCATTTTTCATACGTTTTCGTCTGTCTTCAGACGTAATTTTAAGCTTTCATAGGTTTTTGTCCGTTTTCATACATATTCGTCCGTTTTCAAGCGTTTTCATCTGTTTTCCTACGCTTTCGTCCGTTTTTCTACGTTTTCATTCATTTTCATACGTTTTCATCCGTTTTCTTTCGTTTTCGTCCATTTTTCATACGTTTTCGTCCTTTTTCATAAGTGTTTTTACTTTTTACGCTTTCATACGTTTTTGTCCGTTTTCATACATATTCGTCCGTTTTTAACTGTTTTTAGCCGTTTTCATACGTTTCTTAATATCACAAGTGATATTCTGTGATTTTCTAAATATCACATGTGATAGTCCGTGATTTTCTAAATATCACAAGTGATATTCTATATTCAGAATATCACAAGTGATATTCTAAGTACCACACAAATGATATTTAGAATATCACTAGTGATATTCAGAAAATCACAAGCACTATTCTGAATATCAATTGTGATATTCAAAAACGTATGAAAACGGACAAATACGTATGAAAACGGACGAAAGCATAAGAAAATCACAAGTGGTATTCAGAAAATCACAATTGATATTCAAAATATCACAAGCGATATTCTGAATATCACTTGTAATCAGGGTTCTAAATAGCGCGCAATAGCGGCGCCATAGCATGAGGTGTGGCCTCCATGTTACGAAAACAGGCCAAGGAGTCGTCTCTAGGCGTAGCGTGCAATAAATCATGATAAGGCGTGATAAAGCACGCTATAGCGCAAGGCGTGGCTCCTTTTTTTTTAAGCTTTTAAGATTTTTTTTTTTAATTTTTTTTTAAAGAGGTTTATTGGACTTGTGCTTATTTACAAGTATTTATTTGGGCTTAGTAAATCCATAACTGAGTTTTAAGCCTATTAGCTATGTGAAAAACTAGAAGGGGGGTTGAATAGTTTACCGCTTTTTAAATTCTTTTTAGCTTGAATATCCTTTATAAAATTTTACGTTTGTTTAAAGATATAAACACAACATTATATGTTCAATTCCTTGAGAAAGCTTTACGAGTAAATAGCAATCCTAACTTTACTTGTTTTAGTTCTTTGAAAAGCTTTACGTTTGTTTATAAACACAACTTTACTTCTTTACTTCTTTGAAAAGCTTTACGTGTGATTAGCAATTCTAACTAAAGACAATATGTAATAAGCAAAGATAAAGAAAGAAACGATCAAACCACAACACGATTGTTTATCGTGGTTCGACTACAAGGACTCTTTTTCCTTGCCCTACATCCACGCCCCGAGTTTCCAACTCGAGAGTTATAAGCACTAATCAACAAGCTCCTTTCCCGGTGGAGAAACCTTTACAACGTCGCTTATACTTTTACCGACACTAAGCTAGATGTCGAGTTCTTTTACAAGGGTACAACCACTCCCGTTCGTCGCTTACACTTTTACCGACACAAAGCTAGATGTCGAGTTCTTTACCAAGGGTACAACCACTCCCGTTAGTTCTTTTACAAGGGTACAACAACTCCCGACACACTACGTATTTTGAGGCCTAAAATACTAACCGATCACTTCTACATACATGATACAAATGAAGTATAAACTACCAAAGCTTATACATGACAAAGCTAACAAGTCTTGCAACTTAGAGTTGAAACTTGTAACTTCTTAGATGAATATGTGAACTCCTTTGCTACATAAGAGAATCACACAAGTTAGTACCTACTGAGTATAATGAGAGAATATGTGTAAAATATGACTCTAAGTGATGAGAGATTGTTGATATAAATAAACGACTAAAAACGTTATTCATATCTTCCGATATCTCTATGTTTTGATGATCACAAAACAAAAACACATTAAATCAAAGATAATAACGTAAACAAGTATTTAGTAGTTAATAATCACTTTCACCATCTAATCACTTAAGGTATGAATAAACATAGTGATTAAAGCATTATAAGATCAAAGGAAAGTTTAATTAAGTATTACAAAGTTTACTTAATTATATAAACATATTATATATTTTTGAAAAACACTTTTGGTAATAAAGAAAAATGTTTTATTCATACTAAATATATGAATTCAAATTTTTAACCAAAATCAGTTAGTTTTTCATCAAATAAACTTTCCCCACTAAAAGACAAAGAATCTGGCCGTTTCAGCTGGGCGGCCCCCTTAATTATAAAGGGCGGTCCCCTTAATTTTAAGGGGGCCGGCCATGGTTTAAGGGGACCGGCCACGCTCCTCTGTCAGATTCTGTTGCCTATAAATACCACCTTAAATCTGGATTTTTTCCTCACCTTTTTGCACTAAAACTTTCTGATCTAAACATTCCTCTCCATCTTCTAAAAATCCTTTGATCTTATATACTTTGATCTTTGTTTCAAAGTGATTCAAGCCTCAACACTCAAGTGCAAAGAGAAGAATACTTCTACTAGAAGTATTACAACTTAGTATCATCTTGCTATCTAAGTTGTTTGTTTAGTTCATATTGTATATCATTTATTTCTTTGTGAACATTGTGTATACATTGGTTAGATAGATTTAGATATTAGATCTAGATCCATTGAAGGTGTGAAGTAGTACTAGTAGTGAAGAAGCGGAGGTGGATAGGATTAGTGTTAGAAGATATAAGTCGTAATAACATATTGAAGTGGAGATAGTTGTGAAGACAAAGAAGTTGAAGCTTTAAAGTTGAAAAGACCTTGAAGCCTAGAAGTTATGAAGTAGTATATATCTTGAAGTAGTGGATAGGACTTAGTAGTGAAGGTGTGAAGAAACAAGTGGCGTGAAGAAAAAGAGTTAGGAAGTATTAAGTTGTGAAGAAGCTAGGAGCAAAGTAGAAAGTTGTGAAGATATTTGAAGTGTAGAAGATTGGTGTGTAGAAGTTAGGTGTGAAGAAGATTGGTGTGAAGAAGTTGTGTTGAAGTTGTGATTGTGGTGTGATATCGTTGTGGTGTGCTAATTGGTGTGTAAGGTTTTCTCCGCCATAAAGGAGGTTTTTGAAATAGTGAAGAAAACTCTCGAGTAGGTGACTCGGGGAGTGGAGTAAGGCAAGGAAGGTGTCCTTGTAGCCGAACCACTATAAATCCTTTGTCTCTCGGTTTGATCTTTCCATCTCTCACTCTTTGATTTATAACTTACTTGCATATCATTCATAGTTACAATTGCTTGTGTGTTGTGCATATATTGATTTCACATAAAGATCAAACTAGGTTCCATTCAAAACATAAATTATACATTAGTAAATTAAAGTATATACAATCATTAAAACACATATACATATATAAATACAAACTTATATTTAAGTGAGATATATGAAATTATAATTTCTATTTAACACTTTAAATAAGAAGTATTTATGTGACATATGTGAATTAACTTGTATCTATACTTTAGCTTCAAAGGGTTTTTACAAACTACCGTTTATTATTTGAAAGTAAACTTTTATTAAAACGAAAAAGACGCAAAACTATTCAACCCCCCTTCTAGTTTTCTACAATTGGTATCAGAGCCACGTCAAGCAAGATTTTTAAAATAGATTGTATTTTAAAACTTGCAACGATCAATGGAATTTGAAGAATATGTAGAAGGGAAATTTGCACAACAACCACCGTTATTTGAAAATGATCATTTTCTTGAACGGAAAAACAAATTTGAAAACTATGTGAAATCAATAGATCTTGATCTTTGGCATATCATTTCAATTGGTGATCTTAAACCAACCAAAATAGAATTTAAAAATCAATATAATAATCCTCAAACTAATATTGATAAAAACACTAAAGCCAAATTACTTATTTTCAAAACTTTACCAAAAGTTAAATATGAAAGATTATTTCGTTGTAAAATGGCAAATGATATTTGGAAATATCTTTTAAAGATTCACCAAGAGAAATGTAAAACCAAAGATAATAAACTTGATATTGCACAAGAAATAGTTAATCTAGAAAATTTAGTAAATACATATTTAGTTGATGTAAATACATGTACTACTAGTTCAAATGTGATCATTGAAGGTATATACAACGAAGAATACACGAGTCAAATCCAAAGAAAGAGCGTGAATAAATCATGGTGCAACAAGTGCAAAGAAGACGATGATAATACGGCTCATGAGAATATTCAAACAAATGAGAACACAAGTATTGACGGCAAGAACTACATGTTCCTAGATCCAAGTGAAACTACAAACAAAACATGGAGCGACATGGAAAATGAAATTGATCACCGTATTGCACGTGAGGAATGTACAACTACAAAGAAGGTACAATTCAAAACTGAACATTTTTGTTATGATCAATTTATATTAGAATTTTTAAAAATGGAAAACAACTTCAAACATTTTTGCAACATTGATTCAAAAATTAGTTTTAAGAACGAATTTTCAACATCCGCTGAAAACAACTTTGAAAAAGAAATCATTTTAGAAGATAAAATGTCTAGACTTAAAAGTAATATTGAAATCGATCTTGTATGTAAAAAATGTCGAGACTACAAATATGAAATTAAAATGGAAAATGAAAAAGCAAAAACATTGGCAAAATTCGAAAATAGCTCTAAATCTTTAAAATATCTTCTCAACATTCAAAAGCCATTCTATGATAAAACCGGGTTAGGATTTATCGTAAATGATCCTTCAACAAATGCATTAAAACAAATAAAATTTGTTAAATCTAGTGAGTAAATTTAGAACTAATACTATTAATATTCATTACTTTTTATTCTAGTCAAGAAAGTCATTGTTTGTTAATTAAAATAAACTATTGATGAATTCTTGTACTTATCGACGACATCCACATCATGTGCATTCAAATGCAATGGATGGTGTCATCTAACCAACTAGGACCCATGAGAATCTGGGTACCAAGCTGTTTATCTTGTTTAGGTAATTTATGAATGAAGAGCCTATTACGTGTTGATCTACTCATCTCGCTCTATTACCTTTGATGGATATTGGTCTCTATCATATTGTTTCACTTTCTACAAATGTTTCACCTATGACGTTGTTGCGGATTTATTCATGTATCGGCATTTTGTTCTTCACTCTCGGAGTATTGGTATCATGGTGTATCGGGTACTTTTTCATGATGAAGCCTCCTAAATTTCTTCTTTCACCATCATGCCCATCCTTTTTGAAAAGCTGGACCTGAGATAAGTTTTTCTTTTCTAAAACTTGTCAATGTTATATTATACTTTAGAATGTTTTAATTAGTGTGTGAATAAAACTTAACTGATATGTTACCATGCTTTTAGATTATTAACACTAATATATGCATACATGATATTAGCATTATTAATCTTCTTGTTGTTTAGTCTAGTATCACTTTTCTTTAATATTCTAGGATCTATAGTAGAACCCTTCCACTCAAGCTATATAATCTTACTAGTTGCTTCAATAGATGCATTATAATTGATATTTGTTTGCTACTTGATATTATGATGTTCTTTGTATACATATATACATATGTCTATCTTGTATCCATGAACTAATTACCTTGCTTCTTTCTGTCCCATTGCATTTAGATCATAAGTATCTATCATTTCACTTTAATATCGTTAGGTGTCATTAAAGATGATTATATGTGACAATGGGCTTAATTGATTCTCTTAAAAATGACAAGCTTCCATTTCAAATCCTTCATTTTGCAACTTCTTGATTATTATGATCAAAACATTATGTTTAATACTCCTCTCTTTTTGAAATGAAGTATTTCGTTACTTAATTAAAACTTCTTTATAACCATTATTTTAATCAAAAACAAGATTATTTTTTTTTCTTGGTTATTATAATACACACTTGAAGTTACTTCAAAACATTGTTGAATAAAACTAAAAACGCTTTGCTTAAAACATATTTAACCTTCTCACATGTGTCATACATCTCTATTGGAAATAACATTCACAATTTAATCAAATCATTTCATGAGAATCATGACTTGCCCATATGGAACTTGTTTGTAACAAGTCTTGAAGTCCATATAATCATATCCACCTATGTGTTACTTGTTAACAATCATCAACATGGTTGCTCTAGGCTAAGTGTTATCATTTTCATATAATTGCTTATTTAGACTATTTACTTTATTGTCTCCTTAATTGCATATCTTAATTGTTAAATAAATAGATTGCATGATTATTAGAAATTTGGTGCTTGTTTCTATTATTTCTATATCACTCTCTACATTCATGAATAGTATGCCCTATATTGCCTCAAAAAGTTAAACTTGCTTGAATTCAAATCCAAAAATACAACCTTTTTGAAAATTTTCTGCCAAAAATCCATTTCTGGCATTCTAGGAATCACCAGATGGGCGGCCCCCTTAATTATATAAGGCGTCCCCCTTAATGTTTAAGGGGACCGGCCATCTGATGGTCGGGGATACTGTTTTCTTTATCACTTTTTGACCCATTTCAGTCAATACTTCCCAAAATTCGCAAACATATTTTGTCCCATACTATCCCTCAAAATTTACCTTCCTAAACCACATTTCTCATACACTATAAATACCCTCTCCCCATCATTAATGCCCATCACACCCAAACATGTCATCTCCCAACAACCAAAAACCTAAGATTTCAAGAACCGCAAGGATCTCCGTCAAACCCGTTTGGAGGAGGAAACTTGATTCTTGTCATAACTCAAGTGATGTTGTTCCAAGTCAACCAACTACTAAACCTCAAACCCACAACATTGATTCATCTCACAACCTATCATCCACTCATGCTCTCATTAATGCTTCTTCATTTGATGAGCATGCTCAATCCCAAAACAACAATCCCAATCTCTCAATCAACACCTCACATGTTGCTCATTCAACCAAAACACCATCATCCCATGAAGAACCTCTTCCACCCATATCATGCTTTCATGATTACCCGAGCTCAATCATGTCTCCACCACCAAGAGTACCACCACCACATCCTACAACTTCACATGCCACTCCCATGTTGCATGTTCAAACTTTCACCCAAGACAACTATCAAGCTCCACCACCATCACCTTCCTCCGAACACTTGAAGTTCGTTGAGGAACTAAAAGAGGCACATGAGCTTAGTGCTCTTTTAGCATTACATCTTGCTCAACGCAATTTGGATCCACCACAATCAAGCTCACCATCATCACCACATAACAAAAACCAACTTGAGAAGCATGTTAACAATTGCCCTTGTTGCATCTTCCTCCAACAACAAACCATTGCATTGAATGAGCACTTTACTTGGATTGAGTATCTTCTTACTAGATCTCAACAAACATCATCACTTGAACAACATCAAAACCCTCAATCAACAAACCCATCTTCAATTTCACCACCTACAAGCTCCACATCTCCAAACCCAACAACATCCATGCAACCAAATGTTTACCTCCACTAAACCATCAAGCATTTTACATGTTTATGTTTTTCATTTTCAAATATATCTCCTCAACCATTTTGGGATTCAAGAAAGTTTGGTGACACTTCTTGTTGGCACATTAGGACATTCTACTTAGCTTAGAATTTCATCTTTGTAGCCTATGTAACAATGATTATGGGTTGACATAATCATTTTCATTTAATGAACGATTTAATATATGTTTCTAATTCTCTTTTGCCATGCTCATTATTAGTTAGTACTATGCCATATGTGTTTGCTTGTGCCATGCTTGTGCTTCTAATATTTTTCTTGCAAGAAACCCATTTCTCGAACCCTTGGTGCTCTCAAACGAGGGGGAGCATACATCAAGGGGGAGTTTTTACCTTATTGGCTTAAACATTTTGATTCTACAAAAAGGGGGAGAAGTGAATGTAAACTCACTTAATACTTGTCTAAAAATTAATTTTTAGATTTAATGAGTTTAGGTTTTGTAATCATCAAAAAGGGGGAGATTGTTGATAAAAATAAACGACTAAAAACGTAAACAAGTATTTAGTAGTTAATAATCACTTTCACCATCTAATCACTTAAGGTATGAATAAACATAGTGATTAAAGCATTATAAGATCAAAGGAAAGTTTAATTAAGTATTACAAAGTTTACTTAATTATATAAACATATTATATATTTTTGAAAAACACTTTTGGTAATAAAGAAAAATATTTTATTCATACTAAATATATGAATTCAAATTTTTAACCAAAATCAGTTAGTTTTTCACCAAATAAACTTTCCCCACTAAAAGACAAAGAATCTGGCCGTTTCAGCTGGGCGGCCCCCTTAATTATAAAGGGCGGTCCCCTTAATTTTAAGGGGGCCGGTCATGGTTTAAGGGGACCGGCCACGCTCCTATGTCAGATTCTGTTGCCTATAAATACCACCTTAAATCTGGATTTTTTCCTCACCTTTTTGCACTAAAACTTTCTGATCTAAACATTCCTCTCCATCTTCTAAAAATCCTTTGATCTTATATACTTTGATCTTTGTTTCAAAGTGATTCAAGCCTCAACACTCAAGTGCAAAGAGAAGAATACTTCTACTAGAAGTATTACAACTTAGTATCATCTTGTTATCTAAGTTGTTTGTTTAGTTCATATTGTATATCATTTATTTCTTTGTGAACATTGTGTATACATTGGTTAGATAGATTTAGATATTAGATTTAGATCCATTGAAGGTGTGAAGTAGTACTAGTAGTGAAGAAGCGGAGGTGGATAGGATTAGTGTTAGAAGATATAAGTCGTAATAACATATTGAAGTGGAGATAGTTGTGAAGACAAAGAAGTTGAAGCTGTAAAGTTGAAAAGACCTTGAAGCCTAGAAGTTGTGAAGTAGTATATATCTTGAAGTAGTGGATATGACTTAGTAGTGAAGGTGTGAAGAAACAAGTGGCGTGAAGAAAAAGAGTTAGGAAGTATTAAGTTGTGAAGAAGCTAGGAGCAAAGTAGAAAGTTGTGAAGATATTTGAAGTGTAGAAGATTGGTGTGTAGAAGTTAGGTGTGAAGAAGATTAGTGTGAAGAAGTTGTGTTGAAGTTGTGATTGTGGTGTGATATCGTTGTGGTGTGCTAATTGGTGTGTAAGGTTTTCTCCGCCATAAAGGAGGTTTTTGAACTAGTGAAGAAAACTCTCGAGTAGGTGACTCGGGGAGTGGAGTAGGGCAAGGAAGGTGTCCTTGTAGCCGAACCACTATAAATCCTTTGTCTCTCGGTTTGATCTTTCCATCTCTCACTCTTTGATTTATAACTTACTTGCATATCATTCATAGTTACAATTGCTTGTGTGTTGTGCATATATTGATTTCACATAAAGATCAAACTAGGTTCCATTCAAAACATAAATTATACATTAATAAATTAAAGTATATACAATCATTAAAACACATATACAAATATAAATACAAACTTATATTTAAGTGAGATATATGAAATTATAATTTCTATTTAACACTTTAAATAAGAAGTATTTATGTGACATATGTGAATTAACTTGTATCTATACTTTAGCTTCAAAGGGTTTTTACAAACTACCATTTATTATTTGAAAGTAAACTTTTATTAAAACGAAAAAGACGCAAAACTATTCAACCCCCCCTTCTAGTTTTCTACAGAGATTTCTTGCAAGTGCTTTGGTATTTATACCAAAGGAAGTCAGCAGTCTGGCGGACACAACGGCACCCTCAGAAGGGGTCCGCCCGTGTTCCTCCAGGGGTCCGCTAGAACTGTTCAACCTAACTTACAATAAATCACTCCAAAACAAACAATGTCATATCTACTAAATACTAGTCAACATGCATTGCACCAAATATGAAATACTTCCAAAATGTGTAAGAACTTCATGGATAGTCAAACACATAAACTTACCATAAATGCACATTGATGAAATGTGACACTTTCTTATTAAAGAAATAAAAACAGTGTTAAGTTTAAAAATAAATGTAAAGACTATTTATACAAGACTTAAAACTAAAATGATGTTTTACTACAATCTAAAGTTTGTACTTTGTCATTAACAAAACTTAGCAAAGATCGTTAAAATATAAATAACGTTTTTAGTCGATATTTGTATTAACAAGATAACTAATATTGACAACTCTATAAATATTTGCCGCTTTGAATCACGCCTTAAAAACGCTATGACGCAACGCCTCACGCTAAAGCTTGAGGCTTGGCTATGCCGCTACGCCACACTTCACGCTATTTATAACCTTGCTTGTAATATTCAGAAACGTAAGAAAATGGACGAAAACATAAGAAAACGAACAAATACGTATGAAAAGGGACAAAATTTTATGAAAGCGTAAAAACACGTATGAAAACGTGTAAAATCGAACAAAAGGTGTACAAAAGGACAAAAACATATGAAATGGACGAAAACAAAAGAAAATGGATGAAAACGTATGAATACAAACAAAAACGTAAAAAATCGAACAAAAACGTATGAAAATAGATGAAAATGGGCGAAAACGTAAGAAAACAGATGAAAACGAACGAAAATGTAAGAAAATAGACGAAAATGTATGAAAGCGTAAAAACACGTCTAAAAAGGATGAAACGTATGAAAAATGGACGAAAACGAAGAAAACGGACGTAGACGGGCAAAAACGTAAAAAAACAGACTAAAATATATAAAAACAGACGAAACATACGAAAACGTATAAAATAGACGAGAACGTAAAAACGGACGAAAACATATGAAAACAGACAAAAACGTTTGAAAACGGACGAAAACATATATAAAAGTATGAAAACGGACAAAAACGTACGAAAATGTTGGAAAACGTATAAAAATGGATGAAAACAGATGAAAACGTTTGAAAAGAGACGAAAATGTAAAAAACGGGCTAAAACCTATGAAGACAGACGAAAATATATGAAAACGGACAAAAATGTATGAAAACAAACGAAAACGTATGAAAGCGTAAAAAAATACGTGAATTAAAAAAAATGTGAATTAGAGAAAAAGTCAAAAAGAAAATAAATAAAAAATAAGAAAGATAAAAAGACAAAGAAAAAAATAACTTATGTTTTTATATTTAATCTTAGGTTTAATTAGATTAAATTAGATTGATGGTGGAGATTTATCTATTAAATTAAACGAGTGGGGCACCCGCGCGTTGCTGCGAGAATGTTGTGTCTAATTTAAAATCGAAATAAAACGATTACAAAAAATTGTTATTAAGGACTAAATTTGCAAAAGATCGCTAACGGGGGACTAACGGTGCTATTTACAGCTAACCGGAGGGACCGATTTTGTAAATTCCTTAGGAAAAAATAATTCTAGAAATAATATGTTTTTGACTGGAAAAGTCCTTAAAATTCTTAACGCGTTGCATCGTTAGTCCCCGGCATGTTGCATTGTTTGTCCCCGAAGGACCTTGCTTGCAAAGATATTTACACCTTAGGGACTATTTTGTAAACATGCACTGTTTTGTCAACTGTAGCTACAGTGCGCTACAGTAAACACATTCCCCCTTTTAATATATACTAGCAGGGTACCCACGCGATGCAGCGGTGGGTACCCTGTGACAACATTTTATGACGAGTAAATGTTTTTCATTTATATTTTTTTTTTCTAATAATAACCAACTTTGTTATTTTAGCCAAATAAAATCAAATAAAAATATCGATATTTAACCCTATGTCCATATAACATAATTCGTAGCACATATTTGAAAACAATTTGTAACACATGGGTACCAACAAATATCCTTAAACATTTGGATAGTCCATGTCACAAATTGCTTGGCACAAGCTAAATAATCAGTCCAACCCATTAGTTTTTGGGTATAACAGCCCAAGATACAACCTAAGTATAAAGGCTTTACCCTATTCTCGTGGAACCCTAATAACACACATACAAACATAACGCTCCATCTTTATCCAGTCACATAAACCGAAGGGCCATCTTTCTTTCAATCAAAACGAATCAAACAAAAATCTCTTCTTTCTTTCACAAATGTATATGAAAGTCTTTAAGTTTTGTTCGTGTATATCGAATAAAACAAAGTCTTTGTTTCTTGTATCCCTGCATATGTATATATTTTTGTCGAATAATCTCTTCTTTTTTTCGTTATGTATATCGAATAAAACTTAAAGACTTTGTTTCTTGTATCCTTGCATATGTATATAAGAAAGAAGAGATTATTTTTGTTTCTTGTATCATGTGTAACAAAGATTATTTGTTCTTGATAGAGTTGGTTTCCTGCATATGTACAAGTCTTTAAGTTTTGTTCGATATACATAGTCTTTAGGAAATGTATGCATTTATATGGCTGGGAATTAATTGGAATAGAAGAGGGTTGTACAGTATGCATTCATGGTTGTAATTTTTGTTATAAGGGTGTTTTTAATGCTATTAATGTATAATTTATAGTCTTGTGGTATGAATTTGGTTCTATACTATTTTTTGTTGTACACCATGCTTTGGTGGTTGTAATTATGAAAATTGTATGCATTAAAAGATTGTAAACCATGTATCAATTTTTGTACATCTGAATTTTTTGGAGAGAGATTCATTCCTCTATTATAAGTAGTATAGATTTGGTGGTTGTAATTATGAAAATTGTATGCATTAAAGGATTGTAAACCATGTATCAATTTTTGTACATCTGAATTTTTTGAAGAGATATTCATTTCTCTATTATAAGTAGTATAGATAATAATTACATTGATGGCGGGGATTTATCTTTTGATAACCATCAAAATAAGACATCAAAATAAAAGTAAGTATTTAAACTTTTCTTTATTATAAGTTTTAGAGTTTTTATAGAATTTTTACAAAGAAAAATGATTGAAATGTATAAATGTGTTACCGATTACTAATTTTGTGATGCTACCTTTAGAGCATAAGGTATCGTTTGATGCCATGAGGTGGTGTCGTGGAAAAAGTGATGTCACCTCAGCATCTTTTTCCATAACACTAGAATCTACCATAACACCAAAAACCCCATCTCTCATATCACACATATCACACCAGAATCTTGTGCCATAGTGTACCCCACTGGACCCACAGTTGTTTCATTCATCATTTATTTAAACTAGCAGGGTACCTGCGCATTGCAGCTGCGGGTACCCTGAAATTAAATTTTAATTAAATTTTTCGATGAATCATATATTTTAGTTTATTATGTTCTTTTTGACAATTGTTTGGCCCGCACTCGTTCGGGCTCAAGCCCATTTGGCTCGTTGCCTGTTCGGGCCTGAATATTTGTATAATGTGTTTTATTATTTGTATTAGTGACATTTAATGTATGAATTATGTTTAATTTGGTTGTACAATAGGCTTGATAATTTGTATTTGTGATGTAAGGGGTGTTTTCATAATTGACTACATTAAATATCATTAATGTGATGTATTTTTTTAATATATGCATTAAAGTGGTGTACACTATGCTTCTTGTCTTGTAAGTCTGAAAATTATTTGCATTAAAGTGATGTACATGCATCTTTCCTATTAAAAAAATTTTTTTGGTCTTAAAAATTTTAAGACTTCTAAATATAGATGTCCTAAATACGTAGTATAGATAAATCAACACGTTAAACTAAAAATCAATTGTCATTAATAAAAAAATACATAAAAATTGTTAAAGAAAATATACAACCAAAATATTTCAATATCTCGACCCAGTTTTATTTATCGAAACTTAGCAAACGAGAAATGTCTTTCTTATACTTATCCTCCGCTAAAGTGGGGGGTTAAAAAAAAAATAAAATGTTCATATGTCATTTGATATCGAGGGATGCTACATCCACATAAAAACCCCACAAAAAACTCCCACTCGCTGACGTGTCAGCAGGTGATTGGTTTTTAGTGGGATGTGGAACCCACAAAAAACCAATCACCCGCTGACACGTCAGCGAGTGAGAGTTTTTTGTGGGGTTTTTATGTGGATGTAGCAAATTTCTTTGATATCACCCCCAAAATCAACAAACCAAGAACCCTGAACAAAAATGTCAAAAAAAAAAAAAAAAAAAAAACTTCCAGAAGAAATCATCATCAAAATATTCTTAACACTTCCTGTCGTGTCACTACTAGTCTACTACGCTGTAAGTCTGTTTGCAAACTATGGAACTTATTAATATCAGACCCACATTTCATTAAATCTCATTACACTTTATCAACTAAAAACATTAACCATCATCATATAGTATACAACACTGTGTTTTAAAAAAATGTTAACAGTTGTCCCCTTTATGATGTGTTGTTTAATAAAACTGTTAATGCATTAGACCATGGTTATTCACCATTGCAACGAGCTGTTAGGCCTGCTGTTTGGTTAGTTGGGTCGTGTAATGGACTTGTATGCATTAAGTTAGAGGATGCCGTCGATACGCTGTTTGTTTATAACCCGAGTACTAGGATATGGAATAGGGTACCATATAGTAGGTTAAAAACGGGGCGTGGACGGTATGTGTTGTATAGTTTTGGGTATGATGAGGGTAGTGATGATTATAAGATTGTTGGGATATCTTGTTGTTACCAGAATCGTGCTAAGAAGGATAACAAAGCCAAGATTTATTCGTTAAAAAGTGGAGATTGTGATGGTTGGAAGGATATTGATATTTTCCTTGTGCTTTTCCGTTGTTGGATTCTGCTAAGTTTGTGAATGGAGCTCTTCATTGGGCGCCTAGGCTAGATTACCGGTCTGATCCTTGGACGATAGTTTCTTTTGATTTAGGAACAGAGACTTATGGTGAGGTTTTGCAACCGGTGTATGATGACGGTGATAAGGAGTTGACATTGGGGGTTTTGGGAGAATGGTTGTGTGTGCTTTGTAATTATGGCACAAATCGTGCGGATGTATGGGTGATGAAGGTCTATGGAGTGAAAGATACTTGGACGAAATTGGTTTCCATCCCGTATTTGACTGATCCTGGAAGAGATCGGTATTCGGTGCCTTTGTTTATTTCAAATGATGGGAAAATTTTGGTGCAATTAGGGTCGGAGCTGGTTGTGTATGATTCCAAGGATACTTCGTCTTTTGTGATTCAAGACTTTGAGGTGTGCTTTCAAGCATGTACCATTGTTGAGAGTTTGGTTTCACCTTCTGAACACTTTAGGTATAGGTATTAACGAAGATGATGGAAGTTAAGGTGAACTCTGCTCTTTTAACTTGATTTCACTTTTTCGTTAGTTGTAAGTAACCATATCTTGTTTAATCGTGACGAAGTTGTTGTCACTATGAGGAATACAATATCAAATTTGCAAATTATTTCACATCTTTAAAATAATTGCAATGTTACATGGACACGTACTTTGGGAGAACTCACTTGTTTGAACACCTTCTTTTAGAGTTCATTGAGTATTCGTAAAATTTTGCAAATGATTATAAATACTGAGATAATATGTAACTATTGCTTAAGAGTTTGTGAAGATGTATGGAACATGGGTCGTAATTTTTATATGTAGTTAGCTAATCTAGTGACTATAGAATGAAGATGTAAAAGTTGAGAGGAAACATTGTCACTTAACATGTTAGACCATTAGATTGCCAGCTGACTAGATTCTGTTCTTTCAGGAAATGTCAAATCCTCCTATGTTTATTAATGCAGTTGAAGAAATTTGAAGCAAGAATGTGTATTGAAATCCAGTCCAGTTGTAGCAACAATAAATGAGATACTGTTACATCTCTTGCCGGCCACTGTGCTCCAAGTACGAATCAGTTGCTACTAAACCTGAAACAAATGATTCAACCTTTTTGGTCCAACATGGGTTATGACTTTGTAATGGCTCTTTATGTGGTATGGCATGTAAACGTTTTCATATTTGTTTGTTTTGACAGTGGATTCAGTCTATTTGGTTGATAAATCCAACTTGTTCTTTGCTTCAACATATATCTATGTGTACACTACATTAGGACTTTGTCTTTTAATTCTTCTTAGGTCTTCTTGCATATTTTGACTCTGATCTTCGCTTCCTTCATGCGGTCTGATGATAGTTGCCAAAGCAAGTTCATATGATTGTGCTGTAGTCAGTTTGACGCTGTAAATTGATCTTGTTTCACTATTACTGTATAATGATGTGAATTCTTCTTGCACACTATTGTTCATCCAATTTGTATAACCTGTACTGACGATAGGTGGTGGTTGGTGATGTGTGTAATGCTGAACTAGTGAAGGACTGCTCCCTCAACATGTGATCCGGAACCACTGTAATCTTAGTTGGGCTCACACTATAGCCAATTGGGCATTACGTGCCTATACACTTTCAGTTCCAATAAATAAATAAATAAGAAGAGTTTCAAGTTGATCTAAAAAAGGTTCTTTTAGTTTGTACCAATTATTTTTCAAAGTTACGCCAGCTGATTCTAATGAAATTTCCTAACGAGAGTTTCTACTTACTTTCGTAGTTCTCGATTTTGGTTCATTGGCATGATGCCAAGACTCAACTTCACTGTCATTAACTTTATTCAGCATACAAAAGAATATAGTAAAGCAAGTGTTTATATAATATGTGCGATCATTGATTCTTGGGAAACAACTTTGACTATGACCCCTGGTTTAATCTTTTAATCTGGTCTATTCACAGGCCGGCAATCCTTATGTTTTTGTTTATTGTCTATAGTACCTTCTACCCAATTTTAAAAGTTCAAGGTGCAGCAAGACAACATCCTGTGACCCATCCAAGTACTGCTCTCCTAAACGTGGTGAGGGAGACAGGAGGGGCTGCGATGCGATTGCCCCTTACTCCCTTAGCATCGATTTATTTATTACACTATTAAAGACTTTCACAATCAAGTTGTCAATGTTGACCATTATTTACAGATTTCTTGCACAAGTGCAAAATATAATAGATGCTACATTTTGCTGACTTTATACAAACCATGTCGTTATTTTGGCCTTTTTATAACACTGATATCTAGTTAGCATCGAGAAACCAAATAGGATAGCTTACAAAGTCAGTCACTCAATTATCATACAGGAAACCAAAAGGCATGGTTGATACCATTTACAAACACAGTATAGACATTTGTGTTGTGCACATGACACTTTTATGGAGATCAATCAACATCCTTAGGTTCAGTGACACAGATTGAAAAGAAATTCTGGATGGACTGAACTACACGTAGGTGAATACTCTAGGGATGAACATTGTTGTTTTGCTAAAGGATTATGATTTATATATAAAGAAAAAAAATTAAGATTAGACTATTGGAGTCTAGCTTAAGAAAGGGTTCACACCCCTTAATTTCCATTTCCATGTTTCCATATTTGCCACTTGCTGTTTAATATATCATACTAATCAAAGAAAATGACTTTATCCTTAAAGAAAGCATTTGATGATGATGTAAACTTGACCATAAAACACTTGTTTGGCTGTGTGTGTTTGCAGGCCTGACTTTAATGTTCACACCGTTGTACCTCGTGCATAGAATATTAGACTTCATATATACAAGTTGTATAGATAAAACTAAAACTGTCTTTGTGTAAGTTACAACTTTCTGATTCCAAGTTCATTGCATAATTATGGGAATCCTTAGCTTCTGTTTCTTGGTTTTAACCATACATAAACTTGTTTCTGCTCAAATAACCACTGAACCGAGTGAAGGTCTGTGTGTCAAGTGTGTGCTTGTTTTTTGTTTGTAATTTGTGTTGTTAGCTCACTTTGTGATCTTTTCTTTTTTGTGTTTGATCACAGTGGCTGCTATCAACAAGCTGATAGATTACTGGAATTTGAGGTCAAAGGTGAACTTGACCACTGACCCGTGCACACCGGGTGCAGCTTGGGCTGCAGAGCATGCAAACCCGCAAATTGTTTGTGATTGTGCTGCCAACGTTTGCCATATTACTCACTTGTCAGTTCTTTATAATATTTTCTTACAGTAATAATGAAAAATGACTAGTGGTACTTTCAGACCAATAAGTCTATAAATTTACACAAACTAGAGTTTGGATGTTTAATATTTTCTTTGCAGGATGATATATGCTTTGGACATTTCTGGCGAACTTCCGCAAGAACTTTTTCAACTGACTGACCTTATGGACTTGTGAGAGACCATTAAATTCAGTTCAAAGTTGAAAAATTAGTTCTTTTGACTTGGAGTGAAACTATGCAACTCATCGTTTTAACTGTATATTTGAACTTGATGCAGGAACCTCGGTCAGAACATACTAAGTGGACCTATCCCTTCAGAAATCGGGAACCTAATCAACATGCAATATTTGTTAGTACATATCAATCTTGTCATATACTTATTCTAGTTCTGAATAATCACATCAATTAACGTTGCATTATTGTTAATCACAGGAGTCTTGGCATTAACAATTTTAGCGGTCTTGTTCCTGTGCAGCTTGGCAATCTTACCAAGTTGAAATCTTTGTAAGTAAAAGTCTTTAATTCTCAACAAATTCTATCATTTATATCACTTCATGACAAATTTTTACTGTCATACAGAAGCTTTAGCTCAAACAATTTCAACGGACCGTTGCCTGCTGATTTAGGAAAGTTGACCTCCTTAGAGCAACTGTAAGTCTATCTTACAACCTTCCAAATACAGAAAAGTTTGACTTTGAGGTCAAACTAATGTGTACCATTTTCAAGATTTTGAATTTTTTATAATTATTTTTTGTCTAACGCCTTCTTTGTCAATTAGGTACATAGATAGCAGCGGAGTGAGCGGGCCGTTTCCTCAAGAATTGTCAAATTTAAAATCCCTTCACACAGTGTAAACAAATGATTACATAAAGTTTGTTCTTCAGTACTCAAACCTGCATTTGTAAACTTTTATCCCACAACAGGTGGGCATCCGATAACGATTTTCCGGGAAAGCTTCCTGAGTTTTTTGGAACTTTTACGAATCTAACAACACTGTAAGCATGATATTAATTATATATGTTTGTAGTGAAAGTTCTGTTTTATATATATTAATGAATTTTCTCGTTCGTTTTCTTCAGGAGACTTGAAGGAACATCTCTTGAAGGCCCGATTCCGAGCAGTTACGCTGCTTTGACTAAACTAGAAGACTTGTAAGACTTTTCATTAATTTTGTAAAACAATAAATATATGTGTTAGGACTAAACTGGTCATATGTTAATCAGTTTAATCCTTTTATTTTTTATGCTTTATAGGAGAATAGGTGATCTGAGTGGTGAAGATTCGACACTTGATTTCTTGGTTAACTTGTCCAGCCTTTCGATTCTGTATGACTTACTGCCTCCTTGTTTGCATTTGTTTAATCATTATATATTATATGTCAAAATTAACGCCTTTTTTATTTTTTAATTCACCATACTTAGCCTTGCCTTACAAAAATGAAACTATCAAATTAGTACAATTTGGTATAGAAATTTGGTGTAATTTGTGTATCTCTTACAGTTCCTTGAGAAGCTCCCGATTAACTGGTGAAATTCCGTCACAAATTGGCACTTTTGCTAACTTGCAAACGCTGTAAGTTCCACTTTATGCCAAATGTTATGCATGTCGTAGGATAATAACTGTGTCTAAAGTTCTTATTTGGAAAACATGTTAAAGGGACTTGAGCTTCAACAAATTAACAGGCAGCATACCAAACTCTTTCCAAGACTCACAATCGTTGCATTTCTTGTAAGTCTTTCAATCTTTCCATAATTTATAATCTGAAATTCTGAATTTGTCCACAATGTTATGATTTTCAGGTATCTAGGAAGCAATAGCTTAACCGGGGAGATCCCATCAAATCTCATAACTCAACAACTTCGGGGACTGTAAGTACCAAAATGACGTCTTCAGCCACCTCTTAGTTTTCTTCTATTTATCGGTTTTGTTTCATTATGTTGCAACAGAGACATCTCCTTCAATTCCATCACAGGAAATTTACCTGCTAATTTTGCAAAAATTGGAAGATCATTGTGAGTTGAATTATTCTATTTCATCTTTAGCTCCCCAGATTATCGAAACACCACATAAACATAATACTTTTTCTGCAGAAATGTTGTTGGAACTTTGGTGAATGGAGACAGCTTACTAAACGGGTAAACTGCCGTTCCTTTAAGATTTACAGTTCCATTCTCTTGGGATTTTTATATGTGGAAAAGCCTAATGTGTTTACTTAAAAATCGGTGCAGGAAGGCGTCTGAGATCTCACGTTGTCTGTTAGGTGATAACAAGTGCAAGGAAAAGGTTCCAGCCAGTAAGTTCTATTCAGCATTTTTCATACTTTGACTCTCAAGGTCAGACAAACAAATTTTTGACGTCATGTTCAATACACATTTTCTATAGCTTGGATAGTTACACTGTTCCACCCGTAATATCTATTATAAATTTTAAAATTGCTATTAGAATATTTTCTAATAAACGTTGATATTTTCATGTCAAACTTCAAGTTGAAAATCAGTATGTTTGACTTTGACTTTACATTGTAGATTCTTTTGCTGTCAAATGTGGTGGTTCACAACAAGTATCTACATATGGTGTTAGATTCGATGATGATTCTGAAATCCTTGGGGCTTCGTCAGTCTACACAAGTTCAAACAACAAATGGGCAGTAAGCAACACAGGAAGTTTCATATCAAACCCAAATGGACCTCAATATACTACACAAACCGCTTCGCAAATCACAGGTACTTTAGACTCTGAGTTGTATAGAACCGCAAGAATATCACCAAACTCTTTAAGGTATTATGGCCTCGGGTTAAGAAATGGAAGATACAATGTTGAACTTCATTTTTCTGAAATTCAAATGGAGGATTCTGAGTCATGGAGAGGCCTTGGAAGACGCTTATTCGACATTTATATCCAGGTACATATCTCATATTTTTATAAAAATGGGACGAAAAATATTATTGCTTAAAAACTTGGACCAATTTGAAAAGGGTGAAAGAGTTATTCAAGATTTCAACATAATGAACGAAGCACACGGACCAAAAAGAGCATTAGTGAAATTGTTTGAAACCAATGTAACAAACACAATCATCGACATTCATCTGATGTGGGCTGGGAAAGGTACTTGCTGCATACCTGTTCAAAGCACATTTGGTCCACTGGTCTCAGCTATACATGTTTCTCAAGGTTAGTTAAATGTCCAAACTGTAACGTTGAGTAAATATTTAATTACAAACGTAACTATGAACTGTCTTATTTTGTTAGTATCAATCCCCGCTGGTTCTTCCAAGGATAACAAGAAGCAAGTAGGAAGGATCGTTGGAATAACACTTGGAGGTGTAGCTGTATTGCTCTTAATATCGTCGGTTTTTTACTTATGGTGGGCAAAGAAGACACCAAAACATGTGCATATCAATACAGACTCGCCTAAGAAAAGCCTAACTTCCATCTAGGCTGTTTTCTGACACTTGTTCGTAAACATCTGCTACCAAAAAAAGGGTAGGCAGTACATGTTTCCATTGTTAGATCTACATGTTATACAATGTTTGTGTCTTTTAATTTGTATATGTATGTTTACTTTGGCTTAATAAAGGTCTGGTTAAATCTTTTTTAACATTGCATTGATCCCACATTCGAAAACACATACTATACAACAAGTTTGATGTGAAATATAATCTACAAAAGCATGTACGACTGTAAAGACATTTTCTAATGTGGTATGCAAACCCATACTAATTAGTATTTAATAAAATATTACATTGAAATACCATGAGAAAACATGACTCCTTATTAAATTATTATGAGCAGCAGTTGGATTAGGGATAATGACTTTGCAAATTAATATGCCACCACATGAGTCGAGTGTTCTCAGCTTTTTGATGTGTGACAAGTTTTTCATGTGCCCATGTCTGTCAGGTTAACTAGATGAAAAATAAATAGACAATACATAAAGATATCATTTACGCATGTCGAAAACACTTAATATAGTCCAGTTATATGGCTACCAAAAGACATCACAGTTCTCACGTTGCATAAATATTCTGCTCCATCTTTCATTTGTTAATTCAAACTTTAAAGAAAGGTTTTAAGATCGGGATTTTGTTTATGATCATTCTCGTTTTTGCAAGATCAAAATCATAAGATTAGATTGGGTTACTTATTAAGATCCTATTATAACGTCATTTTTTTAATAGTATTTGTAATAATATTATTTAAATCTACAACCTAAGATTTAAATGAGGAAACATAAGTCCATGTTTTTTTTTTTTTCCTTTTTCTTTGTCTTCTTTTCTTTTTTTTCTTTCTTTATTTCATTTTTTTTTCTTTCTTTTTTTTGTGCTTTTTTTTTCACGCTACTAGGTTTTTTTTCTTTTTTTTTTTCTCTTTCTAATTCACGTTTTTTTTCCTAATAAACGTTTTTTTTTCGTTTTCATACATTTTCGTCTGTTTTCATACGTTTTCGCCTGTTTTCATATATTTTCGCCCGTTTTCATACGTTTTCGTCCGCTTTCTTACGTTTTCGCCCGTTAACGTCTGTTTTCATACGTTTTCATATGTTTTCTTACATTTTCATTCGTTTTCATACATTTTTGTCAGTTTTCATACGTTTTCGTTCGTCTTAATACATTTTCGCCCGTTTTCTTTTGTTTTCGTCCACTTTTCATACGTCTTCGTCAGTTTTCAGACGTGTTTTTACGCTTTCATACGTTTTTGTTCGTTTTCATACAGATTAGTCTGTTTTCTTACGTTTTTGTTCGTTTTCATCTGTTTTCTTTCATTTTAGTTCATTTTTCAAACGTTTTTGTCCTTTTCATACATGTTTTTACTCTTTCATACGTTTTCTTCCGTTTTTATACATTTTCGTTCGTTTCTTATGTTTTTGTCCATTTTTTCATTCGTTTTCGTTTGTTTTTAAATGTTTTTGGCAATTTTCAGACGTTTATATGTTTCTAAATATCACAAGTGATATTCTGTTATATTTTAAATATCACAAGTTATATTCAGAATATCACAAGTGATATTTTGAATATCACAAATGATTTTATGTGATATGGAGAATGTCACAAGCAGGGGCGAAGCTTGGAAATTTCGAGTGGGGGGTCGGGATCTAAATTTTTTTTTCCTAACACTATGGGGGGTCGAAACCGAATTAAATTGGGGGGGCGAAACCGAAAATACCGAAATTTTTCTACACGAAAACTATATACCCCTACATCGCAAAAAAAATTTCGGGGGGTCGGCCGCCCCTCCCCGCCCCTTAGAAGCTGCGCCCCTGGTCACAAGTGATACTATAAGTACCAGAAATGATATTCTGGATATTATAAGTAATATTATGTGATATTCAAAGTATCACAAGTGATATTCAGAATATTATAAGTGATTTTCTGAATTTGACAAGTGATTTTCAACAAATGTTTTTTAACATGAAAATCACAAGTGATATTCAGAAAATCATAAGTGATAGATATTCAGAAAAGCACACGTGATATTTAGAATATCACCATTGATATTCAGAAAAACACAAGTGATATTCTGAATATCATTTGTGATATTCGTAAAACGTATAAAAACGGACGAAAACATAAGAAAACACAGAAAATCACTTGTGAATATCACAAGTGATATTCTGTGATATTCTGAATATCACAAGTGATATTCTTAATATTACAAGTGATTTTCTGTAATATGGAGAATATCACAACTGATACTATGAGTACCACAAATGATATTCTGGATATTATAAGTAATATTCTGTAATATACAAAGTATCACAAGTGATATTCCGAATATCATAAGTAATTTTCTGAATTTGACAAGTGATTTTCAATAAATGTTTTGTAATATGAAAATCACAAGTGATATTTAGAAAATCACAAGTGATAGATATTCAGAAAATCACAAGTGATATTTAGAATATCACCATTGATATTCATAAAAATACTAGTGATATTCTGAATATCATTTGTGATATTCGGAAATGTATAAAAACGGACGAAAACATAAAAAAAAAATGGACTAATACGTATGAAAATGGACGAAGTATGAAAACAGACGAAAACATAAGAAAATCACAAGTGCTATTCATAATATCACAAGTGATATTCAGAAAATCACAAGTGATATTATAGAACCACTGAATATCACTTGTGATATTCAGAAACGTAAGAAAATGAATGAAAATGTAAGAAAACGGACGAATACCTATGAAAATATCATTTGTGGTACTCATAGTATCACTTGTGATATTTTGCATATCATAGAAAATCACTTGTGATATTCTGAATATCACAGAATATCACTTGTGATATTCTGAATATAACTTGTCATGTTTAGAATATCACTTGTGATATTCAGAATATAACTTGTGATATTCAGAATATCACTTGTGATATTGAGAAACATATGAAAATGGCAAAAAAAAAGCACTTAAAAACGGACGAAAACGAATGAAAAAACGGACGAAAATATATGAAAACGTATGAAAGTGTAAAAACATGTATGAAAAGGATGAAAATGTTTGAAAACTAGATGAAAACGAAAGAAAACGGACGAAAATATATGAAAACGAACGAAAATGTAAGAAAACGAACGAATATGTATGAAAACGGATGAAAACGTGTGAAAGCGTAAAAACACGTCTGAAAAAGGACGAATACATAAGAAAAATGGAAGAATATTACATATGTTATTCAGAATATCATTTGTGGTAATCATAGTATCACTTGTGATATTCTGCATATCACAGAAAATCACTTGTGATATTCAAAATATCACTTTTGATATTCTGAATATCACTTGTGATGTTTAGAATATCACAGAATATCACTTGTGATATTCAGAATATAACTTGCGATATTTAGAAATATATGAAAACGTTTGGAAATGGCAGAAAATAATTAAAAATGAACGAAAACGAATGAAAATGTATGAAAACGGAAGAAAACATATGAAATTATAAAAACATGTATGAAAAGGATGAAAATGTTTGAAAACTAGATGAAAACGAAAGAAAACGGACGAAAATGTATGAAAACGAACGAAAACGCAAGAAAACGAACGAATATGCATGAAAGCGGATAAAAACGTATGAAAGCTTAAAAACACGTCTGAAAAAGGACGAATACGAAAGAAAAATGGACGAATATTACTTATGATATTCAGAATATCATTTGTGGTAATCATAGTATCACTTGTGATATTCTGCATATCACATAAAATCACTTGTGATATTCAGAATATCACTTGATATTCTGAATATCACAGACTATCACTTGTGATATTCATAATATAACTTGTGATGTTTAAAATATCACAGAATATCACTTGTGATATTCAGAATATCACTTGCGATATTTAGAAGCATATGAAAACGTCTGAAAATGGTAGAAAAAAATTAAAAATGAACGAAATCGAATGAAAATGTATGAAAACGGAAGAAAACATATGAAATTATAAAAACATGTATGAAAAGGACAAAAACGTTTGAAAACTGGACGAAAACGGATGAAAACGTATGAAAACGAACGAAAACGTAAGAAAACGAACGAATATGTAAGAAAACAGATGAAAACGTATGAAAACAGACGTGAACGGGCAAAAACGTAAGAAAGCAGACGAGAAACGTATGAAAACGGACGAAAATATATGAAAACAGGCGAAAACGTACAAAAACAGACAAAAACGTATGAGAACGGATGAAAACGTTTGAAAGCAAAAAAAAACGTGTATTACGAAAAAACATTTATTAGAGAAAAAAAAAGACAAAAAAAAAGGGGGAAAAGTGATTTAGAAACAAAACATTAAAAAAAAAAAAAAAAAAAAAAAAAAAAGGAAAAAAAAAGTAGCGTGAAAAAAGAAAGACAAAAAAATAATAAAGAAAAAAACAAAAAAAATAACAAAAAAAGAAGAAAAAAAAAATGCGTGACAAAAAAACCAAAAAGAAAGAAAGAAAAAAAAAGAATAATAAAAAAGACAAAAAAAGAAAAAAAAAAACATGGACTTAGGTTTCCATATTTAATTTTAGGTTTATCCCAACCATTAGATCAAATTAAATGGATGATGGAGATTTGTCCATTGGTATGCACCAAAATAAGGGTATCCAAAATAAAGTGCCTCTATATCATAAACACAAAATTATATAAATGTTTTATGAAAATATTGTCTTAAATTATGAATATGGAATGTTTAATAAGATTAAAATGTTGTTTTTTAAATTCTATAAAACATACTCCGTAATTAATAACTTTGTGGTTTTTTTAGCTTTTGGTTTCGAAAAAGTAAGATCAGACCGGATTAGATCTTAAGCTCCTATGGTTAAGATCGGGATCTTATAAAATCTTAAGTTTGGTAAGATCTTATGTAGGATTCGTATCATTTTTACTTTGTAGGATCGTAAAATCGTAATATCTTAAGATAAGGATCGAGATCTTAATAATCGTGTTTGAAACTATTCTACATTTTTGTTGCTTTGTCTTCAAAATTATTTGCAAAGACTATGAAACCTAAACGAAACGATACTCGATTTCGATCGTATTTTTCAAATTAATTTTTGTTGATTTTGTATTAATTGTTTGAATGAAATCCAATTTGTCATTTGTTGTGGCAATGCATTCGTTTGTTTATTTATCAATACTAGAAAGGTGCCCGCGTGATGCGGGGGCGGATTATTGGGGTGAAGAGGAGGGAGGTGGGGTGGTGGAAAGTAGTTGTTGGGGTGGTTGTTGAGGTGGTTATAAATTGTTGGGGGCGGTTGTTGAAGTGGTTATAAATTGTTGAGGGTGATTGTTAGGGGTGGTTGTTTTCATACTTAGTAAGTAAAAGTCTGAATTTTTAAGTCTTTTTAATTATAGAATAGTTCCAAATACATTATATAGTAGTATAGATATGGACAAGTGACCGATCAAGCGAAAGAATAGTCTACTTTTCTAGCCATGCGCCCATGCATGCAATCATATAAAATAAATAATAATGTGAAGTAGTAATACTTTTATATTCACTCTTTCTTAAAAAAACACATACCTTTTTACTCGTTTATGACCCATGAGTCAACTAAGGTGTGTTAAACTCAGTTAAAGTATATAGCCAAGTTGGTCAATTGTCACATACATTATATATGCGGACAATATAAAATACAGTAATAGCTTTAGCTTTAATTTATTTATGCCACTTGATATATTATTTTCCATGTCGAAACATGATGACATAATTAATAGTAAAAAGTTATGACACAAAAATGTTTATTTCACTAACGTATTCAGTTGACTTAATTTTCAATATATTTTTGATGAATTCTTTGTTCTTTGGTTATTCAAAGTATGAAAATTTGGATACTAACATATATACTGTTCTGTAAGAAGTATTTGTGTTTGCTGATTGTTAACGCATGTTAGTTTTTCTAGAGTCTCAGGTATATCATCATCTGATTCAGCTAAGGTAAGAGGTGTGAGAAAAACAGCGTTTAGAAGTGAGTCTAGGACTAGATCCGCTAAAAGGCCAGCCTTTTTTAGCTCACCAATGGAAGCAAGGAAAAAGGTAGCTGGAGTAGCGGAAATGTGATTGCTTTTGTTGTGTTTCTGCATTCTGGTATTTCGGGGAAAAGTGGGGGGTTTTGGGTGATGTGTGTAGTTGAACAATTCATGTTTATATTTAGGTTGGTGTATTATCGGATCGTCAAATGTAACACCCCCAAAATACCGCAGCGGAAGACTGTGTCATAGGGATGCTACTTCATAATACAAAGTACAAGTTATAGAAAACGAACTCTAAATGAGACGTTTTGAAAAGTTACCATTCGATTAATGAATTCAAAGTTACAAACATGAGATTCCAAAGTATGATACATAAATGTATACAAAATGTTGAATGGTAAATGATAAAAGCGTAAGTCTTCAGAATATGCAGCTTGACTCTAAGTTCCACGCACTAGCTATCGCCTTACTAACCTGAGATAAACATGCTAAAGTGTCAACACAATGGTTGGTGAGTTCATAGAGTTTGTCTTAAAATAGTTGAAAAGCCTTAAAAGAATATTCGCACAGCAAAGGCATCGTGAATCCACTCAGTTGCAACTCCCGCCATAAGAGACTTGCAACCTGTGTGTTCACAACCCACTGCTAACATATAGTTTCTCAGGATTATATTCACCCATGGTCACGTCATTTTGGACCCATAGGCGGGGAACCACCATCCCAAATAGTACATGTCACCCAACGTCTCGAATCTTGGACTTGGGTGGGGGGTGTAGGCCCATACTAGTACTATTAATACCTCTCCTTTGACAGCATAGAGTATTGTGTATGTACGTAAATACAAATCTTGTATTTAAATTAAGCAAGTACAGTGTAACAAGTATGTATAACGCAATCAAGTATAATTATCATGTATAACGCATTCAAGTATAATGTCAATCAAGTATAACACAATCAAGTATAAATGTTTTGAGTATTTGTACAAGTAAGCAAGTAGTTGTGCATGTATCCCCCCCAAAGAGTTAAAACAAGTATGAAAAGAGTAGGGGCTATGACTCACCTTAAGCTTATGTAATGAGAAATGAAAGTGGTAGTCGAATCGCGAAAGTCTCTAAGAGCAGCCTATAATAGAACGTTGCAACTTAGGTTTGGAGTAACGTCTAAGAATACAAAGAATTGCCCATATATGTCTTGCATAATGTTCATGATGTAGTACTTAGTATATAGTGTAAGTCTTTGAATATAAATGGTTTATGAAACATGTATAGGTTGTATATCTCTTACTACCGTTCAGGCCGACATAATTCAGAAGTCATAGAGTAAACGTTCGAGGAGCCAGGACACTTTAATTCGTAAATCCACAACTCGTCTCGACGGCTTACTTAATGAACTCCTCACATGAGGCTCCCTACTATTGTAGTATTTGATAACATATATATAAGTTTTGATCTTTAAAAGTTATATGGTCTTTAGCCGTGGCTTTGCCGTGACCTTGGTCATTGTTACCATGGTCTTGAGACTCAACCTTGGCTTTAGCCATGGTTGTGGTCTCGGCTTTAGGTCATTAGACCTCTTGGTCTCATCTAAATATAATCATTATATAGTAACTTTGGTCTAAAAATGAGCTGTTAAGAATTTGAAGAAATTATCACTCGGAAAGCGTTTTCAGGGCTCGAGCTTCTTTATTCCTGAACGAAAACGTCGTTCCGGACAACTTTCGTGTTTTAACTTTTTGATGAATCGGACCAGAAGTGGGACTTTCAAAATGGCAGAATGCAAAACAGTAGGGTATTGGCAGTTTCGGCGTTTTGGTTTCGCTAACTTCTTATGGCCGTATCTTTTGACTCGTGTACTCGTTTTAGGTGATTCAAATTGCTATGTTTTCCTTTTGAAGTCCTTTATAACAGTAAGTAAGTGTCAAATATCATAGTTATACTATTTTGGTCGTGGTTCTCCATAAAAATCACTAGTTTGCTTGTTTGCTTGTCATAAGTTAACATATGTATACCAATACTTGTTTTATCCATTTTTAAACATCATGAACACAATAACAAGAACATATATAGCATGAAAGGAACACAAAGAGCATAAAAATGATAATTAAGCAAGGAGTATGTTAGGGTTTGCTTACAACTTTTGGCTTTCACTTAAAAAAGGAAGTCAAGTATAGAACTAGGACACTAAACCTAAGCTTGTAAACCCTTCACCATAACTCTTGTAACCCTTGCTAGCCTTGATCTAACCCTTGTGAAAACCATTTAACTTCAGCCCCTAATCACCTTGTGTAGCTCCTAATTCATCCATGGAATCACCAAATAAACTTAAGAACTAGGTAGAGAATACTAAGACCTTGAACTTTGTAGTGTAACTTGTAGTTTGAAGATCAAAGGATCATGGTGCTAGGTATTTATGTTGTGGAATTTTTGGTGATGAAGAAAGGAAGGGATTAGCTTGCTATTTATACTATGAATGAGGAGGTTAGGAAGGTGGCTAGGAAAGTTACCTAAACTTGGAGACAAAGTTGTAAATAAGTATGATCTAATGGCTAAAGTCATGAGATGATGCCACAAGTGTGAATGCCCCCCCTAGTGGCGGTTCATGAACTTGGAGAACAAGGTGTGGACTTTTGATGATATTATCCTACTTATGTGACTAGTTTTGGACCCGTAAATTGCTAACCGTAAGTTATTAAGCCACGAAACGTAAAACCGGGTATCCTAAAAATATGAAACTTATAAATATGGTAGAACTTATCAATATACTCCATAATAAAATATAAAATGAGTGGTAGGTTCTATCGGGTGCTAAAACCCTGCTAAAAACTGGAAACACGGGTCTAAAATGCGTAATTCGCGTAAAACGCTGAACTGAAAAACGTAAAATTCCAAAAGTTTTGGAATTGTCCTAAAATGAGAGAAAATCATATTTCTATTGTTTATAATGTTTTATGGACATATCGGGATGCTGGAATGACGTTTAAACCTAAAAGTAAATCTCGGACACGGCTTTGTGATTTTTGCAGAAATGATCCGACGAGCGTCAAACTCTCGGATTATCGTTAAAATAGTTTAGCTTACGAGAATATGAAATAAAAATTTCTAAGATGAATAGTGAAAAGTGAATAGTAAAAAGTGAATAGTGAAATTTTCGGGAATAAAAGTTAACCTGAAATTGCGAATTGTTACATCAAACAAGTTGTTGAACAATCTTTGTTGTTGGAAATTTTGCAATGTCATTCGTATGTTTTAACTATCGTTTGTGTGGTGTACTTATGGGAGAGGAGTTTAGTAGTCTAACGACATTGTGACTTTTATAGTTTTGGGGTGTGGAAATGTGTGGGGCTGTCAATGGGTGAAAATGGGTAAATGTTGCTATGTCATAGACATTCTTATTGTGAAAACTATTGATTCTACCATGTTATTTCAGTGTTCACTTAATAATACGCTTTAAGATTTAAGTGTTGGCTTTGTAGTGTTCCCTTGCATACGTGTTTTAAAAGCTCTTTATTGTTGCCTATCCTACTTTGAAACTCTGGTTTAATGGTTTCGTATATCACTTGCGATGTTGCAAACATGCAATTTTAGTTTATCTTTTACTAAAAGTCTTAAAAGGCATTTTAAGTCACATTAAGTTTTGCTAAAAACTAACGTCTATGTAGCTTTCTCAGGTGCAAATGATGAGTGACTTTTAATTGTTGGGTACACAAAACAAGACATCATTATACCAATCTAAGATAACTCAAAATCAATGTTTTGGAAAACCGATAACACTAACGTATACAAGCACTTCACGCAATGTGCGGGTGGGAATCCTTGTTTGATCGCATCATCCATAAACTGCGAATGAGCACCACTTCAAAAGCTAACATGCCTGTTTTGCTCCTGTAATTATATTGCTTTATTTAAGTATTTTAGTTTTATTTTTGGTAAAAACGTATTACAAACTTGATGTGTTATACATTCCATCTTTACCATATATAAAGAGAAAATGTTATTACTTTAAAACACTAAATATGAGAAATATTGAATTACCATTATGCCTTTATGTCTTGCCTAAAATGTTGTCCTATAATATTTTTACTAAAATTGCTTAATCTTTACCAACTTTTTTTCTTTTCTAAAGATTCGTCCCGCTTTGAATTCCCGATTCATATTTCAGTTTCAAATTGTTAAACGGAAACTGGTATGATGTTGCTGTCATCTTGGGTGATGATGAAGACTTGTCAGTGTCAATTGCTGAATGTTACACGACAACTTAACTATAATGTCTAAACTATAACTATTTGACGCTTAAAAATCACGTTGTTATACATAGGTACACGTCTAGTTTCAAATAAAACGTACACTTTGAAAATTCGTATCGGATTTGAAAGAAGTATTATTATTACATTGTGCATCATTAATATTTCATTTTAACCCATTTAGACAAATAATAATAATAATAATAATAATAATAATAATAATAATAATAATAATAATAATAATAAATAAAAAAAAATTCCACCATCCGTTGTATAATAAGTGTTTACAATGCTATTTTGAGATTTTGAGATGTCTCAAAATAGGTATACATTTTGTATTTCAATTAGTGAGATGAGATTTTAGTAAATAGAAATGATACTTGATTTTTGATTGATAAATAATGTAATTAGTGAGATTTTATAAGACTTTGTATATTTAAACTTTATCAAGATCTCTTTCGAACCCCTAATATTGTATTTTGTTATTGCACATGAGGTCTAATAAATAATATTGTATTTCTAAAAAAAAGTTACATGCTTCGTTTTTGTGGTTTTCTCAAAATCATACTCAGCGTCTGTATTTAAATAATCCATAATTTTCAAACTATTTGCATTGATAGTCTCAATTTTAAAAATAGAGCCTATCCGTGTAATAACGAGAGGGACTGCTAGTGTATCAAAAAACAATAGATTATTACACCACATGATACTTATTTTCCACAATAATAACCATTGATGCAACTAGTTTATCACAAGTGTGATTATGTGTTAACCATAAGGACTAAACATGTAGCTTTTTTCATTTTGTAAAAGAAAATAAGATAGCTTGGCTATAATTTTTGTAGCCAATTGACTACAATTCTTCACCAAAATACATAAGAAAATGAAAATTAGAAACCCACAAAAAAAATAGGAACCTACAAAATGACTAAGAAACCCACAATTTATAACACGTAAAGAATTAACTACAATTAAATATATTCCCAAAAGAAAAAACATAAAGCGCTTTATGTGTAGAAGTAAATAGTAGTTAAATGTCTCAATCACCGTAAACCAAACGCGGGGGCAGTCACACAACAAATTTACAAACACAACACCACACCAAATTGAGACAATAAAACACCGCCTGCTTTTCTCTTTCTAGAATTACATAACACTATTCAACTAACACCACCTGCTCTTCTATTTTCTTCCTTTCCTTTATTATTTCCCCTGCACCAAATCCCCCAATCACCGCTAACATATTCACTATGTCTTTCCTTCTACCTTAGATCTAATCCTAGTCAAACAATAATCTAATTTCAGATCATTTACGGTATTTAATTCTACCTTTTTTTTTTGTTAAATTTAACCTTGTTAGTTAAATTAGTCAAATTATTGAATGAACTGATATTAGTTAATGACTGTGATTTAATATTTTATAATTTTTTCGGCCGGCTATTCCACGAGTTTGACCTTTTTGGCGTCGCCGCTTTAGGATTAATATTATTATTTTTTTTAATGTATATTTGAGATTTAGAAGACTGTTATTTTGGATTAGATTTCGTTTTTTATGAAGCTAATTAATGATATTATTAATTTTTAACTTATTTATTGAATTCTTTTTATTACTAGTTATTACATATTAATCAAATTTATTTTAAAATTTTAGTATAATATACGGACATAGAAGAATTTGACATTGTTTAATGTCTTGTACTTGTGATTATTACACAAACAAACTGTAAGTACAACTAATAATTTTATTTTAAATAATTTTGTTTTGTGTGTAGTTATTAGTCATGCTTTCATTTTGATACTTATAATCCCATGCATCTATAGATTTTTCGTATTACAATTAAATTATTTATCGTTATCCGTATTCTAGTTTTTAACCCGTATAAGAGAAGAGATACGATGATAAGTGGTGATTTTGTTAGATTTAGTTTGAGATCTATAATACTGTTAGTTTATAAGGTCTGATTTAATGTGTGGATGATTTTGTAGATTTGATTTTAACTGAAGAAAAAAATTATTTAGAAATATGGCGCCGACAACGTTTAGGAAGGCGATGGGAGCGGTGAAGGATCAAACAAGTATAGGAATCGCGAAAGTGGCGAGTAATATGGCGCCTGAGCTAGAAGTTGCCATAGTCAAAGCGACGAGTCATGATGATGATCCAGCTAGTGAGAAGTATATTAGAGAGATTTTACAGCTTACCTCGTATTCACGAGGATATGTTAGTGCTTGTGTTCATGCTGTGTCCAAGAGATTGAGCAAGACTCGTGATTGGATTGTTGCGTTGAAGTGTTTGGTGCTTGTACATCGCCTTTTGAATGATGGTGATTCGGTTTTCCAGCAGGAGGTTATATATGCTACTAGGAAAGGAACTAGGTTGCTTAATATGTCGGATTTTCGTGATGAGGCGCATGCTAATTCGTGGGATCATTCCACTTTTGTGAGGACGTATGGGTTTTATTTGGACCAGAGGTTGGATATGATCGCTTATGAGAGGAAGCAAAACGGTGGTGGTAATGGTGATAATGAAAGGTCAAGGGATGATAGGTGGAGATCGCCACAGAATCGGGGATATGATTATGATTATAACGAGTTTCGTGATGAGCCTGGGTATGGAAATATGAGGAAAGTAAGATCGTACGGGGATGTGAGAGAGGGATCTGGAACGTCCCAGGAGAAGAAAGATGCTACTCCGTTGAGGGATATGACACCCGAGAGGATATTTGGAAAGATGGGACATTTACAGAGGCTTTTAGATCGGGTGTTGTCATGCCGGCCTACTGGTCTGGCGAGAAACAGTAGGCTGGTGTTGGTTGCGCTATACCCTATTGTGCAAGAAAGTTTCAAACTTTATGCTGATATATGTGAGGTTTTAGCTGTTTTGCTTGATAAATTTTTTGACATGGAACAACACGATTGCGCTAAGGCTTTTGATTGTTACGTTAGTGCTGCAAAACAGATTGATGAGCTGGTAGGTTTCTATAATTGGTGTAAGGATATGGGTATTGCAAGATCATCGGATTATCCAGAAGTTCAAAAAATAACTTCGAAATTGCTAGAGACACTTGAGGAATTTGTGAGAGATAGAGCAAGAGCTACGAAAAGCCCAGAGAAGAAACCCGAGGTTGTGGAAGCAGTTAAAGAGGAAGAACCAGTTCCTGATATGAATGAAATAAAGGCTTTGCCAGCACCAGAGGCTCCTCCTCCACCACCTCCTGTGGTTGAGCCGCCGTCACCACCTAAACCACAAGGCGATTTAGTGGACCTACGAGAGGAAGCATTTACGGCTGATGATCAAGGAAATAGATTTGCATTGGCATTGTTTGCAGGCCCAGCAGCGAATAAGGGTAATGGGAACTGGGAAGCTTTTGGTTCCAATGGGGAATCTGAAGTAACTTCCGCCTGGCAGAATCCAGCTGCAGAGGCTGGAAAAGCTGATTGGGAACTTGCATTGGTGGAAACCACCAGTCACCTTGAGAAACAAAAGGCGGCAATGGGTGGTGGTCTTGACCCTTTGCTTCTTAATGGAATGTATGACCAAGGAATGGTGAGGCAACATGTGAGCGCGTCTCAGTTTTCCGGTGGCAGTGCTAGTAGTGTGGCATTGCCAAGCAAGTCAGCTACACCTGTTTTGGCACTACCAGCTCCTGATGGGTCTGTCCAAGCCGTAGGAGGTGACCCATTTGCGGCTTCATTAAGCGTCCCACCGCCATCGTATGTCCAAATGGCTGATATAGAAAAGAAACAGCAGTTATTAGTTCAAGAACAGATGGTATGGCAACAGTATGCTAGGGATGGTATGCGAGGTCAAGTTAGTTTGGCTAAGATTAATGGCGGTGGTTATGTTACTCCTGGACAACCTCCCATGATGCCATATGGTGTTCAACCAATAAATGGTAACGGTTATTACTATCCTACTTACTGATACATTTTCACCATGTATTTGTTGTTTTATCATGTGTTACATATCTTGTATTGTATGCATCTCTGCATTTCCACCTACCGAGATTTGTTGACATTTTTGTTGTTGTGATAGAATGCACGAGTTACGATATGATATCCGTAATGTCACTGTAATTTTGTAATTACGTACTAAATCAAACTGCTATTTGTTGCTTCTTTTGTGATACATGATGACTAAAAGACTATTCGAGTGGAAGTAGCTTTATTCTGTCTGGATCCTTCATCGCTTCATGCTTTTAATTACAAAGAGAAATAGCATTAGATGCCTTTTCCTTAGTGCCTAAGTATTCCTTTTTTGTTACCTTTATGTGCCAATTTGTTAAAGTTGAGTTAATACAATCATTGAAAGCTGTTTATGTTTTAATTTCAATTGTTAAACACATCGCTCCTTTTTAAACCATTATATTTCGAGTGTGTATGGATTGTTTTCATTCAAAGTGCTTATATGCTTATTCTCTCACAAATATAAGTTGTCTGGAAGGGGGAAAAATTGATATGCGTACTATAGTGTGAGATAAGTAGTTTTCATTTAGCAACATCTCGTGTGCTTAATGAGCAAATTAACAGTTTTAAATGAGCAATCAGAAACACCGTCTTCATATGTTGATATTCAGATAGATAATAGCATTTCCTTTGTGAAATGTTCTCAAGTGAATTTATCTATGGTATGTTGGAAAAACCAACCGGGCTAGCTCAGTTGGCTAACAGCCTAACATAGATGACTTTGGGGAGGTTGTTACCATATGCGAGAGGTCTTAGGTTCGAGTCTCTCCATGGGGGTTTTCCTTCTAGGTGGAATTGAGGTTGGCAGGGACTAATTATTATTCGAATCACTAATTATTATTCGAAGTTGGCAGGGACTACTTTCGGGGTAAATACTGTAGAATTGAATAACTAACTTAGTATTGTACTAACTCGTCGTTCAAAAAAATTTGCATATTGGGAAATGTTATTATTTTGAGTTATCATTTAATCTGCTTAGTACCCATTTCAAAATAGTGATCATATTCGTTGAGTAAACAGACTTGTAAAAAATCACTTTAAATATTAGCAGTCACATTAGATTAGCAATTTGAAATATGCAGTTCCAAACACCCCCCTAAGACAAAATGAAAAAATTGTCAAAAGAATGTACCAACATACAAATCACAAATTTGACTGTCAAATCAATTTGGCAGTATGGACTGTTGAACAAGAAATTCTCTGCTCAATTAGCGTTGCAAGTTTGACTAATTTTGGAGAAAACTTGAAATAATATCAAGAGTAAACGTTTACCTTTTTTTTGACGAACATAGAAAACTGAAAACAGGTTACCTTCTTGCTGATTTCATTTGCAACTTTGAATATTGAATTCCTCCATTAATTTGTCAAATGTTGACCTTTCACTCTCATGAGTCAGAGAGAATATTTCTTTCCACGTACAATGTACATTAGCCAAATTTTGGAAAAATACGAAAACTTAATACTCCTCAAATTAATTTCAACCACCATATATAAATTTGTGATAAGAGCATTGGGTGCAGTGGTGCCATGGCTTCAAGCTGTGGCATCAAAAGTGTTGCCACATTAGCAAAAATCTTCACGGCACCACATTTTGCCCGTAACCGTTGGCACCAGAAATTCTGGTGTCGTCGGCCATTTTTTTTTTCTTTTACATAAACCAAAATATACACAATATAAACTAAAAAAAACCTTCATTAATTTAAAAAAAACACACATTACATTAAAAAAAAAAATACATTTAAAAAAAAAGTTTTATAAATATATTTAAAAGTATATGAATGTATAACCAAATGCTACAAAATTTAAGCCCAAAATTTATACTTAATACAAAATTTAAAAAGTGTGGATATTTATACTCAATGCAAATGGCCCCAAAATTTAAGCCCTAAAACCATTACAACCCTAATAAATATATTCTCTTCCTCCCTCCCAAAACTGCTACCTGCAACAAGGAAAAAAAAAATCACACAAAAGAAAATCAAATACAGATGACAAATACAAGAAGTGTAGAGATTTCTCAAAGAAAAAAGTCTCCAATGGTCCATTAAAAATAAATAAATAAATAAATAAAACACCAAAGCGTGGAGCCATGGTGACGGTGCGAGTGGTGACGGCGCCACTTCCGGTGTGGTGCGCCATTGGTGTTTTTAGGCTGGTGGTGATAGCGTCACCAATGGCACCACCATACCCCACTCTAATCCCTTAATATAGATTTCAAATTTGTGATATTTGTTTGCTCGTAGTCATTTGAGAACTTACGAAAGGGGAAAAAACATACTATACTAAACGGTAAACAAAATTGATGATTTGATCTATTTTAAATATTTGCTAGTTTAAAAATGTACTACTACTTATTATTAGATGATAGATTAGCCTAGGCCGAAGACCGTGCTTAGAATTAGGCTAGACCCAAACCCATCAATATGCTTCGGCCTAACCTAATCTATTATCTAATACTTATATGGGTCAAATGGCACTTTTATTTCCTGGCAAGTTTTTGTTTAAATGTTTGCAAATTTACACACCAACATACTCTATAAGGAGCGCCTCCTGATTTATATCAGAACACCCTTAAAAAATCTTGATTAACTTGAATACTACTGGACAAAACTAGTATCATTAGAGCATCAGGTATCGTCGTGCCATGGTTTCAAGCCGTGGCACAAAAAGTACTGCCACGTCAGCAAAAATCTACACAGCACCAAAAATCCCACGACACCACATTTTGCCCGTAATCGTTGGCACCAGAAATTCTGGTGCCGTTGGCCTTTTTATTATTATTATTATTATTATTATCTTTTACATAATAAAACATACACAGTATAAACTAAAATAAACTTCATTAATTTTAAAAACACACATTACATATAAAAAAACACACATTACATTTAAAAAAATGCGTAAAATTAAAAACCTAGTATATAAACATAGAAATAAAAGCCTAGTACTCGTCGGTAGGATACTTTGCCCGAATTCGAGCTTGTTGTGCTTTCACGACCCTTGCGTTGATCGGATCCATCTTGCTTGTATCCATTTCTAGCATACGCATCTCCTCGGCAATCTTTTGAGATTCATATAAATGAACTCTTGTGAGTGACTCTCGCTCGAGAACATCCATCTTTGCCTTGCGGTCTAACTCGTATTGCATTTGCAACATTTCTTGAAACAATGCCGGGTTTGAACCGGAACTAGAGGTCGAGTTTCTCGAACGTTGACTCTTAAAAACCCGGTACATGCCGTCTGGCCGTGGCAACTCGTCGGTTCCAAAATGCTCGGGCTCCTCTTGCGTAGGCCGAAGACGATTACATCTTGCCAAAGTCGAGTCGGGATTTTTCCACTTGTGCTTGTCTTTCAAAAAGCCCCAAGCAGTCAAGTGTTTAAATTCATATCCCGTTGTTTTTTTTAAACAAAATGTGACAACGATTCATAAAATCTTTATCACTTTCCCCACTCATAACCGCCATTTCATCAACAACCGTATTAAACTTCTTTATATCTTTATTCATTGGAGTCAACTTTCCCGTCAACATGTTTTTTGTACGAGTAGTAAACTTAAGCCTCTTTGCTTCCTGGTTGTATACTTCGAGCACTTTGTACCAAAACGTATCCCTTTGTTGATCCGCACCCACTTTTGGATCCTCGGATACTTGGATGTAACACTCCGCCAAAAGATACTCCTCGTCTTGGCTCCAAAAAAGTGCGTGGTTGTCGGGACGGGACCACATCTTCATCGACCTCTTTGTCTTTGTCTTTGTTGGTTTTCTTCGTCTTCGCCTTTGGCTTTGGCTTCTTCACCATCGTCTTGCTTCTCGATTTTTTTGAGGTCGGTGTCGGAACAACTTCTTCATCGGATTCCATTTTATCTTCAACTTCGTCTTCGTCAACTTGATAAAACGAACCATGGTCCGAATTTGGTTGGGAAGGGATGGCTTGGTTTGTTTGTTGAGATTGTGTAAATTGATTATATTGGTTTTGTTGTTGTAATTTCCATTGGCTAAACAATGCTAGATCTTCGAGATTCATAAATGAGGTTTGGAAGGTGGGAAAGTAACCGGGATTCGAAGACGATCCCGGATTGTTACCGGGATTCGAAGACGATCCCGGCATTTGATTCGTCGGATCGTTTAGCATGTTGTTGATCCATGGTTGGTTTGGATTCATTTTGGATGGAAAATAGATAATAGAAGTAGAGATTTAATAGATTGGAAGTGTGTGTGAAGTATGAAATAATAAGGGGTATTTATAAGGTTTTTTTGAGTTGAATTGTGTTTATTTTTTTTATTTTTTATTATTATTATTATTATTTTTTTGAAAATGATACAAAAAACGGCTATATAGCCGTTGGTACCAAGTCCCATATTCAAAAAATATTGCAACGTTCATATACTTTTCAAAAAAAAAAAAAAAAAAAACGGCGCTGAGCCATGGGGACGGCGCAAGGGACGACGGCGCCACCACCGGTACAGTGCGCCATGGGCTTTTCTCGGCTGGTGGTGATAGCGCCACCCACCAGCCCACCGTACCCCATGCTCTTAGTAAATACCGATTGTTCCTTCTTATTTCCGTATTTAACCTTATGAGGAAATAACATGTTTGCTATGGCATAGATAAGTGCCAAAATAACTACTTGTATATTTTGAAGACTTATCAATTGGTCGATTTAAAGTAATCATGTGTAGGTAGGTTCTCAATTGTGATTTGGTTAACTTTAAAGTTATTAGTCTAATCTGATTCAGTAAGAGCATTCACAGTGCTCAAATCGTTAAATATTTTTCACTGTTATAACTCATTTTTTTTCATAAAAGTCATTAGTCCAATGACACCAAGCCTTTTCAAAGCTTTGTAATAAATAAATAAATATAGTAAAATATGAGAGTGAAAAGCTTTTGACAAAAGCTTGGAGTTAACCAAATCTTTCGTAAAAAGCTGTTACCACAATACAAATTTTTTTGTCAAATGACTTTATAAAAAAAATAGAAAGAAAAAAAAATAAATAAATAAATAAACATTGTGGATGCTCTAAGTAGGATAGGAATTTTTTGTAAACCGGAATCTCAAAAAAAAAAAAAAAAAAAAAAAAAATCTTTTGAATGATTGTGAATTTGTGATGATGGGGGTTGAGCCGTTGGGGCACATTAACATCTTTGGGCAATTGGATTCTGGCAGATACTAGCAAAAGTAAAAGTGGAATTATGGGTTTGGACTTTGGATACCGGTGGAATAATAATGCACTGTTTTTATCATTTCATACCAAGATAGTAAAGGTAGCAATTTGTGCCAAAAATGAAAAAAAATGAGCTACTTTTAGCTATTTTGGCTATGTTTGGCGCATAGCTTTTTGAGTTTTTTGAGGCGGTGAGCAATAAGCTTTTTGATTTGTATAACATGTGCCCGTTTGGCCCTACCCGTTCTAGCCTGTGCCCGTTCTAGCCCGTGCCCGTGTCCGCCCGGCCCGCTCATTTTGCCACCTCTAGTAGATAGAAATAGAAATGAACATTTATCAAGATAAAATACTTTTTGTGTATGATAGTTCATCTTTCAATTTTTGTTTTTCTTAAAAAAGTTATTTATTATTTAGTTCAACGGATCAAAAAACTTTTTAAATATATACGACGGAGCATGTATTAGATGAGATACCGGTTCTTTTTGTGGCATTCCATATGGTAATCGGCTAAAATTTGAAAACCTGTCACAGCCTATAGCAAGGAGCAAATAATATCCAAGAAAATCAAATTGTTTTATAGAATAGTAACTTGTTTTATGGGTTAAAGACTTATATCGAACATTCTAAAATTTTCAAATACCACCAATTTACCTTTTTTAATACTTTTATCACCAACAAAAGTTGTTCACCGACATTCCAAACTTAATTTCCAGCCGGCATTTCTTTATTCATGTGGAAATTGTTTTTGCCTAGTCACAAGTTTTGGTCCAATTGGGTCGGGTTTCCAATTGTAAAAAACACCCCCACAATATAAATCGTTACTTCTTCTCAGTAATATAACCCTAACCTTAACCCTAATCCTTGTAGGGATATGAGATTAACTATGTTTCGTGTATTAATCATAGCCAGAGTTTACAATATATATAGCCATGAAACCCTAATACATAAGACTATCGGGCCATAGCCCATACAAATAACTAATGGACTATATAGATAATATGACTAACACTCCCCCGCAGTTGGAGCGGGAGGACACCGGACACTCAAACTCGTACGAAACTCCTCAAACAAAGCTGAAGGTAATCATTTGGTAAAAATATCTGCATACTGATAGCGTGACGGCACATGAAGAACTCTAACTTGACCAGCAGCAACCAAATCTCGCACAAAATTAATATCAGTCTCGATATGCTTTGTACGTTGATGTTGAACCGGATTGGAAGACAAGTATACGACACTAACATTATCACAGTAGACAAGCGTAGCAGAAGACAAAGGCGTATGCAACTCACGTAGCAGGTTCCGCAACCAACATATCTCAGCAATAGCATTGGCAACACCATGATACTCTGCCTCTGCACTAGAACGAGAAAGTTTCGGCTGACGCTTTGAGGACCACGAGAGGAGGTTGTTGCCAAGAAAAACACAATAGCCAGAAGTTGATCGCCTAGTAGTAAGACAACCAGCCCAATCAGCATCCGAATAAGCAACCAATGAGGAAGTAGAAGATGAGAACAATTGCAAGCCATAGTCTAAAGTACCCCGAACATATCGCAGAATCCGCTTAAGTGCCGAGAAATGAGGCTCCCGAGGATCATGCGTATGTAGACAAATCTGCTGCACTGTATATGAAATATCAAGTCTAGTAAAAGTAAGATACTGTAGAGAACCAGCAAGACTCCGATATATCTTAGGATCGGAAACTGGAGCACCATCATCACCCAAGTTAGTCTCAGTATCAACAGGAGGCCGAGAAGGGTTACAACCAACCATATGTGCATGATCCAAAATCTCCATAGCATACTTACGCTGTGAGCCTGTGACAAAAATATCCCAGAAGAGTCACGCGTAACTGAAACACCCAAAAAATAATTAAGAGCACCCAAATCGGTCATAGAGAACTCCTTATTTAAAGAAGCAATAATCCGTTGTAATAAACTATCAGATGAAGCAGTGAGCACAATGTCATCCACATATAGTAACAAAAATGCATTATCATCACCTTGTCTGTAAATGAATAAGGAGGAGTCACAACGACTAGAACTAAACCCAACAGTAGTAACGTAAACCGCAAACCGCTGAAACCATGCTCGAGGTGCCTGCTTAAGACTATAAAGAGACCTCTGCAATAAACAAACATAATCCGGATGCTCTGGATCCCGAAAACCGGGAGGCTAATGCATATAAACTGTATCAGTTAAATCACCATGTAAAAAAACATTCTTGACATCAAGCTGGTGAGCAGGCCAATGTCGAGAAATAGCTAAACTAAGAACAGTCCGAATGGTGCCCGGCTTAACAACCGGACTAAAAGTCTCATCAACATCAACTCCTTCGATCTATGTGCTACCGTTGGCAACAAGACGTGCCTTGTATCGACTAAGAGTGTTGTCAGCCAAATACTTATGGCGAAATAACCACATACAACGAACAATATTGAGACCCTATGATCGCGATACACTAATCCAAGTTTTATTTTTAATAAGTGCATTATACTCATCATACATAGCATTTCGCCAATTGGAATCATGAAAAGCATCCTTATATGACCGAGGGGAAGGAGAAATAGTAGACACATGACCAGCATAACGGGGATTATGACGAGTAGTCCTGACACGAGAACGTGTGACCATGGGGTGAATTAAAACTGGGTTCGGGTTAACAGGTGGGGTTGGTGGATCGGGGGAAACAGAAAACGAAGCAGGCTGTGATGGAAGTGAAATAGGAGTAGTGGGAGATTGTAGTGCAGGTGGTGAAGTTGGAGGTGAAGGTGGTGGAGAAAGTGGTGGTGAAGGTGGTGGCTCAATGGGCGCATCTGATGTAGGAGACGTGTCTATAATGGGAGGAACATCGTGATGATCAGGTTGTACATTGGGTGAAGAGGTGGGAGACAATCTGAGAATGTTGGAGATGATATTACTTATTAGACGTGTCCTCCAAGATATCATAAGAGGAACTGGCAGTGAGAGTGGCATTAGGTGTCTTTGAGGCAAACGGGAAAACAGTCTCATCAAACGTAACATGACGTGAAAGGATAATTTTATTTATGTTAAAATCTAAACAACGATAACCACGATGATTGGTTGCATGACCTAAGAAAATGGAAGGTGTCGCCCAAGCGCCCAGTTTGTGATTAGTATCAAGGTGTGGATAACAAAGACACCCAAAGGTACGTAAGAGGTTATAGTAAGGGGGTTAAACCAAAAAGGCGAGTAAATGGGACTTCATTGTCAATAGCACATGAGGGTAAAATATTTAATAGATAAATAGCCATATTGAGTGCTTCAGTCCAATAATTTGGTGGGAGGTGAGCCTGAAATAACAAGGTACGAATAAGGTTGTTGATAGTTCTAAGCATCCGCTCGGATTTCCCATTTTGTTGAGAGATACGAGGACAAAAAAAACGAAATTGAATCCCATTATCCGAAAATAGTTTATGAAAAGCTTGGTTGTCAAATTCTCCACCATGGTCACACTGAAAAGACTTGATTTCACACTTAAATTGAGTACGAACAAAGGTACGAAACAAAATAAATTTGGACAAAACATCAGATTTATTAACTAAAGGATAAACCCAAACAAACTGAGAATAATGATCCAAAAATAACACATAGTATTTGAAACCAGAAAGACTCGGAATTGGAGAAGTCAACAAATCTGAGTGTACAATATCAAATGACGACTGAACCAAACTAAAAGAACTAAGAAATGGAAGTTTCACGTGTTTGCCAAGCTGACAAGCATGACAAAGCACGTGAGACTTCTCTTTATTACATGAAATAGAACTACTTGAAAGGACACGACATAACACTTCACTTCCTGGATGTCCAAGACGTTGATGCCACGTATACTGACCCGCTAAAAAAGCATGCGGAATGGTGGAAGGCTGAGTGACTGGGTAAAGATCTCCATTGCTATCATAGCGGAGCAGCACCCGACGCATTTGAAACTCCTTAACATAAAGGGTCAAACTCAACGGTACAATAATTATCACGAACAAATTGACGAACATAAATCAAATTCTTGACAATATTAGGAGTAATTAAGACATTATTTAAATGAAGAGGTCAAGTAGAAGTAGGCAAAATGCTATGGCCAAAGTTGATAACGGGAATAGAATGGTCGTCACCAACCGCAACAGATGGGTAAATGCACAAATTAAAAACATCACTAAGACAATTGACATCATCATTAAGATGGGAGGACGCACCTGTATCCATGTTCCAGTTTCCTGGAGCAGGATCCTGAAGAGTACCAGCAGT